>OY728159.1:443695566-446195566 GCA_963277665.1 Viscum album | reverse complement strand
TAGAGTTTAAAGAGATGATGAAGCATTTTTAGGGAAATCTAGAGAATTGTTTTACATGCCTGAGTGCATCACCGTGGTTAGAGCTAGTCCTCTTCTTCCAGAATAAGGACTGTTCAATGCACCACTACATTGATTATAGTGTGATATATAAAATCACGATGACGTCTATGTATCCAATGGCGTAGATAAGTGGCCAGTTTGATCTTCTTCATGAGGATAGTTATTTCGATAGGTGGAACTTTATTCAGGATATCATCTATTAATGAAGAGGAAAGAAGATATTCCCAATACTGCCTTTTTGGATGAGGTATGAACCGTATGAGTTCATAGTGATTCCATTCAAACTAACTATTGATCTATAAATTTTCATGGATTAAATTAATAGAGTCCTTAGAGACTAGATTAATTTTTTTGGGTCATCCTTATTAACGATATTCTCATATAATCGAAGAGAAAGGGGGAACATGGGGGGCATTTGAATAACACACTAAAGAAATTTCGAAGGGAGAAGCTATATGCAATGTAAATAAAATGGGATTTCTGGATGGAGGCAGAATCATTTTTGGGTAATGTTATCACCAACAAAGTGATATATGTGGACCCTTCCAATGAAATAGTGAATGAAGAGTGGTCAGGCCTGCATCAATAATAGAGATTCGTAACATTTTGGATCTAGCAGGGTATTATCGACGATTTGGGAAAAAATTTAATTGTGGTCATACCCAATGACCATATTCACATAGAAGGGTGTAATGTGTGTCTGGACTCAGGAATGCGAAGACTGCATGATGGAGTTGAAAAGAATGCTTATCATTGTGCCATTACTCTCACTCCCAACAAGTGGATAACTATTTTTGGTGTTTATTGTTGCTTCAAAGAAGGTATTTCACTATGTGGTGGTGAAAATTTATAATTCGATAGCCTATTATTCAAGGAATCTAAAAATACATGATCAAAACTAACCAATTCATGATCTCGAGTTTGCGTTAGTGAACTTTGTATTAATAATGGGTTGAATTTTTCTCTATGGGGAGAAGTGTGGTATTTATTCAGATCACCAGATAATAAAATATATATTAACAAAAAAATATTAATATGCACTAGAAAATATGGAATGATATCTTCATGGATTATGACTACTAAATCCATTACCATCTCGGTAAGGCAATCAAGGTGGAAAATAATCTAATTAGATATGATCATGCATCTTTATTAATGATGAGAATTGAAAAGGATCTGTTCTTCAGAGATTTTCATAGAATGCATATGAAGGTCATTAATGGAGGAATATCGTCAATCCTTTCTAAAATGAATGCTCAACCATCAATCATGGAGAAAGTGAAGGATTCTCAATGAAATGATGTAGAAATTAAGAAATGGGTGGAGGATATCTGAAATTGGAAATCCTCCAATATAAAAATTGAAAAGGATGGAGTTGTAAGATTTGGGTCACGATTATGTGTACCATATGATCAAGAGATAAAGAAGGAGCTTATAAAAGATGAAAATTGTTAAAACATCTCTATACACCTAGGGAGCACAAAGATGTAAACAGATCTCCGAGAGAACTTTTTGTGGGACAATATAAATAAGGAGATTAATGAGTATAGAACAATGTTCCTAGAATGTCAACAAGTGATGGATTAAAGACAAAAAATATAAGGGGGTGATGCAACCACTTATCATACCAACATGGAAATGGGAGAACATCACCATGGATAGTGTCACTGGACATCCAAAGACATCTGGAAGATAAAATGCTATATGGGTCGTTGTAGTTCGTTTTACGAAGACATCTCACTTTTCTGCAATTCGATAGGACATATCAATGGATAAAATCTGCACACGTTTACATCAAAGAAGTTTTAAGGCTTCACGGTTTACCACTATATATTATATTAGATCGTGATCCATGATTCACCTCAATGTTATAGAAATGTCTTCAACAAGCTCTAAGAAAATAATTGAACTTCAGTACAACTTATCATCCTCAAACCGATGGCCAACCTGAGTAAACTATTCAAACACTAGAATATATGTTGATAAAATGTTCTATGGACATAAAAGGACAATGGAATAAACATCTTCCAATAGTTTAATTCTCCTACAACAAAAATTTCTAATCGAGCATCCAAATCTAATCATATGAAGCTCAATATAGGAAAAGGTGAAGAACACTGGCGAGTTTGGATGATGTCGGTGAGAATAAGATTCTAGGACATGAAATGGTTGAAGAAATGGTGGAGATGGTGAAAACAATTCAAAAACACATCATCGTAGCCTGAAGTCCAATGTAGTGTTATATATACAATCTTCGATGAGACCCTGAGTTCAAATATGGAGACATGGTATTTCTATTAATATCTCCATGAATGAACGTCAAGGGGTTTGGGACAAATGGAATGTTAAGTCCCAGGTACATCGACCCCATCGAGATCCATGATCATGTTGAATAGGTGAACTATCGATGGGAACGTACACCTACCATGTGCAATGTACATGATGTCTTTCATATATCCCTCTTAAGGAAGTACAAACTAGATCCTTCACATGTACTCTTTTCAAAGGTGGTACTGTTGGGGGATGATCTTTCTTATGAGGAGCAACCTGTGATGATCATGGATCATAGAGATAACATTCTACGTATCAAGACTAATCACATGGGGAAATTACTATGGAGGATCCATATGTAGAAAGAGGAATCATAGGAACTGGGGGAAGAAATGAAGGAAAAGTACCAGCACCTATTAACGACCTAAAATGTTAAACGAAATTTCGAGGGAGAAATTTCATAATGGGGGAAGAATGTAACAACCCAATGTTTTTCAATGAAAATTTCCTTCTTATGATTAATTTATTTAATAACATAAAATCACAACACAATGAGCTACAAAGTACTATGTGACCCTTAAACATAATTTTGACACTTTTGTGATCGGGAGTTCAAAAATCTAACATTCGCCATTGTGATTAGAATGATGTTTGGATTCTAATTAAACAAACAGAATTTGTGTTGAATAATAATATACCTTTATGAATATTTATTTTACATAATGAAATGTAACCTTACATATGATAGTATATAAATAAGATTCATGTGTAAGTATGATATCCCTATATCTTCGAATAAGAAAATAAATGTTTTAAAATTGTTATTTTTTGAGTAAATAGTGATTTTAATTATATATTAATTTAATAATATTTAGAAAAATATTTTTGAAAAATATATTTCATTTTTTGATTCTAAATGTTAGAAAATGGTTAGGCTAGATTTCTAGTATTTGTCTAAAATACGTGATTTTTTAATGAAAAGTAAAATACAAAAATTCAAAATATATGCTAAAACCAAAATTTATGCATCATGCATGAGTCATTGATGATGTAAATGGCCATTGGATCTAACTCACATTTGGAAATTACTATTTTTTCCACAATAATCATTAATATTGATTTTATTATAAAAAAATAATAAAATAATGATTAAAATATTATGAAAACCCTCCTCTCCTCCACTATAAAAATCACCCACACTCCCATATTCACGTCATTACTCTCAAGCAATGTTCCATATGAAATTATACCCAAATCTCTCCCCAAAATCCATACACATGTATTGATTCCTTTATTATCTTCAAAAGATCATAACCTCCCCCTCTTAAGTGGTTCTCCAAAAAGATAAACTGAAGAGGTTTATTCCCCATTCCAATTCATTTATTTCCATCCATGATCTTTTCATTCCATTTTTCTTTCCTTGCCTCCCTTAACCCAAATTCAATGATAATTCCAAAAACATAAACATAATGGAATATTGTTATTCTAATTGGATAATTCATTATCATCTATCCTTTACCCTTTTATAGGAATGAAATAAAATCACTGTCGGAGATGTGTTAATTTATCACAATCAAGGAATAAGGTTTATCAATTTATATTACCATATTATATTCTGGTCATGATAATTTATTTGTGGTCTAACCAAACTATTAAATATGTATTTTTTCTTATGTGTTGTTCTTGAATCATGTTTGACACTTTATGTAAAATAATAATGCAAAACAATTAAATTATTACCCAAATATCAAATTTAATCCAAGTGTTCGTCATAAATGTTTTGTATTATGATTGAACATCAATCCAACTAGCCAAATTAAATTATAAACCATGTAAACATCAGGATGTTAAATAAAAAATACAACTTCAATTCTAGACAACCACCTTCATCATACATGTTTATCCGAACATGAATATAAGTGAACCGATCATTAAAACCAAGAAAACAGACCAGAACAACGATATTGAAACTCATAACCAATAAAATTGTTATAAATGAAATTAAAAAGATTATAATAAGTATTATACATATATAATATGTTATAGAATTATTAATTAAATAACCTAATTTTAGTATTTAGTTCATTGATATGAAGTGGAGAACACCACCAGACTTATGCTAAGAGATACTCTCTATTACACATTTATTCATCATTGTCCTCTAAGTTATGACATTTTATGTATAACTCCTAGTGATGGGGTATTATTAATAAACTACCCCATATTATTGTAATGGGTTTTAAATGATTTTAAACCCATTTATATATCATCAATCACTTTTACTTAAACACTATACCATGCTGATATTCCATGAGGGATTCAACCCAAACCTCCTTTATTCCTTCAGGTTTCTTTATCTTTATTTTTACATAAATGTGGTTATCTATTAATATTATGTTCAAATTTTAAATACTATGTTAATTTTCCAGAATCATTTATCAATTTCTGTTCATCATTTTATTGCTAGGATAATCATATTTTTATGTGATTCCCTCCTCAATACATCATGATAAGCAAACCTGTTTTGAGATAGCTTCCCATAATCATACTCGATTTCATGTGCACTATATCTTCTATTTTAAGACAAAATTATCTTTATAAAATAAGTAACATTATTCATAAAACCATTATAGTTCACTTTTTGTTTTGTATAAAGTATTGTTCATATTATTATTTTAAAGTCTCCGTAGATTATTTCTTAATACCACTCAAAAAATGTTATGCCAAAATATCTTGAATACTTTTCATACATGTGGTCAGATCATCAAGACATAACTTACCACAATACCTGATTATTATCCTTTATGAATTTCCATGATTTTTTTAGTTCCTTTATTTTATGGGAATTTTTATTATATAACCATTTGTTATGCTTTTTAACATGATTGTGGTACCCAGTTCTTTCCATAGGTCACCCTTATATGTATGTAAGACTGATTACATATGATTATTTATGTGGAAAGCATATTCATGAAAATATAATTTTGGTGCACCCAAATAGTTCTCCAATGCATTGGGTAAAGGTATGTCTCATGAGATGTTATGTGTGATGGTCTTGGCAGTTATCCATGGCCTATTCTACCATGTGAAATGATATTAGCAGGTAGCCTTGAATCGTACGAAAGCCATTTATTTTTTATTCCACATATCTATGAATCCTTATTTATATTATTCCATATATAAATTTTAAGGTTCCATATGTTACATTACTTTTTATATAATAATTTTATGTCATCTATTCCTTGTGATTATTCTTTGTTCTTATGGTTACTCCCTTACTAGTATATTTAGATCATCCCTTTGTTCATGTGTTACCTAGTGTACCCTATGTAGATGTTTGAGAATAACTCATGTTAGAAGTTCAATTTGAGAATTAAATAATGATGTGTTTTTTAGTCCCATGTTTTTAGTTTTATGTACCTTGTCTTCAAAGACACTAGACATCACAATCCTTGGCTTTTACTCTGATGTATAATAATTCTTATAAACAAGTAATATATTATTTAAAAGGCTAGGGTCATTATATTCATGTTTTGCACTGTATTTGATTCCCGAATTCTTTTCGTAAGACACAAGATCATTCTTTTTCATTAGTTCCTATATGATTTCATGGAATTATTCATCAAAGTCTACCTAATGCACTAAAAGTATGATGAGGATCATACATAGCATGTTAGGGATATTTTAGGAGATTTTTGTACCACAAGATCTATGGGAAGTATTAAAAGTTCAAAATATAGACACATAATGTGAATTTTAATTAGAATTCGGTGTTTTAACATGGATTATTAGTTGATTATTTTAGTATATAGGTGGTTTTATCTTACGTAATACCAATTAATGTTGTAAAGGTATGTGGTTTTCTTGGTATCATATGATATAATTGAATGTGTGTATCCAGTTTCTCTTAGATTACAACCCCTTTGAAATCCTTAACCACAATGGTTAATTATTTATTTTATATTTATCTATTATAATAAACTTTTAAAACCTGAAGAATATGTTGATTAGTTCTCATATTGTTAAATTTCAAGAATGGGGAGTTTTGTTTGAGTTATTCTATAATTTATCCCATCTCGGTTTTGGATTGATATTATTATATCTATGTAATGTGATTTCATATATTTCTTGGATTCTATGTACCCATGAGTGAAACTATTCCTATAGTTATATCTATCTGGAAGTACTGGTGTTATATTTAATGTTGTGGTGACACATTCTCATTGAATATTGTTTTTTTCTCATTGAAAATAAAATGATCTTGATGTATATTTTCTATCTGTGGAATTTTAATTTTTACATCATGGGATGGTGGAATAATGGTAGGAATATGAGTTCATAACTTTTTTACCCAAAATAAATGGAATGTAGTTAGTAAGGTGGCAGAAAATATGTTAGGATTTGTTATTATTCCTGATTCCAGAGATGATTGTAGAGTGATTGATGAGTTTGTAGAAATCTATGTTACAGTGAAATAGGGTACTGGTCGAGGTAACTTATAACATATTATAGAGAAATTTTCCATTTTGACAGTGAGTTAGTGGTGGGGAGTCTAAATTGTAATACATAACAGTAGAGGTGATGTAGAAACACATCTTCCATGAAGGAACCCATTAGGGATTTGAATAGGAATAACAATATAAAATGATATCTAAGGGGACAATATTGTATAATGATGATATTAGAGGTGGATATTAATGAGTTTCATAAATCACCCTTGGAAGTGTATCATGATATATCTATGGTGTATCATTCTTTTAGGTTCCCATTATAGTGATTAGTAATAAAAAGTTACACGGTATAGTTTGTGCCACTTTGTTTGTTCTTCAATCATTGGAATCTAGGAAATGATGTCCCTAATGGGTTTTATATGCATTGGACTAAAGTGATTAGATGTGGGAGGAAACTTTTTTAGATTTCATTATCAGGTTTCCATTACACCAAGGATATAATCTTTATTATTTGGATGATTTTGGTATTTTTGATGAAGATATATCATTTCCAAATTATATGGTAGTCATGTTATATGGATGTTATATAGAGGAATTATATGGATGAAATCATGTTTCATCAGGGGGTGTTATGGAAAATCATTTATGATTGGGATCTTCATTTAAGCATATTATTTTTATTTAGGACATAAATTATGCTTTGTGTGTTAGAAATGAATTATCACTTCTTACAAACCTCATATAGATGAGCAGTTTGATTGGAAATTTGAGACAATGAATGAAATGTTTAAGAAATGTGTTTTAGATTTTGGTTGATCATGAAAAAATCATTTACACCGGATTGATTTTTACATTTATATTATATATCACTCTTCCATTTTAAGGACTATATTTGATGTGTTTTAATGTATACCATACAGATCTTAATTACCATCAACATAGTTTATAGATCTCTAAAACCGAGAATAAATGTTGTGCAAAGAAGAATAGGAATTTTTTGATGATTCAAGAATGTATGAAGGTGGTGTAGTACCGAAATAAGTATTATTTTGATCAATGAAGTAGACCTATTGAAATAAAGGATATTTATAATGTGTTCTAAAGGTTTTATCCACTTTATTAGAATTAGATTATTTTCTAGAGAATGCAGATTTTCCGAACATTATTGTCCATTTGTAGGTGTTTAAGTACATTGATGAGTTATAAAATTAGTTTAATGTTCCATTAAAATTATATCATATAAATTAATTTTTTACATTTCAAATGTTTATTTATATATTCATGATAAATTATATTTCATTATATTAGGATATTTTGATATATTGGATGATGAAATTTTTGTGTAGAAACTTATTGAAATTCAAGAACAGTAGAATATGTTTTTTCATCGTAAAAGTTTTCTATTGGTTTGTGTTTTATATATTCATGATGTCCTAGAGGACTATACCTAGGAATGTGAGTCAAAATTTCACACATAGTATCCTAATCTATTTTTACCCTAATTTTGAACATGATGTTGAGATTCTTTCTTTTGTAATAAATTGATTGAGTTGATTATTTATGGTTTCTTTGATTGATGTTGATTATTTATTTGTTTCATTGTTCATTATTGGTATTGTTTTATTGATTTTAGATATATCTTATAGATAGTGTTTAGTTTTTTATATTTTTTTCCTTTTTTTCATTTTTTTAATCTCATGTATGAGAATAATTTTAGAGTTATATAATTTAATGTTTTAAACCATCTTATCTAGTTACATTATGTCTTCTAGATTTTTGGTGTGTTAAAATTCAATTGGAGTAACGAAGGTTTATTTGGGTATTATATTTCCATGGGAAGGAGGGTTTCATAATGTTTAATCATGGGTTGTATTGTGAGGAGCTAGGTTAATGAATGAGTATTTGTGTGTTCTAGAGGGTCACGCCATGAATGGCTGAGTCACGATGTGGGGTTTTTTATCATGGTGTAGGGAGTGTGTCACTTATTTGGGTTGTAGGTTGTAGGGGTTAACAACCACACAATTTTTAGTATAATGTCATTTAATGTTAAGTGAGCATTGGTTATGGAATAATTTTTTTAACTGAATTTTTATTAGGTGAAATCATATATTTTTGAAGAAACCCTTACTTATTTAAATCATACTCCAACATATGCATATTTCAATACATTATGTAGTTGAAATGTAGTATAAAGTTGTTTGGAAGTTATTTTAACTATTCCACCAGTGGATATTTCATAGTTTCAAACATTATCATGGAATGAGACATGGAGGTTGAGTTTTGGGGTTCTTATGTTTTAGGTTTTGCTACTCCATACTCCTATTATCATTTGATAGACCATATTTTATAAGATGTATGTAGGTGTTTGACTGTGTATTAAAAAGTCGGTGGTATAGAATATTATTGTTTAATTGTAGGGGTTTAGTTTTATATATGCACCCCATGTAATAACCATTACTAGTAACTTTTTGATTCTTTATAATATGAGTTTCATTAACAATGTTGAATTCCATTTCAAATATTTTAATTTCCCCTATTCTTCCTTAAACCATATACAATTAGGGTTATTATCATGGAGGTCAATATGTTTTATTTGGTCATATTTATTACTAAAATAAAATATAACAATCTATTTAGCACTTTATTTATGATCTTATTTATTATGGGATTTTCATCATATTCATATTCATATACAGGATGATGTCATGGTTATGTTGAGATATTATTGACCTTGGTCATTGATTTGATGGTAGTTATTTAGATCTAGGTTGATGTGGTTTTTTCAACATGATCAGATCCTTCAAGACATATTATTATTCTTATACATGTACGACGGTTGTCGATGCTTTTGCTGAGTTATGATATTGAATACTCATCCCCATATTAGTATTTAATTATTGAATTATAAGGATTGAAATATCCATAAGAAGATGGTAAAGAATAACCTAATAAATCTAATAAAGTGAACAAATAATTTTAATTTAATTATGGTATTTTCTCTTCATTATATGATTTTATGAAATTTCTAATGTTTGATGGGTTTCTTGATGATTATTGTGAAAACATTTTTTTGTTGTGTTTTGTTTTTTGTTACCATTATTAAATTATTTGAATCACTGTTTATAAACAGTTTATCATTTTAATATATCATTGGAATAGTTTTTCTAAAATATTAAATCACACTAAAGATATAAATTATTTGTTGCACATGAATCTAATGTAATTAATGAACAATTTGATATCATTTTTTATGATTTGTGATAGAATTCCTATGATTCATCATTATTGACTGTGATTATTTTGTTGTTGATAAAATAATATTAGTTTCAGTATTTGTTTTGCATGATTATGTTTTTGGCCTGATTTTTTCTACAGGTGTTGTATTTTTCCCTTGATATCCTGACATATGGGGATGATGGTGTCGAATTTGTGGATGTTAGGATTTGTGGATCAAAAAAGTCTCTAGGTTGTTATGTTCCATGTATGGTCATTTGTAAATGGAATGGTTTTGTGATAGTTATGGTTGATACTGGAATATGTTATCGGGTTGTTGTTTTTTTGAGGTTGGTTGATGGTTGTGGGGATGTATGAGAGTTTCCGGATACTGTGGAACATGGATAGAAATAATGAAAATAGTAATTGTTATGGGATGGAATTTAATAAGTAGGTGTGGTTCATGAATTTATGTTGAATGAAATTAATTGGTAATGGTTGTGATAACTTTATTTGATGGCTACTGAATAGTTTTAAATTTTATATTATAATGAATTACATAATGAATGATATGTTAATGGTAAATTTTATGTTATGAAATTGGAAACTATATGATTACTGTGAAATTTTTAATATTAGTGTGGTTTTTGGTTCTACGAATGGTGGGGTTGGTTGTGTTGTAGTGATTATAGAGGTTGTTAGTATGTGTATATGGTAGTGCTACAATTGTTATATATTTCATTACTATTTTCTTTTATAAACCATTGGGTTGGGATTATGAGTGGATATATATATATATATAAAGTTTACCATCATTATAATATATTACACACCCCACATACATTTTGTAACTTACTTATTCATAGAAGAGGGTTCAACTATTTTCCAGACATCTAGTTTTGAGAGGTAATGTCTGTCTTGCTACTCTCTCCCCCTTGCACCCATTCTCCCTTACATATTCAGTATGAGAAAGGATTTATCATTGTATTTGGAATAATAATATATGTTGTAATGTATTTATTTTATAGTATGTGATATACTATTTGAATTGGTTATATTTATATGATTTTTATTAATGGCTGGTGTCATACATAAAATGAGAAGGGACAATGTATACATATTTTATATTCAAGATACCCTATAATGATGTATCTGTGATGAGACTTATATGTTTCATTATGTTTTGGAATGTGGTGAATTTGGGGTTATGGATTTGTGATGGTCATGGTGGTTTATATTTGATTATGATGGTGTTGTTTTGTTATGTGGTGTATAGTTTTTATATGGGATATATTTGGTGATTACATGGATAGAAAGAGGATAAAACCAAATGGAATTTTCAATTGTGGTTGAAGAGAAATAAACCAATGGGGATTTGTTTTCATAAAACCTTTTTGTTTTGTTCAATAAATATTCTATTATTATACTTTAATGAAATATTGGATGAGTGATCCTTAGGGAGGTTAGATTATAGTTTACCTGAAATGGGTGCATGATAGTTTTTTTTTGTTTTTCCAATGAGTAATTAGTATTCGTCTTCCACATTTTCCAGAGAATTATTGTGAGATATGCTATTGATTATTCATTTATACTCAACCATATATATTAAAATATATATTTATGGTTTCTAGAAGGGGGTTATTGGCCAATATTCACTCTAAATGCTGAGTATCAAATCTCGTACCAGAGATTGTGTCATAGAGATTTCCATTTAGTATTTTATTTTGGATACATTTTTTCTCTATGATATTTTGGGTATTGTGGATTTTTTATTAATTAAATATTATGTATTTTTAGTAATTTTTTATATGTTTCATGTACTAGGATTGTAATTCCTTTTATAAAACCAAAATAATTTCCGACATGATTTTCAAATAAATTTAATTTCTTGAAAGTGTGTGTTACTGAAAACAATTAGCTTTAAAAAATCACGATATATTAGTTGAAAATTACATATTATGTTTTTAGAGAATTAATATTTAATTTTAAATAAATACCTATGTTTTTTCAGTGACATTATATGCTTAGAGAAATATTTTCTCTCAAAAAAATATTTAGGTTGATTTTTTGAACATTTAATAAAAACAAATTTTTAAAATTTTATAAAATATATTTAGAAAAATTAACATCATTTTTGGAATAAAAACATCAAAAATAAATTGTTTTTGGTTTTTTAAGATTTTTTCAGAGGGTTAATTTTTTGATGAAGATTAAAAATAATAATTTTTCTTAAAAATAGTCTTTTAGTTTATGTTATCGTAAATGTTGCATCCTTTTTGGAAAAAATTGATTTGGAATTTTTTACCAATATATTTATTAATCTAATTAAATTCATTGAAATAAAATTAATAAAGACCTAATATTAAAACTCTTTAAATGTAGGAAAATTCTGTCAATGGTAAGAGATTTTTAATCAGATATGTGTTTTCAATTTTAAATTTAAATTTTCCTCATCAATTAAGGGACCATGGAAATTTTGATTCCATATTTGAAATTATAATAAATAATTTTATGTAATAATTAAAACTAGGGTTTTTGTCAAATTTAATAGTAAAAAGGTAAAAATATATTCATGTGGTTAAGGGGAAAATAGGTCTATTGGGGGTTAAATAAGAATGAAATGTCGTAAAATCACCAAAAAATTACAACCACATTTTTATATCCATATTTTTTCCTTATCTCAACTATCATTCAAGAATGATCTATTTTGGATCTCTTTTACAGGTGAAAAATGTGGGTTCACATTATTCTTTTCAAATATTACATCTGTATATCTCACCATTTATAAAAGGAAACACTTATCCTCCCCTCTAAATACTTCTATAACATTATATAAGATAAAATTACAATCAAAATACATTCCTTAATTACTTTTAATCATATTATATTCCTTAATTATATAATGAAGTCATCCTTGGGTGGGTGTTGGTGTAAAATTAATGTATTCCATAGAAGATGTATCATTTTCATCTGTGTGTTTAAATTTTCACTGTTATTCCAACTCTTCAAAAAATTATTAAATTATTATAATATCATAACTTATGTATCCCCTATATTATTTGATTTTATTATATTAATATCATAACCTATATTACCATCCTCACCCATAAAATGGGAATCAGAACTGTTGATTGTTGGTATGGCGGACTACCACCTTGCAAACCAATGAAATTAATTTTCCATCACCACCTTTCAAGGATTGATATTATTTTGAATTTAACATATTTATATAATATTTAATATTTAAATAAAATTTATAAATATAATATCACATATTATTTCTCACATTCCATCTTTTGAAGAATAAGATAACGTCCCTCAAGTGTACGACATACTCCCACCTCACGAATCTTTGTGATTCATTTTTCATTAAATATTTACATTGAAGAAAGTAAGAATAAGTTTAATGAATATATTTGATGTATAATACATTATAATTATTCTTTATTTGTTAATTATTGTTTACCTTTCTTTTATTAAATCCATTGAGAATTTGAAAACAACATTTACGTGTACATATAGCCTAGTTGCTTCTAGAACAATGTAATTTATTTTTATATCTATATATTTATGGATTAATATAATATATATATAATGAATATATATGATATTTATATCATTAATTAAATTATGTATATTATTAAACATTATTCAATGTATATACACCATATCTATAGAAACAAAACATACAGGAAAAAACATAGTTATTACTGGAAACATGATTTTAAAATGGAAATGATCGTAAAAATGTAATAAATGGTTATAATAAAAACATATTTTTTAGGATATATTTTATCATGGTTCTGAAATGGATTTATTATAAATTTATATTAATTATATATGTGGATTCAACACATATGAAGGATGTTCAGACATGAAGTAAGGGATTTTTAACTAACTTTTTTTTGTGGGACACAATCCATACAAATCACATTCTTTAATTTTGTGGTATATAAATGTCTCATTAATATATTCTATTATTTTTATCATGAATATTTTGGGGAAAAAATCATCCAATTTTATTTTTTTAATGGGTATTACAATTCAAATTATACTAATTTGATAATGAATTTATGTTATCGTCCTTTTCTTAATTCAGATTGTTTATGATTCCACATCCAATATCATGATATTTTGATAAATTAATCATAAAACACATGATTTTAATTATCCTATATTAATTTCGTGAAAATATATGTTTTACATTCATTTTAAAATATTTATGTACTCATTATTCTAAACTAATTTTATAAAGGAAAATTAATTTATTTCTTTCGTTAATCAAAAATCATTTTTATTTCATATATATGTTTTCTAAAAATATTCTAAACAATGTTTTTAATAATTTAAAATAACTCAATAAAAATATATTTTTACCCATAATTGAATATTAAAAAATCATTTAAAAGTAATAGTCTTTTAATTTTTTGATTGGGGTGATTTTTAACTTTTTACGAAAAAAGTAAAAGGAATATTTTTGTTTTATAGTTTACAAAAAGAACAGTATTTATCACCATAATGACCACTAAATTTTTTAATGATAAATTTATAAATTTAAAATATTTTATACCAATATAATTATTTTCACAACGTTTTATGAACATTATATTTAATGAAAATTATTTTCAAAGTGAAAAGTTTATTTCTCTCAAGAAGTGTTCCCAGTGATCTTCTATAATAATTTTCTATCTATATTGACATCCATTGATTTTACATAATTGTTATCGGGGATAAGAACCGAGTATACTCTCATTATTCTTTCACTAAGTGGTTATTGATTTTTATTAAGATATTTTCATTAAACATATCTTATAGTAATGGGTTAGGATATTACGAATTGATGGGAGGATTATGAAAACCATTTCTTTTATATGGGTTATGCTATGATGATATATTTATGAGACCCATTTCTGTTCAATATGTTATAATATGATGAATTTTTATGATATTGTGTAACACGTACGTTTGTATTATGTGATAGGTGGGACTTATATCTCTATCAATTTCCATACATATTCATTTATATATCACGAGATATTAATGGGAAACAATTTATTATGATTGATCTACTATAAAAAACATGTAAATGTGCATGAAAAAACTTATGAAACGCATGATGATGTTTGATATTTTTTTTTTGAAATAACAAATAGGTTGTTTTCCTGATCTACTATGATTTCATGGTCATCGATTTCAACCATCAAATTAAAAATGGATTCTTTAATTAATATGACTACACATTTATAATACAAGAACTTTTGGTTCATGATTGACTTATGTTAATTTATCAATATTATGGTTCATTTATTTTAAATTAATAATTTTTTATGATGTGGATAATGTTACAATCAATGATATATTAAACATCTGTGTTGTATTTCTTTTTCCTAATATCATAAACTAATGATTATATTATGATTTCATATTTTCGTTTATTATATATTCCATGTTTACCCATGCTGAGCATCTTATCCCACTCTTTCTTAGTTTTATTTTCCCCCGTGTTATGAGGAAAGGTTTAACTAGGGATTATTAATGAATATAAATTAATTAGATGATCTTTGTGGAATATATTTAATTTCATTCTTAAAAAAATTATATCATGTAGATTTTCTCCAAACACAATAATCATTTATGACTCTCAATCATGTGTTTTTGAAATTTACTAAATATTCATATATTAATATTTATTATCTACTTACAAAAATATTGACTTGTTAATATTGGTATTGGAGAGATTCATAGTTATCCACGTGAAATTCATAGGATAAAACCTTAGTAAGACCCGTATGGATGATTTAATATAGAATTTTAATTATATGTTACTGTATAAATAAATTTACTTGAATTCTGGTGAAGACAATAGAGAGTGGTATTTAATATACTACATCATCTGGTATATAATACCTGTGGATATGGATCTAGAAGAGTTTTATATAGGGATAGTAACTTTGAAATTTGTACATTGATATGGACTCGATTGCCACCTTGTGAAAAATAATGGTCTTTATTTCCCACATGGTTTGACACTCCTAATGATGATGCAATGGATGTTCATGAACACTTTATAAATCAGCAGTATGGATTGGAATTGATTTCCTTAAATTAACATGGTCAACCCTATGGATTAATAGATTTTATATATTGTTTCATGATTTAAAACATTTTACAAATGATTTTTCACTATTGAATTTGTGGTTTCACATTTGGATTTTTGTTTCTCACACAACTCTTTTCGGTTTTATTCCATGGATGGAACATGAATGAACCTTATTAATGATGAATGTGTTGAATTATTTAACGATTTTACACAATAAGAAACCAAATTTTATGGTATCTAGAATAAAAAAACACATTTATATGATCACAAAATATTCATTATATATAAATCATACGGAACTATAAAAGGTTAATGGAGGGAAAAGCATTCCATTGTGTTCATTATGAGGAAACACCCTCCTAATTATAGTGGTTCTGATGTTCCTATAGTCTTGGGGAAAACGATTCATTGCCACCAAAACAATGACATCCATTAATTACTATACTGATCAGGATAAATTAATTTTGATTTTTCATCATTATAAATTTGATAAAGATATGCGGTAAACTCTTTTCAAGTACATAAGAGAACATATTGAAAATATTTTATAGAGTGGGATGTTTTTTATTATTTTTTAAATGGTCATCACTAGTATTCTTTGTAAAATTATAGAGAGGGAATTATTTGGCTTATGTAGGAGGATTATTAATCTATTAAAAACTATAATGAAATTTTTATATGTAGAGGATCACTTCTAGTGTAATCATAATGTAATGACCTGAATCCAGAGCCACTCAACAGGTTCCACATCCCCAGTTCCCCACATGACCTCAAGCGCATTTCCCAAAATTCCAGAGGCTGCTGACTAGCAGCAAGGGCCTTGGTCAGTCATTGGGGAAACTATGCCCTCATTTGGTAAATTATACAATAAAATGATAAACATAAACAATAGTGGAAATAGTAAACAACATACAACAACTAGAACTAAACAGCGGAAGAAATGTATAATATAATAATGATGAAGCATGATACATGTGTCTATGGAAAGATGTAAAAAAAGAAACGTGCTAAAATACAACTAAAACTAAAGTACTAAAAGTAAACAGAAAACTCCAGCAGCATCGCATGCCTAAGCTCGGTCCCATGCTTTGTTTTTATAACTATCAATAAAGTACCTGAAGCAGAAGGGCCACAATCCCTATCCACACTTGCAACCATATAACCTATTTGGGCTGAAAATAAGTACCCAAATAGGGAGTGAGACTAATCCCAGTTGGAAACCACCACAAGATCTGTGCCCTACTTTCAGTGAGAAATATAGAAAAAGTAATGGAAGTAGATGCTGCAGAGAAATCGGAATACACTAAGTAAGAAATACTAAAAATATACATTCACATTTATTTATTAATTTAATTCCATCATTTTATTATCAACCATATAATCTAGAAAATAAAACCTTATATTCCCAGGGCATAGAAAGTAACACAATAGGTATCTTAGCAGAATACCTAAACAACAAGCAGTACAAAACCAAAGCTTGTTATTTGGATTTTTTGAATCATCACAACCAACCAAACAATATTCACAATGACTCTATGGGTGGATCATACTAGCAGACCCCTCTAGTCAAGTGATTATACAAAGGCACAGACACTCTGGGAATCTCTCACACTCAATTCCCCTATCGTCTGGTAACAATAGTTATAGACTCTCAGAGGAAGCACATACATCTTCTTTCACCTGTAGTATTAATACATAACTAAGGACACTCTTAATAAGCACAAAATCCAATTCCTGTAGGTCATGTGAATGATACAAATTTAGAATAGACACTCTATGGAAGCCCTTAATCGTCAATTCACTCTTTAGTCTACCACACCATGTTCTCACAACCCTGAGTAGTCGAGTCATGCATAATAAACTATCAGCAGCCCAAATTAATTTCAAAAAACGACATGGATACTAGCTAGAATGCATCAAATAAATAGAAACAGAAGGAAATACATGAAATCAATTATATCAAGGCAGATAATCTATGCAACAAGGACTTCCTCACCGACAACCTATGCTAAATGGTGATAAACAACCAAAACAAGGAAAACACCCATGGGGTAATCTTCAAACATGATAACAAGCAATCATTATTCATATAATGGCCTCAAGAATACAAGAAATCTATGTTATATAATAATTCAGGATGAAAACCGTAACCCGGGATACCCGAAACATGGGAATCCTGCAGTATTTCACAAAACTCAAAGACATTCAACATAAGGCAACAAACCACCTACCTCTATCCTATGAGATCAATATATTTGAACCTTATCCCGTGAACCAGCCTAGAATAGAGTAGATCTATAAAAACATCTAAAACATTCATCCTTAGATAACTCTCATAAGAGAAAGAATCAAGAAATGTGTCCAAAGAATAACCATGAACTCATCGTTGTGATTCTATTACAAATGATGGCCTTCGATTCGGATAACCAGTGATGGATCGGTGGATCAGAGAAGAACTGTGGCCATACCATTATTCTTGGTCGAAGAAGCTGGAGAAGAAGGCATTTTTGGTGTTAAGACGCGACCCATGTTAGTTTAATGAAAAAAAGAAAGTAAAATGGTGTTTACTTTTGGAGTACATGGAGTGTACTAGGATTTTATGTACTCCACATTAAGTGGACTCTACATCACCCCTACATGGCCGTGTGTGGGGCCATGACACAGCCAACACACGGCCTTGATCAGTATCAAAGTACATGGCGTGTAATTAGAAATTTTTTAAATTCTCCTCTTTTTCCCAAAAATGACCAGAAAAGGAAAAAAATAACTGAAAAGAAGGTATAGGTTCTTATAAACTTCCCCCTTAATGAAATTCATCCCCGAATTTACCTAGCGCGGTGCAGAAGAAGAAACCCAGAACAACTCCGGCCACGGTGATCACATAACGGTCTCTATCTCTAAAGTCTTGTCCTATACACGACTGTTCTGTCGTAGCACCCATACTAGAGGAATAAACTGGACATGAAGTACCTTTGCAATATGATCAACAGTACTGATAGGATGCTCCTTGAATGATTCATCCTACTCTAGTTCAACCTCCATAGGTTGAAAGACATGAGACTGGTTTGAGAGATAGTGTTGAATATGAGAAACATGGAAGATGTCGTGCATTTACTAGTACCATTGAGGTAACTGCAACCTATAAGAAACCGTCTCGAATCTCTCCAGAATCTCAAACGGCCCGACGAATCTCGGGGAAATATTACCCTATCTCCTGAACATCTTGTGTCCCAACCTCGGGGTAACACATAGGAAACCCTGATCTCTGACGATAAACACTGAAGGTCATCTCCGCTGATCATCATAAGATTTTTGCCGAGACTATGCAGTAGCCATCCTTTTCCAAATCAACTCCACAAGTTCTATGGTCTCCTGAACAAGACGAGGTCCCATCATAGCTGCCTCTCCTGCCTCCAGCCAACACAAAGGTGATCGGCACGAACTAACGTATAAAGCCTTATAAGGTTACATCTGAATAGTTTCTTGAAAACTATTATTGTAGGGAAAATCCACTAGAGGTATATGTCTCTCCCAAGAACTACCAAAATCAAGGATACATTCTCGTAGCATGTCCTCTAGCACCTGAATCGTGTGCTCTGACTGGACATCTCTCTGGGGATGGTACGCTGTACTTAGAAGTAACTGTGTACCCAAATCCCACTGTAGACCATGCCAGAAATGTGACATGAAGAGGGCATCCCAATCTAAAATGATAGTACTCGGAACCCCATGCAAGTATAAAATCTCACGGATGAACAACCATCCAAGCTCATCAACACTGAAGGTATCCTTAATAGGCAAGAAGTGAACAACCTTCGTGAGCCTGTCGATGACAACCCATACTGCGTCATTCCCTCGAGGGGATCTCGGTAACCCTATCATGAGGTCCATCACAACATAATTCCACTTTCACATAGGAATGGTTACATGCTGTAAAAGCACTGCTGGTCACTTGTGCTCCGCCTTCACCTACTTACAGGAGGAACACCTTATGACAAAACCAGCTACATCCCTATTCATACCTGGCCACCAATACTGGCAGTGTAGATCATGAAACATCTTGGTTATGCAAGGATGAACAACCCAGATAGAGGAATGAAAGTATCACATCAACTCCTCGCGTACATCTCATGGAACTCATAAGCATCCCTGAAAACGCAAGGCCTCTTCCTCGCCTATAGTCCATCCAGGAATAGGGTCCTCTCCTGACATTCTTTCCTATAGGACTAGGCCTTCAAAATCTGATAGACACCTCATTCGAACTCTATCAAGAAGGGTAGACATAACATCTACAAAAGAAAGAAAAGTATGACCATGCCTATTGTGGACCTCAAAGTTCATTTCAGAGAACATAACCATAAGATGTCACTCACTGCTGGCCTCCTGAACTACCTGTATCTGTGTCCTCCTACTCAGTGCATCTGCCATAGCGTTTCCTTTCTCAGGCGAATAAGAAAGATCGAAATTGAAATACTATAGGTACTCAACCCACATCCACTATCTCAGATTCATGTCACACTGCGTGAAGATATACTTGAGGCACTTCTGGTCGTTATATACCACAAAATTCTCTCCGAGAAGATAATGTCTCCAACCACATAAAGCATGAACAACTACAGCCAACTCCAGGTCATGCGTAGGATAGTTCCTCTCATGTGGCCTCAACTGCCGAGATCCATATGCAACAACACGATCCACCTTCATAAGCACTGATCCAAGCCCAATGCTAGATGCATCACAAAAATATGTATAACTCTTTCCCAGCTCCGAAAAAACTAGAATCAGTGCTGAAGTCAATCTCACATTCATCTCCTGGAAAGACGAATCGTAGGCTTCTGAATAACCATACTTCACCCCCTTCCTAGACAAGCCCGTCAACGGTGCTCCTAATCGTGATAAGTCTGGTATAAATCTCTTGTAGTAACCTGTCAACCCTAATAAACATCGTACCTCGAAGACATTCTTCAGATGATCCCAGGTAACTACTACTCTCACCTTCTCTGTGTCTACTGATACTAATGTCTCTGAGATGACACGACCCATGAAGTGAATCTCATCTATCCAAAAGTGGAAGTTTGAGAGCATAACATATAGTTGATGCTCCCTCATTGTACTCAAAACGATCTCAAGATTGGTTGCATGGTCATGTAGAGTGTGAGAGGACAATAAGATATCGTCCACAAAATCAACCACGAAAGATTCAATTTAAGGATGGAATACTGTGTTCATCAGCACCATGAAAACTTCTGTTTCGTTCATGAGAAAGAACAGAATAACCAAATACTCATATAGACCATACCAACATCTGAAGGCTGTAAGAGGTATATCATATGGTCTGACATGCAACTGATTATAGCTGGATCTCAAGAAGATCTTCAGGAACACTCTGGCTCCTCGAAACTGATCAAAGAGATCATCTATATGTGGCAATGGAAATCCGTTTTTGACCGTCAACTGATTCAGCTTCTGATAATCCAAACAAAGCCTAAGGGTACCTGCTGCCTTCTTTGCAAACAGGATAGTCAAACCCCTAGAAGAAGTATTGGGTCGGATAAACCATTTTCATGCAACTCCTGTAACTGCTTCTAGAGCTCCTACAACTCAGGTGTATCCATCCAATATGTAGGAAAGGACACCGGTGCTGCTCCTGGTACAAGATCAATGGAAAATTCTACCTCACACTCCAGAGGGAATCCTGAATAGTCTTCTGGAAAGACATATGAAAAGTGATCAACCACTGGAGGAAAAAATATTTGAGAATTCCAATGGTCATCTAGATATAAGCTAGAAATTTGGTCTATAACACCGCCCAACCCATGATGCTATGGTCCATCCCTGCTCGCCTAGACATCCCATTCGCCATTATGAAGAAACGATCTACCCTCTAGTGATGTGAAACTCACCCTGAAACGATAGCAATCAACAAAGGCATGGAAGAGAACTAACCAGTCCATCCAAAGAATGACATCATAGCATGTCATCTCTAAAACATTGATACTCCACAAAAAGGACACCCACCAACCTCAAGGGGGAAATCTAAGCACTGACTCATGATAGCAGTTGTAATTCCCAGGGAGTGTCTAGCTTCATCATATCCTCATATGTACAAATAGTATGTCTAAGGATTTCCATAATATGCACAGAAATAAAGATATTATAAGAGCCTATATCAAAAAGTAAAGAGGATAAAACTGAGGCTACTAAAATTATACCTCAAACTGTAGAGGTTCTAGGATCCGGATCATGTTGAATCTACTCTACCGCAAAAGTCTTGCCTATAATGTTGCCCTGGGTAGTAGCCTGAGACCCCTGATCTTACCCTCCCTAAGCCTGACCATTGTGTCCACAGCCTCTACCCTTTCCTGAATGACCTGAAGAACTCCAGCCCCTAGTCTGTTGTGGAACTGGTAATCCTACTCATGTACGCGGAGTCAAAACTGATCCTCCTTCACTAGCCTCTAGAAAGAGAACCTTGCAGAAACACTGCAGATGACACTTCTTGAACGAAGATCAACACTCCACTGGGTCTCTCGGGCACTCAGGCTTCTTATTCACACTTTTTCCACACTGATAGAACACCACATTGTTACCATAAGAAAGATCTCATCTACCAGAAGAAATACCTCGCTTCCTCGGGTAACCTCGTGTAGACTATCGGTGGCGCTTCATGCTTTCTACCTAAAATGAATCAGCCTTGAGTGCTAAACCACCCTGGTATACAACTATAGTCTCCCTCAGGTTTCTCTCTGTGATAAGCACCTGGTTGACTATTAGAGTAATAGAAGTATACTGAAAGATATTCACCTGTGATCTGATGTCCGGTCTGAGGCCTTCTTCAAGCTTCCTCGCTAAAAACAGCTCTTCATTCCCCGGAATGGTGTGAAACGCATAAACTTAGTGAAGAGAGAGGAATACTCCATAACTTTGAGAGTACCCTGCTGCAGGTTCATAAAATCTTTGGCTTTGTCAGCCCTCACTATGTCTGGGTAGAATTAGTCGTAGAACGTACGCTGAAACTCATCCCAAGCCATAGCTTGTTGGTTCCCTACCTGCGAAACCACATCCCACCATCTCTTGGTGGAATCTCGCAGCATATAAGTCAGTAGATTCACTCTCCTCTATGGAGGCGTCTCCAGGTTCTCGAATATGGATAACATGGCTTCTAACCATGACACCACAGACTGCGGTCCTCCATCCCCTGTGAACGTGGGAGGATGATGCTGCTGAAAAACCCAGGTCAGATCTGCCATAGACAGGACTGGATGTTGGGATCCCTAGAAGGTTCACATAAATCTCATAAAAACCTCTCTTAACTTAGCATTGGAACTAGTGATTGGAATCACTATAGATTCCATATCCGGAACGATAAGTAGAACTACTGGTAGTTCCTGATCTTCCTTATCAGGCATACGGTCACTACCCGGTTCCTGACGTGCAACGGTAGGACGCCTTGGTGCCATAGCTCTGAAAGTTCAAAAGCACACATCAGATTCAAGAGTAGCAAAGATAGAAAAACTAAAGGCACAAGAATGAATAGGGAAAATAAGGCTTTCATATAGGGAAACATGACTACCCAGCGTGTTCATTCCTTACACGGCGTGTTCCCTTAGTTCATTCACATGGGCGTGTAATTCTACCTCTACTGGTCGTGTAACACCCCAAATACACAACATGTTTTACTTACACACATCGTGTACTTGAATCCTCTTTCCCTACCTGGGTCCTTCTACACGGTTAAGCCACACAGCTCTCCTAAGACAAAACTACATGACATTTTCACGGGAGACATGACATGTACTAGACATTCCTTAAATGGGCCGTGTTGTTAGAGACACGACCTGACACACATTCGACACTACACGGCGTGTTCTAGATAGACACAACATGTACGAGGATGGGTAACACCGACCCATGTTGTTCACGACACGGATTGTTACCTAGATCAAATTATACGACATGTTTGATTAAGACAAGGCGTGTATGTGAAAAGATAACACGACCCGTGTTGTTCGTGACACGGTCGGGGTACCTATTTCAGACTACACGACGTGATAAAATAGTACACGACCTATTCCTAAAAGATTTTTCAAAACCCTGTGTTTCTTCTCACACAGTCAGTGACACTGTTAAAAGACTACATTGCATATATGAAAAAAAATACACCCCGTTGATTCTGGATTTTCCGGGCATTAGCTTAGAAACTGCTCTGAAGCCTAGAAAACACTGAAAACAAGAGTTAAAGTTCCAAATTCGGATCTGTGAGGGCCCATACTCTCCACGAATCAAATCATGGAATATTATATAATGCATATAACATGTAAGTAGTATAACAAACTCATGATCCACCAAATTCTGATCCTGGAGGGCCCATAACACCTCTAAGACCAAGGTTTGGAATCCATGATAAAGAAGCTCTAAAGAAATGATACCCTATCAACATAGCAGATATTCTATCATAGAAGCTATCACAACAGCATGAATAGTCTGTCATAAATTCTATCATAACAACATGAAATTTATAATGCAATTTAGATTGCATGGAAAAATTCATCACATGTGATTTCCTAACATGTTCTTATATGATGCATGAGATGGCATACCCTCATCTCATCAGGTTGCAAAAAAATATAACCATAATAATATAAACATAAACAATACAACACAAGTTCACTACCCAACGGTGAAGTCAATTAATCTGTAACTTTTGAAAAACTCGAAAATTACAATATTCGAGGTAATCTATCTTTTATCCCTGTACACGGGTTCTAGAACTCCCGAGGACAACTATTTACCATTTACCTATTCCATCCTATCCCTGTCTAATGTCATTGAATAGTTAGTAAATAAAAATGATCATAACCTAGCTCTGATACCACTTTGTAATGACCCGAATCCGGAGCCACTCAACCGGTTCCTCATACCTGGTTTTCCACATGACCTCGAGCGCATTTCCCCAAATTCCAGAGGCTGCTAACTAGCTGCCAGGGCCTTGGTGAATCATGGGGGATACTATTCCCTCATTTGGTTAAGTATACAATGGAACGATGAACATAAACAATAGTGGAAACTATAAAAAACATACAACAACTGAAACTAAAAAGCAGAAGAAATATATAATATAATAATGATGCAGAAGGGTACATGTATCTACGGAAAGCAGTAAACAATGAAACATGCAGAAATACTACTAAAATCAATGTACTAAATGTTAATAGAAAACTCCAGTAGCATCGCAAGCCTAAACTCGGTGCCATGCTCTCACGCTCTAACCAGTAATCAAGTACCTGAAGTAGAAGGCCCACAATCCTTATCCACGCCTACAACCATATATACTATTTGGGCCAAAAATCAAGACCCAAACAGGGTGTGATACTAATCCCAGCAGGCAACCACCATAAGATATGTTCCCTACTATCAGTTCGCAATATAGGAAAAGTAATCGAAGTAAATGAAATATAGAAACAGGAATACACTAAGTAAAAAATTCCTACAAATCTCCATTCACAATTATTTATTAATTTAATTCCCTCATTTAATTATCAACCAAATAATATAGCAAACATCTCTATATTCCCAATCCATATCAAGTAACACAACATGTATCTTTGCAGACTACCTAAACATGAAGCAGTAAAAAACCCAAGTTTGTTCTTTGGCATGGTGGACGTGTCAAAACCAACCAAACAATATTCACACTTACTCAATGGGTGGCTCATACTGGCAGACCCCTATAGTCATGTAATCATACAAAGTCACAAACACTCTAGGATGCTCTCGCCATCAATTCCCCTGCGGTATGGTAACGATAGTTATAGACTCTATAAGGAAACAATTACGTCTAATTCCCCATGTAGTCTCGATGCGTAACTATGGAAACTCTGAGGAAGAAGAAATTACAATTCCCATAGGTCTTGCGAACGATACAAATTTATAAGAGACTCTCTAGGGAAGCTCATAATTGTCAATTCCCTCTTTAGTCTACCGCTCTAGGTTCACACAGCCCTGAGAAGTCTAGTGATTCGTAATCGACTATCAACAGCCCTAAGTAAGATAAAAAAACTACTAGGCTAATAAATAAAATTCATCAAAAGCATAGTAACAATAGGAAATACATGAAATCAATTATATCAAGGCAGAAAATCAATGCAATAAGGTCTGCCTCACGAGCAACCTATGCTAAATGGTGATAAACAGCCAAAACCAGGGACACACCAATGGGGTGATCCTCAAACATGATAAAAAGCAATCATTATTAATATAATGGACACAAGAATACAAGAAATATAAGGTAGATAATAATTCAGGATAAAAACCCTAACTTGAGATACCCGAAACATGGGAATCTGGCACTTTTGCACCAAAACACAATGACATTCAATGTAAGGAAACAAACCCACTTCCTCGATCCAACGAGATCGATATACTTGAACCAAGGCCTGTGAACCGGCCTAGAATGGTTCAGATCTACAAAAAATGTAAAACTTTTAACCTTGCATAACTCTCCTAAGGGAACGAATCCCGAATCGTGGCCAATGATGAACCAATAACTCACAGCTATGATTCTAATGCAACTGTCGGCGTTCGATTCAGATAAACGGTTAAGGATCGGTGGATCTGAGAATATCAATGGCCATACCCTCGTTCTCGATCAAAGAATCTAGAGAAGAAGACATTTTGGGGGTTAAGAAGTGACCCTAGTCAGTTTAATGAAAAAATGAAAGTACACAGTGTGTACTTTTGGAGTACACAGCCTGTACAAGGATTTTCCGTACTCTGCATTAAGAGGCCTTCACATCACCCATATATGGTCGTGTGTGTGGCCATGACATGGCCAGAACACAGCCTCGAGAGGAATCATAGTACACAGCATGTACTTATAATGTACAAGGTGTGTACTTAAATTTCTAGATTCTCCTATATTTCCAAAAAAATGACTAGAAAAGGAAAAACATACTTGAAAAAAAGGTCCGTGTTCTTACACATAATGTATGAATGTAAGGTTGATTAATGCCTTAGTGGTGTAAAACAAAGTCAGTAAATGTTGTTTTATAAAAGTTACTTTATTATCTACAATTAAACCATTCTATTTTCTGTCGATGTGGAAATGGAAATTTGAGATTCCAACCACTAACATATTTTGATAAGAAGATGATGATCGAATTTCATGAATACATGAATAAATCACTTGGTTGAATTAAATTATGTCCATCTATATGCCAATAATGTGGGATTAAACATCATTATAACATAATTAAATAATTTTTTTAGTGCCTTAAATTTGGATGAGAGGTTCATAAATATCAAGAATGTCGAATGGAAATAAATGATTCATTTAAAACAATATAAGAGAATATTATGGACACTAACTCACCACACATGATCTAATGCTTAAATTGATGTGAGTATGAAAATTATGCTAACTAGTTACAAAATATTAATGTTAATGGTGATGATCAATATAAAGAACCTGTTAACCTATGGATGAGAAAAGAAATATCATGTGATCACTATTTTGGATGAGGGGTGAAATAAAGATTCATTAAAAGGAAAACATACCATTCAATCTAGAAAAATTAATTTCTTATTTCAATATAAATATACATAATAATTTATATAAATAATTGTGAGGTCTGTGAAAATACTACATCATCTATTGGATGGTTAATTACAAGTTACCATCACTAACTGTATAATGATCACATCACATGTATATGTTTCTTCCAAAATTTATGTTAGTGTTACAGTAATTACAATATTTCATTTAATTATCCATGTTATTTAATTTTATGTTATCACAGGCATGGATTGTCTTTATTTATAGAAATACCCCATCAATTGTCATGAAATGGAAGTAAAATTTGATATTCCAAAGGAAACTATGAACTTATATCCATGTAAAATTAATTGACAACAATATTTGGAAATAAAATCTAATGTATGAGATTTTATTATTATAAAAAAGTGGTGTTTATTGTAGATGGTGTATATGAAAATAAATAATGACAATATACCTACTATATATGATGTTATTATTATTTTCATTATAGAACCTCCTAGTATTATACTAATGCATGAAGTTGATTTTCCAATTTAACTCATACATGGAACATCACACATTTCAATGATTCCCTAGAGGGTGGCCCCAATTTAGTTTATGTAATTGAAGATGAAATCCCAATAGAACCCGGATAAGGTTTTAATTTGGATAAATGTTTCTCATTGGGGTGATACAATAATTTTTTTAAAAATAAAAATGGATCAATATGACTCTACATTTCATGTTAGGAACTGAAAAAGATCACAATAATCATCATGTATCATAAACCCCATATTGATGACTAAATTTATCAACTATGTAGTGCTAAATGATTTATGAATATTGGCCATCATTATGGAAATTAGTAATTGGGGGAAATGTGTGAGGATATACCAAAGATAAAAGACCATAGAAATTATGGAAACTACTAATATATAGTGATTCCATTTTGTTCTTATTAATTCCAACACTATATTCATTGGTTTTATGAATAGAGTATTTAGATATTACCATGATTGGATTGTGGTATTTTTATAACTATATTCTAATTTAATTAATGTTCATGGAAGATCATGATGATCACATGGGATTTATTATGGAGTCCATAAGGTGGGATAAACTATATTAAATGTTTAAAGAGTATTATTGTTGGATTCAAATGATTTCGTTTTTGTGTATTACAATCTTATGATAGGGTGTATCGGTCGATCCATCGAACATAAAGGACATTTAAAATTTCTCTAGACCAACCATGGAAAATGTGATTCAATTTTTTATTGTTATGGTTGTAAATTATATAATTTTTGTGGATAATTTAACCATAATATATAATCCACTTAGTAAGATAAATGGAAGGGCCTTATTTCCATATAGAGGTATGGATTTGGGGAAAATTCGAGGAACTAATGAGAAAAATAGTTTTTGGACATGTGATTTCACTACCGTACAATAATATGGAGTTTTAATCTATTGTAAAGAATTTAATGAGGGGATTTTATTATTTCTCATTCATAATGACATGGTTATACCTTATGCCTCTTTAAAATTAATTGTTCATGTAAATGTTTTTCGAATTCATCATTTGAAGTTAGGGGAATTAATTTTTTTATTAAACATGTGTAGGATTAATCTGTACGGGGAAAAGATTGATATTTACAATAATCATAAAATATTAATGAATATATAAAAATATAAATATTTAAACATGTTCTTGAGAATATTGTTAGAGAATATTAAATATTACTATGACGCAAAACATTTCCACCCTGATAGAGTGAATATTGTTGATGATTCATTAAGTCGAAAGGACCATGCCAGCTTATCCCTCATAAGGATAAAAAATATCCAATATTTATGGACATGTAAATGAAGGATTAGAAAATCATAATTGATGGTGAGAAACATTATATTTCACAAATAATGCTAGATTCATCGATACATGTTAATATTTAATAGGAAAAAAAATATTTTGAGGTGTAGTAGAATGTGAGAAATTTTACTATGATTAAACATGACATAGTTGGAATAATAGTGTTATGGAGCCATGTTTATATTCTGTGTATACCCTCTTTGAATGAGATATTATAGGGGGAACATTTTTCATAATTTTCTTTTCATATTGGAGGTAAAAAGTACATATAGGTATTTCACAATAAAAAATAGTCTAGAAGTCATAGGTTCTGGAAACGATGTTAATTTTTTCCCAATATTTTGTGGAATTTTTTTGAAAACTAATGCTAAATATTTTCAATTTTTTAAAAAACGCACTTCCTCCGATCTCCGTATGACCCACACTTCACTCCTCCGTCTCTCTCATAATCCCCCTCTCCATAAACCAATGCCCTAAATCCCATCAGTGCCGCTTGTTGCACCTCGTCGTTTCCCATTTCACCACTCCTCCACCGCTCATTGTACTTCGCCTACCCAAACCCCCATTCCCCCTCTCCACTCATCCCTAATTCTCACGATGTGCTAAATCCTTACACAAACACATGTTAAAACTTCTCGTCGACCCTTCCATATGTTCCCCCTCTCATTTCCTTCATCTATCCATTGATCCCCCCTCTACCCGATCATAATCCCTACCAAAAGATGCAATTATATGTCATTGGTGCTCCGATTACACCATCGTGCCAACCCTATTGGGTGATTGTGGATCCTTAAATATTTTTATATTCTCAAAATTTATGGTTGATTGAAATTAGGTATTAACAAATTATTATTAATTAATTATATCTGAATAATCATTTACTATGATTTTTCATTCATTAGGTGGAAGGTATTATTCATCAAATAAATGATAATATTCAATTTAATGAAATTGAACAGAAAGGGGGTAGTTCCCTTTTTTTAAAAGATTCCATATTATTCTTTTTATATTACAGAATGTGAAATGTATTGGTTAAATTATTTATTATTGAATAGATAATTTTTGAGATGTTTTTAATCTCCAATAATTTCCAATGTGAAAAACAAAGTGTTTTAAATAAATTTTAAAAAACATACAGTACATTCACTTTCTTCAGAACATATTTTTAGTTTACAATTAATATCTAACACACATTGATGATATTTTTATGATTTTATATTTAGAGCGGATTATAGAACTAAAAATAAAAAAAAATATTTTAACGGTTCAAATTCAATATTATAAATGGAATTATCTAATGGAAAAGAATCCTTAAAGTGTGTCCATTATTTTGGGATGTATAAAATAATAGAACCATCATAGTTTGAGGAAATTATTGACATATAATATTCCATATGAAATTGGGTTATTTCTATAATGGTTGTTTTATGACATTTTTGTGTACTTTTCTATTTGGTACATTTATTTTATGACCTCAATTTTATATTTCAATATTTTTTAGTAAGTTGAGTTATCTAGGGTTAAATTCTATACTAGTTTATTATATTTATCTATTTATGGGACCATAGTTAGGACTACCATCCTCCCTGTCTTGTTTATCCATTAGTGAGTCCATGATGTGTATGATTGATTGTTTGGTCAATTAAATTTCATGAGGCACTAATTGGATAGATTTTGTTTCAGTTTATTCAAATTAATTCCATCATTATACTTGTTTATTTTATAATTACTTGTATCATATTATATTATTATTACCATGATATATTAATTTATTTGATAACTAAATTCTATTTCTTTAATATATAACTTTATTACATATAATTACAGAAAATTCAGTGATATGTACATTACATTTTGATGTGTTTTAATGATTGATTTCCGTGATGTTACCGTTCCTTATATATCTTGAAGAAAAATTCATTGAATGAAACTCATTTTATTAATCCAAAATCCCATTTTATAAGAAAATATGGTGTTTTATCATATAAATTTATAACCATGTGGTGGATTCCAATTTTGTTTTTAATTTTTAATTTTTTTTGTTATGTTATTCAAATGATTAATTATTGAATATTATTAATTAAATAGGATGTATTGTAAGAGGTGAATTCAAGTCAGGTGTGTGATTTATATGGTGTGTTTTTTAGACACCATATAATGAATTTGTGATTTTATTTCTACAACAATAGAATATATCATTTGAACTCTTACATAACATATTAGGAAATAGAGAGATGGATGTGATACCCATTAATATTATTCACTGGATTTCATCCCCTACAATCCAAAAGATAAAATCAACTAATAGAACAAGAAATTAATGAATTTTTCTAATGTGTATTTTATTTGATTAAATAAAAGGAATTATATGAGGAAGAATTTCACTAATCCTAGTGGTCTATTAGTAAATTTATCATTAAAAACACCGACAAATGTTGATACATTAGTCTCCCTCCCTAATGCTTTTAAGACACCATCTATCTGCCTCACTTTACCATTTCTCACACCCTCCATTACTTCTGCATTTAGAACACCCTCACTTAACATACAATCTTCCTCCGAGTAGGTGACTCCCCATTCATCTACTTCATCAAATGAGGGAACATCTCATCTCATGAGGATATTGGAGGGTGACCTTTATAGGTAAAAATTTAAATGTGAATAAATCTATTGCCCATTTTTATACTACTGATTATTTTTCATAAAATATGCATACAATGTTACTATGGATAGAAATATATATATTTCATATGTATAAAATTTGAATATATTGAAGATAGAAATACCATTTTACTTCTATGGGTTCCTCACTAATGATGTTGTAGGATTATTTGGCCAGATTCAAATCCAGCTGGTGGCAGTGATAGTTAACCTTCTGATTTCCTATTCAATTTGGAGGCATGTGCCCCAGAATAAGGAAAATGAAGTTATTGATACATTGGTAAATGTATTTTTAATACATTATGGTCTAAATTAATGTAATTATTTTATTAAATTTTAATATTTTAAAAATTAATATCGTTTTACATATGTATATCTACCTAACTATTAATGAAGTGATTGCACAAAAGGGTATTATGAATTTTTTTTATTAGAAATGGAAGGATCTTAAATGGAGATGGTATAATGAATTCAATGATATATCATTGTGTTTTCAATATCTATATGATAATGTACCTTAAGTCTACCAAGAGACGAATGGGAGGTTTTCTTTGTTAATCATCTTCATGGGAAACATATTTTATTAAAATATAGATGACTCTAAAAATATTATTTTACATATATATATTCATATGAAAAGAATATAACATTTAAAACATTCCTATTAAATTTTATTTAATTTATTTCAGTTATTTTCAAGAAAATATACATTATATCGAGCTAAAAAAATAATCCCTTATACAACCAGGTCAAAGGGTTTTTCATGAAACCGATCTACTAGGGTAATATTTTCATTAGTTTAAATATTTATAAGACAAAATTATCTATTTTGGAAATAATATTTTGGATTTATATTTTTTAAATACCGTCAATGAATTTGGGGAAGCATATATCCCAAAAAGAACTTTGGGTGGATGTTCATACAAAATCTAATGGGAGCAATGTCAATGAGAATGCTTTAGAAGTTAGTGTATGGACTTCTTTTTTCATTAAATATAAATTATTTTTAGTTGTCACTATGTTAATATTTTTTGATTAAAATATGAATGATATTTGAATTATAGTTATATATTAAATAAATATGGGATTCCAATCCCAGAAAATCTTTTTCGGTATCCTAGGATTATATTGTTGGTCAGGTCCTTTGGATAAAGAATCATAGTCGAGTGCAATGTTTAGGTTTGGGACCATTTCAATCTGAGTCCATTGGAAGGCCATTGAGGATTGCAACATCATTTACCCCTAATTTTTGTGACTCTCTACCTTGATTTTGAATAGGGGAGTGTCATTCCAGGAAAAACACAATTCATTAACTAGGGGCTCCTATAAATATTCAAGATGAAATGGTTGATGCTCTCCAAAAAGTGTTGGTTGAATAATATCATAATTCAGTTATACAAATCCATTATAATATTCATTTAATGAATGTTAGTGAGGATGTAAATATATCATCATTAAAATAATTTAGTACATAATATTTTATTGGCTTGAAATTTAAATTTAATCTTGCAGCATTGATTAACTTTTAGAAAAAAGATTATGCACATTCTATTAGTTGGAATTGGATATTGAGATGGAGATAGAGAAGATGCTGATGAAAGTTCACCTAATAGTTATTTGGATTCACTGTGGATTTTTATATGATGTTCAACTAATCATATGATGGTCTCTTGACACATTTCACTATGATGTCTTTTTTTAGATTAAAAACCACATTTATATCTTAGTTCCACAAAATGTCCCCTATGAGAATCATCACTATTTCACATATTATATACATCCAAATTGTATCTCTCTCTCATGGTTCTTAATCATTTAGTTATTATATTTTATCAGTTATATTTTTTTGTCTTAATTGACATATATCCATGTTTTTTCCTTCTTTATATGTTTTATAAGTATAATCCTAAACCCTCTCAGCTGCAAAAAATGGGACACCCGAGTATTTCAATTGGATATATTAGTAATCAAGTTAGTAATTTAGCTTATTTTTCATTGAAAATTATTTGGTGTATAAAATATCATCCACTAGTTGATGTGTTGTAGTTAAATCAAATAGATTCTCATAATATGTGGGAATGAGAATGTATGATGATGGATTATTGGGAAAATATTTTCCATTATATTTCTTATTGATAAGAAATATTTGAGTTAACATGTGATATGGTTAGGATAGTTAACATATAATTTTATCACGTTGATGTACATATATTTTCATACATTATTTATGTAAAGAGATATCAGTTTTATTTATAATTTTGGGTCATGTTTTAATTGTCAATGAATGTTCACTATTTGTTCATAGATAGGAAAAACCATGTGGTATTCCATGATAACATGTTTCCAGCAATGTGTTAGGGATGTAGAATTTCATATGGGTTATACAATATTAGAAAAAATATTTGAATAAAACATGAATTTCCCCGTGTTGATAATGATTAGGAACACAATAAGTCAATAACTTCCTAAAATGTTCATCCAATCCATGCACTGAAATTTATGTTAAAAAAATATTTTTTTTGAAATAGATAAACCTCTCACTAGCCAAACTATTCATCTGAAAGATTCGTATCCAAACAAAATGTATTCCTCTTGGAAATAGTGGTGATATAAAGACTTTTATATAGCAAATACAATGGTTATTGATGTCTTTGATAATGGAAACATAGGTAAAAGAACAATATTTATTGTTCTCCATAATTTTTCAAGATATCCCTTATTCTTATTGATAGTAATGATATATTGGGGATTTCATTTCTAGATCCATGATTTTTGTAAGATATAATTAATTTTCATATGTATCCATTTAAAAACAAATAAAGAGACTAAGAAAAAGCAGTTTTATGTGGATTTTGATTGTCTAATTAGTGTTTTGGATTTCAAATTATCTCATATGACAGTGCTAAAGTCTTCAGTGGTTTTTATTTGATTTTCTATTTGTTGAGGTCTTTTGATGATTAAATTTTTTATATAAAATATTTTTACTAAGTGTCTTAATTAATTTTTTATATTACTATATTTGGGACTTCAAATAAATGATGATATATATATAAATATACATTCTACTAAATATAGTATTTTCAGAAATTTAGAATTGGTTGTTTCGACATTTTAGAGAAACACATTTTGCAGCTATATTATTTTTAAAAGTTACATATAGATGAAATTTAATGCATGAATATAAATGGAAATGCGTTGTATAGAAGCGGTTGATACTACTGCTATATTAGGTCAAAAATATTTTTAACAATGTTTGTGCTCCAAAATATGGATAGAGTATAGTGATCCTTGCAACCACAGATAAAAATGGTTCTGTGATGTTTTCTAGAAATAACCAAAAAAAAATTGTTTATTACATGAGTTTTATATTGATGCCAACATTATATGTTTTTTTAGAAACAATCGCTATGGAACATGGTGATGTTTTAAAACACCACAATATAAAAGTCCGCCGCTATCTCTTAGTTTTTCTAGTGTGTCTGAAAAAGTATTTATAGTTTAATGGAATGGAATGAGATATCAATTAGATTTTATCTAGTGTCATGATATGTTATCAAGTTAAGGATAAGGGGAAAATTTCCAATATATGTTATAAACATTACATATACTATAATAGAAATTAAAAACAACATCATGGATTTTATCCTTAGACTCCCCAAATCATCTAAAGGGAATAATGAGGTATGTGTTATCGTTGATCAACATATTATTTCAGTACCCATCATTTTTATCATAGTGGATTTATATCTGGACAAAATTTATATAATATAAATTAATCAAGTGGTATGGTTCCCTGATGTTCCATATTATATTGAATCTAATCAGGATATTTTTAAACATAAATTTCTTGTGAAGCCTTCGAAATCATTGAACATAGTGTATTATACATTTAATAAAACTCAAAAGATAGAGATTACGAGAGACCAATTAAGTCCAAATAATATATATTTATATATCATTTTTGGAATTTCAATGGTTGTTGGGATCAATACCATCTTCTAGTAATGATTTCATACAAATGGGGCTTTGACTCGAGAATTATAATGGCTCCTTCTGAATCCATTTAGGAAATGATGGGTATGAATCCAATGTACTATGATTAATATATTGATATAAATATATTGGGAACTAATATAGCCATATAAATGATAGATAAGGTTATATCCATATAGAAACAAATAAGGGAAGGAAAAAGTTGGTTGAAATTGTTATGTAGCCAATCATTGGAGTGATCTATAATTTGATGTTGGTGATAAGTGGTTTTGATTAATATCTCTATGGAATAAGGTCATTATATTCACAATTAAGGAAGAACTAATCCCTCGGTATATCGATACCATCAAGTTTATTGATATTATTGGGATGGTATCTTAGTGATTAACGCTTCCACCGAACCAATGTCATGTCCACGGTGAGTTACATGTATCTGCCCTGAATAAGTACACATTGGTCTATTCACATTTACTGGACCCAAAATTCATACTAAAAAATTGTGATCCTTTTTTTGAGTAACAACGGGTGGAGATTCTAGATCTTAAAGAGAATTTTCTAATTATCAAAACCACCAACGTTGTAAATGTTCCGTGAAAAAAATTTAATTAGCAATGTTATAACATTTGGATATGATGATGTCGTAGTGTCCTAAATTTTATGAATTTGAGCGATGAATTTCAAGGATTAAATTCAATTTATCACCAGTATAATATGATAACCAATTCTTATTTAATTGTTTTGAAATAAATTTAATTTCACCAATAACTTTTGTTTCACACAACACTAATTTTTAAAAAACCACGACATAATATTATTACAATTACTGATGATTATAAAATATTAATATAATGTTTCATTATTAATAGGAATAACCAAATTTATAATATTATGTATAATTGATTTAGATAATGAATATATTGTAGGATAGAAATATGAATGTAGATGCTCAATTACAAGAGGGGGTGAATTGTAAGCTTAAAAACATTCATCTTTTACTATAAAGAAAAAAATGTTTAAAAAAGATAAACAATGTAAATTCACAAGACCTATTAGTTAAATATACTTGATAGGTTCCAGAAATGTTGTTTTGGAAATGAAACTTATGGAAAGTTTACAAGGAAAATATTCTACCATAATTCGTATAGAATCTTACTTATCAGAGTGTATAAAAGAACAATAAATTATAAGAAGGTTATACTTTCTTCCATTTTCAAAACATAGCATAATATAAACTTTAAACAAAACAAGTAACAAGTAAGAAAACTTTTATCTGAAAGAGAAGGTTATCCCACAACCATAGATAACGGTCCCTTGATTTAAACATTTAAAAAAGTTAGTCTTACCTACACCAGTGTAAGACCTTGATAGGAGTATTGGAATCTATCTTCTTATCCCTGCATGCCCTCGAACATTAATGTAGTAGGAACCATTGTCTTCAAATCCACGGAAGTCCTCGAACATTAAGGTAGTCGTCACCTCTACCTTCCTATCCCTAGAAGTCCTCAGTTGTAGATAGAAACAATCAGAGTTGCATAAAGACTTCTAAACAAGATTTTCAGTATGAAAAATTCGTGAGAGTCTCTCTCTATAAGAGACACATCAATAGTATGTAATATGTTGACTTATGGATTGGTCTCAGTTTTCAATTTTTTTATAAGCTTTTTCAAATGAGCATCTATTTATTAGAATTTTCCTACTGGTCAACTCCCTTCCCCAATAGGTCATATTTTTCCTTCTAAGTTAGAGGGACCTATACACATGTCACTCAAACAATGCTTAATAAGAAACAGACTGCACAAAATCATATCATAACTACAACAAGGTTATGTAAAATATGGTTTCGTAACCAAATACAGTTTTATTGATTCTATGAAAAAAATAATGACCAGAGTATAAGAAAATAAACACATCAAGAATATAACCCATGGATGTTAGGATTCTGTTTTCCAATGAATTCGGAACCTAAATTATATAGTCTTCAGAATCTGAATTCTAATTAATTCAGAATCAAAATTCATAGGAATTCAGAGTTGGGATTCTAATGAATTAAGAGTTTAAATTATGATGAATTTGGATTCAGAATTATATGGAATTCAGAGAATGAATTCAGAGTAATTCAGAATCTGATTTATGTGGGGTTCATAATCGAAATTCTGAAGGATTATTAATCAGAATTATGAAGAATTATTAATCCTAATTTTGAGGAACCCGGATCTGAATTTCATGAAATTCGGAGTTAGAATTTCAAAAAATCCAGAGTCTGAATTTTCTATAATTCAAGATCTGAATTTAAAATAATTCAAAATCATTATTTTAGAGAATTCTAAATCTTAATTTCAATGAATTCGGAATCTAAAAACAGAATACTCTATATCTAGGGATTTATAAGATTATGATATTTTAGATATGAAACTGATTTTTAGATATTACAAATAAAAATAATTAGATTCAGAGAATAATAAAATGAACAATGAAAACAAGGATAAGGATAAATTTCCTTGGGGAAGGAAAATTATATTTATAAAGAAAACATTAGGGAAAAATAGTTTTTCTTTAATATAGTGTGTTTGTGATTTTGAAACAATTGATGAATTGAAATGTCACAAGGAAACCTTATTGACTCATCAATATCCTCCTTTTTGGAAGGCACAAACATCCATACTAATAAGAATATAAGGAATTAGAAATTTTATGGACTTGAAAAAAACATATCTTCCTTTAACTCATGGATCATATTGAATACGACTAAATCCCCCTTCAGATTCAGAATCACTAAGGAACATATTCTTTATTTCTTGAATGAGATTTTACATTAGCTTGAATACGAAATTATTCATTGATGAGAACATCCCCTTATATGAAATCTCCATTACATAGTGAAAAATATTCTTTCTTAGTATACTTTGTATCATTCTTTTCACCCCCTTTGTGATTTTCAATGAGAAAAATAGAAATTTTAAAAAATGATACCTGAAATATTAGTACTGGACAACCAAATATATAAGGAACTTCATAAATAACATTAATATTGAAAGAATTTGTACAAGGAATAAATTCAAAAAAAGATCATAATTGCAAAAATTATCCTCCTTTATCATTCGGAATAAGCTTTTGACAAAGCTTTACAGCTTCTTGATCTCCTTGTGATCTTCTTCCACATGTTTTATTATCTGATCCTGATCTTCACTGTTCATTTCCAAGGCTCTATGATTTTCTACCTGAGCCATAAGAAATTATGCTTGAGCTTTGAACACTTCTTCTTGTTAAAATAACATCACTTAAAATTTTATTCTGATATACCTTTCCCTCTTTTAATTTGTGGCCACATAATTATGCATCACTTTCAGAACATTAACTTCTTGCTTCTGAGTAGCCTTTTCAAGAGTCATCTTTTCCTCAAAGCTCATATAAATATCATTAAGCATGCCATCTATGGTGTTAAAGGCATCATTGACATTATATTGAAATTCATCAAAAGCTCTCATGTCTTGGACAATCTTACATGACCGGCTTATAATATTATAGAATGACATATTATGAGCCTCATAACTAGTGAGAATGGATTTGAAATCTACCACAATTCTAACAAATTTATCAATAAGCATTGAGACTAAATCTGATTTCTGATTAAAGGAACAATAAATCAACTGAAACCTCAAATCTATATTTGGAAATTAAGGAATAGTACCAACCAGATTTTTCATAGATTGTACCACAAAGTCAAGTCCAAGAGAGGATGATTCTAAATCAGAATGTTTGGTTGATGAGGGTTACTTTTCTAACTATTCAGCTTTCCTCTTTGATGAACTTCCAAAAAAATTCTTTTTCACCACTTATTTTTTAGGTGTGTGGACCAACACCTGCTTTCCCCTATCAGCTCTCTGAATGATATCTTCTGGTTTAGGGGATTCATTTTCACTATTTGAAAAGTGAACAATTGTATCTTCCTCAACTTCATCTTTCTCAGCATAAGCCACTTGATCTTCCTGATGAATGAAATGATGATAACTGCTTTCCTCTATAGAAGGTTTGTTTTGTTCTTCTTGATCCTTCTGCCCATTCCAAAAATTAGTATGTTCTGATGATTCATCTTGAGAATTCTAGATTGATAATTTTACAGAGGGTCTTTCCTTCACATGTAAATGTCCAAATTTCCTTTTTACATCATCAGTTTCATCCCATTCTTCTTCTTATTCTTCTATTTCCTCTTCATATTTTTGATCATTTTTTTTCTTCTTGTACTGGATCGGGAATCACCGCCTTATTTCCTAGAGTCTCAGGATGTGATTCTATCCTCGACAATTCTGGAATTTGGATTTCATTAGATGCTTTCTCAACATCCTTGATAATTGATTTGAACAATTTTATCCTCTGATAACTTCTTCCTCAATTTCTTTTCTTTCTACTACTTCTCATGGTCTTCAATAACCTTTATCATTAATGATCTCGCCTCATTAGGATCCATGCCGATCATAGGCTCCCCTTCCTTACCATTTTTTCATTACTTCTCTCCACTTAGCAACTAATTCATCAGGATAATCCTTTTGTTTCTTTAGATTCGGGGGTGCTGACTGTGTTTCCGAAGCCACATGAGTATTTCTTTTCTTTTCTGTTTTTTTTCTTCCTCTTCCTTCCACCCTTTTTGGAAGTCTTTGCCACTTCTGGTTTCCATGAATGATCGTGGATTTCAGCTTCTGAAAAATCATAAAATTATCTTGAATCACTTAAAAAACAAACATTCATTCTCATTAGGGTATCATCACTCAACAACATTACATTAAAATTGATTGGCATAGAACTCCAAGGAATTTTGAATGACCAAAGGAAAAGAAAAATAATTTTTAAGATTATTTCCAGATATATGATAATTTGAGACATTAGATTTCCATTCATGATATTCTCAATTTTGACCATGAAATAAATTACTAGTTTTGTATTATTGATGTTCACCAAGAAGTCTAGAATAGAGATATATCATTTCTTCATGGTTTCCTTATCCCCTTTTCTTGGAATGATAAAACTATGGACCTAGAACTCAAGAATCCAAATGTTTATAGATAAATGAACAATATTTAGAGTCTTTACACCTTTTAAACAATTTAAATCTAGAGCCTTCTTCTTATCAAATGATCCTTAAGCATTCATTAATTTGTGAGTACACAATTCTACTTCTCCTTTATAAAGAATTCCGATCAAACTTTTTTCCTTACAGTAAAAAAGAGAATAAGACATATCATATCTTTTGAAGAAAATTTATCTCTCCCTTCTTTGTTGAATAATGTTAATGTTACATAGGACTCAACTAACAGATCTAGATATAATGGATCATGCGCATTATGCTTCTAGACATAGAGGCTCTCCCTGCAATTCATCTCTATATTCCGTGAAATGATAGAATCATACATAACATAAAATTTTGGATCGACCAACCATTCTAGGTATATCTTCAATTCATAAATTACCTTATAGTTGAAATTTCATTCATATGAGAGGCTTCACCATAAATAGGGATGTATGTAAACTGTGAAAATTTGGATCTAAGAAATCATTAAAAATTCAGAAAGACCTTAAGGATAGAAACATGGATTCAGTACACCAGATCATGAAAATTGATGTGATACAACCATTAGGGGGTCCTTATATAGGCAATTTAGGTGACATTTCAACTTCCTTACATCATCCAATGGTTGAAATACTTTTGATCAGATCTGACGGTTGAAATGATAACTGAAGAATGATTTTGATTGGTTCTGGTCTTTTGATGTTTTTATTATAAACATTCAGATTTATGAAAAATTATGAATCCAAAAAATTTATAAGATAATAAAACAACCACCAAGTAAAAAAGTTGATTACGAAAATTTATGAAAGGAAAAATACGATTTGGATTAGTTATATAAATTATCCATAATGAGGAAAATTTTCCTTGAAGAACATTATATTCCAGATAATTTAAAAGAAATTAATGAAAAAATTTGTATTATGAAAATTTGAATCAAAAAATTTGTTAACAATGAAATTTGGCTATTATAAATTTGGACTACGACAAAATTTGAGTAAGAAATTTTTTGTCTAACAAGTAAAAGTACCCCCTATTAAAATGAGTTTCTATCAATTAGGAGATAGGTTTTAACCAGAGGATAACATATAATCTTACCTTACATTTATCCTTCCTAACATTTTTTAATGTATTCAAATATATTAGAGGGTAAATATATTTTAAGAATATCTTCAAGATGATCTTGCGTTTCGAAAAAATTGAGGAATGATATCTCCTTTTTTATGTGTGATCCCTATGAAATTGATTCATAATATCTTTTTTTTTGGCACGAGAGTGATGTTCATGGATTTTACTTAAGGAAACGTTACAACTATTATCACACAATATTTTCTTTTTGGTAAAACTCATATCATAGTCTATGAGTGTGTGTTGCATCCATAACACATGAGCACAACAGCTTCCAACTGCTACAAATTCAGCTTCAGTAGTAGAAAGTGCTACTGAGTGTTGATTTTTGCATAACAAAAAAACTAATGAATCTCCTAAGAAATTAAATGATCTGGATGTAATTTTTCTATCAATTCTACATCTACAAAATTCATAATCCAAATCACTTTTTAAAACAAAATCTTTTCCAGTTGTATAAAAGAGTCCTAAATCCATGGTTCCCTTTAATTATCAAAAAATTATTTTCACTGACTAGGAATGAGATTCCTTAGGATTGGATTGATATTTTTCACATAAGCATACTGATAACATTTAGACTAGATGACTAGCTATTAGGTATAATAAACTTCCTATAATATCTCTAAATGATGCTTGATCCACTGGTTTTCTAGCCTCATCAAGATAAAGTGAATTTGAGGCACCAATAAGATTACTAATACTCTTAGTTTTGTCGTATCCATAATTTTAAAAAAGTTATTTAATATAATTATGTTGGTATATATAAATTACATCTGTTATTTGAGAAATTTGAAAAAAAACAAACTTTTTTAACTTTACCATCATTCTTATTTCCAACTCAGATATCATTTGATTTGAAAATTAATTAGTTAAATATTTCTTAGTTGATCCAAATATAATGTCATGAACATAAATTTTATCAATAAAAACGTTTTTATTATCTCCTTTTATACAGAGAGTGGGATCATAATTTCCCATAGTATATTTTTTTGGTAACAAAAATCATGTATTCCTATCATACCAAGATATAGGGGCTAGTTTAAGTCCATATAAAGCTTTGGTAATCTTTAAAACATGTTCAGAATAATTTATATCTTTAATTAAAGGATTATGTTCAACAAAAAATTCCTTTTGAACATAACCTTTAAGGAAAGCACATTTAACATCCATTTGAATGAGTATAAAATTATATAATGTTGCAAAGTAAAGTAAAATACAAATAGATTCATGTCTAGCTACTGGAGCAAAGGATTGGTCATAGTATATTCCTTCTTTTTGATTATAGCCTTTAGAATCTAATCTAGATTTATTTCATACTATGATTCCATTTCCATCACACTTATTTCTGAAAACTGATTTTACTCTAATAACATATGTTTCTTTAGGTCTTTCAACCATAGTCCATACTTCATTCCTTTTGAACTCATTTAGCTCAACCAATATTGATTTTATCCATTAGTCATCAACTAAATCTTCTTCAGTGCTTTTAGGTTCTAATTGAGAAAGGAATGCAATATGATCTACTTCATTTATTAAGGAACTTCTAGTCATTACAGGTTGATTGAAATCACAAATAATGCTATCACTGGGATGAATCTTAAGAAACAACTATTTTGGTTTTTTAAAACCTATTCATTAACATATGGTAGGAAATATTTTGGGATAAATTCTTCAGAAAAAGTTTCCTGAACATTTACCTAAGCAATAAGATTTTCCTATCAAGTGTTGATAATCAGTTTTTGAAAACACATCCAAATATGTATGTTGATGATGTTTAAAAACAATGGGATGAGGTGTAAGAACCATGTTTTTTCCATAAATGACTTTGTAATATTCTTGATGTTATTCCGGAGCAGCGCCTTCATACGGCGTATGATTCCGAACCCCGATGTGGCTGGAATTAAATTTTCAGTGCGTTCACACTAGGCACACCAAATAAATGGAATAACTAATAAACGGTAACTCGGATGGGAAAACTGAGGGCACCGTTGAGTCCAGACCGTGCCGTTTACCCCATGAAGGGTGTAATTTTTGCGGGCGCATGCCTTTTGTGAAAACTGTCACCAGGGGAATTTTTGTAATTTTGTAGCCTCAAGCGTTATGTTTTATAACTTTTGAATGGGGCCTCAGATTAAAAATATGATATATCTGTTGTGATCAAAAGGTGGTCTTTACCCTAGGGGAGGCTTAACCTCGACCCCATCAAGAGTTATGGACCCACGTCTTTGGGTGAGTGATTAAAAAAACTAAAATAAAAATTCTAATTCAATTTTTTCTCTACATAAGACATAACCAGTTCCCCTCCTCCCCTTTGATATCCTCTGGAAGAAGGACCTCCCAATCAAGGATCTCCCAACAACAACTTCTTCTTCTCCTCCCCAGAGTCATGCAGAAGCGACAATGGTGGTGGCGCGGTGAAGGATCGAAGCATCGGGCTACGCCCAAGAGGTTTGATCTTTGTAGTTTCATTTTAAATTTTTTGCATCACCTTTGAGCTTTTTTTGTAGCATCAAATTGCCACTATTTTGTCGAGCAATTCCCTTGGTTGCACAGTATATGTTCTGAGCTTTTTGATGCTTGTTTCAGTTTGAATTTTTGAGTACTGAGGCGTCCGCAGCTGCCCGACGAAGATCCAGGTGTGTTGAGTGTTTTCCTGTGAGGATCCGGCCATCTGGGCGGGAACTGTCTGACGTAATGGTGGATGGGCTCTCCTCAGTAGTGGTTGTCGGTGCTCGGGTGGACTAGGGTCGTGGCTGTGACTCCGCACGGGAGACCGAGACTCGTGCTCGACGGGTCTTCGTGCAAGACCAACACTACGTCCCCCCTGTGGCCGGTCGGCACATGGTGGACTACGGGTCCAAGTCCAGGTCGTGCAGCTGAGCCGCGGGCCGGCACTGCGAGCCGGGCCAGTCGGTGCGGGCCGGCCCAGGCCGGGTGGACCTGCCAGACTAGGCCGGTCCAACCCAAGGGGGGATTGTCCCCTCGACCTCGGACACCCGTGATATTCACTATAGGTGTCTTTTTTGCATGTCTTATGTGGTAGTGCGAACCTTGGCTTGAGGCGGGAAATATGAGATGGTTTTTGGGTTTTAACTCCCAATATGGGGCCCTCGGTGGCGCAACACACCCATTAAGTGGATAGGAATTTTTCCAGGAGTTCTTGTTTTGGATGGAGTGGACACATCCGATGTCCGATTTGAGCGCCGTCAGCAACATTGGGACCATGGCACCGAAGCGGAACCTTCCAGGGTGGCTTCAGACGTTGAAGCTGGAGATGTGGTGTGGGACCCATGACCCTTCTATTAAGGTTCGGGCAGCTTTTAGAAACATTTTCATATGATGTTCGTTCGGGGCGTGTGAGGAGTCGATTTTGGGTGTTTTTCTAAGGGCATTGCAATGGCACAATCTGCTGTCTTTAATTCTGTCTGAAGGTGCGGGCCCCACGGGGGCCATTTTTTAGAGTTGGATATGATTTCTATCTAATCACAGGGTTTCCATTTCAGACAATTGGATAGTGAATATTATGTACTTTTTTGAGAGGATCGCAACAGTTCGATCCGTTCATTGCACTTTGGGACCGAGATATGGGTCCCACGAAGCACCGCTCGTGTGCAGTATGAAGAAATGAATCTTTTCACCGGAAATCCATTCCATGCATGTATTCAATCAATTTGACGTGTCTTTCTGAGGGGATCCTATTGGTGCAATGCGCCCAACAATTTTCAAGACTGAGTCTTGGGACAACGGGATGTCGTTCAGGCATAAAGAGGTGTTGGATGGCTTTTCCGTCGGATGTCTATTTGAGGAGAGTAAACAGTCTATCTCGCTTGTTTTTCCCTGAGAATTACAATGGTATGATCCGTTTGGATTTGGGGAAACTCATTTGAGATCTCATTTAATCTGGAAGCATGAAAGGTGTACTAGTGGTGGTTCTTCTTGCAGTGTTTGTAGAGAACCCTTGGCGTGAGATCGCGTTCACTCTTGGGAGAGTGTAGTGAATGCTTAAAGAGATGTGGTTGTACATGCTAGGTATGTAGAGTAATCAGGTTGGAAAATTTATGTTTACACCTTTTTGCGTTGACATTGGGTGTCTTGTGCAGGATAACCCTTGGGCTGGAAATGCGGCATACTTTTGGAGTACACGGGAATGCATGGAGGTACATATTGTAGTTTGTACTGGAGAACTTTTTTGTGCTCGGTTTGGATATGATTTTGGGCCACATGTCATGTGGGACCCATGTGTGTGTTGTGTTCTACTTTACGTACCTTTGAACTCTCGTGATGTAGAGTGTCCTCTTGTTCTTGATGGTTTCGACCAGCAAGGTTGAGTGTGTTTCCCCTTGTCCTGTTCATGATGGTTTAGAACAAAAAGGGTGAGGGGTTTCCCCAGGTTCTGTTCATGACGGTTTTATCAGTGGAGTTGGTTGGGTTCCCCTTTCTCCTTTATCCATGTGGGATTTCAGTATCACGCCCCTTTGTGTTCCCTGGTATAATTTTGAGGATTCAATGTGACCAATATATCCCACGGGCACCGATCCTCTACCCAGGAGGCTGTTTCCAGTAGTGATGGCCAGAGCAGTTCTGGGTTTTCCCTCCAATGGGGCTAGGCATTGGATTTCTCATTGACTTCTTCGGGTTTACCCTTCTGCAAGACTAGGCAGTGTTTTTTTCATCGACTTCTTTAGTTTTACCCTCTAGTGGGGCTGGGCAATGAGTTGCTCATCGAATTCTTCAGGTTTACTCTCCAGTGAGGCTGGGTAATGGGTTTCTCATTGACTTCTATGGGTTTACCCTCCAGTAGAGACTGGGCAGTGGGTTACCTGATGTCTTCTTAGGATTTATCCTCCAGCCGAGACTTGGCAGTGGGTTACCCGATGACTTCTTAGGGTTTACCCTCCACCAGAGACTTGGAAGTGGGTAACCCGATGACCTCTTAGGGTTTACCCTCCAGTATAGAATAAGAAATGGGTTACCCGATGACCTCTTAGGGTTTACCCTCTAGTAGAGACTGGGCACTGGGTTACCTGACGACCTCTCAGGGTTTACCCTCTAGCCGGATGGGTAGTGGGTTACCCGACGACTTCTTTCAATCTTAATCCTTTCTACGAGGCTATTCTGTGGCTTTTCTTCGTGCCTACTAGAGTGGTTCCTTGGTTGAACGGGTAACTGATTTGACAACTTTGACTTTGATCAGACCTCTCGACTGTGTGAGAGTGACGAGTTGTGGTTTGACATTCCCCAGAACTCTCATGTACGAGGGGAACATTACCCACCATGGTGCATCCAAGAGATGCAACCTAAAACCATGAGGGCGATTCAGTGCCGCCCAAAGTAGATAGTGTCAAGGTGCGGTGATTTGAGCCCCTTGACATAAAGTTCAGGGTAGATGGGTAGGATGCTGGGCATTGATGGTGGTAACTTCTGAGACTGTTGGCGACTCACTTTCTTGGATTGAGCTATGGGATGAAGATCCCCTTACGATCTTCTTTGGGTTTCTTGATAGATTATATATATATATATATATATATGTATACCTTGTTCTAGTACCCACTCCTTGGGTTTTGGCTACTCTCCTTCTAGGAAGGGCAAAGACGCGCGGGGTATGTCATGTGCTTTCTATGTCTAGCTTCTCGTGGTTGGACGAGTATACTCTCCTGCTATAGGTAGTGAAGACTCAATGAGAACTTCATCTTCTCACCATTTCTAGCTCATTGTGATATGACAAGTATTCTTCCTTCCTCTTGTTGGGACGAGCTATACTCTTTACTGCAATTTCTCTATTATAGTGATTTCTTATTCCCTATTCAATCTAATGCTCACTCTTCGGTACCTCCTTTGTTGCTCCCTCGAGCCTTCAGGGTATCCAAATTAGTATTTTTATACTCACCACTGCTTCATTATTTCCCGCACATGTTGTGCCCTTGAAGACGACAGACAGGTTGGTCATGACTTCAGCCGACCATAGGAGTTTGGGAGCTAGGACCGTGTATGGTGGTCGTAGTCAGGTTCAAGGTGTGGGAAACTCCTAGCTATTTTACTTTTGTTTACCTATTTCTAGGTTGTGTCACTTTTATGGTTGGGTGCGTGTTTTTTCATTTTCATTTCAGTTTACCTTCAACCCTCACTTTGTACTGTTTAGAGGTCAATTCACACATTGTGGTTGTTTATTTCAGTTGGTACTTTACAATGTCATCTACTCTGCACTATTGCATTGAGTGGGTTTCTTGTGTGTGTACAGGTACTTTGGTAAAGTCCTCCTTGAGTTGTTTAGCCTTCAGCACTTGTCGCCAGCCCTTGGCCTATGGAGGCGGGCTTGGGGTAGTTGCGGCTCGAGCCCTGGTAGGGTCGGGTTGTGAAAAAGGGGTATCAGAGGTTGTTCGTTCCTTAGGATGCTGTTCAAGCATCCTTAAAAAGGAATTGGTTGGGATCTGTGGAAATAATGTCGACGTGTCTCGAGAGAGGCTATCAGGCCAGAGAGTCTAGTGATGGTGCGGCAGCCGACGTATCCATTCACCCGGACACTAATAACCCACTTGTCAACTCGGAATGCTAAGACAATCATTGTAGGGAAATTGGTTTGTGAATCACATAGGATTGAGTCTTGACATCCCTTCTTGAGTAATCTCCAAATTGTTGTTACTATTATTTACATATATGCTCATCTGACCGCGACACTCCTTGATAACATACAAGATTTATCTACAAAGAAAGTCGGCCTGAATAATAGCTTTGGTTCGTGACGATGACCCTGTGAGATACGAGGCCTTAGACCAGGACCCATCATGCATGTCCCTTTCTCTGGGTGGGTTGGTAGCATCACCCCCACCTGGTGAGCAGCAGACTGCTCTAGTAGAGCAGACGGATCTTGGGTATAGGTTAAGCACGCTTCGAGAGTTCCACCATCAGAAACCAGTGAGGTTTAGTGGTGATCCAGAGCCTCATGTAGCATAGGATTGGATCGAGATAGTGGTTTGCCTCTTCAGGCTTGTACAGACACTGACAGATCAGATGGTGGATTTGGTAGCCATACTTTTCCTTGTAGCAGCGGGGCGTTGGTGGAGTTTGGTGACTCGGTTACTCGATGAGTCATCACTTTCATGGTATGAATTATATCATCTATTTCGTGAGGAGTTTTAACCCTCCTACGTACGCTCCGTTTGGATCCTAGAGCTCTTGCATTTTTAGCAGGGAGGGATGATAGTGACTGAGCATGCGACTAGTTTCTCAGCCCGTGGTTGATTTTACCCGGACTTGTTCCATGACGGCAACTTCCGAGCATGGATGTTTGAGAAGGTTCTCTACAGAGAGATTCATGCTATCATAGTACGATTGGGAATTCCCACTTATGATGAGGTTCTAGAGCAGGTGTTGGTGATAGAGGGATTCCTGTCACGTTCTACAGTTGGAGGTGGATGCAGGCTCAATAGAGCCGAGATGTCTGCCGTAGCTAGCGAGCATCAGCTGACAGAACCTCGATGAAGGTGGATTTCATATAACCGGACTCAGGGGCATGGGCGTACACCACAATGGCACTGGAGGACACCAGTGAAACCTAGAGAGAGTCGGTGTTATGCTTGTGATGAGCGAGCTCACTTGGCATGGGACTGCCCGACCAGGTGTGCTGAGTACTTCGGGAAGGCAATAGGTGCACCATCATGGTAGAGGCAGTTCCATGATCTGAGTAGTTCCCAGAGAGGTGGTTCTAGCAGAGGAGAGGGAGGATCTTGAAGTGGGAGACGACATTATGAGGTCTTCCCATCACCATAAGGCGGTCCACACCAGGCTCCGGGAGCTGAAAGTTGGGACCACAGATAGACGCGAGGTTTGGATGTCTATGATCCTGTAGAGCATGAGGTGATAAGAGGTGCTCTTTATGACTCTTATACATTTTTCAGTATAGTTGATAGACTCTATGTGTGAGATTATTTTCCCCCTACTTCTTGCTTGAGTTTTACCCATGGTGGCACAGGGCGTCAGGTGTAACCCTGTGTTTGTAGAGAAGAAAGTGTGGAACCATTCCCTTTAGTCGATGATGTCGACTCCATCGATTTCCAAGCATGTTAGAGAGACTTGGTTGCAAGAAATCTACTATGAGACCTTGCATGACTAGATATCTTTAGGTGTTTCACCATATGGATATTCTGAAGTAGGCAATCACCGAGCATTGTCCCAGGTCCAAACAGTGATTCCAGATGAGGCGTGCGACGTAGAGGTTTTACCGAGGAGGTGAGCTACCCCCGAGGTCCATCGGGCCATTTGAGACTATGCGAAGGGATGGCGCGGTTCCCTACCACCTTTCCCTAAACCTGATTTCTGGAGTGCATGTAAGACTTCTCCCACGTGACTCACCTGAGAAGAATTGTGCATGCACCTAGGCACATCGTCGGCGAGGCCAGACCCCACGCGAACGTACCAAATCTTTTTATCCATGCACGATGACGCAGAAATGTGCAAGAGTTATTCTAGGAATGGGAGTGTTGGGTGTGGGCTTAGTACCCTGAGTTGTTCCCAAATTTTTCTTTTTTAGGGACGAAAAGCTTGAAAGAGGGAATGATGTAAGAACTCAGTTTATTCCATAAAAGACTTTAGAATATTCTTGAAGTTATTTCAGAGAAGTTCCTTCAGATGGCATATGATTTCGAGCCCCAGTGTGGCCAAAATTAAATTTTTAGAGCATTCACACTGGCATGCCATATAAATGGAATAAATCCTAAACATTATCTTATATATTAAAACCAAGGGCACTATTGAGTTCGGAGCATGCCTTTACCCTAGAAAGGGTGTAATTTTCGTGGGCGTGGGCCTTTTGTTAAAAATTTCATGAGGGGCATTTTTGTAATTTAGCAGTCTCATGCGTTAGAGTTTATAACTTGTTAACTGGGCCTCAGATTAAACTTATGAGACTTCCGTTGTGCTCGAGAGGTGGTTTTTACCCTAGGGGAGGCTTAACCTCGACCCCATCAGGAGTTATGGATGCAGATCTTTGGGTGAGTGATTAAAAATAATTAATTAAAAATTATAATTCATTTTTTTCTCTACATAACGCATAACCACTTCCCATCCTCCCCTTTGATATCCTCTGGTTGAAGGAGATCCCAATTAATGGGCTCCCAACTTCAAATTCTTCTTTCACCTCATCCTAGTCAAGCGGAAGCGACAACGGTGGTGACATAGAAAAGGATCGAAGCATTGGGCTATGTCCATGTGGTAGGATCATTGCAGTTTCATTTTTAATTTCCGCATCACCTATGATCTTGATTTGTAGCATCGAATTTCCATTATTTTGATGTGAAAATACCTTGGTTGTGTAGTTTAAGTTTCGAGCTTTCTAATGCTTGTTTCGGTTTGAATTTTTGAGTGTCGAGGCGTCCGCAGCTATCCGACGAAGATCCGGGTGTGTTGTGTGTTTTCCGACAAGGATCCGACCATCTGGGCGACGGCGGTCTGAGGTAGCGGCGGCGGGGCTCTCCCCGGTAGCGGTTGTCAGTGTTCGGGTGGACCGGGGTCGCGGACGCGACTCCACGCAGGAGACCGAGACCCGCGCTCAGCGGGTCTCCGCGCAAGACAAAGACAGGCCCCTCATGGCCGGTCGATGGATGGTAGACCTCAGGTCCATGACCGGGCTATTCGGCTGAGCCGCAGACCGTCACTGGCCGGCCCAAGCCGGGCCGACCGACCATACCTGGCCAGTCTAGCCCAAGGTGGGGGGTGTTCGTCCCCGCGACCTTGGACACCCATAACATTCACTACGGGTGTCCGTTTTGCAGGCCGTCTATGGAAGTGAGAACCTCGGCTCGAGGTGGGGAATAAGAGATTGTTTCGAGGGATTTAACTCACAAGATAGGGGCCTTGGTGACGTGACACGCCCATTAAGTGGATTGGCCTTTTTCCAAGAGTTCTTGTTTTGGATGGCGCGAACAAATCCGATGTTCAATTTGAGCGCTGTCAGCGGCATTGGGACCTTGGCACCGAGGAGGAGCGTTCTAGGGTGGTTTCAGGCCTTGAAGCCGGAGTTGAGTGGTGGGCCCGACATCCCATCTTTTAAGCTGCGAGTAGTGTTTTGCAACTTTTTCATCGTATTTTATTAGGGTCATTCGAGCAGCCAATTTTTGGTGTTTTTATGAGGGAATTGCAATGGCACAATCCGCCTGCTTTAATTCTGCACGATGGTACAGGCCCCATAGGGGTCGTTTTGGGAGTTGGTGGTGATTTTTATCTTTATCACCGGGTGTCCTTTTTAAACAAGTGGATACTCAATATTGTGTACTTTTTCGAGAGGATCGCAATGGTGCAATCTGTTCGATGCTCTTCGGGACTGAGATGTGGGTCCCACGAAGCACCACTCATGTGTGGTACGGAGAAATGCATCTTTTCTCCGAAAATCCATTCCATGCAAGTAATCAGTAAATTGGACGTGTCATTCTGAGGGGATCACAACGGTGCAATGTGCTCAACTATTTTCAGGACTGAGGCTCAGGGCCACAGGACGTCGTTCGGGCGTAAAGCGGTGTTGGATGACTTTTCCATCGGATGTCCATTTGAGTCGAGTAAATATTCTATCAGGCAATTTTTCAGGTGTATTACAATTGTACGATCCGTTTTTATGTGTGGAGACTCATTCGAGAGCTCATTTAATGTGGATGCATGAATGGTGTATCAGTGGTGGTTCTTCCTGCAGTGTTTGTTGATATCCCATGGCATGTGATCGTGTGTACTCTTGGGAGAGTGTAGTGAATTCTTAAAGAGATGTGGTTGGTCATGCTAGGTCCATGGAGGAAGCTGGTTGGAGAATTTATGTTTATGCCTTTTTCGGTTGACATTGGGTGCCATGTGCACGATAGCCCTTGGGCTGGCTATGTGGCACACTCTGGGAGTATACGGGATTGCATGGAGGTACATGTTGTAGTTTTTACCTGAGAACCTTTGTGAGCTTGGTATGGAGATTATTTTTGGACACACATCGTGTTGGATCCATGTGTGTGATGTGTTCTAATTTACGTACCTTTGACCTCTCGAGACGTAGAGGGTCCTATTGTTCTCGATGGTTTCGACCAGAAGGGTTGAGTGGGTTCCCCCTGGTCCTGTTAACGATGGTTTAGACTAGCAGGGTTTAGAGGTTTCCACTAGTTCTGTTTGAGACATTTTGATCGGCAGAGTTGTTTGGGTTCCCCTTTCTCCTTTAGTTGTGTGGGATTTCAGTATCACATCCCTTTGGGTTCCCTGATAGAATTTTGAGGATTCGGTGTGAGCAATACATCACGTGGGAACTGTTAGTCTACCTAGGAGGTTATTTCCTATAGGGATGGCCGAAGTAGTTACTGGTTTACCCTCTAGTAGGGCTGGGATGTGGGTTTCTCATCGACTTCTTCGGGTTTATCCTCCAGAAGGGCTGTGCAGTGGGTTTCTCATCGACATCTTCTGGTCTACCCTCCAGAGGGGCTAGACAGTGGGTTGCTCATCGAATTCCTCAGGATTACCCTCCTGTGGGGCTAGGTAGTGGGTTTATCAATTAATTCTCAGGGTTTACCCTTTAGTAGAGACTAGGCAGTGGGTTACCTGATGTCTTCTTAGGGTTTACCCTCCAGAAGAGACTAGGGAGTGGGTTACCAGATTACTTCATAGGGTTTACCCTCCAGCAGAGCCTGGGCAGTGGGTTACCCGAAAACCACTTACGGTTTACCCTCTAGTAGGGACTGGGAAGTGGGTTACCCGACATCCTCTTATGGTTTACCCTCCAGTAGAGACTGGGCAGTGGGTTACCCTACGACCACTAAGAGTTTACCCTCTAGTGGGGCTGGGTAGTGGGTTAGTAGACAACTTCTTTTAGACTCAGCCCTTTCTATGAGGCTAGTCTATAGATTTTCCCTATGACTACCGGAGTGAGACCCTTGGTTATATGGGACACTGATGTGACATCTTTGACTTTGAGCATACCTCTTGACTGTGTTATAGTGACAACGTTGTGATTTTACATTCCCTAGAACTCTGAAGTACGTGGGCGCTTTCCCCACCAAGATGTGTCCTGGAGACGTGACATAAAACTGTGCGGGTGAGTCAGTTCCGCCCTAAGAGGATAATGTCAAGGTGCGGGGATATCATCCCCTTAACTTACAGTTCGGGGTAGACGGGTAGGATGCTGGGAATCGATGGTGGTTACTTCTAAGACTTTTGGCATCTCATTGTCTTCGGCTGAGCTATGAGATGGAGATCCCCTTATGATCTTGTTTGGGTTTCTTGACAGAACATATATATATTTAAACCTTGTTCCAGTACCCACACCTTGGGTTTTGGCTACTCTCCTTCTAGGAGAGGCGAATACGCATGGGGTATGCCAAGTGCTTTCCGTGTCTAGCTTCTCGTGGATGGCTAAGTCTACTCTCCAGCTTTTGGTAGTGAAGACTCGACAGGAAGTTCAACTTTTCACCATTATTATCTCCTTATGATAGGGAGAGTCTACTTCCTTCCTCTTGTTGGGTCAAGCTGTACACTTTACTACACTCTCTCTATTGTACTCCTTTACTATTCCCTATTCGATATACTTCCAACTCTTCGATACCTCCTTTGTTTCTCCCTCGAGGCTTTGGGGTATCCAACTGAGTATTTTCATAATCACTCTTACATGGGATTTTCCCGCACTTGGTGTTCCCTTCCAAAAAATGGACAGGTTGTTCGTGACATCAACAAAGCATAGGAGTTCGGGCACTTTGACCATGAATGGTGGTCGTAGTCAGGTTCCAGGTGTGGGACTCTCCCATATGTTTTACTTTTGTTTACCTGTTATCAGGTTGTGGACTTTCCTAGATGGGTGCTTGTTTTTCCCTTTTCTTTTCAGTTTACCTTCAACAGTCACTCTATACAGTTTAGAGGTCGATTCACTCTTTGTGGTTGTTTATAGAAATTGGTACTTTACTTTCCCATTTACTCTACACTATTGCATTGAGTGGGTTTCATGTGTATGTACAGGTACTTAGGCAACGTCCTCCATGATTTTTTTATCCTTCAGTGCTTTTTTCCATCCCCTGGCCTATGGAGGTGGGCTTGGGGTAGTTGAAGCTCGAGCACAGGTAGGGTCGGGTCATTACATCAGTTTCATCAAATTTGGCATGTACTGTTTCGTCAAAAGTACACATGTTTTATTGAAAACTCTATATTCTTTAGAAGTTTTGGAGTAGCCTAGGAGAATTACTTTATTAGATTTGGGAGTGAATTTATGTAAAGTATCTTTATTATTCCGAATAAATACCTTTAATCCAAATAACTTGAAGTTGGAATGTCTATTTTTTATTCCATTTCATAACTCATTACGGTTTTTGTTAAGAAAAGGTCTAATCAAAACTAGATATATAGTATAAAAATTGATACTAACATATTCAACTGAAATGTGTTTAGCTATCGAATATTCACTCAACATGGTTCTAGTTATCTCTTGATGAAATCAATTACTTCTTTCTATAATATCATTTGGTTGAGCGGTTCTTAGTGCTGAAAAGTTATGATTAATGAATTTTCTACTAAAAAAAGTTTCAAAATCATAATTTTTCAATTCTCCTCAAGGATCACTATCAATATATGTCAAAGGCAGGTTTTCCTGATTTTTAACATGGGCTCTTAATATTCTGAAATAATAAAAATCTTCAAATATCTTTTATAGAAAATAGACCCATGTAAATCTAGTTTAATCATTAACTAAGACAAAGACATAATATTTTCCTTTATTTCTTCTTGTTTGTGTTAGACAAAAAAGATCCAAATGAACCAACTGTAATTTATTAGAAGTTGTTACATCATCGACTGATTTAAAACATGATTTATGTAGATTTCCAAATTGACAAGGATCACAAACTTTTAATTAATCAAATATAAGTTATGGTATATCCTTAACTAGTATTTTTTTAGAGAGTTTACATAGGTTACTGAGGATACAGTGTCCTAATTTTCTTTTCCATAACCAATAATGATCTTCCATCTCACTAATACAAGGTAGATCTTGGCTCATATAGTCTTCTATTTATAGTGTGTATACATTCTATTGCATATTTGAATAAAGAGTAAACTCTTCCTTGGAATTGTGTAAAAAACAATTATCATTCCTAAACATCATAAGGTAACCATCATAACATAATGGAATTATGATAATAATGTTGTTCTTAATACCCATAACAAATAAAACATTTGATATCAACATTTTTCCCAGAAGAAAAATGTTATATATACCAACAATTTCTCCCATAGCATTATATTTGAAAGATAATTTTCCTCCCATCATCTTGATAATATTTTCAATGAAGTTTTTGTTACTAGTCATGTTCTAGGAACATCCACTATCCATGTACAAAGTATTGTTGTTTGTACATTATTTTTTTTCCAAAAAATAAAATTGTTAGACATTCGGAAAGAAAACATTTTTTGATCCGGAAACATGAGAAAGAAAAATATTAGGTATCCACATTTTTGTAGAAAAATACTATTTATGAAAACTTAAATACATAATTTTTTTTAATGAAAATTGTTTCCCCAATTCCAACCGTAGAGACATTTAGTGTAGAATGGAGCACTTTGAAAAACAAAATAATTATTACTAAAAACTAGTTTATAATGAGTATAACCAAATCCATAATTATTTATTAGAGGTCGAATTTGGGAATATATCTTATCAATGTTTTCCTTACCTAATGTAAAATATGACCAATAATTCCTCATGGAAATTATTTTTGACTATAGTTTAATAAAAATGTTTTTATCCTCAAAAACATTAGTTTTATCAAAAGAGTTAGTCTCTAAAATATAATTCATAGAAATTAGTTTTCCAATATCTTTAGAAATTTTATCCTTCTCAGAATTAACTTTATTAAGGTTTTTTTAAAAACTTTTAAAATCATAAATTTTATTATCAAGATCATTACAAGGATCTGATACTTATTTATTAAGAATATAAATTCATGAATTTACCTTATCATGATTTTTCATGAGTATAGAATTTTCATTCACAAGTAGTTTAACAAACCTAGAATCATCTTCATATATAAGTAATGTATTATCTTTATTAGAAGAAGATTCTTCAACTGAGGATTCATAAAATTTATTATCACTATAATTACCATTTAAGGATACATTAGTTATAGATTCAACATTTTGTACCTTATCCATTAGAGAACAATTTTAAAGGGGTAATCTATTAAGTAATCTAAGATTCCTCAGACCAGAAGATTCATACTCCGAGGATTCATCAAATATGTCTCCACTACTGTCACTCCAGGTGTCATTATCATTCAACACATTTTTAGCATTATCATTGTAGTACTTCTTTTTATTCCTCCCAGAATGATTTTCCTTTCTATCCCTTCTCTTAAGCATTGGACAATCTGGCCTTATATTCCCTACTCTATTGCATTAATAACAAGTGACTACATTTTATTTCTTTCCCTTTTTTTAATTCTTCATGAATCTATACTAAAAATATTTCCTCCCAACTATCATGATAATCCTTTCAGAAAAAATCACTAGCTCATTCTCAAAATGTTCACTATCACTATATTCAGACAAAAAAGTGACTTTCATTGACTTGGATCCTGTAACCCTTTAAGGAGTCTTGAATTTAGTAGAAGTAAATGGTACACTTACATTTCAATTATTCATCTTATTCAATTTAACTTATTGTTTAATTATTTTTCTCATGATGAAAAGGAGTTTCGAAAATCTCATCAAGAGTAATTTGAGATACATTCCAATTATCATCAATAGTTGTTCTCTAAAATTCCCACTCATTAGGCATGATATCTATAATCTTCTCCATAAGTTCCTCATTATCTAAACCTTCCACACCAATGGATTGTATCTTCTAACAGTAATCATAATCCTTTTCTATACCTTATAAACTAGTTCTTCATAAGGAAATAGGAATCCATGATATTATGATATAAGTAGGCTCTCCAAGTATCTATAACCTTAGATGTAGAAAAATGAGAAACTTCTAATTTTTCCAAAATACAATTTAAAGATTCACAAGAAGAAATCTGAATCTATATATTCCTGGTCATGGAAAACAAAAAACTGTTGCATACCTTGTAGTTTAGTTGATACTCTGACTTTTCATGATTAATAAATGTTCTGACTTCCTTATCAAGAATATTGTAATCTCGAGAAAGAATAACAAAGTTGTCCACTCTAGTAATAATACCAAATGTCTTTATACAATCTCTCCAATATTCATAATCATTCCCAACAAATATTAGTGTTTTATTAGGATTTAGATTTTCAATCGAACCAACATTAATTCCTGACATCTAAAAAATGTGTCTCCACAGAAACATGTTAATAGTTAATGTTTTTAATCATGGAAAAAAATAATAAAAATAGAAAATATTTAAAAAAATGAAAACTTGAGCAAGAAAACAAATATCTGAATATATGTATTTCAGAGACCCTCCTTAATACAAATTGTAGGATTGAAATATTAATGTAGATGTTCACTTAAAAGAGGGGGTGAATTATATGTTCAAAAACATTCATTTTTAACCTTATATAAAACTATGATTATCAAAGCTAAAAAATGTAAATTCACAAGACCTCTTAGTTCTATAAACATGATAGGTTCAACAAATGTTGTTTTCGAAATGATACTTAAAGCATGTTTACAAGGAAAAGATTCTAACATAAATCATATAGAATCATAATTATTAGAGTATACAACAGAACTAGAAAGTATAAGAAGTTTATAATTTCATCCTTTATCAAAACACATCAGAATATAAACTTGAATCAAAAAAAGTATCAAGTATGAAATATTTTTACCAAAATAGAAGTGTATCCAAAAACCTTGGATAAAGGTCCCTTGATTTATTCTTTCAAGAAATTATGTCTTACCCACACTAGGGTATTCCCTCGATAAGAGAATCTGAATATGTCTAGATATCCCCACAAGCCCTAGAACATTAAGGTAGTCAATTCATATGTCTTCCTATCCATGGTTGTACCCAAAATTTAAGGTAGTCAGCACCTCTTTCTTCCAATCCCCATAAATCCAGGATTGTACACAACAATAATCAGAGTCGCATGAAGCAAGTTGAACAAGATATTCAATAAACACACGGAATGAGAGTCTCTCTCTCAAGAAATCACTTAATCAGCGTGTGATATCTAGATTGAGGGATCGGTATCAATTGTTATTGTTTTTTTGAGCTCGTTCAAATGATCTCATATTTATAGGTATTTTCATAATGGTCAGCTCTCTCCTCTAATGGTCACATTTTTCCTTGAATCTCAGAGTGACTTGTACACATGTCACTCAAACAAATATTAATAAGAAATAGATTACATGAAATAATTTCATAACTATAACAAGGATATGTTAAATATGGTGGCTTAATGATATCCAATTTCCTAGAGTCTAAAGAAAAAAAATGTTCAAAATCTATGAAAGGAAACACTTGGAGAATATAAATCCTGGATACTTGGATTCTGGTTTCAAAAGGTTCCATAACATGAATTCAATAGTCTTCAGAATCTCAATTCTAATGAATTCAGAATCTGAATTCTTAGGAATTCGGAGTCTGAATTCTGAGGAATTCAGAGTGTGAATTCTCTGGAATTTAGTGTCTGAATTCTAAGGAGTTTAGAATCGGAATTCTAAGTAATTCAAATTCCTAATTCTGAAGAATTCGGGGTTGGAATTATCAAGAATTAGGAGTGTGAATTATGAAGAATTCAGATTCTGGATTCGTAGGAATTCAGAATCCAAATTCTAAGGAATATGGAGTCTTAATTTCAATAATTTGAAGTCAGAATATCAAAGAATTTGTTGAACAAATTTCATATAATTCAGAATCTGAATTTTAGAGAATTTGGAATATTAATTTCAGAGATTTCAGAATCTGAATTTTACTGAATTCGGAATCACAATTTTAGAGAATATGGAATCTGAGAATAGAATACTCTATATCTAAGGATTTATAATATTATGAGGTTTTATATATGAAAATGAATTTTAATGTCTAGAAATAAAAATAATCAGATTCAGAGATAATTAAAATTAAAAATTAATACAAGGATAAGGATAAATTTCATTGAGGAAGGAAAATTTTCATTATTAAGATAATGTAACACCCTTCCCCTACCTCATTGGCTTGAGAAGGCGGTGTGTGTTACTCGGCCTTAAGCGACATTACCAAGGCACCAAAGGCTGGAAATAAATACCAAGGGATTCTAGAACATGTTGGGGAACGATTTTCCCTTAAGATATAACCAACCACTATATGACGCATATCAATAAAACACCAAAACATTTATTCCCAAAGACAACCAAGTTGTTCCACCACACAACTCAAAACCAATACAATGAGACATGTCCACACAACATCAGAGTACACGACGGAAACTAAACATCCAATAACCACAAGTCGTGACACCACCATAACTCCATTCCAAGCTCCAAGCTCCAAGCTCCACCAAGGTATCACAATGCTCCACTAAAGAATGGTGATGAATTACCTTTTCCCATGTCACGGTACACAACATATGCAAAGACACCACACTTCCAAAGCAGGGGGTGAGTACTAAAACTCTGTAGGATTTCCCCAAATGACTTCCGTACACATGCCACTATGATAAAATCATTAGCACATTTATATAAAACAGTTTATATAAGAAAATCTCAAGTGAAATCGTTAGCATAAGCCAGCCATGCTCTTACCATGCCATCACACCGAAACCAAGAAACCAAGGGAAAGCCAACCAAACAAGCCACAATCATGCCACCATTTACACGTTAGCACAAAAATTCCATAATGAAAAGAAATTCACAAAAAGCAACAAAAACGGTGGTACTTCCGCCCAACCCATTCACCCATTCACACCAAAACAATCAATATGGTGGGACTTCTACCCAACCTGTACACCCATTCATAACTAGCGGTACTTTCCGACCGCTACTCAAATGGGGGTTCTTCCGACCACTATCTTTCACCTTTTATAGTGAGACTTCCTGCCCACTTCCATACATCATTTAAATCAAACCAAACCAAGAATAAACACACCTAGGTCACAACAACATGCAATCAACCAATTCCATTGCATATCAATCCATTTCAATAAATCACCCATTTATTGAAAACCGTTTTCAATGACAAACAACATTTAAATAAAACAACCCTTTTATTGAAAACAATTTCAATCAACCATTTTCAAAAATCAATCATATCATCCCATTTTAAAATCTTCATTTTAAAATCCCCATGAATAGCATTTCGCAATTAAAACCCCTTTTTCCCAAAAATCCCCAAAGCATCACCCAAGGTATTTCTAATCAATTTCGCATAACAATTCACAATTAATTTCCAGCACCATAATTAATTGTAACAATGAACCCATAGTTCTAGCCATGTGGAGTCGACAGAGAATCCACCTTCCTTTTGGGTTCCTGAGAAATCAACCCATGAACAATCACACCTCAATTCCGGCGAATGCACCACCGAAACCTCTCTAGATCACTTCCCCAACATCCAAAAGCCTTAATGTTATCATCCAAGGCAACCAAAACCCTAGATCTACAAACAACAAGGTTAGATATATAAAACCAAGAAAGAGAGGGATGAAAATCTTGAGGAAACACAAGGAAACCAAGAGGAGATAATTACCCGGGAGAAACCACCTTGAATACACCTTGAGACCTCTTCGAATCGCTTAGAAAACATATGGGAGAGCCCCACTAACCTTGATAACCAAAAATCCCATGTGGGGCTCGAGTGTGAGAAAATTTGGAGAGGAATGAGACAATCAGGAGTGATCCCGGGGTTTAAAACACTATTTTATGTGTCCACAAGGCTAGCCCACACGGTTTGGAAAACCGTGCGCTAACCATGCACACTCTGCTGCCTTGGAAGTAGGGGTCCGCATGGTTGCCTCGCATGCTTTAGAATACCATGTGCAGGCCATTTGAAGCCTACTTTCTCCCCTGCACAGTTTCCTAGAGAACCCGCATGGTTTCCACTAATCGTGCTCAAACCGTGCACCCCTTTAAAAGCCTCCAAAATCATCCAAAACCATTCCAAACTCTCCCAAACTCTTCCCAACTTATCCCATGAACTTTAAAAACGTAATCATGCATAAGAAAAGGCCACATACCTCAAATAGGGGGTGCTAAATTCTCCCCACCATTGGAAATTCCATCCTCAGAAATTAGTGAACCTGCCCTTTGCCGAAAGAGCTCGGGCCACTACTCAACCATCTCTTTCTCATGCTCCCAAGACTACTCTTAAATCTGACCATGTTTCCACAAAACATGAACTATAATGATGATTTTACCATGGAATAATTTCTCTTTCCTATCCACAACCCACACTGGCACGTGCACCAACGAAGCATCTGGTTCTAGGTCAACATGATCCCATTGAATCACATGGTCATGACCTGACTGATACTTTTTCATCTGTGACACATGAAACACATTGTTCACCGCACTGAACCTAGGTGGAAAATCCAAAAAATAATCCACATCACCTACTCACTCAAGAATCACAAAAGGCCCAATATACCTCGGAGATTACTTTCCCAGCATCTCAAACCGATGATGTCCCAGCCTAGGAGAGATCATCAAGAACACATGATCACTCACCTTGAATGACAAAAACCATTTACGATGATCCACATATGATTTCTGATGACTTTGAGTCGTCTCCATTCTCTTCCTGATCAAATTGGTTTTCTGCTTTATATTATGGACAAGGCTCGGTCTAACCATCGAGGATTCACCCGTTTCCACCCAACAAAGTGGAGAATGACATGGCCACCCATACAATGATTTAAATGGATCCATCTATATAGATTCTTGATAACTATTATTATATGAGAACTCAACCAATGACAAGTGCTCCTCCCATGAGCCAGAAAATTCCACGACAGAAGCCCGCGACATATCCTTCATAGTTTGTATCAACCTCTCTAATTGACCCTTCGTCTGATGGTGATATGCCATACTCATCATCAACTACATTCCAAGTGCTTATGGTAAGGATTTCCAGAAACAAGATGTAATCCTCTGATATGTATTTGATACAATCGAAACTAGAACACCATGCCATTTTACCACCTCCTGGATATATATTTTGGACAGATCCTCCACCGTATGAGATTCACTAATTGGAATGAAATGGGAAGACATCATTAGCTGATCCACTACCACCAAGATGGCATTGTGCTTTCTGACTGTTCTTGGGATACCTATAACAAAATCCATCTCTATCTGCTTCCACTTCTTAACAGGGATTGTTAATGACTGATACATCCCTACCGACCTCTGATGCTCTGCCTTGACCTGCTGAAAAGCCAAGCATTGCGAAACCATCTCACACACACTTCTTTTCATACTAGCCCACCAGAACTGCGCTTTCAATGATTTATACATTTTTTGAATTCCAGGATGAACAACCCACCTAGAATGATGATATGACCTTAGAATATCCTCAGGACAAGAAACCGGTACAACAATATGATTCTGATAACACAAAACTGAATCTCCATCCAGTTTCCAAATGTCAATGGTCTCCCCACCATTGAGTCTCAACCCCATGGTCACACACTCAGAATCTGATATTTGTGCCCCTTTAACCAGGCCTACCAAGTCAAGAATGAATGAAACTGGAACGAAGACCGCTCGATCGCCATGGCCTCACATTCCAACCATATATCAGCTATAACCGACATCAACTGCCACTGGACTGATGCATGTTTCATCACATGAGCATATGATTTTCTACTTAATGCATCCGCCACTAAATTCCCTTAACTATTGTGTACATCAAGTCAAAATCAAACATCTGGAGATATTTCATCTATCTCTTTCTCCTCAAGTTTAAATCCCTTTGTGAGAAAATGTGCTTCAATATTTTATGATATGTATATACCGTGAATTTCCAACCGAAGAGATAATGACGCCACACTTTCAATGCATAGACCACTACGGCCAACTCCAAATCATGAGTTGGGTAGTTCTTCTCATGCACCCTCAACTACCATGATCCATACACAACCAGATGTTTCCCTTGTATGAGAATGCACCCCAACCCTGATCCCGATGCATCGAAATACACCACGTACCCTTTTCCTGATTCTGAAAAAACCAAGATTGGTGCTGATGTAAGATGACCCTTTAGCTCTTCGAAACACTACTTACACTTTTCATTCCACTGGATGTGGAAGATTCTTTCTTGTCAAAGTTATCATCGGCGAATCCAAACATGAAAATTCATGAACAAAATGCCAATAATACCCAACTAAACCATGAAAAAACTGTATCTCAATCTCATTATTTTGTGGTTTCCACAAGACATCGGGCTCTATCTTTTCCGGGTCCATAGAAACACCCCTTTCAGAAAACACATGGCCAAGAAAATGAACTTACTATATCTAAAAGTAATACTTTGACAATTTTTCATACAATCGATGATCCTTCAAGATCCCCAGCACTATCTCCAACTGCCGCTCATGCTCCACCCTTGGCTTTGAATACACAAAAATATCATCTACAAACATCACCTCAAATGAATCCAGATATCTCTGAAATATCTGATTCATCAATGCCATAAACATCGTTGGAACATTCGTTAGACCAAAGGGCATATCCACATATTCATAATGGCTATATCTACTTCTGAAAGCTGTTTTAGAAATATACTCCTTCCTCACCAATAATTGATGGTATCCCGACCTTAGGTCGATCTAGGAGAACCAATGGGCTCCCCTCCACTGGTCGTAAAAATCATCAATTTGTGGAAGTTGATATCTATTCATTATCTTAACTTGGTTAATTCTATGATAATCAACACATAGCCTAAATGTTCCATCCACCTTTTTCACAAAAAACACCAGCAATGCCCACAGAGACGTGCTAGTCTAGATAATCGCTTTTTTTTCTAACTCTTCCAACTAGATTTTCAATTCCTGCAATTAAGCTGGTGCCATCCTATAATATGGAAGTTAGATAGGACTGTTCTCTTGAAGGAGATCAATCGAAAACTCTACTTCTTCTACCGGAGGTAACCCTGAGAATTATTCAAGAAAAACATCAATGAACTGATCCACCACTGCCGGAGGAACAATCTGTTCAACGCCCTCTACTGATTCCAATGACAAAACCGCCAACTTTTACGATAACGTACCCACTGCTAGTGCCAACAAACCCATTTCACCCTACCTTTAATGATTCTCTACTATAAAAAGATGTCTAACACCATTGTGTGTCATAAAATCCACTGTTCGTGCATCAAAATCGATGTGGGCCTTAAAAGTCACCAGAAAATCCATTCCTAGGATTACATCATAACCATCCATCTCAAGCATTGAGAAATTCCACACTATCTCAACCTCACCCACAATGATACAACATTATCTATACAAGAAGGCTCGACACTCTCTTTGAACCATAGGAGTTTGATGTATCAAAACTGAGGGCATCATTTATACCCTTAATCCCAGCAAATCAACAACACGTGCATTAATAAAAGAGTGTGAAGCACTCTTATTAAACAAAACATGCATCATGGTAGAATTTAAAATAATAGTACCTCGCATCGTGGATGGTCCCGACTGATCATCCACCACAAACTTCTAAGCTCCAAACACATGTTTTATTTCCACACTCTGCTCTTTATTGATATTCTGAGGCGTTGTGGTATTCTAACAATCACCATGACCCACTTTACTCTACTGACGAGGGGTGTGCTATTGTCCCCGTCCCGTCGATGCATACAACATCTACGATCCCTGAGGAGTGGTATGCGCAACCGACCTTGGACCATTCCAACAATAATGCTGCACATGCCCCATCTGCATAAAATTATGACATTCTAGAGGTTGTTCCGTACAATCCCGCTTGATGTGGCTTGTAGAACCACACTGAAAACATCACTTCTTGATCTGGGGATTCAGAGGAACATTTACCGATCATGTCTTCAGATTATATGCCATATTACCACCCTAGGAATAAGTGTGCCTCCTCATCTTGATCCTAGTGTTAGATTTGTCACTTTTCCCCATGGGTACCACAATGCTTCCTCCACCCAGAGCGCCCAATAAATCCTACTCAGCCACCGAGGCTATATTCACCATCTCTGTGTAATCATCTATACACAGCACTGGTATCTTTTAATAGATTTCTTTCCTTAACACCGCTTCAAATATCCTTGCCTTCAACGACGTTCTACCCACCATCTTGTGTGAAAACCACACTAAGTTCATAAACGTAGTTACATACTCCGTCACAGACATATGCTATTGCTTCGAGCAGATGAAATCTGTTGTACTATGAATTTTGAAAAAATGTAGGTAGAGTTTTTTGTTAAACAATTCCTCAAATCCTTCCCACATCATACCCTGGTCTTTCCCTTCTAGGACTACCAACTCCCACCACTTAAGAGTGATATCATACAACATATACATGGCCAACTTCACTTTCAGATCTACCACTGTTCCCAGGAACTCAAAGATCTTGTTCATTCTATTCAACCATGCTTTCTCCCTCTCCGGCTCTGAACCACCCCTAAAGATGGGTGGATTATTCTTTTGAAACTGAACCACATGATCCACTTTCCATGGTTCATCCACTTTGATTCCACTTACCACAACTTAGAAAGCTTGCACTATGCTTTGCAATAGCTGCTGGTTCACCTGAGGCTCAGGTGCTACTACATTCTCAGTAGCCTCTTCTAGTTGGTCTCTACAATGCCTACCCAGTGCCATTTAAAAAAACAAAAAACAAATAACTATGAGTCTCACTTCTGTAGACATCACAAAATCCCATTTCAAATCACATTACACAACACTATCACAACAAGGCATTCCAACCATTTTCACATGTGCCATGTTTCACCATTTTGAAAACCAAACCATTTTCTAAATACCAATTTATTCACATTACAATTTCACACATTCATATCACATCATAAATCATTATACCTAAATGAAATATGAATCCTAGTGGGAAGTCATTTCTACCATGAATTCCATGCTCATCTCATTGGATACACCGACGACAGTGAGATTTCCAATGCCTATAAGTTTCTCCAAAACACTTATATACCCAACTCCCTAGTATGTTGAATTTAAGCATAAAAGGGTTAGATTTGTCCTTTTATTCTATACATTCCATGTTCCGACATTCATACTCCTTGCTACCATCCTGAATCAAGGAATGTAATACAACAAATGTCAACATCAAATCCGAAGATCAACTCCAAAGGAGTGAAAAAACTGATACCACTTGTAACCCCCCGCCCCTACCTCATTGGCTTGAGGAGGTGTTGAGGGTTACTCAGCCTTAATAAATGATCCCAAGGCACCAAAGGCTGGAAATAAATGCAGAGGGATTCTAGAACATGTTGGGGAATGATTTTCCCTTAAGATAAAACCAACCACTACATGATTCATGTCAATAAAACACCCAAACATGTATTCCCAAATACAACCATGTTGTTCCACAACAAAACTCAAAACCAATATAATGAGACATGTCCACAAAACATCAGAGTACATAGTGGACACTAAACAACCAAACACTACAAGACCTTACCCCACCACAGCTCGACGCCAAGATCTAAGCTCCAAGCTCCACAAAGGGATCATAATGCTCCACTAAAGGAGGGTGATGGCTTACCTTTTCCCATGTCACAGTATGCGACATCTGCAAAGAAACCACAGTGCAAAAGCAGGGAGTGAGTACTAAAACTCAGTAGGATTTCCCCAAATGACTTCCCTAAACACACCACTAGGATAAAACCATTAGCACATTTATATAAAATAGTTTGTATAAGACAATCTCAAGTGCAACCGTTACCGTAAGCCAACCATTATCTAACCAAGCCATCACACCCAAACCAAGAAACCATGGTAAAGCCAACCAAACAAGCCACAATAATCCCAAAATTTACACATCAGCCCAACAATTCCATCATGTAGAGCAATGCACAACAAGAAACCAAAACAGTGGGACTTCCTCCCAACCCGTTCACCCATTCACACCAAAACAATCAAAACGGTGGGACTTCCGCCCAACCGGTTCACCCATTCACAACTAGCAGTACTTCCCGACCACTACTCATATGGTGGTTCATACAACCAATATCCATCACATTTTATAGTGAGACTTCCAACCCACTTCCCTAAAACATTTAAATCAAACCAAACTAAGCATAAACCCACCATGGTCACAACAACATGCAATCAACCAATTCCATTGCTTATCAATCCACTTCAATAAATCAACCATTTATTGAAAACCATTTTCCATGCCAACAAAATTTCAATAAAACAACCCTTTTATTGAAAACCCTTTCAATCAACCATTTTCACAAATCCACCATATCATCCCACTTTAAAATATTCATTTTAAAATCCCCAAGAATAGCATTTCGCCATAAAACCCCCTTTTTCCAAAAAATCCAAAAGGAATCACCCAAGGGATTTATAATCAATTTTGCATAGAAATTCACAATTAATTTTTTTCATGACAATTTATTATAACAAAGAACCACTAGTTCTTACCAAGTGTAGTAAAAAGATAAGCCACCTACCTTTAGGGTCCCCATGAAATCGACCCACGAACAATCGCACCTCAAATCTGGTGAACACACCACTGAAACCTCTCTACATCACTTCCCCTAACATCCAAAAGCCTTAATATTAATAACCAAGGCAACCAAAACCATTTATCTACACACAACAAGTGTAGATCATGAAAATAAAGAAAGAGAGGGATGCATATCTAGATGAAAAAACAAAGAAACCATGAGTAGAGAATTACCTGGGAGAAACCACCTTGAATCCACCTTGAAACCCATTTGAGATTCTTCCAAAACTTGTGGGAGAGCCCATCCAACCCTTGAGAACCGAAAATCACAAGTGAGGATCGAGTGGGAGAAAAATTGGGGAGGAAAAAGGAAATCCCGAGTGAGCATGTGTTTTAAAACCCTATTTTAAGTGACTGCATGGTTATCCACCAAGGTTTGGAAAACCGTGCGCTGACCATGCACACTCAACTACCTTGTTAGAAAGGGTCCGCATGGTTTCCTCGCAAGGTTTGGAAAATTGTTCGCAGGCCATGAGATGCCTACTGTCCCCCCTGCACGGTTTCCTAAAGAACCCGCACGGTTTCCACTAACCGTGCTCAAATAGTGCACCCCTTTAAAGGCCTCCAAACTCATCCAAAACCATTCCAAACTCTCCCAACCTCTTCAAAACCCATCACATGAACATTAAACACATAAAAAGGCATAAAAAAGGCCACACACCTCAAACTGGGGGTGCTATAGATAACATAAGGGAAAAATGTTTTTCCCTTAAATAGAGTGTTGGAGATTTTCAAAACATAGAGGAATGGAAAAGTCATAAAAAATCTTTGTTGACTCAGAATATATATATATATAGTGTTACCTTTTAGTATAGTCATTAAAAATTTGAAAATACTATTTCCTCAAAACATCAATTTATTTCTCTTATCAACAAATAATTATTTTTCAGACACATTTAGAATTTTTTATGAATAAATAAATGAATGTTTTAATCATCATGTTAAAATTATCTTGGGGTGAGATTTTTATAATTTTTTAAAAATATATTTTATTTGGTTAATAATGGAGAATATTGATTTCTATTAAAAAATAATTTTCATTTAAATCATTTACATTGTTACATAATTTTTATAATTTTTTATATTAAAATTAGACTAATTACAATATTATTAAACCAATTAATTTCATGGTTATAATATTCATGTTGACTTATAGTATGTAAACATTTTATACTCATGAAAATATTCTTTTTGGAAAATGGTTTTTCATTGTGTGTCTGTGTTTAATTTTATATTAAAATTTCCCCATAAATGAATGATTTTTTTTTAAAATAATTAATTAATTTGTATTAAAATTATTAATTTTATGTTAAAAATATAACATAATTTTTGGTCAAAATTTATTGTAAATAGTTAAAATTAATTATTCTAGTTATAGTTAAAATAAATATACCAGGGTGTTCGTAAAATAATATAAGGACTAAAATGTCCTAAAAACAGGTGAAACTCCAATTTTATGGGAAGAGTATGTAATTATATCATATAGGGATCAACTAATAGATATTTTTGAGCCATTTTTCTTATAGAAAATGTGGGAAAACTGTATTGTTTTAAAAAAAAATCCAGGAGGTCCTCTCTTACTCTTATAAAAGGTAACCCCTCTCTATTACTCATCAAACTCCTAAAAACTATTGTTTCAACTTATACCTTAACAATAATTTCCTTAACTCCCACATCACATCATAGAGACTATGTTTTAACCATGAATCCAACCAAGGATAACATTTTTTGTACAACTAACGATTGTATCTGAAGAAGATGTGTCATTATCAACATTGCATTTATATTTTATTTTATCTAAAAAACATTAATATATTATTTAATTATGATGGTATGTAAAAATTTTCTCTTAAATGTAATAAAATATTATTTTGAATTGAATTTCATATATCCACATCCTCTTCTGTCAAATGGGAAACAAAACTGTCCATCTTATATAAGATAAACTACTTCCTCACGAACAAATCACTTAATTTATATAATCCTCACTCAAGGATATATATAAAGATTTATTTTAAATATATATATGATATTTGTTATATAAATATACTTCCATAATTATAATATCACATATAACTTCATACTTTACATTATTGGGGGAATATGATTACGACAATTGTCTGTACGGCAGACTACCGCCTCACGAAGGGATATCATTCAATTTTAACTTATGAATTAAATAAATGTTAATATGGATAATGTTAACTAAAAAATGTTATACATATAATATAATAATTATTCTTTAAACTGTATTTAATATTTAACTTTCCATCATTCTATTAATTTAGAATATGGAAATATCGTTCATGTGCTATTACACCCTACAAAAACTGAGAATAATGTAAGTCATTTTTCTATATATGATTTTATGGATAACACTAAATATATATATAATATAATTTTGTTATATCATGAATAATTTTTTTTTGATTTTTAATCCATAATAATTTACACTGACTCAAACTAACAGTATAAAATACGCATGAAAAATTGAGTAGTTAATACCTGAAATGTGATTTTGATAAGCATTTTTACCAAAATTGTACTAAAGGGTAATAATTAATCATATATTCTATAATATATAAGATAATGGTTATTCATATATGTATAATAAATATATATTTATTATACCAGAGTCTACAACATGTACATAGGTAGTCGAGACTTGATGTATGATATTTTTATCTCACTTTTATTTCTCTAGGATGCATGCCTTATACACCACTTGTTTCATTTGTGGTTTGAATATAAAAAAATACATCAATTTTATGATTCATATCATGAAATTTATTTTATATACATATCCAGGTAAATTACATTCTTTCATGGGGATTATAATTTAAAATATTTCTAATTAGTAAGTGTATTATGTAATAAACACTATAATTATTAGGACAGTATTTTATTATGAATACAATGATGATATCTAATGATATAAAAATAATGAAACAATTTAATTTTATTTTCAACATATTATTTCACAAAAATAATTTATTTTCCTTTCATTTTCTTCTATTTATGTACTCAAGACTGAAAAATAATATTTTATGAAAAACCGATAGTCTTTATCTCTTCTGTCAAAAATACTTTTTATTACATGTATATGATTTATAAAAATATATTAAATAATGATTTTAATATATCCAATGGTTGATAAAATAATTATTTTTCTCATATTATTTTTAAAAAATGGTTTCACAATAGCATTGTTGTTTCTATCAAATGAGTTACTTTTGAATTATTTTCAGAATTGTGAAAGGAATCATAGTTTTTACTTAAATGAAATGAATCACATTTCCCTCATTTATGAACAAACAATGATTTAATACATAATTTATAGTTTTCATATATCATTTTCCATTATATGGATTTTTACACACAATTATGAACTTTTAGATTAAAAATTATATTTTAAAATTGAATAGGTTGTTTTAAAAATAAATCCTTGTAATCTATAATTCAATGGAATTTTAAATTTATTATGAAGTAATATGATGTTTCATTAGATTTATTAGGGTTATTATTAAAGGAAACCATCCATATTCTTTCTCCAGATGGATTATAATTATGATGAAGAGATGGTTTTGAATCCCATTCCATTTATATGGTTTAGTCTATGATGAATTGATGTTATTATTATGAAACCCATTTCCTTTCTATTGGTTATTATATGTTGATATTTTTATGAGACATATTTAATTTATATGGGTTGTGATATGATGATTATATTATGATCTTTTTGAAAAAAAATGTATAGATTATATAATAATTGTGACATATATTTCCCTCAAATGAAATTGATAACGATATAAATTTCATGAAAAAATGATGGTAAATAATCCAATATTCATTATACTCTGTGGGAAATAGGTTGATGTGAATGATCCACTATATGAACTTTGCTTTCATTCTTGATAAATTATTAAAAGGGTAAAATGTATGGATACTGAATCCATTATTATATTATGGTATTTTATTTTATCCATGATGTATAAAACAGTTTCTATAGTTAGAATGATACCACATATATGTTACTTGAACTTATGGTTCATGAATTATTTATGATTATTTATCACTATTATAATTCATGTATTTTGAAATGATATTTTTTTATTCCATGTATTATGTTTACAAGCCATGATAGTTAAGGTATAATAATTCTATGTTTTAAAAATGCTCTAGTTTTCTTATGCTAATAATATGCTTTAATATGATCCTTGATTGACATCTACAATGTTTACAATTGCTAATCCTCCGATCTCACACAGTCATAAATTTATTTCCAACCTGGTATTAAAGGAAGGATCAGTTAGGTAATTTCTTTAAGGGAACTACATCGGAAGGTTGTTGTGGGAGATGTGAAATATATTTATTTAATTAAGTATATTGTGTATCTAGTCACCATATAAAAAAATTTCAGTACTTGATCATGTATTTGTGGAATTTATTGAATATTAATATAATATGATATAAGGTATTTGCATGAAAATCCTAATACATTATATAAGGCCCCAGCCTTAAACCTTACTTAATCTTGAGTTATTACAAGATTACACATTGAGGATCTTTTCAGGTTTCGAGTTTTAGAGAATTAGATCATAAAACTTGCATTTACATTCCACATATAAACAATGTGGTTACATAAAGATAGTATTCTTCTTTCCCATCAATGGAAACATATTTAAAATAAAACATGGATTCATTCTTGACACTTCCTTGACACTATCATCATATCATGTACCATTCCCTTGACCTGTGAAAAACATTTCAAAAAAACGTGGGATGAGCATAAAAAGCACAGTAAGGGATATCAAAATATATGGAAAGGAAACATGGGTATATATATACATATGAATGAAATCATACTTTACCCATAAAACATAAGTACATTAACATACCTCATCAAATCATGAATTAATCATAAAAATCATAATACATAAAGGTAACTTGAGGCATTCATAACATTCTTACGTAGGGAGTAACCCTCTTGGTTACATTTGGAATACCCATCACAGTATATTCCCTAAATATCTTCGGAGAAACCTTAAAGTTTCACTCCTTCGCGTTACCCAACGCATTGGAGAGCTATATCGGGCTCACCCTCCCTTAGTTTATCATGGAACCACCCGTCTTCATAATAATGCCCAAGAACCTCAATGTAATCGTATCACATAAAACATGCATAAAGAAAACATAACATTTCCACCGTTCAATTACAAGATATCAATACAACACATTGATATAAAAAAATTATGAAAACCATTTTCAATACCAAAATAAAAGAAAATTAAAACATGATATTTATTTTTCTTTTAAAAAGAAGGTATGGCTTGTAGAGGAAGCTGAAACTCAAATAATGGTCACGGCGGCGGAGAAGTCGTTGTCGCCGCATACGTACGACAAAAACATTCCCTTTTTTTATTTAGTAAACTCTTCATATAAAAAATATTCTTTTTGAATAAATGTAAAAGTCAAAGGGTTTTATAAACCATATAAAATAAGGTTGTGTATAAAACAAAATATGCCTCAATGAAAGGAGATTGAGACGAAGTCCCATACCTCGGGTCTGACTTGACTCGATCGTTCTTTAATGTCCTGAATAATAAACTTGAGTTAATTTCTAATTGTTTAAGAACCTTTTTCAAGTTCATTATTCCTTTTATATCACTTATTTCCATGTCATTATCAATATGTAATTATTTAAGTTAATAACGGTCGTTTTAACGATCATTGGTACTTGAGTCAAAAATAAGCCCTTTATAATTACAAGTTGTTAATGTATCCATTATATCCAGAATGATATTTATGATTTAGATATCATATATATAATATATATCCAGTACATGCATGCATTTATAATATTACACAATCATTATAGGTAGTAAATGAAATGCACCATTCATGGAGACGGTAAGCCGTAAGTACGCATGAACGCTACTTTCATTTCTATTTCGTATTTTATAGAACGGAATAAAAATTATATAAATTTATATCATAATTCCAGTGTAATATCATATATAATATCATTACTACATCCTTTATACGTCCCACATATGGTATTTAACGAATCAAATCACTTTGAAGGGGCGGTAGTCCGCACTTCCTTAAATGAAGATATCGCGTTTACCCATAATGGGAACCATAAAGGTATGCCCAAAATGAAAAATACAGAAGCTTAAGGAAAACATAAACATATTATATATCATATATATATATAGTGACATCTTAATGGCCACCTTTGAAGGTGTTAAATGAATGTTGAACAATCATCGTTTTGGGAGGCATAAATTCACCATCCACAGAAACAGTATGTCATTTAACCATTAGATGTAGGTGTGTGTAAGTGTTGCTCGAATCATTCATATAACAACATCCTAGTATATTTAAGATACTGGAGTTTTTACAAAGGAAATCAATAAAAAGAGTTTAGGGGGTTGGAGAAGCAAAATAAAACAAAAGGTCTCAAGTGAAGACATTACCTTAAAATCGGGTAACTCTCTTTGGTTTGAGCTCAAAGGCTTCCTTGGGAAGACTTCCGTCAAAGTGAGGCTTTGAGGAGTAAGATAGGGAAGTGGAGAGACAAAATGGGTAGGGGTTGTCCAAGACAAAGGCTTTGTATGTGTGGGTATGGTGGTAGAGGTGGGGGCCTTTTATAAGAGGAGAGGAGGGGCACTCTTGGAAAGTAAAGAAATATTACTTTATTTGAAAATGATTTTCGGATTAAAAAGGTCCCACATTGATATAATTCTAGGGTAAGGTGATAAGGGTTCTAAATCCACCCATACAATAGGTTTTGGACATGTGTATGTCATAGATTTTACATTATCATTTCATTTTATTTAAATCCTTTATTAATGAGGTAATCGTTGTATCATCATGATGTCATAAATAATTTATTTTATTTAAAGTCTAAAAATTGTGAAACAAATACTATAGTGTAGGAAATCATTTTAGCTTTCCAATGAATATTTATAGTCTAAAATACCATCTATGTAGACAAAATTAAAAATATTTTACTTAGTTGATACATTCTTTGTCACATTTAACATTCTTTAAAAATAAAAAGATAAAAAGTCACTTTCTCACAAAAGTGATTTCATGGGGCCCCCAAGTTTGGCACAAGGCATCCCATGGTCGGCCATGAAACAACCAGTATCCTTAGGACACATTTTGGTGTCATTTTGTATTATTATGATATTATTTTATTATCCTTAACTACCCGATTACTCATTAATCAAGATAATTAAAGATACTTACCGTCGTTACTATTCATAATGTCCAAAAAACAAAAGAGTCTTAATTACATAATTTAGACCTTCTGATTCCAAATATGTAATCCATTTTACCAAATTCAAAACACATAAATTTCAATAATTGACTTAAAAATAATTCTCGTTGTCAAAACAAATAGCTGGTTTTTTTTAAACAATATCTTTGAAATTTTGGCATTAGTTCAGGAAAACATTCATAGTAAAATTAATCCTAATGACCACCATTGAATTAAATGGTAAAAATATATTCAGATTACACTTTAAGACCAATTAAAAATATAATCTATCCATATAATTGAATTAAATTAAAAGGCAGTTTTGATTTAAAATGCAGTATTTTTCACTATTCATTAAAAAATGAACATTGTCAGAAAAATAACAAAAATTTATCCAATGTAAATTTAAATGTCCCAATAATAATTAATATGATTATTTTGACAAATATAGATTATAAAATTGTCAAAAGTTTGATTTAAAAAGGGTTTGACATCAAAAGGCAGTAAAACAATCTTTTAAAAATATTAGTGTATTCCATGCTTAAGATTGGATTTATTTTCATTTTAAGCCTCTAAAAGACTATCTAATTCCTTAATAGACATAGATAAAAATATCTATTATTCATTACTTACTTGGGATGTTACATCCTTCCCCCCTTTAGAAAATTGCATCCCCGCAATTTATTTACTTATCAAATAAATAGGGGTACTTATCCCTCATTGAATTTTCAGATTCCCATATTTCCTCTTCCATCATGTGGTTTTTCCACAAAACCTTTACCTGATTAATCACCTTATTCCGTAACACTTGCTCCCTGTGGTCATGAATCTGGACCGATTGTTCCTCATAAGATAGGTTCTCTTCCTGCTGAACTACCTCTGGACTCAAAACATGAGATGGATCTGGCATGTACTTTCTCAGCATCGAAACATGAAAAACATTGTGTACCTAAGATAAACTCGGAGGTAAATCCACCCGGTAAGAAACTGATCCAACTTTTTCCAGAATTTCATATGGTCTAATGAACCTTGGACTCGTCTTTCCTTTCTTACAAAATCTAATCACACTTTTCCATGGTGAGACTTTGAGAAAAACATGATCACCTACGTCATAAGATAGATCCTTCCTCCTGTTATCTGCATAACTCTTCTTCCTACTCTGAGATGTTCTCATGTGTTTATGAATCAGCTGAACTTTTTCTACCATCTCTTCTACCAATTCTGGTCCCATCAACTTCCTTTCACCCACTTCATCTTAGAAAGCTGGAGTTTAACACCGCCTCCCATATAACGCCTCAAATGATGGCATCTGTATAATGGAATGAAAACTGTTATTATATGAAAATTATACCAAAGAAAGTTGTTGGTTCCAACTTCCCTGATAATCCATCGAACAAGCTCGTAGAATATCCTCCATGGTCTGAATTTTTCTTTCTGACTGCCCATCTGATTGAGGATGAAATGTTGTACTAAAATTTAATTCAGTACCCAACGACTTCTGAAGGCCTTTCCAAAAGTTAGAAGTGAACCTGGGATCACGATCAGATAAAATGGAGAGGGGAACTCCATGTAACCTTATTATCTCTTTAAGATACAAACGTGAAAGTTGATCTTGGGAAAAAAGTATCTCGTATTGCAAGGAAATGAGCATATTTAGTAAAGCGATCAACAATAACCCAGATTGCATTATTACCTCGAGATGTCTTCGGTAATCCCACAACAAAGTTCATGGATATATTCTCCAATTTCCACTCTGGGACTGGTAAAGGCTGAAGCATCCCTTTTGGTAACTACCGCTCTTCTTTAACCTGTTGACATGTCAGACACTTCACAGTAAAATCAGAAATATCTCTTTTCATTCCATCACACTAGTAATACTCCCCAGATCTCGGTACATCTTAGTACTGCCAGGATGAACTGAAAACGGATAACTATGAGCTTCACATAACAACTCTCTCTTCAACTGTGAATTACAAGGCACGTACAATCTCTTCCCAAATCTCAAAATGCAATCAGTATCAATGTTGAATTCAGGCAACTTACCTTTCTGAACCAGCTCTACCTTTTTCTGCAACTCACTGTCTTGCTTCTGTGCTTTCTTGATTCTATCTGGTAGAGATGATCTCATTGATACCTGAAACAAAACAGAATAACTTCCTACACCAACAACTTCTATGCCAAAGTTCGTCAAAACCTTAACCAAAGGTTCACGTTCCAAACACAACATTGCTAATGAAGCATTATATTTTCGACTCAAATCATCAGCCACTTTATTTGGTTTTCCCAGATGGTAATGAATTGTACAATCATAATCCTTGATTAATTCCAGCCATCTCCCCTGTCTCATATTTAACTCTTTCTGAGTGAATATATACTTTAAACTTTTGCAATAAGAATATATTTCAAACTTTACTCAATACAAATGATGCCTCCAAAATTTTAAAGCGAAAACAACAGCAGCTAATTCCAATTCATGTGTAGGGTAATTTACCTCATGAGTTCTCAACTGTCGTGAAGCATAAGCAATTACATGATCATTATGCATTATGACGCAACCAATTCCTTTCAATGAAGCATAACTATATATAACAAACTCACCATTCCTAGAAGGTAGTGCCAAAACAGGAGCATTCACCAGTCTTTTTTTCAATTCCTGAAAACATCATCACATTCTTTTGTCCAGATAAACATAACACCCTTCCGATTTAGCTTAGTCATTGGACTAGACAACTGTGAAAAATTTCTAACAAACCTTCGGTAATAGCCTGCCAAACCAAGGACGCTACGAAACTCAGTTACATTTGTGGGTCTTGGCCAGTCTTCCACAACTTTTGTTTTTGTAGGATCAACAGTTATCCCAGCTTTAGAAACAATGTGACCAAGGAAAGAAATTTGTTGCAACTAAAACTCATAGTTGCTGAATTTTCCATATAGTTTCTTTTCTTTTAAGGGTTGCAAGATAACCCTTAAATGTATTTCATGCTCCTCTTTACTTTTAGAAAACACCAAAATATCATCAATGAAAACCACCACAAACTTATCCAAGAACTCATGGAAAATTCTATACATTATGTCCATGAATTCAGAAGGTGCATTGGTTAGCCCAAAAGGCATTACTACAAATTCATAATGGCCATATCTTGTACGAAACGCAGTCTTCGGAACATCTGCTTCCTTTACCTTCTGCTGACAGTACCCCGATCTCAGGTCAATCTTTGAAAAATACTGAACTCCCTAGAGCTGATCAAACAAATCATCGATATGAGTAAAAGGATATTTTCTCTTAATAGTGATGTTATTCAAGGCTCTATAATGAATGCAAAGTCTCATTAAACCATCTTTATTTTTAACAAATAAAATAGTAGCACCCCATGGTGATGTGCTAGGTTGAATGAAACCTTTCTCGAATAAATATTGCAATTTCTCCTTCATCTCTAAAAGTTCAATTTGAGCCATTCGATAAGGGTGTTTTGAAATTGGCTTAGCATCAAGAACTAAGTCAGTAGTAAACTCAACATCACGATCTTGTATTATTCCAGGAAACTCATCAGGAAAAAAATCAGGATACTCATTTACCACATGCACATCATTAATCTGAACAGTTCCTTTATTTTCAACGATGTGTGCAAGGTAACATTCATTTCCATCTTTTACAAGTTTCTTGGCCTCTTGATATGTTATCAACAGTAAGGGTTCATTCTTGTAAACAATCTAAAAGTCTTTCAGAAAAGAAACTTCTTTAGCTCCACAGTCAATCTTAGCATGATAAGTAGAGAGCCAATCCATACCCAGGATAACATCAAACTCTACTAGAGGTAGAACAATAAGGTTTGAATGTAGGTTCTTTCCACAGATAAGGATAGGAAGATTCTTATAAATTCTTTTTTCCTCAACATTTCCCCCAGGTGTTTTTACCAAAAGTTCTGGAGTCATTTCTTGAGTTGGTACTCTCATTTTACTAGAAAAGGTTTCAGAGATGAAAGATTGTGTAGTCCCCAAATCAAAAAAACACACTAGCATAATCTGAAAAAACAAACAAAGTACCTGATACAACTTCATTTGATGGCCAGACATCTGCTGAAGTAGTTGCAAATGATTTCACCACCCCTTTCTTCTTGTAGTCTAACTGCTTCCCATCACTCAAGCTCTTTGTCGGACACTCGTTTGCATAGTGACCCATCTCATTGCACTTACAACATTTCAGTAACTGTAAATCAAATTTGGTCTTACCTTCACCTTGGAATTTTTCAGTGCAATCACGAGCCTTATGTCCCTTATTACCACATCAGTAGCACTTTCCAGAATTCAGAAGACATTCCCCACCATGCCTTTTGCCACATTTATCACAAACTGGAAACTTAGTTTTCTTACCATCAGAGTTTTTTAAAGAATTGTTACCTTTCTCCGGCCACCTCAATCTCTTCTTCTGCTGGTTGTTATAGAACACTTGATCATCGGAAAACTCCATTTCCACCTTCTCAGCACATCGAACAAGCTTTTCATAACTTTTAAACTCACGAGAACCTAATGCCCTTCGATTTTTTGTCTTTAATCCTAAGTAAAAATGATTGATTTTACTATCAAGGTCTCGGATTAAATTTGGAGCATACCTTTCCAATCGAGTGATCCTTTCTTCATAGGCAACCACTGAGTCTTCTTCTTTCCTCAATTCCAAGAATTGTTTTTCCATCCTAAGTCGAACTGCCTTAGTAAAATACTTTTCAAGAAACATACCTTTGAATTCATCCTAGTCGAGAGCATCAATCTCATCAGCGTCCCTGATATTTTTAACCATTGACCACCATTGATCTGCTTCACCCTCCAAACGGTAAATAACAAGACTAACCTTTTGATTGTCTGAACACCCCATGACATCGAAAATCTTCTCTAGTGCTTTAATCCACCCTTCAGCTAGCACAGGGTCAGATGATCCTCTGAATGATGGGGGATGTTGCCTCATGAAATGTTCCACCACTGACATGTTCCTCTGCGGTTGATCTGGCTGATCTCGTGTATGGATACCACCGCCATTTATCGCTTGAGTCAACTGCGCCATTACTGCAACAAACTGTTCAGTCCCAATTCTGACCATCTCAGGATGCTGATTCGGAAGGTTATTTCCTTCTGCATGCCTTCCTAGCACTGCTTCTCTGTTTCCTCTGCGGAAAACAATTCTGAACAGACATGTCTTAGATGAAGCAACATGGTAATCTTCAAATACTATATCACTTAAATTTGACCATAAAAAAATATTTCTGGATAATCATTTAATAGAATTCTAACTCCTAAAGTAAACTTAACCAACCTCTGATACCAAATATAATGTCCTAGCCTTAAACCTTACTTAATCTTGAGTTATTACAAGATTACACATTGAGGATATTTTCAGGTTTAGAGTTTTATAGAATTAGATCATAAAACGTGCATTCACATTCCACATATAAACAATGTGGTTACATAAAGATAGTATTCTTATTTCCCATCAATGGAAATATATTTAAAATAAAACATGGATTCTTTCTTGACACTTCCTTGACACTATCATCATATCATGTACCGTTCCCTTGACCTGTGAAAAACATTTCAAAAAAACTTGGGATGAGCATAAAAAGCTCAGTAAGGGATATAAAAATATATAGAGTGCAAACATGGGTACACATATACATAAGAGTGAAATCATACATTACCCATAAAACACAAGAACTTTAACATACCTCATCAAATCATGAATAAATCATAGAAATCATAAGATATAAAGGTAACTTGAGGAATTAATAACATTCTTACGTAGGGAGTAACCCTCTTGGTTACGTTTGGAATACCCATCACAATATATTCCCTAAATCCCATCGGAGAAACCTTAACGTTTCACTCCTTTGCGTTACCCAATGCATTGGAGAGATATATCGGGCTCACCTGCCCTTAGTTTATCACGAAACCACCCATCTTCATAATAATGCCCAAGAACCTCAATATAATCGTATCACATAAAACATGCATAAAGGAAACATAACATTTCCATCTTTCAATCACAAGATATCAATACAACACATTGATATAAAAACATTATGAAAACCATTTTCAATACCAAAAGAAAAGAAAAGTAAAACATGGTATTTATTTTTCTTTTAAAAAGAAGGTATGGCTTGTAGGGGAAGGTGAAACTCAAATAATGGTCATGGTGACGGAGAAGTCATTGTCACCGCATACGTACAAAAAAAACATTACCTTTTTTTGTTTAGTAAACGCTTCGTATAAAAATGATTCCTTTTGAATAAACGTAAAAGTCAAAGGGGTTTATACACCATATAAAATAAGGTTGTGTATAAAACAAAATATGACTCAATGAAAGGAGATTGAGACGAAGTCCCATACGTCGGGTCCGACTTGAAATGATCATTCTTAAATGTCCTGAATAATAAACATGAGTTAATTTATACTTGGTTAAGAACCTTTTTCAAGTTCATTATTCCTTTTATATCACTTATTTCCATGTCATGAACACTATGTAATTTTTTAAGTAAATAACAGTCGTTTTAACGATCATTATTACTTGAGTAAAAAATAAGCCCTTTATAATTACAAGTTGTTCATGTAGCCATTATATCCAGAATGGTATCCATGATGTAGATATCATATATGTCATATATATCCAGTACATTCATGCATTTTTAATATTACATAATCATTTAGAGATAAGAAATCAAATGCACCGTTCATGGAGACGGTAAGTCGTACGTACGCATGAACGCTACTTTCATTTCTATTTCGTATTTTATAGAATGGGATTTTAATGATATAAAGGTATATTATAATTCTAGTGTAATATAATATATAATATCATATCTCCATCCTTTATACATCCCACATATGGTATTTAACGAATCAAATCACTTTGAGGGGGCGGTAGTCCGCACTTCCTAAAATGAAGATATCGCGTTTACCCATAATGGGAACCATAAAGGTATGCCCAAAATGAAAAATACAGAAGCTTAATGAAAACATAAACATATTATTTATCATATATAAATATAGTGACATCTTAATGGAAACCTTTGAAGGTTTTAAAAGAATGTTGAACAATCATCGTTTCATGAGGCATAAATTCACCATCCACAGAAACAGTATGTCCTTTAACCATTAGATGTAGGTGTGTGTAAGTATTTCTCTAATCCTTATTATAACAAATTCCTAGTATATTGAAGATACTGGGGTTGTTACAAAAGAAATTAATAAAAAGTGTTTATGGGGTTGGAGAAGCAAAATAAAACAAAAGGACTCAAATGAAGACATTACCTTAAAATCGGGTAACTCCCTTTGGTTTGAACTCAAATGCTTCCATGAGAAGACTTCTGCCCAAAGTGAGGCTTCAAGGAGTAAGAGAGGGAAGTGGAGAGACAAAAAGGGAAGGGTTTGGACGAGCCAAACGCTTTTGAAGTGTGGGTAAGGAGGTAGAGGTGAGGGCCTTTTATAAGAGGAGAGGAGGGGCACTCTTGGAAAGTAAAGAAATGTTACTTTATTTGAAAATGATTTTCGTATTAAAAAGGTCCCACATTGATATAATTCGAGGATAAGGTGAAAAGGGTTCGAAAGACACCCATACAATAGGTCTTGGACATGTGTAGGTCATAGATTTTACATTATCATTTCATTTTATTTAAATCCTTTATTAATGAGGTAATCAGTGCATCATCATGATGTCATAAATAATTTAATTTATTTAAAGTCTAAAAATTATGAAAAAACTACTATGATGTAGGAAATATTTTTAGCCTTCCAATGAATATTTATAGTCTAAAATATCTTCTATGTAGAAAATATTAAAAATATTTTACTTAGGTGATACATTCATTGACACATTTAACATTCTTTAAAAATAAAAAGATAAGAAGTCACTTTCTCACAAAAGTGATTTCATGGGGCCCCCAGGTTTGGCACAAGGAATACCATGGTCGGCCATGAGACAACCAGTTTCCTTTGGATACATTTTGTTGTTATTTTTTATTATTATGATATTATTTTATTATCCTTAACTACTGGATTACTCATTAATCAAGATAATTAAAGATAATTACCGTCGTTACTATTCATAATGTTAAAAAACAAAAGAGTCTTAATTACATAATTTGGAACTTCTGATTCCAAATATGTAATCCATTTTACAAAATTTCAAACACATAAATTGCAATAATTTATTTAAAAATAATTCCCGTTGTCAAAATAAATAGCGGGTTTTTTGAAACAATATCTTTGAAAAGTTTGGCATTAGTTTATGACGAATTTCAAAGTGAAATTAACCCTAATGACCACCATTTGATTAAATGGTAAAAATATATTCAGATTACACTTTAATAACAATTAAAAATATAATCTAACCATACAATTAAATTAAATGAAAAAGCAGTTTTGATGTAAAATGCAGTATTTTTCACTATTCATTAAAAAATGAACATTGTCAGAAAAATACCAAAAATTTATCCAATGTAAATTTTGATGTCCCAATAATAATTAATATGTTTATTTTTACAAATATAGATTATAAAATTGTCAAAAGTTTTATTTAAAAAGGGTTTTCCATCAAAAGGCAGTAAAACAATCTTTTAAGAATATTAGTGTATTTCATGCTTAAGATTGGATTTATTTTCATTTTAAGCCTATACAACACTATCTAATTAATTAATAGACATAGATAAAAATATATATTATTAATTACTTACTTGGGATGTTACACATTATATATCCCATGTGTTTCATTTTATTCAATCTGTGTTAGTCTCCAATCATTGACCTACAGGAGGTTGGCTTGAAGGTCACTATCATCTTCATTTTCAGTCCGAGAGGGTTTCATAGTGGTGGATGCTCATGATAGAATCACTAAAGAACCATAAATAACTATATATGGAAGAAAATAATGAAACCTAATCAAGTGAAAAAAATATGATGACGGCTGAGAATAATAACATTAAGATGAAATGGTATTAAAAGGGGGAATATTTTGTGTATTCTACAATAACTATATGGAACGTCAACTTCACAATTGGTAACATCATTGAATTTAATTCATATATGAGAGAAGAAGATACATTTCCCAACCATTAAATGAATTTATATAGTAAATGTGTTGTGTGGATTAAAATAAAGGGATACTTGAAAATGACACTCGAGATCCATGATAATGGTTCCACACTATAATTTCATATATATGAATAAATTGGAATCATCACCGTTACTGAAAGAAGATCATATAGAAGACTAGTGGACACATCACAATAGAATAGAGCATCCATATCAATATAACAAAAACCATTATGGATGCTACTAAGAAAGAAATAGCAATGAGAGCGTGTTTTCATCTTAATCAAAATTCCTCTATGATTCACTAATGGCTGTGAAAATTTATTAATCATAATTTTAACTATATTAAGAAAGAACAATTAAACATTGAATTTTCCTAAATTGAAAGATACATAAAACACTAATAAAATGTATTTTAATCACTATAATCCCAAATATATAAATTTCATCTAAATTAATTTAAAGAGGGATAAAAATTATTTTTTTTTGTTAAATAAATATTTTACTGTCTATCATTTATATATTGATACATAAAAGTATATTTATTTAATATATCATTGGGTTATCCCCATTAAATATTTTTTAGGGATTTTCTATGGGATTGTATATTAAATTAGATTACCCTCCAATGTCAGGGTCATGAATATTTATGGAGTTAAAAATAATCATGAAATTTAAAGACCCATGTTTTTTAATACAAAATTTTATCTCATAACATATATTTCATTCATAAATAAATAAATTTTCATTTTATATTTAAGTAATGAAACTATCAATGAAATTTATACGGTAAATTAAATCTATACACTAGGTATTTAAGGACAAATTATTTCATTACTTTATAATAAAATACCAAATGATAAATACATTCCACATGATAGATAAAAAATTTGATATAAAATATATAGACGTCATGAATTAATTTTTAAAATCCAAATGTATTATCAAATTCCATAAATATTATATTTCAAGAATCATTGAATTAAGAAAGGAAATATTATGAATTCAAAAGACATATTATGGAAGAAATAAATATTTTTTTGAAGCACTGTGTGGATTAATGTAATATTATTTAAGGGGTGTGCATTGGATGCTAGTAGGAAGTATTTCAATTTTAAATATATAGGTTCTATATTGAAATGTGACTGTTAAAATTTTAATATAACCATTGTAATATAATATTAACCATTTAGGGTGATCGTTTTTTGTAAACATGGACAATGTCTTGAAATTAAATTTAATCTAAGGATAAAATACGAAAAAATAAGAATTAAAATATCCTTAATAAATGTCTATAATAATATAAATTATCTTTTAATTAATTGCACTCAAAGAAAGTATAACAATAAAGTTTTTCAATAATTTATTTTACCTCCATATATGCAATAATAATAATTTTATATTCATTTAAAATATTGAATTTACATTATTTCACTTTTAAAACAATGATCTATTATAAAAGGCCATGACCATGCCTATATCCATTTGAAAGGAACACATGCCCTATCGAGTTGTGGATGTATCGCCTATAACTATATCCATGATTATGTCCTGTGGATATAGATATATGTACATAGCTCATGGTGAATCAAGGTATAGTGATATCCCTTGGATATCAAGTGTTTTACGTGGAACATTGTCCACATAGTGAACCCAAAGTCATAAGTGCATTATTAAGGCTATAGGTGGGTTGATGTGGACACTTTATCATTGGAAATAGAATTTTTAGAAATATTTTGTTCCATGTGGACTCAATTTATAAGTGATTCATTCCCATAGATATAGTGTTTTTAGTTAAAAAAAATATTTTTACACATTGTTTTGAAAAGAAACTCAGATATATCATCCAACATACAATTTTGGTCCAAACAAATACAGATTATGTACATATATATGAAATTTTGAAAATATATGATAATAATTATTAAATAAATTATAATATATAGATATGTTTTGGATATATCTATAAGTATAAGTTATTAGGGTTGTAGGGTCCAAAAAAACAAATATAACCATACACATTAATGAAAATCGCTATTGGTTCCCAGTACAATGGATATAACCATGTCTATAAATCTATTTGGATTTGTTTTCCATTAAAGAGTAATTTATTTCCACAGAAATAATACCATTTTTATTTTGGGGATTCATACATGTTTTATTGCTACATGTAATTCCTCCTATGGCTCTACGTCCCTTATCTGTATAATCATTTTTAAAATGATTATAAGGAACCTATATGCATGGGTATCCTGCCCTTGTATATAGAAACATGGCTATAAATCTATTTTTATTAGTGTACCGAAAAAATTATATTCATTTTTCGACATATTAATTTTGAAGTAGGTAGATGGAAAATTCAAAAAAAATAATTAATAAAATATATAACTAAATTTTAAATATTTTAAAAATGCAATATCTATTATAACGTGAAATATTTTGTTAAAATGTTGATACATGATGGAAAAATGATACAATAAAGGAATGTTTCTTAATGAATTTATAATAAAATATTAAAATACATAGAAAATAAATATTTTTATAATTTTGATCATAAATAATGTATTATTTAATTTTTATTCAAAAAAAAAACACCTCAATCCCAATAAAATAAGCTGAATTCACCACCCATTTTAAATTAAATTGAATTTTGTTTTTCTAAAATCATTCCAAATAAATTATCAACATCCTGTAATATATGTTGTGTAAGTTTTATTCACATAACAACCGATGATTCCAAAGCTAAAGTCAACAAAAAAGGATTTATCCAGAAGATGCTGTTATATGAACTAGTTTAACATATTTTTATTTACTATTTCAAAAAAATTAAAAAATTAAATCAATTTAAAAACATCAAATAAATTTTATGATTCTATTGTTATTTCATTATAACCAAAAATTATTTATTCTTCTTTTATTATTCAATTAGTTAAACATCACAAATTCAAAAAATATTTTAATTACCGTCTTGGTTAATGTTATTCCACAGTTGTCACCACCATCATGGATTATTATAGTTATGATATTTATATTAAAATTTAACAAGAATTATAATAATATAAAGTGGCCATTGTAATAGAATAATATAACATATATGTAAATAATTAGACTAAAAATAATAATCATGAAATATAAAACTACAAACAATGTTCATAATGTGAATCATATCATCCATGAACTATAACAATTATAAAAATTTAAGAACCATGGAAGTCTTAAACCTCAAAAAAAAATGTAAACATGTTTCTTTACAACTTGTTAACTCAATTACCAGCACCAAATACATATACATCTATATCAAAAAATTGTAATAATTGGGAATCAAATCTCTAAACAATTCACATGAAAAAAAATATTAATAATAAATAAATATATAGTGATATTATATATCCATTAATACAAGTAAAATAATATGGAAATTTTTAGGAAGGGATTACTAGATTGTATACTATTATAATTAATTTTAAAGGCCCCCCATGTGAATGAATACTTTAAAGAACATGAACTATTCTCAACCATATTTCTATTTATTTATCATAATATTATATTTTATTTATAATTCATATATTTTATTCATCGAGTTTTAAATATAAAAATATCACTTCATTTTATTTCGATATATCAATATATTTTCTATCACCATATTAATTATTTCTAAATTCATACAAAATAAATTTAGAAAATGGTTCATTCCAATCATGTTTTTTATTCAATATTAAATATATATTTATTACTATATTTTCATTTTTCAATGTTATTATATTATTTATTTATCCCATCCATTTCATTTATATTATAATTTGTCCCCATATTATTTTTGGGAGTTACATATTTCATATCAATACAAAAAATATATTCCTTCTTATATGATTCTTAATTTGATATAACTCATTTTATATTCATTGGATTAATAAGTTTCTAAAAATGATTATTACAAGACCATTTTAATTCTTTTTCATTGAATCCCAAATATATTAGAACATATTATGAAGCTATGGGCATGGAAAATATTTTATATCATCCCAATACATTGTGTTATTTTCATATCTCAGTAGATTTTATCTATGGAGAATGAGAATTTAGAAAAGTACACTATGTGATGATGTCTTAGAGGAACACCTTATATTATTATTATATTGAATTGTTTTATAATCATTAGGAATTTTTATTTATAATTTATATGATATGGTTCCTGATTTTATAATTTTATCATATCATGGTAATCTTATTGACCCAATAACCATACATATTGATTATGGTCTTTATATTTTCTTTTGGTTACCACTATTTAAGGCCATTGGATCGAACATCCATTTTTGATAGGTATACCCATGGGATTAAAATGAATGATCAGGGTAGAATGATTTTGAAATATTTATATGAATAATGAAATAATTACTATGTTTCTTTATTAAAATATACTTAATAGTTCTAACCACATATTCACTCCATAGGGTTTAAATCTATTCTATAATCTTACATTGCAATGTTAGGTGTTCAAATATTTATACCAGAGACACTACCAAAGCCTATCAAATAGAGAGGATGGAAGGTTTGGATAATTTTTATGAATTAGGTAAATTATGAGCTGTTATGATACACTATTGTAGATTTAAGTCATGCTCACGAATCTTACCTAACATTATTGACAACACTAATGGACACCCTAATGAAACATGGATGATTAATTATGGGTGAAAAAATAATTGAGAAAAAATATAAATGTACAAATGGATCTCAATATATTTATTTTTTGGGTAATGGAAATATATTTATTTTAAATCCTTCTTATTCGGAAACAGTGGAAATTAATTCCATCTAAGGAGATATTTGGTGCACAATATTGGGATCTAGACTATAAAATAGACATCATATATATCTTTTTTGAAAACATGAATCGAATAAAACATAGTTTTGTTCTAATTAATTGGAATATATATATATATTAATAAAATATTATCAAGAAAAAATCCATGAATTTTGGTTTCATGTGGATCGACTATCTAAAAGATCAGGAAGTAGTAATGGTTATGTGGAACTTTTTTAAGTGTATCCCTACCTAAATAAACTTATAAAGGATATATTATAATGATCATGATTTGGGTAGGCTACTTATAATATATTATCTTATGTAAGTGTATTATATCATTAGGAATGAAGCCTAGTAAAGTACATACTACATTAATCGGGTGGAATATGTCCTAAAATGTGGATGTGTGGATTTATTAAGGATTTTATTTGATGAGAAGAATTCCTAGGGATCATGTCTCTAGAGAAATATTATTATGATGTGGAGGGAATACAACCCTTCATGTGGGGAAATGATGTCATTGAGGACACTACCTAAAGAAGGAATATAGATTTTATAGTAGAATAACATTATGGGAAAACATATACAATAATAAATATATGACATTTTTCGGTTCAATTAATGAAATGGTATCTTATATATCCCATTGAAGATATAAATCATAGCACATTTAGTTCAAGTGACGTATGTTTGGGTCATGTAATGGGACCATAAAATAATGGTTAACAAAATTTATTAAGGAAATATTCTTATAGTTTAACTACAAGTGTCTAGGAAAATGGTCATAAATTTTAACTTCATGCTTTAGGGATATCTACATCCTAAGATATTAAAAAATAGATAATTGAGTGTGGATTATTCTTATGATGGTTCCCTATGGTTATTTTTGTGATTATATCCCTCCAAAGTAATATCTAATGGAGAACTATGTCTTATTTAAATGTCTAAGATACAGTCTAGGCATACACCTAAAAAGAGGGCCTATAGTAAATCTTCTTAGGGATTACACATAATGAGGATTACCATATTTATTGATATAATTGTGTTAATGGTGAAATCAACTCAGATTAGTTTTCACACATGAGTCATTTGTTTTGAGAAACAATTTTAATAGATGATTAATCAAATTTCAAATTTAAATCAGGATGGTACTTAAACAGAAAGAGAAATCCCATAATGCATATTGAGAATTGGGAGATCATGAGTTATGGTTTTGCCTAAAATTTTGTTTCCATTATATAAGTATTTAAGGAAAATTGATTATTAAGGTAATGAAATTGTCATTGGGAACCATCTTTGTTCTTATAAATCACAGAAGATGAGAAGTATTCCATATTTTTTGTTATTTATATAATTAGGTGGGGTATATTGGTAGAATAATGACATCCTATGAGAAATAAAAAAAAGATTACCCAACAGTGATGAAATTCCTCTCATATTCTGATATGTAATTAGTTGAGAAGATGAAGGATTAGTACATTATGTCAGGGTAATAGATGTGTTGATATAGTTCTGACATTATAATTGGATTCCAGTCTCATTATGTTAACCTAGGCATCAATAAACTGAAAATTCTAATTTGACTTTATCTTGGGTCTGAAAGGTATTAATGTTTATGCACTTTGAAAACTATTCCATTTAATTCCTAACAATAACTCTAATTATCATGGGAATCTATGATTTTTTAAACCTTGTATATTCATGTTACCCTTTATGTCATCGTGGAACCTCCTTTGAAAAGTGGAATAACTGATTAAAGGGTTGTGTGTTGGTGTGCCAATCATGATACAATATTTCTGGTAACTTTATATGGGAATTTAAATTATCATTGTTTGTTGTTTTTACCATGGTAAAGGAGACCATATCAGTTTTTTAAATTGGAATATCCTCAGTATATAGCTTCTATAAAGACATCTTAATTGAGACTATCATTTTTTTAAATTAATTTATATCAAAGAATAACTTTAAGAGGATGTAAAAAATTTTTAGGAATCAATATTTTAAAGGAAAATAAATTCAATAGAGTGAAGATACCATGTAAGGAATACATTATAGGTTACTTCTTAAGGTTTGGATCAGATGGTCTTGTATGTTTTCCACCTACAATTTTGAAAAAACTCTTTATATGTGATTGAAAGATGTTCATGCATAATATTTTCCATGGATGTGTCACACATAATTTCATTTCACAAAAATATAATTTGCTATTTGAATTATATTGAATTAATTTTTCGGCACCATTTTTTTCTGTGTAACATGTTAAAGAATCCAAATTTAGAATCTAATCCCACAATTATACCTTTTATTCTATCCATTATGTCTCTATTTCTTCCTTATTCTCAAAATTTAAACTGGTTTAATTATATGAAAATGGATATGTAGTGCATAACAGTAATAATACATAGGGACCATATGAGTTTTCTTTGTAATATGGGTTATATCATCCACGTTAGTCAACCTGAGATAAGTTTTATTTCCATTATATCATAATTATATGAATGACTTATATAAGGGGAACGTATGCTTGTGACTGCGGCAGAGTTCTATGTTAGAGGGAGTATGATCACCATGAAACCCCTTATATAAAGAATATATGGTTCTTAAAGAGTGATATGACGAACAAATAACATGTACATGTATGTCTAGTGGCACTGGAAGAGGTTTGGTCAAAACCATTTTGATGTGATCACATATGTAGATAAGCACCGTGACAGTCTTTTTGATATGTACAATTATTAAAAATGATGGATTCCTTCAAGAAAAACATAATGAAATATATGGGGATTTAATTGAAGTTGATTTTAAACACCAAAGAAAAACTGTTTTTATGGAATGTATATATTGGAATGATGCAGGTCACGTGAAGTATTTCAATAGTTGATGGGATGGTCCATGTAATTATGTGATGTGAGCACCATCTCTAGTGAATGAAAAATATGTTGAAGCACTACACGAGAGTTCTGCTTAAGTGATGATCCTCATGAGTGACCTATATTTGGTATCTCTACATGAGTGTATTTTATGATGGATAAACCATATTATTGATCCATGTGATGAAGATCCATATGAGTGCATCACTAGAGGGCCACTCCTTATGATTGACATATGGGAGGATACATGATGTAATGTGTTCATAGAGGATAAGGTCAATGTAAGTGGCATACAAAGGATATGTTCAAACTCTAATAACGTGAAAATTGATTCACAAAACAATTACATAGGACTTATGGACATTTTAGATTGATTTTTTTCTATATTCACTTACAAAGGTTCTCTTTATGTTTCATTATTTGGAAACCATGATATCTAAAAATAATTTATATTCTCCCATTCTAAAACCTCTTCTCGTTGGAGAAACCGTATGTACATTTAGTAAAATGTGGTGTTTATTTCTTATTCCACACACACTAAATATGCTCAAATGAATATAATAAGTTTGCAGTATATACATGTGTGACCCCCAATGACTATGCATAATTCCACCATGAGAGAATTATTTTGAGAAAACCATAGTAAACACATAAAATGGACACACTAATGTAGATACAATGACACCAACTTTTTTTAATCAATTTCCAGAAAATTTATTTTGAGAAAACCATAGTAAACACATAAAATGGAGATCAAATGAGAGTTGGATGCTCCCAATATCACCAATGAAGAAGAAATATAATTAGAGTTTTAGTTTGAAACTAAATATGAATAAAAACATTCATTTTTATTGAAATATACAGGGTTGCACAGGTTGTAGATGCAGTTGGCCAAACTAGGGGGCTCATAGGGTTCAAGTGTATAGTTTAGAAATACATACACAAACTATGTTGCATGCCTCTATGAAAAAATATAGATGTCAGGCATGGGAATTTTCCCCTAGTTGAATGGTTACCTCAAACCATACATCCTTCTACAACCCACTTTCCAGCCCACCATGGTTTACTCTAATACTGTGTCTTGAGTCACATTGTTCGTAAAAAATAATAATTCCTCCTCTATTTTCTGAAAATATGTTCTCCTGGTTCCAAAAAATCCTTGAACACCCCCAAAACTCTTTTGATCTAAATAGAAACTCACTTTAGGAGATAACCAAGGAGTGAAAATAAAAATATAAAGATACGTACCTTATAGGAAAAAGTAGGATCTTATATATAATTATAACTAGAGTTTCAATCAATGGAAAAAATATTCTGGAAGGTATTGGTCATCTTGATGAATAACATTGGGATAGGAACATAGAAATAATCAATTGGTAAAGTCCTTTTGTGTTTTATAAAATCAACATATAATTTTTCCATAGTTTGTATCTTGATTAAGAAAATTTTAGAAGACATTTTTTATATTGGTGTTCCTAGATAATGTTAGAATTGATATGATTGTAAACCTCATCCACCTATCTAGTAGAAACTGTCATATGCATTCTTTCTGCCCATGAATATTTTAAATTAATATATGGTGGATTTAGATGATGTTTGGATACCTCAATTTCTGACCCATGAATATCTGTATAATTTTAAGATAAAAATTCCCAATATTTATTAAAAAAGGATAGATAATTCTCTTATTCTCTCAGTTTTATAATGTTTCTCATCAATTTATATCGTGTATCTTCATTTTTACCTTGGTTCACCTATTCAAGATTAGCTACTATTGTTGAGATACAACACTATAGTTATAGAGGGGTGGCTCTATGATCTTATCATTATTCTTCATCCTCTCCCATAACATTAGGAAAATGAGAAAATCATAAAATTACCATAATTAATGTCATATTCTAGAGTATAAGAATTGTTCTCCGATGACATGAATGGAAAATTCTTTATTTGGGAATATGATAAGAAACCCTACTAATATATTGAAGAAGTTATATATTCCAAATAATATGGGGAGTTTTTATTACTGATGGAGGAAGTGAAACTTTCCAATGTATGTAATATATGGTATTTTCATCATGAAAAATCGATAGGTTATCTTGATATTATCTTACAATGGATGAAAAAATTGATACACTAGGAAAAATATAATTTATTATAAGGGAATGTAAAAAAACATATACATATTTGGATTATGAAATGGGGGATATTAATATCATTAAAATTTTCATACGTGGGTATGTTTCCTAATGTTTTCTGTTTAGAATCATACTTTACATACATAAATGGAACATCTGATTAGTTGAAAATTCATTATATTTTATTATGATCAAAACTAGAACTGTAATGGTTTAGTGACATTGGAAACTAAGATATATAAAATATTAGATAAAGGTTCAATATAATTTCCCATTGATTTTATCATTACATGAACCCTTTTAAGTTATATCATACATAAATCCTTTCTTAATTACATTCAGAAGTGAAACAAAAAAAATCGTGTCCTCATATTCCATATAAGGGTATACATAAGAGATATCAATCAATGATAATAAGTGGATATAACATATGAATATGGGTATTATAACATGATAGGGACATAAAATAATTATACATAACCTATCAAATACACTTACACATGAATTGTTACAAAATGATTATATGAAAAATACATACGACACCATAGTGAATACTCATCAATAATCGGTCATGGTATACAAGAATATAAAATAATAATAAGTAAAAAAAATTTGGAATTCAAATAAGCATATTTATTTAATTCCTTATTCATGTTTCACCCATATTACTTTCATTGTAGAAGTCCTAAAATGGAAATGTATACTCTTTACTTTATAATAGTCTCTTATGATAAAAATCCATTTAATAAACTCCATCATCTCTAATGAGTTTATTAAGACTATTCTCTCTTAGAAGATTCCAAATCCATCATCATTACACAATTAATTGGATGGAGATAATGTTCCCAACCATCAGTGGATTAAAAAATAACCCAAGATCCTTGTTTTATAATGGAAAGACATGTCACATTATCATAATAAATTCATATTGTGTCCAAAAGAGCATGCTAAAATGTATAATAACTTTAATAAATAACCCATTGAAAGAAATTAGGAGTCATAATGACTAAATTATCATAATCCTAAAAAATATTGAAAATTAATGAAGATTTTATCAATGTATAATATCTATATTAATGTATACGAAACATCATTGGATGATGTTTTAGAAAGAAAAATTATATTAAATGTTCACTGAAACATTATGTGGTGTTAATACCAATTTAAATTTTGAATAAGATATTTAAAATATAAAATAGTTTAAAATATTATAGAAAATTTTTTCATTAAAAATATTCATGGAATAATATAATATATGATTTGAAGGTAATTTTATTCTTTATGGATGAGAAAATGTTTTAGGTATTGTAAACTAACACTAAATTTCATTTTTCATTTTGGTAAAAATACAAATGTACACACTTCTGAAAAAGGCTAGTTGCCAGAATCCAATTTTTTTAATACAAATTCAAAAAATAGGTAATAATGAAATTAATAAATCATTATATAATATGAAAATAATTCATGAAAACATTTTTAAATAAAATATAGAAAATACTGAAATCATAGTTGGGATGAAAATATAAAATAAATCATATTTCTATAAAAAATATTATTTTTATCTCTTAAAAAACTAAATAGAATAAAATTAACAGAAAACATTTAATCACTGTAAATAAAATTATTACAACAAGGAAACATATAAATTTTGAGATGTATCTCAAAATTTAATTATCGGAAAAATTATGTATAAAAATACCTGGTAAAACGAGATTGCAACATAAACCCATTAAACCATTGGTAACATTTGAATTGGAACCTCCAAAAAACATATATATTATAATGGAACATTAAATTCCATTAAAATAAATATATTCATGATATATCCTACAAATTTTTTAGTATTTAGACCACATAAAAGAAACCATGGGTGAATAAGGTGTTCGTCTCGTGGAAATAAAAATGTAATGGGAAAACCATACTACATTGGTTTATTTGAATCGATGGTCATTTAAGGAAAGAAACTGTCATAGATATTTCATCCCAGTGACTTCAATTAATATTTAAGAATATGTTAATTAATAAAAAATTAAACCACATTAAAGAAATAATATTTAAAATATTAAACATATCCCATGAATTTTGACAATGGGGCGACAAAATCTATATGGATATAGTAATTTTTAATTTGATATTCATTTTAGACATAAAAAATAATTTTATATTAATAAAATTAATTATTTCATGTATTATTCGAAATTTTATTCATGTAAACAATATGAACCCTATAAATAAAAAAATTCCATAAATTTGAAACATGTCTTAATGAAGAAAATTTGATATGAAACCCATAATTTTTACCCAAATTGATTCATAAGTTATTTATTCTCATTTATAAAAATATTTTATTTATTATAATTATGAAAATTATTTTATTAATTAATATAATATCATATTTTATCCACTAATTTCATTTTAACAACTATTTATCAAATAAATTTTTGGTTAAAGTCATCATTTTGAGTGTTAACAACTTCATTTTCATGTTTGTTATTATTCAACGTTTATATTCCTTCAAATTTTATAATGTTTCCTCCATTTAAGAAAAGTATAAATATGATATATTTTTTATATATTAATTAGATATATATTTTTTAATAATTTATTTTTTGTTTTAATGAGAAATGAATTACATCACTTCTTAGAGACTCTAATTTGTACGTACACATGTGTGATGTTTCCAATTTTTGATGGATAGAATGGATGAAAGGTTGATGATAATATAATATAATGGAATATTTATTAAATCATATGTATTTTAAATGGTATTAGATCTATCACTATTACCATAAATTTCAAACATAAATTATAATCAAATCACATTTCTTTTTGGAGGGGGTAGTTTAAACAGACGCACAAGCAATTTTATCGTTTATCAACAGTTTAAAAGGTAATAAGGTAGATAGGATATTAAAATTACATATGTATAATTATTTATTAATATAATATATAAAAAATAAATACATCACTATGTCCCACTATAAAATCTTGTTATGGAAAATGAATTGTATCGCTATGAGGTAATGGTAGTCTACACGTACACATGAGTGATCCTTTCACCTCTAATTTGATATATAAATGAATGGAAAATGATAATAAACTCATATTAAAAAAATATAAATAAATTTAATATATATTAGTTATTTTTAATGGATTATACATATTTATATATGATGTGAAATGACATAAAAATGAATGATCTTGGTTTTGATTTAATCCTCTTATTTCAGAGACTTTATTTGGCATAAACCTTATTCATGAAAAAAATAGTATTGAGGGGTGAAAAAAAGATCTTAGGTTAAGGGAAAAAATATTTTAATGTTTTATAAAGTATTTCCCAATATAGAACTATCAATTTTTTGGAATAATGGAGGACAAGAGGATCCCTATTATAAATGAGGTGAGGGACACATAGGGAATTTCCTAAATGATTTCAGGATATAATGTTACTTTCATGATAATTTTCACTCAAAGAATAGGGATTAAAATTTAGGATAATGTAATGTATAAAAATAGTCAACCAAGAAGAAATATATAGTTTTTTATTTCTATAATACCATTATCTCTTAGATCAAAACCATGGTAAACCAATTCTAACCTTAACTGTTGTTACAAAATTTTAATGTAATTACTATTCACTATAAACAATAATTAAGTAAAAAATATTAAATTATATTTATTATGATTAAATTAAAATATTTAATCTATTTTTTTGGACTAATTTTCAAATATTTTTCATTATTAAATCTAAATAAGGAACACTTATATTAATGAAAACCTATTTTTCATAAATGGACATTGAAGAAAAAACACAATTTAAATTAATTAAATAACATTTAAAAGTGTTAAAATTAATTCTAAATTATAATTTTAATATATATTATATATAAATAAAAATTATAAAAAACAAATATTCAATTAAATTATTAGGATACTAATATATTAGACGAATAAGAATAGTTTTTGAAAAATTTTGTTTAATGCCCAAACATTAACTTACACCAAAACCATGTAGAATGATTATTAATATTTAGTTTATTGTATTATTAATAATTAAGAGATAATTATTAAATTTATTTATAAAATTAAAAACAAAATGGTACCTTTTCATTGAAAAATCACACTTTTATTCAAATATGTAATTTTAACTATTCATGGAAAAATAAATTATGTTAGAAAAAATCCAAAAAAATCATCTTAAGATAATTATGATTATAATATTCATAAATTTATATTTTTATCTTAATTTATATTTTTTTCTGTGTTATGCATTAATTATAATTTCTATGTGTTAAACAATAAAATATCTAAATTTAATGAAAAAATATTTTTGTCGAAGAAAATATCTTTCCAGAATTTTTTTTACTTCTTTATGATAAATTAATCAATGTAGTTGAATTATTTATAACCATTGTAATTATTTTACACAATGTGGTTATTTAATTATATAACATCCAATTTAACAGTAATATTATAAAAAGGCAACATATTTTGGTTCATATAGACTTGAGGTTGGGTGAAAGGAAAGCTACCAGACACATAAAAAATACTTCAATAAAAGAGTATTCAAAAATATTGTTCTATTATATCCCTCAATTATACAAATTTAATCCAATAAATAATTTTATATTAAATATTATAATTAGTGAGAAAAAATTCTTTTTAAAATGAAATAACACAAAGGGATAAAGAATATTTATTTTAAAATGGGAGGTGGGAAATATATTTGTTACTATAAAAACCATTAACTAGGTTCCTAGATCATGAGAACATTATATGGAAGTGATAATATAGAAATTTTGGGGAAATATATTTTACAATAAATAACATTGAGTGATAGATAACATTCCCATGATAATATTACAACCAAAAAAACAATAAATAGGTGAAGAGTGAATATGAACAACAATACCATAAAAGTAATTATAATCAAAAGAATGTTATCTCAATTTCTCCAAACTTTTCCCCATATTTGAAGAATTATTTTACTAGGTAATATGATAAAATATACATACTACATTTTATGAAATCTATAAACATAATTTTATCATTTGGTATTGTGTTTCAATTATTTCCCACCACTTTTCATCCATATTCCAATGATGAATGAATAATATCAATTTTCCGCGAATAAAGTACTAAAATTACTTTTTAACAAAATATATGATCAATAAATGAAATAAAATTAAAAAATATTATCTCAAAATATTTAACAAAACATAAAATAGTTAGCATATGTTTTCTAATGAATAAAAGTATTCATATAATGATGTCACATGTTAGTCTTTAAAACATCAACAATAACACCCAAGGTTTAACAAAAAACCATTAAAATAAATTTTCATCATAAGACTCCTCCAAAATATATCCAACCAAATTTTAAACCCCAAAATATAGATGGAAGAGAAAAAAATATGCAAATTCTTTTTTAATTCAATCACAAAATAACCTGACGTGACTCTTAATTTAACATACCAAACATGTGAATACCTAAATCATATATTATATATAAAATTATAAAATTGTAAATCACAAAAAATCCTCAATGAAAACATGTATACCTCCCAAAATATCTCATTACCCTTGGTCATAAAATAAATTCAATGGGTATCGAATATAATCTATGAATCTAAATATGTAATAAACATCATCATAAATCACATTTTAATAAAATCACCAGTCAAATTCATAGTAAAAAATAGTATCTAAATTAAATTATCATTATTTATCAACTATTGAGCTCTCCCAAGCATTTTTATCTCTACCAATGTGACATACTAAGGGTCATATTTCCCTCAATCAGGTGTTTTCCAAATATATCACTATACAAATAATGAATTTTTCTTATATTTCCATTAATCAGAATCTTTAAAATCCATAAAGAAAAAATATTTTCAAAAAATCCTTATATTTCTCATGAATTGTTTTTCAAAAATATAATTAAGAAAAAAAATTATAACCTAATTTTTTAATCCCAGTACACAAACACTTCAACTATTCCCCTACAATGATAGAAAAAAACATATACCTTTCAATTGGATAGTATTTTTCCATTAGATTAATAAATTTTGATAGTGAATTCCCATGTTCCCCACACATATGAAATATAACTATAGAGGATACACCTAGAATTACATTATTTCCCCCACTTAAAATATTAATTTTTTTGAAATTAATTGCTTTCTGTCCTTATTTTCTATACATAAAACATCTTCCAATTCATTTGATACAATTTATCAGGATCATATTTCCAAATTCTCAACTTTTAAGAAGTATAATCTTATTTCCTCAATGATATTCATGTATAACTATATTTCTATTATTTGGTTCATTTTGAAACCCATAAGTTTTTAGCTTTTGAGTCATATTTTGAAATCACTGGTACGTCATAATCAAATTTTATTCATTATATGGTGTATCTCATTTAGTTTCACATATTGAAAATCATTAAATTATGTTTCATAGTATGCTTTATCAAAATTCCTCTAGTTTCAGCCCTTTAAATATAAAAATTTAATAATTCAAACATAAAAAATGTATAATCATATAATGATTAAAAATTATTTATAAAATATCTAACAATGAACCCTTTTCTTCAAGTTATGAAACCTTATGTTTAACCAAGCTCAGACATGCTTGTTATCTATTCAAACATATAGTAATGGATCATAAATAAAATTGTAATTAGTGAAATCAAATACCTCAAGAGTGTCTAAAATTGTGTGTAGCATTATGCTCACACATCGTGTTGTTGTGATAATTGTGTAAATACATAATCCACCACATTCAAATTTGTTACCCTTATGTTCATATGTTCCACAACCATATCAAAATTATATTATCCAGAAGGGAAGGTATTTTATAGGATATATAATATCCTTTTTTACCATAAAATAGACTATTCTCCTATAAATAGGTTTTTTAAAGGTTTCCAATTTTTTTCATACTAATTTTAAAATGGTAGTAAAACTATCTCTGATAAAAAATATTATGAACTTTAAAATAAATTCATAAATATAACATCTGACTAGAATTTTATTAAATATATATATGATCAATAGAAAAACCATAAAGGATTATTGACATTAGAATACTAGATACCTAAACAATTAGTTAAAAAAAATATCTACATCTTTTAACATTGATGTATTCAACAATATCCCCCTTATTATAAATATCTCACATAAAATCATCCTTCATATCACATGGAAGGAAACGTATGCAAAGGTGAGCTTAGATTCATTGTATGTGTCAATTTAAGAGATATCAATAAATGATATTAAGTGATTATAAAATAAGAATAAGGGTACGAGAATATGTTAATAAATTACAATAATACTACCCTATCATTTTAATACCTATCATGATGAATTATTTTCATAATATTGGTAAAACAATTAACATGTTATAAGTGTTTGGAATTACCAATAGCCAATCATGATCTCTATGATAATAAAAAGAAAATAAGGGTTATGTACTAGGTTTTCAAATATGCCTTTAAAATAACTTCATTAGTCATGTTTCACTCCAAATACAATCATTGTGGAAAAAATTTCATTGCATAAAGTCATAGAAAATCATTTCAACCATTCTCTTATGTGAATCATCTATCCAGTTTACTATACCATCTCTTATGAGTTTACCACCATCATCTTCTGTATAGAGACTCACCAATCTTTCATTTTTACCTAATGAATTGGTGGGATATAACAGACCAACCTACCACGTGTTTATAATGTTACTGAATGAATATATAATATATCAAAATCACCCAACAAATAATCATATTACAGTCATATGTGTATAAAAATATCATGAATACCTTTATAATTACATCAAGGATTAACCAATGGAAAGATAACTAGTTTAAAAAATATTTCATTCTAGTAAAAAAACCACCCAAAAAAGAAATAAATATGGTATCATTGGAACATATCCATACTAAAAGCTATGTTACATGAGAGGATGTTGATATATTTTAAAAATACCATTAAAAACTCACAAGAAAAATTCATGAGGAAAATACAATGATCCTTTTGATGTAAATTATATAAAAAATAAAAATGTATAATATATTATGGAATGAATTTTATTTTAAAAGAGTCAAGGAAAAATATAAAAGAAACATCATGTAAAATAGTATACAATATAGTTAGAATATATGTTAGTGTGAGGTATGTTAAAAAAATAATTCTCCTTTAATTTTCTCTATTAATGTAAAATGTTCCTCAATCCAAAAAGACAAGAATATTACATTTCATGTTTTATAAAACTAAAACATGGATAAAAAATTCATTAATAAAAATATTTTCTACAAAAAAATATTTCTTGAAAACGTTTAAAAAATGTGAAAATGGGTGAAACAATTCTTAATCGAAGAGATAAATGATATCTGTTTTATTTATCAATATTATTTCGGTCTCTTGAGATCATAAAGACACTAACATAAATGAAAACCATATAATAAATATAAATTTATACAGGATATTAAAAATTAATTAATAATTAAGAAAGATAGATCATATAATTTCTTCATCAGAAAATTTATAGATAAACAATCATGGTGAAAATGAAATTATTACATAAAAACAATACCGCTTTGGTAAATTTTAAACCAAAACAACCATGAATGGAATAACAAAAAAAACATTAATACCATTATTATAAATTAATTATTTATATAACATATCCATTTGGAATTATTTTCACCACATTAATGAAACCAGTAGTGAATAGGGATTTTTTCCACATAAAAAAGTGTTATGAGATACTGAAAATACATTAGTATATTTTTAATGAAATTCCATGTAAAGAAATCATATGGTATGTTTTTTTTGTAAAACCCACAATTTCATAGTACGTTAGTTCGTCAAAGTAATTCGAGTACATACACTACACGCAACATCGAGTTCAAGCGCACAACGACATACCAAACTACCCATTCAAAAGCAATTATGAATAGTATTAACAGAATTTTGAACTTTATATGACCCTCATAATTTTATAATCCATATTATGAGTTTAAAAGACATAATGTAAGAAAAATTCCTTTTTTAGTTAAAAGAAGTATTTTTTAAAAAATGCAATTTCAGCACCTTTTAATTGAGAACCCATTTCTAATACAATATTTGGAACATTTATATATTAAATTTGACAAAATTATATTCTATTTTGCGATTGGGACATATGAATTTAGTTTCAATAAATATTTGTAGTTTTTCTGATAACATTCATATTTTGGTGAATAGTGAAAAATAAAATATTTTAACTTAAAACAACCTTTTTAATAAAAAATATTTATATTGTTCAACTATAAAAATGATTGGTTTGGATTTATAATTACATTATATTTTTACTATTTAATCCAATGATGGTCATTGGAGGTAATTTCACATTGAAATTGGACATAAACAAATGTCAATCTTATGGTAGTAATTATTTCATAAAAATACGCCTTTTGGTTTTGACAACGAGAATTAATTTAAACTAATAAATGAAATTTCATTGTTTTGAATTCGGTAAAAGAGACTTTATTTTTCAATTTTGAATATCAAAATTATCTTACGATGAATTTTTGGTATGTTTCTGAAAACATTTAATTTTTGATGAATAGTGAAAAACACTGAGATATAGTTTAAAACTGATTTTTTTACATAATTATTTATTTTTTTTTAATTTATTTTACGTAAAAATAGATACATAATACTTATATAAGTTCAATGTGATTCATTAGTGCCAGTTTATAATAATTATAAAGATTTAAAAATTTTGTTGAACTTTTAACCATCTTTTACCCACCTCATAGGCGAATTTGGAAATTGACATAAAACATAATTTTACTAATTATGTGAGTTAAATTTAGAAAATAAGAGAGACACGGTTAATATCAAGGAGTAAAATTTTGTTCAATAAGATAAAAATAATTTTTTATCAATCGTAAATTTTTAATTTTATTTACGACAGTTAAAAGTAAATAGGATAATGAAGGGAAAAATGGTATTATTATTACCCTAACACATGTCCTAATTATATTGGATAACTATAATTGTACCAAAAACAAACTTTTGAATAAAATATGAACCTCTTTGGTCATCTTGGATTAGATTAGGACATTTATTATTATTTTATTTAAAGAAGAGTTAAAAGCGTTAAAATCAAAGTTTACCAACTAAAACATTTTTAATATAGGGCTAAACATAATATAAATTAGACTATAAATAAACATTGGAATGATAAAAATATTTCATACATAATGGTATTATATATATATATTTGACATTAAATAATTTTATTTATTTAGGACACAATTTTGATGTAGTAATTACCTAATTAATGAAATATTAAAATAATTGATATTATAGATATCTAAATTAATGTAATTTTGGACTTTATTTGAATTCCACTAGTTTTCTAGGTTCATAAGACATATTATGGTTTGTTAGATGAATTTTTTTCTAAGTAATAATGCTGTTATGAATTTAGCAAAAACAAAATACCAAATAGTGTCAAAATTGACATAAAAGTGTTTTTAAAAGAAATATTATATTATTAATTGGTATTTTATTTATAAAAATCTAAGGTTAGGGAAAAGGACTTATATAATTATATTTGTAACATTAATTAACCACTTTGGGTTTTCTTGGTATTATGTAGTATGTTTATTAACCATATAATATTAAAATAAAAAGAAACATGGTAAATGTCAGACTATTTATCTAGCAGTTAAATCTAAAAGATAATGTTAATATAGTGACCCAAACATGTCTAAAACCTATTGGTTGAGTGGATTTAGACAATTAACTACCTTATCTTTTTTATAATCCATTTTGGATCAATTATAATCCAAAAATTATATTATTATAAAATTATATTTCTAGCTTTTCCAAAGGTGCCCCTCACCCCTCTTATAAAAGGACACTCGCCCTTTTCTCAATGTCACACCTTCAAAACCATTTGTCTCAGCCAAACTCTACCCCAATTACCTCTCAATTGTCATCTTTTCATCCTAGAGGCATTCCATTATTCATAATTCCATCTTAAGGAGACCTTTTGATCAAATCAAAAGGGAGAACCCGAAGAAGATGTAAATATCTCACCACCTCTTTCAAGTTCCTTTCATCTTCCACTTTCAGTTTCTTTGTTTTTTCCATTATAAATTATAACTACAGTATATTATATATACTGTGATGGTATTATAAATATGGTACAAGCAAATTCATTATTCTATCTATCCTTTGAATAACATGTCACCATACGTGCGTACATATGGCTTATCGTCTCCACGTCATGGTGTAATTGTTATTCAATACATTATTATTTGGATGGGTATAAAAATGATGTGTAATTGATATAAATAATAAATATAACATTATAATTGTTATGAATATATGATATACCATCCAATTATAAATTATTTTAATATCAAAATAATGATATTTTCACTCGTGCGTACGTACGGATTACAGTCTCCCCGAACGCGATGATATAAATTCCTCATCATATCCATTCAAGACTAAATTTCATTTGATGATTAAAAATAATGTTTATAGACATGATATAATTCTGGATATGAATATGATACATCACATCCATAACAAATATGACTCACAAAACAAAGAATATAAAGGAAAAAAAATCTGTTATCACCAGAAACTACAATAGTACTAAGATATTATTAACAAAACAATGTTAAAAGATCATATATGATATCATATTAATGTATATTATTCTAATATAATTTAATAAAAATTATTTTACCATTATAAAGTAGGATAACTTACCCTCTACCAAGGAAAAAGTACAAAGTATGGGTTTTCTAAACTCACTTTTAATTCCGTTAGATTTCAATTGTTCGCCACTTATTTATTCCATATTGTTTGTGTACTACCCATGATTGTATTCATTGTATAATATAGTTTAATTTATGGATATTTAAGTCATCATTTTATTATCCATCTTTCATGGGTGTATGTTTTGTAAGTTACCAAATTGATAAGAGAATTTGAAATTTCAATTTTTACTCATTCGGCTTTACGCATACATCAATTATTATTTTACTCCAAGATTATGTGTGGAATCACTATTAATTTTCTTATGTCATAAATTATACTCCCCGTTCTATGGATATACATTTTATACTCATAATCACTCCATTGGTAGATTCTCAAGTCATCGATATGAACTTGATAAGAGTAATTTTAACTCGATCTCCATTTATTGAGATTAACATCCAATTCATTGGTGTTGTTTTAACAAGAATATGTGTGATTGTCCTCTAATTGATTTACACTGAATATCCAATCATATTGATTGTATTTATATTTGTCACACATAATTATGTCATTGATTTATACTTAACCTAAGGATACAGTTTTTATAAGAGATTTCATCTCAATTTACATTCTATTGATACTTTTTTGTTGTTATACACCAATTCAATTTTATATGGTGTATATAATGTACTTTTACATAGTATATCATGAATCCCTTTTTTCTCATTATATTACAATATTTTTATTACCTCAATAATTTTTATTCAAGTGTATCCTTTTTGGTTAGGAACTCAATCTAAAATATCATTTAAAATGTTTTAAAGATTTAATATTCAAAATATTTCTCTTTAATGACCATGTTTTAAATATGTTTTCATGATTTATTTATATGGAAATTAATGTTTTAAAATATAAATTCCTTATAAAAGAATCAAATTGGTATGGACACTTTGATTCAAAAATCTATTTTTAAATGGATTCTTGACAAATAGGGTGACTTTTTAATGTTTTCTACAAATAGGGGGATATTTCTCTCAAATAGTTTTGATTATTATTTTCATCTATGTCTATATCGTTTATTATTCTCGATTTACGTAAATATATTACAATAAAATCTTCTATATTGTACTGATTGAGTTATGTTTGATTATGGATGTGCCATTTTTAAACCATTCATGGTTTGTGGAGAAAGTATTAACATTTCGTATGCTTGTTTTAATATGAATGTTTATATTATGTTTCAATATTTTCATATGAGAAATGCATTGGAAATAATAAGTGATAGGTGGAGCCGTCTATAGCTCCTTGATGCAATAGTAGGTCTCATGAGAAAAACAAGTGTCTTGGAACAAGGCCTTGACAAAATTTTATTTGTAGTCTTGGCACAAGGCCATGTTTATGTGGTTATGAAAGTCTGCCATTATGCACTCCATCATTATGAAAGTGGCTATTGATATTACATGTGATTATTCGACTTGTAGAATGTCCATGTGAATTTTTAAGTAGAATTATTTTATTTTATCTTTTCCATATTATGCTGAAGTTCAAGTTTAAAAGGCTTTTTTAGTCTTATACACTGCCTTAAATGTTTATGCTTATTTATGAAAGTTTCTGCTATAATGTTATCCTTGCTGAGCATCTGATCTCACCCCCTTTATATGTTTTATATTTCTTATGATGCAAAGAAGTATATTATGACTGACCTCCAAGGATAGTATATGGAATCTCAGTGTTGTCTATGGAAATAATGTTGTTGTAGTATTACATTTTATAATGTAATGTAAACCTTATAAACGTATCGAGTACATCCATGGCTACTAAACTAATCGGTCTTTTGAGACTTGATCTTTTATGATCATGACAATGATATATTATAATGCACCATCTATGGGCTTCTGGGGTCCGAGCATTATAGTTGGTATCAGAGGAATTATAGTACAAACTTTGGAAACTATATTTAGATAAACTATGATTAGATAACATAGCCATAAGATAGAATTTGAGGATTAGTATAGAGGAACTTACTAAAATTTTGGTATTGTAGAGATTTTGGGAATTTTCCAAGAAATACATCCCTATGTGGATACGAGTAGGTAGAGGTGGCTCTGGCACAGATGTACCTAGGGGTAAAACCCGAAAACACTGCTTTGAGCTACATTCGAATGGGAACTGGTGCACGACAATAGGTCTTGCTGCACTCTTGGTTACGAAACTCCTGAGTGATATGATTAGGATAATTTAAATTTTATTCACAAACAGATTTGATGTATTTTAATATAAGATGAGAAAAATTGACCTTTGTTAATTTTAAGGTGTTTAAAATTGAAAATACGGAGTCATGATATTCTCTAAATTATTTTATGACTACTGTTACTCACACAATGCTTTCTGGTTTTAGTCAACGGCTTAATTCCAAGGAAGTCATAGTAAATTTCAGAATGATGTACATGGTGGGAACAGTGGTGGAAATGTGCAACAAAATGGAATGATGTTAGGCGTAAAATACATCGTGTTTATGCCAAGTTAGTTTTCCAAAAATATGATCAAAGAAATATATATTAACCAACATCCGGACTCAACAAAGAAGAGAAAGGTGATGAATTTCAAGAGCTCTAGCAGTGGAGACCATGGAGAAATTAATCCTCAATTTACATCATACAAGAAATGTGGAAGGAGACACCCAAAAAAGTGTTTTAATGGAACAAAGAAATGCTTTATGTGTGGGAAAGAAGGACTTAAAGTGAAAAATTTCCGAGGAAAAATGAAGAGTACTATGGAAGAAAATAAAAATGGTCCCAAGAATCCATTTAAAGTCATTTTCTATAAATGTAGAGGACCTGGTCATTACCTGAGTGAATTCCCTATTCTATTGGATATTTTCTTGTTTAAAGAAGAAGATACGTGGAAATAAATGGTTGGAGAAATGTTTAAAAGTATTAGTTCTCCATGTTCATGGGATTACTTTGTAATAATTTTATCTTGTATTTGTAACCCTGCAGTTGTCAACTAAAAATGATGTTTAAGAAAGAATTATCTACTCACTTTTGGATATAGTTATAGAAAATCATTTGGTTTTATATGATTATTGGGTTTGAGGCTGTTACAAGTTATTATATTTGGGGATGAAAATGCAAGGGATGAGATAACATTTGTGGTTAAATTATGATATGGTTATTTTGGGGAATTTATCTCATTTTGGTAATGTTATTAAATATAATTTTTGAAAAAGGAAAACACGCATACCGTGTGACTACCGGTCGCGTCGGGAAAAGCGGTGGGAATCAAAACCACAACCAGAGTGCGATTGGGATTTATCGTATACCATTAATGTTCGTGAAGTCCCTGGTTAGTGTAACTAATTATTTTTTTTCAAAAAAGATTTTATTGATCAATAATAAGTTGATTTGGGATCTTAGGTCTTATCTAAAGAATACCCTTAGTATAGGAAAAAGATTTGGTGATTAAGTGATTAATGTTATTTTGGGAGACGTTTGCTTTTTTGGGAACACTATATGCCCAAGGAAAATAGAATACTATGGGATTTCATTTGAAAAGTAATTGTGGATTTTAATCTAATTTTTTGTGTGGATTAATATTTATTTGGGTTATTTATGGAAACTATTAACCTATAATAGAGAAAATGTGATTAGGTTAATTTATTTTAAGTATGTGACATTAAGAGTAGTTAATGTAATTTGAAGATACAATTTAATGTGGAAGACTACATAAATGTTTTATTTATTTATTTTTGGATTCAATATTAGTTTGGATTTTATTGAAGGATTTTAAGGACAATTGTTTATTGAATGGTATTTATTTATATTTGGGGTATTGTTGGTTTAATTTTAGATATTAAGATTAGTGTTTCTTTATCAAAAGCAATATCTTTTGGGGGGATCATCAGATATTGTAATAACCATATTGGTTTTGATTAATCTCTAAATACGAGGTTAATATATAGTTTATCCTTTGTGGATCATGGGAATCTCTAGAAGATTATTATAACTCTTTCGGTGTGACCAAGTCTTATTGAATACTAATCATTTAAAAAAATGAGTTAGTGGTAGAAATTTATTAAATAATGAAACTCTACTTAAAAAGTAAGTGTATCTCTTTATGTTCTTAGTGAATCTCATAAATAAATTCCTCATCTTTATGAACAGTGACTTAAAAAAATTCCTTTTACTTTTCCTACTGGAAACTAATGACCATTTGTCCCATCACTTGTTTGTGGCTTTATTGTTGTTAACTATCTCCTGATCATGTTTTATATCCCTCTCCATAATAACTTGACACTTAGTTTATCTTCCATATCCATGTTTTCATACATGGAATCCTAGTATGGAATATCTTGGGTGACCATTGTACTTATCTTTCTTTCTTTTAAAGTGATTGTTTTGTTGACTCTTTTTCTGATATGGGACATCCCATTATACTCCCAATCCCAATTTTAAAAATTTATAGGTCACAATTTATTGATGGTGGGAAGAATGTAACACCCCACGATTTTCTAGTATGTTAGTTCTTCAATGTAATCCAATAACTTACACTACACGCAACATCGAGTTCAAGCGCATAACGACTTACCAAACTAGCCGTGCAAAATTAGTTATGAATAGTATTAACATAATTTATAACATTACATAACCCTTATAATTTTAGAATCCATATTATGAGTTTCTTAGACATAATGTAAGGACATATTAATTTTTTCAGATAAAAGAAATATTTTTCAAAAAATGAAATTTTACCGCCTTTTAATGGAGATCCCTTTTTAAATAAAATATTTGAAACTTTTATATAATAAATTTGAGAAAATAAACTTCTTATTTGGTATTGGAAGATAAAAATTGAGTTTCAATAAATTTTTTTGTTTTTCTGATTACTTTCATACTTGGGTGAATAGTGAAAAATAATTTATTCTAACTGAAAACTTCTTTTTTAATAAAAATAATTTATAGTGTTCAAATAAAAATATGAATGGTTTGGATGTTTAATTATATTATATTTTTACCATTTAATACAATTTTGGTCATTGTATGTAATTTCACTTTGAAATAGGACATAAACAAAGGTCAGTCTTTTGGGAGTTATTATTTCATGAAAATACGCTTTTTAGTTTTGACAATGGGAATTAATTTTAAACTAATAAATGCAATTTCTATGTTTTTAATTTGGTAAAATAGACTTCATTTTTATTTTCAGAATATCAGAATTAGCTTATGGTGAATCTTTTGTATGTTTCTAAGAACTTTTAATTTTTGATGAATAGTGGAAGACACTGAGTTATAGTTTAAAACCGATTTTTTATTAAATAATTATTCATTTTATTTATATTTATTTTTGGTCAAAATAGATACATTATAACTTTATATGATTAATTTAATTCATTAAAAACATTTTATAATAAAATTTAGATATATAAAAATTTTATTGAACTTTTCAGCGTCTTTTACCGAACTCCTAGTAGAATTTTCAAATTCACATAAAACATAATTTTACCACTTCTCTGATTTGAATTTTGAAAATATGAGAGACAATATTAATATAAAGTTGTAAAATGTGGTTCAATAAGATAAAAATAATTTTTGCGAATAGTAAATTTTTACTTTTATTTACCACAGTTAAAAGTAAATAGGGTAATTAAGGGTAAAAATGATATTATTATTACCCTAAAACATGTCCTAATTCTATTGGCTAAGTATAATTCAACCAAAAACAACCATAGGAATAAAATATGAACTTATTTGGTCGACTTGGTTTATATTAGGACATTTTTTATTATTTTATTTAAGGAAGTGTTAAAAGAGTTAAAATCAATGTATAATAACTAAAACATTTTTAATATATGGCTAAATATAATATAAATTCTACTATAAATATTTATTATAAAGCTAAAAATATTTAATACGTAATGGTATTTTATTTATATTGTTTAGACATTAAATAATTTAATTTATTTGTGACACAATGATGATGCATTAATTACTTAATTAATGAAATATTAAAATTATTGATATTATAAAAATCCGAATAAATGTAATTTATGAATTTTTTTGAATTCCACTTTTTTTATAGGTTAGAAATACATATTAGGTCTAGTTAGATGAATTTTGGTCAAAGTCATAATGCTTTTATGAATTTAGCAAAACAAATACCAAATAGTCTCAAATTTGACATTAAAGAGTTTTTAAAACAAATATTATATTATTAATTGATATTTTATTCCTAAAAATCTATGGTTCGACAAAAGGACTTATATAATGATAGGTGTATCATCAATGGACCATTTGGGGTTTTCTTGGAAGTATATACTATTTTTATCAACCATATAATATTAAAATACAAAGAGACATGGTAAATGTCAAACTATTTAACTAAGTGTCAAATCTAAAAGGTAAAGTTATTATAGTGACCTAAACCTGTCTAAAACCTATGGGTTGAGTGGTTTGCGACCCATACCTACATTATCCTTTAAATAATCCATTTTGTAGCCATTATATACTGAAAATGATGTTATTATAAAATAAAATTTCTAGCTTTTCCTAAGGTTCCTCACACCCCTCATATAAAGGGGCACTCCCCCTTCTCTCTAATTCACAACTTCAAATCTATTTCGCTCGACCAACCTCTACCCAAATACCCTCTCACCAGTCCTCCCTTCATCCTAGAGGCATTACTTTAGTCATAAATCCAACCTAAGATATTATTAATAAAGAAATGTTAAAAGATACTTCCCATCCATAACAAATATGACTCACATAACAAATAATATAAAGGAAAAAGAATCTGTTAACCCCCGAAATGATGATAATACTAAGATATTATTAACAAAAAAATGTTATAAGATCATATATGATATCTTATTAATGTATATGATTCTTGTATAATTTAATAACAATTATCTTACCATTATACAGGAGGTTAACCTACCGTCAACCAAGAAAAAATTACAAAGTAAGGGGTTTCTTATCTCAATTTTAATTCTGTGAGATTTCTATTGTGCACCACATATTTATTGCATGGGGTGTGTGTACTTCCCATGATTGTATTCATTGAGTAATATAATTTAATTTATGGATATTTACATCATCATTGTATGATCCTTCTTTCATGGGTGTATGTTTCGTAAGTTACCAAATCGATAATGGAATATGAAATTTCAATTTCCCCTCATTCGGCTTTACGCATAATTCAGTGATTATTTTAGTCCATTATTATGTGTGGAATCACTATTCATTTTCCTCTGTCATAATTTCCACTCTCTTTTCTGTGGATATACTTTTGATACATATAATCTCTCCCTTGATATATTTTCAGGTCATCGACATGTACTTGATAAGAGTAATTTTAACTCAATCTCCATTTATTGAGTTAAACTTCCAATTCATTGGTGTTGTTTTTACATGAATATTTGTGAATTTCCTCTGATTCATTTACACTGAATATCCAATCATATTGACAGTATTTATATTTTTCACCCATAATTATGTCGTTGATATATACTTAACCTATGGATATGGTCTTCATAAGATCTTTCATCTCATTTTACATTCCATTGTGACTTCATTGTTGTTATACACCAATTCAATTTTATATGGTGTATTGTAGTTGGGGTTTGGCTTAGTGGTAAGCACCTCGTAATACTACCTGGAAAATGGGGTTTCAAAACTCATGGGGTGCACGGTAATGTTGCAGTACTGTAGCAGTACTCTAGCAGCGGAGACACTGTTCATCAGCGGGTACTGTAGCGGCGGCAGGGCACTGTAGCGGTGGCGATACTGTGTGGCATTATAGCAGTAGGTTACTATTCACAGAATGTGAATTGGCCTCAGAATTTGGGCCTATGGGCTATGTAATGGGATACATTCCCACTGGGCCTTCGGGCTATGTAATGGGTTTCCCTCTACCTAGTTAAAATAGGACTTTGCTTTGATTTAATAATAACAAATGAGGCTTCGGCCCCAACCTTTAAAAAAAAAAATTATATGGTGTATATACTGCAATTTTACATAATATATCAGGAATCCCTTTATTGTCATGATATTATAAAGTTTTGATTACCTATATTATTTGTATTCAAGTGTATCTTTTTGGGTTAGGAACTCTAACTAAAATATCATTTTAAAAGATTTAATGGTTTATTATTCTAAATATTCCTCATTAATGTCCAAGTTTTAAAAATGTTTTAAGGATTTATTTATATTTAAATTATTGTTTTAAAATTAAAATTCCTTTTAAAACATTCCATGTGGTATTGGACACTTTGATTCAAAATTATATTTTTAAATGGCTTCTTGACAAATAGTGTGAGTTTTATATGTTTTCAAGAAAAAGGGGGTTATTTTTCTCAAATAGTATTGATTATTACTTTTCATCTATGTCAATATCTTTCATTATTCTTGATTGAGGTTATCTGTAACAATACAAACTTCCATATTGTATTGAATGAGTTATGTTTGACTGTGGATGTGCTATTTTAATACCATTCATTGTGTGTGGATAAAGTGTTGACATTTCGTATGCTGGTTTTAATATGAATGTTTATGTTATGTTTCAAACTATCCATATGAGGAATTAATTGGACTTAGTAAGTAATGGGTGGATCCTGTTATAACTCCTTGATGCATCGGTAGGTCTCATCAGACAAACTAGTGTCTTGGAATAAGGCCTTGACAAAATCATATTTGTAGTCTTGGCACAAGGCATTGACTATGTGATTATTAATGTCTGGTATTATGCATTGCATCATTATGAAAGTGTCTATTGATATTACAGGTGAATATTTGACTAGTAGAATATCCATGTGAATATGTAAATGGAATTTATTGATTTTATATTTTCCATATTATTCTTTAGTTCATGTATAAAAGGCTTTTGTTTTAGTCTTATACACTACCATAAATGTTTATTCTTATTTATGAATGTTTCCGCTATAATGTTATCCTTACTAAGCATCTGATCCCACCCCGTTTATATGTTTTATTTTTCCCAGAATGCAAAAAAGTATATTATGACTGACCTCCAGGTATATCCTATAGGATCTTAGTGTTGTCTATGAAAACAACATTTTTGATGTTTTATATTTTATGATTTAATGTAAACCATATGAATGTATCTAGTACTTCCAACTATACTAAACTAATCTGTCTTTCGAGACATGATCATTTATGCTAATGCCAATAATATGTAATAATGCACCGACTCTAGGCTTTTGGGGCCAGGGCATTACATTTTCCATCCCCATTAATTTCATTTATTGATTAAAATAATTCAACTCTTTAGTAATAAAACCACATACTATACAATATTGTGTGAAATATCAACCATGTATCATGAATATGAAAATGATAAAAACAAACTCTTGAAACATTAGTAATTTTTGAACCAAAATTCATTGGAAGATTTTAAATCACAAGGTTACCTAAATAATATAAATAAAATAAATGATTATTATAAAAATTTTATATTTAGTACATATACTATAAATGTTTTAAAATAGTGATTTTAATTGAAACATGTCTTGATAAATATATATTGAGATGAAACCCATAAATTATTTTTGAAAAGATTCATAAAACCATTAACATAACGTATAATAAATTTAGATTAATATAATTCAATATATGAATTAAATTCATATATATATAAAATAATATTATATAATTATAAAATTTCGATACAATTTTATTTACAATTATTTATTAATGAATCATTTCAGTTGTTAGCTGATACATTTTCATGTGTATTTTTTTGGAAGATGTGGTACACTCACATTGATCATGGATACATCATATTTACAATGTTAGTAATTATATAAATATGATATATATTCATTTTATTGATATTTATTAAATTTCATATTATGTGGTGATGAAAAATTAGTTACATCACATCATAGATGCAATAATCAATAAGTATATATGAGATATGATTCATCATTTTGATGGATAGAACAAGATAATGTTAAATGATAATTTAGATTTAATGAATCATTATTATATACTAATTTTTACATATTCTAACTAAATATATACTCATTTCATTATAAGGATTCCCAAAATGATAAAAAAACCACATAATTTTGAGGTGATGATAGTCGACACATACGTATGAGTGATTCCATCATTTACTGACAAAACAGAAGATTAGAATATATATAATAAATTATAATTACTTGTGTATAATTATTTTAAATATATAAAATATTTAAATTAAATCCATAATAATTTGTATCCATGAAATATGGGTTGGAGAAAATAATTTTGTCACTACGTGGGGGTAGTAATCCCCACACACGCATGTGGAATATTTGTATATACCATCAACATAGAGGGGGTTAAAAATGATTTTTATGTCATCATAATAACATATTGTCATATAAAATATAATGTATTTATCATGTTTTAATGGATTAAAAAATTTATAATGTCTAAGAAGTAATAACATTGAATGTGTTCGGTTGATATTTATACCTCTTATTTTTGACACCACCTTTGGAGTTCAATGTAATCATTGATGATTAGGTCCTAGAAATGGAAACTACGATCTTGGATGAAAGGAATGAATATTTGAATTTGTTTTAAAAAGTTATTGGACATTATTTATATCTATTATAGTTTAAATAATATAGTATAAGATATTACCTTTGATAATTCAGGGTATGAACAAACATGAAATTTCTCAATATATATCAATGATATATGGTCAAATTTATAACACTAGCAAATTCTAATAGAAGATAATTTTGTTTGAGTTTGTATATGAAAAATAATTCAAGAATAAAATAGAATTTAATATAAGGATATTTTACTATATATTTATTATTTTTAATAATTTCAATATATTTTATAGATTTGAATGAATGGTAAAATAATATTTTTTTGATAGATTCTGTATTATACAAGACTGAGTTTAAATTAACAATGACATAATAATAGTAATATTTTATAATATGAATTTTATGCCCTATAGATTTTAATATAGAAAATAATAATTATTAAATAACATATAAAAATATTTATTTTTCACATGTTTAATAGTTTTGTTTTTATTAGTATGAAAAATAAGAATCATTTAAAATAAAAAGGAAACATTTTCCGAAAAACAATATGGTTTCTAAAAAATGGTTTAGTCAGTCTTTACAAAGAAAAATTAAAATTATGATTTTTACATTTAGCAATATTATATAAATATTAATTTTTAATTTTTTATATTATGATAAAAAAATTAGATGAGGTTGAATTTTTTGTGAATTTTTGAGAAGTTTTAATTCTTGATAAATTGTGGAAAATACTACCTCAATCTATTTTTTTTATTTTAAAAACCCCATATTTAAGTAGGAAACTACCAAACTAACATTACTAAGAATCCGACCCCATGATATGGATTGAAAATTTAAATTACAATTTTCAAATAGTACTCACTACCTCGGGGTACGTCCTTGGCATGTCTCACACGAGGTCACACCGGATCACCAATGAGGAACTTCATCATCCAAATGTCATCGTCATCATCATCTAAAAAGAACATAGACCGAACTCCATAGATCATAAAAACTCTAAAATTTGACAACATTGTGGTAGATTTCGTCACCCGAACTATTTATTACCGAAACAACTTCACCAAATCCATGAAGAACATATAGAGTGGCTGCTCCACAATCCATCATGAAGATCAGGTCCTCCACGAGCCTAGGGAAAGAGATGAAGCCACCACATAGAATCGCTTCCTAAAAACCATTGACTACTCAAACACACATCCTAACAATTTTTAGGATCACACATGATAGTAAAACTAGGAAAATATTGGAGGAAAATAAGATCCAAATAGAAACACTTAGTAGGCAAGGTCCTTAACAGCGAGTTGTGATAACTGCTCTGACGGTTGAACCATACCTTCGGGGCCACCACTAGGAAAATACAACCAGGAGAACATAAATATAAGATTGATAAAAAATATGGGAAACAAAATCAAACATTAAAAACTATGTATAAATAGTTAAACATCACTGAAGGTTCCAAAACCACCGTTGAGTAAAGAGATTCAACCGAACACAACCCCTTCACCTCAAAAGAAAAATAGTCATCACCACCATGAAAGAAAAAAAACAATAAATCAAGAAAAAAGGAATTGAAAACCAAAAATTAAACATGATAAATATGGGAAGGAAAACTAAATCTAGATGTTATTTTTTTGGAGAGGAATAAACCCATCGATAGAAAATAGATGCAGAAGAAAGAATATGAGAGAATAGTAAAGGATTAAAATTTCTATCATAGAGGCCAGATCTGAGGATAGATCCACAATCCTGGCACATTAGATATATTGCTAAGGGATTTCACAAGAAAAAACAACATGATGTGGGAAGTCCAAGATACGATAGGTCTGAAAGAGATTCCATAATAGGATCATAGATGCATTATGAAAACCTTATAGAAAGATGACAAGGATGGAGCTAATGAGGAGGGATCATAGGGATGAAGAGGAGGAGGGTCCCAATAAAGAGGAAGTTGATGAGGAGAAAGCCGATGAAGTGGATGATCAAGTGAGTAGGATTATACTTCATCACCAATAAAGAAAACCCTATATAAAGAGTGAAATCCATCGGGAGAGTGAACATCAAGAGAAATGAGCCATCATTTCATAGATGTGGAAAATATTGAATTTTAATTGAAAACTACATATTCAGTTAAATTATTTAGAATGATAAATTACACATTTAATTGGTTTTAAAGTATAATTAGATCAATTATACATTTATTAATTCAATATAGTTAATTATATTTATCTCTAAATTTTATTTAGATATAGAAACTTCAAAAACTTTTGAATATTTTAACTTTACAAATCTGCTTTATCATCATATCAACCAGAATAATTTAAAAAACTATTTTTTCTAATTATGTGAATTGAATTTGAAAAAATGTAATCCATATTTGTATTCATATTAATTTATAGAATATATTATGTTAAATTTTTTATTTGAAAAATATAATTACTGAATATGATGAAAGTATATTAATGTAGTAAAGGTAAAAATATGATTACTCGGCGGTGTACGATGATTGATATAAATAATATATATGATATAAAATACATATTTATAAAAATTGAGTTAGTTTATTATATGTATATATATATATATTTATTTATTTACCTTAAATTCTATAGTATATATGATTACATCGCTCTTGGGTATATCAAACTACATCCTCATAAAGAGATGTTATTCATCTTTCACTAATGCTAATTATGGAAGGTGATAAATATATTTTGATTGATATTATGTTATATAAATGAAATTATATTGATATTAATTACATATATATCATTATTAAAACATAATATATCATTTTATTTCAGTCCATTTCACTTCAGTAAGGATGAAAACCTCATTCTTGAACCTGTGGACTACTGGCTTCATGAATCTTTTTTACTGTACATTCATCACCAGACCTCATGGAAGATACATATAAGTATATAATATTATATATAAGATATTATTATTGTTTTGTAATGGTAATATTTAACATAAAACCATTTCATAATGATTGTGAAAATGGAAAAGTTACTCTTATTTTTGTATGGACCACCGTCTCCATTATCGTAACATATTTAATTATTGATAGCCTTCATAAATGATTATTTTCAAAAGTAAAATTTATTTTAAAAATATTAATTAATTCATGACTATTTTTATGTATATGGTAGAGATATATAATATAAAAATAAACCAAAACATTAATAAAAAACACCAATGATAAAACTAGTTGATTAATAGCCAAACCAATGAAAAAATGAAATATTATTAAAAAACGGTTGGAGAAATATTATAAGAGGATCATATATAAAATTATAAACATGTTTATAGTTGTAGAATAATTTAATATATTTTTTAAAAATAACTACACCTAATGTAAAATAATTTTCAACAAAAATGATGTGTAATATAATGGATTCCATCTCAATATCATTTTATTGATCGGTATTGTATTATTATAAACCTTGATTATTGTATATGGTGTATATATTCCTTTTTGGACATGAAATTTCATGAATAATTCCTTATTAATTGTATTTCTAATTTTAGTTTATTTATTTCATCTAAGGGTATTTCAATTAAAATTTTCCCGGTGCTAAATAATCTTTTAACTCAATTTCTATTATTTGGGTTAATCATACAATTTATTGACTATATCTCATAATCATCTTGTGTATAAAGAATTTATATTATCTTATATTTTATTGACACATGTTTTATGAGTATTTTATGTTGATACACATGTAGTTGGTGTCCTAGAAAAGTGGTAATGGATACCCCAAAAAAATTCATCAACTAGGGTTTAATCCCAATATGCTACACTTTTGTGGATTTAATGTGACATAGTAGGTTTATGTTAGCTGGTGTGATATCTAGGATACCATCATTGGGTGGAGTGGGTGGACGGTAGAACAGTGTGTGGGAGAAATTGGTTGGAACATCTATACATGGGGCAGTTTTCTAAAGGGTGGACGATTGCGGTGGCATTCATCCACTATCAGGGCATGGGAGGATTGTGGGTAGCAGAAATTATGATGATGGTGGAAGATAGTCATCCTACTATCGGTGTTGATTAGTGTGATTGGTGAGGTCTTAGAAGAGTAAGGGGTGATGGCAGACCTCACTGGTAAGCGGATACAATGCCACCATGACAGCTCTTTGGACAGGTGGGATGCAACAGTGTTAGTGGGACAATGCAGTAGCGATGGAGATAGTGTGGTCTTCAATGGAAGATTTATTTCAAAAATATATTTTTCAGACACCAACATTAAATTTTATACATGGTTAGAGTAAAATAAAATCCACTTAAAAGGCCCTCAAATTTTTTTTGATTGAGAGGTTATGGCTTTGCCCTCAGTACAAAGACCATGAACTATTTCATTGGGATTTCATGATAAGAATCATTTTAGATTGTCACTGTAGTGTAAAAGAATGGAATCTAAGTGGGTAGGGACTGGAGATGGGTGTTTAGTATTCCACCATAATATGGGAATGAATTCATGCTTTGTATCACTAGGTCAGCAAGATTATGTATTGGTTTCCCATCAACCTCTAAAATGGTAACATAAAATATCAATATAAAATTGAAATTATCGGGTGTTTAGGTAGTTGATATACATAAGTTATATATTGTCTGATTATCACTTCAACATTAGGATCTTTGTTATGGTTTAAATTATAGTCTCATTTCCATCCATATTGTTTATTCTTGAATTTAAATTAGAGTGTCATTGTTTTATCATTTTTTAAAAAACCCTTCAGTTTTACCACATATGGGCAGTCACTATATTATCAATTAACAGTACTATTCTTATCACTCTTCATAAGTTATATTAATTGTGACAATTCTATATGAAAATTTGAATCAATTTTTCTCTTTATACAAAAAATATTTTTTTAAAACCACATTTTATAAAAATAATTTAAAAAATGATTCAACTATTTTAAAAAGAGTTATCAAAAAAAATTTCACCCATTTTTATTCTAATATTTTTTTTTCAATTGAATCTTCTATCATTTTAAAAAAAATTCCTATTTATCTGTATAATGATTTTTTGAATGGAATCATCATATAGTTTAACGAACTAGGAATATTCCTAACCTTTTTATACTAATTGAAAATTCACTTTTTATTTTATCATAAAGAATGAAACCCCCTATCAAGGGGGTAAGAAGTAATGAAACCTAATAGACTGATCCCTTTCATTGAGTATAGAGTAATTATAATAGGAAATTGTAGAAGAGATAATGATTTTTCATGTGGAAGATGATTTCATGCCAATGAATATAAAAAAACATTCCCATCTCTCAATGTGTAACCAACATCAATTCCAAAGTTTATCGGGATCAAGTATTTTCTAACAAGATAAATCAACACCCATGGAGTATCATGCTCCCATTTGATGAGACCCACCCAAATATAAGAGTACTATTCTTCTTCTATGTTGTTAGTATTAAATGTCTTGAATAATGAAAGGTTTTGATAATCAGGCTGGCTTCTATTACCAACAAATTTCTAGGACCATGATTAGTGATGAATCCCAGAACCACCGAAAACCTATTATCCTTCAACAACCTTCCCATTCAAATATCACAAGAAACACATGAACCATATACATTCATCATAAATCCTTTCTTTGGAGGCCTCCATCTCACCCACCACCATATATTTCCACCTTATTACCATTAAGAACATATGGAAATTATTGGAAGCAACATTGTTAGAATAACATATACACCCCCACCATTAAAAAAGATCCTAACTCCACCCTAATTTTTTTCACATAAAAATGTATGAAATGTAGAAGGAGGGTCATTACACCCCTTTTTATGTTCATTGTCACAACAAGCACCCATAAAACCACTAATAATTATATACTCATATCTTTAACATATACACACATTTTTCATGCACCCTAAAACCAAACCAACATAAAATCATATAAATTATCTGATCCAATAGTAAAACCCTGTCATTTAAAACGAAACTTCTAGATACCAAATACCCATTCACTTTGAGAAAAGTTATTACATATAGTTTAAATACTCAATGCACACAACATCGACAATATAGAAACAAAGACACCCCTTCTATATAAATCTTTTCATCAGATGGAAATTTTTTATTCCTCAGCTGGCAGAGAAGAACATTTATCATAGTGGGGATCTACTTGAAAAATAATTTTGATCCCCATTCATTGGTCTTGTTGTATATATGTGTTAGAGCATGGAAATACCGACCATAAAGATGACATCAACAACATGAATTTATCGTATTCCCCCATCAAAATTTTATTATCACATAACACTTTCTATTGTGAATAGACAATATCCTGCTTAAATTTAGTACACATATTGGATTCCCTTAAAGAGATCATCGATGTCAGAAATCCATGAAAATAAAAAGTGTCACCTATCAATTTTTCCTTCAAATATTTAATATCTCATCATCCTTCTATACAACGTGTTTTATACATAGCACATCTTTCTGATCTACCTTGAATCTCACCAGTTTAATCTGTATCTCTTATTCTACCTTCCATACCCTCCAGTTTTATCTGTAATTGATCCACATAAATTATCCCCAGATAAAATTCCATTTAATAAAATTCTATTAAATCATAACATTTATGGCCTACATGGTTCCACTAACTATTTTTAAATTTATCCCTCCTTCATCCAACTATATTACCATTTTCTTCCATGAAACCAAGTGATTCATCATCATATATTTTTCATCTTAGAGAAAATATGACATAATTTTTTCCACCCTCTCTAGGGATCCCTTTGGAGCTTTGATGATTTACTATACATGATTTGGAACAGAGTTCAAAACACTATTCACTAATTTAATCCTCTAACCAAATGAATGAAATATATTTTTACAATTAAAAATATATCATGTAATTTAGTTGATAATTTCATAAAAATCACATTCACAATCCTTATATATGATAAAATAATACCATGGTACTCCATCAAGAAGAATCATTTTTGAATTCTGAGTTTGGTTTGTTTCCTGATACTTTTCCATCTTAAACATTTCTTTGATTGAAAGGAATTTTATTTCCCATGATTGATCAATTGACTATTATAATTCCAATATCACCCATAATTTTGAAGCAATAATGGATGCAATTTAATCTTATATTTAGGAAAAACAACATGTCATCTGTAAAAATAAGGTGAGACACAATACAATATTTGGGCTTGATCCTAAAAGGCTTTATCCTCACCTCTCAAATCCCATTTTCATGTTCCATATCACAACCTTCAGATCCAAGATGAGTATATTTGGAGACATAAAATATCCATTCCTTACTCCTTTCATAGATTTGAAGAATCCAAATCCTTTCCCCATTATGGTTAGGGTAAACCAATGAGGGAGAAAACATCTGATCCACAGATCACATGGCCATTAACTAAACTGATCCTTCTCACAACAATCATAATGAAACACCATTAACAATTGTCTTATTCCATTTCAATATCCATATTGATCATGAAATTGGAACCCCATGATTTCGAATTGATGTTATCAACCATATCATGATCTATCTAAACCACCCCTTAGATGTTCCTTCCATCCACTTGTAGTGGTGTTCCTACAAAACATGATTTTGAATAATAAGACAAATCCTTTTATTAATTATATAAGAATGTATTTTATAGGAAATTTTGAAAACAATATGGGGACATAATGGTTGCTGGAGGATGCCTCCTTCATCTTCAGAATAAAAATTTCCACTGAAGGGTATCCTACCCTAGTAAGTGGCCCACCTATAAGATAGTCTCTCACCACATCCATATCCTATAGCTCGATAATATCCTATGAAGTCACGTAATAAGATCCAAGAAATCAATCTATCCCTAGAGAATTGTCGTGATTCATTCCAACCACCATCTCTATAATCTCCTTCTCCGTTGGAATAATTCAAATGGCCTCCTAATCCATATCGTAAAATGGACTAGGAATGCAGCTAAGTGAAATGTTCCCTCTTGGCATCCCTCTTTGTCAGCCCACACATATCTTATCCATTCATGACAAGAGACCTTTAATGTACTCTTTTTCCATCCTCCCAACCACCTTAATGATCATAGTATACAATTCATCATCTATTTTTATATTGGTATTTTACACATCCTTTTCTAATTAATACATAACTAAAAATATTCGATGTTCATATCCACCTCCAAGAGCCATTTGAACCTTTCATTTTCTCTGTATACTCATTCAGTTTATAATAGACTATCAACTAGTAGATTCTGTTGGTTAAACAGTTTCACAAAATTTTCAATGATCCAACTCTCTTGTATCATATCCTATTGTATTTCAATTTCGTTATTAATTCCCTCTAGGATATTCTATCTTCTATTTCATTTTCCTAACCAGTATTACATTTCCATCATCCCTTGATAGATGTGGTTTGTTAGTCTAGTCCATGTAGTTATTTCTTTTGGAAAATTCTATGATCCTATAAACATCTAAAGAATCCCATTGTATTATTATATCTATAAGACAAGATGAAGCGAGTGGACTTCCTCGATTCTCTCTTCAGATGAATTTCTCAGGCAGAGTTGTTTGACAACAATCTAGTTCGATGGATGAACAAATCATATAGAATTTAATATATAAATTTTTTGTTGGAGAGGAAGTGGTCTGGTAGACTCCATATTCTCCCTATCCATTTATGTTTGTTACACCATATATTTATTGTATAAAAATACAAAATCCACCATGATACTACCAAGCATAAAATCAATGAAATATTGGATAGATATGAAATGGAAATAGTCCATCATTAATTCAATTAGATGTTAGAAATAGTGTTGAATTATCCCCAAAAAACAACATAAAAATGACGACAACACTGGCGAAGGGACTTTCAAAATAACCATTCTCTCCACTACATCATAAATTAGAAATGATAAAAAGAACTCCCTAACACTATAAGTAATTATTGTATTAAAATATTGATGTGAAGCATCCACCTTATCCACTGAGACCTCATGATTCCGAAAGACCCATATATCCTCATTATATAGTTATTAGTGAAAAAATATGTGAATCTTGTACTTTTAGAAATTCTAGAAATGAGATAAAAATATTCCTTCAATAGAGATTCCATTTTATAATTATATATAAGACATACAATATTTCACACAAAGGAAATATTTTCCCATTATCCCAGACCCCAAAAATTAAAAAGAAATATTGAACCAATTCAGTAACAGATGAAGATACATTTAATCAAAATGAATTACCTGGCATGACTACATAATTTGATGTAGAATACTCTCTTATGTTGGCCCGAGTGACTCAACCATTACCCACTAGAGAAGAGAATCCCTTCGGTCCACTAGAACATTTGGCACCCAGAAAGAAGAGTCCTCTATAGCCTCCTATGTACCCTCCAGCAACAAAGACCTATATGTAAAATTCTCTAGGGGAGCCTATTAAATCTCTCTATCTCTCATTTGAAGTGACGGTTCAATTGAACCCCCCCCAAAAAAAAACCAGTCATCTAATGCTTCATCCTCCTCCACAGCCATCACCTATAACATTATAAACCATTAAAATTACACCAAAAAACCAAGGAACCACTAAACATCTAAAACTAGGGGGATTAGACCACCATGTTCAGCTCGGTCAACTGTGAACCAATATAACCTATAGTTTATTCCTCAATACATATGTGAATTTTTGACTTCTTGATTAATTTAGAAGAAGAATCCTCATCAACAACCTAATTATCCACTAGGAATGATATCACAGAGGACAGCCTTTCCCTATTATTCGCAATGATACTTACCTCCACCAATACTATGATTTATTCTTTATTCAGCTCCACATACCATCTAAACTGCACCATATGATCACTAGCCTTCGGATCAGTTCATGGTATGTCACTGAGGACTACTATAGCCTTCTCCACCTCATAATGACCATGCATTGGAGCTTTGAAAAGAGTAAGTCTAGAAAGTGTAGTAGACTCCAATTCCCAATGTGATAACAAATCCACATGGGAGACAAATTCATACATGATATTGGGTGCTATATAGTCATGATTTTAAGAAGATACATGAATTAAAGTAGCCAAAACACATGAGGTCCTCTAAAAACCCATGGGGGCATTAAGAGCATACTTAAAATTTAAAATCCCACCTCTCCAAACATCCCCCCCCCCCGAAGCATGATAGGGGAATCATGATGACCACTGAAGATCCCCTTAGCATTATAGACATCAGTGACACCTCTTTCATTGATCCATAATGCACATAGTATAGAACATAACACTATTATAATGTATTAGCATAATTATAGAAAAATATTTCATTATTTTAGTAAGGTATTTATTATGTTAAATTTTGAAGAAATATATACATTTATAGAGATACATGTTTATTTGGCACTAAAAGAGATGTATACAGGGGTAATATAGGTAATAAGGTAACATTGGTCTTGACCCGATCGTTTCTTGGTGCACAACAGTCAACATTACTATTTGCCAAATTTAGGAAAATTCAAATATTATTCTCAAACCATTGTCTATTATTTTAATAGATAATGATAATGAATAAATTTGGATATAAAATATAATATGGAAATACCTTTTTTGAAATGAAATGCATGATGTTTTTTTGTTTTGGGATTCATTAATTAAATTGTATATGTTATTTCACAATAGATATTTTTTATAAGAATAATGAAACAAGTAAATATTTTATTGAATTTTGGATGCTCATTTATTTCCATCAACCTAATATTTAATGACCCAATTATGATTTATGAGTTTAATAAATATCAAAAGTTTGAAATCATAAAACCCCTTTTAAATGAATTATAGGGTAATAATATAACAAGGCTACGGATACAATGGAATACATCAATGGAAGTGAAACATATTGGATATTATTTCATAAATTGAAAATGACAATTGAGAATTAAGAGTTTTACATTTTTTAGACATATGCTTGAGTGAATTTTTATCCTTTAGGGTTGATATGATCATTAATGGTGTTATAATATAAAAAAATAAGATTATTAGACATTGTAAAAAAAACCAGTCCTTCTGAAATCATTAGTAAAATGGTTATATAGTGACTAATTCTATTTCAAGGATTTCCATAATATTTTTTATAATTTTATTGGAATTATATTAATATATTTTTTCAAAAAGATACCATGTATTTATGGTGACAACACATCTTATTTTGAAAGGCTGTGGGACTTGATCCCATGACTAATGGTTTATAAGTGATTTTTACCTACCAATGGCCTATTTGATGGCCTTGTTAAAATGGAATTTGTAAAAAAAATTAAATGTTAATATTAATAATGAACAAGTGGTGTTACCATTTGGGTTTACAGATTAGTTTATTATAATTTTTTTAACCATATTGGTTTTGGAAAACATTTTATGATATCTTGAATGACATATCACAAATTTTTGGGCATTATGTTCCATTAATATTATATTATACCACCTCATTATTTAAAATCATTTTTTTTATATTCAATTCATTCTTTAATGAGAAAATTGTTATATTGATCGAAGCACACCAAAAGAGTGAAATTTTTTTAAGTTGATTGAAATCAGTTTTTTATATTTAATTATATTCATAGACAAAAATATAATTCTTGTACATTATGAAAATGATCTTGAAATAATAAATTTAGTATATTAGATTCGCATATAATAAATAATAAAGTCATTTAAATTCTAAAATATTTATAGTTTAGAACATCTTAACATTAAATTTTTCATTCACATTCTTTTGATCAATGAACTCTATAACAATCTATTATTATTTATGATTTTCCACCATTTCCATATTATAATTTTTCACTACTTTTATCCTACTGGTAAACATATTTATGTTTTATTCCACGAGGTCATTGAACTTATATTTGTCTCTAATCAAGAAGACATTTTAATAACCCTTTTTATGATGTGGTTTCTTTACAATTGGATTTCCAAATATCAATCCCTTGATTTCTGAGATTGTGTTCAAATTGTGACAGCGAAACTCATTTAAGGTGTATAGGTTATAACACATTGAAATTATTAAAGATGAAAATTGTGTTTTAGAGAGTGTATGAAATAAAAAAATCATAGAAGGGAATTTAACATCCCAAAAATTTATGATATGTTATCTATTTTAAAGAATTTCAATATATTATATATCATTCAACATATGAAATAATGAATTTCATCAATTTATTAAGATACATGCAAGAACGAGTTTCACAAAACAATTGTATGCAATTAATATTATTATTTAATATTAAATTTATAAGATGCTTGAAATGGTGATAATGAATAGGAATAACTTAAAGATTAAAAAAATTAATTTTTCTCATGATTATTAAGAATATTTTGATTGGTAACAAAATAAAAAAAACTTCTGAATAAATATATTCTTTATAAAAGTCAGTTTAGTCATGTTTTGTACAAAAAATTTATAAATAAACTTTATAAGATATATTTTTGAAAAATATATTACAAAATAAGATACATTCATAAAATCAGGCTGCCAAAATTATCTTAGTAATTTTTTTAAAACTTTTTAGGTAGTTACCTTTTTTGACAATATTTAAAAACAAATAATTTTAATTGAAAAAAAACTATTAGTTTAAGAAAATTATATTGATAAATTAAATTTGTAATTGTTTTTAATGTTTAATTATTCTAATAATACACCCATTAATATTATATTTGTAATTCTAATCATTTTCACATTGAATTTAGATATACAAAAATTTTATTTTGGATTAACATATTCATTTAATAAACCCTATTTGTCATCAATAGTGGAGATTAACATTAAATTATCATTTTCTAAATTTTTTAATTGAATTTAAAATAATTTAATCTATATTTTAAAACATAATAATTTATAATGTCTAATAATATCATCCACATTTTTGAACAAAATTAAAATTGAATGAAGAAAAGTTAATTGTTGTGGTTAGTGTAAAAATTGATATAACTAATGGTTAAACTAAAACAATAATTGTATAAATGAAAATCAAATATTTCTTTAACTATGAGAATAAAATATTTATAACAGGGAACTTCTATTATTCAATAATTTTATATATTGTACACTTGGGACATATGAAATACCTAGGATAACTCAATTATTTTCAAAAATACTGAGTGTATCATATCTTTTAATTATAATTGGCCTCCACTTCGTCTATCAACATCACAATATCAAAACAATTAGGACAATAAAATAAATACGAAAATAATTTCCCAAAATTCTTGCTCACATCATAGAATCCTTCCATTGTTTATAAAGACAACATTTTAAGGCTTTATTGCAAACCTTTGGAGGATTTCTGAAGAAGTGGGAATTTTATTCAATGAGTGTATTTATTTTATTTCCTTCTCCACCTTGAATTTTTTTATTAAACCAAGATGAAATGATATTAAAATTTTATTTCATATATTGTGAAATTTTATAATATGATCATGAAATACTACATTATGAACAACCATCAATTGAGTTATGAAATCATCGTTAATGTGTAAGACATACTACTGTCTTGCAAACCAATTTCATTCATTATTCCATTTCCACCATTCAATGTTGTTTATTATGATAGATATAAATTATATATTTGAGATATGTAACATATTTAAACCTGTAGAGTAACTATATAATATATTTATTTTTACCTTTAATTTTGTATGAGATACTATAATGTTTCTTGTTTGTACACTAGACTAGCACCTTATGAAGCTTTATGATTTTTATTTCCCCATGGTTTCCAATGGAAGGTGATAAAGATAATTTTAATGATTTTATTTTATAGAGATAAAATAATTATTATATTAATTAAATATTTATTATAATATTAATATAATTTTTATCATTTACCTTCTTTCCTTTTCACTGATGTAATGATGAGAACACTGTTCGTGTATATGTGGATGACCACCTACCCTGATGTGATGTGACACTATTTTCATCACCAAACCACATGTATTATATATATAAGAATAAAATATGGTATATAAGATATTCTAATCTTTATTTAATTATGAAATTTTACTTACAGCCGTTCCATAGTGATTAGTGAAATGTTTAAATATTACTCATGTGTAAACATTGACTATGATTTCCATTATCATATCATACTTTATTTTTTAATCCAAAATTCAGGATTTTTTATAAAATTAAAATTTATGTAAAAACAACAATTATTATTTCATGAATATTATTCTATAGATAATATAACTATATAAAATAACCATGATGTAAACCATTATTAAAAAATAACAAATGAGAAAACCAAGTGATTGAATCCTCAAACAATGAAAATAATTAAAAATTATTTACAAATCATAGGAAAAAAACATATAGTAGTTTTATACATGATAATATAAATATGATTATGGGTTTTTAACATTTAATAACATTTTTAAAACCACTATATAGGATGGTAGTGAACGTTAAAAAAATGAAATATAAGGTAATGGATATTTTCTCAATTTCATTTCATTGGCAGGAATATTTTAATATTATGAACCTACATTATTATATATGAGGTATATAAACCAATTTTAACAAGAAATATCACTAATAATTGATTTTCATGGAGTTTTTAGTTTCACATTGTTTTATTTAATCTATGGATATTTGAATTCAAAGTTACAATGTGGAGAAAAAAATCTTATCTTAAAATATTTCATTGGTATAATCATTAAATTAATTATTTATATCACACTAAAGTCAAGTGTATAATAATTTTTAATAATATGATGGTATATTTCCACTTGTTTTAGGTGGATTTACATTTGATAAAATCTTACCTCAATTTTTTCAAGGGGTTAAACTTCAAATTTATTATTTATATCACTCTACAATCATATGTATCATGATTTTTAATTATGTGATGGTATATTTCCAATTTTTTTGTGGATTTATATATGATAAAAATAATTGATTCATTGTTTCATTATAACATCAAGGTTATTATCATTTCAACGGTTTACAATAAAATCTCCTTTAAATTGAGATTGTTTTTTCATGAATTTAAATTTAGGGAAGTTATTATTTTTTTTAATAAATCTTTTAATTTTATTTTACTCTGGTTAGTAATTATATTTTTATGTAATATTAACATTTCTCACTTCTTAGTAATTATATTAATTGATTAAATGTTTTATGAAAATATGATTCTATTTTGGTCTTTGATCAGAAATATTTTTTCATCCAAATTAATTTTTTTAAATGTTTTAATAAATATATTAAACAATATGATTAATAATTAATAAATAAATTTCAACTCATTTTTACACATTAATTATTTTTTCAATAGTGTCTTTTGTCATTTTAAAAACAATGATCCTTTTGTTGTTTCCTCATTTCCTAAAAAAGTCATTTCCTAACCCTTTTACACTAAAAAGGACTGTTCTTTGTATCATTTATAGCATGAATGAAATTAACTACCTTAATTGCCATTATCTTTGGAGGTACCCTTTAAATTTTCTAAAGGATTATTTAATGTAATTTTAAAAAAGTGGTTTCAATGAAAAATATTTACAATTTTTTTAATATAATAAGGATATTTCCGTCAATATTTTTTATAAATTTACTTTTATAGAATTTATATTCATAAATTACAACAACCCTTTATTATTAATCATATGGGTATATGTTGATACCATACTAACTCTTTCATTGGATGGTTTGTTATTATTTTGATCAGTGAGAGTATTGGTATTCACATCTTTGTTTTATTTTATATTCATTAACTTTTACATTAAATATTAAAGTGTATATGGTTATTAAACATTAAATTTCCCCTAGATATTCTTATTATTTATAATATTTATGCTTATTCCATAGACAATAAATCATTTCTATTTTTAGTTTTTTACATTGATATTTATTTGATTAACTGCTGAAATTATAATAACTTCGAATCCTTTAATAAATAAAACTATTTGATTTTATGGAATATAGATTCATGAATAAAATCTATTTATAGATATATGAAGAAATTTTAGACATACACGTATTGGTGGCGCCTCATATTATATTTACCATTGATGCATCCATATGAAAAATGATACAAATTAGTTAAGATATAATTAAATGGATTTTTAACATTAAGTTAAACCCTCTATTTAAAGGTCATATAGTTAAAGGTATTATGTTCCTGAGACAAGATTTCCAAGAATTTATCATTTCCTTTATTCCGTGATATATTATTATAATCAAAGGGATTTCATAATGATATTATCTCCGGAAATATTTCATTTTTTGTTTATTTATTTAATGGAATGTGTTTTTTGTAATTTACCATTCAAATTTTATTGTTATATATACATCTATTTAAATGGAATGTGTGATCATTTTTTTACCTTTCCATATTAATTATACCTTATCTGTTAATTTTAAATAAATCTATGCTCAGTCATATAACTATACATATTGGCTATACCTTATCATGTTATTTAAATAGAATGTGTTCCTAGTTATATATATTTTCCAATTGATTTTTATTATTAATTCATGATTCATTCTATTTCACTTAACCCTTACTGATAATTTTATACCCCCTATATTTTTTTCATTTTCCCAACATTCGACTGAGTTTATTTTTATAGATATGCCGGAAAATGATTTAAGGAATAATTATATTCCTGAAAAATGAGTATTTTATATTTTTCTTATTCAAATTTAATTTTAGACTCATATTTGTAACTGGTTCTAGAATACTACTTAACTAATGGGTCAATTGGTTTGAAATTCCTTGTATCTTATGCAATTATGAAAGTATTTGGCACTATCTTTGTGCTTCTCGGGCTAGGTTTAGTGAAATTTTCATGGGAATGTTTTTCTAAATGTATTTGGATTAACTGTTAAAATGTTTTAAGGTTTCAATATATTCATGCAATATTATTTATATTGGATTGGTTGTAAATCCTAACCTTATCTCTTGATTTAATCCACCAAAATAACATGTTTTAACCATTATCGTTCTATTTTTTATTATTAATTTTTACTATGAAAAAATATTATTTATTACCATTTAAATATTAATTATTATTAATATATAAAATATGGAATCCATTTTATATTATTTAATTACTAGAAGTGGTTCTATTTAATTGTAATTTTCATTGAAAACCACAATAAACACCTTTTTGGAAAATGAATTCTTAAGGACAAAAAATAATTTACATCCATTGCATTCCTTGTAATATAAAATGAAATGAAGGATAAATAATATGATGTAACATATTACATAAACCCTATAATAATAAAATTATTAAATATATATTATATAAATTATTTAAAATAATAACCTATTGCATGCATGAAAATTGTTTTTGTGAATCTTTATTTTTAAGCCCAAATAAACAACTCAATAAAAAAATTATAGTGATGTGTAAAATGTAATTAGTACTATTATTTTTAATAAAATGAGGCTTATGTTATTTTGAAATATAATTCAAATCATATTCAGATATTAACATGAACATAAGTGTCATTGTTCTATAAAAATCGGCAATTTTTTTACCATTTATTGAAAAATAAATCTTCTCGGGAGAACTCAAAAAAATTCAGCCTTGGAAAATATTAAAATTCAAATATATAAAATAATATTCATTATATAATATAATATTTGTAAATACTTTATAAATTAATTGTACTGTTCATGTGAAAAATGAAAATTAATTCATTTTTGAATGAAAGATAATTTTTAAATGTAAAATGAATTTACTATAAATTAAGTAATTTTTTTTATGAAATAATTTATAAACTATAATTATGTAAAACATATATAAATATATTTGATTTTTTTATATTTATTACAAATATATTCCAATTTAATAACATGTGGGGAGTCATCATCATATAACCCTATGACCTACCCATTAATATTATATATCGAGAATTTATTATAAACTGAGGGTACCAAGGTATGCATATGATGCCATAGTCATACAAATAAAATATTTAATATAATATCATGATATAAAACCATGATGTTGGGATTTGATATAAGTACCACAAATATGTCTTTCAAAATGATCATTCTATTTGGATTCCATTCACTCTAATTACACATAGGGATGGTAATGATTTATGGGAAAATCCTTCTTAATGATACCAATGAGTTGAATGGATCATATTAGGAAATTTTAATTCTAGAGTTATTTAACATGAGTTCATAGTAAGCATCAATGAAATTAAGTATTTCAGTTTGGTTTAGTGATGTATATTACCATAAATAGAATATCATTAATCATGTTATTTGAATGTGATGAATATGTTTAATTTATTAAGATTAGTCTCTCAACGATATATATCTATGGTGGAAAAGTTCAATTAAAAATTCCTAAGGTATATAAATGGTTTTGTTCAATGTATCTTGAGTATCGTTTGAGTAATGAAGGTATCCAAATTCCAAATATACACTGGTATACTATAGAATAACATTATGTTGTCATATTTTTGAGCTAAGGGAATTTATTTATTAATGAGGAACTAATCATTGATTTAAGACATAGTTTTCGATGAATTCTGGGAAAACAACTTATGGATTTTATTTAGAGATGTCACCATGAATGTTACAAATTTATCTATCCCTTATGTATTTTGATGATGGTGACTAGTTGAATGTGGATATTTCCAATATTCTTCATAGACAATTGTATTTGACTGGGCTGAAGATGTTTCAGGAGTTAATTTATTCTCTAATTGAGACTGTTTGAGTGTCTTTCCTAGAGTCTAGGATGTATTGATAGACACTATATTGATTTACCATCATGATGGTATCTACCCTAACCTAATTTTCAATGTCACAATTTTCATCTTGGTCCTATTATTATTCAACCTCCTTCCATATTATGAGTGTGAAATTAAAATTCATAAATGTATATTTTTCTAATACTAAAATGGGGTAGTCAAAAAAGTTAAATTTACTCAATCATATATTATTATTCATTGAATAATGTTTTTAATTGGTAGGATAGTTTCCATACTTCTAACATTAGGGGAATGATGTATTCCAATGTTTGAAATAGCCTAGGGACAAAAAAAAATTCTTCTTCTATTTCATGTTCCTCATCTCTAAATTTTTGTGTATGCATAATTTTTTCTAGTCAAGATACATAAACATGATATTGAATTATCAATTAGTAAATTGGTGATAGATAGTTCATATTTAAGCATTCCTTATGAATTTTAGGAACATTTTCGATTTTTTCCAATATGTTTAATAATATATATTTTTCTTTTTCTATAGGGACATGTTACTTTATTCACAATTTATCTGGTGGAATGGAGGAGACACAATCCAAGTATTCTTGAGTTTTTCCTAATTTTACATCTATAGAGTCAACTATTTTCTATAATATTTCCTTCAAAACATTTTACTCTTGGATATTATATCCCAACATCTAGGAAGAGGGACAATAGTCTAGGTGGTCAATTTGAATAACCACCATCAATTTTTATTTGTCTGCAAATTTCAGTTACATTCTTCAAAGAGTCATAAAAATATATCCTTCTCCAACCTTAAAGTATAGTTATTTTTATTTGTATCTACAATACTCAAAAATCCATTCTCTATCCACCATTCTGATAGAGGATGTTATTTTTACTGTGCTTGTAAAGGGAGTAATTTTGTATGATATTGATTGGATTTCAATATTGGATTTGACTCTAGTACTTTATTATGCTTTAAATTTTCACACACCACATTACCCGTTCTCTGTGAATTATTGGATAACATAGGTTAAGAATTGAACCTAATATAATCGAGAGTGTACTCTAACTATTCTATTGTTGAATCAAATTCTCTTAAATTCCTGTAGATTTTCAATTGTGTAAGTGGTTTTAGAATCTCATTATAAAAATAATATTCACATGACTCTATTAGAATATCTTGTTGGCATTTCATATTAAGGGTACATGTGAGACCATTCCACATGAGAATAAATTTGAAACTCATTAATTCGCATGTTGTTTGCAGCTTGAGAAGTCAATAATTATTTTCTAGCTCAATGTGGAGCTATATTGGAATTGAGTTTGAGAAAAAATATTCATAAATTACATTTGACCTAGTACAGAGGTTACTATACTATAATATTTTGGGCCATGAAATTTATGTATGAAACAAATGATTTTATCCACTTCTTGATGCTCAAATTTTCCCATTATAGGCTAATGATGTGATATAAAATACATTAGATCTTGATACAGATTTCCCATACTATTTAATAATAAGAGTGTTTTAATTTTGAGGTGGGGTCATTCCCATCCATTTAATATTTTTTTTATAATTTTTTATACCATAATGTTATTCCCTCTATGGCCTCCATATGAGTGATGAGGTATTGGATAGACTCAAATGACTCTGGTTATATAATCTACTAAGAGAGATCATGATTTTTTCTATAAGGTGAGGTCTGATATATCCTAGTTGAGAATGATTTATATTCAACCAAGTCTATATGGTTTTATGAAAATTAACATGAATTAATGGATAATAAGGTCCCAATATATAGAGATCAAGATATTACAAAGTTAACAGAGATAGTTATAAAAATTATTGGGGAATATACCAGAGATGATAATTAGTCCATTCATAGTATGTGGATTGCCTCATTCTAGAAATGGAATTATAATAGAAGGGAATACATTAGTTCCCACCATGGGGTATTATTGTGTCTGAATATTTCCTCAGAGTATCCCAACATTGTCTTTCATTAATTATATTTTATTGTATCTGTATACTACAAATTTGTACTCAATTTGCGGTGCATAAAATTCATTAAGGGTACCCAAAATAACTCCACTACTATCCTCGTATCATTAAATATAATACATTTAGAGAGTTCTCGGTGAGTGATTAGGGGATCCAGGTTCGGTATTTATCTATAAAATTCTATATGATTATTATCTGTAAGTGACTCAGTGGATAATTCACGATAGAATATCACCTCTCTATACTATTCCAGTAGGTTTTTTTCATATGAAAAATTGGTAGAAACTATATTAGTGAAAGAATACTAGGAATATATAATCATTACATTACCATATGATATATTTTTTGGTGTAATATTATACTAAATAAAATCATAGAGGGATAGTTTAGATTCCCTTCTAGCCCTCTTTTTATAGGATGGATATATAATCTTATGAAACCAATGGGGTTTTATGCATTAACTATCATTTTCCATGAAAAGTGTCCTAGAAAGAGTTTCATTATTGGATATTACTATTCCATTTTTCAAACATGTAACTAATGAAGAGGATATATTTTTAATTATTTAGAATTAAAAAGATAATTCCTATGATTATTCTATGAGCCCAGTGAAAACCGAACCCAATGGCAAGGGAATTAGTAATGAAATAAAATCCAATATCCTTCCAGGAGGTGGTTTTTTGGATATTTTTATTTCTAAAACCATATTTCATTAGGATATTTATTATTATTATTCCATTTGTAGTGTTATTGATAAAATAACACCCAGTACTATTGGATATAATTAAATTTTCCATATCACCACTATATGAAAAATTTATTAGAGAATTGATTAAATCAAAGGTGGATGAAGTATAATATATATTGAAAATTCTCCCATCAACGAAGGTTTTGAATGTTCCTTGATTTAGATTGAAATTTATGATAAGAAACCGATTTGAATTTTTTATTCTTATTCATATGTATGGTCGGATTTAAGAGTAAATTATGAGTACAAGATACTTTCTTCAAGAACATGCTCAATTGCTTGTGGTTCTGTTTATCCTAAATCGAAGGCCCACATAATGTACATGGGATATTAATTTAGAAAAACATATTTTGCTTCTATCTTAGTGATTGTTCCATTTTTAATCTATTAAAGCTGAACAATTCTTTTCTATTGACCACTCGATATATTCTTTTTTATCCCAATTAATTTGTACAATGCATTAACATTGCATGATTTCATATTTGGATTGATATGATGACTTGATAGTTATGTAAAATGTAGATACATATATTCAACCCATTCATTGATGCACATGTCTGATAAAGGATTCAAAATTATATATTCACATGTTTTTAATCCATCAAGACAAGTATACCTTATGATTATTTTAAAAAATTACTTCTCATGCAAACAAAAATATTGCTGAATCAGCCATGTTGAAGATCATTCTTATCACCTTATGATGACCTATATATCCCTCATAGGGGCTATGTTTGACATTGAAGTGTTAATGAGTTATCATAAGGTTGAGGAAAAGATGGTGTATACCTTTTCCATTTATATTTTAGAAAACATCATATTGGGAAGTGGGAACGGGAGAAAACACAATTCACCAAAGGCCATTACTCTCAATATATACATGGATTTTTTATCAGTCTCAATGGTATACTACTCTACGTCATGAGACAACAAATATAATTTTTATTATGATGATGAATCATTTTATATGGTTGGAAGATATTATGGTTATTACCAGAAACCATCCATTAACAGTGATGGAGTAAAATTAGCTTGTGATGATGTAGTTTATGTAGTTGATCCTCATTTATCAATTACCTCTATATATAAAGGTACATGAGAAAAGTAAGGATACCCTTTTTAGGTCTACATTTTCTTGTTTGAAGGATTTCCATAGTGGATCCTAGGGGAGGTTTCCTCATTATCTATTATTATCATGGGGATGGCATATAAAATATATATCAACTCCTCTTTCAGATGAGGACTTGATAAATAATTTTTTGTTGATGATAAGAATTGTATGTCGTCAAGAACACTTGGAATGATTACAATATAAATATTAGTGATAAATTAATTTGTATGTGATTTCATATTATTTTTTTGTTAGAAAATCCCCATCAAGCTAATTGTTCCATAAGTGGATTTTGGGAATATTTATGAATTGGAACCCTCATGGGTGGTCATTTATTCACCATATAAATAAGTAAATGACTCTATCCAGTATTTTAATGGAATACCCACACTACTGGGTAACCTCATAATTATGTTGTGATGTTTTTGAAATATTTTTAAGGATATGATCCTACCTCCGAAGTGACATATAGAATATTCTAAAAAACCTATATTGGAATAGGAATTTTTTTCAAGTACTTATTTTAATTATTTTTGGAATATGTGGATGATGATATAAAATAGAATAGGGAATATACACCAAATATTGTATCAACAATGATATGTGTTGAAATATTCAAATTTTTTTTGGGACTGGGAATATGGTTCGGTCACCTATTGGATTGAAGTTTCGGTCGATGTTCATAGGATCAAATGAATATCGGCACATAAATATGATTTTAAATCATAAATGTAATATAATATACATCTTATAGAATGTGGGAGTTAATAAAACCTCATTATTTTAACACTTATTGGGTGTGTTAAATTGATTATTAATCGATAGGAGTATGAATGTGATCATAAGTCATCTTGGTCTTAAGAAAATACCGAACATTACTTTCCACTATGATATCTAGTGTATGTTGAGAAAATTATGGAATGAAAGGTTGAAAATAATTCTAACCATAAATTTAAATATGAATTTATATTATCTCTATGATATATTATATAAATTTATATATGCCTCTTTGAGGTGACTTTCAGAGTTTTTTGATAAACATCAGATTCAATAAGAATAAGAGACAAATCACGTGCCTCATACATCACAAAAATATATTAGTGATCCTCCGAAATGAGGGTTTGAATATGTTATATCTATTGATTAGATAAAAATGTGGATAATCCACATAGTTGATGGGTAAATTAATATGAATCTATCCATTTCTAGTTGTCTGAATTTTCTGACAGGTCTCCCATATGGAATCTAGAATATATTGATAGTTTTTTATTATATTAAACAAGGATTCAGTCAAAAAAATATTAATGTTCTAGGATATGATATATGATATCTTTTAACAAGTAGAGATATGTTCACACTCTTTTATTCAATTTATATTTGTAGTATTTCTAAATAATTGATATGTAGGGAACAAATTTGTCTATTCCAATCAATTTTCATTTTTTGTAGGTGACATCCATTTGTGATATCTATAAAAATAGTAGGATTTTATGGTCCAAACATGATATATTTGAGGTATTAATATATGGTAAGCAGAATATTAGTTTTATTATATTATAAAATACAATATATACTAACTCGATTTATTCAAGGGATCATGGCCATTGAACTATCCCAATGATCTTGCATCTCACTGCCAATGATGAGACCATCGAGACACCCTTTTGTCATTATATAGGGAGTTGGTCTTATGAAAACACTCCTTGGTATGTTGCAATAGAATATGAGTTTTTGGAACTATTGACATCAAATAGGAGGGGGATCCCTCCATTGATCATCCAATGATGTGTTTTCATCAAAGGGTTATTATTTATCACATATGTATGGGAGTTATGCATTCTCATGTTATAGGTAATGGTTTCCAAAACGATTGATGGTGGTAGTGGGTTTCACCTGCCTAGGAACTAGTATCGTTCGATGATTTAGGCTATTGAACTATAGAATACAAAGTATCATGTAAGTAGCCTTCAGGGCTAGGATGTTACTATTACAACTAGAGTCCCTAACTAGAATGTTAACAACAAATAGTTAGAGTCACTAAGTGTGTTACCCTTGTTTATTAGAAGATTGTGACTTGTCTTCATTGATTAAAAAGGTGGAAGAATACGCATCCAATGATGATTCTATTTCATTGGAATGAGAAGATATATTGATGGATTTCATGAACTAATATATAATCACAAAAAGTAATACCCATTAGGTTAGTATCAATGATATGGTTTTATTCATATATACTACCAAAATGTAACACTGGTTAGTTATAGTAATACATTTTAATGATTATATGATTTATATTGGGTTAACAATTTTTTAATTCATGTATTGCGTCAAAGTGATAACTCGATGGTGGTGATTTTAAATTGGTACGAGTTGAATTCATAAATATAAATTTCATGTTAGGTTCAAAATTATTTTAAATCACGTATTACATGTAAGGGAGAACCTGCCATCAATGATTCCATTTTTTCACCAACCGTATTTACGAAAAACGTTTCACGTCAGTTTTAAAATTTCTCTTCATATTGAATTTCATTAATGTTTGGGTTAGAAAATCACGAATTTATTTTTATTCCTATAATATTATTGCTTGTATGATTCTTGTTGGGTTCACCAAATTGGTATTTATCACATATTGTGTCCAAGGGTGAATTTGACAGTGATGATCATTCTATTTCCTAATTATTAGATTCATTTTAGGTTCAAAATTTTTTAATCCATGTATTCTATTCATATAATTTATTTACAATTTATTATCATTGTATATAATTGAATAAATACACTAAGACCTACCAAAGACTCCATAAATGTTAATCATAACAATTTGATGGGAGTATTGATCATCTGTACCTTTTAAAGTAATTATGTAATACTTTGAGACACAGTTATAGATTTAAGATATATTTATGACTCATATCCAGAAATATTGATAATGTTCATGGTTACCCTCATGAAATATAGCTGATTAATTATTATTTTTAATGAGTGGGAATATATCTATATATATAAATGGTTCCTTATTCCTTCCCTTATTTGGTGATGTGATGTTATTTTAGTTTAATGCCTCATTTTCGGATCCATGGAGATAGTTTATGATTTATATTTGGATTGATTCCATTAAATTGGATTATTACATATCCTATTTTATTCAATAGTAAAATCTGAATAATTTTGATGCCACAAAATGGGATACATCATATATTTTAAGGTTCTGTTCCAAGTACTAATTCCATGATTTTTTAATTCATAAAAAGTGGACTATAAAGATGAAAGGTTGCTTGAAATTGTAAGATTGTGATATACACATGTGAGTACCTTTCTAAATGAACTCAGAGGTGATATATATGAATAATGATGGAATGGGTCAGCTAGTAAAAAAATAGTCAACTGAACATGTGAATAATTTAAATTGAGGTATTTCTAAAAAAACAGACATTGTTATACTCAGTTGGACTATAGATCTTTAGGATGGGGAAAATATTTATTATTGATATGGTCTAATGATTATAATTCCAATGAAGAATAGCCTCAGTGAAATGATGGTATGACTTCGATGGAATGTGTTACATCGAGGATAGGGAATGATATCATTGGGGATAAGTCATGGGGAATGATTAAGGTTGTGTTAGGAGTATTGATCATTGGAGTAACTTAGGAAATAATTGATATATAATAATTTTGGGTCTGTCCCATGAATAAGTGTTTTGTGTATCATGTGGGAGATTTGAATCAGATCCCTTGTAGTTAATGTGCAAAAAAAGGTCATATGATGGTATTAGACAGTACATGTAGATATCGTGTATTAAGGACATTCTCATGCAGTTTAACATTAGGAAATATGTTTTTTACAAGTAGTTTAACATCATGTTGTAAAGAAATTCAATCCAAAAATGTTTCTAAAAAAGATAATTTGTTGGGTATTACACAAATGGGGCATCCATATGTTGTTTCCATGGTAATTTTGCCCTTTGAAGGAATTCCATGTCAGGAAGAATGGCCCTTTGATAATGAAAATGTATAGTTAGGGTATTATCCTAAAAAAGAGTATCATGGTGAATATATTCAGCCATTACACGGAAGGAGGAGGTCTATGTTATATTTTTTAATTTTTAAAATAAAATATTCAAATCTAATCACTAAACACATGTGAGTCGCTCTCTTTTTTAGAAAGATGAGATAATAGATGATCATGATATACACACAATTAGATATGAATATGAATTATACATTAAGATGAAGACAAAAATATAGCTTGGAAGCATGGACGAGTGTTAGAGTTATTTATGCAGGAATTTGTGTGGCCCTTATATAGGCATTTTGGGCTCATTTATATCCTCAAGTTAAGAATGTGCTAATGGTAACAATATTAGGTAGTAAACCAAAAAATGATGGAAATCCTCCCATTTACAGTTCTATCAGTAGGATAGGATATGTTATTTTAGGGTTTTATGAATTCCAAAAAGAAAATACTAGGTTTTACTCTACTGGGTATGCACATCCTATTGTATTCCTCCCTATAATCAGTTTATGAGATTATAGAGGTCTTCTCCTAGTTAGGGGAATATAAGGGTTGATATAATAAATAAATAAAATTTGAAAATGGGAATATTATTTTATCATAATAATTCAGTATTCTCGCAATCCCATTAAGATTATTCCTTGGTCAATTAGAGTTGGTTGTATGGGTCTAGTCAAATTTATTCTAGTATTATCCAAAAAAGTACCCTTGTTAACATTAAAATCTGTGATCATGGATTCCTTGACTTTTCTAAGAATGTGGGAAGATAACTTATGGCCAAATTTTATCCAAATAATATAGGAATCGTGGGGCGTATATTAGTGAACATGCTTGTATCATTAATATATAGTGGATTTGGAGGAGTATTTGAGCTGAACATTATAGGGGTTTTCTATTAGATAAAGGAGTATATATTGTTCCTCTATATTACAACGGAAAAATAAGATCAATAAGGAGATGATACATCATATAACTCTAATATATTTTCAAATTTCATTATATGGTGTGTGAGGAGGTAAGACTTCTTATAGAATTCATTGTTTTATGAGAAGCATACAATACAAAGTGACGAAACTTAAGAAGATATCAATTAGAGGCAACCATGAATACCTTGTATCACATGACTGTATGATTTTTTATCCTTCCATCCATGAATGAATCTACTAATATAGAACCACATGAGGATCACACATAATTTTTCATCTAGATGTATTGTGTGGAATTTTACCATGTGTATGTTTCTTTAGTAATTTTCATTACAAAGTGTTATATTTTTTGATATCGTTTCACCTGAAGAATTGTTTTGAAGATTCTTGATTTGGAAACTAATAAAATTTTTCACGATTCTAAAATCTTTTTGGTCTCCGTATTTTTTCATACCTGAAATATAAATTTGAGGATTTATAGAAAACCATGTGACATGTAGTGGTTAGCAACTATAACACACATGGAACCATTGAGAGTTCCATTTAAGGGTGATAAATTATCCCCAGAAGAAAATCCGATCAATACGTACTTCTCCATATATCTGTAGGATAATATTTCTTATTATCGAGGAAAAAAATTATTGTTTTCCACATATGGGTATAATGAAGGTGGAAGGAGTTAATTAGAGACTCTCATTCTCTAGTGAATATATGTAAAATATGGTGTACTCTAAAGTGGCCAATGGCCTGCTCATGTACGTCTGTGTTCTAGGAAGAGGTTTGGTCCTGGAATATTGATGAAAAAATGTTTGTATAATATCACCACACACATATTATGGATTTGACGAATTTATAATAACAGAGGATTATTCTCATACAAAATTGAATTCATATATATATAAATAACTAGATAAATGATTAAACACTATTGAAATCCCCATTCACATCTTTAATTACAAGGTAAATAACCCAGACATGTGAAGGTCATTCTTGGGAGAATTCCTCATCTGCATGACTAGGTTGTCTAAACATTATCCCATGTGAGTGAGCCATTTAAGACTACTCAACATGAGAGTATCACATGAGGTGCATTACAAAATATTAAATCATTTTAGGTTATTAAACATTACTACACCACATACGGGTCACAATTTATAATTTAACAATGTGAGGATTCCATACATGACTGAACTATTGGAGGGACACTCCATGTGATTGACATATAAGAGGATATAAAATTAATATATTTATTGAAGATGAGGACTACATAAGGGAAAATTGTGGTCTTCACAATGAACATATTTTAATGGATAGAAAGATAAATAAAAAGGAAAATATTTAAATTTCCATTACAATTATTATTTCCATAGTAATATATATAGTTTCTATCAGGTTTCATGATACAGAAATGTTATGCTCTTAACTCCTACATTGTTATCATATTATAAACCTCTTCCATATGGGAAAAACGAGTGCATTTTTTTGGAATATGGGGATGTTATTTTAGCTTCCATGGAATGAAAATGGTCAAATAGTAAGAGATTGAGTTAGAGGTATTAGAAAGTGACACTCTTAGTGGCCAAGAATAAGCATGTTTCCAGAATAAATATTTAATGCAGTCACATGATTTAGTATAAGAACATGAATAATTAGTTATCTGAACACATATTAAAAAACCCCACAATAGTTTGAGTAGGAGACATTATGTTCAATATCATATTAAATAAATTTCTTATCTACCATGTGACAAAATACTATTATGTGAATTAGTGAGATTATAGATAATTTTTTTAATCAACATGCCCTCATTCATTTGAATCACATCAATTTTACTAGCCTTATAAATGTGTGAAGGATTACACCACCTTTGAAGATCATGTGATTATTAGGCAATCGTAGTATTGAAATTTCCATAATTAAAAATAGTAATATTAATATAATATTAGGTGAAAATTGATCTTTGGTTATCGTGATTGAAATATTCAATAATTTTTTATTGTTTTTATATGTAATATTTTCAAAATAGTCTAATGTTTTAATGAATCATTATAGTTTCTATTAAATATTTTTTTAGTTATTTGTAAAAATTATGTAATATATTAGAATAATTAATACTTAGAAATCAATGAATATTGAAAACTATGTTCCATATGTTAAGATTTATTATTAATTTATTGATTAAATATTATTTTTTTAGATTTTTTATTACATTTGAAAATTTAATCATATTATATTTTTTTGAAAAACATATATTTTTTTAAAGAAGGATGGAATTGGAGTTTTCATGCTCCAAACCTATTTGAGAGATAACGTAATGATTTAAAAAATGTTATGACTTCCATGATAGGAGTCAGATTGATGACCCAAATATAAGTGATAGAATAATTTCCAATGTTATGTAAATATATATGATTGATTTTGAGTACATAAATTCTAAAATAACATTGTATAATCATTTATGTATCAACAATCCCCATATTTGTGTGGATCTTCATATCTATTATTCATAAAAAAGTTTACCAACACCATAAAAAATATTTTTTTTTCCTCAAATTTCTATTGTATTGAATGTTGTCTACATAGTCTATCAACTTGTTTTAGATGTTGAAAAATTAATAAATATGTCAGGAAACAAAAACCAAAGGATAAAGGATCTCTAATATAAGTGAGGAATATCAATGAAAAATACTATTCAAATAAATATTCAACAAACTCACAATATTAAAATTAATAGACAAGTCATTAAAGTAAATCAAATGGAGGAATAATCGGTTTTCTTTTATGAATAAACATCAAGAGACCTTAAAATAATGATTCCTCTGTTTGTTATCATTAACTACATGAAAATTTACTATTTTTTGTGGAATAAAACTATGTTGACAAAAACATTACTTAATTGATGACTTTTAAATATATATATTTAAATAGATTGATGTGATCATAAGGATTCAATTAAGATTACAATTTCCCACTGGTAATATAGACATAAATGTAAGAATGTATTAATGTAATTTCATATTGTATATTCAATTAATACTATAAATGGAGTAAAAATGTATATCTTCACCACATATCAATAGTATTTTAGGAATGCCCCAAAATAATCACATCAAAGGACCCATTATGGGTTTCTTATGTTAAAAATGATGAAACCCAGAATATTGTTGATAATATGGAATGAAGATGGAAATCAAAATTATATGTGAAGTGAGGGTTCCAATGAAATAAATATTTATGGTCTAATGATTCAGATATAAGGACCATCCTATTATGAAATATAATATATAAAAGGTAATTTTATGATATGTAATGTTAGAAACCATAATATGAAAGAAAAAAAAGTAAATATTATGTTATCACTATTATTGGAATAAAGAAACTAACCATAATAGTGACATATAAACTTGTTATCAATTAGGGAATAATGAATTTCATTATTGATTAAATTTTTTCAAAAAAAATATTAATATCATTACATTTGTATAATAATATTGAATTATAATATAAAATCATTGAATTCTTCATATTATTAAATTACATTAATTATGAAATCACCCTATCTCAGTTTTTTAACTCTTTAATAGGTATCATTTTTTGTTAAGTTATCCAAATAAATATATTTTTCATTCCTTTAATATAATATGATGCTATATTGGGGATGGATCAACTGTCATTATATAATATGAATATTAACCTCAAGGAGAATAAATGTCTCTTCCATCATAAGATATCAAATTATTTCATATAAATATAAATATAATTATGAATATAAATTGGAAATTATTTCATATGTATCCCTATAGAAATCCAATTAAAAAGAATAAATGGAATAAATGGTTATAAAGAATGAAAAAACTATCTTTTGAGACATTAATATTTTATTGAAGTTTTATTATTTTTAACAAAAATGGAATATGGTGATGTATTCCTAGAATAATATCTTATTCTTTCACTTGTTTACGAGGTATAAAACAAATAAGAACATATAAATGGTGAATTTTTTTTGTCTATGTGTTCCAACAGAGTGTCTATAATTGAATAATATTAATTAAAAAAACCTATCCTATGATCTTCTAGAAAAAATGGTTTAACCAATATAAAGAATATCCTTTAGTCTCACCTGTTCTATTTGTCAAAAAGAAGGATAGTACACTAAATATATTCATTAATTACCAGATCATAACATAATAAATATAAAATTAAATTTACCTTTTCCTCAAATTGTTTACATGTTAGATTCACTGTGTAGAACTCAATACATCCCAAATGTAATAATTTTTTATTTGAATACCATTAAATAAAGGTAAAATAAATGATATTCCAAGGATAAAATTTCATTCAAATATGGAAACTAGGATTTTACAGTTATACCACTTGGGCTAATGAATACTCTACCGACTTACATTGCATTGATAAATCATGAATTTAGTGATAAAACAATTATATTTTTATGATATTTTTTAGTATGGTATTGAAATAAATAATTTGGTTTTCGTAAATTAAGAATATATATACATAAATTTCATATAAAAACCTTATTATTTTATTTTATTACCTCAAGACTCATATTAATGGAAAAAATCTTATATAATGTAAAATATAAAGTGTGAAAAGAGTGAAAATAGTAAAAATTCATCTATCTAAAACACAATAAAAACCATAATTATCTAATATAACTAATATTAAAACTACCCAATAAATGTTAATATGTATAAAAAAAATATAATATTAAATAAATGTATAAACATAGAGAATGGTTTTTGATAGGAATATGTTAATCAATTATGTTTACTATCAATAATTTCCCATGACCAAACACAGATATTAAAAATAACATCCCTAAAATATTTATACTTTAATAGGATAAAAAAATTAATTAAAAAATAATATAATAAATGAAAACAACATTTGGTATACATGAAAGCAACCTATTAAATCGTTATTAAAATAGACCAATACTTCTATAAATATAATTTTATAAAAAAATGGAATTTACTGAAAATAAGATATATAAAACGTATTTAGTTAATTATTAATTACTAATATTTATAAGATATTCATCTAATTTCATTAACTGAAGTTTAACGTAATAAAAAAATACATCGAGATTAATATTAGTAAAATAAATACTATTAAAAAAATAATTATTTTTACTTTGGATAATTGAAGTCATTAAAATAAAAAATTGGTTGCAATTTAAACATAATTCCATTTCTAATGTATATCAGACAATTAATTATATATGTATTTTAATAATGTGAAAATGAATAAAAAATATCTAAATTATGATAAATATAAATGTTTATCATTAATTAATTATCAATCATTATGATATAATTACATATTTTTACAATTCCTTTTTAAACATGCTCAAATGTGGCATTAAGAATTAATTTATTAAAACAATTATTAATCTATAAGACAAAAAAATTACATTTAATGTGGATAAGGTAAATTAAATAATATAAATTAAATTTTAGAATAAAAATATATAATAAATGTTATAATTTTTTACGATAAGAAAGATACATCCCCCATTTTAATATTTACTATAAAAGTTTATATCACAAATTATTTTTCATTTAAAATAATGATACCAAATTATATTATTCCCATATCCAATATTTATAATACTATTGATTCATATTTCACAAATTCTAATATATTTATAGAAAGTCTCATATCCACAGGAAAATTTATTTTTAAATTATATTGTATAGAATAAATAATGATTAAAACATGAATGAATATGATAAGGTTCTAACAATGGCTCGTAAATATTCCAAATAAGTTCCAATAACCTCGGAAAAGATGAAGAATAGAATAACATAAAAATGATATAAAATTTCTCTCCATCTTCAAATCAGCACATCATATATAGGTTTATTACAAATTATATTCATATGGTATTTTATATAGTTTCTAAAAATATAATAATTTGAGTGTGCCATTGTATGAAAAAATCCTACTATTATAAAAAAAATTCATTGGGGACTTCATTGTTTCTATTAACAATTTTTATAGTAAATTATTACCTTTTTTATTAAGATTTCACCAATGGATATTTAACATATATGAAATTAATAATATAATTTTTTAAAAAAAATCAAATTTAGAAGAAACTATTTGTCTCAAATTAAATGCACTATTCTATAATAGGACATATATCCTAGTAATGTATTTTAGTATATAAGGAGTTCCATTTTTCAAAGGATTTAAAATTTTACATGAATGATAGATTGTGATAGAATAGTTCTTGATTTGTCATTTAGAAACATTGGATCCCTAAATTATCCAACAATATCATTTGAAAAGAGTAATTATTAATTTTATATAAATAGAATCTCATTTTTCTAGTAATTAACATTTATTTTCTTATGTTGATCATAAAATTCTATACTAGATAAACTCATTATATTTTGACCATTTTATTTAACATTAAAATGTTTTCTTCTTGATGTTTTGAACTTATATGAACTTTCTCACAAATATTTATATTTTAATACATAAGATATCAATTTGAACTTTCATAATCTCATTGTTTTTTATTCAATACTTTATAAAATTTAAGACATTAACACATAATAATTTGTTTATAAAACATTTATTATATTATTTAGGTCATATTTAGTATTTATTTTAATTATTAAATTAAAAAATTTGGATAACATATATTTCTTATGTACCCACATGGACAGTCACAAAAAATATAAAGTTTATAAGTACATACATAGATCATTTTTTTGACATGAATCTCAGTTTTCATAATATTTAAAGTTTAAAAATATACATTACTAAAAAACTATCGTCACATCATAAACATACACTTTTTTATTTTGATTTACAATATTCAGATATTATTGAATCCAATATAATGAGTAAAGGGATGTAGGATGGTGGTTTTAGTTTCTACTAAAAATAGGGTTTTTTATTTATATTCAATAGACAAGTATATCCATAATAATGCTTCATATAATTAATTTCATATTCCGATTATTTTTTAAAAATAATATTATGTGTTTTATTATAGTACTATTAGATCTATATATTAATATTAAAATGTCATTTTTATTCTAATTTTCATTCAATTTTCTTAATATGGATAATATGATTCATGTTATTAATACCTATCATGTAGTTCAATATTTTTTTAATATAGCCTAAATATTTTCTTATAAAACTCAAATATGACACATGAATATTGTTATTTGAAAATTTATGGGATTTATAACAATAATGCAAAGTTAGTATGGGGATAATATTTTTGGGATTTAGAGGGTGAATCAATAATAACCATAATTTTGATGATGAGATGACATGGTATATTAAGGAGTAACTCAACAACATAAAAGGGTAAATTTAGTAATATTTTTATGTTAGATACTGATTAAAAACAAAATTATAATAATGGTAATACTATCTATGTTTAAATATATACTTGAAGGGAAATTTCATTTTACCTCATTTGTGTTAATAAAAAAGAAATTAATTGTAAAAAAAATTTCTCATGATAGAGGCTCAAAATGTTTTTTTAATGAATTTTTATTGAAAAACAAATATTTTCTCCAACTATGAAATTTAAAGAATTAAATAAATAAAAAATTACCCACCTTTATAAACTATTAATATAAAGCGATATTTTTTAAATTTCAAATAAATCAATATTAAATTAAAATATTGATAAATCATGAATTATACAATTCATGAAAATTAATTAAATAAAAAGATATTAAAAATAATTGTATAAAATCAAAAATTCCATATTTCTAGTAAAATATTTCATCTAATATATAAACTAGGTTGGTATTTGTTTATCCATAAAATATGAAAATTATTCAAAAATAATTTTTTAAAATTATAAAATAAAATAAAAAATATATGATGAGAATTTTTTTTAATTGATGTATTTGTATTAATTAATATATTACTAATCAATAAATCAATTATTTTGTCTTAATAACTAAATATTATTGTCAATTTTTTAATCTACTAATGAAATATATTTTATCTAATAAAATTTTTTAATTGATATTTTTATTAATGAATTTATTTATTTTTGAATATAGATTAACTATCGATATTTATATTAACCTAATATTTTATTTATTATTTAATGTACCATTTTATATCATCTAATAATATCTTGGATGAATTAACATTTATAAATCTTAATAGTGTCTTATTAACACTTTTTGGATTAAAATTTTTTTATATAAATATTTAGTAATATTTCTCTAAATATCTTGAATGAAGAGTTAATAATTAATGACACATGTATGAAGTTTTAAAATTTAGAACTATACTTGATGGATATATATTTTAATTATCCTTGTTATCTAAAATATTTATATAGTCTAATACATAAATGAAAATGAATATCACCTTCAGATCAATGATTTATAGTCCAGGTATGATTTGTGTTTATGTGATTTTTTAACTGAGTTGACCCTACAATGTTATATAAATATTATTTTATCATAGTTAATGTGGTGAATTATTGAATATATTAATGATTAAGACTAATACATGCAATATCAAAATTATTTTAAAAAATCATTTAAATATTATTATGGCATAAAAAATATTATATGAATCCATGAAAATAATAGAGTATAACCAAACACATTTCAGATCATTTTAATGATAATAAAATGTAATTTTAGAATTTATATATAATAAATATAGACATTTTGTTTTTGATTATTTGGAAACTTGCGTCATATCTAATGAATTTATTGCAAAGGGTTCCAATATTGATTATGATTAATTATTCATGAATATCCCTAACATCTATGTATCGTGAAAAATATTTTTCATATTCCTAAGGCAGAATGTTTTCTAAATTCATATATTTCCTAAATAAATGTTTATATATTGATGGGGTTTATAATTAATATGGGAAGTAATTGAAATGAATGGATTTTGAAATATTTTTTCTATTTTTATTTTTGGATTAATATAAATATATTTATTGATATATGATGTTACAAGATTATATAGAGACAATCTCTCTAATAAGTTTATTATAATGATGGTAAAATAGTCCTTATATTGTTCATGAAGTGAGAACCAAAATAAAAATCATAGTGAATGAATGTATTAAAACATGAAACATACCAAATTACATAACCATATATGTAATCCATCATTGATATATAAATGAACATATACCCACACTTCAGAATTATTATTAACAGTTTTTAATGGAATAAAAAAAATAGAACTCACAATCATTAAACGTATAAAAATATTAAATACGACGTACCATAAATATTAATAAACCGCTAATTTTAAAATGTGATGGTTAACACGCGGATAGAGTTTTTATAGGTGGTGATATCTTGGTTCTCAAATATATTATACATAAATAATGTCCCATAGTAAAAATTTAAAGGTAATATAAAATTAGGACATCATATTGTAGATTTATTCAAAAAAAACTAATATATTATCCACCTTAAATGTTAAATTATTCATAATTTTATTAAGAAATAACTAATTTATGATATAGAGAGACATTAAATCTTAATCACAAATCTTTTTGTGAATATTTTCTTCTAGAAGTAAACTATTTTATTGCCTACAGGTTTATAAGATTTGAATCTACACCCTCTAAATTTTCATCCAATAAATTTTATTTTTCACTAATGGTGTTATTTTTACCATAAATATCATTATATCTAACAGATAAACCTTACTTTAATGAAAAACAGTGTTAGATATTTCTGGAATAGTGAAAACTCATTGATACTATTATTGTAACTTCCCTCTGCCATGGACTAAATCACGTTCAGTAAAACACCATTATATTAATATTGGAAAAGTTGTGTATCAACCTACATATTAATGATTTTTTTACTATTAAAAGATTATTAAAATTAATCATTATATATGAAAATGTAGGGACTAATTTCATGAGATTTTAGATTTATCTATCTAGTTGTTTATATAAATTAGTATTTTGATTAATTGGTTTCCAAAAGATACTAGAAGAATAATAGTTTAACATTTTTTTAAATAAATGTTTTTTCCCTAAAAAAAGATGGGTGAATAGTAGGAATGATTTCATTTTGAAATAATAATATCGCAGGATAAAAAAACGATTCGATGTTATGACATTTTTTTCTTTATTATCATATTAATTCATTCTCATAATATCTCAAGTTATGATTCATAATTATGAGCATATTTGATCATACTTAATATATTGGATCATGAATTATAATTTTAATCATTGTAAAAATAATATAATGAGGTGTTTTCCAATTGGTTTGTTACATATTCCACAAAGATAAGAAATTCTAAATGGATTGATTTCATAAATTCATAGTGTCTTTATTAGCACTAAAATCATATACAAAATGATATTTTGATAGGAAATATTTTCAAGTAATCGATACCTTATATTAATTCCTAGAAAATTAGGATGGAATTTCCATTATGAACAACTATTTAATCTATAAATTATATCATCAATTGATTAACTTTTTTATTATTTTAGTGGTTTATCTGAAGAGATTTGTCTTTAAGAATTTACCAATTTTAGATGTTGATATATCAATTAATTAATTTCATATATTCTTATATGGATTGAATTACCTTCATTGGTTAAGATATAATTATTTGATAGATATTGACCATATAATTTTTATTCATCATTAGTTTCCAATATTCTTGATATATTTGAATTTGTTTCAATTTTTGGTATGTTTATGGAATTTATTATTTCATGAAAAATCTAGGTATCCAAAATTGTGATGTATAATTAAGAAAGATTAGTTATATGAAGATGTACATATATATATATATATTATAAAATATTTACAAAATATCAGGGATATTTTCTCATAATTAATGGATTTTATAAAGTTTATCAGCATTTAATATTATATGATATTTTTGAAATCACAACCATTGTTTAAATGTTTTGAAATCATAACCATGAAAACAAAATTTGGTCATTATAAAAATAATAAATGATAGAATGAATTATATTTATACTCTCCAAATTACTAGTTTGGAATTGATATAATCTTCAATGTGATGAATTTGGTGCCAATAATTGATATAGGCCAAAAATATTTGTTCCATGTAAGAAAATATTATAACTAAGTATTGTAGATAAAACAAAATACACACTAATAAAATTTTATTTCCATGTCTATTACTATTATCATTTAAGGGGATAATTTATTATATTTATTATCACATAAAATAATTTAATGGTTCCTAAAAAACATCAATTATATTTATGGGGACTTCATGGGAAATGGGAGACATAGAACACAACCTCATCTATTGAACCCCATAGTGTATTATGCTCTCACACGTAGAGACTTCCGAAATTTAGTATTTTGAATTGTATCTTATCTCACACATGAAATATAGAAACATTCAATTCCTAGTACTCAGTTACCTACCAAATCCCAATTTAATTTCACTTCTATGACCTTATACTTGGCTATATGCCTTTGCTTTATGGTCATGGCCTTGTATTTTTGTGCAATAGCTCCTTTGATTTAGTTTTTCTACATGGGTTCCCTTGATGGTCATTGGAAATTCCAACATAATAATGGTTTTCGTAGAAATCCCAATTCCAATAAAAGTCACTTAGTTATCCCATTTATATAGATTCTTGATACATATAATTGTAGAAATTAACTATAAAAATAATTTTTTAACATGGAATTTATAACATTATAAAATAAAATCAACATTATCTATATTTTTATGGTATTTTAGAAAAACCAATGTTAAAAACACTATTTTAATAAAAAAAATCATTTAACATTGGTTATTATAATAAATGGAAAATAAAAATTTAATATGTAATCATCTTACCATGGTTATTAGGATAAATATTGTCAAAATCACAACTGCCAAGACTTTCAATGTCAATCATTTTGATATATGTCATCAAATGTATGTGAATTTTTTAAAATACCTAAATAAACAGTGCCCCCTTAGTGAAAAAACATGATAGAAGAACAATAATGTTATATAAATGAAATGAAATTAAGACAATTATTCTTAATTATTCATCTTCTTTTCCATAAATGTAATTTTTTATTTGGAATATAAATATTAATAGTTAAAATTAATTTTATTTCAATTGAAGAAACTATGTAGAATTTTATACTATGAACCATATGTACTTTTAATCCCTAAATAGAAAATTCTCATAATTTTTTTTGCATTTTTCAACATTATCATAATAATTATTCTTCATCATAAAAAAATTAATTCATGAATAAAATATATATCTATAATTAACAAATCATAATAATAAATTATGGTCCTATAATAATTAAAATTTTCATTGGGTTTATCATGGAATGGTTAATTGGTTGAATTGTTATGTTTTGGATCAATGGAGGTGTATATCTGTGGGTTATAAAGAGGAAAAAATGAAACTTTTAGGAGATTATACCAAAACAATTCTTCCCATTATGTAATAATTTATTTAGTGTAAAGTGAAACCTAAAAGGGGAATTTTTTTTATAGTTTCATAACCTAAAAATGAACAATAAAATTCATTACCGAATGAAAATTGACCTCTTTGATTAACCTTGTTGAATGACCTTGAAAAATATTTTTTTGATCTCTTTTATGTAATATAAATGAATCCCCTACCATACACTTGATCCTAACTACATAACAGGTTATACTTTCATTGAACATAGTAAATTGAAGAGAGGCATGTGCTATGGAATTAAACAATAACATAATTTTTAATGTAAAAAAAAGAATATTAAAAAATAATATATATACATATTTATAGTGTTCTTATAAATTTATTATCTCAATTTATTTAATTCATGATGCTGATAATAAATATTCATTCTAGGATGTATTTCAAAACAGCACTTGAATATATTGGGGAGTCTGAAACTAGAGAACTAGCTCACTCATTATATGATTCAACCCACTATCATATTTATATAATTGGGTTATTAATTAAGAGATATAAATTTTCATTAATGAATTCATTACATTTTGGGAGTACGTTAGAAAATTTCAATCATAGAAACATAAGAAACATAAATTTTTCAACATGATGTGAAATCCTTTAATTTTGAAATAGAGATGTTAACATTATATTCTTATTTTTTATAATAAAATAATGAAAAAAATTAGTTTTTCTTATCTCCCATAGTATCCAAATGGTCTCTTTTGTTAACATACTATAAGGTTGTGTATTCATAAATCACACTTGTGTAAACTACTAAATATTCTAGGTTCCACTGAACCATCAATTGATAGAACCCAAAATATTTCTTTTTCAGCAATAATGATTGCAAATACTCTGAATTTGTGGTGATCGATATCCCCAAATCAATGCCTATAGTGTTTGATGGTGAACACCATGGATCTAGTTAACCAATGTAATGTCACTATACAGACAATGGAAACATGATTAATAAATCTATATGAACTTCATTAATTACTTCTATCTCCATAGTGATATTCTTATTGGGACTGGAAACCCCACTATTACATGAAATTGATAAATGATTATATTATTGGAGTATGAAAACTATTTCATCTTATACTAATAAAATTATTGTGTGGGTGTTTCCCATATATGAATGGTTACCCCCAAATTAACATGTATGATTATTATTATTCAACACCATATCCATCACTAAAACATCCCTATTTGTTGAAATCATTAAGTGAAGTTGTAGTCCCATTCATTCAGAAAATAGACTCGATAAAGAGGTATTATCAAGGTCCAGAAATTTAAAATTTTCAGAAATATATTATTAAAAATATTTCATCCAACATAATTAATTCCCTCAATAATATCCAAATGTTATATGGGGGGTTTCATTATAAATTTTTGTAAAAATCGTCATATATAATTAAGGAAGACACTGGTGACCCTTCTAACCCTCCCTTAACCTCAATGGGTTAGAAACAAATACTTAAATGATCCTTATATTAGTTATAGTTAATTAATATTCAAATGATCTTACCAGACTAATTATCATATAGTTACTCTCTAATTTTAAATGAATATAAATTTTGGAGGCCCTCCCTAGATACTTAGTTGTGTAGGTACTCCCCATGACTATATAAATACTAGTAAAAGGGGTCCTCTACATTGTGAAATTCAACCCATCAATCATATAAGTCCTCTGCATGGTCAAGAAAAAGAAGTCCACTCAATAAGACATTAATAGATCCTAAGTTATGAATTTATTAATCACAACACTTTGAAAACTATCAATGATTATCCTTCCCATAGTGATGAAAAATCTTTCAATCAAAGACTTACCCCCTCAAGATATATGTTTTCTAGTCCCTTATGTCATCACAACTTTCAATCAATAGAGATGTAAAAAATATTTATAAAAAAGAGGTCATAGTATAGGTTCTCTCAATGGTCATATTCACACAAGAACTAACTATGATATAAATTATATTCAATTTAGAGATCCTCCCATCAAAAACAACCAATAGATTCCCAGCCATGGAAATACCTCACCATTGCTTCCAACATTGATGTCCCACAATGTTTGAAATCCGAAAATATATTATATTACATATACTCTCTTAGATGACCACATTGTAAATCCTCCCCATTGGGTTAATGGAGAGCCCCATAGATATCATATATATGGAACCCACTATAGATGCCCTACAATGATGAATAAATAGCTAGAATGAAGGTCTTACCTGGGATTATGACAAAAAACTACTATTTATGAATATTCTATACATTGTACCAAGCAAAAGGTTCATCTTCAGGATAGTGTATCTCTTGCATGTGAATGTACTACAAATGTAAAAATTAATCATCAATATACCCTCCTATTATGAGGAACGTGTAATGTTTAGGGTAGTTTCAACAATAACTCTATCGTAAATAGGAGGTTCATTATCATAACAATTGGGTAATATGTGTCTATGACTATTGAAAATCTATGCACTAGTTTATTAAATCCTAAATATGGTTGAAAATATTCAAAATAATCTGATATAGATAAATAAATCAAGTGGAAAGTGACTTCTAAAATAATAAAACATTAGTAATGATTCACTAAAAATGAGTATGGATAAATAATAATGTTGAAGGAGTTGGAGATGATAAAATACCAATAATATTTTTTCCCATTACATACTCTTAATAAGAAATTATTGATATTTTTTTAAGAACAGATTCTTAATATATAATTCCTTCTATGAATGAAATTTTACCATATATGTCGACATCATCTACCATGATATTAGTATAATGATCAACAGAAGGAATTGGATGAATTTTTTTGTGAAGATAAAAATTCCACTCTTCCAATATCTTAAAACCACAAATAAATTACTAAATGTTGGAAAATCTAACAAAACTACATAAATATCCTGAAAATTCATCATTGAATAATTAAGGAGGCTTTTACTAATATATGCATCAGATGTTGGGGTGAAGTTATGGAATTTTAGTTAACCCCACTCAAAGGTGCGAAGAGTTCTTATAGAAATAATATTTATGTGATTATTACATTATACTATGATTCAAACTATATAATTAGGATTTCTAGTTTGCATGTCCAATAGATCCCTTTATTTCTTAGTGTATAGAAAATATATATATATATTTGGAACTAGTTCTTAGTAAGATTCTAATCCAATACACCCAATAAGTAAATGAGGGGTAAATCATGAAATATTATTAACACACTAATAAGAAATATTCATGTATACTTGAGAGTTATCAAGTTAAGAAAGAAAACAAAATACATCAATAATATTGTAACATGAAATATTTTTAATAAAATATGGATATAGCCACAAAATATTCAACACAAGTCCATATACAATCTACAAGGATAGGAGAATATTTTCCCACACTACTGCTACAAATATCATAAGTCATATAAAATGGTTTCGGAGTCGATGATTCAATTACATTAAAGAAATCATCATTATAAAGGATGGGGGTATCCCTCACTGAAAGATACATATGTTTATATTCATTATCCCTTCATTATTTGTCCTCTCCCCCTATTTATAGTCAATTTTAATACAATGGGTATTCTCTCTGAACAATTGTACATGAATAATGTCACAACCAGACCCATTGAGGCTTGAGTTGCGACTCCCTAAGCCTTCCTCTGTTAGGCCAGGGGTTGTAGACTAGCAGTGAGTAGGCTATCAAACACCTGTCGGGCATTAGCCTAAGTTACCTGTACACACACACCCATATAAACCTCCATGAGAAAGTGAAAAGATATATAAAAATTTAAAATAAACAAATACATACATATATCCCATAACAAGTTTACAACATCCATACAAATGGGGAAATATAGATCCATCCAAAAGAAAACTGAAATAACGCATCAAACCTGCTCAAAAGGAGGGGATCTCTAACAAACTTCCACTCGTAAGCTCCGCAGCCCGGCTCTGGTAAACACCCTAGTTGGCCAAGAATACTATACTCTCCCTAATCTGGGTCCTCCAGGGACTTCATCAAAAGGCATATGGTATTCAAAATACAAAAAATATGTGCAGGCAAGTCCTATACATGGGTGAGTATAATGAAACTCAGTAGGAACAGAGAAAACCCAAAATGAATAGGGAGCAACTGAATGGCATCAGTCCGCTCATCCCAGCCAGAGGGACCCCAAATAAGGGAGAACATCATATCGAGATCTTCCTTAGCTAAGCTCAACCAGTCAAATAAAACCAAAGGTTATTTCATCAATGATATGAGAACATCCCAAGAGAAACATAGAAAACACACCAGATATACTCATATCAGGAACCAAGTCTCAGAAGGTTCTGACCTCATCATCAGTGATAGGTTCGACTTGAGGATCTAAGGTAGAGAAAAAATAATAGAACACACTCAATGATATTTTTCATCTTATGTGAGACTCACCCGAGAGATATGCCTCATCGGGTTACGTCACCATCCCAGATGGCCAATCCTAGAGAACACGCTCGTTGGATATCATCACTATGAATGTTACGCTAAAACAGTGGATCACCAAAAATCATCAGAGAGGGGAACACTCCTAGATTTCACTAGGGGATTCCAGAACCCACAGTAGTAAAACGAAGATGTCACAGATATGGGATTACTCCCAGGATCCACAGGGGGATACCACAACCTAATATGACATTCCACAGATCACATAACTAAGATAGAGGATCATCACCCATGTAATGGTGGTCACACTGATGATGAAAACCCCATATGATATTACTTGTGAAGTAGGGGATCAATCCTATGATAACAAAATCCCTAGAAAAACCATGTGCAGTGTAGGGGATCACATTACCAATGATACTAAAACCCTAAGTAAAACCAAACGCTGGGTAGGGGATTTTATACTCATCGATACCACAACCCTAATTATATGACCTACTAAATAGTGGATCATATTCTCAATGATTCCAAAAACCATACATGGTTTTCTTTCCTGATAGGAGATCATCACACATGTAGTGTTGTTCATTACAATGCCATGAACTCCATGCAAGGATGTAAATTTGTAGGATCTTTCCATGACCCAGCTAGAGGGATTCTACAACTCTATATAAACCCATCCTATCAAGGGAATCACAATCCTATACTGGGGTTGTAATGGCCCATGAACCCTCATAGGAATTAACCAAGGGAGTTCACTCAACCACTATTGGTCTAAACATTTTCACCCCAAGTGTCCTGCTACATCTCCACACTTCAAACCTCCTAGTCCGAAACCTAGGCCACCATCAAGTTCTATGCAAAATAACAGGCATGATATGCTTGTTACTCGAACAAAAAGGATTACCGGTGAAAAAGGTACTATTCACTATAAAAGGCATGACTAGGGCCCATGCCCCGATCATGGAAAACATAAAATAGGTCATTCCATTGTGATCCTTGTGAAAAAACACATGGAATTGACTACTCATTCATCTAAAATGGACACCCGGGGAAAAAATCTCATCATGTAGCAAATGCCCAATCCGGGCCTCCTAGGGCCCACACACTAATCTTTATCCCATCACATAGATTCTTCCATTGAAATTCAAAATTTACCATTTGTGTCACAAAACCACTAACAGTGTTTCAATCTGTGGATTTGTGAAGATGTTATGGGAGGATGAAGTTAAATAGTAAGAAAATATTGTTATTATTTTCAATTTTTTGATACCTCAGGTCACAAACTAATCACTTAAAATTTCATAAATTTACTCAATGGTTCTATATCTATGCATGTATTAAATCATCGCAAACGTTTTGAAAATTGGACATCTTGGTTTGCAAGTTACTGGGTGGTTTAAAGAACGCCTGGAAAAATCTTGTCAGACCACCGCTGGGTCGTTGTAAACCACCTCTACCGCCTGACCAGACCACTTTTCCTCCCCTACCAGACCCACCTCGTCACCTCAAACCATATTTCCATCACCGGATTCCACCATTTACACCACTAGAATCTAGACACACTACTGAAAAACATTTATAGACCACCGGGAGCACCCCGATGCTCCCAATTCAGATCCAAAACATGTTTCTGAAAGATCAAGACCTGATCTGCCAAACAATTATGATGATTTGAAGTAAAATAATTCTGAAACCATATTTTGGATTTTAAAATTAATACTTCCAAACTTTTAGAGAAATTCAGACACTTCGAGCCTAGGTTAACGCTCCGTCGCTGTCGCAGCATGATCCGGGAGCATCCACTGTCAAAATATGAGTCTGACGATGGACCATTTCATTGATTTGGACTTCAGTTCATCATTAGAGAAGGAAGTTGGAGGCCTCCTTCATACACACACCAATTGGGGAGGGGATGATTTATATTCATTTTCATTTTAAATTAAAACTTTCATCCTCTGAATCGCGGCTCGCCTCCAACCCAACACCTGATGACAACTAAAATTATGTAACACCTAGGGTAAACATGGAGTTCTGAACTCAACTGTGGTATCAAAATATTGATATGATACTCTCATTAAAGATTTATTTGAGATGAAGTACACAAATAAATAATTTATATTTTTCCAAAAATTCCCTCGGAATCTTTTTCGACTACAGGATCGCACCTGCAAAACATGCACCCATCCTTGGGTAAACAACATGATCTATACAGAACCATTCCCTTGAATTTTTGATCAAAGATATTTTTTGAGAGATAAATCATCTCAACCCTGATAATAGTATAAAAACACCAAATATTTTATTAAAATTTATTCTAGGCATAGTGGGCCTCAGAATCAAACACCGTCTTCACACCTATCTCTGGATGTTTTCATAGGAATATTCTGATGTCTGAGAGGCGAAAACCCAAGTAGGTACAATATTCCTCCCACCATATCTTAATAACAGAATGGATGGGAATAATTATAACCACATAGGGGTTTTATGACTAAATTATATTCCCCTAATTAAAGGTAACTGAGAGATTATTACATGAAAATCGAATATTATTATGAGGTCGATAAGCACCCCTTCTTATTTGATGTAGAAATGAATTTAATTGTCATTCTAGGATATTCACCACAGTCCCTATAAATATGAAAAATCATTATGTTTATGTGAGATATATGATAATAAATAAAAACATTTACTAAATTTATTTTTTAAATAATTTCGGGAGGTTGGGATGCATACTTTTCAATAGAGAAATGGTCATTACATTTCATCTCTTATAAAAACTCGGTACCACTTTCAGTATGAACTACATCTATGGTGTAGATAAAATATGTGGATATATACATTATACATCCTCCAAAATGAGTTTTTGATAAAACATATTGAAACATAACATTTTTCATCCCACTTAGTAGAAATAACTAAATTATGGAATATAAATGTTGTACTACTCAGAAGATATAGAGAGAAAAAATATGATTTTCCAGATGAATCTTTCATACCCGATTAGTTAATCCTCTTTGACATGTATATATTTTATTACCCATAACTATATAATTTATCCTCCCATCAACTATATGTCAAATTAAAAATTCTATATTATTGTTTCATCAATACATTCTAAATAGTTTCAACCCCTATGGGAACATTGGATACCAGTTTAGGAATGACATCATATGATAACTCACATGATTCAAAAACAACCTATTTGTATAATCCCAGAATATCAATCACATATATATATTAGAGAATATATATATGCTCTAGATGTTGAATCCTATGAAAGTTTTGAATCCATTACAACATGTATAGTGAATATAGAATTAAAATATGTGTTTGTGAAACTAGAAATACTTTCATTTCCTTTGTGGGTAGATTTTAACTAAATTCACATTTATTAAAAATAATATAAATCTCAATGATATATGGAATAAGAGAACAAGAATAATAAAATATCCACTACGTATCCCAATATATCCCTATTTTAGTAAAACAAGAGAAAATGAATTTTCAAAGCACATATGGTCAGAAAATATTTAGAAGGAAATTTTTTTGTATAAAAAAATATAATCTAGAACCATATTAGTTAATAAGTCAATGTTTATATTTTTATATCAATTAAAAATGATATTTAAAAAAACAAAATTCACTGACATATCTAAATACCAATTTTATTAAATTGATAGCGTAATAGTCATCATTTCCATGTATAATGGTATTTCCTAATTTATAGACATATAATTTCAACTATAATGGTTATTTATGTTTTATTAGGGACATAATTATGATTATTTATTATGAATTATCCTATTGGAAAATTACTATTGTGGATTAGAGAGCAGTTAGAAAAGTTTAATAATTGGAAGATTTAATTCCCTGGCCCAAAATCCATTGAACTTGTTATCAGGGCAAGTGAATCCATTGTTCTCAAGCATGTCACCATATATTCTAGATTCAATAAAAATGTTGTGAGGGTCCATGGTGGTAGTGTGGAAAGACTATACAATTTGGTCAGAGTCTGGCACAATATAAATATAGGAAATGTCATACACATAACATCCATAGAAAATGAATATGTACTAAGATACCAATTCAAAACCAATTCAACTTTATCCTAATTCCTCTAATAGAAAAGGTCGGCTCACATATAATTTATGTGACGTTAAATAATACCAAAATGGAAACAGGATGGTCAAAACCCAAAATATATTAAAAACCAATAAGTCATGATCTCTATCCCATATATTGGATCTAAAATTATATAATATCCATGACATCAATAATTATTTATAGGACTCTTTACATTATCTCAAACTACATCCATGAAGACTGTGTGGGTAATAAAAACTGGACCAAATAGGGTTTCAGTAAAAATAAATTGTTCACCACCAAATATGGGAAAAATAATCCAATATGTATTTGTAAATTTTAACATTGTGAATTATATTGGTTATGTAATTATAATAATAATTTGATATAAAATTAAAAGACATTATGTTTTCTACTTGAGTCTCAAGGTTGAATATGGAGTTGACCCTACCATCATATGCATATACCTAATCCTAATCATGATGGTTGTATCATGACCCAATCTATTTCCAAGAAGAATAATTGAGGATATAATAGTTATTTAACATAATGGAATACATATGTATGGGAAAATTGATTAATTCATTCCATCATGTCCTATGAAAATAAATCTTTTAGGCCATAGATCTTAGGTTCTCTTTTGATGTTCAAAGGCATCACATGATTCAAATCCAACACCGATGGAAAAAGTATTTAAAACTAATAAAAATAGAGTTTTATTCATGGAGTACATCCCATGTAATTCATAAATGGTACCCCTAATGAATCCATGACAATAATTTGATATTAAGTATGTGTATAAAATAACTGAATTCAAGGGGGATAATCCTAATAGAATTCTGGGTAATGATTCTGTGTAAAATCTATTGGCTTACTGGATGCATCGCATAGCTTTATACTGCAACAAATCTTGCAGTCTCTTTACATTGAAATCCTTAGTTTTCTCTAGGACACACCCATGTGGTCATAGAACTCAAACAATGGGACTGTATTTTATATAGAGAATATTCACACAATGGTCCACAATATCATATTTATTCCTCAAAAAGGACACAACGACCTCAAGTTTAGAAGTCACATCATAGTTCACATAAGATATATTAAGAATGTACTATAAAAGTTGAAATATATAAAATACCTAATTAATAACAATGAATATCTCTGGAATATTGGGTCTATAATCCACATGGGTGGCTGTTTCCCATATCTCAAATATCCCAACCTATTGTTGCATCGACATCCCCTACACATGTATATGATGGTGTCCTAATAAAGATGACAAATGAATAAAATAAAATTACCAAAATTCAATATACTAATTAAATTGGTCTAGTTATGATTTATGCATACTCCATTCTGTATCCATCCACATCTAGATCAACTAGAAATGATTTTTCATCTCCTGAATGAGACTATTCCCAATCATCACAACCTCACATACGTCCAATAAATATAAGGGTAAAAAACACGAACCCCGTATAAATCATAATAATGATAAATAGGAATCATATCCTCATAACAATTTTTATGTTAAAATTTGTACCAAAATTTTCTACCAATAATCATGAAAATCTCAAACACATGCCCTCAACCTGTCTTAAAACACCCTAATCATCTTCTTGGACTACCAATCAGTCCAAGTGTGGTTGGATGTACTCACAATAATCTTAGTGAAAAATAAATTGTATAACCCCTACCTAAAGTATGATAATTACTATTTATCTCTATTAGAAACAATTATCAATGATATCTCATTCAATAAATTGAGTTCTCAAACATACATCCTTTAAAATCATCTTACATTTAGTTGCATCAGATCAGTAGAAAATGGGGTACCTTAGTCAACAGATAAATGTTCAAGCATACTATATCACTCCCCCAAAGAATCCAGGTAAAATTTATAAAAAACTCAATGGTGAGATCATCTTATTTACAATATAGAATAAGAAGAGACTATAGGAGACTAGCTTTCCACTGATTCTCTTCCCTCATCCACTTACAAGTGGAACACTATGAAACAAAACCCAATTTTCCCATCTTCAAAATCTCACACAAATATAGATGATAGAGATAATGATATAAATATTTTATCTAAGAATGAAATCCAACCATTAATTATAATTTTTTCACATCAATTCCTCTTTCATGTTGGTAGGAACTAAAACAAAACCATTAACATGGACAATATCATCCTCTTATATAGTGAATGTTTTTGGTAGCTCCCCAAAATAATAGTTATCCATGTGGATTAGGAACGTTGGATATGAATGATTTTTTATCTTGATCTGATATAGATAAAATGAAACCATGGATACTGATCATAGAACTACTCATCCATGGCCCTAATAGAGATCAAGATTCATTTCATAAAAAATCACCACCTGTTTCCACTCACTAATCAAAAATTTTGAGGGCCATGCCTGCATCATTTATATTAAATAATCAAAAATAATATTTATATTCCATGGTGTATAGACATTATCTATTTTTAAACACTATAGGTACTCATCCTTCCTTATCTACTATATGATGAGGTCCCACGTAGTCTAAATTCCACTCAAATGAGTATAGTCCGTGTAGAAAACGAACCATTCTCTAAAGAGATACATCTAATCAAATTTCATTTATTGCGTTATTAAATTTGACAGGCCTCAACTATAAATACATATACACCATAAAATGAACCCTTGAATTATAACTACACTAATTTTACCTAATCTTTTCAATATAAAATACACTCTCTACTATATTTGGAATGATCGGGATATGTGATGTGGTAAATCATCCCTCCACCTCTTGAATAGACCAAAGGCCTTCATTTTTTATTTTTATCTATCATAATCCATCCTTCAATTGATTAGAGTTAACAATTACATGTCCCAGAGGTTTATGTGACACATTACATGACCCATATTTCATAGAAAACTCATCACAAACATGACAACTTGGAACTTCCCCCCCCCCAGCAAATTTCGTGATGTCAACTCTCTATCTTCATATGGGGGATTTCCTATCCATCATCGGAAGAACTATAAAGTCATGGTACTGATTGCAATGTGATAAAAACTCAATAATCCATGTTTGGTTAGCTCTGCTCTATTTAATGAGGATACTCGGAAGCATTATCTAGAGACCTGTTCATTTTATCTTTCATCTTTAATCTACATAATTTCATGTCGTTTGAAGGACTTTAGGCTTCCCGGAGGCTTTTAGGTGGGCCGAAATCTTTATTGTCATGAATAAATTTGGAGTCCTAGTGGACTTGAAGGACTCAATTACCAAACAGATCTCCCGATGGCTCAAATAAATGAATAGTTCCTTCTACTACAGTATTGAAAAGTACCTACTAGAGTATCTGCTACAGTACTGCTACAATTCTTGAAAATATTTCTCCACCTAGATTTTATCTCAGGACTCTATGATGCACATTCCAATTCCTTGCTAATAGGGATGAAGTTCATGTTCCCCTTCACCTCTTAGAACAAGTTTTAAAAAAAAATCTTACCAAATTAAATTTAATACATTTTTATAAAGTGCTTTCATTGGAACTTCTATGTGGTAAATGTTTTGGATGTAATTTTTATAAAAAAAATTGAATCCAATAAAGCTGTGAATATCAAAAATATTCTCGATCAACTTCTATGAGACAATATATCCATCTTTTTATAGATAAAATGGATCACCTTTTTCTAATATGATATTCCTTGAAATGTGCAACAAGTTGGCCCATAAATTAGAATATAATAGTATAGAATACAACCAAATCTCCAGTAGTAATTACAAAATAGTATGCATGATTTTTTCACAATCTTTCATTTTCTAGGAAGAAATGTGGATATCATCATAGAAATCCACCTTGAATGAATATAAATAAGGATGGAAAACATTGTTCCTCGAGTTAATAATTAATAATTGTATTCTAATTGATATGGAAGTCATCCTTCTGTAATCGTAGTAGATATTCATACATTGAAACGTTATACATTATATATCATAGGTTATCACCCATAATGGTGATAAAAGGATAACAAATAGATCCTCGACGAGATCCAAGAACCCATATGTTGATCAAAAATATCATTTATTAATGATAGTGTATATTAGTTATTAATATTCAAATGATTTATCCTCAAAACCCCACAAAATTCATCATATATGATCAATATCATTTTCAATGAGGATAGAAGATAACTAATGGGATGTTATTAGGTGGATACTCCCAGTATCCTTTAATTCCTCTGATCGGTTCTCTAGATCAGGAATCTGTATAAAATCTGTCAAATATATAAGAATATAAACATTCATGTGTCCTAACATCTGTTCAGTTGAAAACTCTACCTCGCTGCCATGTTTATGTACTGATAAATTTTCAATGAAAATATCTAAAAACTCATCCAACTAAAGATGGTAAAATATTAGAGTCTACCATACTTTATCCAACATTTATCTCAAATACAAGGACAAATCCTCGATCATCTTCTATAGACATGGACCAATACAACTATACTGCAAGACACACTCTTCATATAGAATATAATTGATACCTTACGGTGGAATAAATAAACCCTATTTGTTTTATTAGTTTATATGATTTTGAAATGGAACCAATAAATCCATTCCCAAATGTAGATAAAACCCAAACATTTTTTCATGAAAACGTACTGTGGAAACCGGTAACAACCAATATCATGGGGTCCCTCCCTATAGTAATGGAATCCTTTAAATTGGACTCTCAATATGGGGTAGATGGACATCACCCCATATATATAATTGATAGACGACCCATGAAATTCTATGAACTAATTGGAACGAATTTGTGTGAATCACAAATGTTAAAAAGAACATAATCTCAAGTCAAAAGCACAAAAATTGTACCTCAAATGGTTTTTTTTCTGATAAACCATATCTGTGGGAGTAGTCTGTACTACATAAATATGGAATGAAAGTTATTCCTATATCCTATCCTAAATCCTTCAAAATGTAATATTCTACTAGAATGATGGACTCTATTATTATACACCCCTACCACCTTTTCAACTTGTGTAACCAGTCAAACTACAACTAAATCCCTGTGGCGGAGTCGGGAATATAGATCTATGGAATGGAATCGTCTTGGGGGATCTAGAACTAGGTTCATGTGATGTTTTCCTATAAGACCACTTGATATATCCCATACATCTTCATTATTGTCACTCAAATGGTTGTATATCATAGTCCCACTAATAGAGACCTAACCAACTATAATAATTACATATGATCACACAATCTCCACAGATACTTTTTCCAAGGCAACTATGTTATAACCCACCAAAGTGGTACTTATTACCACTATATTTTCCACATTAATGTTGTCTGATATTCCATGGACCATGATCCTCCACCATATTACTCTCGTAAATCATGGATTAATTAATCATCTCAATGAATGTGGGTAGATGATACACATTCACCATAACCTTAAACTCTAGTATAAGATCAACTTTGTATGATATCTAACTGGAAAAAACATCAGTATTTATGGATTTGGTGAACTGTTTTAGTATAGAAAGATAAAATTCTTTCTCCTTGAAATATAATAACCTCAACTCTTGATACAATATCTTTTAAGACCTATAAGATCAGAGATTCTCCCAGAAAATTGGTAAAATAAACTAGTTTTAAAATCATTGAAGACCATTCCAACATGTTAATCAACCAGGATCACAATGTCTTACTACCCACAATTATAAACATAAAGCATAATATGTGAAATACTAAACCTCTTATCATGGGGATTTCCCAAATTCTCTAAGGTAGTATTGATTAACTGATGCCTTGTCTCAACTACCTAAGAGCCTCCCTCCTTAGAGAATGTAGGCGGATTCTTTAATTAAATATCCAAGGTCATCTTGGACAGTGTTTGTGTATCTTAATTTCTATCACTCTCCACAAACATCAATGCATGAACCATACTCTTCCTATTTCAAGTTTATATTACATTTCCTTATTCCACAAGTGAATCGAGCCATTGAACATGTGAGGAGTTATCTATAGTTACCTCATAGAACACAATTGGTGGTAAGTGTTTCTAAATTTATCATTTATTATATATGAACATCTTAATACAAAAACAATTATACTTACTAATATAACTCTAAGGAATATTAGTATCAGAATTATTCTCATAAACTCACAACTCATGTTATCTCACAATACCCATATATAATGAAATGATATATAACAATATTTCAATATTAAATATATAGTATGACAATATCAGGTTTTAAAATCAAATTAATTTTAAAAAGAAACAATGATATGTTAAAATATTAGTTTTCCATCAAAATATAGCCATTAAATTATCTCGTATATTTTAATGAACTATACTCAAAAATCAATAAATAATGTTGTAAGAGATTTAAACTAGAAGTGGGTGTCTTCCTTTTGAAGAAAATATTTCTACGATTGGAAGGGAGGTTGCATTGTTAGATTTTTTCCTTGATTAATCCCAAGTTGAACTCATGTAGTTATGGTTTTAGAAATAATTTATATTGGATAATTTCATGCTGGGGAAGATTTTCGAATGATCTATGCTAGATAAACTACAAATTGAATCAGAAAAAATTTCATATCAAATTCATAAAACATATGTAGAGGTCATTTGCAGTTTATTAATTTGAAATTATTAATATTTAAACAAATAATAAATTTTCTTTATGTATATAATATTCATGAATTTTTATACTATTTAAAAGTCCACTATTTATCGATTAACATTATATGTAAAATTATTTTTTCCAAATACTGGAATTATAATTCAAGGAACTATGATTTTACTGTTGAATAATACTAAGATATATTAATTTTAAAATTTAATACAATATTAATTGGTAATTTGTGGAAATATAATAGTTTATATTTCTATATTGGAATTCCAATAAAAAAACATTTGTTGCTATATTTTATGTTTTCAATAAAAATAAAAATGAGTAAATTTTAATATTTTAATTTGAAAACATATAACTTCATAATGGATTTATAATGTGTATATATATAATATGAATTTTTTATGTTTTTAAAATTATTGTTTTTATTTGACTAGTGAAAATTTCATTTTTTAAAAATAAGATGTCTATTGTGAAATATTTATTATCAAACTATAAATTGGAATTTAAAAATATTATTTTGGAAAAAATATGTATTTAATGGGTGACTTTATACTTTTAAAATTTTCATTTTCAATTTATAAAAATATATTTAATTTCTAATAATTAATGTATAATTTCAAAATAAATTAATACATTACACATTTAGTATTTTAAAATTAATATTTATTACATAACATATGTGAATAAAAATATTTATTTTGGATTTTGAATAATTATTTCAATATTATATAAAAATGTCAATATTATTTTTGGGCATAAACGATAAATTTAATATATAAATACATGTTAATGTGGAAAAAAACAAAATGGTGAAATGAGTAACGTAAAAGATAAATTACCAAACATGCTAAAAAAATATTTCAATTAACATTTAAGGTTGTGTAACACAATTATCTCTATTACAATTTATTCTTAATCAATTCTAGAGATATTTGTATTTAGATTTTTTCTATTAATGAAAATTATTTATTATTAATAGAAATGGAAACATTTTCACTTATAAAAGGGCCACTCCTATCCTCACTACCCCTCACACCATAATTATCATATATCAATCCAAAATATACCCAAGAGTCTCTTAAAAACTCATATAAATTATAAATAGGTTCTCATGTTCTCTAATTCCCAACCATAAAATGTTTATCCAACTTCAAAATAGGGATAACCCACGTAGTGAGGTATATATTTCAAAATGATACATACAAATTTCATCATCATTTTCAAAATTTATTTATTATTTAATTTATTTTAACATTCACATAATGTTATCATCAATATCATAATTATTCTAGTATGTTATTATAATGATAAGACAATCTTTAATCATCATTGAATTTTTCCATAAGAAAATCCAAAATGATTTTTTTGTTCATCTATTTTAGAAAAGACAAAATTTCATGTTTTTTTAAATTAACCATCATACATATTTATTAATAAATATGAATTTAATAAATAAAAAAGATTTTTATAAAAAATAGATCTAAAATTTAAAAACATATAACTAATTTCATCCATTCTATGGAAAATTGAAATAACTATTATGCATACAAATGGACTACCATCATCATTGTATAATTGACTTTTATTTTTATTTTCCTCACCAACAAAAATGGACGATCATGATAATGGGTTTAATAGATATATGTAATTATGATTATATCATTATTTATTTGGAATAAAAATTTCATAAAATATTAATGATATGATCACTAAATTATTATTGTCAATTTACTCATTTAATCCATGTGTACTGAGTGGAAAATAATTAATTCTAAGATTGTATTATTTTTCATATCCATTAATTATCCTTATACATAATTATTAATTTTGAAATATCATAGTAATAAAAACTAAATGTAATCATTATTATATTAATGTAATAATATTTTAACTATCAACTCATAATCACCAATAATCATGGTTTGTTAATTTTTTGATCATTTTGAACATACACTTGAAAAATTCTATGAAATTATATCATGGGAGATTATAAAATAGGATCCAATTTTTTAATTTTATATAAATATATATATAGTGATTATTTATTTTCAACTGGATCCTTAAATATTTTACTCAATAATTAATAAAAAACCGATTTCATTCTTAATAACCAATAATATAAGCTTAAAATCGATTTAATCTTCTTAGATAGAGAATAAAACACCCATGAAAGGAAACTTGGACATCATAATTCATTACATGTCACTGCTTACATTAAAATTAATTTACTTGTAATGTTGAAATAAAAAAGAAGAACAAATACTAACAATGCTCCTTTGAAACTAGAAAAAATGGTCAAAACTATAAATTAATGATGTTGGAAAGTAGAAAAAACTATTATAAAAGTAGAAAATAATTATAAGTGGAATTTATAAAGAGTTATAAGATTAAATATGGTTATGAGATATTATATTATGATACATATGGTTTATTATATAATAGGTTGGAGCACATTTAACAATGTTGAATTAATGATTGGGCGTTCTTTCTCTCAAATTTAATTTCTTGAGACTTATATCTTAATTTCCACTAGGATACCATTATTATGGTGTGTTTATTTACTAATAATTTTTTTTACCATATCCACTTGTTTTGTAAGGATATATCATGAAATTTCATTAAAGGTTAATAAATTCCAATGATACACAACATTTATATAGGTTTTATTAAAATATTTATAAATATATAAGGGTTTTGTTTTTAATATTATTCTACACTAAATATTGTTTTTGAAATATAATTTATATATGTATTCTGTGTTCTTTATAAAACATCTCATAATTTACATTTTATAGTAATGGGATTTAATATGATCCCATTATATTTAATTTCACATATATTCATAATTTAGATGAAGTATTTTATATAAGAGAAACACACTATATATATTATTTTCAATTAAAATCACCCTTTTTCCATTACATTTTTAATATAGGGTTTTTAAAAGTTCCATATCAAAACATAAATAATTTATGGAATTCATTTGATACATAATGGACATATATTAAAAATATAAATTTGTTTTTTATATTATTCATATTGTTCGATTTCATTAACATGTAAAAATATTGTATTTCCATTGGTTTCCTTGAAAACACATCTTTCTCCCATATCATTAAATTCCTTTATAATAATTAATGCTTTTAAAAAAATTTATTATTATCCATTATTTAATGAATAATTACAAAAAAAATCAAAATGATCATGGATTTTTCTCATTTCCAATGATTTTTACCTATTTCCCTTTAAAACGGCTTCGATCTAAATCAAAAAACATTATCTTAATTTATTCTTGATAAAGGATAATAATCAAATTTCACCATCCAACTTCTTTTTGTATAAGAACTATGTAATATAGTTATATTTTGGAAGAATGGTATGTCACATGTTTTTCTTACCTAATAATTTACTATGTATAATCATTAATTTTTGACTCAATGCCTTCCCTTTGTAAATATCCAAATTTATATTAATTTGGTTAAAGGTGTTAACCTATATAACATACATGATTGGTTTTTAGAAATTATAAACATAAAAATATACCATTTATCTATATAGTAAAAATACTCTATGCATTAATATATTTATTTAAATGTATTTACAAATAAAATTACTTAAATTTAATTGCTAAACATTTATTTTCCATGATTTTATCATGTTATGATTATTTATGGATTTATTAATTATTTCTTAAATTGAATCCATATGAAAAAAAATTTCCTTCAATGTTTTCATTGTCATGTGTTGAGTGAAACCAATTTTATTCCCATGTGTTCATTTTTACTATTAAAAAAATATTTTCCTTCGAATGTTTTATGAAACCCAATTTATTTCCATAGGATCTTAAAAATGTGATTAATAATTTAATTCAAGCGCCATTCATATGTATGAATGAGGATAGCTCGAGCCATATTTCACCCTCCAATTCATTGGGTTAACGTTACATCTTATGAGATATGTATTTGTGAGTTAATTTTTTTATAAGAATATCACAGATTGTGTGCCTCACTAATTTAATGATATATATACTAATTTTTATTCCAAAAGATAAATGACATTTCATTGTTTTATATTTATTCTCATGATTGTTTTATGATCTCATGGTATGTGTTTAATTACTCATGATTAGACACATTCAGCTCATGTGTTATGTTATACCAAGGACTATTCAATGATTTATGGTCTATTCATTGTTGGTTGTAAATTTTCCTATGTATCTTGATTATACCCATGTGTTTATATCATGTTCACTTATGATATTTGACCATCATCGCATATGTTTTCCCTTTCCAAGGATTAGAGCACACCACATTCTTTTGTTTTCCTTTTCAAAGGTTATGAATATTAGTATAACATATGAGAAGTTGAGGGGGGGGGGTAAATGTATCTTGTTTTTGAATAATTGTTCAGAAGTATTATAAAATAAGTTTCTTATAATGCTAGTCTCCAAAACAGTATACCTTTTAGTCCTAAAGAAATGAGACTAATTATGAAATGTGTTATATTATCCATGGAACCAATGTAATATTTATGTTATGTCTATATTGGGTTGCTAAACCATCTGCAAACTACAGGGTTAATTAAAACATACATGGGAGACACCTTACACTAGGCAATGTAAAATAGGACTCCATTACAATGTTATGGGAGAAAACACCAGGTACATAACTTACTATAGTTTTATATAACCCTTAACTAGAAATAAATTTATCCACATCCCATATATAATTATAATTTTGATTCTTTTAATTTTATCATCCTTTAGATATTACATCCACATATCTATGTTCCATTATATGAATTTTAAAACAAATTTTATGTAGTAATATAACCTTTATGTTCTATTTGTATCCCCATTTAACTACAAAAAATTCAAATTCATTCAAGTGATCTTAATTTAGGATTCTTTGTAATATAATGATAGGTTATATTGAGTTCCACAGTTAATCTAGACACCAAAGTTTTAGTACTACATATATGGCCATTAAGAGCATCTAAAAAGGGAATTTACATCCTTAAAAAGTGTTGATAATGGAATCACTCTTAAAAGGAGGGCCCTATTATCAATTCTAAAAAAGAATTGATAAAAGGGGTATTTTATTAGTGAAAAAAATAACTGATAAAATGTCTCTTTATCAATGATTTTTTGGCTCTAATAAAAGTCAATAAAATTAAAGAAACATTTCTACAAATCATTGGGAAGACCCACCCCATTTAAAAGTGATTGACTCCCATTCAATAATTCTTGGAATCCCCCGCCACACCTTTAACAATGCTAAACCTGTTTCACCCTCTTGTGTACACCCCTTCATTTACTAGGTTTTGATCCTGGGACCTCCCCCTCATACACCCTGCACCTTTTCCACTCACCTATACTATTTTATTATATGTTTTATTATATATATATATATATATATTAATTTATATTTGGCTATATATTTCATATATATATATTTATTTATTTAAATACACATATAAAATATGTTTCTATGAGTGTTTATAAATGAATACATTTATATTAGTATATAGTTTTACATCAATAACTATAATTATACATGTTTATATATATATATATATATTATGTTTTTATATTTCTATTCATATATTAGAATATATATATATATATATATATATATATATATTTGTCAATACAAAATATATATATGTCTGTATAATATATATATATATTATTTTTATAATTATATACATATTCAAAAAAATTATTTTAAATTAAATGGGTATAATTTATTTTTATAAAATTATTATATATTGATAAATAAACTCTATTTGTAAAAATGTTTAATTAATTATTTCTATATTAAATTTTCATGCGTGAATATTTATAAAATATTTGTGTGTATATATATATATATATTCGATTATAAATAATAGTACATTGTGAAAAACAATAAATCATCGATTTCATAAAATCAAAATGAATGTAAAACCTCGGACTGAATTTATTCCCCACCAAAATTAAAAAAATCACCACCGAAAACATGATTGAAATTCCATGGAATGATAAAGAATTCGGGCGTCCCAAATATAACTCTATTTTTGAGGCCTTACAACCATTTCTAGGAGTGAAAAAAATTGACATGATCTCTTTTAGTTCGTCACAGACTCTCCACAGTATAGGGATCATCGTGGGCTTCGATTTTGTATGTGGTAATTCCAAAACATTCACATGACTCAAATCATATGTCTGTATGATGTTCGAGTTATGTTTTCAACTTATTTTAGATCTTTTATTCAATTTCCCGTTTTTTCTTCATATTGCTAATAAATGACTATTAATTGATAATAATTAGTGAATTATTAATTATAATATTTTTAAAATATTTTACAAAAAATTTCACTCTATAACTAATATATCAACTGTTAATGCCTATTTACCATATCCAGAACAAATTTAAAAATTATATATTATATTTATATAAATATGAATATATAAATATATTAATATGTTATTTGGAATGAAATATAATTTTTTTTAATATACCTTTTATCAGCCTTAGTAAATAATATCACTAATGAAAACCCCCATTATTAGTGTTACTAAAAAATCACTGATAAAGGGTGTTCCATTAACTGCATTAAAAAATAACTTATAAGGAGGGCAACTTTAACAACACTAAAAAAAGAACTATTATTGGGGTTTTAACCATTAATTTTTTAGTTCTATTAAAAGCCATATTTTACCAATTATTTTAGTTAGAACTGATAATGATACCACCATTATCCATGAAATTTTAGCACTATTAAATTGTAGCGCTATGTATAGTTGTTTCTATGGTAGTGTATTGATTTTTTTAATGCTAAAAAATTAAATAAAAAAATATTATGTCATAAAAATAAACCAAATTATGAAATCAATAAGGATTATCAACTGCATGTAAATACAAATTATGCTATTATAAATCTTGTATGAATCCCCTCTTGTCATAATGTCCAAACAGTGAAATTCTCATAAATCGTAACTGATGTCTTAAAATTAGATACCATTTTTCACATCAGTTATGTGGATTTTATGATTTTATTGGAAAAATATGTTCACAGTTTAATTTTCGTAATGATTTGGAAATATTTGTTTTTGAAATTTTACATTTAGTAAATAATCTACTAAAATGATAAGTATTGTGATTTTTTAAATTTTTTAAATATATGAATTCTAACATTTTTTAGTTTTTATTATCTATTTTAATTTTTAATTATTTTATTATTTTAAATATTTTATATAAGAGTTCATTTTTTTAATTTATTTTATGTTATTTAAAATTTCATTTTTTTAATTTATATTTATGTAATTGTTTAATCATTATTGTTTTCACATAATTTACAAGTCTTATATTTTATGCATTGAGAGATTTTTTATCTTTTATTCTTTTTATTTAATCATTTATTAATTTCTTAATTTAAAAATAATTTTTCATACTTTTTATTATAAGCACTAGGTGTTAACTCCATGTGATGTATTTTGAGCCTTTATGTAGGGGGAATTTTTTGAGAAGTAGAGATACACTTGTGTATGATAATTTTAAGGATTCTCTGTTGGAATTTTCCAGAAAACCCTTTTCTGAAATGTGTGTCATATTAATTTAATAGGCGACCAAGTAGGTATATATAGTCCACAGATGAACTTAATGATAAATTATCCTATAATTGAATCCTTTTAAATTGATTATCAAAAAAATAATCAGTGTAATGGAATCAGTTGCATGTGTAGGATAGTTACCCAGTAAGATAATTATTTGTATGAAAATTTTTCCCAGTCATGATTCATTATGAATGAAGAAATTTTGATAGTTAATCAACCTAATCATTAAATAAAAATGATCTAAGGATATTCCTTTAGTGGTTGAACTAGTGTCGAGCCAATGTCGATGTCCACAATCATGCCATTTTATGTTAAATTTCTTGTTTTCATCAATGTTAAAAAGATATTAAAATAACCTATTCATCATTGGTGATTAAATAAAGATTTATAATCCTGTTGAATAATAGTGATCATGGAAACAGAGTCTCCATATATGATTGAGAACTGGGTTAGTTTGAGGATGTGATTCATTTATTTTGAATGTTGATTGATTGAGAGTCTTGGGTTGAAGAAGAATCAAATTTTCAAATCGTACAAATTTTGAATCGAATTCATGCATGGATATGGAATAAAACCAATATGGAGGAGAAAATACACCATCACTGATGAAAAAATACAATGATCATACAACAAGTGTTTCAAGATAATGTGGTATTATATGATCTTGATCCACTTTTGATTTTGGTTTTCAAATCACATGATCTAGATTTTCATTAATGCTGATGGAAGTAATATACTTACAGAATCATGGAATGGGATACTTCATCCATTGTTCCCCAACAGTATATCTATTTATAAAAAGAAATTTTCAAAATGATAGTTCCAAATGTAAATATTCAATTCAATTTGGAGATCTGTCACTATATAAGGGAGGTGATTCATGCCCGAATAAGGGTTCTGTAATGGCATGTGAATGACTCTTCCAATGATTTCACATGATGTGTCCTTTTGTTAGAGACAAGTCTAATCCATTTCATAGGTTATTTATATATTTGATTAAGAATGAAATAGATTATTTTAATAAGATGAATCTTCCTTGATAAGAACAATGACTAATATCTCCTCTAACATAATGATAGTGAGCTAGTCTAACCTTTATTTGGGAATATTGGTGAATAAAAATCAATTGAAATATCCTTTTAGGGTGGTTTTAGGAATAAAATAAATTCTTTACACACTTGAGGAATATATAATAAAGTAAAATTTTAATTGATGATGTTCATGAATTTTATTACTAAATTGGAAATCAGTTTCTCATAGGATTGATATCAAACAAAGGGAAAATGAGGATCACAATGCTTTACTATCTTTCCCTTCTTTGAACACAGAATAGTTATTTTTCAAACATCCATGGAAGTATATGCTTTGTTGGACTCCCATGGATTATGTTAAATTTTTTTCATGAAAATTGGTATTTTTATGTAATCTAAGCTCATTCCTTCTTGAAGTGAATTTTAATTAAAATTTCTTATAGATTCAATGATGTGCTAGAAAGACATTAAAAAATTTATTTTTTTAATCGAGAAGATGAAGTCATATGTTTTTTAGATTTACATATAATGTATGACTAATCACAATATTCCACCTAGGAAACAAATGTGATCTTTCTTAAACAAAATATAAAATAATAAAAATTAAAATATCGTGGAATTCAGAAGATAATTTTTGGAGTGTATAGAATGAAAAAACTATATTTTATGTTGGATGCAAATTAATAGAGATAAGATCAATTTTTTTAAAAATTATCTTTAAAAATATTTTTTACAAATTTTCGAGTAGAAGATTGATGGTCAATTTCATTAGAGGGAGATGATCAGCCAAATATTTTATTGGTTGTATCTTTACTATCATTCTTTTGATTTCATTCCAATTTTATTTCATTTATTTTAAATGATAATTCTATCCAGATTTGAAATCGCTGAATAATATATTGATGTTGGGTAATCGTTTCTTTAATTATTATATTTCCACTTTTATTCATTGAAAGACATATAGTCAATAGTTGTGTGATTTTCATCAAGTGTGGAATGTTAACTTATTCAAGATAAGTTTATGATGGTCAACTATCATTTCATAGTCATCAAAACTCTCAATCACTAATTACGAGCACATTATGCACTCAATTATATCATGGTGTTTAGTTGTCATTTTATACATTGAATGGATCATAATGAATGGAAGTTTATAGTTGAGATCGTACATATAGAACTAATCTATTATAACATAAAAATATACTTATTTATAGATTTAGATCTATGTATTGAGGGATTTAATAGTGTCTAGTTCTTTGAAAACAATGTAGAATGGATGAATCAGTAGAATAACCAGGGATGATCAATTTTATATTTCTAATCATTTTCAATGTTTAAATCTGTATTTAATGTTAAGTAACTATTTTCTTGATCAGTTTTTTGTAGGATTAGAATATATTCATTTACATTCATATAAATCTTATTTTTAATATAACAGTTTAAAAATATTAATAAATAATCATGATAATGGAACTTCTTAATTAAAATATCATGGGGAGAAAACCATTGGTTCATCATTGATATAATATTTAGGAGACTCAAAACACAAATATAGAAGGTAATAATATAACAAAAAAACACCACTCTTCATTTGAAACCACTTCCTTGGAACCATCAATTGATTTTAGCAAGAAAAGCATAAAAAATATATGCTAAAAAGAATGAGAAAAGGGTTTTGAATTCCATTAGAAATTATAGAAAAATATTTTTCCAACATCACTTATAGGTTCTTCAATACATGAATTGAAAATGAATTAGAAATTTTGTTATAAGAGAATAAAGATGATTTATATCCCCATGTCTCAAAATCCATACCTAGATAACTCCATGAGTATTCACATTTAATTGCAGAGGTCCATGTAGAGATGTGACACATAAAATCTTTTGAAGAAGAAATTTGAGTTGTTCTGGATGAATATAATAAAAATTCAGATACCATTCTGATTGATTTAATCTAGGGTATGGGAGAATAATTTGTTCTTCCATATAATTTTCATTTTTGGGTTTTAGACCTCACTATTGAATCACGTATAGATCTTTCTGAATTTGAAAAATTAAACCTAATCCATTTACTATTTCCCTATAGAAATGAAACACACATCTTGTGCCCAATAAGAGTATTTTGATTTTTTAGAGGAGGATATTTATTGTTAAAAATTAAATGAGGTGTGGGATCTATAACTAGATGTAATTTTTAAAGAGGATAATTTGGTATTCAATATGGAATATGTGGTTGTTAAGGTCTTAGCTGATTTAATTTTTAATCTATTTACATTGTCCCTAGATGATTAAGAGGGATTGGTAAGAACATGTCCTCTCTAAAAATTAGAATAGGGGACCCAAAATATTATTCATCCATGAACATCTGAAAAATAACAATGTGATACATGGGAGTGGAACTACCCAGCCACTTCCAAGGGTAATTATACATAGGAATATAATTGACCTATTATGGAATAAAAAATATGTGGTGGTTCTTACAACATACACATAACCATACATATATTGATGATAAATAATATAACTTCTAGTTTCCGTTAGTAAACAATGGATCTCCTCTTTGGGGGGTCTAATATATATTCCTTATCATTTTATCCAATTACCTTTTACATTTATTTCATTTTTTTTAATTTCACAAATTTATTTATATTTAGTATTTTTCTTCTAGAATATAAATTATTAAGAAATGATTTACAATAAGTGTATACTTTTTTAACAACTGTAATTCGATGGGTCTTCATTTCCATCATTTTGAGAAGATGATTTGTGATTTAGGAAGTTTAGGAGATGTTACAACCTGAAGTAACATTTATTATCTGCTAATTTTCAAATTCTATGGATTTTTTATACAACACTAGAATTTTTTTTAGATGTAAATTATTATCTTATTTCGTCATTAGGATCTAGATATTGCTAAACATTAGGGACAGTCGCATTGTGAATATGGGTTATATTTAATTGAATTTGAAAGAACAAACTTATAATTCTGGGATGTTTATTGCTATATTTTCTGTCATTTTCATGCACATAAATTATTTCATCTACTTCCATTATTAATATAATTATTTTAAAAAATTTAATTAAATGATTTTTTTTCATTTTATTGGAATATCATTTATCACATTCGTGATCATGCCAAAGTATATTCATTTTATTTTTGTGATGAATAATTAATGTTGATACTAGTATTTAGACATTTTTTCCTATTGGGCATAGATTTAAATATTTTTCATGTGGTAAAAAACATTGAGATTTATAATTACCCTTTAATAATTATTCTTTTATACTGAATATTCAGAATAATTTTTTACCATTATAATTGAATTCACATGTTTCTCCATCATGGATTTAACATTTAGCATAGTGTTGAATTTTAGTTTTGGTAAACGGGTATTTCACTATATGAAACTACACCACAATGAGGCCCATAGATAACCCTATATTTTTGTTGAAAGTGATTGTGTTTTAGTTTGGAAGATTCATATTAAGTTGAATTATATTTTTAAAATGTTTAATAGTTTTTTATCCACTATAAAGAGGATAATTATCCAATAACGCTTTAATTCTATTAGATTATTCATTTTTCATTGACCTCTTTAAAATAAAATTTTATGAAAAAATTGTGTAAATTCTATGAAACGGTCATTACCCATGATTTTTTAATTTTTAATTAACCATGTATTGTGTGAATTTAAATGTATTATGAAATGAAAATACTAATCCATGTTGAAATTTTAAATTCCTTATTTTATCCGATGTTAGATTAAATTTATAATTCCATTTAAGTTCATATTTTTCTAATATAAATATAATTTTTAAAATATTTTAATTTGTAATTATGTTATTTTATTCACCTGTAGTTAAAGGGATGTTTGTAAATTCAATTTAATGAAAACTGAAATGGGTTTAATGTGAATTCAAAATTTTAAGTTCAATCATTTTTGTAACACAAGAATAAGTTTTTCTCTAAAAAATCATAATTTATTCAGGATAACAATTTTAACTTCTCGATAAAAAATACAAGACGGATGTTCATTTCAAAAAAAATTTCTATAGACATCCAAAATTTCAGGATTATGATTTTACACATTTTACTAAATTTGAATAATTTTTCTTCTTGATGAAAAGTAAATGATTTTTTTGGAGGAATTTGATGTGGAATTATGTGATATACTATTGGCCACAAAAATTAAAATTAATTAATATTTTTCTATGATGAAAAATGATCATTGTTGAATATTTTAAATTTTTGGAATTTTATTATTTATATAAATATTTTACTAAGTAGTTTTTTAAAATAAAATAATTTTTTAATTTTCATTTTATTTAATTAAATAATGGAAATATAATTTTTTCTTTTTTTTCTTCAATTATTAATAATTTCATTATGTGAATATATTATTTTAGATTTCTATTTCATATTTTTAAATGATAAGGGTCTAGATCGTAGTAAATAATTTTTGATACAACATGAGAGATCTGGCTAAGACAAAGGACGAGGATGATTAATAATAAATAAATATTGAATTTTTTATGTAGGGATAATTTTTGAAGATGATGAACCCAATCGATCATGATGATGATTACGACATAGTAAATTGTGATTAATGATCTGTGGATGGTCACAATTAAAGATATCACTTTTATCCCTTTGATGTTGTGGAGAAAAATTTATCTTATATCCTCACCAAATCTATTGGTGATGAAAACCAAAGAAAAATATTCTCTTCAGACCATTCTATAATGATGATGATGAAACTAGACCTAACATATGGTTTTCCACAAGTAATACCAAAGCCTAATCTACAAGTAATGTTGTTGCGAGGAGATATAACTAGTGATTACATTACAATGATTCAATGATGTCGTGGTATGAGGATGTTAGACTGTGGAACATTGATAACATATATTTGAAAGAAACTATCTTTTCAAAAATATATTCCACAATGTGAACCTTTACTCGTGTTGTAAGATACAAAAAATCAGTAAGGAGGTGATCAAGGCTGAAACAAGGGTTTTGCGAGGGCATGTGATCAGCCCCACAACTGATTCAGTTCTACATTACAATTTATATGATGCAACATTGAAGAAAATATTGGATTCTGTTTTCAATTGATGATGAATTTATGTTGATTGTTTAAAAAATATGAAGCTCCATATATAAGACCAAAGGATAATATTTCCTCCTCCTCCATGATCAGGATCTAATCCAACTATTTTTCTCTATTCTTGGTGAAGAAGAATCATTGTTGATCTAATGAGAGAATGATATTGGTAATATGATCTATCTTCTACACAATTTTAAATTATCAAAATAACCCATATTTTAATTTAATATATTGATGTTTTTATTTTTTTCACTATTAATTGTTATCATTAATAATTATTACCAAAGAAAGTGACATTAATGCTTCAAAATCACAATATAATCCATGTTTTTGAATTCAGAGAAGGTGTTCATAAAAATAACCTCAAAATACAATGTCTAGTTGGACTATAATAGAGATTTGTTTTGCATATTGTTGAATGAATTGTGATTTTTATTTTAAAGACCCATCCATAGTAGCCGAAATTTGGTTCCCTTCTTACTTACATTGGTACTAAGAAAAATTATTGTATCTTAAAGGACCGAATAGTTTAGAAGCATATGAAAACAAAATTAAAATATAATTGTTATATAACAAAATTGAAATGAAAATAAACACAGAAACTCCATTGGAAACACCCATAAACTAATTTATTATCCATTAAAATTGTTCAAAATATACATCTTCACATCCTGGGGAAAAATGAAATATATAAATGGGGAGAGATCAGATGATCAGTATTGATAATAAATACATTAGAAGATAAAAAAAATAATCAATAAAGAAAGATCAATAAATAAAAATCCAGGGCATTAAAACATAAAATTTAGAAAAATCGTAATAGAATACTACCTAATTAAATAATCCTATACAAATAATTATATGAGAATTAAACTTAGACATGAATATTCAATTAATCAAATAATAACATGGATTATCAATTACTAATATCTCAATTATGCAATGAATAATTCTAGACATCTAGAACACACTATTGAGACCTCGACCAATACATTTAAAAATAAATTGTTTAGGCCTCAACCAAAATAATATTTGAAAATAAATGGAAAATGCCTCAGCCAAGTCTATATTAGTTTTGTCTCATTATAATTATTAATGCATCGAGGGGCTATAACAAGAATTTCCCATCACATAATATTAGTAATGAAATATTCCTATTAATGTAGTTAATCATAATATATATATATATATATATATATTTCACAAACGAGTTAACCCAATCACTAACCATTCCGAGTATTGTGGGGAATGGTATCATGATATAACAACCATAGTCAAACCGGTCATAAACTATTTAATAAAATATTTTAGATAATATAATAAAATATCAATACTAATTATGAATAATATTTATCATAGGGTGTTTAGATCGATAAAAATAATTTAATAAAATCATTGTGGCATTCTTGAGAGAAATACCCATTTTTACATTGCAAATAAGAGTTATTCTTGAAAAATAATTTCTTTTTTCATAAAATAAGGTTGTTAATTTGTATATCCTATAAAAGAAAATATATGGATAAATAAAATATTTTTGGGATATAGATTAATTCTAAGTGAAGTGAAATCATGTAAATTTTTTTTTAATAATCGGTTGAAATGGGTACATTGGTGCGGTTAAAAAAAATATACGAGTATTTAAAGAGGAAAAAGGAATAATTGATTATATAAAACCAAAAATGAACAAAGACATTTTTTCATGATAGAGAGAGTGATTTTATAAAAATATTAGTGTAACACCCCAATATTTCATAGTGTGTTATTTCTTCAAAATAATTCAATAACTTGCACTACACGCAACACCGAGTTAAAGCACACCATGACTTACCAAACAAGCCGTTCGAAAGAGTTTATGAATAGTATTAACTAAATTTTAAACTTTATATAATCCTTATAATTTTAGAATCCATATTATGAGTTTCATAGACATAATGTAAGAAAAAATTCCTTTTTTCAGATAAAAGAAGTATTTTTCAAAAATGCACTTTTACCAACTTTAATACCGATTCCTTTCTAAATCCAAAATTTTAAACTTTTATATATTAAATTTCACTAAAAAAATTATTCTTTAGAATGGGGATGTAAAAAAATTTACAATTTAACACCCCAAGCTTCTACGGTACGCTTCTCATTGAATAATGCGATAGCGTGTGTTGTACGCAACATCGAGTTCTAACACACCACAACCAATCAAACTAGTAGTTATGAATAGTAATACTTATTTTTTGAAATTTTATAAATTCAATCTCTCAAAATGGACTTCATTTTTGGATTCCGAATATCGAATTTATCCTAGGGTGAAATTTTGGTCCATTTCAGATAACTTTCATATTTTGATGAATAGTGAAAATTACCAAATTTTAATTAAAAACTACTTTTTAATCAAAATAATTAATATTGATTAATTATGAATTTGAGTGTTTTTAAAGTATATTTAGAATATATTTTTACCATTTAATTCAATGTTTTTCATTGTACATAATTTCACAATTAAACCAGACATAAACAAGTGCCAATCTTTTGACAGTTATTATCTCTTAAAAACACGCTTTTTGTTTTAACAACGGGAATTAATTTTAAATTTATTTATGCCACTGCTATGTTTTTCATTTGAAAAAATGGATTCTATATTTGGAATCAGGTTGTTCAAATTGTGTAAATAGGTAACTTTTACTTTTAGACATTTTGAATAATTATTTCGGTAAATATTTTATATACCATGGTTAAAGGGAAAATATGGTAAATAAGGGTTAACAAATAATACTATAATAAAAACAAATTAGCCTAAAACATGTCCTAAACATATTGGTTGATACGTGTCCAACCATGGGCATATTTGGGTCTATTTGTGGACCCCACGGAGCCACTTGTAAGTGATAATGACACTTTATATTAATTAAGTTAAAATGAATACAAAAATGACACAAGCATATATCTTTTAGAAAAACAATTTTTACATAGGGTTATATATGTTGGATTTTTGACTATAAATATTCATTAGAAATATAAAACGATTTCCTACATAATAAAATTTTATTTATAATTTTTAGACATTAAATATTTTAATTTATTTTTGACACAATGATGATGCAGTAATTACCATAATAGTGAAAAATTAAAATAATTGATATTATAAATACCAAAATAAATATAATTAAAGACTTTTATTGAATTAAACTAATTTTATATGTTAATATGACATATTAGGATTTATTTCATTGGATTTTTTCGATGTAATCATTCTGTTATGTGTTTCACAAAAATCAATTATTTAATAGTGTCAAAATTGACATAAAAGTGTTTTTAAAACAAATATTATATTATTAATTGATATTAAATTTATAAAAATATAAGGTTCGTCCAGGAGACTTATATCATGATAGTTTTATCATTAATGGAGCACTTGGGGGTATCTTTTATGTATATAGTATGTTTATTAACAATATAATATAAAAATACAAAGAGAAATTGTAAAAGTGAAACTAATTATCTAAGAGATAATACTTAAAGATAAGGTTAATATAGTAACCCAAGCCTCTCTAAATTCTATTGGTTGAGTGGTTTTCGACCCATCCCAACCTTAACCTTTAAATAATCCACTTTTGAGTCATTATAAACCGAATATGAATTTATTATAAAATAATATTTCTAGCTTTTCCAAAGGTGCCCCTCACCCCTCTTATAAAAGGTCACTCCTCCTTCTCATTAATTCACACCCTCAAAGCCTTTTGGTTCGGCCAACCTCTAACCAAATACTCTATAAACTTCCCTAAATTCATCCTACAGGATTCCTTTAGTTAGAAAGACAACTTAAGGATCCCTTTTGATCAAATCAAAAGGGAGAACCCGAAGAAGAGGTAATGATTTCACCACCCTTTTTCAAGTTTCTTTCTTCTTACACTTCTTATTTCATTGTTATTACCATTATAAAATAATAACTCCAGTATATTATATATACTTTGATGTCATTATAAACATTTTACAACCATATTTCAGTATTCTATCCATCCTTTGAATTAAATGTCACCATACGTGTGTACGTACGGCTTATCGTCTCAACGTCGTGGTGTAATTGTTATTCAATAAATTATTATTTTGGTGGGTATAATAATAATGTGTAATTCATGTAAATAATAAACATAACATGATAATGATTCTATATATATGATATACCATCCAATTATATATTATTTTAATATCAAAAGAATGATATTGTCGCTCGTGCGTATGTACGGACTACCGTCTCCACAAACGCGATGAGATTCATTCTATATCATATCCATTCAAGTATAATTATCATTTGATGATTTAAAAATAATTTTTACTGACTTGATATCATTCTGGATATGAATAAGATACAACCTATCCATGACAACCATGGCTTATGTAACAAAACATATAAAAGAAAACGAGTAAGTTAACACATGAAACACGATAATTCTAAGATATTATTAACAAAGCAATGTTAAAAGATCATATATGATATCATATGAATTTATATGATTCTTTTATAATTTGATAACAATTATTCTTCCATTATAAAAGAGTTTATCCTACCCCCACCCAAGGAATAGTACAAGGTAAGGGGTTTTCATCTCACTTCTTATTCCCGTGAGATTCATGCCATATTGCCACTATTACCTTTTGTGTGGTGTATGTACTACCCATAATTATATTATTTGTGTAATAAACTTTAATTTATGTGTATTTACATATTCATAGTATGATACCTCTTTCATGGGTTATATATTTCGTAAGTTACCAAATTGGTAAGGGTTAATTTCACAATCTCTTTATTATCTGAGGTTGTTTTTACATAAGTATCTACTGGGACATATTTATTATCCATGTACATGATTTATGAAAGGGTTTTAAAAGTGATTACTTTAAGGGAATTTTTACTAAAACATCATTTCAAATGTTTTAAATATCAATTATTTTAAATCTTTCTCATTAATGTCCATGTCTTCAAAATGGTTTTTAAGGATTTATTTATATAGACATGAATGTTTTTAAAATGTTAATTCCTTTCAAAAGTTTCAAAGTGGTATGGGACACTTTGATTCAAAACTATCTTTAAATGACTTCTTTTCTAAATTGTGTTACTTTTAAATGTTTTCATGAAAAAGGGGTATTTCTCTCAAAGAGTTTTACAAATCAATCTCATCTATGTCAAAATTAATTAATGGATATTAAACTTGTTTTGAAGTTGATTTTTTATGATACAAATCTTCCATATTGTGTTGAAGGTTTTGTGATATATTTGACTGTGGATGTGTTATTTTTATACCATTCATGGTTTATGGGTAATGTATTGACATTTCACATGCTAGTTTTAATACAATTTTTATGTTATATTTCATCCTCTTCTTAAGATGAATGTGTTGGACTGGTATGTTCTGGGTTGGGGACCGGTAAAAGTAAGCCCTCTGGGTTGGTGTCCGGTTCTTAGAGGCACTCCGGGTTGGTGTCCGGTTATTAGAGGCACTCCGGGTTGGAGTCCGGTTACAGAGGCTCTCCGGGTTGGGTTCCAGTTCCAGTTATACCTTAGGTCTTGCCACGGGGCCTTACAACAGAAATTAAAGTTCGGCATTATGCATTCCATCATTATGAATGTGGTTATTGATATTTCATGTGATTATTCGATTAGTAAAATATCAATGTGAATAATTAAATGTAAATATTTCAATTTTTTTCTCCATACTATGTTGAAGTTTAAGTTTAAAAGGCTTTTGTTTTAGTTATGCATTGCCTTAAATGTTTATTCTTATTTATGAATGTTTCTACTATATTGATTACCCTTACAGAGCGTTTGAGATCACCACTTTCTATGTTTTATTTTTTCCCTTGGATTCAAGGAAGTATATTTTTATTTATAATAAGGGTTAAGACAAGGGAATAATGGAATTCATAATGGATTATTTATGTTGTTTTGTATTTTTTGAAGTGTAATGTAATATTCATGTATGTAATATATTTTCCAAGACTGCTAAACTAATCGGTCCTTTGGGACATGATTCCTTGTAATCATTCCAATGTATTAAAATAATGCACCGACCCTGGGTAACTGGGGTCGAGGCATAATAGTTAGTATCAAAGGAAATTTAGTAATAATCATGGAAACTAGATTTAGATAAACTCTGATTAGAGCACATAGCCCTAAAATAGGCTTTGAGGATTAGTATAGAAGAACTTCTTAGAATTTTGGTATTGTAGAGATTTTGTGAGTTTTCTTAGCAATACATCCCTGTCTGGATACGAGCAGGTAGAGGCGGCTCTGGCATAGATGTACTTAGGGGTAAAACCCAAAAACATTGCTTTGAGCTAGACTCGAACGAGAACTGGTGCATTAAAATGGGTCATACTGCACTCTTGGTTACGACACTCTCGGGGGATATGCTTAGGATAATTCTAATTTCCTTTACAAACCATTATGAAGGGCTCCTGAGTATATACATACTCAAAGAAAACATTTTTTATGATTGTGGATTATATCCATAAACTTTTCAATTTGCATTAGGAATTATTTATTGCTATTCATAAAATGACCTACTTTATGCTATTGTATAGAAATGGCGCCCAATAGAATGAATGTGAACTCCCGTAATATGTATGATCCAAAGAGTAAGAAGGATCATATCTTTCATGTTATTAGAACATCATTTAGAAGGGAAATAGTCTCCCATGTATTATCATCATATGAAGAAATAGTACCATGTGTGGATAAGATAACTAAAGAGTTTACTGAGTCCTATGGCTTTGAAGGGAAGCAAGTGAAGAAAAGGATGGAAGAGAGAAAGATAGATAAATGGAAGAGGGAAAAGAATAATTTCCCCATATGTGATAACTGTGGGAAGAAACACCCTGGAACTTTCCTGAAAGGAATTGTAGTTTGTTATAAGTGTGGAGAAAAAGGGCACAAAGTACGTGACCACAAGGGTAAGAAAATGGTTTCAAATGTACAATGCTGCATTTTCAAGGAGTTTTTACACTATGCAAACCTATGTCCTAGTCATCAGACTATGCCGCAAATGATGATATTGGATAATAATCAAGTTATGATACTTCCACAGATGAAGAGGAATGATTAGAGTTCTTATGTTGATTATGTCATTTGAGTGTTGTATCAACAATGTACTTGTTATAATAATTATGGAGTATATAAGGATTGTACTGCAGTACTATTTCATTAAGGACATGATATTGTGTGGAACAAAGAAAAGTGACTCAATAGCAGGATATATTTTTGGAAAATATATGGTTGAGAGAATGATAAACCATAATATAGTTCTGATACTGAGGTAGTTAATTTGGAATAATACATGATTGATTTGGATAAATTATATTGGATATTCTTGAATACCTTGAAACTGATTATTGATTTGTATATTCCATCATTTTGGGGTTTACAACATTTTTGGATTGAAGGAGTATATCCATTTTTATTTAAGGAATAAGGGATCATGAATGTAATCAATAAGGTTTTATGGTAATTCAGGATATTGAAGTGTTTTAAAAGAATACATGATGAAGGTGTTCACATGTTATTACACAAAAAAAAGATCTTCATTTTTGTACTAAATCATTTTGGATAGTTCTAGTTTGGATAGTTCTAGTTTGGATTATTTTTGGATTTCCATAAAAGGACAACCTGGAGGTTGGGCGGCAACCCATCGCGTCCGGCAAGGCCGTGAGACTTGAACCCACAACCGAAGGGCGACAAGGGTGTATCACCAACCACTGGACCACGTAATGTCTGGGATTAAATAATGTAGTTTTTTTTAATGATCTGGTAGATGAATTATAAATTCATTTTTTTGGAAAACTATACGAATAGGATAAATATAATATTTTTTTTACGTTCTATTATCTTTTAGAGTGAAAGATGAGTTTGTTGTAGAAATTTATTCAAGGATAAAACTCTACTTGTCAAGAATATATTTTTCCTCTTCTCTTATTCTATGATGAAATTAATTCTTATACTTTATTTATGGAATCCTAAAACCAAAAATGTGTTATCCTAATACCCTATGTTTTGTTGAACCAATGGTATTTCAAATCATCATAGATTGATGAATTTAAGGACGTGAATCAATTTTCCACATGTTTTTGATTGATGAACTCAATCACTACCTATAAATATTTATGTTTGTCCTCCAATTATATGTCTCTAATTTCCACCAATGATCTCCTAATCGAGATCATGATTTTGTGGTGACCCTTTCATTTCTCTTTGCCTCATATTAAGACTAAATTTTAGTAACCCAATTTCTGATTTGGGTTTTCCCACAAAGATATTTTCTATTTTCAACCTTTTATTTTTGAAGAACAATTTCAAATTGAGAGGATGCAATTTATTGAAGGAGTTGAGAATGTAACACCCCATGATTTCATAGTGTGTTATTTCTTCAAAATAATTCAATAACTTGTACTACACGCAACACTGAGTTAAAGCACACCACGACTTATCAAACAAGTCGTTCAAAAGAGGTTATGAATAGTATTAACTAAATTTTAAACTTTATATAATCCTTATAATTTTAGAATCCATATTATGAGTTTCTTAGACATAATTTAAGAACAAATTCCTTTTTTTCAGATAAAAGAAGTATTTTTCAGAAATGCACTTTTACCAACTTTAATAGTGATTCCTTTTTAAATCCAATATTTTAAAATTTTATATACTCAATTTGAATAAATAAATTTATTCTTCCGAATGGGGACATAAAACAAATTTACAATGTAACACCCCAAGCTTCTACGGTACGCTTCTCTTTGAATAATGTGATAGCGTGTGTTGTACGCAACATCGAGTTTTAACACACCACAACCAATCAAACTAGCCGTTATGAATAGTAATACCTACTTTTTGAAATTTTATAAATTATATCTCTCAAAATGGAGTTCATTTTTTGATTCGGAATATTGAAATTATCCTAGGGTGAAATTTTGGTAATTTTCGGATAACTTTTATATTTTGATGAATAGTGAAAATTACTAAATTTTAATTAAAAACTACTTTTTAATCGAAATAATTAATATTGATAAATTATGAATTTGAGTCTTTTTAAAGTATATTTAGAATAGATTTTTACCATTTAATTCAATGTTTTTCATTGGACCTAATTTTACAATTAAACCAGACATAAACAAGTGTCAATCTTTTAATAGTTATTATCCCTTAAAAACACGCTTTTTGTTTTAAAAACGGGAATTAATTTTAAATTAATTTCTGCCACTTCTGTGTTTTGAATTTAGAAAAATGCATTCCATATTTGGAATCAGGTTTTTCATATTGTGTAAATAGGTAATTTTTATTTTTAGACATTTTGAATAATTATTTCGGTAAATATTTTATTTACCATGGTTAAATGGTAATTCCGGTAAATAAGGGTTAAACAATAATATTAAAATAATAACAAATTACACTAAAACATGTCCTAACCTTATTATTTGATACATGTTCGACCATGGGCATATTGGGGTCTATTTTTGGACCCCATGGAGACAATTGTAAGTGATAATGACAATTTATATTAATTAAGTTAAAATGAATACAAAAATGACACAAGCATATATCTTTTAGAAAAAAAAATTTAAATAGAGTTATATATGTTGGAGTTTCGACTATAAATATTCATTAGAAAGACAAAAAGATTTCATACATAAGGATATTTTATTTATAAATTTTATACATTAAATAATTTAAATTATTTATGACACAATGATGATGCAGTAATTACCATAGTAGTGAAAATTCAAAATAATTGATATTATAAATACCCAAATAAATATAATCGGAGCCTTTTATTGAATTAAACTAATTTTATATGTTAATATGACATATAGGATTGATTTAATTAGATTTTTGAGAAGTAATCATTCTGTTATGAGTTTAACAAAAATCAATTATTGAATAGTGTCAAAATTGACATAAAAGAGTTTTTAAAAACAAATATTATATTATTAATTGATATTAAATTCCTAAAAATATAATGTTCAGACAAAATAATTATAAAATGATAGTTGTATAATTAATAGACCACTTGGGTGGTCTCTTGGATGTATATAGTAAGTTTATTAACCATATAATATAAAAATACAAAGAGAAATTGTAAAAGTGAAACTAATTAACTAAGAGTTAATATTTAATGATAAAGTTAATATAGTAACTCAAACCTGTCTAAATTATATTGGTTGAGTTTTTTGTCACCCATCCCCACCTTAAACTTTAAAGAATCTACTTTTGAGCCATTATAAACCAAATATGAATTTATTATAAAATAATATTTCTAGCTTTTCCAAATGTGCCCCTCACCCCTCTTATAAAAGGGTATTCCTCCTTCTCATTAATTCACACTTTCAAAGCCTTTTGGTTCGGACAACCTCTGCCCAAATACTCTCTCTCAACATCTTTCACTTATTCCTAGAGGCCTTCCATTAGTTATAAGGCCAACTTAAGGATCCCTTTTGATCAAATCAAAAGGAAGAACCCAAAGAAGAGGTAATGATTTCACCACCCTTTTTCAAGTTCCTTTCTTCTTCCACTTCTTCTTTCTTTGTTATTACCATTATAAAATAATAACTCCAGTATATTATATATGATTTTATGTCATTATAAACATTTTACAACCATATTTTAGTATTCTATCCATCCATTGAATAACATTTCACCATACGTGCGTACGTACGGCTTACCGTCTCCATGTCGTGGTGTAATTGTTATTCAATAAATTATTATTTGGATGGGTATAATAATGATGTTTAATTCATGTAAATAATAAATATAACATGATAATGATTCTGTATATATGATATACCATCCAATTATATATTATTTTAAAATCAAAAGAATGATATTGTCGCTCGTGCGTACAGACGGACTACTGTCTCCACGAACGCGATGAGATTCATTCTCTATCGTATCCATTGAAGTATAATTATCATTTGATGATTTAAAAATAATTTTTAAGGACATTATATCATTCTGGATATAAATAAGATACATCCTATCCATGACAACCACGTCTTACGTAACAAAACATATAAAAGAAAACGAGTAAGTTAACACCTCAATCAATGATAATTCTAAGATATTATTAACAATGCAATGTTACAAGATCATATATGATATCATATAAATATATATGATTCTTTTATAATTTAATAACAATTATTTCACCATTATACATGAGGTTAACCTACCCCCAACAATGGAAAAGTACAAGGTCAGGGGTTTTCATCTCACTCCTTATTCCTGTGAGATTCATGCCATATTGCCACTATTACCTTTTGTGTGGTGTATGTACTACCCATAATTATATTATTTGTGTAATAAACATTAATTTATGTGTAATTACATATTCATTGTTTGATACTTCTTTCATGAGTCATATGTTTCATAAGTTACCAAATTGGTAAGGGTTAATTTCACAATCTCTTTATTATCTGAGGTTGTTTTTACACATGTATCTACAGGGACATATTTATTATCCATGTACATGATTTAAGAAAGAGTTATCAAATTTATTAATTTAATGGAATTTTTACTAAAACATCATTTCAAATGTTTTAAATATCAATTCTTTTAAATCTTTTTCATTAATTTCCATTTCTTCAAAATGGTTTTTAAGGATTTATTTATATAGACATGAATGTTTTTAAAATGTTAATTCCATTCAAAAGTTTCTAAGTGGTATGTGACACATTGATTCAAAAATTTCCTTAAATGTCTTCTTTTCTAAAATGTGTTACTTTTAAATGTTTTCATGAAAATGGGGTATTTCTCTCAAAGCGATTTACAAATCAATCTCATCTATGTCAAAATTCTTTAATTGATTTTAAACTTGTTTTGAAGTTGATTTATCATGATACAAATCTTACATATTGTGTTGAAGGTTTTGTGATATATTTTGCTATGGATGTGTTATTTTTATACCATTCATGGTTTATGGGTAAAGTATTGACATTTCGCATGCTAGTTTTAATACAAATATTTATATTATATTTCAACCTCTTCTTAAGATGAATGTGTTGGACTAGTATGTTCCGGGTTGGGGACCGGTAAAAGTAAGCCCTCCAGATTGGTGTCCGGTTATTAGAGGCACTCCGGGTTAGTGTCCGATTATTAGAGGCACTCTGGGTTGGAGTCTGCTTACAGAGGCTCTCCGGGTTGGGTTCTAGTTACAGTTATAACTTAGGTATTGGCACGAGGCCTTGACACAAAAATTAAAGTTCGGCATTATGCATTCCATCATAATGAAAGTGGTTATTGATATTGCATGTGATTATTCGATTAGTAGAATATCAATGTGAATAAGTAAATGGAATTATTTCATTTTATTTTTTCCATACTATGTTGATGTTTAAGTTTAAATGGCTTTTGTTTTAGTTATACATTGCCTTAAATGTTTATGCTTATTTATGAAACTTTCCGCTGTATTGCTTACCCTTACGGAGCATTTGAGCTCACCGCTTTCTATGTTTTATTTTTTTCCCAGGATTCCACGAAGTATATTTTGATTGATAAGAAGGGTTAAGAAAAGGGAATAATGGCATTCATAAAGGATTATTTATGTTGTTTTGTATGTTATGAAGTGTAATGTAACATTCATGTGTGTAATCTATTTTCCAAGACTGCTAAACTAATCGGTCCTTTGGGACATGATTCCTTGTAATCATGCCAATGTATTAAAATAATGCACCGACTCTGGGTAACTGGGGTCTGGGCATTACAATTAATGAAAAAAAATTATGTACTGTACATAAAAATGGGTATGAAATTGGAAAGTACCCCATAACAGGGTTTTCTTATTAGGATAAATTAAGAAGGGAACCCTATAATACATGAATTATCCTATTCAAGAATGTTAAAATTATCTGGATACACTATATTGGAAGATAATAATTTAATTTATGATAATTATATAAAAAAATGAATAATTTCATTGTGATTAATAGAGATAAAGAATAACTAAAATGAAAAATGGTGGTTCTGGAAGAACCCCTTACCTTATGATTGAATGTGTTCTGCACTTTCACTTAATGTCCTGGATAATGAAATTATATTCATAAATAATTTAATTCATAAAATATTATATATTTTACATGTTTCATTATTATTTTGTTATATTCAATTATGGTCTTTAATATGAGTTATGAGATTCATTTTCATCGTTCGGCATTATTATTTTCCTTTGTTTTCATTATTGGTTCACTTGTATACATATACTAAAGATCATGTGAAATGTGAATAGTAATATAGAATTGAAGTTATATGTCATTAATGATCTCATAGGATACTGAATGGTATTATATATGATTTTTTCTATATTTTAGGAAGATTAATTTGTTAAAGCATTAATGATAACCATTTTGATTATTTTGGTGTTTTTTATCATCACAAACATGTTTTGTATTATGTATTAATATTATATATATACATGTAAAAGAAAATGAAATTAGTTTTTTAAATATATAAAAGTATTTTTTTAAAATTAAAATGTTTTTACAACCATCCTTTATGGTGGAATTAAAAAAGTAATGCTAATCATCTTTTAAGGCAGTAAATCGACACCTCACATATGATGTTTTTATTTTTCGAATAAAAATGGGTGAGAGAATAGAATTGATGGTTGATATTCCATTAACATAAAAAAATTAAATTATATATACGATAATGGATTCATCCAGAATTTTGGGATAGATTATGTAAATAATGGATAATAAAATAAATGAAAATGAAATAATATTAAATAAAAAATGGGTATTTTTTCTCTTGAATTCCCCTAATTGAGAAACTCTTTAAGGAAATTTGAAATTTTATTTTTTGTGAGAATAGAAGGAAAAAATGTGGTGGAGTGGTTAGGTAGAGGGTTTTGTCTGAAATTGGATAAGAATCATGGCTTTGGATGTGTGAGGAGAATACGTGGCGAGGAGTGGTATTTTACAGTGGATGGGAGGGGAGTTTTTTAATTATTTTATTCACTAGTTTATTATATTAGCTAAATGCTATAAATAGATTTTATTCACATGGATAAACACAATAAACTAATATATATTGTATGATAATACAGTTCTAACATCAAAAATGGCTAAAAAACAATGTATTTAGTATATAATTTATATACTCAAAATTACTTTATTTCACTATTCACCAAAAATTCAACTATTTATGAAAAATCCAAAAAAATCACCCTAACCATTTATTGTGGGTACAATTTATAGATGAACTCCATTATATGAAATTAATTTTCTATTTATAAAAAATTGTAAATTACTAATAAAATAATCATTTATTTGAAAAATACTGATATAAAAATTATAACTGATTTTATAACACTTTGAAATAGAATTTAGGACTTATAAGATTATATTATTATAATAAAAAAACTAAATATTAACATATGGATATATTTTATGAAAAAAATCATTTAAATAACTATATTAATTATATAAATTAAAATAAACATTTCTCCATCACAATGAAATACCAAAAATTAATTTACCATTTTTAAAACATTTATTTTCATATTATATGATATAAATATACCATGTTTTCATTGTTATTTTACAAAAATCATAGTTATACATTCATTTGCGAGTTTACTATTCTATTGGTTATATTACTATTCTTTATGGATCCTTTTCTATTCGAATGATCATATTTAATAGTATACTACATTTTTAAACATGGTGTTTTGTGAAACATAAACTATAAAAGTTGACAAATTCTTAAAGAGACACTCTATAAGATCATAGGGTTCTATATTGTCCCCTCCAACTAAAGGTATATCCCATTAATATTTATAGTTTCATCAAAAAATGATTTTGGAAGTTTTTCAAAATAATTTTCTCTTGTTCCCTCATCACCTCTTAAATTTTATGATTTTTCCAGATAACATTTACGAAACATGTCGTCATACTCCAGAACACCTATTCTGTAGTGTGAAAAATAATGATGGGATCTCTATAGTAAGATAAACCAGGTTCCAATTTTATTCCATGAAATGTGAGGACATGAATATATTCTGGCTAGTACTTCATTAACAAAGAGATATGGAACATATTTTTTTTAAAAGGATAAGTGGCATCACCAAATGAAAATGTATATATTCAATTATCTACATAATTTCTAAAGGTCCAATATAACTAGGGCTCATTTTCCCTTTTATTCTAAATCATATAACACCCATCCATTGATATAACTCATGAATTCATGATAACTTACTTGAGACTCAATATCTTTCCTCTAGGTATTGACATACATCTTTTTCTACTTTTTTCAGCTTTGATATGTGTTTCAATGGTGTTTACCTTTTCAACTATTTAATCCACATGACTTGGACCAACATGGTTCATAATAAAAACAAATAATGTGATCTAGTTGTTTTATGACATATCTATCCATAAAATGGTTTATATCATTATGTTTGAAGACTTGAATGGAATGTATTGTGGTAGGAAAAGTCTACCAAAATTAAATACTGATCCCACATGCCTTGAATTTCATGTGATCATGATCTCAACATGTCTTCTATAGTATGACTCATACTTTATGACTACCAGTCAATTTGAGGTTGATAATATGTACCCAAATAAAGCTCAGTATCCAATTTTTTTAATACATTTCCAATAATAAATGTAATTCATGGATCATGATCTGAAATAGTTGAATGAGGTTCTCCATGAAGTCTTGAAATTTTATTAATTTAAAGTTGTGTATGGCATTATAATGGAAAATCCTCTATTGTTTTTGGAAAATGTGCATATTTGGAATGTATATCAACAATTTACTATATTGTGTCATTCATTATTGGATTTTTTGGTAATATAGTTACTAATCCATAATAATTTCATCCAATATCCATGAAGGAATTGGTAGAGGTTGCATGAATCATATGGGTTATTTTAATTCGTTCATCGCCTATTGATAGATGAGACATCAAGAAAAATAATAAACAATTTACGACTTTTAATTAATCTACATAAAATGTTCCTTAAATTCAATAAACCTCAAACTGATACCAGGGTGTATAATGAAATCTGATTTATCAGAATAATCCAATATTTCCCCTTTTAAATCGTTTATAGTGACAACACAAAGCATCTTAAAAAAATTTAGAATTCCAACCTCATACATGATGTTTTACAACATCACATCATTCACAACATTAATTTTCCTTTGAAATTTATCATATTCAGAATGAGAACATTTAATCCATTCTAATATATATGGTTTGGAAACCAATTAATAATGCAGTGATGTTTTACCTTTATTGATAATTCCAAAATACATATTGAATATATCCCAATACACTGGATCTCAATCAATCCTAATATTATTTAAAAATCCATGATACTTTTTCTCCAATAATCTGCTACATTATTTTCCATTCATGGGTGATAATGTATGGAGAAATCATAATCCTTGAGTAGCTCAATCCATATTATTTTCCATTTGTTGGGTTCTTTCAATGTTAATGTATATTTTAATTTCTTTTGATCTGTATATATCTCATTTATTTCACCATAGGGATACCATATCCATATTTTCTATGCTATGATTAAAGATGATTACTCAATATCATGATTTAGATAGTTCTATTCATGATTTTGTAACTACCTTGATGCATATTCAATAATTATATAATTCATTATAAGAAACAAAATTAATCTCACAGATGCATTACTATAATTCACAAGCCCACCATTTACCAATGTTATAATATTTATTGGAGTAATAAATAATATCATATTCTATTGTTATGTGTATTATTCACATTACATTTTCCAAATAAAATTATCCTTTTTATGAGAAATCCTGGTTAACATGTTAGCTAATTTGGAAAAATTATTAATGAATCATGGAGATTAACCTGGTAATGCAATGGATCTCTGTACCTCAATTATGTTAATGGGTGAATGTCATTATTGATATGACTTTGTCTTCATAGGATCGACTGATATTCCATCCATAGAGATATTAAGGCCCTGAAAATAAACATTTTGATTCTAGATTTCATGCTTTAAAAAATCACACATAACATTTTTATTATAAGAGTCCCAATCAATATCAACAAGTTGTTCACATAGCCCTAATTTATTTCTTAATATATCAAGTATCATCAATATATAACACAAAAAGAATTCAAGATTTTCCTTGAACACATTTTTCAATAGACCTATAAAAATGGAGGGTTCATTAGTCAGTCCAAATGGCATTAATATGAACACATAATGTCAATAACTATTCAAAAATGATGTATTTGGAATATCTACCATCCTCACAAATGATTAATGATATCTATACCAAAGGTCAATTATTGAAAAAAATTTATGTCCTTGGAGATGATCAAATAAATCATCAATGTGAGGTATATGATATGGTCTTTGTTGTAAAAGCATTAATTTCTGTATAGTCAATGAACAACAACACAAATCTATCTGTCTCCATGAACAAGATAACATGGTCTCCCCATGTAGAAATAAAATTGTGAATAAATTCATTATTACTCAACTCCTCTATTTGTTTCTTCATCTATACAAATTCAACAGTGGCCAATCTATAAGGATTCTTTGATACTAGTCTTTCATCATTGATAGAATAAATAGAAAAGTCAATTTCCCGCTCTATAGAATATCCAAGTAAATCCTCTAAAAATACATCAATGTATTCAAGTATAATGTGTACGACTTCAATTTGAAGATTTACTTATTCATCCATAGATGATTTTTTATCTTCTTCGCGTAGAATTTTTTTAGAGTAGCTAATGTATTTAGATCAAGATATGAATCAGATGATGAACTATCCACTCTAATATTGAGAACTTCCATTCCTTCATCCTGGATCATAATTTCATTATCTTTAAAATAATTTTTTTGAGTTATATTTCAAAACCTAGTCCATTAAAAGGATTATATCGATATGAACCACATGTATGATGCTAAAATGATAAAGTAGAGCATGTTTATCTATCATAATAGGAACTTTTAAACACATCATTTTTGTAATATGGATTCTACTAGAAATCATAAATGAAAATTTCATAGTTAAGTTGAATTGGGAGTATATAATTTTTAAATAATATTGTGAATATATAAACGGATGTCGTGATCTATATTCACATGAAGTGTAACACCCCAAGCTTCTACGGTACGTTTCCCTTCGAATAATGCGATAGCGTGTGTTGTACGCAACCTCGAGTTCTAACACACACCACAACTAATTAAACTAGCCATTGTGAATAGTAATACCTAATTTTTGTAATCATATATATTTTATATTTCAAAATGGACTTCATTTTTGGATTCGGAATATTGAAATTAGCCTAGGGTGATATTTTGGTACTTTTCGGATAACTTTTATATTTTGATGAATAGTGAAAATTACTAAATTTTAATTAAAAACAACTTTTTTAATCAAAATAATTAATAGTGATAAATTGTGAATTTGAGTGGTTTTAAAGTGTATTTAGAATATATTTTTACCATTTAATATAATGTTGGTCATTGGACATAATTTTACAATTAAACCGAACATAAACAAGTGTCAATCTTTTGATAGTTATTACCTCTTAAAAACACGCTTTTTGTTTTGACAGCGGGAATTAATTTTAAATTAATTTCTGCAACTTATATGTTTTGAATTTAGAAAAATGGATTCTATATTTGGAATCAGGATGTCCAAATTGTGTAAATAGGTAACTTTTATTTTTAGACATTTTGAATAATTACTGTGGTAAATATTTTATTTACCATGGTTAAGGGTAAATCCGGTAAATAAGGGTTAAAAAATAATATTATAATAATACCAAATTACCCTAAAAAGTGTCCTAACCTTATTGGTGGACACATACCCGACCATGAGCATCCTTGGGTCAATTTGGGGACCCCTTGGAGCCACTTGTATGTGGTAGAGACACTTTATATTAATAAAGTTAAAATAAAAATAAAAATGGCATAAGCTTACATCTTTTAGAAGAACAATTTTTACATAGGGTTATACATGTTGGATTTTCGATTATAAATATTAATTAGAAATATAAAAAGATTTCCTACATAATGATATTTTATTTATAATTTTTAGACATCAAATAATTTAAATTATTAATGACAAAATAATGATGCAATGTTTACCTCATTAATAAATCATTTAAATAAATAAGATTATAATTATTAAAATATTATCTAAAACCTGTCCAATTCTTATTGGTTGATGTTATTTAGAATATTAGTCATCTTATATTCGACCTCAATGATTTTTGTACCATTATAAACCGAATATAATTATATTATAAAGTAATACTTTCACTCTTTCCTAAAGAGCCCCTCTTCTCCCTTTTAAAAGGAGACCACTTATACTCATTCCTCACACCTCTCAAGACACTTGGCTCGTCCAAACTCTGACCAACTAATCTCCCCACATCCCTCTCCTCCTCCTTGAAGCTTCCCCTTAGGCAGAAATCATTTCAAGAAGTCCTTTGGTTCCAACCAAAGTGAGTTACCTAAATTAAAGGTAACGATTTCTCTTAAATTATTTTCCTTTATTTTGCTTCTCCAACCCCCAAACTCTTTTTATTTCCTTTCTTTTGTAACAACACCAGTATCCTCAATATACTAGGATGTTGTTATAAGAAGGAATCAAACTACACATACACACAACTCCATCTAATGGATGATGAACATAATGTTTCTGTGGATGGCAAACTAACGCCTCACGAAACGATGATTGTTCAAATACATCTTACCGCCTATCATGGTGGCCATTATGATGGAACTGTAATTAAATATTATATTAATGATATATATTTTATATATAAGCTTCTGTAATTCCATTTTATTTCATACCATTATTCGTTTCATGTTGTATATACATACGATAATTTCATTTGAGGAAGTGCGGACTACCGCCCCCTTAAAATGATATGACTCGTTCATACCACACATGGAACGTATAAAGGATGGTGTTAATGAACTTAAGTAACATATATAAAATATTATATTATATTGGAATATTAATATACCTATGTATCATTTGGATTCAATTCTTTTAAAATAAAAATTAAATGGAAGTAGCGTTCGTGTGTACGTACGGACTACCGTCTCCACGAACGCGGTGAGATCCATCCTCCATCGTATCCATTCAAGTCTTATTCTCATTTTAGGGTTAAAAATAATGTTAATATCATTCTGATTATGAATAAGATTTAATCTATCCATTACAAACATGTCTTACGTAACCAAACATTTAAGAAGAACGAATCGATTATCACCTGAAACGACGATAATACTAAGATATTATTAATAAAGCAATGTTAAAAGATCATATATGATATCATATTAATGTATATGATTCTTGTATAATTTAATAACAATTATTTCACCATTATACAGGAGGTTAACTGACCACAACAAAGGAAAAGTACAAGGTAAGGGTTATTTCACAATCTCTTCATTATCCGAGGTTGTTTATACGTAATAATCAACTGGGATATCTTTATCATCCACATCCATGTTTCTTGAAAATGTATTTCAAAACATTTTTACTATTTACAAGAATATGGGTTAAAGTCATTTATACCCTTGTTTGACTTTTTATAAGAGGTTTATATAGGAATCTTTCCGTCGTTTTCAAAACAAGGTCCTTTTAACCTTTTCGACAGATTTGAGGTAAGAATGTTTTTTTTAACTTATACGGCGGGTGCGGTTATTTTACACCGTTATAAAATCTTCAAAGCTTTCCTTACAAGTTTATAAGAATATTTTCAAAGAAAATGTTTTATTTTATATGGATCTTAAATGATTTCAAAATAAAAGGAGATATTTCTTTAAAAATAATTTTGATTTCATCTACGTCAACATCCTTTGATGGATTTTAAGATTATTTGAAGTTGATTTATTATGATACAAAACTTCTATATTGTATTGAAGGTTTTGTGATATGTTTGACTATGGATGTGCAATTTTTATACCATTCATAGTTTATGGTGAAATTATTGACATTTCGTATGCTAGTTTTAATACGAATGTTTATGTTATGTTTAAACATTTCCATATGGGAATGCATTGGACTTAATAAGTGACGGGTGGAGCCCGCTATAGCTCCTCGATGCATCGGTAGGTCTCATGAGACAAACTAGTGTCTTGGCACAAGGCCTTGACAAAATCTTATTTGTAGTCTTGGCACGAGGCCTTGGCTATGTGGTTATGATAGTCTGGAATTATGCATTCCATCATTATGAAAGTGGTTATTGATTTTTGCATGTGATTATTCGATTAGTAGAATATCCATGTGAATAAGTAAATGGCATTATTTTATTTTATTTATGCCATACCATGTTGAAAGTTCATGTTTGAAAGGATTTTGTTTTAGTTATACATTGCCTTAAAAGTTTATTCTTATTTATAAAAGTTTCCGCTATATTGTTATCCTTACTGGGCATCTGAGCTCACCCCTTTTCTATGTTTTATTTTTCCTAGGAAGTGAAGATGTAAGTTATGAATGACCTGCAGGGATATTATGAGGGGATTATAGTGTGGACTGTGGAAACATTATGTTGTTGTAGTAGTTTTTCATTTTATGATGTAATGTAAAACTTATGAATATATCTAGTGTTTCCAAGGCTACTAAACCAATCGGTCTTTCGAGATTTGATCTTTTTGTGATCATGCCAATGTTATGTAATAATGCACCGACTCTAGGCAACTAGGGTCGGGGCGTTACAGTTTGTATCAGAGGAAGTTTACTACAAACCTTGGAAGCTAGATTTAGATAAACTCTGATTAGAGCACGTAGACCTAAGATGAACTTTGAGGATTAGTATAGAAGAACTTCCTAGAATTTTGGTATTGTAGAGATTTTGTGAGTTTTCCGAGCAATACATATCTGTCTGGAAACGAGCAGGTAGAGGCGGCTCTGGCACAGATGTACCTAGGGGTAAAACCCGAAAACACCGCTTTGAGCTAGACTCGAACGGGAACTGGTGCACGACAACGGGCCTTGCTGCACTCTTGGTTATGACACTCCCGGGGGATATGCTTAGGATAACTCTCATTTTCTTTACAAATCATTATGAAGGGTTTATGAGTATATACTTCCTCAAAGAAAACATTTTTATGATTATGGATTATATCCATAAATAGTTCAATTTATATTAAGTGTTTTATAAGTATGGGATTATGTATTTTGATTCATAAACTGATCTATTTTATGCCATTGTTTAGAAATGGCGCCTAGTGGAAGAAATGGAAACCGTATCAATGCACGCACTCCATGTAGGGATTTCCCTCCTGCTCAAGATAATTATAGTGGGGCTGGTGATGCAACTGGTGCTGATCAGCTAATCACCATACTGGGACAACTTACTCAGGTAATGAATAATAACCTTACCCGTATGGAGCACCCTGATCCGCAGCGTGGAGGATCAATGATAGATCGATTCATGAGGAAACAACCACCAACGTTCAATGGGAATACAAATCCCTTAGTAGCTGAGCAATGGATATTTTCCCTAGAGAAAATATTTCAGGCTTTGGGGAGCAGTGAAAGGGAAAAAGTAATCATGGCAGTTTACCGCTTCACTGGAGATGCTGATCAATGGTGGTCATTGATTCAGAACATGAAGGAAGATGATGAAGTATCAAATATGGAATGGAGGGAGTTCAAAGATCTGTTTTTAGAAAAATAATTTCCTCGCGACCATCGAGCATATATGGAAAGACAATTTCTGAGTCTGAGACAAAAGGAGGATGAGAATGTCACAATGTATGAGGCTAACTTTACAAGGTTAGCGAGGTATGTTGGAGATTATATTCGCAACCCAAGAAGTAATATTGATCGTTTCATTGATGGGTTAAAACCATTTCTCCGTCGAGCATTAGTCTCACAATCCTTTTCATCGTACGGAGACATTGTCTCATGTGCTATCAAGACCGCAAAGGAATTCTCTAAGTCTTATGACTTTAAAGAAAAGCAAGAGAATAAGAGACATGCTGATCAATCTGGGAATGGAAATAAGGGGAAGAAAGGAAAGGTTGAATATCCATCATGTGGTAAATGTGGGAAGAAACACCCCGGTACTTGCTTGAAGGCAATGGGAGTCTGTTAGAAGTGTGGTGAAAAAGGCCACCAAGCTGATGATTGCAAGGGGAAGAAGGAAGCTACCAACGTTCAGTGCTACAATTGAAGGGAGATGGGGCATTATGCAAATGCATGCCCTAAGCGTCAGGAGAACTTACCTCAGAAAAGTCCAAGGGATCAAGGCCAGGCTTATGCTATCACTACTGCTGAGGTAGAAGCTCCGAAAGACGTGGTGGCAGGTAATTTAATGGTTTCCTCATGTTTAGCAAATGCATTATTTGATTCTGGATCATTGCATTGTTTCATATCTTCCCAGTTTGCTAAGAAAATTAGATATTTCCAATTTTATTTAATAAGGGAGTTGTCAGTTAAAACTCCTAAGGGAAGTATCGTTGCAACAAAGTTTTGTGAATCAGTCCCCATTAGATCACATAAATTTTCTTTATCTGCTGATCTCATCGTCATACCTATGATTGAGTTTGATATAATCCTCGGTATGGACTGGCTTTCGGACTATGATGCGAAGATTTATTGTAAGAAGAAAGAGGTTACGATTCTTGATGATAATGATAAGGAACACCTTATTTTTAGAGCAGAATCGTCACCACCTAATTCTTATTTAGATCCACCCTCAATAGCTCAACTAAATTCAATTATTGGGGAGGAAGAGAATTAAATAACTGCGGGTGAGGAAAGGAATGTTCAAATAGAGGATGTACCTGTTGTGAAAGAATTTGTAGATGTATTTCCAGAAGATTTACCTGGACATCCTCCAGAATGAGAAGTTGAGTTTTCTATTGATTTGATTCCTGGATGAAGGCCTATATCAAAGACCCCTTATAGAATGGCCACTGTAGAGTTAGTCTAACTAAAGAAACAACTAGAGGAATTGAGTAATAAGAGATTTATTCGCCCTAGTGTTTCTCCATGGGGAGCCCCTGTTCTTTTTGTTAAAAAGAAAGATGGATCTATGAGGTTATGTATCGACTACAGGGAGATCAATGCTATAACGATAAAGAACAAGTATCCCTTACCTCGTATTGATGATTTATTTGACCATCTGCATGGAGCTCAATACTTTTCAAAGATTGACCTTCGATCTGGATACCATCAGTTATGTGTGAAGAAGGAAGACATTCCGAAGACAGCATTTCGAACCAGGTACGGGCATTACGAGTTTACTGTAATGCCGTTTGGATTGACTAATGCACCCTCTGTATTCATGGATCTGATGAATAGAGTTTTCAAGGAGTATCTCGATGAATTTGTGGTGGTATTTATTGATGATATCTTGGTATACTCCAAAACCTACGAAGATCATGAAAATCACTTGCGCATTATCTTGAAGACTCTGAGGAGGCATGAATTATATGGGAAGTTTAGAAAGTGTGAATTCTGGCTTCAGGAGATTTCTTTTCTTGGCCATATTGTCTCTAAAGATGGAATCTCTGTTGATCCTTCTAAGACCAAGGCAATCCAAGAATGGCCAGCACCTACGAGTATAACTGAGGTACGTAGTTTTATTGGTTTGGCAGGTTATTATCGACGTTTCGTCTAGAATTTTGCCCGATTGGCTAACCCATTAACGAAGCTCACACGTAAAGGGGTTAAATTTGTTTGGACAAAAGAGTGTGAAGAATGTTTCGAAGAACTGAAGAGAAGATTAGTCAATGCTCCTATATTGACTCTACCATCGGGGAATGATGGGTTCGTTATTTATAGTGATGCATCGAAGAAAGGACTTGGATGTGTCCTTATGCAGAATGATAGAGTTATTGCCTATGCATCACGACAGTTGAAAATTCATGAACAAAACTATCCTACTCATGATCTCGAGTTAGCAGCAGTGATCTTTTCTTTGAAGATATGGAGGCACTACCTCTATGGTGAAAAATGTGAGATTTATACTGATCACAAGAGTTTGAAGTATATTTTCTCACAAAAAGAACTCAACATGAGGCAAAGGAGATGGCTTGAATTACTCAAGGATTATGATTGTACGATACACTACCACCCAGGGAAGGCAAACAAGGTGGAAGATGCTTTGAGTAGAAAAGACCATGGAGTTTTGACCAATATGAGAATTGAAAGGGATCCAATTTTCATGGATCTAGTGAAGATGGACATGGGAATAACCAGGGAAGGTGAAACATCAATGCTTTTTCAAATGGTTGCCAAACCATCTTTACTAGAAAGGATTAAGAGTTCTCAGACCGATGATGAAGAATTCCAAAAGAAGATTAAAGCTGTGAATGATGGGAGATTGAGAGACTTTGTGTATGAAGATGGAATTTTGAAATTCGGGAAGAGACTTTGTGTTCCCTATATACCTGATCTAAAAAGGGAATTGCTGGATGATGCTCAAAGTTCCAATTTCTCTATACACCCTGGGAGCACCAAAATGTATAGAGATTTGAAGGAACATTTTTGGTGGGACAACATGATGAGAGAGATTGCTGATTTTGTGTCAAGATGTATGGTTTGTCAACAAGTGAAAGCTGGAAGGCAACAGCCTGGAGGAGTCATGCAACCTCTTCCCATACCGGAGTGGAAATGGGACAATGTTACGATGGACTTTTTCATGGGGCTACCGAAGACTCCTAGAAGGAACGATGCAATATGGGTTATTGTTGATCGTCTTACCAATTCAGCACATTTTCTTGCTATAATAGAAGATCTACCCCTGGAACGTCTAGTAAGACTATACATTAATTAAGTTGTGAGACTTCATGGAGTACCCCTATCGATTGTTTCTGATCGTGATCCCCGTTTTACTTCAAGATTTTGGAAAAGTCTTCAGAAATCCCTGGATACTGAACTTCATTTGAGCACTGCTTACCACCCTCAGACAGATGGACAATCAGAACGGACTATTCAAACCTTAGAGGACATGTTGAGATCTTGCTCACTTGACATTCAGGGTATGTGGGATCAATATTTACCTCTGGTAGAATTTTCCTATAACAATAGCTTCCATTCAAGTATTCAGATGGCACCATATGAAGAGTTATATGGAAAGAGATGTCGTACACCAACCTGTTGGGATGACGTTGGTGAAAGAAAACTTGTAGGCCCTGAACTGGTGGAGGAAACGGTGGAAAAGGTGAAGGTAATCCAAAATCACATCAAAGCAGCTCAAAGTAGGCAGAAGAGCTATGCCGATAATCGAAGGAAGGATTTGGAATTTCAGGTCGGTGATCATGTTTTTCTAAAGGTATCTCCATGGAAGGGAGTCATACGTTTTGGTAAGAAAGGTAAATTGAGTCCAAGGTACATCGGACCTTTCGATATTCTAGAATGAATTGGGGTTGTGGCTTACCGATTGGCAATGCCGCCAAGTCTCTCCAAAGTTCACGATGTGTTCCACGTATCTCTGTTGAGAAAATACATGCCTGACCCAACGCATGTACTCACCTATGAGGAATTAGAACTGGAACCCGATCTGTCTTATTGTGAAGAGCCCGTCAAGATTCTTGATACAAGAGAACAAGTACTGAGAAACCGGACGACACGTCTGGTAAAAGTTTTGTGGAGAAATCATAAGATGGAAGAGGCAACGTGGGAACCCGAGGAACTTATGATGAAGAACCACCCGAGTCTTTTTATGTAGTAATACCCTAGAAATTACGAGGACGCAATTATTTGAAGGAGGTGAGAATGTAACACCCCAAGCTTCTACGGTACGTTTCCCTTCGAATAATGTGATAGCGTGTGTTGTACGCAACCTCGAGTTCTAACACACCACAACTAATTAAACTAGCCGTTATGAATAGTAATACCTACTTTTTGTAATCATATATATTTTATATTTCAAAATGGACTTCATTTTTGGATTCGGAATATTGAAATTAGCCTAGGGTGATATTTTGGTACTTTTCGGATAACTTTTATATTTTGATGAATAGTGAAAATTACTAAATTTTAATTAAAAACAACTTTTTTAATCAAAATAATTAATAGTGATAAATTGTGAATTTGAGTGGTTTTAAAGTATATTTAGAATATATTTTTACCATTTAATATAATGTTGGTCATTGGACATAATTTTACAATTAAACCGAACATAAACAAGTGTCAATCTTTTGATAGTTATTACCTCTTAAAAACACGCTTTTTGTTTTGACAGCGGGAATTAATTTTAAATTAATTTCTGCCACTTCTGTGTTTTGAATTTAGAAAAATGGATTCCATATTTGGAATCAGGATGTCCAAATTGTGTAAATAGGTAACTTTTATTTTTTGACATTTTGAATAATTACTGTGGTAAATATTTTATTTACCATGGTTAAGGGTAAATCCGGTAAATAAGGGTTAAAAAATAATATTATAATAATACAAAATTACCCTAAAACGTGTCCTAACCTTATTGGTGGACACATACCCGACCATGAACATCCTTGGGTCAATTTGGGGACCCCTTGGAGCCACTTGTATGTGGTAGGAACACTTTATATTAATAAAGTTAAAATAAAAATAAAAATGGCATAAACTTACATCTTTTAGAAGAACAATTTTTACATAGGGTTATACATGTTGGATATTCGATTATAAATATTAATTAGAAAGATAAAACGATTTACTACATAATGATATTTTATTTAAAATTTATAGACATCAAATAATTTAAATTATTAATGACACAATAATGATGCAATGTTTACCTCATTAATAAATCATTTAAATAAATAAGATTATAATGATTAAAATATTATCTAAAACCTGTCCAATTCTTATTGGTTGATGTTATTTAGAATATTAGTCATCTTATCTTCGACCTCAATGATTTTTGGACCATTATAAACCGAATATAATTCTATTATAAAGTAATACTTTCACTCTTTCCTAAAGAGCCCCTCTTCTCCCCACTTGGCTCGTCCAAACTATGCCCAACTAAGCTCCCCACATCCCTATCCTCTTCCTTGAAGCTTCCCCTTAGGCAGAAATCATTTCAAGAAGTCATTTGGTTCCAACCAAAGTGAGTTACCTATATTAAAGGTAATGATTTCTCTTAAATTATTTTCCTTTATTTTGCTTCTCCAACCCCCAAACTCTTTTTATCTCCTTTCTTTTGTAACAACACCAGTATCCTCAATATACTAGGATGTTGTTATAAGACGGATTCAAACTACACATACACACAACTCCATCTAATGGATGATGAACATAATGTTTCTGTGGATGGAAAACTAACGCCTCACGAAACGATGATTGTTCAAATACATCTTACCGCCTCTCATGGTGGCCATTATGATGGCACTGTAATTAAATATGGTATTAATGATATATATTTTATATATAAGTTTCTGTAATTACATTTTAGTTCATACCATTATTCGTTTCATGTTGTATATACATACGATAATTTCATTTGAGGAAGTGCGGACTACCGCCCCCTTAAAATGATATGACTCGTTCATACCACACATGGAACGTATAAAGGATGGTGTTAATGAACTTAAGTAACATATATAAAATATTATATTATACTGGAATAGTAATATACCTATGTATCATTTGGATTCAATTCTTTTAAAATAAAAATTAAATGGAAGTAGCGTTCGTGCGTACGTACAGACTACCGTCTCCACGAACGCGGTGAGATCCATCCTCCATCGTATCCATTCAAGTCTTATTCTCATTTTAGGGTTAAAAATAATGTTAATATCATTCTGATTATGAATAAGATTTAATCTATCCATTACAAACATGTCTTAGGTAACCAAACATTTAAGAAGAACAAATCGATTATCACCTGAAACGACGATAATACTAAGATATTATTAATAAAGCAATGTTAAAAGATCATATATGATATCATATTAATGTATATGATTCAAGTATAATTTAATAACAATTATTTCACCATTATACAGGAGGTTAACCGACCCCAACAAAGGAAAAGTACAAGGTAAGGCTTATTTCACAATCTCTTCATTATCTGAGGTTGTTTATACGTAATAATCTACTGGGATATCTTTATCATCCACATCCATGTTTCTTAAAAATGTATTTCAAAACATTTTTACTATTTACAAGAATATGGGTTAAAGTCATTTATACCCTTGTTTGACTTTTTATAAGAGGTTTATAAAGGAATCTTTCCGTCATTTTCAAAATAAGGCCCTTTTTAACCTTTTCGACAGAATTGAGGTAAGAATGTTTTTTTTAACTTATACGGCGGGTGCGGTTATTTTACGCCGTTATAAAATCTTCAAAGCTTTCCTTACAAGCTTATAAGAATATTTTAAAAGAAAATGTTTTATTTTATATGGATCTTAAATGATTTCAAAATAAAAGGAGATATTTCTTTAAAAAGAATTTTGATTTCATCTACGTCAACATCCTTTGATTGATTTTAAGATTATTTGAAGTTGATTTATTATGATACAAAACTTCTATATTGTATTGAAGGTTTTGTGATATGTTTGACTATGGATGTTCTATTTTTATACCATTCATAGTTTATGGTGAAATTATTGACATTTCGTATGCTAGTTTTAATACGAATGTTTATGTTATGTTTAAACCTTTTCATATGGGAATGCATTGGACTTAATAAGTGACGGGTGGAGCCCGCTATAGATCCTCGATGCATCGGTAGGTCTCATGAGACAAACTAGTGTCTTGGCACAAGGCCTTGACAAAATCTTATTTGTAGTCTTGGCACGAGGCCTTGGCTATGTGGTTATGATAGTCTGGCATTATGAATTCCAACATTATGAAAGTGGTTATTGATTTTTGCATGTGATTATTCGATTAGTAGAATATCCATGTGAATAAGTAAATGGCGTTATTTCATATTATTTATGTCATACCATGTTGAAAGTTCATGTTTGAAAAGATTTTGTTTTAGTTATACATTGCCTTAAAAGTTTATTCTTATTTATAAAAGTTTCCGCTATATTGTTATCCTTACTGGGCATTTGAGCTCACCCCTTTTCTATGTTTTATTTTTCCCAGGAAGTGAAGATGTAAGTTATGAATGACCTGCAGGGATATTATGAGGGGATTATAGTGTGGACTGTGGAAACATTATGTTGTTGTAGTAGTTTTTCATTTTATGATGTAATGTAAAACTTATGAATATATCTAGTGTTTCCAAGGCTACTAAACCAATCGGTCTTTCGAGATTTGATCTTTCTTGTGATCATGCCAATGTTATGTAATAATGCACCGACTCTAGGCAACTAAGGTCAGGGCGTTACATGAAGAATTATCAAAATTTGAGGAGATGATTATTGATCATGTCAACACATCATTTGTAACTTCAACCACTATTATTGTGATCACAGAAGCTTTTCCGTGATCACGTTAATTTTTTTAAAACTAGTTTTTTGACACATTAAACAATTATTTTAATAGTTTTCCATAAACCTATAATTATGGCATGGAAAATTTGAAGATATTCCATTCTCCTTGTAATTGTGATCATGTTGGACTTTCTCACCACACACGAAGAAAAATACTTTTCAATTTATGTTATCACTAGGGTTCTTACTTCCACATGTATCTCACATTGGAAAATTCACTTTTTTATACTTCTCTTTATCCATTATTATCTATACCACCCTATAATTCTCTTTTTTTCATTTAAATTCATATGACATAATGAATTCGTTATTGGCCATTATGGAACATGAAATTATAACTTCGTATAAGGAAAATGTTTTTAGACAAGTTCTATTCAGAGGAATCGTTTTAACCAATCCAAGAATCAATCAATATTGTTATTTTTTATTACATATGTAATCGATTGAGTACCATGTAAATCATGTAATGTTTTAATCATACATGGTGATGTTTTCATCTTAATTTTGTATCACACTCACCAATTTCCTCTCCATATCCCCTCTCTATTTCAAAAAGAATCTTTTTCTGTGAATCTTTCTTCAAAATCCTTAAATTCCCTATTCATATTTTTTTCATTATACTTTGTTTTTTTTAATCAATGACAACCGTTGATCAGCTTCTACTATGAGACGAAAAAAACATGATAACATTCTCCATTTCATTACCTAGAAATGTGATAAATATATTCTCTAAGGAACATATCCATTTATCAGATACAAATATATTTTTTCCCATTGAATGATATAATATGTTTTCTCATAATGTTGTATAACATTGTTACATAGTGTTATGGATTTGGTTCCTCCATGTGAGTAATTCTATTTCCCATAACCTGAGTTATTTGTCTTAGTATAGTTAATGTTGCTCATCTTCAGTTACATCTCCCTCTCCAACATCATTATCTAGACATTTAGTGAAATACCTACATGAAATATGAGCATTGATATAATTTCTATTTCCATTAGGCTACATTTCTAAATAATTTTATACAAGAAATTAGGTTATCAATCAAAATGCATAATTCTCAAACTACAAAAACACATTACATGAATTTTAAATTTATACATATCTAATATTAGAATCATAAACATGGTTTCTTTTAGGAAATTCTTGATTTTAAATCCATTCTAATGGGTTTTATGGAAAATATGAATTATCTTAAGCATATGCACTGAGTGTGTCAATCTAGGTGAACAAGTAAAGCATGATGTCATCTACTAGGTTATACCGAGTGAGGCCCAACACACCTTGTTAGAGTTTTTACCCCTAGGTACATCTCTTCTAGAGCCATGTCAACTTGTAGAATCTAGACAAGGATGTATTTCTTGGAATACCCACATAATCTATACCTTTCAAAAATTCTATAATGTTCTTTAATGATTATCCTCAAATTATATCTTAGGGTTATGTTCCGTAATCTAGTTTCCTAGGTTTCTACATAACTTCTCCTATACCAACTATAATGTCCAAACCCTAGTAGCTCGAATTTGATGCCTTAATTATATTTTTATTGAGAACGAGCATTCTCGTAAAAAAATATCCTAACAGTATAGTAACTTTTTAAAACTAGATATAACCAAAATTTTTACATTACAAAATTCTAAAGAAAATAAACACAAATACTCCATTGGGAACACCCATGAACTCTACGATTATACCTGTATGACATTCATAATATACATATTTTCATCTTCGGGATAAGTTTAACATAAGAATGGGGAAATATCAGATCCTTAGTAAGGGTAATGAATATAATAGAAGAAAATATAAATAGTAAAAATAAGGAAATGAAAATTACTAAAATCATATGCATTTAAACATAATCTTCTTCAAAATATGGAAAGAATAATAAAAATTTAATAATTCTATATGAATAAATATATTATAAGGAAACATTACTGTGGAAATTCTACTAGACAAATAATCCCAAGGATGATCAATTACTAAAATCACAACGATGGAATGAATACTTTTGGAAATTTGAAACATAACATTGAGGACTCAACCATGAAATATAAAAAATAGACAAGGCCTCAGCCAAATCCATATATGAAATCAAAGGTAAAATACATCATCCTTGTCTATACTATATTTTCATGTTAGTCGTAACTATGCATCTAGGGGCTATAACATCCCTAGATCATCACATACATTAATTCGTTATATGAATGGATTAAATCATAAGCATCATATACATAAAGCTCCCAAATCAGAAAACCTAATCATAAAGCATCTTGAGTAATATTGTGAATCTTATCAATAAATCCCATCCACAGTGTAACATCTTAGATATTTTATATATTAATTTTATATAATATATGGATTATTTATTAGACCTAGAGATTAGATTTTTTGTGATAGCAAGTATCTACATTCACTTATTAAATAAGTGAAAAATATTAACATATTTATAATCACACACAAACATAGTTTTCATGAAAAATTGGAATAACACTTAAATGGGTTCCCAAATAAAAAATCAGAGGGTACTGCTAGATTCAAAAATGGTTTTTTATCCCAGTCATAACCTATAATTGGTCGGTGTGGGTTGATTGTGAAAAAAGTTTTTAGTGGTGAGAAATTAAACAAAATAAGTGAATATGAAGGATTTAATTTATTTTTCATCTACACAATGACCTATTTCTTCTATATGTTCTTGGCTATGGATTTTGTCTCATGGTTGGTTGCAACACCATGGAGTCTTAGATTCTATTCAAGGAAAGAGTTCTTGGAGGATGACTATGGATCCAGACCAGATCATGGATCATCATGATGATGAAGTTAAAGGATCACATGAATGGTGAAGACATACTATTCATCACCAATGATCTATCCAAACTCTAGTTAGGGTGTTTTGATTTTTGAATTTCATGCTTTTCTTAATCCCAGATGAACAATGAAGAATTCAATGAGCATCTATTGATCCGTGAATCATTAATTGATTTAAATGTGTAAATTAACTATTTCTAGTTCATTTACAATTTCTCTTCGATTACCCATCTACAATAATGAATTGAGTCTAAATGAAAAATGGATGAGGTTCATTCCTTCATTTTATCATTTTTTATTTCTCCCTTGATTCTTCACACATTCATAGTGAGAATTTACTTTTGGTCCATGATTAAAAAAATATCTATGATGAACCATTGCAGAACCATTATTTAGAGAAATTGATCAACCTCATAGGTGAGGTTCATGAATGGTGACACAATTTCCATTTGACAATGAAAGAGGATAACCAGATATAGATATGATTGAAATTATGTCTTCCGTTAAAATAGTTTTGTGAAGCATGACATGTTTGGCTCAGTGGTGGTGATTTCTGAGTGGATATGAACCAGAACCCCACAGATCTGGTGATTTGAGGCACGGATGACCCCCGATCTATTGATTACGTCTAGATTAGAGGTTCTATTGGAATGTGGATCGATGCAGAGTAGATCTCCAATGGATATATAAATTCCCAAGCAACAGAGGGTGTATTTTGGAATTAAAAGTCGTGTGGGGACCCATAGATATGGCGCTAGGCTTCTGACTGATGTTAAGTATCACACGATGTGTGACCCTTGAAACACAGTGTGTGACCCTCTCCTGATGACTAGTTGTGCACTTTGAATGTACGTAGACCCAGGTTGGAATTCATGTGCACGACACACCGTGTACTCCCACACAGAAAATATTCTATGTATACAGACCGGAACATTGACATGGCTTCAATAGTTGGAAATGGATAGGAAACACAGAGAGGCAACTGTGTGTATCTACACAATGTGTAAATCATTCAACAAACCATGTATGTGCAGACTACTTGTCATGTGATGTTTCTCTAAACATGGAAGTATTGGGATAGCTGCACACAATGTGTATCCCCAGGACACATAATTTACTCCCATGAAGAGAGCTTGAGACTATTCTTTTTCCTATTTTGGGTTCTATAAGATGAATGCATTACCATGGTCATTTACTCATGAATACATTACGATATGGAATCCACATAATAGAATTATAATCCCATCTAGAGGACTAGTCTTAGATATTATTGTGGTGCCCCTTCCATGATACTAGAGTGTAATCCTCTATCATCCTTAGTAGAGTTTATACAATTAGTGTGACCCCTCTGAGTTGGTCATTGATCCTCCGTCTATTATGCCACATTAATGGGTTTATGGAATGATTGTCATGGGATCCCCTCTGTAGGGGATTGATCCAAATTGCATTCATTTAATCAACCATGAATCCTGAGCATGTCCCCCACTTTGTGTGTCATAGTCATATTTTACTCGTGTGTTAACTTTTATGGGGTCCAAATGACCTAGACCTCTTTGTTGACAGTCTCCAATGTTATAATTTCTTTAGTTGACAATTATCTTAGAATGAGCATGCTTCGAGCTGAATCCTATGGCTGGATATTTGTCAAGACTGCTTGATGTTATGCTGTCTATCCTAAGTATATTCGTGGTTTTCTTTTTTATATCTATTATATCATGTTTTGAGTAGACTAAACATTCAGCTTCATGTTTAATATTTTAGAGGTATCATATATATTATTGTTATTATCACCCTTTCATTGACTTTTTCCGCATGTGTTGTGTTTATGTAGACAGTTTCCCTTTGATGGTGTCTTATGAGGATAGGGAGAAAGTGGAACATAACTAGTGGTGGGTAGAATGACATGTTTACCATAAGTGTACCATTAAATAAGTCATGATCCATAGATAAGGATGGACACATATAGTTTCTATTATTCTTGTGTTAAACTCTTTGTGGTGGGATTTTATTTATCCCCATTTTCTTTTCCATTACATCCATTCGTACTGCAGATTTTTGGATCTTAGTTTTATAAATGCATTCTATATGTTTTTTAGATATATGAATGTTGTGTATTTGATAATTTTTCTTGTGTACAAGTTCATTAAGATGATGAATATCATTTTTAGTTATGCCCACTCGGTGATACTCACCAGCCCAGACCTATTGGAGGTGAGCTTGGGTTAGTCACGACATGAGCCTCTTTGGGAAGGTTCATGACAAAGTGGTATCAAGGGGGTGGGGGTCAGTTCTACTTTAGGATCGAGTGTCTATGTGGTTGGTTTGGGGAAACCTTGTTATCTATTTCTAGTGAGTCTTTTAGGCTAGGGTCTCTAGTGTTGCTGCATCAACAGATGTATCCATACAACAGGACTCTTATAACCTTTTTTTCGACAGGCTATATGATAACACTAGTTGTAGGGGATAACATTGGTACATGAAAAATAATGGAATTATTGTGTTTTCCATGACCTTCTTGTATCATCTCATCGGATATACTCTACTGACCAAGGCACATCTGGGTTTATTTTATGATTCTGCCAAATAGATTTCCATCCCAGATTCCTTGGTGTGATCATGATGACGATTTTACTATTGGAAAGGCATCAGTACATGGGATTGTAATAGGTATTTGACCTATGGGATATTTATAAACTATACCACCACCAGTTGGGAAAATGTTTTTGATAACACTACCAGATGATGATGCATATAGGATGAGTGTGATTCTTGATTTTCAGAATAAGTGGCCACCCTGGATTTGGGGTGGCCAATCCCCATGTGGATGGGAATTGGCTAGATTAGGCCACATATGTTTTATACATTATTAGGACACCTACCAACCTGATGGATGTCCTTCTCGCGAGTCTTCTTCAAGGCTCTTTGGGGAGACTGTGGAGTTTGCTAAATCAGTAACATGATGACATAACTCTATCCTAGAAATTCATCAAATGCATCTCTAGAGAGAATTTTTATATGTCCAAATTGTGATCGATACATGTATAAGAGCTTCTACAACTGTAGTAGGGATGTATGACCATGGAAGAATAACCCAAAAATATTATATATCTCAAACTCAATTCTTTGGATATAGTACGAGACATGTTCTTTAGGTCATGGACCATTGATCATGGATTTAACTTGGACCTTAGGGAATCAGTGGCATCCCTTTTCATGTATACCTATACTATGTTACTTGAGTGAGCCATGTTTTCATAAGGTTTTCTACAGATGGGACACCGGTTGTTGGATCTAGAAGTGGGCACATAATAGATAAACCCATGGAAGTATGTTGTTGATGATAGTCTCATGGATCAAAGGAGGCCAAATGATTTAGTAGTTGAACCTAGGACCCATGTTTAGTAGTGTAGGGATCTCATGGTGGTTTGAATTAGAAAATGTATAGGCATGGTTTCTCTTGTGATGTTCGGTGGAATATGGCATGAGATTTAATAACCCATCTCCCAGATGATCAAGATATGGTCGAGGGACCACCGAGATAGAGATTGATACATGAGAAGGTTGTTCCATTGGTGGGGTGTGTGGAAGAGGGTCTCGTATGGAAGTAGGAGGTGGTCATAGGTTCATCCAATTACCACCACCACCCTCAAGGGGACTATTCCAGGAAGAGGGAGATGGTTGGATGCGATGCGGCTAGCTACATGCAATGGATGCCTATAACCCCAAGGCTCCAGGGATGAAATGAGGTACTATAAATTTCATTTACACAATATATCTATTTTTTATAGATATAGGTTGTAGTAATTATTTTCTTTCCACACATCTTGTTCGAGACTCAATGATTGCAGTTGAAATGTTGACTCGACCCTTATTGATATGAACTCCAATGTGATGAGAACTGATGATGAAAAATGGTTCTAATAGTGCCACCATACTCTTGGAGTAGAGTGTTTTAATTGGGAAATAATAGTAGCGGCATCAAGGCCTTCGACTTCATTCTTAGACTAGACTGGTTATCCACAAATCATGCCCAGATTGATTCTTTTAGGCAACAAGTGTGATGTTTCTGTAGTGGTAGAACCATATTTTTCATTGTTTGTGAAGTGGAATTCCTTGTTTCATAGGATGGGATCACACAAATGAGGGGGAAACCAATTACTCACCAATTGGAAATCCTGACCATTACTGTAGAGAAAGATATCAGCACATAGTTTCCTATAGTGTTGGAATATTATGAGAACATATTTATTGAAGAATTTCATGGTTTACATCTCCATATGGAAAGAGACTTATGAATTTATCTACACCCTAGAATGAAACTGATGTCTACACATGCATAATCAGATGGCTCAAGTAGATCTTCGTCAACTTGAGTTTCATTTAGAGGATATGTAGTGGAAGGGATTCATGATAACCAGTGATTCACACATAGCATCCCCTATTTTTTCCATGAATGAATACATGATAATGAGGATATGTGTAGATTACTAAAGCATAAAATAGGTGAATGTGATGAAAAAATATTCACTGTCGAGGATGGATGACCACTTTGATTAGTTAAATGGAGGAATATGGTTCTCTATGGTTGACCATAGATCAGAATACCACTAGCTACGAATACGGGATGAGGATATAGCATTGAACACCGTAATATGTGTTCTTGATCACTATGAGTACTTGGTGTTGTTGTTTGTTGTGATTAATGCCCCAGAAGTGTTCATGGGACTCATGAACCAGATGTCAAAACATTTATTTTTCTGGTTCATGGTAGTCTTCATCGATGACATCATAGTGTATTTGGTGTCTGAGGTGTATTGTGTGAAACACTTGAGGATGGACTTGGACACACTCTAGGAGAACATACTCTATAGTAATATATTGAAGTGCCAGTTCCAAAATTGAGAGATCCATGTTTTGGGACATAACCTCTCAGATGATGGAGTTTTAGTGGTTCTACAAAAGGTTGAGGCTGTGCTTTCTTAGGAGTTACCAAGAGCATTACTAAAGTTAATAGTTTCATTGGATTTTCAAGGTACTATCAGAAGGTTATACGAAACATCTACAGAGTAGCATCACCCTTGATAACTATGAACTAAAAGGGGTAGCCATTCTTGTGGAGTAAAAGGTTCCAACAGTTCACTCATGAGATGTGGCATATGTTGATGAGTGCACCCATCATGAGGTTACTAGAGGAAGGTTTAATGTATGTGTTACTCTTTGATGCATCAGTAATCGTTCTTGGTTGTGTCATGATATAGAGGCAATTAGTGATCACCTATTTCTCATGCCTATTGAGGAAACAAGAGAATAATTACACAACCCATGATCTTGAGATAGTTGATCTATTATTATCTTTTAAGATGTGGAAACATTAACTTTTGAGTGAGTTGTTTTTCCCATACTCTACAGACAATATTCTCATGTATATCATCTCTCAAAAGGATCATAACATGAGTTATAGGAGATGGATAGAGTTCCCTGTTGACTACAACTTTGAGAATTTCCATAATCATATGAAAGATAATGTGATGGTTGATGTTCTTAGCAGGACATCTAGTTTTCAGTTTCAAAATGAGGTGTTAGAGTTTTTGGAATCATTGCAGCTACCCTTTTTGGGTGGAGATAGAGCAGGATACATCCAATTGATGGTTTTCTCCCATCCGCACTTATAGTGATTCAAGGACGCACAACATGGGGATACTGAATATAAGACCATACATGATCACATATATAGGGTATTCTCATAATGGATATTCAAAAATTGGGGATCATGTCATTATTTACAATGGAGACATATTAATACCAATGGAATTGAGGGAGGAGGTTCTGAGGGATTCTCATATGCCCCCTTTTGGTTGTACATCCAATTGTGGAAACGATTTATCAGGATCTCCGATGTCAGTTTTAGTGGAAAGAGATAGTGAAAGGAGTTATAGATTATGTTTCACGATGTGTTACTTTTCATCAAGTTGATGTTGAGAACTAGGTATATACAGTATTAGCTCAACACCTTGAGGTGGTGGAATAGAAGTTGATGGGATATCTATGGACTTTGTGATGATTTTACCATGTACGTTCATGGGACAAAATTCCATACGGTTCATCGTTAATAGACTCACAAATTAATCCTACTTCCTAGCTATCCGAGAGAAGAGTTCAATAGAGAGGTCATGACACCTCTACATTCATATGATAGTTTCAATCCATAGAGTCACATCAATGATTTTTTTGATCATGAATCCCCCTTTACATCCTGGTTGTGTAAGGGATTATAGGAGGCTTTTAGGACCCATTTACATTTGAGCACAACATTTCACCAACAAACAGATGTCCAGGCTACCCAGAACAATCAGGTTCTGAAGGAAATGATGCGAGCATGCATATCAGACATTGGCCTTAGTTGGTAGGATCACCTACCATAGGGTGAATTTAAGTACAAATATAGATACCATTTCTCTAATGGTATGAAAAAATTTTACAGTTTAGGGGAAATTAAGGGCCTATAGTCGGTGAAAAATACTACATAAAAGGATTAGATCTCCTAGAAAATGATGAAAACTACATAGAGCAGTCAGAAGTGTTATTCTAACAGGTTATGGTGGCCATTGGAGATCGACAAAGGAGACCTTGTATTACTATGGGTTTCACCTCGACAGAGAGTAAAAATATTTGGATGGTTTCGAAGGATATCTCTGAGGTTAATTGACCCCTTCAAGATACAACATAGAGTTGGCAAGGTGGTGTACCACTTGCCTCTTCCTCTACAAATAGAACGGGTACATGATGTGTTCTACATGTCACAGTTTAAGGGGTACACAGATACCCCCACACACATTATCTACCAGGGTAGGATTGACATATATTATGGGGATATATTTTCTAAATACTCATTAGATATCAAGGATTAGTATGAGGGGATCCCTTGGGGGTGATCAATTTTTTCTGTGTATTTATATTGGAAAAACAGGATCCTTTGGGAGAGAACATGGGAGAAAGAGGCTCAGATTCATGCCGAGTCCCACATCTGATTTAGTAGAACTTCTTTTGGATTTTCGGGGATGTAAATCCCCAAGGTGTAGAAAATGTTGCATCTCATAATTTACATGTAATATTTTTATATATTAGATGAATTATTTTTGAGACTTTTCACTGCAATATTTCCTAATTCTGAGGATCAGGGTTCCTAGATTAAATGATAGAAAAGTATTAATGTATTTAATACCACAACCGTGGGGATTTCATGATTAAGTGGAATAAATTATAAAATTCTAACCAGATTTATAAATTATCTGGGACAAGTGGATTCAAAATTATTGTTTTACCCTCGGTACGACCTAAAATTTGTTGGTGCGGGTGGTTTGCGATAATGTTACAGGGGGCACGAAATTAATATAATAGATTAAAATAAGTATTTATTTTATTTTTCTTCATCAAAAAAATCAAATTTCCCTATATTTTAATTCATAAGGAATTTTTCTCAACGATATCTACTAAAATATGGAGAACTAGATTCCATTTTAGGAGAGTTCTTTTGAAGATGACAACAGATCTGAATGAGATCATGGATTATAATGAAAATAGTGTTAGAGGATCACATCAAAGGCAATAACATAACTGTTATTCATCAATGATTGATTCAAACTTCATGTAGGGATTTTTTTGAATGTTTTCATTTCATTAATCTTGGATGAATGCATTTCAATTCAAAGAATAAGGATTGATCTTTACATCACCACTAGATTATAGTTTGATTGAACTTATTATTTTTGATTCATTGATTATCCCTATTGGATTATCCTTAAATGATAAAAAATCTATGATAAATGAAAAACGACCTAGTTATGTTCCTCACTTTATTATTTTTGGATTTCTCCCTCTGTTACTGACACTTTCATCATGTTTGTTTCCGTTTTCACTACAATTCATCAAATACCCTTTGAACGATCATTGTGTGACCATTCATTGACAAAAAGGATCAACATTGTAGGAGTGGTTATTGATTGGTGTCATGATGCACATGAAATGAAGGATTGGAAAAAAAATATGTAGATCAGAATGGATTATTGGAATCTTCTCAAACTGGTTTTTGTAGAAAGTCATCTTTGGCTTAATGGTGGTGATGTTCAAGTAGATCTAAACCTAATACCCACATATATGTAAATTAGAGGCATTGATGAGCCCCGACTAACCAATTCTGGTTATATCATAGGTTTTGACAATGCATGGATCAACACAGAGGAGATCCCAGATGGATCTAGAAGTTCCCATGAAATAGAACATGCAATTCGGAATTACATGTTTTTTAGGGACCCTTGGATGTGAGGCTAAAGTTTTAGATGACGTTAAGGATCACATAACATGCGACCCCTATCACACAACATGTGACCCTTCCAAGTTGAATCGACAGGTACTTTGGAATTACATATACATGGAGAATATTACATAGGAATAAACATGCCATGTTCTCTTACATAGACATGCCATGGAGTACACTCACTGACACATGGACTTAACCTCGGTATATGGACACATCGTGGTGACACTGGTTGGAAACTGTGAGTCTCTACATGTTGTCTAAATCCTTATACACACTATGTATATGAATAATACATGTAATGTGAGGTTTTACCATATGACAAAGGCTTGGGATAGTTGAAAAAATTATCTACCGCTAGGACACATTATGTACTACCATTAGGTGTAACACCCCAACTGTAAAATCCTATATCTACATCATTATTACATTACATAGTCATTATTAGAGTGAAGAAAATCCTAAAGGATCGTTATTTTTAGAGGTCTTGGAATTCTATTTTACAGAAATGATACCCATAATACATTGGGAAATATAAAATTAAAACATGATACATGTAAAAATAAAATAGACGGCATCCATTAAATCATAATCAATAATCTCATATCTATAAACTGGGGAATGAAACATAATAATAGGGAGCTTAAATTCACACTAACGGTAAAGACAATAGAATCAAAAATGAATCAATATATTTAAAAAGGTAAATAAATAAAGAAACATTACATTCATAGAACTATAAATTGTATAAAAATTATGGAAAGGTTTAAAACTGAATCACATTCTATTAATCAAAAAACTGAAATTGAAATAATCCCATAGATATTTCTATACGATAAACTCAGGGATAAATAATAACTTATTCCAATTGAGGGAAATAAATAATTATTGGACACTATATTTTATAGGTACATGGAAACAATACCATCAGGGCCATTAATATGACAATTTTGCTATATGGAAAAATAACATCCAAGGTTTCTAGCAAAATATTTCATCTCAAGAGACAACTGAGGTATCAAGGGGAATTCATTTACTAATCCCCAACATATATGGATTTCCTTAAATGGTCCACAACCTCTGTCTACAAGTCCAAATCATTCCTTATATTGAATAATAAAACAAATAACATGTCTTAAAAAATATACATATTGAATAATGAATATGTATTTATCAATAATATTATATAGGAGGATAATTAATAACAAGTGTTGTGGACATTAAATAATTCATGAAGGAAAATAATATTTAAACATTCCAAAGTATCCCATACCACACTGATACAATTAATTCATACATCCATATGAATTTAATGAAACATAAAACATCAAATAGACAATGATATTTACGATGATAATTTTCAATGGGCAATATATACACCAAATAAGAGTGAATTGGTGCTTACTAGAAATTATGTCTCAATGGAATATAAATTTTGACAAAATCCCTTACAATAACATTTTTTGTTGTGTTATATTTATCCTTTATCATAGTGGTTTAAGATATGTTAAATACAAATACTATAACAATAATCAGGTTTATTATATCATATGATAAATACTTACAATATTTTGTTACCCATTTTCTATGAATCTTCCATTATTTTTACTATTTAAGGAGTTAATTGCCTAGTTTTTCGTGTATGTTTTGACTTGTTATTTGTTGTTATTTTAAAATTTATCATTGTTTCATAATATCCAGAATTTAACAGATGAATAAATTATTTTATATATTCCATTCATATTTATTTTTAGTGGTTCATAATATTTGGAAATTAGACATGAAATGTGCCGTTAATGGAGACAGTTGGTCATACGTACACATGAACACTACATTCATTTTGTGATTTTATTAAAATAATTAATAATAAATGATAAATGTGTATATTATAATTAAATTTATCATGTCTTCATTATATATTATATATAGTTTTATTTAATACATCCTTTGTAGGTTGCGTGTATGGCATGAAGAAATCATATCACTTTGAGGGCACGATAGTCCACACTTCCTCAAATAAATTTTCGTATTTACAGAACATGGATTGCATTGTGTTATGTTCTGTATAAATATTACACAATAATGAGACATCATAAATAATATATATATCATATATAAATATAGTGTCCATCATAATGGCCACTGTGAGAGGTGGTAGGAGAAAATTGAACAATCATCATTTTGTGACGTAGTAGTTTGTCTTACACAGAAATTGTGTGTTCATTACCCATTATGAAGAAGAGTGTGTATGTTAGGTATGAACCTTATAATAACAACTCCCTAGTATTTTTAAGATACTTATTTATTTAATAATATAAAAATACGATTATAGGGAGTGGATAATAGAAATGAAATCAGAAGCATGAGTGAAGGCATTAGCTCTTATTCGGGAAACCTCTTTTGGTTAGTCCCCAAAACATTCTTGAAGTGATTCACTCTCATGGTTAGACTTCTAGGTAAAGGTTAGATATGTCGGGAGACTATTTTGATAGATTTTGGTTCATCCAATGTGTCCTAAGAGGTGTGAATATGGAGTAGAGTTCTTTCAATTTTAATGTGGAGTTAGAGTTGTAGTTTTGTAAATAAAAAAATGTATTCACTATTTGGGGGGTCAATATTGTATTAAATGTGTCAAAAATGGAAACATAATGGATTAAATTAGAATCATGTTAGATGAAAACCTTATCCACAGAAACATAATTTCATTTTAATTATTTTGTTCCTTAACTTCTGAGATTCTCGAGTTTTATCATTTTTGTTTTTATCAAATCAAATAGTTATCTAATGTAATTAATTTAACCATTAGAAATAAATTAAATTGATATTTAATATAAAATATATTCCAACTAAATTATTAATATTTTTCATAATTTATAAAATAAAATTCTAATGTGTTTTTGAAATTAATTTTACAACAACCGCATGTGATGCGCTAAAATGTTGCTTGAACCCGAAGCGTGTTGACAACAATTTTACATTATATGGTTAAATATGAAAAATATAAAAGATTAATTGGCCCAAAAAAAGAACATATTTAATATTTATTAACACTTAAGAATATATTGGTTGATTATATAATTTTATTTAATATTAAATCATTTAATAAAATTCATTTGTTGTAAATTCATAATAATGTCAATTTTGACATAATTTATTTAATCATAATTTTAAAATAAAAAAATTACAATGTAATTAAAATATATTATATTTTCATTTTTGTGACATTATATATTCATATATATAATTATATACATACAATAATTCAATAAATTAACATCAAATTATATATTTTTAGTATCAATTATTTTCATTAATTATTAACTAAATAATAACTACATTGGTGTTTCTTACGAATTTTAAGTACCAAAACCATCTCTTAAAATTATTGTTAATTTAATATTATAAAAATAACAAATATTTATTTCAATATGATATATATAACAAAAAATATTATGTTTTTACATATCTTAATGCTTTATAAATGTTTATGTTAATGAAAGTCTCCTTTTTTCATTTTTCCTTACATTCCACTTTATATAGGGATCTTTCATTTAATAATAACACAACAATCTATATATTTCAAAACAGATGTGAAAATGATAATATATTTGGTAACTAATGGGTTTTGGGCATGATTCCAATTTATTTTGATCCTTACTATTTAGGTTTAGTACCTTATTAATCTTAATCATTCGTTAATCAACATGACTAATTTTACTCACATTCAGTAATCATTTTGCTAAAAAAATTAAATACATCTTATTATAAAAAAACGCTCTAATTAAATCTGTGTATTTATGGTTTTCAAAAATCAAATCATTGAAGTTGAAAAATTATGATTAACATTAATCCTAAAAACATGGCATGATAACAAGGTTTTAATGTAGAAAAATGATCAATAGATAGTAATATTTTTATATTCAATTTCAATGTAAAATTTATTATAAAGAAAATAATTGTATAAATGAATATATAATAGATCAAATGTTCCTATAAATGAAATCCATAATATAATTTATCATTAATAATTATTTAAATGAAAAGGTTGAATTTAACTAAATTGCATAAATGTTTACTAATAATCAAAAAAATTATGTTACTTATAGAAATCCATATAATCACCAAAAGAAACATTCTACATTATGAACTCAAGAAATATGTTTATTTTGAATAATAAAATTCAAAAAAGTGTCAAAATTTTGTTTTAAAATAGGTTTTCCATTAAAATGTGGTATACCTCTATCTTTCCTATAACACAAGAAAATTCAATGTTGTATGTTTGATATTGTGTAAAACGATTTTAAAAAATAAAATTATATTTATTCTAAAAGGAAAATTTATTAATGTCTTAGGGTTTCAAATTCTACCCCCTTATTAGGGGGATTGTTATTTGAATATAAATATTGTTGAAAAATGCACAATGTTAATAGGGTTAATAAAAAATAATCTTCATACGAGATAAATTAATGTAAAAAATGGTGGGTATCTAGGTTCCCAATTCAGAGAACATAGTTGAGAACTGGAAACTTAGATGCAAAATTAAAATTTAACCATTATGTTCTGATGGAATGTGCAAGAGATCATATATATTGAAAGTTTTTTACAATAAAAACATAATCAAAATGTATGAGTAATGGTAATTAATATCATTAATGATGAGGATAATAGGCCATTATTTTCAATTTTTCTTATATTTAGTTTATTATTTTACTATATAAGAATATAAGAAATTATTGATAAACATAATATTTTAATTTTATTATTCCTCGAACTCTTTATACTTTATCTCTTAGCACGTGATGTAACTTATAGTGAAGTAATACACTACCCTATAAAATATCATCCAATGGTCATATTAAACCATTTTAGTAATAGTTAACTTCTCTAACATATCATGATTCCATCACTTTTGATGGAATTCACTAAAACTCCCATGTGAACATATTATCACACTTTATCAATATAAATCAACACAAAATTTTCACATTTTAAACATGTGAATAATTTATTCATGTATACTCTCAGAATTTGGTAATAACATGAATTATAATAAAATATTATTGACAACAAGAATTCTTCTATAATATTTAATTAATACACATGTTACAGGATATATTCCTTAAATCCAAATGTGTTGTAAACTCCATCAGTTCTTGAATTGATCACTTGTCGATAATTCATTATTCAATTCCAAAGTACCCAAAACTTTTCCAAATAAATAATTTCATCATCATTATAACAACATCAGGAAAATATTAATGGATTTCATTCCCTTAATCACTTTTTAAGAAAATGAAATCTTTCTACGAAATAAATTTTCTAAGAACCATTCAAAAAATCATCTCAATTTCTAAATGAATATTTACTTTAGTATAATCTACATATATCCCCTAATTATTATAATCCATACATAGGTGATAAAATTCACAAATAACATAATTCTTGAACAATTATATTAATCATACTTATTTATATTTGGAAGTATCATAACTTCATTACTATCTAATAACATTATTTTGTGTATATTCCTTGAATTATTGGGACATTTATTCACATAGTGTCTAATATCTTTGTAATTAATGCAATGTACTTTGGAATGAATTTTTACCCCATTAAAAAAACTATTATGGTGTCCTTTTTATCTACAATTATAAAAAACCATTTTCCCTTAATTAATGTACCAGAGTGATTCATTCATTAATTATCAGATATCAGAGAAACCTCAATTCCATTTTCATTCTTTTCCGCATTCCCTTTTTCATTGTGCTCAAATGGCTTCTTTGTAAATTTGGTTCCATAAAATACATAATACCTGGATAATTAATTACCCATAATATCACCACATGATATTATGTCCTCATGTGATGTGGATTTGTTGGTAGACTATTTCCCTTTGAATTTTTTGAATAAGCCCATGAAATATTTCTTCCTTCATACTATTTAGATCATGTGTATTAGTGAGGTTTACATTTCATCAAAAAGTTTTCATTTCAAAAAAATGACATAATGTATATTAGCTAATAAAATTATGAATTTTATATAGCTCTCGATCAAGTATATCACATAACATAAATTTATGTATCATAAATACCTAAAACATAATATTTGGATACATTAGTGCATAAATCCTCTATAATGGTAGGTAAATAAAATGTAAATTATCCAAAGAATATCCCATAGGAGTTTCAAACTAGGTACATTGTCATGCCCATTAATGTGTACATCGATACCTTGAGTCAAGCCTAGAACACTTTTTCAGTGTTTTTACTCCTAGGTACTTTTATGCTAGAACCACGTCCACTTGTAGTATCTAGAGACAGATATATTTCTAGGAATTACCACATTATCTTTACTCTACTAAAATTATATGATGCTCTTCTACACATGTTCTCAATTTATATCTTAGGATATTTTCCCTAATCTAGAGATTAAAAATCTAGTTTATGTGGTTATTTCTAAACATACATGGTTTTCATCTATAATTCCCTGCAACCAAAATCTTGTAGTCGTTGTAATATTTCATTACATTGTAATTATTTCAATAAATAAAATCCCAAAATAAAGTTAATATTAGAAGTAATGGAAATAAATATTACATACATGATAACCATAATACATTGGGAAATAAGAAATGAAAATATTATACATCTATAAATAAAATAAAATTCATCCTTAAAAGTGTAATAAAAATTATCTACATCATAACCTCTGGAATGAAACATGATAATGTTGATCTCAAATGATCAGAAAGGGTGAATTTAATTGAAAAAACAATGAATCAATCTATATTTAAACGAGATAACCAAGAAGCGCTTGGGAACCCTAGGATGAGGGTCCTCTTCTTCGGCGAAGATGGCGGCTCCCACACCAGTCCCCCCCCCCCCCGGTGGGGGAGGGATCTTCATCGGCCATCAGGAAAGAATTTTCCCCTCTTCAACCCTTCTCTAACACTGCCTTCCTTCCTCCATTCCTAAAAGCTACTCTGACACCTCAAGTACTTGAGCTCATTTATGGTTTTTTGAATCTTCAGATTTCGACCTCAGAGTTCACGGAGACCTCTGCGCTTTTGAAGCTAACATTAGTTTCACGGTTCAAGCATCGAAGGCCTTCAGTGGATTCCTTCGACAGATTCGTCTTCAACTCATAGGACCTCTGCGAAAGGGACAGAGTCATATTTCTCGACAATCATCACATCATGATTTACTTTTCATCAGAGGAGGACCTCATTAGCGCCTTGTCGAAGGTCCCCCAGTGCTGCAATGGTTCCAGGTTCATTCTATTTCAATGGTAATTTGATTTTCATATAAAGAGTGACCCACTGTTTTCTTCGATTTGGGTCAGTTTCCCCAACCATCCGCTCCCTTTCCAAAATCCCTATGTGTTGAAGATGCTTGCAAACATCATTAGTAGATATCTTTTCCCGGACAACCGTACAAGAAGATGTTTGTCACCCGATGATTCTGTGGGTGTGTGTTGAGATGGATGTGTCGATAATCCCATTTGATTATTTTTGGATATCAATCAGTGAATAATATAGGTTTAAACAGCGTTTGGTTTATGAGAGTTGGCTCGATTTTTTCTCAACATGTAGACGGCTGAGACATCTCTCTGATGCATGTCGACGGGGGTCTACAAAGCTGGTGGTCAGGGGTATGGGTCACCGGGGTGTCCAGATGGCAACCACAATGGTGGGTAGTTAGGAAAAATTGGAAGTTATCAGAGAAAAAAGTGAAGAGGAACCTCAATTTTTGCTGCCGACGGAAGAACGATGCAACAACCCTTCAACCGATGTGAGTTTTGAGGTTTCATTGGGTTCTGAGGTGAGGAAGATGTCAATGAACCATCAGTTTAACCCACTGGTATCCTGGGTTTTTAGCAGGCTTAAGGAGGATATTGGGGGTTCTTCTAACCATGGAGTCAAGGGGATGTCTTTGTATGAAGATGTCCATGTTGAGACTTAGAAAAAGGAGAGGGAAGTGGCCTTGGAACAGACCACATGAGGTGTGCAGGCGGTTTCGACTACTTAGTGTACAAATGAGTTAGGGGAAAGCAGTGGGGATGTGAGTAAGGGAAACATAGACTTACTACTAGCATGACTGCTTTTAGCAGATGAGAAGATGCTGGAGGTTCGGGTTTGCTGAAACAGACTATAGTACAATTGAGAAACAGGTTCTAAGGCCTCCCAGAGGTGGATGTTGGATCTTATTCTGATATACATGAGAAGGGAGGTGAGGGCTGCGGGAAGGAAATCATTAGTTTTGAACCCGAACTCTCAGTAGATGAAGGTCTAAGCATGAGTAGTAGAAGTAGTAGCAGGAGCATTTGGGGAAGGAAGGGGAGGAAGGATTACTCCTCACTCCCTCCTCTTTTGGAGACTCGGTTGGCAAATAATTTAAATGGAATTAAATTTTCTAGTGAGAACCAAAGTCCCCAATGAACAGGGGACCAAGACGATAAATCATTGGACTTGATTTTAGGTTCCAACGAGGAAGCGCTTGAGAAGATATTGGTTTTGATTGCAAATGAAGAGGAAGAAGCAGAGATGATGCGGAGGTCCCTGAAAGTTTCTCTTAATGAGGAGTAATAAACTTGGATTGACCAACAAGATCTCATATTGGTAGGGGGATTCAATAAAGGTCTGATCAGTATGGAGGAGTATATCCAGTCTTGGGATTAGCTTGCATATGAGGTCGAAAAGCGGATTACTAAGGTACCAGACACACATGTTTCATCTTTATCATGGAAACTGTTCAGGGAAGTGGGATCTGGAGACCTTAAGTTACTCTTTTATGATTCAGTTTAGGTTGGTCTGTTGAGTTTAGCTAGTTTGGTGGACTGTTGTGCCTGGTGTACCTAAGTGACGTGCAATGATCTGTTTATTATGCTGAAAAACTTTTGCCTTCAATAATCACATCACATGGTATTTCTCCAGATGGGGATTAGAGCACGGAGTCTTTATTGGAGCTTGCCTTTCGAATTTGGTCACTGAGAGGGTATGGGTTCGCCATCGGTACTGTGCCCATACATTCGAACGGGACTTCTAGTCGAAGGGTCATCCTCTGATGAAGGTTGCAACATGGTGTAACTACTTGGGAGGAGCATGTTCTGCGTTTGTTTTGTTTTTATTGGGTTGCTATGTGGTTGGTATTGAATCCCATGGTTTCTCACTTTTCATTAAATGTTTTTTTATAATCAAAAATTAATTTTCAGTCAATCTATATGGAAAGTTAAATAACTGAATAAAATTTTAATTCATACAACTGGATATCGAAAGTGCATTAAGGAATTTTATGAATCTAAAACACATTATATTAATCAATAAACTAGAAATAAAATAAATCTGTAGATATATCGGTACAAAATCTCATGGATAAATAGGAACTTACTCTAAACGAGGGAAATGATTAGTAATACAACACCATGTTTTATAGGAATTATGAATGAGTACCTTCAATACCTTTCCGAAGATGGTTTATTTATAGGGTAAAATATAAAATTAGGCTAGAATACTATTTCTTCTTATGAGAGTACCGATGCATTGAGGGGCTTTCAATCACTGGTCCCCAACCTGTAGGGATTACCTTAGATGTTCCTCACTCTGTTTCTACATGTACAAATAACTCATCATAATTAATAATAAAATAAATAATATTTATTACCAAATACACATATTTAATATGGATTTTTCAAAAATACATTATACGAGGATATGTAATAACATGGGTTGTGGTCATTAAATTATTCATGAGGAAAAATAATATTTAAACATTCTAATGTGTCCCATACCACATTGAATCCTTTAAATCATAATTTCACATGAATTAAATGAAACTTATTACATCATTACAATATTTATATTTATTATAAAATATTTCTAGGGAAATATATACACCAAATAAGAGTGAATTTGTGCATAAAAACTATGTCCCAATGGAACGAAAGTTGAGACGAAATCCCTTACAATTACATTTATTTTGATGTGTGGTCTTTAGCTTCATATATAGTGGTTTAAAATAAGTTACATACCAATAACAGAACCATAATCCTGTTTCTAATATCATATATTAAGTACATATAAAATTTTATTACACATTTGTTAACAATATTTCCTTTATTTTGACTATTTTGGGTGTTAATTAGTTACTTTGTCGAGTATGTTTTAGCTAGTTATTTATTATTCATATAAAATATGAAATGGATTAATATTATAAATAATGTTAAATATGATTAAATTGAATTATATATTATTTAAATATATATTATTAAATGTTTCAAAATATTGGGATATTAGACAATATGAGCACTGTTTATGGAGATGGTAGACCATACATATGCTTGAACGCTACATTAATTTCATTATTGTATTAAAATAATTAAAAATAAAAGATAATTTTTTTTAATAATATTATCATATATATTTTATATATGTTTTATAGGTTTATTAAAAACATCCTTTAAACATTCCATGTATGGAATGAATGAATCAGGTCGATTTGAGGGGGCGGTAGTCCACACTTCTTCAAACAAAATTATCATATTTACACTACCTTGATAGCATAACTGTATGTTGTAAATAAAAATTATATAATTATGAGACATAATAAATAACATATATACATATATAAATAGATTCTCCATCATAATGGCCACCATTAGTTGTGGTAATGGAAAATTGAACAATCATTGTTTCGTGAGGCAATAGTTCTCCATACATAGAAATAGTACGTTTGTTGCCAATTTGATGGAGTTGTGCGTAATTGTAGTACTAATTTATATCATAAAAAAATTATATTATATTTAGGCTACTGGTGTAGTTATATAATTATTAAATATTAAGAGTATTGGTAGTGAATAATGGAAATGAAATTAGAATGCATGATAGAAGGTGTTACCTCTTAATAGGGTCACCTCATTTGGTTTGTAATGAAAGCATCCTTAAATCAATTTCTATCCAAGGGGTGGATTTTTGGTTGAGGGAATGAAGTTTTAAGACTATTTTTATGGATTTTAGAAAATCCAATGTTGCTTTAGAGGTGTGAGCAAGGATTAGAGTGCTTACCCTTATTTTAACAGAGGGGGACTATCACATTTTTAAATTCAAAAACTTAATCACTATTGGGGTGTCAATCAAACCTAAAGTTCCTCAAAAATTGATAATTAATGGACTAATGTATAATAATTGTTGATAAAACATTATGAAAAAAATATTTTTTCATTTTATTAATTAGGTTCTTTATCTTCTAAGATTCAACAATATTATCATTTTAGTTTTTGTTAAAGCATCTAGTTTTAAAATCTAATTAATTGAAGCAATAATAATAACATAAAGTGAGATTTATTATAATATATAGAGATAAATATTTATTATGATTATATCTAATTTATATTATATATGTAATTAGTGTTTTGGAAATTAATCATATATACAAGCGCATGTGATATGCTCAACTGCTGCTTAAACCCGGACTGTGTGAAAAATGATTTTATAGTATATGGGTCAAAATGATAATTATAAAATATTAATTGGTCCATTAATAAACTATATTTAATAGTTATTAACACATAAAAATTACTTTTCATAATACAGGATTGTATTAATTTTATATAATTTAATGACATTTATTTATTTTAAAATACCTATAATGTATTTTTTGACATTATTTATTTGATGTTAATTTTAGGATATATATATTATATTGTAATTAAAATATATTAGGTTTACATGTGTTTAATGTTAAATAATAATATATAAAAATAAATAAATATAATAATTTAATCTATTATAATCACTTTTAATATTAATTGTTTCATTTATTTTTGTTAATTATTAACTAAATAGTCAGTACATTGGTGTTTCTTAGAAATTATAAGTACCTAAACCATACATAAAAATTAATGATAATTTATTATGATAATAGTAACACATATATATTTCAAAGTAATATCTAATGCTGTAAATATGTTGTTTTTACAAATATCAATGTTTTATAAATGTTAATGGTAAGGAAAGTTACCTTTTTGTCTTTTTTCTTTACATACCCTTTTATATTGGGATATTCCATTTAATATTATCAAAATAACGCATATATTTTGAACCATGTGTGTCAATGTCCAAATAATTTTTAAAAAATGTATTTTGGAAAGGTTTACAATTCATTTGTGTCCTTAATATAAAGGTTTTTTCCCTTACTAATCCTATTGAAACCTTAATCAATGTAATTAATTTAAATCACATTAACTGAACATTTTGATCAAATAACTTTGTTTATCTTAATTGAAAATAAATATTATCCTAATTACATCCTTTTAGGATGGATTTTTAAAATTTACATCGCATATTTGAGAAAATTATGATTAATTCTAATCTCAATGATGAGGTGAGATCACGAGGTTTTAAAGTTGCAATGTGGTTAATATTTTGTTAACGTTTTATACAAAATATCAATTTTAGATTGATGATAATGAACATAACTATATAAATATGTTTATTATTTATCTAATACTACTATTAAAAAAATACGAAATATAATTTATCATTAAAAACTATTTAAACGAAAAGATTGTTTTAACTACATAAGAGTAATTTTATTTATTCATCAAAAATGTTATTTCTTAGAAAAATACCAAAAATTCACAGTAATATAATTTCAACAAAATTAATTAACAGATGATTTTATTTTTTAAATATAAAATTCATTAGTGGTTAAAATGTTAGTTTTATTATAGTTTCTATATTAAAAGTCAGTAAAACTCGGTCTTGCGTATAACGCATGATAATTTGGTGTCCAAAATTTAACATTGTCCATAGAGAATTCAAATAGAAATTTTTTAATTATTCTTAATGTAAAATGTTGTAAATTCTTGGAGTGTCAATTTATTATTACTTTAGAATCTTGATTATCATTTATTGGAATACTGTAGGTTTTATGAATTCCCTTGGTCCTTTCCTCGAGGGTATAATGCAACATTATATTTACATCACATGATTTTAATCCCCTCAAGATGATGAGTCATAGATAGAGTTGTTGTGCCCCCCCACCATGATACTTTAATGTGATCAATTATCATATTTAGTGTATTTTATTAAATCACTATTAAAATCTTGAGTAGGGCATTAATCATCCATATAGATAGTGCCATCAATATGGTTTGCAGTATCGCGGACCTATGATTCCTTATGTAGTGTTTTGATATAGATTGGGTTCGTTATTTCCCCATGTGGTTTATTGAATTACCCCCTCTCCATGTATTATAGTAATTTGTGACAAATGATTTCTCTTATGGTGGGGCCCAAATTAGATAAACTTATTTATCGTGATTCTCCAATGATATTAGGGATTGAGGAGTGAGTTTTCCCAAAATGATCATTCTGCGTGTAGAATCTTGTTTCTATTAGTTTGTTATTAACATCTCCTAGAATGGGGTATCTCCAGATTATATATGTGTTTTTCCTTCTTGAATCAATTATATATTCTACTAAGTTAATGGTACTTGGTTCTTTGTGTTTAGTGTTTTCAGGGTATCCTTTGGATTATAGTTATACTCACCCCTGCTTAGGCTTTGCTCAGACGCTTCATGTATTATGTAGATAAATACCTTTTTGACTGTGACGTAGGATGATAGGGAGAAGGTGGTGTATAGATGTATATATCTAGATCAATGTGTTAAATAAAAGTGTCCATTTTACTTTGTCCTGATGCTTAGATTAGGTTGGACTTCTATAGATTCAGTTACACTTGCGTTACATACTCTTTGTGGTGGGATTGTATTTTTCCATGTTTAGATTTCTTTTAATTCATCTCATACTCTGGATGGGGGATCTTACTATTATGCAGTCATTATATCTGTTGTTTTACATTTAAACATGGTGTGTCTAGGATATGTTTCCACGCATACTCTTATTTTATGATAATTCCTCCCATTTGAGGGATATTCCTACTCGGTGGTAGTCACCATCACCTGGCCTTTTGGAGGTGGGATTGGGGTTGTCACGACACGATCCTCTCATGGACGGGTCTTGACACATAACCAAACTAATCATAACCCATTTAATAAAATATTCTAAGGAATAGAATAGATGTTTAATCCAAATTAATACTAGGATTTTACATTGGATGTTCAAATATATTAAAATACTATAATAATATTATGAAATAAATCTTTAAAGAAATAGTTTTTTACATTGAAATGATTTGTAATTTAAGGAAAATCATTATTTTCCTCCATAATAATAGATTGAAAGTATTTATATCCTATAAGAGAAAATGGAATGTTAAAAAAATCATTTCGAGGGAAAATTATTTCCAACTAAAGTGAAACACATGTAAAATTAATTTTTATGAAACTTTAGAAATTTTTCACTTCAATGTGGTTTAAGAGAAAATATAAGAGTCATTGAAGTAGAAAAATTCTTAATTGTTTAAATAAAACCATAAATGAACTATGATTGTTTTCTAGATAAATATTTAGATTTTATAAATATATTTGGGTCTTAAAATAGATTTTAGAGTTTACTAGTAAAAGGATAAGAAATTGGGAAGCACGCTTTAACCGTGATTTCATAACGAGAGGAATTGAAATGGGATCCTTATAAAACATGTATTCAACAATCAATTAAAGACAAAGTTATCTAGATACATTAGTTTAGATGGTATAATCCAAATTTCGGTTATGTATATGAAATTGAATGAAGAATTACATTGGGTTAAAGAGAGGTAAAGTGTAACCTTAATGAAAATTCGAGGTTCGAGAAGAAACCCATAACATATATAGGAATGTTATATGAAATTGTGATTATTATACATTATAATGATATTATATCCATTTTTAGATTAATTCAGAAACTATTAAACATGTATTTAATCTCATAAAATTTTATTATTTTCATTTATTTCTTTTTTGCTGAGTTATAAGATTCAATTTTTTTATTCGAGAGTGTTTGTTACCTCGGTTTTCTTGATTGGTTCACTTTTATACGTTTAAAAAAGATCAAGTGAAATGTTATTTTTTATAAAAAATTGAAATTATATGGACCTAATAAACATAAATTACATTTTATGGTCTTATGTCCCATTTTTAATCCAGATATGATGATGATACAATATATTAAGTATTAATGATAACCATTTAGATTATTTTGGTGATTTTTCGATCATCACCGACTAGTTTTGGCTAACGTAACAATATTATGTATATAAACAATTTATATAACAATAAATACTATTTATTAAATATATTAATGATTTTATAACTATATAAATGAATTTCATGATCAGACACTATGGTGGAATATAAAGTCAAAAACTCGACGTCCATGCTGTTGGTGAATCACCACCTCATAGATGATTTTTTCATTTATAAAATAAAAACGGGGAAGAGAATCTAATTGATGGATGATATTCTATTGACATAATATAATCAAGTATATATAATATAATAATGTTTTCAAGAATTTTTGAACTATTTAGTTAAGGAAAATATAAGAAATGAAAAGGAAATGAATGGAAACTAAAACATCAAAGGGGATTTTCGCTCTCCAATTCATCACCCAGACAAACCCATTAAGAGTCATTGAAATGGTCTATCGGGTGAGATGAGAAATATGAGAGGGTGAAAGAGGTGTTTTGGAAAGGTATTGTATATAAATTGGAAAAGATTAATGTCTTTAGATGAATGAGGATACAAGGTGCTGAGGGGTGGTATTTTAAGTGGAGAATATGGGTCTTTTTTGTTATATTATTCATTAGATTGTTATTTTATCATAAAAATATGAATTTATTTCATTAGAATTAATATATATAGTAAATATATATGGATATCTTGATAGAATGGTTTGTACACCATCAACGAGTAATGAAATAATGTATTTTACTTATAATTTCTATACAATGTAAATTACCATATTTCACTATTCACCAAAAATTTAAATATTTTTGAGAAATAACATAAAATATCTGTAACCATTTCATATGTGTAGAATTCAATAATGAACTCCAATTTATTAAAATAACTTTATAAATATGATAAATATAATTTTTATGAATATCACCATTTAATCAAAAAATACCTATTTTAAAATTTTAACAAAATTTTTAAAACATTGAAATATTAATTTAATACTCATAAGATTATATTATGACCAGAAGAAAAAATTTTAATTTATTATTCCATTTTAAGAAAATATATTTAATTTTGATTCCTTATATTTATAATAAAATTATAAATAATCATTTAAATTTCACAAAAATACCAACACATAATTTATCATTTATATAATAGTTATTAACTATACCATGATATAAATATAACATATTTCCATTCATATGTTACTAAAAATATATTTATACTTTCATAGGTGAAGTTATTGTTTTCTTGGTCATATTATTAGTTCAAATTGTCAGACAACAATTCGAACAGTTATATTAAATATTTTATTGTGGTATTAAACTTGGATTTCCTTGAAGAATAACACTGCGAAGATTCTAAATTTTAAAGAAGACTTACCATAAGATGTTGGGTGTTATATTAATGGTATTTGAGATCATGAATGCAAGAAATGTAATGTTTTCCTATTTTTTGTGGAGATGGTGATGTGATGGACGAATGTTTGGATTTGAAATTTTTTAAGAGGGAAGACTTACTCATCTATTTTTCAAAATTTTATAGGATAAATGAACAATCAAAATATTCCACTTAAAAAAAATGAACTTTTTAGTTGACAGAAATATTTATAAAACCAAAAAAATTTAGACATTTGGAGGATAATTTTATCTAGGAGGGGGGTGAAATATAATAAAAAAATTTATAATGGTAGCTGAGTGATAAAGTGTATAACAATTGGACTTTATAAACATATTGTAAAGACCCGTAAAATTCAAGGGTAATTTTTTTTCTTAATTTTTTTGGGAATTGAAAAAAACGTAGTTTCTAACGGCACCTGATTCTGAGGCCCGGTGTGCCCGGAATCAATTTCCAAATTTTAGCTCCGGTACGTTCAGTGAACAGATGAGTGGGTTTTCCTAACTTTTGAACCGGTGGTCAGAATCAAATTCTGAGGGCACCGATGGAATCGTAGTGCCGATAAATGCTTCGAAGCACCTTCTCTGGAGTTGCATTTTCTCGGCTGTGAAACATAAAATTTTGGGTTAAGTAAAAGAATAAAATAAAATGGTGCAACCAATTTTATTTTATTTTAACCTAAGATAAGTGGTTGGAGTGGGACCCACTATATCCTACTCCACTAGGTTGGATATTTGTTGGGTGGGGCCCACACGAGTCCCACCTATTCATTTCTTTAACCCCCTCCTTTAATTAGGTAACGTACTCACACCACCTTTAAATGAAAGTCAACCCTTGCATTTATTTGGATTAATAATCAGCACATTAATTGGGCGGTTTTAACTTCTCAATTAATTCAATTAATTGGATGATTTTTTTTTGAATTTCAAAACGTTTGGATTTTGTGTTAATAAAACAAGACAAGTCTTATTTTATTAAAGGGGTTCGTTGTGCGAGAGGACTTGGGAGAAATTACTCGAAGCCTTGAAACCTTTTCTCCCTCCTTGAAGAACGCGAAGAACGCACCGTCGCCAACGAAGAACGCCGGCCTCCGACGAAGGTCGACAAGATTGTCGGATCCTCAAAGATCGACGACGCGACATAGGCGAATCTTTTCTCCGCGACGCGACGATCCCCCTTCAGCGACGCCTTCTTCTGCGACGTTCAATTCTGTGACGAACCATTGTTCAACCTTTTTCTTTGAGGTAGGGGTTATTTTTTTGTTTGTGAATACATCTGACGCCTTTATTTGTTTCAAATTGGGCCGCCTGTTATCGCAATAACGGGAGGAGGACGGACCACACGAACACGACTGACCCTCCTCCCCCTTTGGTTGTTTGTTTTTATTGCAGCACGTGTGAGGCGGCGCGGTGCCGTTGCACTGCATGGAAAATAAGAGATTGGGCGAAGAAGCGCGGCGCCGTCGTGTGGCGTCGTTGAAGTCAAACAAGCCGTGGCGCTGTCACGCCGCGCTAGAGAACCTGGAAGAGACTGCGGCCGGAGCGGGACCGCGGCGGATGGGCGTAGTGCTGTCGCGCCGCGCCGGTCGGACCAAGGCTCTGGCGGAGCAGGAAGCGGCAGTCGGCTTCCGGCCGCTGGCACTGGAGCAGATGGGCGGGACCCCGACGGTCCCACGGCAGCAGCAACCGGCTGGCCGGACCGGGCCGGCCGGCTTTCGAGAAGGGCCGGGGGTCATAAACCCCGGCTGGCCGCCAGGAGCGGCCCCCCACATGGGGGTCGCGGTTACACACAGGGGCAGCATGCCCCGCCTCATCCGCTCGTCCATTACGGCCGAGCCGCCGGGCCACGCTGGCCAAGCCGAGCGAGCCAGGCCGCGCTGCGCCAGTCGGGTCGGGCCGTGCCCAAGCGGGCCGGACCCAGACCTGGGTCGGGTTGACCCCGTTCGGGCCAACCTATGGGGTATTAGGCCGGGTCAGATCGGGCCTGAACCCCCTATTTCCGGACCTTTTAAGGTATTTTGCTCATAACATGGATTGCGGACCTCCGATCGACGCACCGTCAGATGAGTTGCGATCCATGGATCAAGACGGTCGTTTCTATATATTACACTCAAGGTTTCGTAGAACTTTGGGTTTTGCCGGGTTTGTTCGTACACGAAGCCAACCGGGCCTTTGAAGCGGAAACTCTTATAACTTGAGCTCCGGACATCCGATTGACGTGCCGTCAACTTTGTTGGATTCCTCTTTGTGAGGTGGACCATTTGGCTTACTCCGCTCGAGGATTGGACGTAGTTGGAGTATGGTTGAGTTGGTTTTGACTTAAAAACCAATCGGGCCCCTGGGGGAAAAAAGCCAATAACTCTCAGACTGGCCGTCCGATTGACGCGCCTTCTGTGATGTTAGGTTCCTGTTGGTGATATGGAACTTTTGGATACATCAACTTCGGACTTCGTGTCAGTTGATGTATCAGCCCCTCTGCTCATGGAGCAGACCCTCCAAATCTAGCTTGCTGTGTGCGGGAACCCTAGAGCTGGCTGCGACTGCGACGACGATGACCACTGTACAGATATCCTCCATGGATTAAACGGCGATGACTACAACACTCAGCCATCCTACATGGGTCAATGATACCGATCCTATGTGGGTCAGATCCTATGTGGGTCAGCGCTCAGCGGTCCTATGTGGGCCATCGCATAACGATCCTCTATGGGTCAGATCATGTGTGGGTCATTACGGGGTTAGTTACTTATCGATCCTGTGTGGGTCATTGCAGGTGTTAGTACCTATCGATCCTTTGTGGGTCATTGCGGGGGTTAGTACCTAATGATCCTGTGTGGGTCCGACGGCTTAGATGAATTAGTGGCTACAATTGACCATCTTTATCATCTTACGAATAATTATACCTGTGTGAGCTGAGTCTTGACTTCCAATCATTATCTTCGATATGATTGACTTGCTTTCCATTGTGGATTGTGTTGTACTATCTTGTGTGGACGTGATCGAACTTGGTCTCAGATGCTGGAGCCGAATTGGAATTGATAACATAGGTATATGTATGGGCATATACCTAAGTAGTGTCGGATGTTACTTCGTGATTTTATCTTTCCTTTGTGGATTATCCTTTATGGAATCTGGGAGACCTTCGGGGGTCTCAGGGTCCCTACTGAGTACCTTATACTCACCCCTACACGGGTTATGCCCGCACTACGTTGTGTTGGTTGCAGACAACGGATAACGCTGATTGTGGTTGAGGCCCGTGGAGCAGGTAGGTACCGGGAGATGGACCACTGGGCGGGACGTACTCGGAGCGGACGGTTGGACCCGAGGAGCTGTGGAGCCTATCTGTACCCACCCTTCAGGTGGGACTTCCAGTGGATGGCTCGACATTGCTTCAATACTTTTAGTTGATGTTCTTTCTTTTTAGTTGTTCTTTACTTTCAGTTTGGATTTATATTCTGGCCCACTTACTTTTCTTCACGTACTGTTGTACCCATATTTACTTAATGATTACATCTTCTAGCTTACTCTATGTGTTTGTTTACATTACTAGGCAATGCCTTCCCCTTTTTTTCAGGATTTACGCCTTGGTGCTAGTAGCCAACCCCTGGCCTATGGAAGGTGGTCTTGGGCTAGACTTCTCCAGAGTTGCGGCACCACTCTCAGCTTTGACGAAGAAGGGGAAACCCTTTGTATGGTCAAACAGATGTCAGTAGAGCTTCCAGGAGCTGAGATAGAGATTGACCAGCGCGCCTATCTTGAGGCTACCGGAGGAGGGAGTAGGGTACGTAGTTTACTGTGATGCATCAGGGACTAGAATCAAATGTTCCCTGATGCAGGGGCGGGCCGTGATATCCTTTATATCATGACAGTTGAGGCAGCATGAGAAAAACTACGCTACCCATGACCTGGAGTTATCAGCAGTGGTCTTCGCTCTAAAGACGTGGCAACACTATCTGATGGGAGAGCGCTTTATAGTCTATTCTGACCATCAGAGTCTTAGGTATATCTTCTCGCTGAAGTACCTGAACTTGAGACAACGTCGATGGCTCGAGTTCCTCCAGGACTATGACTTTGAGATATTCTATACTCCTGGAAAGGGGAACGTAGTAGCTGATGCTCTCAGTAGGAGGACTTTGATTCAGCTAACTGGGGAGGCGACAGAGCAGCTAGCTGCTTTGCAGATATCCTTCGTGGATAGAGATGGAGCAGCCATTATTCAGTCACTCATAGTCACTCCTCCACTTCTACAGTGGGTCAGAGAGGTACAGTGTGGGGATGATGACTATGAGACGTGGTGTGCACAGATATCCTCAGGACAGGCACCTGATGGATTCTCTTTAGGAGGAGAGCACAACATCCTTTTCAGAGGACGTACCTTGGTACCAGTTGCTTTACGGGAGGAGGTGCTAAGAGAGTTTAACACTTCCCCTTTAGCGGTACATCCTTGAGTGGCGAAGATGTACTCGGATCTCAGACGACAGCACTAGTGGCCGGGCATGAAGAAGGATGTGGTAGAGTTCATTTCTCAATGCCTCACCTGCCAACAGGTGAAGGCAGAGCACCAGGTACTAGCAGGCTTGGTACATCCCTTGGAGGTCCCGGAGTGGAAGTGGGATGGAATATCTATGGAATTCATTACTGGACTTCCACGCACTTCCAGAGGTCACGACTATATTTGGGTGATTGTTGACCAACTGACCAAGTCGGCTCACTTATTACCCATCAGAGAGCAGGGCTCAGTGGAGAGCATGGGGAGCCTCTACGTTCAGAAGATTGTACAGCTTCATGGTGTTCCATCAAATATTGTCTCCGATCGAGATGCTCGCTTTACTTCCCAGCTTTAGAAGGGGTTGTAGGAGGCATTCAAAACAAATCCACGTCTGAGCACTTCCTTTCACCCTCAGACGGATGGTTAGACGGAGAGGACCATTCAGATTCTTGAGGACATGCTCTGTGCATGTGTCCTTGACTTTGGTCACAGCTGGGAGGATCACCTACCCTTGGTGGAGTTCGGGTACAACAACAGCTACCACTCCACCATCGGGATGGCACCATACGAGGCGTTGTACGGGTGGCCATGCAGATCACTGCTATGCTAGAAAGACCCTGTGGAGTCAGCACTTGTGGGACCGGAGATGGTCCAGGCCATGACGGAGAAGGTCCATGTCATCCAGGAGCGGATGAGGATAGCTCAGAGCTGGCAGAAGTCTTATGTTGACAGGAGGCAGAGGCCACAAGAGTTCAAGGATGGCGACCACATCTTATTGCGGGTCTCACCTCAACGGGGATTACATAGATTTGTCCGAGGCGGCAAGTTGTCTCCACGCTTCATCGGACCATTCCAGGTCCTCAGCAGGATTGGCGAGGTGGCTTATCGCCTGGCTCTACCACCTCAGTTGCACCGGGAGCACGACGTCTTTAACAAATCTCATCTGCGGAGATACGTGCACGACTCGATGCATATCATTGACCATGGGGAGTAGGACATTGATGGTGGGGTGACTTTTGCAGAGGTACCGGTGGAGATCGAGGATCGACAGGAGAGGGTCCTACTTGGACGGTCGATACCTCTAGTACGCGTCAGATGGAAGCACGGGAACCTCCTGGAGAGCACTTGGGAGCGGGAGGCTCAGATGCGTGCGCAGTACCCACATTTGTTTCCCTAGTTTTTGATGTATCTTTACGGGGACGTAAAGCCCTGAGATGGGAGTAATGTAAAGACCCATAAAATTTAAGGGGAATTTTTTTTTTAATTTTCTTTGGGATTTTACAAGAATTCAGTTTCTGAACGCACCTGATTCTGAGGCCCGGTGTGCCCAGAATCATTTTGCGAAGTTTAGCTCGGGTACGTTTAGTGAACGGATGAGCGGGTTTTCCTAACATTTGAACCGGTGCTCGGAATCGAATTCCGAGGGCATTGATGGAATCGCAGCGCCGATAATTTCTCAGAAACACATTTTCTGAAGTTGAGTTTGCTCGGGTGTGGCACATAAAATTTTGGGTTAAGTTAAAGAATAAAATAAAATGGTGCAACCAATTTTATTTTATTTTAACCAATGCTATGTGGTTGGAGTGGGACCCACTATATCCTACTCTACTAGTTCGGATATTTGTGGGGTGGGCCCACACGCGCCCCACCTATTCATTTCTTCAACCCCCTCCTTTAATTAGGTAACACACTCGTACCCTCCTTTAAATTAAAGTCAACCATTGTGTTTATTTGGATTAATAAACGCCACATTAATTGGGAGGCTTTAAATTTACAATTAATTCAATTAATTAGACGATTCGTTTTTGAATTTCAAAACGTTTGGCTTGTGTGTTAATAAAATAAGACAAGTCTTATTTTATTAAAGGGGTTCGTTGTGCGAGAGGACTTAGGAGAAATTACTCGAAGCATTGAAATGTTTTCTCCCTCCTTGAAGAACACGAAGAATGCACTGTTGCCAACGAAGAACGCCGACCTCCGACAAAGGTCAACAAGAACGCTGGATCCTCGGAGATCGACAACGCGATGCCGAAAAATATTTTCTCCATGATGTGACAATCCTTCTTTCGTGACACCTTCTTCCACGACATTCAATTCCGCGACGAACCTTCGTTCAACCTTTTTCTTCGATGTAGGGGTTATTTGTTTGTTCATGAATACTTCTGATGCCTTTATTTGATTCAAATTGGGCCGCCTGTTATCACAATAACAGGAGGAGGATGGACCGCAATAACACGGAGGACCCTCCTCCTCCTTTGGTTGTTTGATTTTGTTGTGGATCATGTGAGGCGGCGCGGTGCCATTGCACTACGCGGAAACTAGGAGAATGGGCGAAGAAGCGCGGAGTCGTCGCGTCGCGCCGTTGAAGTCGAACAAGCAGCGGTGCCATCGCGCCGCACCGATCGGACCAATGTCGCGGATGGGGCCGCGGCGGAGCAGGAAGCAGCGGCCGGATTCCGGCCGCCGGCGCCGGAGCAGGAGGGCGGGACCCCGACGGTTTCGTAGCAGCAGCAACCGGCCGGCCGGACTGGGTCGGCCGGCTTTTGAGAAGGGTCGCGGGTCGTAACCCCTGGCTGGCCGACAGGAGCGGCCCCCCACATGGGGGTCACGGTTACACATAAGGGGTAGAGCCCCCCCACCCCCTCATCCGCTCGTCCGTTATGGCCGAGTCGCCTGGCCAAGCTGGCCAGACCGAGCGATCTAGGCCGGGCCGCCAGGTCGGGCGGCGCCCATGTCAGATCAGACCGCGTCTAGGCCGGGTCGGGCCGCGCCCAGGCCGGGCCGGGCCATGCAGGCCGGGCCGGGCCGCACAAGCCAAGTCGGGCCGCGCCCAAACGGGCCGGACCTGGACCCGGGTCGGGTTGACCCGGTTTGGGATGACCTAGGGGGTATCGGGCCGGGTCGGATCGGGCATGAACCCCCTATTTCCGGACCTCTTCCGGTCTTTTTCCCATAACATGGGCTGTGGACCTCTGATCGATTCACCGTCAGCTGCGATGAAATCCTTGGATCAAGATGGTCGTTTTGGTATTTTACACTCAAGGTTTCAAAGAACATTGGGTTCGTCCGGGTTGGTTTGTACACGAAGCCAACCGGTCCCTCGGTGCGGAAATGCTTATAAATTGATCTCCAGACATCTGATTGGCGTGTCATAGACTTTGTTAGAGTCCTCTTAGTGATACTGGCCTTTTTTCTTACTCCGATCAAGGTTTAGACGCAGTTGGAGTACGTTCGGGTTGGTTTTGACTTAAAACCCAACTAGGGCACTAGGATGAAAAATCCAATAACTCTCAGACCGGGCATCCGATTGATGCGCCGTCTGTGACGTTGAGTTCCTGTTGGCGATACGGAACTTTTGGATACATCATCTCCTAAATTCATGTCATTTGATGTATCAGCTCCTCGGCTTGTGGAGCGAACCCTCTCGAACGAGCTTGCTGTGTGCGGGAACCCTAGAGCTGGTTGCGACTACGACGACGATTACGACTGTACAGAAATCCTCCATGGATTTGAGGACGATGACTACAACACTCAGAGATCCTATGTGGATCAGTGCTACTGATCCTGTGTGGGTTAGATCTTGTGTGGGTCAGCACTCAGCGGTTCTGTGTGGGCCAGCGCCTACCGATCCTGTATGGGTCAGATCTTGTGTGGGTCATTACAGGGGTTAGTTACCTATCGATCCTGTATGGGTCATTGTAGGGGTTAGTACCTATCGATCCTTTGTGGGTCATTACGGGGGTTAGTACCTAACGATCCTGTGTGGGTCCGACGTCTTAGATGAATTAGTGGCTACATCTGATCATCTCTATCGTCTTACGAAGAAGTATACCTGTGTGAGCTAAGTCTTGACTTCTAATAATTATCTTCTATAGGATTGAATTTATTTCCATTGTGGATTGTGTTGTGCTATCCTGTGTGGACGTGATCGAACTTGGGCTCAGATGTTGGAGCCGAACTGGAATTGATGACTTAGGTATATGTTTGGGCATATACCTAAGTAGTGTTGGTTGTTACTTCATTATTATATCATCTCTTTGTGGATTATCCTTTGTGTATTTTGGGAGACCTTCGGGGGTATCAGGGTCCCAACTGAGTAGCTTATACTAACCCCTCCACAGGCTATGCCCGCACTAAGTTTTGTTGTTTGCAGACGACGGACAGCGGTGATCATGGTTGAGGATTGCGGAGCAGGTCGGTACTTGGAGGTGGACCACTGGGCGGGACGGACTCGGAGTGGACGGTTGCACCCAAGGAGCTGTGGAGGCTATCTGTACCCACCCTTCAGGTGGGACTTCCAGTGGACGGTTCGACGTTGCTGCTTTAGTATCAGTTGATGTTCTTTCTTTTCAGTTGTACTTTACTTTCAGTTTGGATTTTATTTCTGGCCGACATACTTTTCCACACATAGTGTTGTACCCAGTTTTACTTAATGTTTACTTCTGCTTGCTTACTCTATGTTTTTGTTCACTTTAAAAGGCAATGCCTTCCCCTTTTTATCGGGATTTACGCCTTGGTGCTAGTCTCCAGCCCCTTGCCTATGGAAGGAGAGCTTGGGATGGACTTCCCCAGAGTTACGGCACCACTCTCGGCTTTGACAAAGAAGGGGAAACCCTTTTTGTGGTTAGAAATATGTCATCAGAGCTTCCATGATCTGAGATATAGATTGGCCAGCGCGCCTATCTTTAGGCTACCAGAGGAGGGAGTAGGGTACGTAGTTTACTGCGATGCATCAGAGACCGGACTCGGATGTGTCCTGATGCAGGAGCGGGCCGTGATCGCCTTTGGATCACGACAGTTGAGGCAGAATGAGCAGAACTACTCTACCCATGACCTGGAGTTAGAAGCAATGGTCTTTTCACTAAAGACGTGGCGACACTATCTGATGGGCGAGCGCTTTACAGTCTATTCTGACCGTCAGAGTCTCAGGTACATCTTCTCGCAGAAGGACCTGAACCTGAGACAGCGGTGATGGCACGAGTTCTTTCAGGACTATGACTTTGAGATAGTCTATACTCCTGGAAAGGGGAACGTAGTAGCTGATTCTCTCAGCAGGAGGGCGGGCATTCCGCTACTTGGGGAGGCGACCATGCAGCTAACCGCTTTGCAGATATCCTTCGTGGATAGAGATGGAGCATCCATTCTTCAGTCACTCATAGTCACTCCTCCACTTCTACAGTGGGTTAGAGAGGCACAGCGTGGGGACAATGACTGTGAGATGCGGCATGCACAGATATCTTCAAGATAGGTACCTGATGGATTCATTTTAGGAGGAGAGCACAACGCCCTTTTTAGAGGACGTACCTTGGTACTGGTTTCTTTACAAGAGGAGGTGCTGAGAGAGTTTCACACTTCCCCTTTGGCGATACATCCTCGAGTGGTTAAGATGTACCAGGATCTCAGACGACAGCACTGGTGGCTGGGCATGAATATGGATGTGGCAGAGTTCGTTTCTCGATGCCTCACCTGCCAGCATATGAAGGCAGAGCACCAGGTACCAGCAGGCTTGGTACTACCCTTGGAAGTCCCAGAGTGGAAGTGGGATGGAATATCTATGGAATTCGTGACTAGAATTCCATGCACTTCCATAGGACACAACTCCATTTGGGTGATTTTTGACTGACTCACCAAGTCGGAATGCATCTACGTCTGAGCACCACCTTTCACCCTCAGACGGATGTTCAGACAGATAGAACCATTCAAACTCTCGAGAACATGCTTCGTGCATGTGTCCTTGACTTTGGTCGCAGCTGGGAGGATCACCTACCCTTGGTAGAGTTTGCGTACAACAACATCTACCACTCCACCATCGGGATGACACCATACAAGGTGTTGTACGGGCGGCCTTTCAGATCACAACTGTGCTGGACAGACCCTGGGGAGTCAGCACTTGTGTGACTGGAGATGGTCCAGGCCATGACGGAGAAGGTCCAGGTCATCCAGGAGCGGATGAGGATAGCTCAGAGCCGGCAGAATCCTTATGCTGACAGGAGGCGGAGGCCACTAGAGTTAGATGATGGCGACCACGTCTTCATGCGGGTCTCACCTCGACGGTGATTACATAGATTTGGCCGAGGCGGCAAGTTGTCCACAACTCATCAGACCATTCCAGGTCCTCAGCAAGATTGGCGAGGTGGCTTATCGCCGCACTCTACCACCATAGTTTCACCGAGTGCACGACGTCTTTCACATATCTCAGCTGAGGAGATACGTGCACGACCTAATGCATATCTTTGACCATAAGGAGCTGGACATTGATGGTGGGGCGAATTTTGTAGAGGTACCGGTGGAGATTGAGGATTGACAGGAGTGGGTCCTACATGGATGGTCGATACCTCTAGTACGCATCAGATGGCAGCACGGGAACATCGAGGAGATCACTTGGGAGCGGGATGCTTAGATGCGTGCGCAGTACCCACATTTATTTCCCTAGTTTTTATGTATCTTTATAGGGACGTAAAGCCCTGAGGTGGGAGTAATGTAAAGACTCTTAAAATTCAATGGGAATTTTTTTTCATAATTTTCTTTGGGATTTTACAAGAATGCAGTTTTTGACGGCACCTGATTCCGAGGCCTGGTGTGACCGGAATCATTTTCCGAAGTTTAGCTAGGGTACGTTCAGTGAACGGACGAGCGGGTTTTCCTAACATTTGAACCGGTGCTCAGAATCAAATTCTGAGGGCAACGATGGAATCACATCACCGGTAATTTCTTAGAAACACCTCTTCTGGAGTTGCGTTTGCTCGAGTGTGGCACTTAAAATTTTGGATTAAGTAAAAGAATTAAATAAAATGGTGCAAACAATTTTATTTTATTTCAACCTAAGCTAAGTGGTTGGAGTGGGACCCACTATATCCTACACCACTAGGTAGGATATTTGTGGGGTAGGGCCCACAGTAACCCCACCTATTCATTTCTTCAACCCCCTCCTTTAATTAGGTAACGCACCCGCACCCCCTTTAAATGAAAGTCAACCCTTTTGTTAATTTGGAATAATAAATGCAACATTAATTGGGCAGTTTTAACTTCTCAATTAATTCAACTAATTGGATGATTTTTTTTTGAATTTCAAAACGTTTGGCTTGTGTGTTAATAAAATAAGACAAGTCTTTTTTTATTAAAGGGGTTCGTTGTGCGAGAGGAATTGAGAGAAATTACTTGAAGCCTTGAATGCTTTTCTCCCTCCTTAAAGAATGAGAAGAACGCATCGTCTCCAACGAAGAACGCCGGCCTCCGATGAAGGTCGAAAAGAATTCCGGATCCTCGGAGATCGACGACGTGATGCCGACGAATCATTTCTCCGCGATGCGACGATCCTCCTTTCGTGACACCTTCATCCGCGACGTGCAATTCTGTGACGAACCTTCATTCAACCTTTTTCTTCAAGGTAGGGGTTATTTGTTTGTTCATTAATACATCCATTGCCTTTCTTTGTTTCAAATTGGGCCGCCTGCTATCGCAATAACGGGAGGAGGACGGACCGCACGAACACAGCCGACCCTACTCCCCCATTGGTTGGTTGTTGTTTTTTGCAGCACGTGTCAGGCGGAGCGGTGCCGTTGAACCACGTGGAAACTACGAGATTGGGCGAAGAAGTGTGGCACCGTCGCGCCACACCGTTGAAGTCGAACAAGCCGGGGCGCCGCCGCACCGCGCCGGAGAACCTGGAAGAGACCACGGTCGGATCGGGGCCGCGACGGAGGGGTGTGGCGCCGTCGCACTGCGCCGATCGGACCAAGGCCACGGACATGGCCGTGGCAGAGCAGGAAGAGGCGGCTGGCTTCCGGCCGCCGGCGCCGGAACAAGCGGGCGGGACCATGACGGTCCCGCGGAAGCAGCAATGGGCCGGCCGGACCAGGCCGGCCGGCTTCCGAGAAGGGCCACGGGTCGTAACCCCCGGCTGGCCGACAGGAGCGGCCCCCCACATGGGGGCCATGGTTACACATAGGGGGCAGCGCCCCCCCCCCCCCCCCCCCCTCATCTGCCCGGCCGTTACGGCCGCACAGCCGGGCCACGCTGGCTAGGCCGAGCGTGCCAGGCCGGGCCGCCAGGCCGGGCGGCGCCCATGCCGGATCAGGCCAGGCCTAGGCCGGGCCGCGCCCAGGCCTGGCCGGGCCGCACAAGCCGGGTCGGGCCGCGCCAACCGGGCCGGGCAGTGCCCAAGCGGGCTGGACCTGGATCTGGGTCGGGTCGGCCCGGTTCGGGCCGACCTAGGTGGTATCGGGCTGGGTCGGATCAGGCCCTAACCCATATTTCCAGACCTCTTCCTGTCTTGTGCCCATAACATGGGCTAAGGACCTCTGATCGACACACAGTTAGCTGCGATGCGATCCTTGGATCAATGCGGTCGTTTTGGTATATTACATTCAAGGTTTAAAAGAACATTGGGTTCAGCCAGGTTGGTTCCTACATGAAGCTAACCGGGCCCTCAGAGCGGAAACACTTATAACTTGAGCTCCAGACGTCCGATTGATGTGTCATCGACTTTGTTGGATTCCTCTTAGTGATACAGACCTTTTAGCTTACTAGGCTCTAGGTTTGGACGTAGTCGGAGTATTTTCGGGTTGGTTTTGACTTAAAAACCAACCATGCCCCTAGGACGAAAAGGCCAATAACTCTCAGACTGGGCGTCCGATTGACGCGCCGTCTGTGACGTTGACTACCTGTTGGTGATACGAAACTTTTGGATACATCAACTCCAGACTTCGTTTCAGTTGATGTATCAGCCCCTCAGCTCAGGGAGCAGACCCTCCCAAACGAGCATGCTGTGTGCGGGAACCCTAGAGCTGGCTGTGACTGCGACGACGATGACGACTGTACAGAAATCCTTCATGGATTCCACGGCGATGACTACAACACTCAGCGATCCTATGTGGATCAGTGCTACCAATCTTGTGTGGGTCAGATCCTGTGTGGGTCAGCGCTCAGCGGTCCCGTGTGGGCCAGTGCCTACCGATCATGTGTGGGTCAGATCTTTAGTGGGTCATTGCGGGGGTTAGTTACCTATCGATCCTGTCTGGGTCATTGTGGGGGGTAGTACTTATCGATCCTTTTTGGGTCATTATGGGGTTTAGTACCTAACGATCATGTGTGGGTCCGACGACTTAGATGAATCAGAGGCTACATCTGATCATCTCTATCATCTTACGAAAAAGTATACCTATGTGAGCTGAGTCTTGACTTCCAATCATTATCTTCGATATGATTGACTTGCTTTCCTTTTTGGATTGTGTTGTGCTATCCTATGTGTACATGATGGAAATTGAGCTCGGAAGTTGGAGCCGAACTAGAATTGATGACTTAGGTATATGTATGGGCATATACCTAAGTAGTGTTGGATGTTACTTTGTGATTGTATCTTTCCTTTGTGGATTATCCTTTGTGGATTATGGGAGACATTCAGGGGTCTTGGGGTCTCTACTTAGTAGTTTATACTCACCCCTACATAGGCTATGCCCACACTACATTACGTTGGATGCAGACGATGGACAACGTTGTTCGTGGTTGAGGCTTGTGGAGCAGGTCGGTACCTGGAGGTGGACCACTGGGAGGGACGTACATGGAGCGGACGGCTGGACCTGAGGAGCTGTGGTGGCTATATGTACCCACCCTTCAGGTGGTACTTCCAGTGGACGGCTCGACGTTGCTACTTTACATTCAGTTGTTGTTCTTTCGTTTCGGTTGTACATTACTTTCAGTTTGGGTTTGTATTCTGGCCCACTTACTTTTCTGCACTTATTGTTGTACCCATTTTTACATAGTGTTTACTTCTTCTTGCTTACTCTGTGTGTTTTTTTACATTACTAGGCAATTCCTTCCCCTTTTTATCAGGATTTACGCCTTGGTGCTAGTCGCCAGCCCCTGGCCTATAGAAGGCGGGCTTGGGATAGTCACGACACAGGCCCCGATGACGGGTCGTGACACATATACAAGAAGGTATATTTCTGATCATAGAGTTGAAGGTCAAAGCCTATTCTAATTCCATAGACATTATTAGAGAAATATTTTATTTTTCATACCATGTCTATGAAACTATTGATTTATTATTGTGCTTATTAATTTTTTTCAAAAATTATTTTCCCTTAAATATTTTATCATTTAATAACCTATTGATCCTCTTTTATCATTGTTTCTATCATTCCATTTCCTTTTATCTTCAATTCAATGATTGAACATTTTCTGATCAATGTGTGTTATTTATTGATTGTTGACTGTTTACTTAATTTACATAGGAGTTTGATTGTTGAAAATTATAGTTACCCAAACTTCTCATACACAGATATTGTATCATTTTTTTGAGTACTAAATACTTTAAACAAAAATAACCCCAAATACAATATTATTGTAGTGAATTCGGAAACAAAAAAAATATAATATCTCATTCATAAGTTATTTAATTATATCTGAATAGGGTTTTCATGTCTAGAAACCTTTGTAGGAACATCATATATAATAAATATCTTCAGAACATTGGAAAACGAAACCTAAAAAATGGTTAATATCAGCTTTTCAGTAAGGTTAAACAATATAGTTATGTAAGAATAATCAGGAGCATAAGGTTATGGGAATTTGATCATAAAATTAGTGTATAATACAGTTCACATCAAAGATAAAAAACATGAATCCCGACACAAATATTGGAAATTAATCAAACATTAATCATGAGGTAATTAGGATCATAATCCATTCAAGCGTAACATTGGAATTTGAAATGTACTTTTTAGTGAAATAGATAAAAATAAAATGTTTTTCATAATAGTCAAGGCGTAATTGAAAGTACATCTTAGTGGAATGGGATTATAACCCAAACTATTTGAGAATTCATGCTCCAATCACATGACCATCATGGTAGTCAATGTTACATCCTATGACCAACATTGCAGAAAAAGTCTTTTACATAAGCAAGTTTACTCCATATTCTATCCAGTCATATATCATCAGATATAAATCATTAACCAATTCATTAATGAGAAATATCTGTCCCAACCACATTTTAATAAAAACATACATATGTCTGTCACATGATCATACACAATCTTAATATAATAAGAAATGGACTGAAATGGGTATTATAAGCATATAATCATTTAATATCCTTTGGAAATGTGATAGGTTTCATAATTATTTAATCAAAGCATAACCCTAGAAAAGAAGTGGGTTTTATAATACTAAAATTCCGGGATATGAAATGGGTGTCAAATAAATCAATCATTCATAACCCAATCCTTTTAGAGAATGAATATGAACGGTACCCTTGGATAATATTCCTAGAAAAGAATAAGTAACATCTAAAGATGTATTCTAATATGGAAACAAATTTAAATATATTTTAAGAACATTTCATTTAGAAAATAACCATTTTTCTTTATTAAAAAAAAATAAAATAATTTTTTTTGAAAACATATTTATTTGATAATACAATTGAACACATATAAAGGAATATTTTAAAATAATTAAAATCCTTTTTCTCAGAATATAATTTTTAATGGTCATTTAAAAGAATTAAAACCATCTTAAGAAAAAAAAAGTTTTCAGATGAAAAAATATTACTGATCGAAGTGTGATATGTAGTCGTATTTTCATAGAAAAATAATCATAATAATCTTAAGTACCAATGAGAGGTAAAATTGTACCAATATATGATATTATTTTGAAAAATAATAGGAGAATTATAATCAAGGTAATTATTGAGATATGGGTCACATTATTTCAACAATGGAAAAAAATCATAAACAATCCATCTAAATAATGACTATGTAGGAATATACATTTACCACTTTTTAAACATTTAATCTTAATCCCCATGGGATAATAAAATTACATGATGCATTAAAATCATTAAAATGACGATATAAATGATATGAAATGTTAAATTCTAGTATATTCACCTTCAAAAAGAATATAGGTGTGTAAAAAATGTTTCTCAAAGTAGGAAAATTTAGACAATATTACCTAACTGATTTGATAACTTATTAACTACAAAGCTGCATGAAATAGAGATAATCACATAGATATGTAAATATTGATAAATAAAATTTTAATAATCATATTAAAATTTCATTGTTATAACATACAACACATTATTAAATGAGTGTTTAATACGGAATAAGTCACAAATAAATAAAAGTGAGACTAAAAATCCCCTTACCTTATGTCCTCACTCACATTGTACTCATTCAAAGAAATTGTTTAAAAAATAAATAATTGTAATACATATATTATTGAATCATTTTCAATTATTTCATATAATATAAGATCCTATTATTACCTTATAATACCAATTTATTAACACATACATCTTAATGTTCTGTTCCAGATATCAATCCCTTTGTTATTCGTACGTGTTTCGATTTATTATATTTTTGGTTTCTTACATATAATCTGATTTCATCATATCCATAACGACAAAAATCACAAAAATTTTAAATATAGTCAGTAAATATGTATTTATAAAAGTCTACAAAAAATATAAAAATTAAATTCAATACACCATTCATATATACGGTTAGTTGTATGTATGCAAAAACACTATTTTCATTTCCTAATTGTATTGGAAGAATAAAGAGACGTAAATGATATATATATACATATTATAATTTCAATAGAATTATTATGTCATATATATCATATATTTTCACTAAAACCATCCTTAATACATTCCATATAATGTTTGAAAAATCTAATCGCTTTGAGGAGGCAGTATTCCACACATCCACAAACAAAGTTATCATAATACCACAAAATATAAATTGTGATGTTAAGTGTTATATAATAATTATAAATATCAAAAAAGAAAAAAATATAATATATATAATACCGAAATATAATCTCCATTACCATTCCAAACCTTGAAAGGTGTTAATAGACAAAAAACAACATCGGTTTGTGAGGAGATAATTCTTCATACACATGAATAATGATTACAAATCCCATTTGGTGGTATTGTGTGTTACTCATAAAATTAACACAATAATATATCAAAAAAAAATAGATAATAATTTATTTATGTAATCATGTAATATGAATAATTTACAGAGTGGCTAAAAATATATAACAAATGTTGTTGTTGAAGGATGTTACCACTTATTTGGGAAACTCTTTTTGTTTGAACCAATGGGATTATTTGTTTAAGTCATTCACAAAGTTTGGCCTCTATGTTAATGGGAGGTAATTTCAGGGGATATTGGGTCTGGTCTTTTTATCCAAAGTGCTTGATAGGTGGGAAGAAGTGAGGGGGTGAGTACCCTTTTTATAGTGGAGGAGTGACATTATTGTATATATATAATGGTAAACATTGTTGAGAGGTATCTCATACATAATTTTCATCCAATAATTTACCATATTAATTAAAAGATTAGAATTTTTCAATAAATGTATAGAAAATAGATATTGTACATGTTTTTAGGTTATTTTCCCCTTTAATGAATGTTTAACTTGTAAGTATACTCGTCTTCCTATAATCACTATAATAAATTTGAATTATTATCCCCAATAACATCAGTAAAACATTATGTATAAATTTAATGGAAATATAAATTATGATTATTTAGAATATATAATCCATTATTACAAATTATAATCACATTTGTGGTAGAAATTATATTATAATTCATTCGGTTACATATTAAAAAAGTCAGGTTTTAAAGCCAAAAAGTTCAAATGATTGAAAGGTTTTTATATACAATTTCCGCGTGAAATCAGTTCCAATGTCCTAGAATGAATTAATTGATTTATATATGATCTAATTATAATATAAAAAATTTTGAGATATTATTTTACTATTAAAAAAATTACATGAAAATGTAGTTTTCAATTACAATACAGTTATTTTCATTATTCATCCAAAAAATGAATTGTCTGAGAAAGATGCCAAAAATGTAAGAATAAGATAATATTGAAAAAATGAATTCAAAAATGAATTTTATATTATAAAATTTAATTTCTATAAGTATCTAAAATTTATTTTATTATTTCTTACCAAATGATAAAAAAATGTGTTTTTTTAGAAAAAAGTATTTTTGAAAACACATTGACATTATCAAAACTAATATATTTTTTTATATATTTTTTTATTTATGAGATAAAATTATAAATCATATACAAAAATTAGTTATTAATATTTATATTATATTATTTAATGGATTTTCTATATCATTCTTGTTTTCATAGTTATTATAATAATGATTTGTTTTGTAGAAATTCAGTGTAGCTTGTAACACATGCTTTGATGATGTTGCCTGTAGCAGGAAATTAACCTATTGTTGAATATAAAAAAAGTTAAACATTGATTATCATAATATTCAAGACATAAATGAAATTAGATTTTATCAACAAATGTTTATAAAAACTTGGGGGTTACATTATACCTCCCATAAAATAGTGTCGTCCTTCAAAATTCATCATTTTGTTAAAAACCAATGAGGATACTTATGCCTCATCATATCCTAATGTTCCCATTTATATCAATATTATTGTAATTTTTTTCACATAAAATTAACCAATTTATTGGTTTTTTATAGAACTATCTTGGATTGAATGAGAATTTTAACTAATTGTTCCTCATAAGAAAGATCCTACTCGAGGGGTCTAACTTCTATGTTTTGTTCATCTGAAATGTCTAGTATATACTTATAGGAGTGATACATGGATCACATTATGGACTTTAGATAAATTTTGATGAAGTTCCATGTGATATTATATCATCTCGATACGATCAATAATCTCAATGTGACTAATATACAAAGGGCTTAGTTTCCCTTTCCAATAAAATCTAAAAATATTCTTCTAGGTATAGATTAATAGAATCACCTAGTAAACATGTTAACTTCTAGATAACATCAATGTTTATTAACATATTTTTTTTCCAAATCTGATATTTCTTTATATCCTATTGAATGTTTCTAACTTTATCGATCATTTCTTTAGCTATCTTAGGTCCTAATAGGTTTCATTCTCCATCTTCGATACAACATGTTAGAGATCTAAATTTATATTCATAGATGGAATCATAGGTATCCATATGAATTCTTGAGTGAAATTTATTGTTGTATGAAAACTAAACTTGAAGAAGGAGTTGATCCCGACCACCTTCAGAATAAAAGGAATAAGATCTCAACATATCCTCTAGATATTGAATTTCACTTCCAGACTGAACACCTTTTGGGGATGATAAGCAGCACAAAAACTCTATTCCGAGTCAAGGGATTTCTAAATATGTATCTAGAACACCGAGGAAAACCGTAGATCCTGATAAGATATAATTGAATGTAGTAAACCATGAATCCTTACATGTTATTTAAGTTATATTATGGAACGATGGTCTACATTGAAGTATTCTCTAATAGAAATGATGTGTGCTCACATTGTATGGAAATAAACTACCACCCATATAGAATTGTTTCCATTATATGTATGGGGAGTCCAATGAGAAAATCCATAGTGATGTTCTCCCATTTCCATTCTGATATGGTTAATGGGTGCAACATCAACTTAGACATTATCCTTTCAGCCTTAACTTCCTGGTATATTAAGAACTAAGATTCAAACTCTATAATATCAATTTTCATTCTATTTCACTAGAAGTATTATTTATAATATCTATAAATATTCATTATTCAAATATGAAAATGAAATTAAAAGATATGATCATCATCTAATAGTTACATCAAATTTAGTATATAAGGAACACATACATTGTTATAGATCCTTATCATTCTTTCCTGATCAATTTTAAACACATAAAATTTTATAACCTTCTTCAGAAATTCTATATTTTCCATTAGGACCTCATTATTATTGACATGGATAACGGGTTGAAAATTCAATTCATAAAATAATATTTTTTCGCATCCATCAATATTTCCAGATTTATCCTATGCCAGTCCAAAAATATGGGATCTTTTTCAATCCGCATCATATATATTCTATCATTATCCTTAAAATCAAATAATTGGACCTCTTATTATGTTTCATAATTTGGTAATGTATTGAAAATTAATATTATATTATATTTTCTAACCACTTTACATGGTGCATTTGCTACTCCATCAATGTGAATATATAATTAAGAGTTTTCATAGAATCTATATAGAATTTGTCTCCATAATTTTGATTCCTCCATAGAATTAATGAAAAAAATACCATAGCTTACTCTAAATCTTGAGGGGTGTAATTTTTCCATTAAATCATATCTTTTCCCAAGGAATAAGCTATATCCGTATTGTTATACGTAGGAACACATCATAGTACCTTCATGAATTCATAAATATATATTACTTGGGTTTCTCCACTATAGGAAAATGTAAGAGCTGGTTTACTGACTAACTGTCTCATTAATTACTTGTAATTTTTTTCACGGTGATCTATCTAGTAGATTTTGTGACCCTTCAAAGTAAAAATTATTAAGAGATTATATTTTCACGAGTCCACAAAAAATCAATAATATCCTAATATTCAAATATAACATTGGGCCTCTACCAAAATAGTTAGTATAGGTCATCCTGAAACAACATCTTTATTTGATTGATCTACTATTATTCCATATAATGAAATTATATGACCCAAAAAATTATTTATTTTGCATCCAAAAATAAAACTATGTTATTTTTTTTAAAAAATTCGTGTTATTTAGGGAAATTATTAAAATTATCAAGTTGTATTCATGCCCTTCAACCCTTTTTGAATGTATAAGGAAGTAATATATCTGTGCCACAACTAAAAGATCAATGTAATCTATAAAGACCTTATTAATCAAAGCAATGAAGACAATAACAGTGTTAGTAAGAAAAAAAGGAATCACTATATAATCATAGTGTCCCTACCTTTTATGGAAATATATATTTCGTATATCCTCCTTCTTGACCATCAATTTATGTTAACTAAAATGATGATCAAAAATGGAAATGTATTGTGATCCATGTAGTCGATGAAAACATTCCTCAATAATGGGATATGGATAAATTTTGTTGATCTTGATCTTGTTCAACTACTGATAATCAGTAAGAACTCAAATATATCTATCATTTCATTCCAATAATAGATTATTTGCACCCCAAGGTGACAAACAAGGTTGAATGAATTTTGTATCAAGTTTTCCGCGGAATTTCCTATTTTAATCTTAAAACTCAATTGGGTCTATTGAATAGGGAGTCTTTGAAATTTATGATAATCCATGTTTTATTTCTATTTATAACTGAACATCAGGATTTAATGGATCTATGTATGAGTTATAATGAGAAAAAGTCTTCACATTTTTGTGGATATCATAGAAACTCCTCTGTAAAGAAATCCAAAAATTCCTGAACAACAGGCTTACCATCGATCTCGATTTTATCCAACAAAAGTAGAGATACAAATTCCTTATTAATTGAAATTAATACCCATACAAGGTATTTAATATCCATAAGGATTTAATACATATCATCACATTTATATTAGACCGTAGGTTGGTTTGAAATATTAAATATAACCTCCCTTCCATGATAATTGACGTGAAAAATATGAAGAGAAAGATAATCAAAGTATAATATGACATGAAATTCAACTAGATGAAGAATGAAATGGTTTTTATGAAGCACATTCACATAAACATAACCTAGAGAGGAATCATATAGTTTAGAATAAATCATTATAAAATTTATGGGTTTTTCTAATAATTCCACATCTAATTATCCAGGCGGAATATTAGTTCCCTTAGAAAATTAATTATATATAAATGATCGGGTAGACCTAAAATCAAATAAGAATATAGAAATTCTAGATATTAAGGTAAGTATACCATTCAACACTTCTTTATTACATCACTCATAAAAAATGATGATTGAATGAGAATTACCATTTTACATCAACATAAAGGTTACTGATGTCGATCATCATAATTAACCTTCTACATTGGGTTCTTGTTAGCATAATTTCCATTCTCTTTACACCTTTATCACTAAGGTGATGGAGGTGCATTCTGTACATATTTCCCTTAATTAACCTTGCTATAGAAAATCATCCCATCACATTGGATATAAAAGGCATGATGAACTTCACTTATAGTCATAAATCATTTATTAGGCCACATAAAATATTTCCTCCATGGTTTATCCCACATTTGGTGAATACGGGAAATAGAATCTTATTCACTCTATGGTTTTCTGATTTCCCTTTTGACTATATCATTCATTTCTCATCCAAAATAGAATATTTATATGTTCCTTTGAACTACATTTCAAAAATTATTTCACAATGCACAATATATTTGTAGCTCTTAAATTCTATTATAGATAATACCAATCTAATACATATTATTAATTCATCGATGAACCTATCAACATTACTTCCAAGTTGGATGTTAATAATAGAGGTGTAGCTTATAATTATTCTAAAAATATACTCATAGGTACCAACAAATTCATCATTCCTTTCCATTAATTTAATTAACTATTTCTCAATCATTGTACGATGAATAAAAATAATGTAAGTATTCAAAATGTATGTTCTTTAACTCATACCAATCGATGGATTCAACTTCATCATGTTTAATTGTATTGTTTATTATGATCCACCACTTTTCCCCTTTTTTAACTATGTGATAATGAACTAGAAGGAATTTCTCACATTTTGGTAACTAAAAAATGGAGAACATAATTTCAGTGCTACTAAACCAATTTTCAACAACTTTTTGATCTTAACACCCATGGAATGAAGGTGAAAATTCATCAGGATGGAAAGAATTGATTGTTGATCCCTCCATTGGTCATTTTGAGTCCAAAAATATTCATAGCATGGTAATGTTTGGTAATCATGAAAATGATGTTTTTTATTCTATCTCCCATATCATTCGGACGAATATGAGAAAAATAATTTCATTTTCCATCAAACTCGGCATTAATTTGGATCCATTTGGTTCCAACAATTGACTAAAACCATAAATCAGAGCTTAAGAATCAATTATCATATTGGGTAACTATATAAGAAAAAAACACATTTATAAGTTATCTAAATTAATACTCCCTCTTTAGTTTATGAAACCTTAGTTATATCATATATTATTCATTGAAAAATTAGATTTAAATTCCTAATGATGGTATGTGAATAGTTTATGAACATACAATATAGATTCCCCATGTGCTTCGAACCATGTGTGAAACATGGAATGTTGGGTACCACTAGTTCCTGATTATGTATAGCTCAGTATAACCTTTTAAGGGTTGTTAGAAAAATGTAATCATTTTTTAGATCCATATACACTTTTATTATCCAAATAGGGATGTATTACTAAAAAACCACTCAATATATCCATTACTGAAATTCCAGTACATTTCCCAATAATTTGACACATCATTATGATTATCCCTAGAGACATGTCCTTAGAGATCTTGTTATGGTTTTTCTAATTTTAGATTTAATAGGTTAAATAAAATATTGATGTGGTTCCATCTATATTGATAATTTATTCTTATACATATATATGAAATACTTTTTTAGAATACTTAATACATTACAAAAAGAGACACCAAAATACCATACTAGTTTAGTTACATTGGAAAAAGGAAAACATAGATAGTGGTTGAAAATGGATAGACATTATCTCCCATAAAGTTATTTATGACTATCGCCCTTCTTAGAAATATCATACCTATTACATATATTCATATACATGGGAAATGAATCATTAAATGGGGTGAAATCAGAATATCGGTAAGGGTAAATAAGGGAGATATATAAATATTACCATAAGCTCAATGGTATGATAATGTGATCATAACATTAAGAGAGTATACCCTGTATATCAAAGTTCCTAAGCACGATTCATTGAATTAATATTGGTAGTTCATAAGATATAAATCATAAGGGAATAATGATCTTAAGAGATTAAAGAGTAACATAGGAATAAGAAACAGATTTATTGAAAACATACAATCATATAAATTGATTTAAAAGTATTCAAGTCTTAATAATAATAATATATTTTGTTAATGTGTTCACTCAAAAAACTATATTGGTATTCTTGGTTCACTACTATGACTATCTTAGTAGTTATCATTCACTCACATGACCGTATTAGGAGAAAAATTACTTTAATGAACTATATTCTCTCATTGTTCAGGCCATGTCTATCTCATGAGATATAAATATTTAACCAATTCAATGAAAGGATATATATGTCCCACATATCAAATAATAAAATAACACAAATGTGTTTCAAAATATCACAAACCATCATAATATCATAACCCATGTAATATAATGGGTATCATAGACATGGAAATGTTTATAACTTGTGTAAAAGATAAAGGTTTCATGATCATTTAATCAATGCATAAAATGTGAAAATAATTATTTTTCATAATCATATAACATATAACATATAAAATAGAAAAATGTATCATAGATGACATGTCATTATAACATAAACCATTCAGAGAAAGAATATAAATGGTAATCATGGAGAATATACCAATCAATGAATGAGTAAAACCATGAGATGTAATCATAGATGGAATATAATTTTTTAGTATCATTTAAAAAAAATTGGAGGAAACAATACATTCTACATTGAAAAATAGTTTTTAAAACCTGAATAATTTTCAAAACCAATTCATTGTGCATACCATTAGAAAATATAAATGAATAAATTAAAATTAGAGAGGCCGATCTGTTTTAAAATAATAAGGATTTATAATATAAAATTATTTTTTAATACAATTTTAAAAAACATGATTGTGGTAGTAAATTGATTTCCAATGGAATATATAAATGATATAGGATTTTAATAAAAATAAATTAATAATTATATTATGTTCCACAAAGTACCAAAATGGTATCAATACAAGATTATTTATTAATAATCCATATAAAAAATTCATGATAATTAATGAGACATGAATAATAATATTTCATTAATGGAATAAAAACCACATTCAATCATTATAAATAGTGATATTGAAGAAATACACTCTTACAATATGGGTAAAAATGAATCATAATACCCATAAGAGAATAAAATTAAATGATGTGTAAAATTTCATAAAAATGGTGAATTAAATGGCACACCATTTCAAATTTCATTATACAGAACTTGAAAATAATATAGGTTCATAAAAGAATTTGTCTCAAAGATGGTAAATTAAGACAAAATTACCATACCTATTTAGTATACTTTGAACCATAAGACCGCTCGAAATAGATTTAAAAATTTGGATATGGAAATTAAAATGTAATTTGTTATAATAAAAATATCATACATCATTTTTTATTATATTCACCACTAAAAAGAACTGAGTGGTGAGTAAGTAAAAAGTATCACATAAATAAATGTGACACTAGAAATCCACTTACCTTATTCCTTGAATCTCATTGAACACATTCAAACCTCCTTTATAATAAATGTTTGTTAATTATAAATGTATTAAAAAACAAATACAATTATATCACACATTATATGATTTTCTTGTAATATTTAGTTATCGTTTTATTTTCACTACCAGGTTAAAGTTATCTTTTAGGTAATTACATCATTTTTTTTCTCGTATCTTTTGATTTGTTATATTTTTACTCTTATTAATTATAAAATTATTTGATCATATAAATAATTATATCCATGACATATATATATCATATATATTTTTTATATATGTATTTTTTTAAATATCATATATATTTGGTATACATTTAGATGATAGGTTGTATATAAGAAAAAACATTGTTTCTAATTCCATTTTGTATTGGAAGAAAGAATATATAAAAATGATATATATATATATATATATTTGTGTGTGTGTGTGTGTGTGTGTGTTTTAATTATATTTGAATTAGTAATTCATATATATCATATCAGATCACAAAACTCAACCTTAATACATTTCTATAACATGTGAATGAATCACAATTCTTTGATGAGCCGTAGTCCTCATGTCTACAAATGAACTTATCATATGTCAATAAAATGGAAGTTATGAAATTCAGTGTTATATAATAATTAAATAAGAATTAATATATAATAAATATCATATAAATATCATATAAAAACACATATTCAATCATTATTTCCGATCATGAAATGTGGAAATAGATGAATGAATAACATTGTTTCGCAAGGTTGTAGTCCATTGTACACACGAATGATGATTGTGTATCCCATTTGAGGGAAGTGTGTGTGAGGGTAATTATACCCAAAACATAAAAAAACAGTATATTTGGGATACTTATTTTTATTTAATCATTGAATAAGAATAATTAATGGGTTGGATAATGAAATAAAACAAAAGTGTTCATTGAAGGATATTATATCTTCTTTGGGAACCTCATTTTAGTTTTGACGAAAGGGATTCCTTGGATGGAATTATGGAAAAATTTGGGACTCTAGTATTGAATCAAAAAATTTAGGAGGTTATTTTAATTTTATTTATTTGATCCAATGTTCTTGAGAGGTGTCTATAATGAAGGGGGTTGAGGTCCATTTTTATTGTCGAGGAGGAGTGAAATTCTCTTATTTATAAAATGGCAATCCCCACTGAGAGGTATACTCTAAATAATGTACCTATATTAATTTTTTATTTTATATAAACAATAGTAATTTGTATTAATATTTCCTTACAGTGGTTTTGGAAAATTTTCATGGTTATTTGGTCCCTTAAATTAATGGTTAATTACTAAGTAAACTCATTTTTAAATAAATTGTTCTAAATAATGTTAATCACCTTCACTATCTACATTGGTAAAAATTATGTTTCCCTTTTTATACAATATAAATTATTTATATTACAAATAATATATCCATATTTCCAAATTATAATCACCTAATAGGTATAAATTAATTTAACAATAACTCCACAAACGTGTCATGAAATCAAGTTTATAAAGGAAAAATGTTCAAAAGTTTGAACTATTTTTAAATCAAATTTAAATGGGAAATTTTTTAAAATTTTATAATTTGAATTATTTGATGTATAATAGATCTAATTTTATTTTAAAACCAAATTTAAATATAATTTTATTAAATAAATAAATTAGTTTAATATTAGTTGTCAACTAAAATTAAGTTTTTTCACTATTCATCTAAAAAAATATTTCAGAAAAACGCAAATAAGAATTCGTAAGATAATTTTGAAATTATGAAATAAAAAATGATATTTATATTTTAAAATTTAATTTATAAAAGTTCTTAAAATTAATTTTATTATTTTTAACCTAATTATATAAAAAATATCTTGTTGAGAAAAATGTATTTTTCCAAACATATAGGCTATAAAAAAATATATTTAATTATCCATATGTTTTATAAAAATATAAATTTTTTAAATCATATATAAAAACTAGTTATTAATCTTCATATAAAACATTCAAATAGATGGTTTATAACTTTTTTTGTTAAAATCATTATTATAATATAGTTTTATTTCTTTTAAAAATTGTTTTGCCTATAACACAAACTAATATGATGTTCCATGTAGATAAATACAATGTGTTTTAGTGTATACTGATTTTTAAAATGGTGTAGTGTTCAAAAAAAATCAATGAGATTTAATTTAATCTAAAAAAGGTTCATAACAATTCAAGGTTTTGCAACTATCATTGATTAAAAGTTTATATTCTCAACCTATAATTGTGAGTATAGAGAGTGTTTGATTATGTAATGGTTTTTTGGGATCGTTGAAAATATTTATTGGGTTTTATGAAATGATATCAATAATTTGTTTCTTATTTGTTTTCCTCAACTTTTCAAATGTAATTTAATAACCATTTAGTGATCATGAACTCTGCATTGATGAAGTTTATATAGAAAATTATTTGAATGTGATGAAGTACATATGAACTAGAAGAATATATAGAGATCATCCCTTTCCCATTTTTATCATTTTACAAATTTAATTCACCAATTCATATATATTTAATGTTATCTCTTCCTTTATTCTCCAAATGAGAGAATAATTTCATTTCCACTGATATAAATCCCCTTGTAAAAATAATAGTTAAAAAATAATTAATAATAATATCATGATAGTGGAACTCCTTAAATGAAGTCTCATTTTAAGACATCCATTGGTGAATCCTTACTATAGTATGTAATATATTAAAAAAATAATATTATATGTAATAATAACATGATAAATCCTATATATTATGTATCCCTATAAAACAATTTCTATTCTCATGGTAAAAGTATATTTACACAAATTAGAAGTCTCTGATACCATTTTTGTAATTCCCTAAGCCATATGATACTAAACCAATTACCTGAGGAAATTAACGACATGGCCTCATGAATTTATCCCCATATTCATGAATCCTCTAAAATGTAGTGGGGATCCATGGTGGTTAATTGGGTAGACTATACAATCTTTTGAAAGTAAAAAAATAAGGAATCATATACTTCACATCCAAAAAATGAACATCTACTAAAATACAAAGCCACATCATGAGAAATATCATACTGATTCCACATAAATAATAGTACTACATATTTTTAATGTAATTTAAAACAAAACTCAGAAGTATAAAACCATAATGAAGAAAAACAAAAAAATACAGAGATCTCAGAATCATTAAAATGTCATCCATATCCCATCTCTAATCTTCACCATATTATCATGAATCATTTATATAGTTATCTACATTTTCATTACCTACATATTAGAAGTATTTTGGGGATCCAAATTGTATCCCAATCAAGGTGAGAGTAAAAATCAATAGGACACCACCAATTTTACCTAATGAATATCCAGTAAATAAATGTAAAACAAAATGGTGTGCAATTTATAAGTGAAATAGTGGGATTAATAATGTTCTAACAAAAGGTACCATATAAGGCCATGTGACTCATGGGGAAAACCATAGATAAACCTACCTAAATTAATAAATTCTATTCATTGAACATGGAGTAACTACCATTTCCCAATCTATCTCTCATTTGTATCTCTTAGGACAGATTGATCTTGTTACCCCAAAGAAATCGCATGGAACAACCAAGAATTCTCATCCCGTAATTCCAATGAATATCCATTTGTATGGTCTCGGTTCATGGTACCACCCTTGAAATATATATGAAAAATTAATTACAATCCATGTCTAATTTCCATGTTATGGAATCCCGCCTTATTATAACAATAAATTTCATTACATTACACAAACCTGAGGATCATTAAGGTTTAGTGTCTTGGAAACTAGGAACATAATACATGAGAACAACAAAAACATTCTTCTTAAACACTTTAAAGGATTCTAATTAATTTCATCCTATGTTCATTACTGCATCTCATAACCTGGGGACATACATCAAAAGAAAGGGTGAGCAGAAGGCCCATTAAGGGAAACAATAGAAACATTTTAGATGTGAACTTGAGATACTTCAATAAGGTCCTGAAAAGAACATTAATGAATGAGAATGAAACAATGAGATATATCATGATAATAAAAACATTTTTCACAACTTGAAGATGTTGCTACAACATTTAAAATTGAAAATCATTTTGTTTCACCAAGGTCCATCCCCAAGGTGTCATTAAAAATTACCAAGGTTATTTACCAAGGTATCAGTCTAAAAGGTCATCTCTAGAGATTAAGTCTTTACCCAATGCATTGGAGCGCTATCTGGGCGCACCCTTGACATGTCTTTATTGTCATGTGAGCCACATATATCACCATAAATAATTTCATAAACAACCCATATAGCATAAAATAAATGGGTTTCATTTCATAATCATAACACTTTAAAAACTGTTTTAAAGACACGTTCTTTATGTCACTTTAAACCCACAGAAAGGGAAAGTGGATTTAATGTATGTAAATACCAGAATTTAAAATAGAACATTTTGAAATATATGTTAATACCCCTGTAGAAATAAGATCTTTGATTATTCACTTTATAACATAAAATAATTTTGAGAAAATAGGGAGGCATTTTGAGACGAAAATTCTAAAGCATAACGGCTATGTTATAGGGTTTTAGAAAACGTTGAAAAGAGAGGGGACATGGGTCACCCACACATAAATGATCAATTAAAATAGTATAGGGGAATAATAAAAAGGATATGAATCATGGTAATGAAATTTTAAGGACATACCATTTGAAATAGAAAACATGGAAGTAAGACAAAAATAAGATTTCTCTTATAAAAATTCAGCAGCCTAACAGCCTCACTTAAACATCAATAAAAATGAATTGAAGAGATAAAATAGGGGCTCTCATCATATGATCATAAAAGATCAGTATGATAGATATATATATCATAACCCGACATAATAAAAAGTAACATGAAATATTTGACATGAAAATAGAACTTGAAAATGAGAAAGGTGAAAGAATCCCTTAAAAATTCAGCAGCCTAACGGCGCCACATAAACATTCATAAAACAAAATGATGAGAGTAATATTGGATCTCTCATCATATGAAAATGAAAAGGGATGTAAGAGGAATATAAAAGAACATCCTCCCACATAATAACATGGATCATAAAAGGAATGACATAAAAGAAATTACTTGAAACGAAAGAGAGAGGTCGGATCCCTTACCTTAAATTTAACTCTTAAAACTCAATGGTTTGGACCTTGAGAGGATGGAGGGCACCTTGGGAGGACTCCATGGGGGATAATGAGACCAGAACTTCTTTGAGAATGGTTTTGGAGTCGAATGGATGAGGGGAGGGCTTGATATTTATAGAGAAAGTGAGGGGACAATACATTAATGGCCAAGGGACACCTCATTGGTGGTTTTGGCAAAACCACGGTCTTGCCCATGGTATTTTCCCATGGTATTGGCCACATGGGACACCTCACAAAATAATTCATCCCCTTTAGTCGACAATCCCTTAAAATATCTCATGACATCATCATGACATAGTTATGATGTCATTTAAAATACCGAAACCCTAAAACTGCATTTTTACTATTCACTGAAAATTCATCTTTCTCAGAAAAATCACAAAAAATTACCATAACATAATATCGATGCTCTGACTTCAAAAATAAAGCCCATTTTAGAAAAATAATTTGATAAATATTTTAATTAAATTTTTAAATAAAAAACACTATTCACATGAATAAATTAATACTTGATTAATAATTTATGAAACCGTTATTTAACCATTTTATTGAATCACATTACTTAATCAAGGTGTCTAAATTATATAAAAACTCTTTTTATGTGAGATTACTAATCCATTTGGTCACATTACTAATCCTAAGCATAAAATCACTATTCATAATTTACTATTCATAAAAAATTATGTTGATCTGATTAGACTCCAAATTCCTTACTGAACACTTTTGCAGAAGACCATTTTTTTTAAATCATTACACATCATTAATTATTTGAGGTTTACCTAAATATTTTAAAATATCCTTTTTCCAAAATTCATCAATAAAATACATCCTAAAATTATCCGGACATTTAAAATTTCACAAACATCACTAAAGGAAGAAATCTCAATTTATTCATCCTAAAGGATTACACAATGAAGCTAGGGTCTCAACATAGAGCCCCTTATAACACCAGAATATGACATAAGTGTATGGTTTGCTATGGTGAGAGAATCTGAGGGAGGCTCAGATAAAATTTCCCTAGTAGTAATCTCTACTAACTTGAACTTCTTCCGTAGGCGTTTCCGTTCAAGCATGACACACTGGAGTTCGTCTTGGGATTGGTCCAAAGGGAAGCCCAAATATGCCACCTCTTTCCCAAGCTCTGATAAGTGGGACTCATTAGGTTCGAGTCTACTGGATGAAGCCATCGACTCCACTTTCTGCATTAACCATTAACAAATATTTTAAATCATTAAGAGTAAGTTAATATACTACTCAAATGTTTGGGTCGTTACATTCTTCCCCCCTTATGAAATTCCATCCCCGAAATTTATACATGAGGCCTAGTTGAAAAGGTGAGGGTAATTTTGCTTCATCGTTTCCTCAGGCTCCCAAGTCGCTTCTTCATATTTATGATTTCTCTATAACACTCTCACAAGGTGGGTAGTATTGTTTTGTAGAACCTTCTCTCTACGGTCTATGGTCTCCACTGGCTTCTCCTCATAAGAGAGTTCATGTTCCAGTTGTACCACCTCTGGGTTCAGTACATGCGAAGGGTCGGGTATGTACTTCCTCAAGAGGGATACATGGAAGACATTGTGAACATGAGCTAAGTTCGGTGGAAGTGCTAGACGATAGGCCACTGCTCCTATGCGATCAAGGATTTCATAGGGGCCAATGTACCTAGGGCTGAGCTTCCCTTTCTTCCCAAACCACATGACTCTCTTCCATGGAGAAATTCGAAGGAAGACTTTGTCACCAACACCAAACTCCAAGTCCCTTTGACGATTGTCAGCATAGCTCTTCTGCTGACTCTGAGCATCCTTTATGTGTTCTTGGATGGCATGAACCTGTTCTATTATCTCTTGCACAAGATTAGGCCCAAGAAGATTTCTCTCACCAGTTTCATCCCAACAAGTATGATTTCTACATCGCTTTACATACAGATCATTATATGGTGCCATTTGAATACTTGAATGGAAGCTATTGTTATAGGAGAACTCAACTAATGGGAGGTGTTGATCCCATCCACCTTTAAATTCCATTGAGCATAATCTCAGCTTGTCTTCGAGTGTCTGAATAATCCTTTCAGATTGTCCATCTGTTTGAGGATGATAGGTTGTACTAAAATTCCATTCAGTATTAATAGCATGTTGAAGACTTCTCCAGAATTTTGATGTGAATATTGGATCACAATCAGACACGTTGGATAGTGGTGCCCTATGCAGCCTCACCACTTCCTTTACGTATATCTTGGCAAGTTGATCCAGAGAGAAATCTTCTCGAATAGAGATAAAATGGGCAGTCTTGGTGAGACGGTCCACAATAACCCATATCGCATTGTTTCCTTTGGATGTTTTCGGGAGACTAGTTACAAAGTCCATAGTGATATTATCCCACTTCCATACTGGTATGGGTAGCAGTTGTAATACCCCCTTTTAAATTTGTCATTCTTCATTTACTTGTTGACAAACCAGGAACCTTATAGTGTAATCAGAAATATTCCTCTTCATGTAATCCCACCAATAATTATCATGAAGGTCTCTATACATTTTAGTGCTTCCTGGATGTATAGAGAAAGTAGAGCTATGAGCTGCATCCATCAGTTCTTTCTTTATCTCTAGAATAGATGGAATAGATAGTCTTGTACAAAATCTCAATACACCTTCTTGATCAATATTGAAATCAGGGAACTTCCCATCTTTTACAACCTCCAACTTCTCCTGCAGCAAAGAATCTTCTTTTTGAGCCTTCATGATCTTCTCTAGTAATGAAGGTTGAGAAATCATTTGGGATAGGGTTGATGATGTCCTTTTCCTCATAATTCCCATGTCTATTTTTACTAGATCATTAATCAAGGGATCTCCTAGGATCATCATTATGTCCAGAACAATAGGTCCTTTCCTGCTTAACACATCTGTGACTTTGTGTGCTCTTCCAGGGTGATAATGAATTGAACAATCATAGTCTTTAATAATCTCCAACCATCTCCTTTGTCTCATGTTCAATTATTTTTGTGTGAAAATATACTTTAAACATTGGTGGTCGGTGTATATATCACATTTCTCCCCATAAATATAGTGCCTCCATATCTTTAGAGCAAAAACCACTGCCATAAGCTCTTGATCATGCGTAGGATAATTCTTCTCATGAATCTTCAATTATCGAGATGCATAATCAATTATGTTGTCATTTTGCATGAGTAGACACCCTATCCCTTTCAGAGATTCATCACTAAAAATAACAAATCCTTCTACGATATTGGGTAGTGTTAACACAGGTGCAGTAACCAATCTCTTCTTCAGATCTTGGAAACTTTCCTCGCATTCCTTTGTCCAGATGAACTTAACCCCTTTTTGAGTCAACATGGTTAGAGGATTAGAAAGCTGTGAAAAGTTTTTCACAAACCTCCTATAATATCCATCTAAACCAAGTAAACTACTAATCTCAGTTACTATTATGGGTTGAGGCCACTCCTCCACAACCATTGTCTTTGCAAGGTTAACCGAGATTCCTGCATTGGTTACGATGTGCCCCAATAAAGCCACTTGTTGTAACCAAAAATCACATTTACTGAACATTCCCAAGAGCCTCTCCTTCCATATAGTTTTCAAAATAACCCTTAGATGATCTTCATGCTCCTCATGAATTTTTGAATATATCAAAATATCATCAATAAAAACTACCACAAATTAATCAAGGTAGTCCTTAAAGACTCTATTCATCAAATCCATGAAAATAGCAGGAGCATTAGTTAAGCTGAAGGGCATAAAAGTAAACTCATAATGCCCATATCTTTATCGGAAGGCATTCTTTGGAATATATTCCTTCTTCACCCTCAGTTGATGATAACCAGATCAAAGGTCAATCTTAGAGAAGAATTGAGCCCCACGACGTAGGTCAAATAAATAATAAATTCTTGGAAGAGGGTATCTGTTATTCAATGTGATATTGTTCAGTTCTCTATAATCAAGGCATAGCCGCATTGATCCATCCTTCTTCTTCACAAAGAGAACTAGTGCTCCCCAAGGTGACACACTCGGTTGGATAAACCCCGTCTCCAATAAGTCTTGGAGTTGTTTCTTTAACTCTTATATCTCCACATTTTATATTCTATACGGGGTCTTTGATATCGGTTGAGACCCAGGTACGAGTTCAATGGAGAACTCTACCTCTCTTTCTGGGGGAGGTCCAGGTAACTCCTCAGGAAATACATCCATGTATTCCTAAACAATCAGAACATCTTCTATTTGTATTCTCCCTTTTCCTTCTTCATCATTACTAATTAACTCCATAAATAATGCTATAGGAGGTGCTTCTAGATAGATATCTATTCAGGATATCTCTCCTTGGAAGACAATTGTAGGTCGTTTATTCATGACTACTGAGATTTCCTTACTTCTGTATTTGATCTTAGCATTATAATTTGAGAGCCAGTCTATCCCTAGTATAACGTCGAATTCCAACATGGGAATGACTACTAGATATTTGATAAGATTGTGCTCACTTAAGTAAACAATATAGTCTCTAAACACTGTTGATGCTTGTATAATACAACATGGAGTCTTGACTGACAACTCTACCTCAATCAGTTCAGGGATTGATTCTATATTCTTTGCAAACTTGGAGGAAATAATGGAATGTGTAGAACCATAAAAAAACAAAGTAGTTGCTAGTTTTGAGAGGAAAACAAAAGTACCTGCTACCACGTCATTCGGAGCATCAACTTCAGTTGTTGTGATAGCAAAAGCACGACCTTGCTCCCCTGGCCTTTGCTAAGGTTGATGGTGATTCCCCTCCACTGCCCTTGGATTTGGACAGAGATTAATATAGTGCTCAAGCTGTCCAAACTTGAAGCAATGGACTTCGGGTAAGGCGAGAACCATCTTTCCTCTGTCGTTAGTGTTGTGGAGTTGAGGCTTCACCTCACTATGACAATTCCAACAATATATCCTCCACTTCCACACTTGTAGCACTTTCCACTTTCGATCAAGCAGTTACCCAGATGCTTCTTCCCAAATTTATTGCATGTGGTAAGTTTCATTTCCATTCCACCTCTTCCATGATCAAAAGTCTTCCCTAAACTGGGCTCCAATGATCTCTTCTTGTAATTTTATTTATGAGACAACTGTGTATCACCAAACTCCAGATCGACTTTCATTGCACTCTGCATGATCTCCTCATAGCTATCGTAGTCCCGGTTGGCTAAATTATTCCACAGATGAGGTCTCATTCCACTTAAAAATCTATCAACCTTCACACTTGGATCCATGACAAAGCTAGAGGTATATCTTGAAAGTCGGGTGAAGTTCATCTCATAGCTTCTGATAGATTCGTTCTCCTTCTGCTTCAGCTCGAGAAACTCTTTCTCCATTCTCGTTCTCATGGAACGAGGGAAGTACTTATTAAAGAATATTCCCCATAACTCTTCCCACTCCATAGCTTCCATCTCTCCTCTAGGATTCGTGTTTTTGACCAGTGACCACCACTGATCAGATTCTCTCTCTAGGCGGTAAACATCAAGGGTGACTTTTTCTTATTCCGAACAAAAGAGTACAGAAAAGATCTTTTCAATGGAGCATATCCATTGATCCTCAACCAATGGGTCAGTAGATCCACTGAATGTTGGTGGTCATTGACGCATGAAGGACTCAACAGAGTGTTGTTCCCTTCGTGGTGAGGTCGTCCTCTCAGCTTGATTCAATTTATTACTCATAACTTGAGTTAGTTGTTTCATCATTCGCATGAATGTTTCCATTTCGGCTTCCATCAGAGGGCCGTCAGCACATGGTGCATTGCGGTCACCATCTACATGGTTCCTCCTATTTCCTGCCATTTTCGAAAAGAATAAAACCTTAGTGAGAAACTTATTCCATTTATGAATTTTTTAACTAAGACTAAATTCATAGTCAATTACATGTCTCTATAATTCCTTCAGAATGATTCATAAAAAGCTTGGGATTAACCAAACATAACCCCCGGGAGTGTTGTAACCAAGAGTGCAGCAAGGCCCGTTATCGTGTACTAGTTCCCGTTCAAGTATAGCTCAAAGAAGTGTTTTCAGGTTTTACCCCTATGTACATCTGTGCCAGAGCTGCCTCTACCTGCTCGTATCCAGACATGGATGTATTTGTTTGATAACCCACTTACTCAATACATACCAAAATACCAGGATGTTTTCTTATATTTAATATTTTATAAAGGGTTCTTCATAAAGTTTTTATATCCTAATTTCCACAAATAACTAAACCATCCTTTGATACCAACTATGGAATCCCGCCTTATTATAACATAAACGTTTCTTACATTACACAAAACTGAGGATCTTTAAGGTTTAGTGTATTGGAAACCAGGAACATAATACATGAGAATAAAACAAAAACATTCTTCTTAAACACTTATAAAGCTTCTCCATAAGCTCATCCTAGGTTCATTATTTCATCTCATAACCTGGGGACATACATAAAATGAAATGGTGAGCAGAAGGCCCAGTAAGGGAATCAAGAGAAACATTTTACATGTGAACTTGAGATACTTCAATAAGGTCATGAAAAGAACTTTAAGGCATGAGAACCAAATCATAAGATATACCATAATAAAAATAAAATTTTTCATAACTTGAAGATTTGGCTACAACATTTAATATTGACAATCATTTCGTTTCACCAAGGTGTCATTAAAAATTACCAAGGTTATTCACCAAGGTATCAGTCTAAAAGGTCATCTCTAGAGATTAAGTCTCTACCCAATGCATTGGAGCGCTATCTGGGTGCACCCTTGACAAGTCTTTATTATCATGTGAGCCACATATATCATCATAAATCATTTCATAAACAACCCATATAGCATAAAATAAATGGGTTTCATTTCATAATCATAACGTTTTGAAAACTGCTTTAAAGACATGTTTTTATGTCACTTTAAACCCATGGAAAGGAAAAGCGGGTTTCATGTATGTAAATACCAGAATTTAAAATAGGACATTATGATATATATGTGAATACCCCTGTATAAATAAGAGCTTTGAGTATTCACTTTATAACATAAAATAATTTTGAGAAAATAGAGAGGCATTTTGAGACGAAAATTCTGCAGCATAACGGCTACATTACAGGGTTTTAGAAAACGTTGAAAAGAGAGGGGACATGGGTAGCCCACTCATAAATGATATATAAAAATAGTATAGGGACAGAATATAAAGGATATGAATCATGTTAATGAAATTTTAAGGACATACCATTTTAAATGAAAAACATGGAAGTAAGACAAAAATAAGATTTCTCATATAAAAATTCGGCAGCCTAATGACGTCACTTAAACTTCAATAAAAATGAATTGATGAAATCAAATAGGGTCTCTCATAATATGATCATAAAATATCAGTATTATAGATATAGAGATCATAACCCAATATAATAATGAGTAAATTGAAAGACTTGACATGAAAATAGAACATGAAAAATGAAAAGGGTGAAAGAATCCCTTAAAAATTCAGCAGCCTAACGACGCCATTTTAACATTCATAAAACAAAATGATGAGAGTAATAGTAGATCTCTCATCATATGAACATGAAAAGGGAGGTAATAGTAATATAAAAGAACATCCTCCCACATAAGAACATGGAGCATAAAAGGAATTAAATAAAAGAGATTACTTGAAAAGAAAGAGAGAGGCCAGATCCCTTACCTTAAATGTAACTCTTAAAACACAATGGTTGCGTCCTTGAGAGGCTTGAGGGCACCTTGGGAGGACTCCTTGGGAGATAAGGAGACCAGAACTTCATTGAGGATGGTTTTGGAGTCGAATGGATGAGAGGAGGTCTTGGTATTTATAGGGAAGGTGAGGGGACAAGGCATTAATGGCCAAGGGACACCTCATTGGTGGTTTTGGCAAAACCATGGGCTTGCCCATGGTATTTGCCCATGGTATTGGCCACTTGCGACACATCACACAATAATTCATCCCCTTTAGTCTTCCATCGCTTAAAATATCTCATGATATCATCATGACACAGCTATGATGTCATTCAACATACCGAAACCCTAAAACTCTCTTTTTACTATTCACTGAAAATTCATCTTTTTCAGAAAAATCCCAAAAAATTACCGTAACATAATATCGATGCTCTGAGTTCAAAAATAAATTCCATTTTATAAAAATAATTTTCTAAATATTTTTAATTATATTTTCAAAAAAAACACTATTCACCTAAAAAAACTAATACTTGATTATTAATTTATGAAACCGTTATTTAACCATTTTATTGAATCACATTACTTAATCAAGGTGTATATATTATATTAAAACTTACTTTAAGTGAGATTAATAATCCATTTTGTCACATTACTAATCCGAAGCATAAAATCACTATTCTTAATTTACGATTCATCAATAATTAAGTTGATCTTATTAGACACCAAATTACTTACTGAACACCTTTGCCGAAGACCATTTTTTGAAAATCATTACACATCATTAATTATTTAAGGTTTACATAAATATTTTAAAATATCCTTTTTCCAAAATTCATCAATAAAATACATCCTAAAATTATACAGACATTTGAAATTTCATGAACATCACCAATGGAAGAAATCTCAATTGATTCATCCCAAAGGATTACACAAAGAAGTTAGGGTCTCGACACATATCCCCTTATAAAACCATCATATGGCCGATGTGTAAGGAATGCTATGGTGAGAGAATCTGAGGGATGATCAGATAACATTTCCCTAGTAGTAATCTCTACTAACTTGAGCTTCTCTCGTAGGCGTTTCTGTTTAAGCTTGACACACTGGAGTTCGGATTAGGCTTCATCCAAAGTGAAGCCCAAAGATGCCACCTCCTTCCCAAGCTCTGATAAGTGGGCCTCACAAGGTTCGAGTCTACTGGATGAAGCCATCGACTATTCATTATGCATTAACCATTAACATGTCTATTAAATCATTAAGTGTAAGTTAATATACTACTCAAAAGTTTGGGTTGTTACACATGTAGTTCCACAATGATAAAAATTGAGATGAATAAAAGAAGATGAACCAAAACCATTCAATGATGTAACCCCTCAAGATCCCATAAAATTAATCTTTCAGATTCAATATGTGAAGAAATTTTTATAATGAAATGGGGGAGTCACCATGTAGATTTTTTAGTAATGAATACTTGTAAATGATAATTGATTTATCATCACATTCTATAGAATTTTATAACATCTCATAAAACCGTTTATTCACAGGGAGATATTCACCTGATTTCCCAAATGAAATTCAATGATCATCGATGAAATTCCATAGAAATACTATTCATGAGGAATCCATTGTGGTTCTCCATGTAATTCCATAAACATAACTATTTTCATGAATTTTTAACATTATAGTACTCCTTAAATTAATTAATAATATATTTTTAAATTTCATTCCATGTTTTCCATTATAGATTAATTCAAATTTACACATCTACATTATATTTCCATAATTATTATGGAATCATAGGGTAGACATAGGAATACAACTATCCATATTAAATAATTATTTCACTAAGGCAAGCCCAATACAGGAACATAAGTTCCCCGAAATGTAAAGAGAAATATAAAAATAACTAATTTAATAATTTATACAAGGTTCTTCTTGAAATAAATTGGTTTTAAAAATATATAAAATCATATTAGATAGAAAAAATAAATAAATATAAATTAAATTAATTTTAGTTAATGGATCAAATAATTTTTAAAATATTAACATGCCAATGTTGAAATACTATAGTGGGACATTGATGAAAAAACATGAGACCACATACCATAAGATTGAAAATTTCCAGTAATTTTTTATGAGATTCTACTTAGAAATAAAATGGAAAATATTGATAAATAATAAAAATCCATGAAAATTGAACATTTACATTAAATATTCTGGCACAGACATAAACATAATGCAAAAGTAATATTGGAAGCTATTAGTGCGTTAGAATTACTAAGGTCCTTCTTAAAACATTATTGGAAAATAACATAGTGAAGGATTTTATGAGAGGCACAAATATCCAAGGGCAACAATGGAATACTTTAGATTTCCGATAAATGACCTACAATGAGTCTACAATTCATATTATTGTAAAAAGGAGGGGGATTACATAAAAATGATAATCACCAATTTTTAGGGTTCTTCAATTTTGATATACACTCTTCCAAACAATGAACCAACCAAGGAAACCCCATAATTTATAAAAAACTCACTTCTAACAGTAAGGTGTATGGTTATAGAGCCCACCCGGAAATTTGGAAAAGTGGATCTGTAATAATATATAATCTTTTCATAGTTTCTAAAATACCATTAGACATATTAAATAAATATGATCATCCATTACCAAATACATAGTTTGTGGGTATAGTTATTCCAAACCATACTTTAACCACACAACCAATTATACTTCCCCAAAATAATATATTTCTTCACATGTACCCTCTAAATTCTCCCAAGACATCCAATGAACCCTTGTACACACAACTATGTTAAAACAAAGGTAATTTTAGAAAAAAAATTATTTTAATGGTTTCACACCTCAAATATATAGGTGTGTTATAGGGCATTGCATCTAGTATAGAAAAAAAAATCCGAACAAACATTATCATTACATGTGAAATAATTTGTGACTGTTTAAAATACATCTATCACTCTCAAACCATCATCAAGGACACATCTGAAAACTAAACCAACCAGGTTAATTGTATTTCCCCCTCTACTGAAATGAATATCTAAATACACATGATTTAAAATAGGAGAAAATCAAACAAAATTTAAATCATATGAAGAATTGTTTCAATTATATTATGTTTGAATATGTCGTATGGTATTTCAAAAAATCAATAAAGAAAATTATAATTACCCATCATAAAAATCATATATAGGATAACTATAATGATTATCCTAAAAACATTCCACTCTATTGAATACTAGGATATAATGTGAAGTAATATGTGTCTTTAAATACTTAATCAATAGTCTTATAGATGATGTACATTTAACTCTAGAAAACCTAAATATGCTTGCATAATTTATGTCACCCTCACTGTTTATAATTGTGGACAAATATTGTTAATGAATCATAAAAAAATAATATATATAATTTAAATTATTCGATGAACTAGAAACAATTAGACTCTTGTTTATTATGTTTTCCCTGCATCACAATATTTTGAGTAATTTAATACCTTCTTTCCAATGGTAGGTTTTTATTGGAAGAAGCTATCAATGAATTTATTTAGAAATTGGTCAAGGGGTTGTGAGGTTTAAAAATCCTTCAATGGGATTGTATTAATATTATGGGACTCAAAAAATACATTATGACATATTTAGGAATTCTTCATGGTAGTAATATAAATTCTAGGTACCTTCATGGAAGTTATTGATCAAAACAATTCATATTCGGTGTGATTTATTTATTATAATATGATTTTAGAGATGTGGAACCACTCATTTATTTGTATCCTTCGTGGGAGGATATTTTTATTTTAATATTGTCAGCACACCCATGATTGATGATTCCAACATATTCATGTGAATAGAATCATTACAAGTACATTTTTATGGCTATTAAAATGACATGACATATATATTATGGAAATGTGACAAGGAAACACATGATTCAATTAATATTATATATCCCTAATATATGGATGGTCCATATATGGTCATGTTTGTAGGACCTGTCAAATTTTCTATTTAGAGAACACATCTAGGATTGAATGACGTTCATTTTGTAGTCATCTATATATGACCTATGAGTTGTTGGGAATGAACCACAGTGGTGGATTTTCCATATCTCAATTAATATATTCAAATTTCACATAATTTGGGATTTTTAGTTGAAAGAAATGTGTAATGAATAGTCTATGAAATTTAACATTGTTTTCTAAGTAATGATGTTTCGTAAAAGGGGAAATAAGAAGAGGATGAATGAGTATTATTCATATTTATCCCCATATGGTTCATCATGTGAATGGGAAAAGAAATTGGAGTGGGTATAGTTGAACTTTCAGAGGATATGAAGAATTTTGGAAGATAGACTCAAAGAGGATATGGATTATTAAGGAATATTTTACACCAAGAATGAGGATTGAGAAATTGGAATCCAACTCATTTCTATTGGTGTATAAATAAAAGAGGACTGGAATTAGGGGAGTTATGGAACAATGGGGAAGGATTATGGATTATTCATGGGTAACCTATATGTGAAAGGATCTTTGATGAATATATTAAGGGTATCATAGATAGGGATTCTAATGATATGGATTTACACCTCTTTTTTGGTAATTGTATAAGTAATATCGAATGGACTGGTGGGGAATATAGACTAATGGGATAGATGGTGGGTTTTACCACAAATAAGATTATGATATGAGAATTTGCTAGGTTATTATACCATTTAGTATGCCCATTTTTGTTTCCATGACCTTATTATAGATACTAGATAGGTAATGAAAACTACAATGGTGGAGAATATAGTGCGTTTTGAATGATTCAGGGATTTTTCATGGGTTGTGGACCCATGCTTAGAGGTTATGGACTATGCATGATATTATCACACATGTGAAATCACTGATGGGGTTAATCTTTATATGATCATGAACAAGGGTATGTTTGGGTTTAAACCATATTATGTGGAAATACATGCATCCTTCCTTATCTTAATTATTATACTTGGGTTAGAGAATTTAGTCACTTGAAATACATCTTAATGAGGATGTGTTGGGTATTACAATATATAGGTGGACCCATTTAGTATCATTGGGTCATTCAGTTGATGAATGATTCTTGCTAGGCACTAGGTATAATAGGATTATTTTTTTAGGACAACCAGGATGATAATATAGATCACAGGTAAGTGTCAATAATTTCCATATGTAAAAGAATTATTGTTTATAATTGAATACATGAATACAAAAACCTTGAATGATCTATGATTTAGGGATATACAATGGAAAAGTTAAATTTGATATTTTTTCCTTTATATAATGAGTATACACATGAATGTGTATCGATGTACTAGAATCCACTATTGAACTATTTTACTTGATAGTAGTTCATTCATTGTCACTCCATGACTAGGATATATTCTTTAAAAAAATTTGTGTTTGATCACTCTTCATCAAAGGGAAACCCTTGGTTATTCTCTGCAACCCACTATTTTTTTTGATAGATGGATTATTAGATAGTGTACAATTTCGTTGTAGGATCGTCAATGTAAGTATAACATTATACATCCTCAACTCATGGTGGATTCTCCATTATCATCCATATTCATTGATATATTATAATTAAAATTAAATGAGATCAAATTTATGTAGATGGATGAGTATTTTACGTTATTCTTATGATGGAGATAATTTCACACTCTAATTTTCTCTTTGAACTCTTACTTTAATAGCCGGATTTAGTAGTTTATTCTTATACACGTTAATGCTTTTCCCATGAAAATATATCTAATGAGTAAATCTCATTCTATGAATCTATAATACTTTAAAAATATATATATATATTCCTTAGACTTCCTCATATTCCATTTTAACACATGATCCTTAGTCCTATCTAGTCACACTTTTTCTTATTCTTATTCTTCTTATACTTCTATATACGAGTTATTTGATTATTTTCCAGGTTTTCACCTTTCATTTTAACAACCATATTTAAAAATTTATTAATCCTATAAATTGTTCTATTTTATTTATATATTTCCTAATAACATAAATTTAATTCTTATTCTCTTCATCTTATTATATTCATATAAATTCACACAGTAAAACGTTTTTATATTTTTCCATAGTATTAACATGGAAACTCTGTAATTGGTATAGTTTGATATTCAATATATATTTTTCTATAATTCAAAAATGTATTCCTCTAATTTCAATAATAATATTACTATAATATTTATTATCATTAATTACATTAATCATTTCTTCTTCATTATATTCTATGAATTAATTATCCATAATTCAAAAATTATTGAATATTTTCAATTTTCTCCTTGTTATCTTCCACAAAAATCAAATTTATCATTCCATTAAAGACACAAAAATGATAAATGTTCTATTTTTATCTTTGTAATATTTATCAACAATATCATGTGATAAATAATTTATATTATTATTTTTAGTATTTCGAATAATTCCTCAAAAGCATGAAAATTTCACTCTGTGAGACACCAAGTCATGACATGGTATATATTCTCTATATCCCAATATCTAAGAGTTAAATTGTATGTTTCAAAACAATATGTTATGTAAAACAAGTAGTTTTATTAAGAAAATTTCATTCCACATAAAAAAATATACATTTCCTTTTCATCATTTTGATAAAATATATAGAACAATGAATGAAAATTAATACAATATAATACCCAATATGTTTTTGAAAAATTATATTCATCATAGAAAGACCATACACACTTTAATAAATTTTCATTTTATGGATATCACATAATTTCCATTACTAATCTAGAGGATATTACTTATTCATAGTAGTTTCTTCCCTTTACCATATTTTTTTCATCAACATGTTTATTCTGGTATGGAAACCATTATGAATTCAATGAATTAGATTCCCTTACAATCAATTTATTTTTTTATTCTGAATATCTTTCTCAACTCCTAAAATATGATACATATAAAGGGTTATTCTATACTTTTTTATTTTTTCCTCCTCCAAGACATCATATGAATTCATGAAACAATATATTACACACCAATAAAATACTTTCTGTACAAATAGAATGCTCTATGAAACACATTTTTTTAATCTTCAAAAAAAACATTCACATCATTCCAAATAACATATTAATGTGTATGATTATATTATTAACCTTATTAACATAAAATATGTATACATAGAGAAATCATGGACATAGAAAAATTGACAGGTCCTCTTCCAACTTATTGTCTTCTAACTATTAAACAACATAAAAAATAAATCATGGATTAAAACATCAAATTATTTAAAAAAAAATTCACCCCTTATTTTATACAATTTTAGGACATATGAAAAATAATGAATCATATTTATAAATTTATTTTCAAAAATATATTTCTAAAAAGCTCGCTCAAGTGACAACCCCAAACATAGTATCCCGGAGTCAATGTATTCTTCATTACACTGGAATAAGATATAATACATCACATCATGAATGAAAATATAGTTATCTAGTATTTGTAAAATAGGAACTTCCATGATTCTTAGATTATTATTTATAAAATAATATTTTTTATTTTATAGGTAAAAATACCATTAAAATTTCAATAAAATTATCATTGGAGAAAATATCCTTTCTTTTATTGAAAATATTAATAAAACTAAACATTCAAAATATAATTTGAAAATAATATTCATTAAAAATAATTATTTAATTTTATAACTGAATCCTTAAAATAGATTATGGTAATTAGGGGAAGAATGTTTTTCCAATGTTGTATACGTTAAAACAATGTTTCATTTAGCATTTTTTTAAAATCCAAAAAATGCATTGATTTAGAACACAATATGAATATTAATTTATTTTTTTTTAAAATGTCATATATGGGAAAAAATTATTTAATAAATAATTGCATTGAATATAAAAATATTTTTGACCTGATATTTAGAAGACATAGTTTTGGAAGAAGAATGATGTTGGAATGGAGAGAGATATGATGTCACAATTTAATTACATCATTTTATCAATAATTTTTATTAAAAAATAGAGTAATAATGGAAAAATTAATTAAAATATTATTCAATAAATGTAGGATAAGAAAAATGAATGGGTATTATTGTCCAATGGTCAAATAATTTCCTTTAATTAAAATATGAACATAAACCATACTGATTAAAATGACTGTGAAATAAACATTTATAAATATCATAACATTGAAGTGATAATTAATGAGTGAATATATTAGGGGTATAAAAAGTTAATACATAGAGAATTGGGGGATATAACTCATAATATATTCAAAATACATTTCACACATAATCTTATAATATTAATGTCAATGAATAAGTAATATAAATCAATGAAAAGTAATTGATTTATGAAAAACATTACAGTATAGTATCGTTTATGTAAAATATACAAGGATAAAATAAGTGAAATTGATTCATAAAATACCATATGTAATTATTTAATCCTGATATTACAAGTAATAATTTTATCATTTACATGATAAAAAATAAATTATGTTCATAACATCTCAATATGCATAAATGAAGGGAAATTTAGATGAATCCCATTAACTCATTAACTTTATTGGTTGAATGTGATATCACAACATATTTTATTGTAGTATCTGTGTTATTAACATATACCAACACCATTTTAAAATTAAATATACCATATATGATCGCCTTGTAATGTTTCACAATACGTTTTTAGTTTTATTTAATTATTTTCATTGTTTTTGGTGTCAATAGCCATGTTTTACCACTGTATAATTTCATGAATGTTCTAGTTGATGTAAATATTATATAGTTACATAATTATATAATAATATTTATTTTATGAATTTATATTTTTTCATTAGTTACAATTTTTTAATCATTATTGAAATTTCAATATGGAGAAAGTATCACATCCCTACATGGATACGCAAAGACATATGTATGCACAGGTGATAATATTATTTCTATAATGTGTGAAAGAGTATTAAATTAAAAGGTATTTTAATTATAAATAATAAATATCATTGAATAAAAAATAGTATGTTCAAATAAACAATCCATATTATCATCCATTTAATGATTAAGTGAAAAACAAATCACACCAATTCGTGTGGCGGTATTTTTTCATACAGATGTTAGATGATATCATTATTTAAACGGCATAATATTTAAGAAGGTATATGTGATAATATAGTTCCATAAATATAATTACATACTAAATATTATATATATACCTTATATTAATAATTATACATAATCGTGATATTTTTTAATGAAAATAATATATAATCGTTCGTGTGGCTCTAGTTTGGCATAGACGCGTTTGAAAACTTCTCTTCACATTTGATAGAGGAGGAGATGGATAAATATTAATCCAAAAATGTAATAATTTCTCAGTATATGTGATATATGTTTATTATTATTTCTTATGGGAAAGTACATTATTGATTGTGCATGGAGATGAAATACATTGAATGACCATTGTTAAGAAAACTACCTTTTCTTAATGAAAGATCCACTAGATCTCCTATATGGGACATTGGGATGCTATTTTTGGAAGAGAAATAGCTCTCAAAATATTATAAATATATTGGGAAGAAATTTTGTAAATTTCTAGTAGATCAAAGGGTCATGATATGTTTGAATATTTAATGGGAGGTTGTGGCCATTATTTAATGGCGGAGAGAACCCACATAGATTTATTTTGAAAAGATTCAATTACAAAAACATTTGTATCAATACAAACACCTAAAAATGGATCATTATCGACTATTATTGTCTATAAGGTCTATATATGTCCATAAAATTTGTTTTGGACGTGGTTTTATATCATTTGTAAGTTTTATAATTTTTTACCCCCTTGTAATTCAGTTTTATGTTAACTATCAGAATTAATTTTTATTACTATCACTGTTCATAATAGTCAAAAAAGATATTTCTATTATAAAATAATATAAATTATATTGAATAATAATACATAATACAATTTTTAAAATTCAATTCATAGAATTGGAGGATTTCAAATTGACATTTCGCCTATAGATTTATTAATACAGGTTTTTTTCCAAAGATAAAATTGACATAAGTATAAAAGGTTTTAGTATCAAAATTAAATATGAAATTGTTTCAAATAACCTACATTATTTAGATTCTACTATTATTTAACTATTTTTACATTAAAAACAATTTAATATACAAGTTATGTTTGTAAATAATTTAAATAATAAGGTAGTTTTCATTAAAGATTAGTATTTTCACTATTAATCAAAAAATGAAATATTTTAGAAAAATCATAAAAAGAAACTGAAAGATAATTTTGATATTCTAATTTCCAACTTTATAATCAATTTATAAAATAATATTTATAAAATTGGTAAAAAAAATATTTTAAATTAGGTCTACAAAGAATTATTAAAAAACATTTTTGAAAAAAATATTATTTTTCAGAAAAAATAACTTTTATTTCAAATTATTCTTCTTTTATTAATAATCATTATATAATTGATGTCATTTTTATGTGTAAACCATAAAATCTAAATAATTTAGTTTGTACTATTCATATCGACTAGCTAAATTACTAGGTTTTAGTATTTACAACATAAATAATAAGATTTTAATAGAGTATTGTATTTTTGAGCCTCGTGCCCTTTTAATCACAAGTCTTTGAAGAGAGTGAATTTATTTAAAAATATTTCATCATAATGTCTCTATGTGTTATATTTTCATCTATTATTATCATCAAAATGTATTATAATATATTTAACCATGTTTTACTCTTTTGAAATTTTGGGGTTTCACATTCTACCCCCATAAATAAATTTAATCCTTACAATTTAATCTTGATATCAGTTATCAAGGGATTGATACATTGAAATTCAGTTTATTAAAAAACAACATATTAACAGGGATCATAATAAATAATCTTTATGAGTGAGAAATGGAAATATTAATCACATATGTAATAACACATTACTCGGATTAGATGAACGATAATAGAGGTTGGATGTGAAGAAAAATTTATAGAAGAAAAGAATAAATAATTAATGTGACAAATAGAGATCAATGATAACATGGATGTGGATTATCGTTATAAATATAAGGACGTAGCTACCAAAAATTTTAGATGATTTAAAATCCCATTTGATTCATCTTATATGAATGTAATAGGATAATATTTTTTCTAATATCAATATTCTAAAAGTTGATGGATTACTTTAGTATAATGACTATGAACATGAGGAAATTAACATACTTTATATCATTCTAGTTCATAATATAAATTATTCACATGGATATGATTTGATTAACTTTCACTTAAACTATTAAAATTATAATTTAATATCCAAAATTCATTTTTCTAATTCACAAGGAACTAAAATTCATTTTTATCATATCAGAATGTCCTTAGAAGATTGACAAGTCCATCTATTTGTCTTTATTTTTTTGAAAATAACTAATATATTTTTTGAAAACGATAACCAGTATAATACATTAATATCTAAATTTATAAAGTCACAAAATTTTTCCACCATTAATATTTTCAGGTAAAATAGTATAAGTATAATAAATACATGAAAATAAGAACATATTTTAGAACATTTTTAGAGGATAAATCCTTACCATCCTTCAGTTCTGGGTCCATGACCAATATATTTTCTAAATGCAATAGGTTTCCACCCATCATGTGTAATTTAATTATTTATAGAACAATATTAATATAATTATAATAACATTCTCAATGATTAATGACACTTAATAAATTAAAAATCAAAGATGTGATAAACCATAAAGTATAAAACTATCATTAAATATAATTTATCAAAAATTAAGGGCACTCTTCCTTGAATTATGTTTTTTATAAAACATATACAGATACAATGTCTTTTATTTCCATAAAAGACTCCAAAAATATCCTTATTCTTCATACTATACTGTTCGAAAAAACATAAAATGTGTAGGTTATTACTAATTATGAATCATAAAATGTTGAAACCATGATGTTATTTGTAACTAAAATGTTAATGAGGAAATATATTCCACTTAAATTTATGATAACATATAGATGCTTCATGATTCATATGAATAAAAAATCATTGATAAAATTAGTTCAATAATTTAATTATTTAATACTAATAAATTATTTCCTCAACCATTTCAATTCAAAATATTCCCCTCCCATATCTCAGAGTTGACCGATAGAATATGTTATTGACTCAACTAATGCACATGTTTCCCATATTTAATAAAAAAACAATAAATGAATCCTTTGGATAAAATTAATTTCCTTCAATCATAGTATTAGCATTTCCTCAAAAATTTATTTCTTTAATCTCTTATTTTACCCACATAACAAAATTTTCTATTGCACGAGGACATATTCATGGGTTTCACATTCAACATTTAGGATGTCAAATAAATCGACCTTTCATTGCATTATTGTCTATACTAATCAATCTAATAGTGAAATCCATATTTATCTTCTGTGATGAGTCTGAGAGTTGATTAAATATATGCGGTCAATCATATATCGGGATTACTAATTAATATTAATCATGATATATTTTACTTTAATCATCATCCCATTTGGTGTCTCATAGTCACAACTCATTCCTTAATATTTAATGATATCATGATTATTTAGATTTTTAGATATTCATCAAAACCAAAAAAAATATTGCGAGCAACAATAATCATATTGGGAAAAAATATGGTCATTTATAAGATTTCTAAATCATGACTCCTTATTTTCATGCTAAGAAACTGAATGATTAACCTTTTCATTAATTTATATCTTATATAAAAATCCTTAATAATGGTTTGTATTGAAAATGATAATGTTCCAAAGAATATCCCCTAGGTGTGTCAAACTGGGTATACAATTAGTCTCATTTTCTAGAATGATTTAACACTTGATTCACAATGAATGTGCCATTTTCATAGTTATTACCCCATGATAGACCTATACTATAACCAAATCCACTTTTAAAATGTATACAAGGTTGTATTTTTAGGTAAAACCAAAAAATCCCTACCATACCAATATTGTAGTATTCTTTTACTAATTATCCACAAATAATATCATAGGTTTATGTTCCATAATAAATTTTCTCATTCGTATTGTTTCCATGTCTACCAATAAAAATAATAAAATAAAAACTATAACAAGCATGACCCATGTAACCATGAGCTAATGTATTCTTTATTAAATTAGAATAAGATATAAGAACTCACATCCCAAAGGACCATACAATTTATTTTTCATGGTAAACTAGACACAAAATTTATCCCCTATGTATTATAAGTAAGATAAAGGGTAATTTTCATTTATAAATAAAAATACAATAAATTTTTCATTATATCATTATTTAATAAAATATAATTTTATAGATTTATTTTGATCTAAAACTAAATTTAAAAAAGTATGTTGAAATTATAATTATTTAAAAAAAACATTTGAATCATATAATGGAATATTTAAAAAATTGAGTGGTCATAATATCAAAAAATTATGTATTTTCCGTACACATTAAAATAATGATTTTGATAACATTTTAGTAAAAAAACAAACATTACTTGTTTGTGAAAATGAAACAAATATTCCTTTTTAAAAAATTGTAACAGTTACATCATGGATAAAATTTTCATTTATATGTTATTATTTTAAATTTTGAAAAATATTTCAATACATTTTTTGAAAACATGGTTTCGGAAGGAAAATGAATTTCAACCAAAGAGTTAGATAAAGTTAGATTTCTGTGATAACATTTTATCAAACAATTTAAATACTAATGTCTGTAAAATGGTACTATGTCATGAAAAAATTATTAATAAATAGAGTATAATACAATGAATATTAGTATATTATCCAAACATTAAAAAAGTTTCTATATTTCGAATTCAAGCATAATCAATCCGGATTAATATGATACTTCGAAGAAAACCATTACAAATATAATAAAGATTATGTGATAATTAACCAATGAATAGATTATGTCTATAAAATGTAAATTTATATATAAATAATGGATATAAAACATAATATTGTAAAAATTCATTATAAACATAATCATATAATATCAAATACGTTAATGAAAAAATATAATCTAACTAAAATAAATTGAGTTATGAAATTATTTACCACTTTGTATCATTTATGTGAAATACGCATGGGTGATATAATTAAAATTTAAACTTAAAATACCATGAATTATTATCATATCATGATTTTAAATTTCAAGGGATAATTATAAACACTATATAAAATATATTATTAGAATAATTTTCCGATATTCCATTGTGAAGGAAAATTGAGATGAAATATCTTACCTCAAACATAATTTTTGTTTAACATACTGTAAAATATTATATACTTGTTTTATATATTTTATTAATTTATAAAACAACCATATTAAAATTTATAATATCATATATGATCCCCTTATAACATATTACCACCTATTTGACAATTATTTCATTATTTAAATTCTTTTGGGAGGTAATTTATTATCTTCCGTGACTATTTTGTCATTACTGTTCATATTCATTCACATATTATATATGTATTTGATCTCCATAATCATAATAATGTTATAAATTTCATTTTTTTATTAGTCACATTTTTATAATCATTTTTTAAATTTGATGATGGATAATGGATCACATGACTTTTTGAGATGGTAGGCCATCCATACATAAGTGTGATGTCATCACTTCATTAATGTGTTAATGTTTAAGGAAGTTGATGATATATTAATTTTTTATAATCAATATCATGTAATATATATTACGTATATTCATTAAATGTATCCTTATTTCAATCCATTTAGTGTGTATGTGATATAATAATATCATCTCTTTGGGATGTGGTAGTCTAACGTTCATATCAACCACATTATCATAATTTAAATACAGTAAAATTAAAAAGCATTGTATGAAATTAAAATTATATAGATTAAATAATATAAACATTATTATATATATAATAAATACATCATTATATACAATCATGATGTGTGTTGATGGATAACAAGATATATTGGTTCGTGTAACAACCCATGCTTCCACGGTACGAGTCACATTGAATAATATAATAGCTTGTGCTGTATGCAACATCGAGTTCTAGCACACTATGTCCAATCAAAGTAGCCATTATGAACACTAATACAAATTTTTTCAAATTTTATAAATATTATTTTTCAAAATGGACTTTAGTTTTGGAGTCCGAATATCAAAATTAATATAGGGTGAATTTTTGGTATACTTATTAAAACATTAAATTATTCATGAATAATGAAAACACTACATTATTGTTTAAAACTGACTTATTATTTAAAAAATTATTTATTTTATTTTAATTTATTTTAGAAAAAAATAGGTACATAATATGTATATTTGTTCAATGTAATTCATTGAAATCATTTTATAATAAAATTAGATTTATTAAATTTTATTGAATAGTGTAATGTCTTTTACCTACCTTCTAGGCACATTTTCTAATTTGAATAAAATTTAATCTTACCTTTTCTGTGAATTGAATTTCAAAAATCCAAAAGACATAGTTGAAAACAGTAAATAAAATTTGGTTCAATAAGATGAAAGTAATTTTTCATTAATAGTATAATAAATTTATTTTTCAAGATTTTCCTAAAGTGACCTCACCTCTCCCATAAAAGGTTACATCCCATTCATTCAAAATAACACCTCCAAATATATTTGGCTTGGCCAACCCCCACTCAAATATCCTCCCAACTACTATCAATACAACCATAAGGTATTACTTTCATCATGAATCCAACCTATGTAGACATTTTTATCAAATCAAAATCAAGCACCTGAAGAGGAGGTAATTATTGCATCACCTCTTCCAAAGTTCTTTTCGTATTCCACTACCTCTTTCATTGTTGTTTACAAACCAAAATAATAAATCCAGTACCTTCTACATACTGTGATGTTATTATAAATATGGTACAACTATATTCATTATTCTATATATCCTATGAATGAAAATGTCACCATACGTGCGTATGTACGGCTTACCATATCCACGTCATGGTGTAGTTTGTTATTAAACACTTAATTATTTTGATTGGTATAATAATGACTATAATTGATATAAATAATAAATATAGCATTTTAATTATTATTTATATATGATTTACCATTCAATTACATAATATTTCACTATCAATAGAATGATAATGTCACCTGTGCGTACGAACGGATTACAGTCTCCACGAACATGATGAGATTAATTCACTTTCAAAACCATTTAAGAATAAATTTAATTTTATGATCAAAAATAATTTTCAAGAGAATAATATCATTTTGGATATTAATCAATTACATACTATCCATAACAATCGTATCTTACATAGAAAATCATAGAAAGGAAAATGAATCATTTAACAACTGAAACGATGATACTAAAGAAATATCATTAACACTGCAATATTAAAAGATCATAAATGATATCATATTTATGTATGTGGTTATTCTATAATTTAATAACAATTATTTCACCATTATAAAGAAGGTTAACGTAAACTTGGGTAAGGTGATTTACAAGGTAAGAGTAAATTCTACAATCTTCGTTAGTATATGATGTTATTTATACGTAAGTATATTCTAGGGCCTATTTATAATCCACATCCGTGTTTCGTAAAAATATATTTCAAAAAAATTTTATTATTTTCTAGTATATGGGTTAAATTCATTTATACCTTTGTTTTACTTTTTTATAAAATGTCTACAATGGAATATTTCTGTCATTTTCCAAAAAAAGGTCATTTATGACCTTTTCAACAAAATTAATGAAAGAATATTTTTTTAACTTATATAGCGAGTGCATCCATTTTACTCCATTATTACACTTTCAAAGATTCTCATAAAACATTATAATAATATTTTCAAAATAAACTTTTTCTTTTATAATTATGTTTCTTTTTAATGATTTCAAAATAGAAAGAGATATTTCTCTAAAATATTTTTGATTTCAACTATTTGAATATTCTTTGATGATTTATACACCTTTTTTATGCAAATTTATTATGATACAATCTTCCATATTTTATTTAGTGTATTTTGATATGTATTGAATGTGGATTTTTTATTTTTATAACATTCATGGTTTATGGTTAAATAATTAAAATTTAATATCCTAGTTTTAATATGAATGTTTATATTATGTTTCAACATTTTCATATGAGTAATGCATTGGAATTAGTAAGTGATGGTTGGAGCCCACTATAGATCCACGATGCATCAATAGATCTCAGTATAAAAACTTGTGTCTTATCATAAGGCCTTGAAAAAATCTTATTTGTAGTCTTGGGACGAGTCCTTGACTATGTGGTAATGATGTCTAGAATTATGTACTCCATCATTAAGAATATTACAAGTGACTATTCAAATAGTATAATTTCAATGTGAATAAGTAAATGGAAATATTTTATTTATCTTTTCCATATTATGCTGAAGTTTAATTTTAAAAAAAATTGCGTTTTAGACATATACATTGACATAAATGTTTATGCTTTTTATGATATTTTCCGCTATTTTGTTATCCTTACAGATCATTTGAGCTCACCCCATTCTTATGTTTTCTTATTCCCTAGATGTGTAGAAGATTATTACGATTAAGATGTCGGGTTGGGACAATGGATATTAGTGTGTTCAAAAGGTACAAAACGTTGTTGTATTTATTTTATGATGTAATGTAATACTTATATATTTATCTAGTACATACAAGGCTACTAATCTAACTGGTCATTCGATACATTATTTCTTCTGTTCATGACAATGTTATATAATAATGCACTGACTCGGGGTTACAAGGGTTGGGCTGTTACAGTTGGTATCCGAGGAAGTTTAGTAAAACCCATGGAAACTAGATTTAGAAATACACTGATTAGAGAACATTACCATAAGACAAACTTTGAGGATTAGTGTAGAAGGACTACCTAGAATTTTGATAATGTATAGATTTTGTGAGTTTTCTAAGCAATACATCTCAATCTGGATACGAGCAGGATGATGCATCTCAGGAATAGAAAAAAAAAGGAGTGAAAACTCTTAAAAGTAGTTTCGAGCATGACCTAGGGTATACTATTACACAACAATGTGTCTTGCAACATTCTTGGTTATGAAACTCCTAGAGGATATTCTTAATATAAATCAATTTTTTTATAAACTATTATTTAGGATTTATGAGTAAATACTTCATCAAAAAACATTTTATATGATTATTGATTATATTAATAAAATGTTCATTTTATGTTAGGTATTTTACTAGTTTGGAATTATGTATTGTTATTTATAAACTGATATAGTGTATGCCATTGTTTAGAAATGTATCCTAGTTGAAGAAATGGAAGCTGTATCAATGCACATAATACATATTAGGATTTTCCTCCTACTCAAGATAATTATAGTAGAGATAGTGATACAAACTGGTGCTGAAAAATGTATAAGCATTTTGGGGAAACTCACTCAGGTTATGAATAATAACCTTACCTGTATAGAGCACCCTGATACACAGCATGGAGGATTATTGTTAGACCAATTAATGGGGAAACATCGAGCAACATTCAATGGGACTGAAAATCCATTTATAACTGAGTAATGGATAACTTCTGTAGAAAAAATATTTCATGCTTTGGTTTAAGTGAAAGGGAAAATGTAGTAATGGAAGTTTATTGACTCACTAGAGATGCAGATCAATGGAGATCATTAATTCAAAACACAAAGGAGAATAAAGAAGTATCAAATATGGAATAGAGTAAGTTTAAAGAGATTTTATTACAAAAATACTTGCCTCATGACCATTAAAAAGATATGGAAAGATAATTTATGAGTCTGTGGAAAATGGAGGATGAGAATGTCAAATAGGATGAGGCTAACATTACAAGGTTAGCAAGGCATGTAGCAGATTATATAGGTAACATAAAGAGTATGATTGATCAATTCATTGATGGGTAAAAACCATTTCTCCATCTATAATTTGTCTCACATTTCTTCTCATCGTATCAGATATTGTCTCATGTGCTATCAAGACCCAAAAGAGATTATCTAAGTCTTACGTCTTTAATGAATATCTAGGGAAGAATAGATCTGATAAACACTTTGGATACGGAAATAAGGGTAATAATGGAAAAGTAAAATTTCCATCCTATATAAAATGCGGAAAGAAACACTTCATTACTTGCCTAAAGGTAATGTGAGACTGTTATATGTGTGGTGAAAAAGAGATCCATGCTCGTGATTGTAAGGGAAATAAAGAGGTTGTAAATTTTGAATTGTATAATTGTAGAGAAATGGGGCATTATGAAAATGAATGTCCTAGGAGCCAAAAAAACATAACATATAAAAGTCCATGGGGGAAAGTCCAAGCTTATGTGATCACTACTACTGAGGTTGAAGCTCTGAATGACATGGTGGAAGGTAATTTAATGGTTTCCTCAAATTTAGAAAAAGATTTATTCGATTCTGGATAATTGCATTGTTTCATATTTTCCCAGGTTTCTAAGAAAATTAGATACTTCCAATTGGATTTTTCAAGGGTGTTGTTAGTCAAGACACATAAAGGGAAGTATCATCGCAACAATGTTTTGTGAATTAGTTCCCATTGGATAATATAAATGAGCTTTATCGGCTAATATTATTGTCAATACCCATGATTGAATTTGATATAATCCTCGGTAAGGATTGGCTTTCAGACCGTGATGTAAAAATATGTTGTAAGAACAATGTGGTTACAATTTTTAATTATGATAAAGAATGCCTTATATTTAGATTAGAAAATTCACAATTTTATTTTTATCCAGAACCACCCCCAGTAGCATTAATAAATTAAATTATTGGCGAGGAAGAGAGTAAAATAACTAAGGGTAAAGTAATAAATGTTCAAATAGAGAACATACCTATTGTTCAAAAACTTGTTGACGTGTTTCCAGAGGATTTACCTAGACATCCTGCAGATTAAGAAATTGAGTTTTCTATTGATTTAATTCATGGTTCATGGCCTATATCAAATACCACTTATAATATGGCCATTTTGGAATTAGTGAAACTGAAGAATCATCTAGAAGATTTTATTAAAGAATAATTTATTCTCCCTAGTGTTTCTCCATGGGGAGCCCCAATTCATTTGTTATGAAGATTGATGGATCTATGTGGTTTTTCAATGACTATAGCGAGATCAATGCTCTAACAATAAAGAAAAAGTAACCCCTACCTCACATTGATGATTTATTCAATAAAATTGATGGAGCTCAATATTTTTCAATGATTGACCTATGATCTATTTATCATAAATTTTGTTTGAAGAAGGAAAACATTCGGAAATTTGCATTTCGATCCAGGTATTGGAATTACAAGTTTACAGTAATGCATTTTAGACTGACTGATCACCATCTATCATCATGGATATAAGAATAGAGTTTTCAATGAATATTTTGATGAGTTTGTAGTGGTATTTATAGATGACATCTTTCTATATTCCAAAATCTACAAAGATCACGAAAATCACATGCAGACTATTCTGAAAACCCTAAGAAGAAATGAATTATTTGGGACATTTAGAAAATGTGAATTATGGATTTAAGAGATTTCTTTTCTTGGCCATATTGTCTCTAAGGATGGAATCTCTGTTGATCCATCAACGATATGGGAAATCCAAGAATGTCTAGCACCGAAAAGTATAAATATGAAACACATTATTAATGGTTTTATAGTTTATTATCAATGTTTTGTCAATAAGTTTTTCTGATTGGAAAACCCAATAACCAAACTAAAAAAAATGGGTAAAATTTTGTTAGACAAAAGATTTTGATGAATTTTTTGAAGAACTAAAGAGAATATTAGTAAATTCTCTTATATTGACTCTACCATCTGGGAATGATGGGTTTGTTATTTATAGTGACTATTCAAAGAGATATCATGGTTGTGTCCTTATGCAAAATGATAGAGTTATTCACGACATCTAAAAATTAATGAACAAAACTATCCCACACATGATAATGACTTAACAGCAGTAATTTTTTTTTTGAAGATATGGAGACACTATCTCTGTGGTGAAATATGAGATTTATACTGATCACAAGAGTTTTAATTATATTTTCTCACAAAATAACTCAACATGAGGCAAAACAGATTACATGAACTTCTCACAAATTATGATTTCACTATACACTACCACCCGAGAAAGGAAAATAAGGAGATAACTGCATTGAGCAGAAAGGATGATGGAGTTTGGAACAAGATTATTGTTGAAATGAATCCTATGTCAATGGATCTAGTAGAGATGAATAAGAGAATAATCACGGACTGTGAAATTTCAATACTTTTCCAAATGGTTGAAAAACCAACATTATTATAAAGGATAAAAAGTTCTCATACTAACGATGAAGAGTTTCAAATGAAAATTAAAAAAGTGAATGATAGGGTAATGATTGACTTCGTATATGAAGATGGAATTTTGATATTTGGGAAGATACATTGTGTTTCTGACACATGTGATCTAAGATAGGAATTATTGGATGATTCTAATTGCTCAAATTTCATTATACACCATAGTTTCACTAAGATGTATAGAGATTTGAAGGAACATTTTTGGTGCGACATCATGAAGAGGGATATTGTTGATTATGTGTGAAGATGTATGATTTTTCAACATGTGATTGATGGAAAACAACATCCTAGAGGAGTCATGCAACCTCTTCCCATACAATAGTGGTAATGGGATGATATTATGGTAGACTTTGAAATGGGGATACCAATGTCTAATAGAATGAATGATGTAATATGGGTCATTGTAGATCGTCTTACTAAGTCGGAAAATTCTGTTTATATACGAGAATATTTACAACTTGAACGATTAGATAGACTATATAGTAATGATTTTGTAAGTCTTCATGGAGTTACCCTTTAATTTTTTTATGATCGTGATCTCTGTTTTACATTATGATTCTTGAAAATTATTTAGAAGGCCCTAGATACTGAACTTCTTTTGAGCACTTCCAACCACCCTCAAACTGGTATCCAATCATAACAGACTATTAAAACCTTAGAAGACTTGTTCATATCTTTATCACATTACTTTAAAGGTATGTCAGATCAATATTTATCCCTTGTATAATTTTTCTTTAGAAATAGCCCAATTCAAATATTCAGTTGGAGAAATATTAAATTTTATATATAAAGAGATGTTTTACACCAACTTGTTAAGATGATATAGGTTTAATAAAAATCCTAGCCCCAGAACCTGTTGTGGAAACAATTGAAAATGTGAAGATTATCCAAACACAAATCAATGCAGCTCCATGTAGGAAAAAGTTCTATGCTGATAACTGAAGAAAGGACTATGAACTTCATGTTGGAGATCAAGATTTAATGAAGGTATCTCTATGGAAGGGTGATATATGATTCAACAAGAAGGGTAAATTATGTCCCAGGTACATCGATATTTTTGAAATTCTTGAATGAATTAGGGTTGTATATTACCATTTTGAAATCCATCCAAGTCTCTCCAATGTTCGTGATGTGTTCTACGTATCACTATTGAAGAAATACATGCCTGACTTAATGCATGTACTCACATGTGATGAAATAGAAGTGGAACCCGATCTATCTTATTGTGAAGATCATATTAATATTCTTGACACTATAGGACGTGTGTTGATATACCAGATGACTCGTTAGGTAAAAGTTTTTTTTGGAGAAACTATACGATGAACGAGGAAATGCAGGAACCCGTGGAACTTATGACGATGAACCAACCATTATTTTTAGTAGTAGTTTTCTAGAAATTTTGAGAAAAAAATTACTTGAAGGGGGGAAGAATGTAACACCCCAAGCATCCATGGTACACTTCTTATTGAATAATTTAATATCTTTTTATGTAGAAAACATCGAGTTCTTGCACACCACAACAAATCAAACTAACCATTATGAATAGTAATACTCACAATTAGAAAGATTAAAAAATTTATTTTTCAAAATGTAGTTCATTTTTGGATTTATAATATCAAAATCAGATTTGGGTGAATTTTTGGGATTTTTCTGAAAATGTTCAATTTTTGATTAATTGTATAAAACACTATGTTATTATTTAAAATCGAATATTTATTAAAATTGTTTTTTATGTTATTTAAATTTATTTTAGGTCAAAATAGATACACAATGCCTATATAAGTTCAATGTAATTCATTGATGTCATTTTTTTAATAAAAATAGATGTATAAAATTTTATAGAACATTTTAATGTCTTTTACCCACCTTATAGAAACATTTAAAAATTTCCATAAAACGTAATTTTACCATTTCTGTTAATTGAATTTCTAATATACGAGAGACATGATAGATATCTGTAAGTAAAATTTGGTTCAATTGGATGAAAATAATTTTTGGTGAATAGTATCTTCTGAATTATATTTATAACGGTTAAAAGTAAATAGGGTAATTAAAGGTAAAAATAATAATATAATTAACCCAACACATGTACTAATTCTAATGGATATGTTTTTTAACCAAAATATAACATATGAATAAAATATGACACTCTTTGATCCTCATGGATTAGATTAGGACAATTATTATTATTTTATTTAATGAAGAGTCGTTAGTAAAAATAGGACATATACCAATGGTTTTGGACCAACCATTGGTAAAGGTCACTAATCTAGACCTATACCAATGGTTTGACCATAAATGTATGTATAAGTCAGTTATTTGGACCTATACCAACGGTTTGGCCAAAATCGTCGGTCTAGGTCACTAATTTGGACATATACGAATAGTTTGGCCAAAACCGTTGGTATATGTCACTTCTATGGACCTATACCACCTGTTTTGGCCAAAATAGTTGGTATAAGACCAATATTGTGACCAAATTCCACCGTTTTGACCAAATCTGTTTTTATAGCTCAAAAAATCAAAGTAAATAGACCTACAGTTTTCTTAACCATTGGTGTACGTCTATACCAACATTTTTTAGATCCTTTTGTATTGTTACAAACATTCTTTTATGGATTATTTCATTAAATAGCATTAAATAAATCAAAAGTTCAAATACTTATTAATATACATATATATATATTTAAATAAACATGTTCAAAAAAGCCATGTTACGTTAGGGGTTTGACCATTAGATTATAAATAGGAGGAGTTGGGATCAAAACCATGAAAGGTTTATTTTTTGAATTACCTATACCAACGGTTTGTCAAACCGTTGGTATTGGTTTTTCATATAACCTATACCAATGGTTTTCCCAGAACCGTTTGTATAAACTTATCCCTAAGTAAAACTTTCCAACAGTTATCCAAGTCGTTGGTATAGGCTATACCAATGGTTTGAGACATATACCAATGGTTCTATACCATTTGTATAACCTATTTTTCTATTAGAGAGTTAAATGTGTTAAATTCAAATTTTCATAACTAAAAAATGTTTATTAATGGTATATAAATAAGTTAAATTAAACTATAAATATTAATTATAATGCTAGAAATATTTCTTACATAATGGTATTTCATTTATAATTTTTGGATATTAAATAATTAAATTTATTTATGACAAAATGATGATGTCGTAATTACCTTATTAAATATAGACGAAAATAATTGATATTTTAAATTTAAAATAAATGTAAATTTATGGTATTGAGGCATAACTAGAATTATCTTGGTTAATATAACATGTTATGATTTTTTTATGATTTTTTTTCTAAGTGATCATGTTTTTTTGACTTCCACAAAAACCAAATACTAAATAGTGTCAAATTTAACATAAAAGAGTTATTAAAACAAATACTATATTATTAATTGATTTAATATTCCTAAAAATATAACGTTTGAACGAAGGACTTATATAAGGTTCGATAAATCAATAATGAACCACATGGGAATCTCTTGGAATTATATTGTAATTAATTAACCTTTTATTTTAATAATACAAGAATACATGGTAAAAGTTAAACTATTTATGTAAGAGTTAAATCTAAAAGATTAGGTTAATATAGTGACCTAAACCAGAAAAAAAACTATTGGTGGAGTGGTTTTAGGCACATCCCCATATTAGACTCGATATAAATCCTATTGGATCCATTATTAACAAAATATGGTTGTATATTAAATTATATTTCAAGCATTTCCTAAAGTGACCCTCACCTCTCTTATAAAATGGTACATCCCCATCTCTCAAAATCACAACCCCAAATCCATTTGGATCATCCAACCCCTTCTCAAATATCCTCCCAACTACCCTCACTTCAGAACATAGGCCTTACATTGATCATAAATCCAACATATAGAACCCTTTGGATCAAATCAAAAGGAAGACACAGAAGAAGAGGTAATTATTTCATCACATCTTTCAAAGTTATTTTCTTATTCCACTTCATATTTCATTGTTTTTTCCATACCAAAATAATAAATGCAATAACTTATATGTACAATGGTGTTATTATAATTTTTTTACAACAATATTCATTATTCTATCCATCCTATGATTGAAAAAGTCACCATACATTTGTTTGTACGACGTATCGTCTCCATGTCGTGGTGTAGTTTGTTATTAAACAATTCATTTTTTGGATAGGTATAATAACTAGTATAATTGATTTAAATAAAAAATATTTTATGATATTGATTTTTTCTATATGATATAAAAATAAATTACATATTATTTCACTATCAATAGAATGATATTTTTTCTCATGTGTACGTACGGATTACCGTCTCCACAAACACAATGAGATTCATTCCCCATCATAACCATTCAAGAATAAATTTCATTTTATTATTTAAAATAATTTTAAAGAACTTAATATCATTCTGGATATGAATCAATTACATCCTATCCATTTAAATTTGAATTATTTAACAAAACAAATAAAGTAAAATGAATCAGTTAACACCTGAAATGATGATACTACAGAAATATCCTTAACCACGAAATATTTGAAGATCATATATGATATCATATTTATGTATACGGTTCTTTTATAATTTAATTGCAATGATTTCACCATTATACAAGAGGTTAACCTATCCTTGAGTAATGAAAATTACAAGGTATGTTTTAATTCTACAATCTCTTCATTATCCAAGGTTGTATATACATGAGTATCTAATGGGACCTCTTTATCATCCACATCCATGTTTGTTAAAAATATATTTACAAATATTTTTACTATCTCTTAGACTATGGTTTAAAATCATTTATATCCTTGTTGTAATTTTTATAATTTTTTTTAAAAGGAACCATTCCGTCATTTTTCAAACAATGAAAATTATATAACCTTTTCGACTAAATTATGGAAGGAATATTTTGTTAACTTATGCATCGAGTGCATCTATTTTTCGAAGTTATAAAAACATTGCAGCTTTCCTTAAAATTTGAAAAAAATGTTTCCAAAATAGATGTTTTATTTTATAATTATGAGACTTTAAATGATTTAAAAATAGAAAAATACATGTCTCCCAAATAGTTTTTATTTCATCTATGTCAACATCCATTGATGGATTTTTCACTTGTTTGAAGTTTATTTTTTATGATACAGTCTTCTGTATTGTATTGTATGTTTTTTTATATGTTTGAATGTGGATATTTTTTATTTATACCATTCATGGTTTCTGGTTAAAGTATTATCATTTCTTATTATAGTTCCAATATGAATGATTATGTTATGTTTCATCCAATTCATATGAGGAATGAATTGGGCTTTGTATGTGACTGGTGGAGCCTGTTATATCTCCTCGATACATTGATTTGTCTAATAAGACCATCTTGTGTCTTGGCATAGGGCCTTAACAATATCTTATATGTAGTCTTTTCTTGAGGCCTTGACTATGCAGTTATGATGTCTTACATTATTCATTCTATCATAATTAAATTAGCTATTGATATTACATTTGACTATACGACTAGTAGAATATCCATGTGAATAAGTAAATGGAATTATTTGATTTAAGATTGCCATATTATTTTGATGTTTTTTTAAAAGTTGTGTGTTTTTGTCTTATACATTGGATTAAATGTTTACACTTATTTATGACAGTTTCTACTATATTATTATCCTTAAAGAGCATCTGAGATCACACTTTCTATATATTTTAATACCAGTATGATAATAAGTATATTCTGATTAACCTGTAGGGATAGGGAAATAGATATGAGTGTGTACAAATGGGACATAATGATCTTTTTTATTTCATTATGAAATGTAAATTTTATGTATATATCTAGTAATTCCACGTCTACTAATATAATCGGTCATTCGAGACCTTATCTTTTTTTATCATTCTAATGTTATGTAAAAATGCACAGACTCTGGGTTACTAGGGTTTGAGAGTTATAGTTCGTGTGGTGGTATTCCTCTGTATACACGATCAACAATTTGATTTCTCATTTTATGGAGGAAAAATGGATAAATATTATTCCAAAAAAATAATAATATCTCTGTATTTGTGACATACTTGTGTTATTTTATTTTATGTTTTAAGATAAAATTTATGTAATAAAGGGAATAAATAAAATTAATTTTTTTTGTTAAGTCAATTACCTTCTTATAGAGAAACCTCAATTTGATCTCCATTAAGTATCCTTGGTTTGGAATTTTGGGATGAAAAATACCCCCACAAATTTGGGTATGGATTTTGGGATGAAATTTTTGTATTATTTGATCTATATAAAATAAATGATAGTTATGAATATATGATGGTATGGAGTTTCCTTTTATAATCGAGGGAGTAGATAGAGATGGAATTTTTGAAACCAGAAAATTAAACACATATTTGTATTATGGAAAATAAAAAATGGTAATTATCAGTCCTTAGAGGTGATAAGGTATAAATATTTCCATAAAATAGTTTTTTAAAAGATGTTAGGTAATTTTGACAGATATATTTTTTGTCAACCGCCCTATAAACAAGTTTTTACCATTACTATGGTAACTAATTTTTACATCTATTATTGGGAATATGGTATAAAATAATGAAGTTACTAGATAATTCAAATTACACTAATTTAAAATATGGAATCCAGTCATCAAGATTTACTTCATATTAGTGGTATATTGATTTAATATTACACCTAAAAACAAGAAGATAAAATGAGTTTCCAAATGAAAAATTATCATAAATTTATAAGTTATTAAATTCATAATTCAATATGTAATCTATGTAAATGAAGAAATTAATTTAAATTGTGACATAATTCAATTAATTTTATTTAAAATGAAATTTCTAAATAAATTTTACATTTTATGAAATTAAAAGGATAAGGAATTATTCATTAAAAATAATATTTTCACTATTAATCAATGAATAAAATATTTTAGCAAGAAACCGAAAAATTACCGCAAGATATTTTTTATATGATTAAATGACTAATTATGATAATGTTATAAAATAAATATTCTAAATGAGTTAAAAACTATTCTAAAATTATATGTGTAAGGAATGAAAAAACCACCTTTTTGAAAAATACCACATTACTGAAATGAATTATTATTCTTTAGAATGATTATTATTTAATTTTTAATCAAAATAAATAAAGTCTAATTTATTAACACATCTTTAAAACAAAATATTTTTTCATTTAGTTAGTACTGTTAAAAGCCTCCAACTTAATGACAAGGTTATAACAACCAAATTTTATGTATTTATATTTTGATAGAGTATTGTGTTTTATTTAAAATTGGTGTTCTGTGAAACACAGGCTATCGATGAGATTGAATTTATTTGAAAATTAAAATTTTCAAAATTCTCAGGTTCAAATACTCTTTCTATTCTTAGTGTCATGTTGTGTATACTCTATTTAACCCAGTTTTCTTTTTTTCAAATATAATTTTGTTGCATCTCAATTATCCTCCTAAATAATATACACAACACAAAGAAGCATATAGAATATTCAATGTTCACCAAACCCATGTAATATATTTTGGGAACATAAAATTAGGTCTATTCCACAAATAGCATTTCAAACTACCATATTGAAAAATTCCATTAATTTTAAATATCGTATTCATAACATCCTGAAGTAACTTGTCCATATTGAGATATTGAAAAAATCCTACACCAAAAATTCCCATTGTTAAATAATTATTCCCTTTATATTTTATTGTTAATACTATCATCAATACATATTCAATCAAATAAATCCAATAATATGTATATCATGATCCCATTATTTCATCATCCATTAATAGAAAAATTAAAATGATGTCCTTATATATAATTTTATATTATCCCCCAATTTATTACAATATTAAATTGGGGTTACTGCTCAGTTGTACTCCACATTTTGGGAAAAATATATTTTGAATATTCAATATTTTATTCACAATGTTCACGTGGAGAAATTTTATTCCTCAAAGATATATATTAGGATTTATTTTTCCCCATCTTCACCATGAAACACTATCTCATCCTATTTGAAATTTGGATCATCATTATTCATTGATAATTTATAATCTCCTAACATCACACATGAAAAACCTTGTTCTCATCCACAATTTTTTAAATATAACCAATTATTATTATTATATATAATTCATTTGGTTATTCTAAACCACATTTAAATGTTCCTTTACTCTAATTTTTTTTTACATATTTTACCACTGTCACAACTTTAGGCTCAACCCCATGGTGATTGATCCTTTGTATCTTTTACCACTTTTTTGTGACATTAGATATAGAGAAACATCATATTTAAAGTTCATCCCTAATTAAACATGTTGGTCCCAATTTTCTAATAATTACCATTCCAAATATATCATCTTTTGAGATCTAAAATCTTACCATTTTTAGAGTTATTGTTTTTGACATATTACATAGAATGAGTTTACCCCTTGTTATTTAGTCATTAATTATTAATATAAACCTGCCGCGTCTAATATATTTATATAAACTAAGTATTTATTTCAGTAATGATATGTTTTTTATTCCACTCACTCAATTAAATATATTCAAAAAATAATATTTTTTAACTTCATCATCAAATATTCTTATAATATCAACCACACATACAGAAAATAGTCAGTAAATAAAAAATAATGTGTCATGTGTGTTATAAAAACCATACATTGGATTGATAACTATCAATTCACACCAACAACTTCAATCAGAAGCTAAGCTTCTGACAATTTATTATAATAAAAGAAAAAGTACAAAAGAGACGATCGGGGTCAATCATAGGAACTTGCCCTTATCCATCAAGTACAAAATTATAGATCAAAAATAAGACATGTAATTCCCATAGTACGAATCATCACATGTTTCCCATTTAGATTGAGACTTTCCCTGGTCAAATATCTTAAGAATATCAAAATTTAACTTCCATTACAAATTTGAAGAAACTCGGGTAGACACAGTGCGAGGTGTGTTAGAATAATCCTTCCTCAGCCTTCTCCTCGAGGGAGAAGGAGTGACATTTGTCCTCCCTTTTTCAGATAAGAGTACATCCTTAAAAGAGATAGGACCATCACTGCTCATTTTCACCCATTCCGCATCCGAGATGTCACCCCACTTTTCAGCAATCCTATAGGAGTTCAACAAATTCTGAATTTCATGGTGACAATCAACATGTGGAGGAATGCCAATGTGGCCATCCAAGCTAGGATCAGCCACACCAGTCCCATCACGAGTCAGGATTACACCAGGACAATCAAGCGTAAGAGGGTTTAAAGTGTCTGAGCAAGTAGGATGCCCAACAACGGTGGGGAAAGCATTCTCTCCAGTCTCAACTAATCCAATGGTAGAAATACGACCATCATTGGCTGTATTCTCATTAAAAAATCCATCCAGAGAAGTATAAGTTCCACTCATTGGAGACTTATCCACCATAGGTGCTTTTCCCTTCAAAATAGGCACATGAGGTACACATTTATCAGCAGACGTTATATCAACCTTAGTGGAAAATTCTTTTTTGAGAAAATATACATCATGATCAAGAGAATTTGACAGTGCTACATGCTTCCTCTCAGGTTTCCTTCTACAGAGGTCAACTGGATGACCCTTCAACCCACATTTCTTATACGAAATCCTCCTCCAACATAACTCTAAAGAATTCCCAACAACCATACATTCGGTACAGAAGAGGGGAAATCTTTCAAATTCAACATCAATAAGAATATTATCAGAGGGAGAAGAGATAGTTACCCTATCAACCAAGGTGGAGGACAGATCAATCTCCACCAACATTCTTGAAAAGTGTCCAAATTGCACAACCTCAGTTTCTCTATCGAGTCGTATGGGAGTACCAATTTCCATGCCAATGTCATGCAATATTTTTTGGTGTAAGGAATGACTTAAATTACTATCACTTAATTATAATAAACTAATGATAACACTTGATATCTATTGTCATTTAATATTTACAAAGATTCTTTTTTCGAATGAGGCCAATAATTTTTTTAATTTTTCAACACTTACTCACAATAAATGATATCGGTACGTGAAACCATATATTGGTAATACTCAATGGGGTAATTTTTTTCATTGTAGAAACATTATTGTATCTTCAAATGCATTCTTATAATAACGTTATGTCATTAAAATGAAAAATAAAATTTATTTTTAATAATTGTGTTTCATAATCACATTAAATATATTTTTATTATTATAGGGTTATAATACCACTTAGAATATTTCTTATTATAAATAACATTAAAAAACATTTATTGACACCTATTAGATGATTTTAATCCACATCAAAACCACATTATCATTACATCATTATCTACATTATTTGAACATCTTCATTATAACTAGGAATGTCTAGATTTGGAATAGAAAACAAATTTGGATACTTAATAAAAATTATATAATTTCTTCCATGCATGATTCATATTAGCAACATTAATAATATGGGTTCGTGTTGTTTTATTTATCTTATTTCAATAAAATGACCACATGCATAATATGCCCCCTTTAATCCTATACCACATCAATAAATATAACAAAATTAAATGCATAGTGAGAGGGGTAAATCATTACTTCTTAGTTAAATAATTATTATTGTTCATGTTGAAAAGAAACTTGACTTTTCATTACATTAATCATTTATCCTGATGAAACCACTTGTAACAACCATTATTTGGTTGTTTGGGACTATATTTTCTTATTATAATGATGGGTATTTATATCCATTGATATAATATTATTATTATTTTATGTTTTCTCTTTTTATGTTCCATAAATTATTTATTTTTTATAATTAATTATAAAAAAATGAACAATATCATCGATCATCCTCTCATGTTATATAGTGGTATAGATGAAATAAATTATTTATTCTTCAGGATTTTATTTTCAATAAACATCAACATTAAATTATAGTTTTATAATATTAATATTGAATTTTACATTGAACATACATCCACTATTAGTGGTAGTAACCTCCATCACCATGGATGATTATAGCCTTTTAACCATAATAACACTGTTAGATATGAGAGAAACCAATTATTTCTACTTTTATCTCCAGGATTTCATTATATCATATCAAAAAAAGATTTTTGTGACTGAGAATACCTTGATTCTTGATTCACTCTATTCTTTACTGAATATAATGAACATTGTTGTGATTATATTAATGGTGATTGTTGTTTCCTCACTATCATACATATTTCAATATTATCAAGAATAATGAATTTTTTTATGAGGATAGTATTTTTATTGTTTTTTTTTCATCCATCCTCAATAACACAATGAATGATATATCTTATAATAGAGTAATCTAAACCTCTTTGGGAATAAAGATTTAAAAATTTCTACTATTCGAGAATGAGAATAATATTTATTTAAATAGTACATCAGGTGGAAATCCCATTGATGATATATTGGTGTAGATAAATTATTCCACCTTTGAATTTATTGGATTTTATAGACACAATCATACTACATTCAACTATTCCCTAAAATTGTCACTCTATAACAACCCAATTATATGAACCGCCACTTCATGGTTTAACAATTTTATTTATTGTATTCACTGATTATAAATTTTTTATTATTTACACATAACCTATTGAGGCTTCCAAGATAGAAATTTCATAACTTCTTCTTCCCCCTAAAAGATCGACAATTTGATTCAATATCCTTTCTTTTGTCATCTTCCCCCATTAAATTGGGTATCAATATCCTCCATTTTGTGTTGTCATCCTTTATTGATTTTATCTTCTAACCTACTTCCCTTTTGAGTTGGATAATTATTATATTGAACTCCTTCTCTAAGGATATTTTTCCCACTTCCTGAAAATGATAATTAATAAATTCACTTTGACCCATTATTTATACAACCACCTTAATTATATCAATGTACATATAAACATCTACCCACTTGAGCCTTTTATTATCAATGGAATGATATTTTATGAATTCATAAGTCACTCCATAGATGATTCCACTATTTATAAACCATTCCATTGATGGATTGGATTTCATATTTATTATACTTAGAATAACTTTTAAATTATAATCATTATATATTATTCATTTAAACAATAAAAACTATATTTATGTCAATATAAAAATTTGATTACAAATTTGATTATTTTGATGAATTATATAAAACATTATAGGAATCATATTTAAAAAATGAATCATATATTTTTTCATTAACATTATATTTCATCTTCACTAAATACATATAATAGTATTAATAATAAAAATTATTATTATTATTATTATTATTATTTCATTTTCTAATATGTAATCATTCTGTGATTTTTATTACTAGTTTTTCTTTCTGATAATAATTTAAATATCCATTTAGGGTTTGTTATATATCATTTTATCTCCAATTAATTTTCAATTGTGATATCCTAGTATTTCCATATCATGAAGAGTGTAAAACAATGATATGTTTTTCATTACTCCATATTGGAAAATTATCTAGTGAAGATAGATTTAATATCAATTTCAATAATTATTTATTAATGATATTTCATGAAAGAATCTCATTGAATGTAAACCATGAACATATTTTAAAGTTTATATGGGAATATAATAATTTATTATCCAAAACAATAACACTTATAACTATAGAATAATTATGTATGCATCATTGATTCCAGGATTACAACAAATCCAATTATGGTTTAGATGGTGTCACCATGTATGAACCTTTTTCCATGGATACTGGTTATTGAACCCCAATACACCCAAAAATTGATGAGGTGAAATGACCAGAATATTTTAAAAGAAATATTTTATTCGATAGAATACATGGTATTCCATATCATGGTTAAAGAGACAACTAAATATTAGTATCTAAATGATAAAATTATAACCTAGATGTTAGAATGGAGGAAATGAATGATATTAACTAATTCTTGAATATAGTGTTTACACATGTTTATATAATGATTATTTTATGGTTAGAAAAATATTTTGAATGGTAAATATAAACCAATTAAATTAATAGGATGTGTTTTATTAAAATATATTTTACTACTAATATTTTTATATATAAAATAATAAATTCCACATTTTTGGAACATATTAATGAAATATATATTCAATAAGTTGTTTTAAATTCATCTTATATGTCTTCTAGACATGATATAAGATAAAATTAAATTTTATAGATAAATAGAGTAATTTTCCAAAAAAGAAGTTTTACAGCCTTTTGATAGTGAACCGATTATAATTTTTTTATTTTAATAGTTATATTTGACAAAATTCAATTTTTATCTAGAAGAGGAACATAATAATTAAATTTAGTTAGTTTTTGGTAGTTTTCTAATAAGATTCATTTTTAATGAATATTTAAGAACAATGCATTTTATTTCAAAGAATTATTTTTCATATAATTTATTAGATAATCATTTTATTTGGGTTTAATGTATTATTATATTATTTTTTTAACAATTTAATTCTTTGGAGTTTATTTGGAATGATTTTGGTGTTGAAATTATATATAAAGACATATTGAAAATTTCAATGCCTCTTTTAACCACTTTCTCACCACATATGAAGTGTTAGAATTAAAAATAATTTTACCTCATCTAGTAATTTAATTTAGAAAAATTGAGATACATGGTTTTAATCACTATAAACAAATTTCAAACAAGATCAATATATTTTTAGGTGAATAGTAATATATGTATTTTATTTATCATAGTTAAATATAAAAAAGAAAATTTTATGTAAATATAATAATATAATAATATATGATTACCCTAAAACATGTGCTAATTTCATTTGATTAGTGTTTTCTTATTAATAAAATATTTTTTTTTCTAAAATGGGGGCCTTTGTAATCTACTTGGGTGTGATTATGAAATATATAATAGTTTATTTAAAGTAAAAAAACAAGGATTACATAAACATGTCTCTTTTTTCAATAACAATTTTACTATAGGGTTATATTTGTGATATATTCATATATAAAAAATCCTAATAAATCTAAAAATATTATCTACATCATTATAAATCATTTATAATTTTTGAAATTGTTTCTAACGAATTTTTGGGGAACACACATCTTTCTATAGAGGACGCACAGTTGTTGCCCCATATTCCCACATTCCAAAGGTGGATGACATCCATCACTTTTTCAATGAATTTTTCTCCTTGATCAAAATAGGATGATGGGATGTCAGTTCTTACTTCTCTGGATTCCTCTTTGGAACTCGTCACCTAGTCCGGGTCTCCCTTATAGATTTAAGATGTTGTTCTCGAAACTCTTCCTAGCGCCATATCTTCATGGAAATTAGTTAATTACACTACTTCTCTCAGGATATTCCAAGGGTTCCTGTCTGGGAAGAAACCTTCAGTCAGGGGAGTAGTCACGATGGGCATCACTGGCCTGTTTGGGAACTTGGACACTGGCGCGTCTGGCATCTGTCTCGTATAATAGGGCTTCTCGAGGGCATGGAAGACCGAGTCATCCCACATCGAACATGGGGAATCATATTCCATGGGCATTTATCAGAGGTTTTCCTCATCATCCCATGTTTAACACAGGGTATTCCATATGTTTAACATCTATCAGAGACAAATCATACTGATTAGAACACTGACTAGTGTGGATCAGATGGGTGGAACCCCTAGCGGGAACACCGATATTGGGGCCAACGAGTGGTTGGAATCCTGAATGATGTTAAATTGAATAGAGAATGGGGTGGCATGATCCCACAGGGTTGTAGCGTCCTGGGTAAGAATCAAGATGGATGATGGGAGGTTCTGTGAATTGGATGTTGAATGTGATGGAACAGTCATGAGGATGACGATGGTTTTGGGCCTGAGCCTCGAAGAGGCTTTCTACGTATCCTCGTGGAAGGGAATCAAAGTACACATAGTTAATTAGATGATGGATTACCGTAGATTGAGGTTTTCAATGGCTTACTATTGGATGGCGTCGCAATGGATTACCGTTGGGAAATATTATCAACGGTTTACCGCAAGATAGGGTTACAACGGCTTACCACTGGATGGGGTTGATTGGAAATGAAGATGGTTGGGATGACCGGTAAATGATGGGTTTGAAGCTAACAGAGGATTTCTAAGTACCATTCCTTGGCATATATCAAATACCACGTATTTCAGGATGGTTTTTTATGCAACGGCTTACCACTGACTTGGGGAACAATGGCTTACCACTGAATGGGGTCCACAGTTTAACATCACACAGGATGGAGGCGAACCGACGTGAAGCTGGTTGAAGAGACATAGTGTTGGTCTTGAACCTCATGGAGGCTGCCTATGTACCTTGCATTTGCAAGGATCAATGTCTACATAGTTTGGAAGGGTGTATTTGGGGCTTATACTCTGAGGCATCCCATTATGTTGGAGATCCGACGTGAAGATGCTCAGAATGACCGAGGTGGTGGGCTTGAACCCCGTGGAGGCTTCCAACATACCATGCCTTAGCAAGGATCAAATACCCCATAGTTCATGGTTGGGGGTGGGGATAACACTCTCGACTGCCCAAGGTGTTAGAGAACCGACGTGAAGTGGGTCAGAGCAACCAATGGATGGTGGGCCAGAACCTCGTGGAGGATTCCTACGTATCTTTCCATAACAAGGATCAAAAACCTCATTGTTTAGAATGGGTGTGGGGCCTATATTCTATGATGACCAAGGTATATATCATGGTCAGTGTTTACTCTAAGCCCACATGAGTCTGGATCAGTCTATGAAACAATAGACAACAAAGATCTAACAATCACGTCGTGAAAGGTGTGTCCGTGGGAAATTGATTGGGGCTTACATGTGATCACAACCCAAAGAAGAAATAGGGGGGATTAATCGTGGTTAGAAGCCTGACGAGGATGTGACTTACTCTAGGATAGAGGCTGGGTGGAGAAAAAGCCCAGCGGGAGTGGGATTTGGTACAGTGAAAGGAGGGGTCTGACATCAATCCCCCACCCCCTCTAGTCCTTGGGACCGAAGAAGAAAGGAGGAGCAGGGATACTGCCTCCTACAAGAATATTTATGGGATTACACTAGGGTGGTTTCCCTTTCCTCGCGGAAAATATCGCTCCGATAAAGAGGATCTCATTTCATGTGTGTAATGATCTCACTCCCGTGGAAACTAGTGAGCGTGGTGAATGTCCACGGTGGGGGCACCCCACGTGTGAGGCATGGGGAGAGCTCAAAGTTTAACGTAATGTATTGAGGATGATGGTGCTTGGTAGATTAACATCCTGTAGCTCAGATGAGGTGGGTTCACTCATACATAACCGGTACCCTCTACACCTTGGTGAAGAGAAGGGACAGGAAACACCGTGGCTAGGGGTGTCATGGAGCGAACCATTGGGGGTCCATGTTATCTTGGCTATGCGAAGAAGCAATATCCATTAGCATGCCTATGAAAAAAGCATGAGGCAAAAAAACGTAGCGAGCAGTATCATCTAAGAGAAAATGATGTTACTTTGTAAGAACTAAGGGGGTCGTACGAGCAAAGAGTATATGGACAAGGATCTTTGGGCGCAAGAGGTGCCCGAAAACGATCTCCGAAATTGGGACATCACTAGGGCACAAGGAGGGAGGCTTTCACGCAAACGGAATAGTTGTGTGAAAAAGGGGTCAGGCCGGCGTGTAATAGGGATACTTGTGGTAAAAATGCCAGGGTGGAACACAATCGGACGTTGTGTGAGAGAATGGTCGGGATGGAATGCAATCAGTTTTTTGGTGTGAGAAAATACTGGGGCGGCGTGCAATCGGCTGGTGTGCGTGAAAAAAGCTCGGGATGGCGTGCAAGCAGTCAGTGGGAATGAAAAAAGGATTGGGTGGCATTGAAAGGAGGGCATGCAATTAGGAAGAAATTGTGTGCAGAAGAAAGTATTGCACAGAATTGGATGAAATTGCACATAAGTGATGGGTCTTGATATGATTTTGGACGAGGATTAATCCTAAGGGGTCTCACGCAAAGGCGGAACCCCGAGAGACCTGGCGTGAAAAATTATGTACCTAGGATCCATCTTTTTTATGCACGAGAGATGAATTTCACGCCAGAGAGATGTTTCAGAATATTTGGCACGAAAGTCGATGGGGTGAGCTTCTATTTATAGGTGCTCTAGTTTGCAGATCCACGCTGAAAACAAGCATGTGCGAAATATTGCATACCGGAATTGGAAGCACAAAAATTCAACCGCACAGGGCAGTGGCATGTAAATTTACATGAGCAAGTGAAAAACTCTCTCAAATCCGGGAGTTTTTGCGCACAAGATAGATATTTCACGCACCACTGAATTGTTTTCCCATGGCCCATCAGGGCCCCCCACAATGGATCCCCAGGTCCAAATATGGATTTGATTTGTCGTGACCAAACCTTCTTCAACCCTTGAGCATTTATTGGCATCTAAAAATACCCCTGTCATGACCCGTCCTTGGGACCCAGGCCATGACTACCCAATTCCCGACTTCCATAGGCCAGGGGCTGGCGACTAGCACCAAAGGTGTAAATCCCGACAAAAGGGGAAGGCATTGCCCTTATAAAGTAAAGAAACACCACAGAGTAAGCCAGCAGAAGTAAACACAATGTAATCACAAGAACAAGTAAGTGCAGAAATATAAGGGGGCCAAAATACCAACCCAAATTGAAAGTAAAATACAATTGGAAATGAAGTACAACGACTGAAAAATAAAGCAGCAACGCCAAGCCATCCACTGGAAATCCCACCTGAAGGGTGGGTACAGATAGCCTCCTCAACTCCTCGGGTCCTGCTGTTCGCCCCATCTACGTCCCACCCAGTGGTCCACCTCCAAGTACCGAATCGTCGTAAATCCACCTCTGGGAACCAACTCGTCGTGAGTTCCTCCTCCGAGAACCGCCCAGCTCTACAAGCCTCAACCTAGATCAGTGATGTCTGTCGTCTGCAACCAACACAACGTAGTGTGGGCGAAGCCCATGCAGAGGTGAGTATACGATACTCAGTAGGGCCCCCGAGACCCCTGATGGTCTCCCAGAATCCAAAAAGGATAAACCACAATGGAAAGATATAATCACGAAGTAACATCCACAGCTACTTAGGTATATGCCCATACATATACCTAAGTCAACAATTCTAGTTCGGCTCTATCATCCGAGCCAATGTTTGATCACGTCCACATAGGATAGTACAACCCAATCCACATAGGAAAGCACAACCCAGTCCACATTGGAAGGCACAACCCAATCCACATAGTAAAGCACAACCCAATCCACATAGGAAAGCACAACCCAATCCACATAGGAAAGAACAACCCAATCCACATAGGAAAGAAATTCAATCATATCGAAGATAATGATTGAATGTCAAGACTCAGATCACATAGGTATACTTCTTTGTAAGATAATAGAGATGATCAGATGTAGCCACTGATTCATCTAAGTTGGGACCCACATAGGATACAAGTATTGTAGTCGTCACCACCAAACCCCTGGAGGATTCCCGTACGGCTGTCATCGTCGTCGAACCCACGGAGGATTCCAGTACGAAGTCTTCACCTTCGAACCCACGTATGATTCCAATATGGTTGTCATCATCGTCGAACCCACAGAGGATTCCAGTACAAAAGTCATCACCATCGAACCCACGTAGGATTCCAATACGGTTGTCATCGTCATCGAACCCACGAAGGATTCCAGTACAAAAGTCTTCACCGTCGAACCCATAGCTACTGGGGAACTCCTCCTCTATCAATTACAGTGGGCCTACCGCTACAACCAAGTGCTTCCCACTAACCTTGGACTGCTGTAGTACACCACCTGTCGAGTACTGTGGGCCTGCTGCAACAACCAAGCGCTTCCCACCATGGGTCTGCCACTACAACCTAGAGCTCCCCCTCATAGCCTACAGAGGTACTCCTTCTATTGAGTACCGCGGGTCTGCTGCTATAACCATGCGCTCCTCCACTGTGGGTCTTCCGCTACAACCAAGCACTCCCCACTGGGCTATCAAAACACACTGAGTCAATCGATCAGCAATCATCAAGTCTCAGCCAGCTCTAGGGTTTCCGCACACAGCATGCTCATTTCTGGGAGGGTCCGCTCCACGATCCAAGGGGTTCGATACATCAACTGACACGTAGTCCGGATTTGATGTATCCCAATGTTCTGTCTCGACATAGGGAACTCAACGTGACAGATGACGTGTCAATCAGATGCCCTGTTTGAGAGTTTTATCCTGTTCCTACAATGAGATCCAGACATCAAGATGCCGGTGTGAGGGAGACGGTGTCCGAGTACGGAACAGAGGAGCAAAAGTGGATCATACTGGGGAATCAAGGAGGCCGAAGACTATCAGTCATGTGGCTTCATCATAAATCAAATTCAAGACCCGAACATTCAGTACACCCCATTTCATGCTACATTCTAGAGTGGGTGACTCTTACTAATGAGGGACGCATTGATGGGAGTTTGTCCAGTGACCCTAGTGATGGTTGGCATCATGGCCTCTAATAAATGATTCATTCGGGGAGTTCCCATGTTAGATCGTCTATACACCATTTTGGGACGCATTTTGTGAGGGGGTGTAACACCCCGAGCTTCTACGATACGCTTCTCTTTCAATAATGCAATAGCTTGCATTGTACGCAAGTTCGAGGTTCTAACACACACCACAACCAATCAAAGTATCCGTTATAAATAGTAATACCAAAATTTTGAAATTTTATAAATTTTATCTTTCCAAATGGAATTCGTTTTTGTAATGACCCGTAAATTTCAAGGAAATTTTTTTTTTCTTAATTTTCGTTGGAATTTTACAAGAACGCAGTTTCTGACGGCACCTGATTCCTAGGCCCGGTGTGCCCGGAATCATTTTCCGAAGTTTGGCTCGGGTACGTTCAGTGAACGGACGAGTGGGTTTTTCTAACTTTTGAATTGGTGCCCGGAATCGAATTCTGAGGGCACCGATGGAATCGCAGCGCCAGTATTTTCTTAGAAACGTCTCTTCCGGGGTTGCGTTTTCTCGGGTGTGGTTTTTAATTTTTAGGCTTAAAGTTTAGAAATAAAATAATTTGTTCGACAAACTTTATTTTATTTCACATAAGATACTTGAAGCCACTTGAAATCCTCTTAAACTAAGTTGAACCGGATAGGGTACTATCCAGAAATATCCTACCCTCTTGGTAGGATATTTGTGAGGTGGGGCCCGCACAAGCCCCGCCATTTCTTTCCGCTAAGTAACGCACCCGCGAAAACCCATCATTATGAAAGTCAACTGACACGTTTTCTTAAATTCTTAATAGACCATTTAATTGGGCGGTTTTCTTCGTAAATTAAATGAGCTGTTACTTTCATTGAATTAATAAAACGAATTGATGGGTCGTTACATACCTTTTCATTTGTTGGCGTTATAATAAAATAAGACCAACAAGGTCTTTTGAGGATTACTCGTTGAGAGGCTTGACAGAATCCTTGATCCTTCATCCTCCTTCACGAAGAATGCAAAGAACGCTAAGAACGCGAAGAACGCCGGCCTCCGAAGAAGAACACCGAACCCGTGGAAGTCGACGACGCGACGCCGTGTTCCGTGACGCCGACGTTCCCTTCCTGCAACATTCTTTTGCGACGTCTCTTCCTCCGCAACGAATCTTCGATCTGCTGTTTGAGTTCGCCGACTCAACGCCGGTTTCCGCGACGACGCGATGCCCTTCCGCGACGACACGATGATCTCCTCCTTCTGCAACGAGAAATTCCGCGAAGGACGTGCGTACGACGACGACCAACGAGGTAGGGGTTGTTGTGAACTTTTCCTTTTTCCCGTGTTGTTTCCATTCAAGAATGAAGAACCCGATTCATAAACAATTTTTCTTTCCTTAAAAATTGTTTTCGGATATTTATTCATATGTTGAATATTGTACCTCCCGTTGTTTATCACTAACGCGGAGGGTGCGGGCCAAACGAACACGGCCCGAAAACCCTCCGCCGTTCTTCGTTATTGTGTGGATTTGACGGGTGATGACGGAACATGCCGCAACGGAAGTGTGATGGTTCCGCAGTGAAGAGAAAGTCCCGGGAGGAGCAGCGGCGCAGACGGGAAAAGAACCGGACCACCGGAGTGACTGCGGTGGCCCGCGGAAGCCGCCGGACAAGTTCGCCGCGGCAGAAGTCGCGGCGGCGGCACTCGCGGACCCGCGGCCGCGCGGGTCCGGCGCGCGCGGGACGCGGCTGAAGCCGCATCCGTTTGACAGAGCGACACCCCGCGGGTGCCACGGGGTTGTCACGCGGGGGTGGCGGCTCCCCCCCCCCCCCCGCGTTGCTCGGCTGTCCAGGGCGACACCCCGCTGGTGCCGCGGGGGTGTCACGCGGGGGTGGCGGCTCCCCCCCGCGTCGCTCGGCCGAGCCGAGCCGGGCTGGCCGAGCGAGGCCGTTCCGACCAGCCGGGCCGCGCCCTGGCTGGGCCGGATCGGGTCTGACCGGGTCGGACCGGGTCGACCCGGTTCGGCCGACCCAGGGGGGGTTCGGGCCGGCTCGGCCCGAGCCCGGACCCCCCGTCTTTGGACTATTTTCGGTCAAATGCCCGTAACATGAGATACGGGCCTCCAAACGACTCTCCGTCAGCGGCAACACGATCATTGGATCGAGACGGTCGTTTCAGTATATCGCACTCAACGTTTCGGAATATATTGAGTTCGGCCGGGTTGGTTCGTACACGAAACCAACCGGGCCTTCAGAGCGGAAACACTCATATCTTGAGCTACGGACGTCCGATTGACGTGCCGTCAGCTTTGTTGTTTTCCTCTAAGTGAGACATATCTTTTGGATCACTCCGCCCGAGGTTTGGACGCAGGTGGAGTACGGTCGGGTTGGTTTTGCCTTAAAAATCAACTGGGCCCCTGGGACGAAAAAGCCAATAACTCTCAGACCGGGCGTCTGATTGACGCGCCGTCTGCGACGTTGTGTTCCTGTTGACGATATGGAACTTTTGGAATCATCAACTTCGGACTTTATGTCAGTTGATGTATCAGCCTCTCGGCTCGTGGAGCAGACCCTCCCGAATGAGCTTGCTGTGTGCAGGAACCCTAGTGCTAGTTGTGACTTCGACGACGATGATTGTACAGAGATCCTCAGTGGATTCGACTGCGATGATGATGAGAACAGTACCGGAATCCTACATGTTTTTGGCAGTGACCACTACGGTACACCTTGGGATACATCAACTCTGGACTGCATGTCAGTTGATGCATCGACCTTTTAGCTCGTGGAGTGGACCCTCCCGGAAAGAGCATGTCGTGGGCGGAAACCCTAGAGACGGTTGAGACTTGGCGGATACTGATCGAACAACTCGGTGTGTTACGGATAACACGACAGAGGTGCGCTGGGTTGTAGTGGCACAGAGGAGTGCTTGGTTGTAGCGGCAGACCCACGACAGAGGTGCGCTTGGTTGTAGCGGCACAGGGGAGGGCTTGGTTGTAGCGGAAGACCCACGACAGAGGTGCTCTTGGTTGTAGCGGCACATGGGAGCGCTTGGTTGTAGCGGAAGACCCACGACAGAGGTGCGCTTGGTTGTAGTGGCACAGGGGAGTGCTTGGTTGTAGTGGCACAGGGGGGCACTTGGTTGTAGCGGCAGACCCACGACAGAGGTGCGCTTGGTTGTAGCGGCACATGAGAGCGCTTGGTTGTAGCGGCAGACCCACGACAGAGGTGCGCTGGGTTGTAGCAGCACAGGGGAGCGCTTGGTTGTAGCGGCAGACCCACGACGGAGGAGCGCTTGGTTGTAGCGGCACGTGGGAGCTCTTGGTTGTAGCAGTAGGCCCACAGTACCCGATAGGTGGAGAACTACATCAGTCTAAGGTAAGAGGGAAGTGCTTGGTTGTAGCGGCATAACCACTGTACTTGATGGAGGAAGAGTTTCCCAATAGCTTGGGGTTCAACATCATGATCGATCCTATGTGGGTCATTGTGGGGGGTTATTACCTTCCGATCCTTTATGGGTCCGACGGATTAGATGAATCATTGGCTACATCTGATCATCTCTATCGTCATTTGAAGAAGTATATCTGTGTGAGCTGAATCTTGTGTTACTCTCCTTTGGGGATTGTGTTGAACTATCCTGTGTGGATTTTCTGTTTACTCTCCTTTGTGAATTGTTTTGTGCTATCCTGTGTGGGTATACGTTTTGCTTTCCTGTGTGGACTGGGTTGTGCGTGAGCTCGGACGTTGGAGCCGAGCGGGAGTAGATGACTTAGGTATATGTATGGAAATATACCTAAGCAGTGTCGGTTGTTACTTCGTGATTGTATCATTCTTGTGGTTTATCCTTTGTGGATTTCGGGAGACTTTCGGGGTCTCGAGGTCCCTACTGAGTAGCTTATACTCACCCCTGCACGGGCTTTGCCCGCACTTTGTGGTGTTGGTTTCAGACGACGGACAACACTGATCGTGGTGGAGGCATGCGGAGCAGGACGGTACCTGGAGGTGGACCACTGGGCGGGACGTACTCAGAGCGGTCAGGTGGACCCGAGGAGCTGTGGAGGCTATCTGTACCGACCCTTCAGGCGGGACTTCCAGAGGACGGCTCGACGCTGCGGCTTTTCTTTTCAATTACTGTTTTTCCCCTTTCAGTTGTACTTTATAGTTGGGCTTGTATTTCCGACCCCTTTTTCATTCAGCATAGCTTGTTACAGTTTTACTTAGTGTTTACTTTTCCGCTTGCTTACTCTGTGGTGCTTGTTTACTTTTCAAAGGCAATGACTTCCCTTTTGTTGGGATTTACACCTTGGTGCTAGTCGCCAGCCCCTGGAGTATGGAAGGTGGTCTTGGGGTAGTCACAGCATGGGCCCCGAGGACGGGTCGTGACAGTTTTTATATTCGGAATATCGAAATTATCCAAAGTTGAATTTTTTGTAATTTTCTCCAATTTTTTTAAATAGTGAAAAATACTTAAAAACATCTTTTTTAATCAAAATATTTTTATAGTGATAAATTATACTATTGAGTGGTTTTAAAGTATAATTAGAATATATTTTTACTATTTTATCCAATGGTGGTCATTAGAAATAATTTCACTTTGAATTTGGACATAAACAATTGTCAATCTTTTGATATATATAGTTTCTTAAAAACACGCTATTTGTTGTGACAGTGGGAATTAATTATAAAATTAATTAATGCAACTTATATGTTTTTAATTTTGTAAAATAGACATCATTTTTGAATTCATAATATCAATTATAGCTTAGGGTGAAATTTTGGAATTGTTCTGAAAAACTTAAATTTTTTATGAATAGTGAAACCACAAAGTGGTAGTTAAAAAACTGATTTTTTTGTTTAAATGAAACATTACCACTTCTGTGATTTGAATTTCAAAAATACAACATACATGGTTGTCATTAGTAAGTAAAATTTGGTTAAATGGGATTAAAATAATTTTTTGGTGAATAGTAGCTTTTAAGTTTAATTAATCGTGATTAAAGGTAATTAGTGAAATTTAAGGTAAAAATGATATTATAAAAATATGAAAATCACCTTAAAATTGTCCTACCTCTCTTGGATGTGTCATCGCCGACCAAGACAATCCATGGGTCAAATTGGGGACCCCATGGATCCACTTTGGTAGGGAAATTAAATTAAAAACTTTTTATTTAATGTTAAAATAAAAATGTCACAAACATGAGTTGTTCTACAAAAAAAAAATTTAAATGGGGTTATACAAGTCATATTTTTGACTATAAATATTAATTAGAAAGATAAAAAGCTTTCCTACATCAGGATAGTTTTTTTATATTTTTATACATTAAATGAATTAAATTATTTGTGACACCATGATGATGCAGTGATTACCTCATTAATTAACGATTTTAATAAAATGAAAAGATAATGTAAAATCCAAGGATTACACTTGTCAAAAACCTATTGGATGAGTATATTTCGAACCCTTTATCACCTTATACTCGAAATATATAAGTTTGGGACCTTTAAAATCCGAAAAAGCATTTCATAATAAAGTAACATTTCATTACTTCCCATGAGTGCCCCTCCTCTCCTCTTATAAAAGGCCCCCACCACTACCACCTTACACACACTTTCAAGCCATTTGGCTCGGCCAACCACTGCCCAAATACTCTCCCAACTTCGCTATATTACTCCTAGAAGCCTCACTTTGGGCCGAATTATTCCCAAGGAAGCCTTTGGCTCAAATCAATAAGAGTTACCCGTTTTAAAGGTAGTGTTTTCTCTTGTGTTCTTTTGTTTTATTTTGCTTCTCCAACCCATTAAACACTTTTTATTCATTTATTTTGTAACAACACCAGTATCCTAAATATACTAGGATGTTTTTATAATGATTATTTGAGCTACACTTACACACACCTACATATAATGGTTAAAGAACATACTATTTCTGTGGATGGCGAATTTCTGCCTCACGAAACTATAATTGTTCAACACTCATATAACACCTCTCATGGTGGAAATTATGATGAAACTATTTTTATATATGATATATATTATGTTTTTGTTTTCCTTATGATTATTTATTTTTCATTTATGGAAAACCTTTACGATTTCCATTATGGGTAAACGCGATAATTTAATTTTAGGAAGTGCGGACTACCGCGCCATCAAAGTGATTTGAATCGTTAATGCCATATGTGGGATGTATAAAGGATGGAGTAAATGGTATTATACATTATATTATACTGGAATTATATTATACCTTTATATAATTATAACCTCATTCAATTAAATATGAAATAGAAATGAATGTAGCGTTCTTGCGTACGTACGGCTTACCGTCTCCATGAACGGTGCATTTCATTTCTTACCTCTAAATGTTATGTAATATTATAAATGCATGTATATAATATATTTATATGATATATATGATATCTACATCATGAATATAATTCTTGATATAATGGATATTTCACCACATGAACAACTCATAATTATAAGATGTTTATTTTTGACTCAAGTACCAAAGATCGACAAAATGACAGTTATTAACATAAATAATTACATAATGTTCATAACATGGTAATAAGTGATATAAAAGGAATAATTAACATGAAAAAGGTTCTTAAGTAAATAGAAATTATCTCTAGTTTATTATTCATGAGGTTAAAGAACGATCGAGTCTTGTCGGACATGAGGTAAGAGAACTTCTTAACCCAATTTCCGTTCTTTGGGTTAATCTCCTACTTTCAAATTATGTCAAGATATTATTATTTACTATCTTGTATTTGTAAATTATTTATGTGTACTTATAGTGAATACAAATAATATATCTATTTTATTCAAAAATGATATTTGTAAGGGAACTTCACAACCCAATTTCCATTCTTTGGGTTAATCTCCTACTTTCAAATTATGTCATTATATTATTATGCTTTATCATGTATTTGTACTTTCTTTATGTGTACTTATCGTGAATACACATAACAGATCTATTTTATTTAAAAAAATGATCTTTGTAAGGGACTTCGTCTCAATCTACTTTCATTGAGGCATATTTCGTTTTATACACAACTTTTCTTTATACGGTGTATAAACCCCTTTGACTTTTACTTTTATTCAAAAGGAATCTTTTTATACGAAGTTTTTTTACTAAACGACAAAAGGAATGTTTTTTCTTACGTATGCGGCGACAAGAAATTCTCCGCCGCAGTGACTATTATTTGAGTTTCGGCTTACTCTATAAGCCATAACTTTTTTTTAAAGAAAAATAAATACCATGTTTTACTTTTTTTATTGAAAATGGTTTTTATAAAGATTTTATTATGTCAATGTGTTGTATTGATATCTTGTGATTGAAGTGTGGAAATCTTATGCACGTTTTATGTGATACAATTATGTTATGGTTTCTGATATGTTTATACCAGTTCATGTGAGGAATGCATTGGACTTAATTAGTGATGGGTGGAGCCCGCTATAGCTCCTCGATGCACCGGTAGGTCTCATGAGAGAAACTAGTGTCTTGGCACGAGGCCTTGACAAAATCTTATTTGTGGTCTTGGCATGAGGCCTTGGCTATGTGGTTATGATAGTCTGGCATTATGCATTCCATCATTATGAAAGTGGTTATTGATATTTCATGTGATTATTCAACCAGTAGAATATCCATGTGAATAAGTAAATGGCATTATTTCATTTTACTTTTTCCATATTATGATTAAGTTCAAGTTTAAAAGGCTTTTGTTTTAGTTATACATTGCCTTAAATGTTTATGTTTATTAATGAAAGCTTCCGCTATATTGTTATCCTTACTGAGCATCTGAGCTCACCCCTTTCAATGTTTTATTATTTTCTAGGATGTGAAGAAGTATTTTATGAATGGCCTACAGGGATAGTTAGAAGAGGATATGAGTGTGGACTATGGAGACTTTGTTATTTTAGTTTTTAACTTTATGATGTAATGTAACGTTTATGAATGTATCTAGTGTTTCCAAGGCTACTAAACTAATCGGTATTTCGAGACTTGATCTTTTATAATCATGCCAATGTTACGCAATAATGAACCGACTCTGGACAACTAGGGTCGGGGCGTTACAGTTGGTATAGGAGGAAATTTAGTACTAACCATGGAAGCTAGATTTAGATAAACTCTGATTAGAGCACATAGCCCAAAGATAGACTTTGAGGATTAGCATAGAAGAACTTCCTAGAATTTTGGTATTATAGAGATGTTGTGAGTATTCTGAGAAATATATCCCTGTCTGGATATGAGCAGGTAGAGGCAGCACTGGCACAACTGTACTTTGGGTTAAAACTCAAAAACACTGCTTTGAGCTAGACTCAAATGGGAACTGGTGCATGACAATGGGCATTGCTGCACTCTTGGTTACGACACTCCCGGGGAATATGCTAAGGATAATTCTCATTTTCTTTACAAACCACTATGAAGGGTTATGAGTATATACATACTAAATGAAAACATTTTTTTGGATTATATCCATAAATAGTTCAATTTATGTTATGTATTTTACATGTATGGAATTATGTATTTTGATTCATAAACTAATATAGTTTATGCCATTATTTAGAAATGGCGCCTAGTGGAAGGAATGGAAACTGTATCAATGCACGCACTTCATGTAGGGATTTCCCTCCTACTCAAGATAATTATTGTGGAGCTGGAGATACAACTAGTTCTGATCAACTTATTACCACACTGGGACAAATCACTCAGGTTATGAATAAAAACCTTACTCGTATGGAGCACCCTGATCCGCAACGTAGAGGATCAATGTTAGATCGTTTCATGAGGAAAAAACCATCAACATTTAATGGGGGTACAAATCCATTAGTATCTAAGCAATGGATAAACTCCTTAGAGAAAATATTCCATGCCTGGGGGAGTAGTGAAAGGGAAAAGGTTTTCATGGAAGTTTACCGCCACACTGGAGATGATGATCAATGGTGGTCATTGATTCAAAATACAAAGGAAGGTGATGAATTATCGAATACAGAATGGAGGGAGTTCAAAGAGCTTTTCTTAGAAAAGTACTTTCCTCGTGACCATAGAGCAGATATGGAAAGGCAATTTCTGAGTCTGAGGAAGAAGGAGGATGAGAATGTCACAAAGTATGAGTCTAACTTTACACGGTTAGTGAGGCATGCATCAGATTATATATGTAACCCAAGAAGTAAGATTGATCATTTCTTTGATGGGATAAAACCGTTTCTCCATCGAGCCTTAGTCTCAAAATCCTTCTCGTCATATGAAGATATTGTCTCATGTGCTATCAAGACAGAAAATGAATTCTTTAAATCTTATGACAATAAAGTAAAGAAAGAGAAGAAGAGAACGGTGGAACACGAGACAGATAAAGGGAAAAAGGGAAAGAAGGATTTTCCATTATGGGATTATTGTGGGATGAATAACCCCGGTACTTGCCTAAAAGGAATGGGAGTTTGTTATAAATGTGGCAGAAAAGGTCACCAGGCGTGTGATTGCAAAGGAAAGAAAGAGGCTATCAATGTTGAATGCTACAATTGTAGGGAAATGAGGAATTATGCAAATGAATTTCTTAAGCTTCAGGAAAACATACCTCAAAAAATGCCAAGGGATCAAGGAAAATCTTATGCTGTTACTACAGTTGAAGTGGAATAATTAATGTATTGGTGCTTTTGGACTCAAGGATTATATTTCGGTTATATTAATAATGTGATATATATAAGGATTGTACTGCATTACTTGTTTTTTTCATTAAGGTTTTAATATGATGAAGGAAATCATATTTTTAGAATGTGACAATAAGAGAAACATTACTTTGTTTGGGGAATATGATGTTACAATTGATTTTGGAATTTAGAGACCTTTTAGAAAATGTCTGGACATAGGTATTTTGGAAAACTATATAGGTTGGAATGGATTTAGTTGAACCTTTCATAGAGTTATTTAAGGTTAAGAAATATTTTCTGAAGATTATTTTTGGAATATTATAATACTATAGTTTTAGGAAAAGGACAACCTGCAGGTTGGAGGATAACCCGTCGCGTCAAAAAAGCTGTAGGAATAGAACCCACAACCATAGTGCGACAGGCCTTTATTACCTACCACTAGCCTATAGGAAGTCCCTGGTAATTACAAAATAGTTTTCCTAATCTAAATGGTATGTGTTAATATTTATAACATTATAAAATTAGGATAAATATAATATTTCTGAGTTCTTTTACCATTGGAGTGAAATATGGGTTTGTGGTAAAAATTTAAGAAAGTATACACGACAAGTAAGTATATTTCCTTACGTTCATTGACAATATCGTAAATAAATTCCTCAACTTTATAAAAGGTAACATAAAACAAAAATGTTTTCAGTTAACTTTTCCAACTGGGGATTCAATGACCATTTAACCAATCACAAGTTTCTGATTTTCTTGTGGTTAAATTTCACCTAATCCAGTTGTTTAATACTCTCCATCAGACCTGGATGGTTTGTTTTTTTTCCATATCCATATTTTCATAGAATCCTAGTATGGGCTATCTCAGATGACCTTTGTACTTATCTTTCTATCTATTAAAGTTATATTTTTATTAACCTTATTTCTGATGTGGGTTTTCCACAATGGTATTTTCTATTTTCAACCTTTAATTTTCAAATAAAAATTTCAAATTGTGAGGATGCAATTTATTAAAGGAGGGGATAATGTAACACCCTGAGCTTCTATGATACGCTTCTCTTTCAATAATGCAATAGCTTGCATTGTACGCAAGTTTGAGGTTCTAACAAACACCAAAACCAATCAAAGTAGCCGTTATGAATAGTAATACATAATTTTTGAAATTTTATAAATTTTATATTTCCAAATGGACTTCGTTTTTGTACTTGGAATATTGAAATTATCCAAAGTTGAATTTTTTGTACTTTTCTGAGAACCTCAAATTTTTATGAATAGTCAAAAATACTTAAAAATAACTTTTTTAATCAAAATATTTTATACTGATAAATTATACTATTGAGGGGTTTTAAAGTATAATTAGAATATATTTTTACTATTTTATCCAATGGTGGTCATTAGAATTAATTTCACTTTGAAATTGGACATAAACAATTGTCAATCTTTTAATATATATTGTTTCTTAAAAACACGCTATTTGTTATGACAGCAGGAATTAATTATAAAAATAATTAATGCAACTTATAAGTTTGTAATTTTTTAAAATAGTCATCATTTTTGAATTCGTAATATCAATTATGGCTTAGGGTAAAATTTTAGCATTGTTCTGAAAAACGTCAATTTTTTATGAATAGTGAAACCACTAAGTGGTAGTTAAAAAACTGATTTTTTCATTTAATTGAAACATTACCACTTCTATGATATGCATTTCAAAAATCCGACATAGATGGTTGTCATTAGTAAGTAAAATTTGGTTCAATGGGATTAAAATAATTTTTTTGGTGAATAGTAACTTTTAAGTTTAATTATTCGCGATTAATGGTAATTAGTGAAATTTAAGGTAAAAATGATATTATAAAAATATGTAAATACCTTTAAGCTTGTACTACCCCCATTGGATGTGTCATGGCCGACCAAGGCAATTCATGGGTCATCTTGGGGACCCCATGGAGCCACTTTGGTATGGAAATGACATTAAAAACTTTTTATTTAATGTTAAAATAAAAATGTCACAAACATGAGTTGTTTTACTAAAACAAGTTTTAAATGGGGTTATAAAAGTCATAGTTTTGACTATAAATATTCATCAGAAAGATAAAATGATTTCCTACATCATGATAGTTTTTTTATAAATTTTAGACCTTAAATAAATTAAATTATTTATGACACCATGATGATGCAGTGATTACCTCATTAATTAACGATTTGAATAAAATGAAAATATAATGTAAAATCCAAGGCTTACACTTCTAAAAAACTATTTTATGAGTAGATTTCGAACCCTTATCACCTTATCCTCTAATTATATAAGTTTTGGACATTTATAATCCAAAAAAGAATTTCATAATAAAGTAACATTTCATTGCTTTCCAAGAGTGCCCCTCCTCTCCTCTTATAAAAGGCCCCCAACACTACCACCTTACTCACACTTACAAGCCATTTGGATCAGCCAAACTCTGCCAAAATACTCTCCCAACTTCCCTCTATTACTCCTAGAAGCCTCACTTTGGGCATAATTCTTCCCAAGGAAGCCTTTGCCTCAAATAAAAAAGAGTTATCTGTTTTAAAGGTAGTGTTTTCTCTTGTGTTCTTTTGTTTAATTTTGCTTCTCCAACCCCTTAAACTATTTTTATTCATTTATTTTGTAACAAAATCAGTATCCTCAATATACTAGGATGTTGTTATAATGAGTATTCTAGCTAAACTTACACACAACTACATCTAATGGTTAAAGAACATATTGTTTTTGTGGATGGAGAATTTCTGCCTCACGAAACGATGATTGTTCAACACTCATATAGAACCTCTCATGGTGGCCATTATGATGAAAATATTTTTATATATGATATAAATTATGTTTTTTTCCCTTATGATTATGTATTTTCCATTTATGGCAAACCTTTATGATTTCCATTATGGGTAAACGCGATAATTTCATTTTAGGAAGTGCGAACTACCACCCCCTCAAAGTGATTTGAATCGTTAATGCCATATGTGGGATGTATAAAGGATGGATTAAATGGTATTATAAATTATATTATACTAGAATTATATTATACCTTTATATAATTATATCCTCATTCCATTAAATACGAAATAGAAATGAAAGTAGCGTTCATGCGTACGTACGGCTTACCGTCTCCATGAACGGTGCATTTCATTTCTTACCTCTAAATGTTATGTAATATTATAAATGAATGTATATAATGGATATATATGGTATATATGATATATACATCATGAATATAATTCTGGATATAATGGATATTTCACCACATGAACAACTCGTAATTATAAGAAGTTTATTTGTCACTCAAGTACCAAAGATCGACAAAATGACCGTTATTAACTTAAATAATTACATAATGTTCATAACATGGTAATAAGTGATATAAAAGGAATAATGAACATGAAAAATGTTCTTAAGTAAATATAAATTAACTCTAGTTTATTATTCAGGAGGTTAAAGAACGATCGAGTCAAGTCGGACACAAGGTAAATGAACTTCTTAACCCAATTTTCATTCTTTGGGTTAATCTCCTACTTTCAAATTATGTCAAGATATTATTATTTCCAATCTTTTATTTGTAATTTCTTTATGTGTACTTATAGTGAATACACATAATAGATCTATTTTATTTAAAAATGATCTTTTTAAGGGAACATCAGAACCCAATTTTCATTATTTGGGTTAATCTCCTACTTTCAAATTATGTCATGATATTATTATGTCCTATAATGTATTTGTACATTATTTATTTTTACTTATAGTGAATACGCATAATAGATCTATTTTATTTAAAAAAATTATCCTTGTAAGGGAATTCGTCTCAATCTCCTTTCATTGAGGCATATATGGTTTTATACACAACTTTTTTTATATGGTGTAAAAACCCCTTTGAATTTTACTTTTATTCAAAAAGAGTCTTTTTATATGAAGCGTTTTTACTAAAAAACAAAAGGAATGTTTTTTCTTACGTATGTGGTGACAATGAATTCTCCGCCACTGTGACTATTATTTGAGTTTCGGCTTCCTCTATAAGCCACAACTTTTTTTAAAATAAAAATAAATACCATGTTTTATGTTTTTTTATTGAAAATGGTTTTGATAAAGTTTTTATTATATCAATGTGTTGTATTGATATCTTGTGATTTAAGTGTGGAAATATTATGCATGTTTTATGTGATACAATTATGTTATGGTTTCTGATATGTTTATACCATTTCAAGTGAGGAATGTATTGGACTTAATAAGTGACGGGTGGAGCCTACTATAGCTCCACGATGCATCAGTAGGTCTCATGAGACAAACTAGTTTCTTGGAACGAGGCCTTGAAAAAATCATATTTGTGGTCTTGGCACGAGGCCTTGGCTATGTGGTTTTGATAGTCTGGCATTATGCTTTCCATCATTATGAAAGTGGTTATTGATATTGCATGTGATTATTCGACCAGTAGAATATCCATGTGAATAAGAAAATGGCATTATTTCATTTTACTTTTTCCATATTATGTTGAAGCTCAAGTTTGAAAGGCCTTTGTTTTAGTTATACACTGCCTTAAATGTTTATGTTTATTGATGAAATTATCCGCTATATTTTTATCCTTACTGAGCATCTGATCTCACCCCTTTCAATGTTTTAATATTTTCCAAGATGTGAATATTATTTTAGGAATGACCTGCAGGGATAGTCAGAAGAGGATATGAGTGTGGACTATGGAGACTTGGTTATTGTAGTTTTTCACTTTATGATGTAATGTAACGTTTATGAATGTATCTAGTGTTTCCAAGGCTACTAAACTAATCAGTATTTTGAGACTTGATCTTTTATGATCATGCCAATGTTATGCAATAATGCACCGACTCTGGGAAACTGGGGTCGGGGCATTATAGGGGGTCACCGAGGAGGATATGTGGTCCCTTCCATATCATTTATGGCAGGGTCGTGGCTCAATGCGGTGGGTATACACTTTCAAAATATATTCGTCCTCTAGGTAATGGATTGTGACCTTCTTTGCAGAACATCATCGGGGTCATGCTGTTGACGCTCAATGTGGATGGAGTAAGGATCAGAATCGGAAATCATGCCAACATCACATTCATCCCATTCCCTACCCTGACTGGCCTAATGATAGATAATGGGAAAGGCTCACTGGAGAAAAGGGAATACTTTAAGAGAATTAGAGTTAGGGTTCTCATGGCTCGTATTGACGGGAAGATCTTTTGTATGCCCTATGTGCCATCCAATTTTTCCAATCAATTAGGATGCCTTCAGTGGATGCCGAAGAATATGTACGCAGATGTTTAATAGAAAAGGAACCCCTTCTTTCTTTTCCAAATGTGGATGATGTTCAGAACCCAAGGATTTGGAGCCGTTATCACCTTTCCTACCACCAGAGTTGATGATGGCCTCTCAACCAAAATATGTCAAGCATGGGTCCATAGCATACCCTGATGGGCTTTTATGGAAGCGAGTTCAGGAACTCAAGGTTTCCAATGTTGAACTTAGGTGGTGAGAGAGCATACATGGTGTTTTCAAGGGGAAAGGATATATGCATGTTGGGAAACTGGCCCCACATAACCCATGACTTCAATAGTAGGGATGTCGTGTGGCGTGGCCGTTTACTCATCGCCTAGGGGAGAGGGGATTACATACCTTTTGGGAGCTTCCCGGGAAGTAGATAAGGTATCTACTTCAACCTTCCAATGAAGTAATCTTCCCACCTCTGTGGTCATCCTAGATGACCTTGCGACTGTCGATGGGTACTGAAGCTCTTTGGAAAAGATAGAGTGATATGGAATCCAACTGCAAGTGGTCAGACTCATCCAGATTGTCGAAAGGGTGAACATTCATCGTGGACATGTGTTTCCGATGACCATGGACGTGTTTTCATGCCAACGGGGTCGGTGTGAGGGGCCATATTTATTGGTGAAAGAAAATCTTGGCCTGTAGAATGATCCAAAAAAGATTTTTTCAGAGGATGATGAAAGAAATGATGAACCATAGGGCGCTCAGATGGAAAAGGAGTAAGAAGGAGAAGGTTAAGGAGGGGTGAAGAAGAAGAGCCAGAAGGTGGAGGGTCTTAGGGGGCGTCCCACCAATGGAGTCTCTGAGAGAGTGGAGAGATCGTTGGCTCTGATATAGATATAACTGAGCTACTTGAGGTAGGTCCCAACCCTTGTATATCCATTCCCCTCATCATTTTTTGTAGCCCTCAATCAGATCTCCTTATCCTATTGAGGATCATATTGGCACTGACCAAGAGTCTCCATCTAAAGGGGAGGAGGAGGTACCAATATAACAAGGTGGGGAACCAACACCCCTTATTGAGCTGACAAGTACTAAGGGATCCCCTACTATGACATCTCCTACAGTAGCTATTACATCAGAGGCCGACTCTTTGGACTCTTGTAATTTCATTACATCAATGTCAGTCTTTAGCATAGGAGTGCTTAGTTGATCATGTTGTTCATCGTTTTTGTAGTAATCACAACCTTGGAGGCTTGTTGGGATGCAAAAATCAGGTCATCCATGATTGATTCAACTGAAAATGTGCCATCCCATTAAGGACACACTTCTCAAACTGAGTCGGCCTCAATTCTCGGTGAGCAATGGGCTATGGATATCAGCGTTACCAATGTCAGGGCGGGGCCAAAAGTTGACGAAGAAACTACCAGGTCCGAGGATATAGAGGGAGGTCGACCAGGTGTTCAAGGGACTAAACCCATGGGAGGAACACTCATAGAGGACCCTGATGCTAGCATGTTGGCTGCTTTCCCCGACTATCATCCCACAGATCCAGAGGAGTTCTCGGATGAGTTGGGTTCACTACGCACCCCTAATAATATCATTACTGATACCCTCTGCACCTTGGTGAAGAGAAGTGACATGTAACACCGTGTCTAGGCGGTTTTTTGAAGCGAACCATTGGGGGTCCACGTTAAAGTGGCCATGCGAAAAAGAAAAAGCTGTAAGCATGCCTATGTAAAGAAGAATGATGTGAAGCAACATAAAGGGTAGATTAGTCCAAGGGAAATTGATGTTACATCGTATGAACCTAGAGGGTCATACAAGAAAATTGTATATGGAAAAGGTGCTTTGGGCATGGGAGGTGCTAAAAAATGATGCCCGGAAGAGGGACATCATGAAAGCCCAAGGAGGGAGGCTTGTACGCAAAAGGAATAGTTGAGCGAAAAAGTGGTCGGGCTTGCACTTAATAGGGATGCATACATAAAAAAGGCCGGGGTGGCGTGCAATCGGCCAGTGTGCACAAAAAAGGATGAGACGGTGCGCAATCGGCCGATGGATGCAACAAAGGCAGGGGCGGTGCAATCGACTGTTGTGTGCGAAAAAGGCTGGGATGGTGCGCAATTGGCCGGTGGGCACAAAAAAAGGCCGGGGATGCACGGAAAGTAGGGAATGAAATTTGGGAGGATATGCGCAAAGAAGAAAGGATTGCGCGAAATTGGAAGAAATTTCATACGGGGGACGAGACTCGATAGGATTTTGGAAGAGGATTAAGCCCAAGGGGTCTCATGCAAAGGCGGACCCCTGAGCAACCTGGAGTATATAAATTATGTACATTTGATCCATATTTTGCACACTTCAGAGCTGAATTTCGTGGTGGAAAGATGTTTCAGATTCTTTGTCCTCGATATCGAAGGGGTGAGTTTCTATTTAAGGGTGCTCAGGGTCGCGGATCCGTGCAGAAAACAAGCCTGCACGAAATATTTCACGCTGGCATCAACATCATGAAAATTCAACCTTTCAGGGTGGTGGCATGTAAATTTCCACACATGAGCAAAAAAACCCTCCATAATCCTGGAGTTTTGCGTGCCAGATATATTTTTTCGTGCACCACTGAATATTTTTCATGTGGCCCCTTCGGGCCCCCGGAATGTATCCCAGGCTCCAAATATGGCTTCGCTTTGACGCAACCAAACCTTCTGCAGCCCTTGATCATTTATCGATGTCTACAGGTATTAAATATTTAAAAATAAACATCACACAATTATGTTACAATAATATATTTGTTAAAGGAATTTTCAAATAAATGATATTAATAATATTAAAATAATTATACCATGAAATATATGATTCCATCCATGAAATTTATTGATGACTATGAAATTTTATTGTTCATTTAATATTTTTAGTTTGAAGTAATCACGTTGTTATGTTATTTTAAAAAATTCATGTAATGAAAAGTTACAAAAGTATCAAAATTATTATTTTAAAATATAAAATATTTTACTAAATGATATAAAATTAATACAAATATAATACTTTATGAAATAAATTTTATAACTCTAAAAATATCTTTAATTAATCCTTCATTGGTCGTTTGACATTATTTTGTAATTATTTTAACCCACTAATTATAAATTATTTTATAAAATGGTATGATTTTAAATGCGTTAAAAAGGTAAGGATTATATAATAATTATTTTATAATTTTCATTATATGATTATATTTTTACCCAAAATAATCATATAATCTATATAAAAGAGCTTTTACATATTTGGTATAGAAATTTTATTTATGTTAATTTAGTACTTTTAACATTTCTAAGTGTTCCCCCCCTCTCCTATAAAAACGACTCATTCCTCTTTATTACTCAAAATTTTAAAACCATTTTTTTCTGCCAATATTACCAAAACAAATTACTAGAATCCATAAACACAATATTGAAGCATTATGTTAGGAATAACAACCTCTTTATAGGTGTTAAAGTGTTAATAAAGGTGACCATCTGAAGGAATGATAAGGTTTTCATATATGTGATCTACATCATTTATTCTTCCACATCCATCATATCATCTCCATCCATGATGTAATAATAACCTAAAATATCCTATATATACATTGATGTTATTATGATAATATCATCCCAAAAATCCATATCCAGTTTTGGAAAATGGGAGACAAACATTTCATTCCTATGTACGGTGGACTACCGCCTCACTAACCGGTATAGTTTTGTTGTCATTATTGTCTCTAAAAACTAGTCATAATTTTATAATTAATGTTTTTATATGATTTATATGGAATATGAATAATTATAAAAGACTAATATATTAATTATGTTGTTACTATACATTCACAGAAAAACGATAAAGTCATTTGCGCTTATGTGTGAACTACCACCACCAAAACATGATGCGAAACATTTTTATTCACCACATAACATGTATTATATATATATATATAAGTATATTTATATTATTTTTATTATATTAATTATTTTTTGATCATTCAATAATGATAAAATAAGGATTATATTTTTTCAATAATGATCAAAGTAAAATATAAAATGACAGTTTTTCATACATATGGCTTACCATCTCGATGATTGTAATATTATTCAGTTCATCATATCAATATCAATGGAATGAATTTAAAAGTATAATTGACATATAAAACTCGTTATTAAGTTATAAATATTATTTTGGATATTATAGGCATATGAAATAATGGATAATTGACATCGTAGCATGTTTATTTTTGAATCAAATACTAGATATCGACAAAACATCTGATATGAATATAAATAATTATGTAATTGTTATAATATTATTATAAGTTATATAAAAGGACAAATGGACATAACAATGGTTATAAAATTTTTATAAATTAAACTATGCTTATTATTCAAGAAGTTAAGGAATGTACAAGATGATTCAGACTTGACGTAAGGGATTTTGTCTCTATATCCTTTTATTGTGGCATAGATTTATGTTATACAACACCTTCATTTATGAGGTTTATAAATCAATTTTTTTTGTATTTTTGGTATTGAAAATGTTTTTTAAAATGTATTTATTATTTTAATATATTTAAATTATTTCTTGCAATTTCAAATGATATTTTATCAGTGAAATGTTGATGATTAAAATATATAATTGGTTATGATTATATCATCGTAGTTGGACATTTTACGGGTGGTTACATGTTAAAAAAAGATGAGTGGTTACATGACAAAAAAAAATGGGATGTTCCTGGATTAACCTAGGATGGATGGTTATGTTATAACCTCAAATTCATTGTGTATAAAAGTCAGTCGTATGGCTATTTAATTTATAAGAGTGATATGTAAGGTAGTTGAAATATAGTTATTTGATTTAAGTAAAATTATGTCCCAAGATACCTCTATATGTTATATTTAATTTCTATGGGGATTTATGGTAATATTTTCAATATAAAAATGGTAATAAATGATCATATATTCAATGAAGAGTAATTACCACTATATGAAAGTGAAATATATTAATTTATGATAAATTATTCATGGTTTACATGTTTTCACAAGTCCAATAGTTTTCCTTCTTTGTGTATCCCTTATGGAGAATTTTTTTCTCATACCATGTATTTAAAATGTTTTTTCACAAGATTCAAGGGAGAATAGAATATGGTATGGAAAAGGAAATGTTATTTTGGTTAAGCATGAAAAGAAATCTTCATTCCTTTTTATTTGTTTTTAATGTTTTGGAGGTAATGGATACTTTTGAAAGTATCCAATTTATATGTATATGATTTTTTTGTGTAATTTTTTTGACTTAATTCTACAACACTCTAAAATTTAAATGATCCTAGATGATAAATAATGTAAAATTGATGACATAACACATGATTATGTAATGTATAATATTTGGTCCCAACACTTAGTATCAAAAAATGGTTTATAAAAATTTATAGATTATGATGTTTTATCATGACTAACAAATATCATCAAGAGTTTATGATTTTAATGTTGATTGTATGTTTAATTAATTAAAATCCCTTTTTTAGGATTCATGTTATGAAATATTAATGTAACTAAAAATATTTGTCTGAGACATTCAACTTTTAGGTTACTAGGGTATATTACTTTTTTGGATGCAGAATGAGAGGTATGAAATAACATTTGATGTTAAGACATTTTCGGTTTTCGTGGATTTCATTTAATTTTGTAAATGTTATAATAATTATATACTCTTAAAAAAAGGAAATCCCAATGGATGGTTGACAACCGTTCATGTTAAAAAAGACTAAATGAATCTAACCAACATCAAGAGGGTGATAGGTATTTATCACATACCACATGCCTATGTAATGTCCCTAGTTAGAATAAATTTTTTAATTTTAGTTGGTTCATGGAATAAGATGATGTTTATTTTTTGAAAATAATGTTTTATCAAATGGATATCCTTGGTTATATAAAATAATTTCTGAATGAGGTGATAAATTTAATTTTGGAAGAAGTTCACTATTGTGTAAACTATAAAGAATTAAGGTAAATAAAATTCTATGAGATTTTTTTTTGAAGAAATGGTTGTATTATATTTCTGATGAATATATCATTTCATTTAAAGACTATTGAAAAAATCAGATATTTATAGAGATGATTAATCTATCATGGATAATATTTCATTAGGTTATTTAATTTTCTGTATCAGAAAATAAGAGTGGTTGATGTTGTTTGGGGTTAAATTCTAGAGCTTATCTTGGAAGATTATGTGATCAAATTCGTCCCAGTTTAGGGATTCAAACTTAGTTTTGATTATATTGAGTTATTTTAATTATTTATATTTATTGAATGGTCTTAGTTTTTCTTTTGGTATTACAGTCAAATTTTGGATATTAAATTTATTTTTTCATTATCTTAGGGTTTATTATTTTTGGATAATTGTTTAATCTTATACTAACCATATTGATCTTGATTAATGTTTCATGATATGAGAAATATATTGTTAATATTTTTGGTGGAATATATTATTATATAGACGATGCTTCATCTTGAACCCTTTTCATTTACAAGAAAATCTGTGTTTGTGGTGGATTTGGAAAAAATGATGAAACTCTACTTTTAAAGTATGTATATTTCATTCTGTTCAGAGTCACTGAATTATGTAAACTCATCAACATTAGGAATGGGATCATAAAACAATAAACATTTTATATTTAATTGGCCTCATTTTTAAGTCAATGACCATTTATCCTATTTTATATTTGTGATTTTTTGATTATTTAATTGCTCCTAATAATTTATTTTCTCTTACTCCATAAGAACATGATGGTTAGTATTCTCTTCCATATTGATATATTCTAACAAGGAACCCTAGTATTTATTTTCTCAGGTGACCTTTGTACTTTACTTATTTTTTATAAATGTGGAGGATTTATTGAATCGTTTATAGATGTGGCATTTAAGTGAAGTCAAACCTTAGTTACCAGTAACAAATTCAAAATTTTGTGGTTGCAATTTCCAAAATGGAGGGAGAATGTGACAACCCATGTTTTTGAAAATAAATATTTTATTCAATAGCATACGTGATTTTATATATGGATATTAAAATGACAACTAATTATTTTTATATAAAAGTTATAGTTATAACCTATCAATTATAAATGAATTAATGAATGATATTAACTAAATAATTAAAATACTTTATACACATGTTTATATAATTATGATTCATTAGTTTGCTAATTAATTCAAAATGAAAATGTAATCATATTTTATATGAAGTATTTTTTATTGGAAAACTATAAAATAGAGAATAATTGTGTGTAGAATATAATCAAATCACTCTTTTTAGATAATATTGATGAAATATAAATTCAATTTGATGTTTAAATTTTTTATTAAATATTTTCTATACATGATATAAGATAAAATTCATTTTTATGCATAAAATTAGTATTTAAAAAATAATTTATAACTACATTTACTTTTGAACCCATTTTAAATATAGTTTTGACACTTTTATAAGATCTTTTTAATAAAAGAAACTTGTTATTTGGATGTGGGACATATAAATTTAATTTCGATAAATTTTTGGTATTTTTCTAATAAGATTAATTGTTTAATGAATAGTTAGAAGTACTATATATAAATTCATAAATAATTTATCATATAATTTATTATATTATACTTTTAATTTTTTATAGTATAATTATATTCTATATTGATCATTTAATCTAATGTAGTCCATTTGATTTATATTTTGTATTGATATTAAAAATAAGCATTTATTGAAATTTTGAATGTCTCTTTTAACTTCCCTTAACCACATCTACAATATTTTCCTTAAACATAATTTTACAACCTATATGGGGTGAATTTAAAAAAATTGAAACATATGGTTTTAATAATTATAATTTTTTCCCAATTGGATCAATATAATGTTTGGTGAATTGTAACTTTAGTATTTTATTTAACATATTTAAAGGTAAATATAATATTATAATAATATAAAATTACCCTAAACCTAGTCCCCATTTCTTTTTATTTTTTGTTTTTTACGAATACAATACTTGGACCTAAATTGTGACCTTTATAATGCATTTTTTTGGGATTATGAATTTTCTATCATTTTATTTAAAGTAAAAAAACAAGGATGTCATATACATGACAGTTACATTTAAACCAATTTTACTATGGGGTAATATAAGTAAAATATTAGAATATAATTTGTCATTTGAAAGATAAAAAATTTATCTTCTTCATGCTAATTTATTAATAATATTAGAATATTAATTATATAAATTTAAATTGGACATAATAATGATAAAGTAATTTATTTATTAAAGGAACGAGAAAATGATATTAATAATATTAAAATAAATAAAATTTGACATATTTTATGTCATACACGTATTTTACAGATTCCTATGATTTGTTTGTACTGAGTTAATGTATATTTTTTTGTAATAAACTTGTAATGATATTTTAAAAAAATTTCATTTAATGAAATGTGTCAAAATTTACATAATTCATCTTTTAAAATATAAAATATTTAATTAAATGATATTAAATTTCTAAAAAACTGAGATTCTAAAAAAAATTACATTTCTTTATAAATTAAATTAATAACTCATTCATTGGACGTTTATTATGATTTCATAATTAATATAACACTCTATGTGTAAATCACGTGTTGAAATGGTTAGAGTTAAAATGGGATATAAAAAAGATAAGGATTATAAAATAATAAAACATGTATAATTTTCATTTTGTACTTATATTTAGACCCATAATCATCATATATTAAAATTAAATAAGTATGGAAAAATTTGTAATTTAAATTGAATTTATATTAATTTTATATTTTTTATAATTCCAAGGGTTCCCCTCCTCTCTCTCACAAAAAGGCACTCATTCCTCTATATTACTGAAACATAAAAAACCATTTTTTTCAACTAATAGATGACAAAAAAATTTCCTAGAATTTCTAACTATATTATTGGAGACTAATTTTATATAGAAAACAAACCTTATAGGTGTTAAGGTTTTAATAAAGGTAATCATCTTAAGGAAAAGAAATGATTTTATATATGTGGTTCTATTTCATTTATTCTTCTACTTCAGTGAAATATACTCCAATATTGATAAAATAATAGATACAATATCCTCAATATACTATGCTTTTATTATTTTATTTTCATCACCTAAATACGTCTCAAATTTCATGAAATGAGAAATGAACATTTTATTCAATTGTATAGTGGACTATCGTCTCGTGAACCGATAGAGTTCATCTTTTATCATCTCTCAGAAATGGTCATAATGTTGTCATTAATATTTCATTTGGATTTTAATGATATATGTTTCATTATAGAACAATAATATATATCAGTTTTTACCTTTGATTAACTTAAAAATGATAATGTCGTTCATGTGTACATGTGAAATATCACCTCCCCGAAGTGATATGAATCATTTTTATTCACCAAATAACTTGTATGATATATATATATATATGTATATTGAAAATATTAATATGTTATTAATGATGATATTATCATTTTGGGAAAATAAAATAATTCTTACCTTATTTCCATAACGATCAAATAAAAATGGAAATTGTTACTCATTCATACATACAACTTACTCTCTCCATTTCTTTAACATTGTTCAATTTTTAATATCCATATTTAATGAATCAATATAAAAACTATAATTAATATATAACATTTATTATTATTTCATAAATATTTTTCTAGATATGATGGACTTATGACCAATTTTAATATTGACAACTTACCATGTTCATTGTTGACTCGTGTACCGGATATCAACATAATATATGATATAAATAAACATAATTATGTAATGTTTATACACTGATAATAAGTGATATAAATGGATTAATGTAGATTAAAATGGTTCTCAAACAAGTATAAATTTAACTATTTTTTTATTTAGGAAGATAAAGAACCTATGAGATGATTTAGAATTGAGATAGGACACTTCATCTCAATCTCCTTTCATTGGGGCATATATTAATGTTAAACACCACTTTCTTTTTTGAGGTGTCAAAATAAATTGTTTTCTAAATACATATGTATTGATAATAGTTTGGGAAATGGATTGATCATTTCAATATATTGAAATTATTTATTCTTATTTGAAATGATTTTTTATGATTGATGTTTTGATAATTGTGATATTTTATGTGTGATGATTATATCAAGGATGTTGGACATTTTATGGGTAGTTACATGATAAACCAGAGATGGTTGGTTATGTGTAATACAATTTGGGTGGTTCTGTGATAAACCAATGTTGGGTGGTTATGTTATAACATCCAATTAATTGGGTATGGAATTCGTCTGTGTGTACAATACATTAGTATGAGTGATATGTATGGATGTCGACTGCATGGTTATTCCATTTTTGTATGATTATTTCCCAAGTCACCATTATATGTTATGTATTTTTTCTATGGGTTCAATGGTAGTATGTAGATTACAAAAAACTATAATAAATGAACTTATTTTTAGTGAAGAGTATTTAACACTTGTTAAATGTGAAAAGTATTTATGATACAATATTCATGGTTTACATGTTTTTTCAAGGCTAATAGATTTACTTCATGGAGTATCCTTTATTGTGATTGTTTGGTTCATCCCATGTTTTTAAATGTTTTTCACTTGATATAAGGGAGAATAGTGTCAATTAAAGAATAATGAAAAGGTTATAATTATTAAATGAAAAAATAAATCATCATTTATTTTAAATGATTTTGTGTTGGGAAAGAAATGGTTATTATTGGAAGTGTCCCCTTTATATTTATATGGCCTTTTACTTAATAGTAATGAAATAATTTCCTAAATATATATACTTGAAATTATCCTATTTTTGATTTAATGTAATATTCATGAATTAACTCATGATTATGTAATGTTTAATGTTATCTTTTAATAGTATTTGAATTTGGGTGTTTCCCAGATTAAAATTATTTGTTTATTTGACTATTTATTCGTTAATAACATAATCCCATGTTAATCATGACATTTGTTCAATCATTCCCTATTTATAGTGTTCACACCATAATATATACACATATATATTAATGCAAAACATGCATGCCACATGAGTATTTTATTTTGTTCACCACAAATGGAATTTTTTTGGAGCATACACATAGATACGTCTTAATGTATATAAATCAACTAATACACTATTTTCAAGGATACTTTTTTACACTCAGTAACTATTGTACAAGGAAAACAACATATGTATGTTTTAGGGATCAATCAGTCTTCACATTAGGATACTCCCTCATACTCATTGGGGACTTCTAAATTGAATGATTGATTATTTTACACACATAATAGACTATCCGGGATTTTTGTAGTGAGAATAAATATATGAATCACCAATCATATATAGACGGTCTATTTAATTCCATGATCAATATACTCTATTTAATCTAGCTGGATGAAGTATGTTTCTTATAGTGAGTTGGGTCATATAACTACTTTTCCCAAATCTATATTATCATACGCACATTAATTTAGTATTTACTCCATGACATATAGGTGATAAAAAATGTTAAAATTATTTACTAAATAGAGGTAATAAAACCTTGGAATTTTATTGTTTCACAAAATTAAAAGTGATAAGTAGTTCTGTAATTTTTGCACCATTAAAGCCTTATTCTACTAAAAATATATATGATAAATAATTATCCTTTTGAATATCTAGGTTAATTATTTTAAATTATAATAGGATATATAAAATGAAATTAAACTATGATTTTTGATACTCTCACACTAGATCGTCCATTTTTTCCAATCACTATTTTTCTTATTCTATGAACTAGTAATATTATTATTTCTCAGGTTCATACTTAACTTCTTTCTCAAAAAAAGTTATATAAATATATTTAACCACTCTATTATTATAGCCCAATATTATGTTTTAAAATAACAACATTTTATTTCACAATCCCTTCTTCTTCAATTTTTTTTCTTGAAAATTTAGATGAATTGTCAATTGTGATATTTTTCAATATTTTGAATATGGAATCTCAGGTATAGATATAGAATTAAATCCTCTATTCTTCTTGTATTCTTAAAATAAATTTTTTTTCACTAAATTACATGAGTTGTATCACTATAATATCTTGAACTATTAAATTTTGGATATTTGATTTCACAATAAACTCCCATTAATTAACTCTCCATGATTCCTGATTCTTTAAAGTATTATATTTTCTTTTTTATGATCATCTAAAAATATCATAATTATCATTCAATGAAGAGTTCCACAAAGTAAAAAATAATTATGTATTCAAATTTTATGATATTATCAATGATAATTCATAATAAATCATGATCATAAAAATTATTTTTGATCTGAAAACCCCATATATGAAAGTATATTTTGAAACATTATATTTCATGTAATAGAGTTGTTGACATTCTACTTCTCCATGTAGCGATGAATAGTACTTAATTTTCTTCATAATACCTTATTCATCTAATGTTATTTTTTCAAAACCTATTTTCCATTGAGAAAAAGTTATACCGTGCCTTTACAACTGTCTATTAATCTAGATAATATTACTTATTCGGATAAAAATACTACATATCATTGAATGGTTTTGAGAAATATTAAACATTAATGAAAGACTTTATGCACTCTAGGACTCATCTATTTTAAATATATTATGTATCTGTTTTTAAAACAATATTGGATATAATTTATTCAGGGAAATCCATACATTTATGACATCTTATTGTCTTTAAAAAAATTCAAAATAAATAAAACATTACACATATATAGAAGTGGTATTCAATTATTTAATTCTATTATATCATCAAAATAGCTTATGAAACTCGTAAAATTATTTATTTATATATATGGGACTTTGGGAATTTTTCATTTTTACTCTTTCTGAATTCCCGACACATATTCAAAAGCATGTGGCTCATTACTAAGTATGTTATAAACCCCATTAAACTTCAATGAAAATAAATTTTGGTCTACCAATTATTTTAACCAGCCATCATAATTACACATACATATATAATAATACATTACTCATCTACTAGATATATCATATATATATATATATGTGGAAAGTTTTAAGACAAAAACAATTCACATATCCTCTTTAGACTTCCAGTCTTCTTACAACTCAACAAATTCATGATTTCGTAAAGGATTCTATATTTTGACTATCTAAAAAAAAATTTCACCTAATTTATACCTCTTAAAAAAACTAATAAATTATTATTCTTATTTAAGACATAAGTTATAAACATTAATTAATAAAAAATAATCTCAATTATTCACCTCTAGAACATTTTCGAATGTAACTTTTATATCATTCTATTTCGACAAAATCAATCTCATAACTTATACCCTCATAAAATTTTTATAGTTACACAAATCTACATTTGAACTTAAATATTCAATAGATCATTCAGTTAAACTTATGTAATGAATATCTTCTTCAGGTAAACATTTCATTATTTAGAGAATAATGATAAATCCAACAACAATAACACCTTTTATTCAAAAAGAACAGGGGAAATATGGAATAAATTACCTCTTCATTTATGTCCTGAGTTTGTGGAGGAAGGATTTTTAGAATGGAATATTTATGGTTCTCAACATAGTTAAAAGAATACAATTAGGTTGTTTTTGTTTGTTCATCCCAGGTAGATATCCTGAGCAGAAAAAAGTGTATAAATATTTTTTAGTGATCCATAATAGTCTTCTATCATAGAGTTACAAATCATAGGTCCAATAACTTATAGTTTATGGAGAATATGATTAAGATAATATTTACATTAAGAATTCAAATAAAAAAATTGAGTCATATGTGAGAAGATAATGTTGGATAAATCATGTGTTTAAAGGAACTACTCATGAATGATTTTACTGCAGTACGCCACCATGAATTAGTATCACAAGAGTTTTTTGTGAAATATTTATGAGATAAGACATATAGAGGAATTATTTTAAAATATACTTATCATATAAATGATCTAAAATTTTAATTACAACTTATTCTCTGATGTTTTTATCTTTACTATGACATGATTGGTGTTTTCAAAGGATAATGAAAAACAAATACTTCACTAATGAAGTGATTTTACACTATGATCTTATATAATAGTGGAAATAATCATTATTATTCAAAGACATTGTGTAACATATCCTATTATTATCAATGTTCTTTAATCTATCATATTATATTTTGGGTATTTATTCATATCACATCATAATATTCTTTTAGTAAAACACATACACAAAGGATGCTCATTGCCGATATAGTAATGCAACAAGGATAGATCAACTCCTCACCTTTACAACATAACTCTCTAATGAAAAATACAATCCATTAATGTAATGTTATTATATAGTATTGAATGATTAACATTAAAAACATTCAATTAAGCCCCCAACATTAAATATGCTTTATGGATATAAATGGAAGTCACGTGAATGTGGAAAATGAAGAATTACTAAAAGTCTCCTACAAAACCATGATGAATGTACATGTTATCTTAGTAATGTGATTCCTTCATTTGAAGGAATTTTATGGATGAAAATGATTCAAATTAAAACACTATGAATATGGCCTCTATATGATAAGTTGTCATTCCATTATAGAAATATTCTCATTGATATATTTTTCTTCCACTTTTCATCAAAGTGGAGATAAAATATTTTTCTTGTTTCTATATTATTCCCTTTAAATTTTTTTGTAATGACTAAATCAACTAGTCATGGCTTCAGTTCCCTCTACAACACACAATTAAACATCTTATACCTTATAATAGTTTTAGAACTAGTACATCATTTTTTATGAAATTAAAATATGTATGTGAAAATTATAATGGTTTCCTAAAATAATCAAAACATTTATAAGCATCATAACCCATTAATTAAGAGGATGGGGACCACCCTAAAAATTAGTCATTCTATAAGATGAGTAATACCAGTATGGATTTATCAACGTCATCCATATAACTAAACTATATATTTATAAACATTGATCTTATGAAATTTTTCATCAAACCAATTTCATTAGAGGGGAAATATAGGTTATAAGAAGAAAAAATGAGGAAAGACCTTGAGTGTCATATTCATCCATTGAAAAATTTTACATTCTTGTGAAATTTTAATAATAGAGCATGGATTAGAGAAGAAATAACACTAATATAACCCTAAATCATTTTGGTATACATCTCTTAAACAACATATGAATATGGTTGAAATGAATTTTATGGGAATTATAGGTCTATACATATTATATGGACTCTATCCTTTTGCAATTATAAACAATCATATCTGTTAAAAAAAGTAAATGAGTTGTATTTTGTAGACTAATGGTACTAAAGTTGAGGATTGTGTTGAAAAAATCATCATGGGAAATTTTATTTATGAGTTACATTACCCAAAATATACAAATGATGTTGTCTTAATTTAGAAGAAGAATGATAAAATAAGTTTATGTGTTAATTTAAGGGATTTGAAATATAATTTTCTAAATAGTAATTACATATTATATTCATATAATTATTGATTGATTAAAGAAATTTTGATCAATAAATCTATTGTATGGATGAGTATTTTGGATACAATTATATTTGGATGGCTCTACATAGAATTATTCTATAGAGTGATTCAATTTAGTTTGAATAAATTTAAAACCACATATTAAAAAATGTATATGATTTTAACTACCCTAATTTTAAAACATTGAAATTTTATTTGGGTAATAAGATTCTCAACTAATGAAAAAAACAAATAATTTCATAAACTAGGATTTAATTTTACATAAACATTGATCATAAAAGACAAAATTGATTCCAACATTTTTCAATTTAGAAGGATGTTAATAATTTTTAACAACATAATACTCAATCATTGAAACATTGATATTGATACAAATAAAATAATTGAAATACTTCAGATTCTCCCTGTATGTAATATTTGAGAGATGAGTGGGCTTGAAGGGTGATTCTCATACATTAGGAGTTTCATTTCCTATATTTATAGAAAATTTATACCCATTAAAATGATATTGAATAATGGAATAACATTCTAATATGATGAATATATCCATATTGAATTCAATCGCCTCATGAAATACCACTTACACCCTCTAGTTTTGATGCCACATATGGATGGGAAAGCTATCATTCCCCAGGTGGCTGATATGAAAAAATTAATTTATTCTATTCATTGTTTAAGTAATAATATAGGAATGAAAAATAGTCCTTACTACCTTAGTTGAACTATTTAAAAGGATAAAATACGATATATTGATATTAAAAAACAAATCAAATAGTATAATCATTTTGGTAGATAATCTTAGAAAATATTTTCGGTATCATGAGGTCCACTTGATCTTCCATGTGTATCCACTCATCTATCTCATCTATCATCCAAAATTTTCCATATTATTTAAACTATGGGTTATCATTCTCCAGTAATTTGATAAATACCTTTTTCCTAAAAGAAAATAAATCGAAAATCATGGGTATATTTTCCAGTAGTATACTATTCCCCTAAATAATCATATATGGATAGAGAGTTTCTTGATTTATAATATTTACACATAAATATAATTTTTTAGTCATATGATATATACTTCTACTATGGTTACATAAATTTAACATATATAAGGATGGAGAAACTAAAAGTCATAAAAATTGTCTTGGGGATTGTTTTCATTTCCCCAATAGAAGAACCATTTTCTTATTCCATGCTCCTATAAATAGTATATACTGACAAAGATCTAGAATACTAGGCCCATATTATAGGTTTAGAAATGATTTACCAAATTCCAGTTATTTCGGTCAATATAAATAGTAATATTGAGTCAGCAATCATAAAAATAAATTAATATTATTTTATCATGAAGTAGGTGTTTCTAAACATTATTGATTAAAATTAGACAATAATTTCACAATTTCCCACTGAACTAGTGTTGTCACAAATCATGTAACCAAATATTGCATGATTAGAAAAATTTTCTAATCTTGCAACATCAATAATAAAACAAAATATTGATGAGATGATCATTCAAATTTTGCGCTGAATGATGTTTTTATTTTTTAGTGACATGGAGAAAATAAATGACGTAATTAACATTGTTTCATATGAACGCTCTTAATTATAATCATTTTTTATGATTATTGATTGCATGCCTCCAGTTTTATAGTGCCCCTAAAATGTGGATTTTCATTAGGATCGATCCATGAAAGAGAAATTATGATTATGGGAAAATACTTTTTCCCACTATAATTTCCCAAATTCCTAAAAATATATATGTTAAATAGGTATTTGATAATGTAATTATTAGATTCATTTAATGAGTAGTGACCCTCTCAATTATAGATTATGTATATTCTGGTTCTTATGGTCACAAAAAATAGGAATAAATTTATTCAATAAATTCATAAGGTCTATAAAATTTTATCCATTCAGGATTCATGATTTTATGTAATTCATAAATAAATTCATTTCAAGTAATGTCATTTCAACTGTCAATAATCAACCCCTATAGGGGTTTATTAGTAAAAGTTCTATTAGTCAATTTCCCTGAATGGATTATACCCTCTAGGTCTATACCATGAAAAACTATGAGGCTATTGAAATTCCTCCTTAATCAAATAATATATTTCCCAAAATGGGACTAAATATTTCATTTAAATAATCATAGGGAAAATGAAATGATAAATTAATAAGAACCAATATATCATCATAAATTTTAGATATCCTTAAATAATTCTGATTGAAAATTGCACTATATTATTTCATATGAACTGATGAAATTATAAATATATTAAAATATATAGTCCAGTCATTTGTCTCTTTTCGAAATGGATAAAAATCGATTGATTGAAGAATTGTACTTAAAATATCATGTAGAAAATAGACAATAAAGAAAAATGACTCATCCTGACATAGATTGACTAGTTTTGTTCTCGATTAAAGCTGAACAAACGGTTGAGTTATAAAGTTAAAAAATACTGAAACAAGGTTGAAATTTTATTTTACTTAAGTAGGTGACCATTTAAATTTTTGAAAATGTTTTAATTGATCTTGTGGTTAGTTTTCCAGATGGAGAGTTTAATTGAATTTCCATGCAAAATTATTTTTAGGGATCCTTAGTATTTATTATTTAAATAAATATTTCTCCCTTATGATTGAACATTTGTATATCCCATGTATATACATTATTGTAAATTTAAACGCTTTTATTTCATCATGAATATGGTTTTTCAAACATTGGATTTATAATGGTGGTTCACAATCAACCCCTGGGTTGGGACCCATCATTGGTGTGTTATATACAGAACACAATAATTATGATATAGTTAATATATTCACATTAAACCCTAAAAAAACATCAATAAATTACTTCTTATGAATAATATATTGTCTTATAAATAGATTCCATCGATATAAACTTGAAATATTAATAAATAGATGAGGGATAAATTGGATTATTTGATGACTAAATGGTTTTATATCCATATTTTTTTGGAATTTGTGGCCATGGTGAGTAGATCATATTTATGGGATCAAAAATCAATGTGATAATGATAAAAAACCATGAGGTATGACTTATTTCTAAGTTATTTCATAGTATTTAACTTGATTTATAAATAATGTAATTTTTATTTGGAATGATTCTTCTACTATGAATGTTCCTATTAGAAATTTAATATTTATTATATTCAAAACATAGCAATTCCCCATTTGTTCATCTACATTGTAGATTCCGCTCCCAATGATATATGGATGAACCCCTCTCACCATCCGATAATAACTTTTTTGGTATGGGCTTTCCTTAAAAATTATTCCCTTTATTTGTTTGTTATTTACTATTCATCATCATGAACAATGGTTTTGTTAAATTATTCTTGATATGTTTATGATCTATGTATAGTTTTTTGAAGTAAAAATAAAGGTGTTGAGTTGGGAATTGTGTTTTATGGAATTATAAACATGTGATTATTTATATTTTTTGTGTTAGAGACACATAATTTTGAATGTTAAGCAATGGTCGGGTGTTGGGTGTGATGAAAAACATTTTTTCAGTAGATTTACTTCCAATGATAGAAATCAAGCATTCAATGAAGGATGTTGTCCAATAAAAGAGGTGTAGAATTTTTTTTGATGATCTTAGAAGTTATTCAATAATTAATGGATTTATTTTTTATGATGGAAAATTATATTAGAGTTGTTTTATAACCTAGAGATTTAAATTATGACAATATGATGTTTAATTTTGAAACATACACTTTGAATCATGAAGGTATTGAAAACTAGTTTTTCTGGATGAAGTTAAATATCACATAGTGTGTTAATTATTCTTAAAAATTGTGTTTTATTATAAGTCTCATATCAATGTGTAAATGGAGTATAGAAACATATGGTTATTAATTTATGCAGGACATATGGGTGAGGAATACATGAAATTTATATTTGAGAATTAATGAAATGGTAAGAGGTAGAAAATTTTGAGTACACCTCATGAGTTATGCACATCATGTGCACCATCTAGACAGTCATATTTCTTTATCCCACACATTGTATGTGGAATGTAGTACATGAATAAATATTTTTTAGTGGTTTCATGATGTGTGCCCCAAAAGAACATGTCATGTACTTTATATATATCGATAAATTCAAATCTATATTCATTATAATCAAATATGGGTATGAGTGTATCTCATCCTTTGTGGTTTTCTATATACAATGTGATAATATAGCTATATGTTGAATTCAAGGTGATATATAATGAGATATTAGTTGTTTTTTTCATATATTTTTTTGACCAGTGAGTGAGTTTGAGAGAGATGAGAAAAGAGATAATGTGGTTAAGAACTCCGTTGGTGACACACAAATGGTAGGGTGATAACCCCCATTATTTTTCATAGAGTTCAATATTCTATCATAAACAAGGGGATGCATCCTCTATATTTGAGAATGGTATCATTTATCTCTTGGATCAGGATATGGTATAGGTACCCTAATCAATTAGTACATATTGGAACTCCCCCACTTACACGAAGATCGTGTTTTTTACCAATTTATTTACGTACTCCCTCATTTGTTGGGCATTGCATGATGAGTTTAATATACTCAATTAGAGTTTAATAGTCATTAATTTGGTATACATAATTTGGAGAGGTTTCGGTACTCTATTATTATTTCTATGAGGTGAATATATTTTCATATATCTTGGAAGATAAAGAAGGTTGGGATCAATACTACATTGATAGGGAACATTTTTCGGTTAATGTGAATATTCCCCAATATGTTAATGGAATGCTGATTTTATACCCATGGTTGATTGGGAATTTTAATCCCGCCACTGATATACATATATTGTATTTTGCGTAATCCAATATAGTTTTGAGTATCAATGTGGATGTTATAATGGCTAATTTGTTCAAATACATTAAGCCTTATAACACACATGGAACCATAGAGTTTCATTTGAGATATGAATTATAGTTGTCCTGTAAAATATAGAATATGTTTCTCTTATATAACTTTTAAAATACATATTTTCAAATGAGATTCTATGTTTGGTATGATTAGTGTTTTTATGACTTGGGTATTACTTTTTCCATGATGCTTTTTGTTGTAGAGAATATCTTGAGTATATTCATTTATATTGCTACTTATCTTATTCTAGAAATTGATATAATATGTTTCTTTTTCATTTTGATAATGTTATAGTGTATCAAAATGATTTTGTTTGAAATCACACCTATAGGGGCATTATTCCCATACAAATTTTGTCTGTAAAATTTACACATATTGCATAGATGGTATAAGTTTTATTGAGTTGTTACAACTTTTTTGAATATTACTCTCGGTGGTTCTTTGGGAGTCTGACAGTTTATCATGATGGAAGTGACCACTTAAATTAGTGATTGATCCAAGATTCATTGTAGCGAGGTGAATATATACCTTATTTAATGTCCCTATATTTCATACAATTTGTCATATGTGATGTTCCTATACTGTTTTCATGTGTGGTGGTATATTTATCATGAAGTGTTTTGAGGATTCATTATACCAGTTTTAGTCATTTTTAATATATATTTACTATTATTGGTTAATTTATAAATAAGATATATATATATATATATATATTATGTTTTTATACTCTATGTCTTCCCATGTATCTTATTCATTTATAGTGTTAGTCGGTAACCACTATCGTATTTATGGTGGGCTTGGGGTAACACAATTGGATTACCACTAGGCCAGGGGTGGGGTGATGTGTCATGTCTTGTTATATTCTAAATATAGTGTTATTCATTTTAATTATATTTGGAGTTAGTAGTATTATGAGCGTTGGTTAGTGTATTTAGACAATTTTTGTTAAATTGTTTTTTATTCTATTTTCAAAATAGGGAACCTAATTTTTTGGTGGCATCACCATATCCATTCACCTTAACCGTGGTAATCATTTATCCAACTAAAAATATTGAGGAATGAGTAGTTTGGGATAATTTTGATTGAACATGAATCTTATAGTAAGAAGTAATGATCTTTAATGAATTTTATGTGTCACATAATCTATATATACTCCAATCCTTATTTGTCCATCCTATCAATTGATGATATCACTAATAAATAACTATATTATATTCGTATGTAAGTTCAGGATGATCCAATTCCATTGGTTGGGACTCTCATCACTGGTCAATTGAGTGATGAGTCATTTATTCAGTGACTTGGTTGATATATATCATTTAATATGATCTAATGTATATTAAATATACTTTTTAGGGTATAGAACTTTTTATAGATTAGTTTATAGATCTCTCTATGTTATAATGGACATCCTGAAGGTCGGGTGTGTAGAATGTTTCTAGATGTATAATTTTCATTGATTCTTGCATGTCAATAATCATCATGAAATAAAAGTTTAGATAGAGTTAACAACTCATTAACATTCATATATTTATGAAAATTCCAACCAGATATTGATTCATAGATTAATTGCTTTACAGAAATATGTAGGCTATTGGTGAATGATTTTCTCTTAGAATCATGACCAGATTATTATACCATATATGGGGCTTTATCCCTTGTTATTGATGGTTCCAAATCGATTTTTTAAAGATAGTTATTGACCAATAGTTTTGCGGTCCACAATTTGTCAATATTATAATTTCATAGAGTTATTTGTGTATAGTACAAATCATAAAGAACATTATGGATATCATTCATAGTATATTCATTGAGTTGAGTAGTCTGTTTATACATCATTCAGATATTTTTTGGAAATGATTGTTTCATCATACAATACCTGTTATATCATTGTCCATGAGTAAACATTAGTAGAGATACATCTCTTTAAATAGAATCAAACAAACATTGGGGGATGGTCAATATTTTGTATACGAAATGTAAGAGTGGTTTCATGGATAGAACACCATGTTTTATGTATCATTTATATCATATAATATATTTACATTGGAAATGTAAACAACTGAGATCTGGTTTTGATTAATAAAACGGTGGTGCATGTGTATTTTTATATGGATCAAGCTACAATACACTCCCACCATCACTACTTTTTCTCAGTTCATTTCAATCATGGAGATAAGAGAGTTAGATATTTAAATGATATATACAATAGTTATCCATAGTTTGGTGAAATGTTGAATAATCTATGGATTTATTAATTTTCTCTCATAATGAATTGTCCTTCTAGTTCATGTGTGAGAGATCTATTTATCATGCACTATATGTCTTCCAGTTAAAGATTCCATTGAAACCAATAGTTATAACATTAAAAGATTTATAATTTCTATTAATGGCTATAATATTTTACTCATACATTCTGAAGAGATGAGTATATCAATTATTGATAGAGTTTTATTTATTGGGATTACTTTATGGAATATATTTTACTCATTGATAAACTCATTGATATTGATTGTTTTTTGAATGATTAAAAAAATTCATTTTTTAGGAGATAGTTGAAGAATTAAGTTTAATGATTGATAATAAATTACAACACCAGGTATAGTGAGGAATGATAACCCTTAAAAAGTTTTATTCAACAACCCATCATCTAGTAATCACAAATTTACATTCTATGGGTGTGGTTGAGGATTCCATTTCATTAAATGTAGAGAAATTGTGATTGAATTTGAGGATATACCCATGAGAATCACTCTAGAAATGTTTGTCATATGAATAAATTATTATTCCATATGTGTAATTAATGTGTTTCTATATAGGATGATGGATTACTTTGATGTTTTTTACATACAACTAGAATGTACACATTATTTTGACGGTTTTTAGTTGTTTATATTGATATTTAAATTTCATGGACCCCCATTGTTCTATTTCATGTTTTTATTATTGAGGGAGTAGTTGATGTCTTATATAAATATTTACATTGCATTAAATGATAAAATCAGTGTAGCATTGAAGTGGTGTTGTATCAAATGCCATTATCAAGGTGTTATGTATCATATTGATGTTGGACTCACATGAATGAATAGTCTCATAAAAGTATATTATTGTTGGGATATAGATATATTGAAAAAAAATGATCAATGGTGGTAAATCTTTAAAGTCTCCATATAGATTTATACATATTATTACATTATTTAAATAATAATTATCCATAAAATAGTCACCAAATATCATAAATTCTAGTGTTTTGGAATATTTGGTACATAAACAGAATAAACGGAACATGTTTAAAAATCTATTTATCAATATTACAAAATGATCCACTAAAATACCTTGATCTCTTATATCTTCATAGGATAACCTGAGTAATACATATTCAAAATTGACTAGATAAATAGTATTGTGGGGGAAAAAACATTAGAATAAAGCATAACAAAATATTTAGAAGGGATAACATGATAACATAAAATTAACGACACACAAATAATAATATTTATGTAGAGCACGTTGAACATTTTTTAATATAGTTATTGAAAAATAGGAATGTGGATGAAACATATAACATGAGATAAACATGAATTTTGGATATCTTCTATGACTATATCACATAGTAGAAATATTTCCTCAATGGATTGGGTTTACTCCCTAATCTCAAACATGAAATATCATGAGACTAAATATTATAAAATTAATTAGAGAACCATTAGCGCACACCAATCAAAAAATTTTCATGTCTATTTGTGCCACTTCAATAATCAAACATATGGTATAAGAATTAGGGTTACCATTAGAATAAAATTGGTATCATAATCATGTCACAAAACATAACAATGAGAGGTATGAAAATTTTGTAAATGAAAGAATGGATATAAATAATAGTTAAACATTCATAAGGTAAAATAGAAATATAACATGATATATGAGGTATAACAGATGTGAAGACATTTCGAAATTATTTTAATGACTGTTTTGAAATGATCCATTTCTGTTTGGTTTAAGAGAATATTTTAAAGAGTCATTAATGAGGAAAAATGAATATTTGTTTAAAAAAAATTTAAATGAACAAAAATATATTTTCATGATCAAAATATATATTGAATAAAAATAATTGTGGATGAAAATATATTACATTGTGTTATTGAAAAAGGGGTATGAAATAAGGATGTTCCATTAAATCTAGATTTGTTTTCTAAAGGAATTGAGTAGGGGAAATTTTTAGAAATGTATTCTCCTATAAAATAAGGTTTTATTGGTCTAGATACCTAAATATGAAACATATACATATAATTTAGAATATTTTTATCATAATAATAAATAAATACATTTGGGTAAAGAGCGATATAGTGTCACCCAAATGTAATTTGGTGGTTCAGAGAAAAATTTTACCTTATGCATGAATGTGTTCATTACATGCACTAAATTTCCTAGATAATATACTTATATAAATTAAATAATTATCATAGAACCATATAAACAAATATTTTATCTATTATAATTAAATTTAGTTCATTTATTGTATTTTTTATTAGTTATCATTTTTAATTTTTTAGTTCATAGAGCATATTTTATGAATTTCATGGTCCATTTATTAATGCATAGTTATGGATGTTATTTGGGAATTGGAATAATTATATTGAAGTGAAATTATTTTTTATTATTTCATATATATTAATATAAATTTTCACAAATATTATATTATATTTTTACATTAGGATGATTTTTTTATAAAATGTTGATGATAAATGATTAGATTATTTGGTCGGTTTTTCAGTCATCATGATCTAGTTATGTTTTATTATTTAATTTTATGAATATATGACTATTTAATAACATTAAACCAATTATAATTTACATATTATAACAATATAGAATCATAATAATGTTTTCTTGTCAATCGTTGTAGGAGGTAAGAAAAAATGAAAAGTCATCAACCATGAATGTGGTGAATCGTCACAACATAGACTATATTTTCTTATATTTGAGTAAAAGGAGAAGATAAGAGATTTGATGATATGTATTACATTAAAAAATAATTTTCAAATACATGTATGATACTATATTATTCAATTCTATTTGGATAGTGGAGGTGATACGATAATAAGAAAAGAAATGAAATTAAATGAGAAAGAAGGAGGATTTAACAATTTCAATATCATCTCCAAAAGATCCCCCTAAAGGCACATAGAGTTGGTATTTTTAGGATACCATAAAACAACGGACATAGGGAATATGTAATCAGTGGAATTGGGAAGAATTTAGAACAGTTTTATGTCTTAGTATGTGTAATAATAAGATTTTTCGTTGGGTGGTCCTTATAAGGGGATGTTGTTTTTTTATTCTATTAATTTGTTTATTATTTTGGCTCAATAATATAAATATTGTTGATTCCTATAACTATATTAAATTAATAGTATAAGAGTGTTTGAATCGATGGGTTCTTACCTCTTCCGTAAAATAAGAATGACTCAAGTATTCATGTATTTATCAAATACTATAAATTACTATACATCACTATTCACCAAAAACAATAGTATTTTATAATAATCCCAAAAATTAAACATAATTTTGTTTCAACTCATAGAATTGAAAAATGGACACTATTTTTGGAATATATTTTTTTAAATATTGGAAATTTAAATTTTAATTAAAACTATCATTTATTCAAAAAATACATATCTTTTAGTTGTAAGAGATTTTATGGGAGTATCAAAAATTAATAAAGGTTTCATAAAATTATCATGTAATTATAATAAAACTAAATATTAATTTATATTTATATTTTATGAAAAAATTTAAATTAAAATATTATATTTTTTTATAAAATTGCAAATAAACATATACATTTAACCAAAATTCATACACATAATTTATCATTACTAAAATTATTTACTTATAAAATTATATAAATTTATCATATATTCATTATAAGATACCAAAATATTTTTAATTTCTTATTGGTGAACTTAATATTTTGAAATCCAGATTATTAATCCTATCTGTCACATTATTGTTCCAACAGTCATGTTAATATTCCAACAGTCATAATTTTAATAGTGGTAAGGGTATGTTACTTCCTATAAATACCTATTATACAAATATTTGTCCTCTTATATTTTATCCCAAAGATATATATACATATATATTTTAAATTTATATTTTATTACTAAAATTAATTTTATTGTATAGCTTTTTTGTGCTTGCAGTAAAACTAGTGGATATAAAAGATTTAAATTTTTCTATTCCTGTTATCTTATTTTCTATTTATTTCCCATCTGTAATATTTTGAAATATTATTTTTTTCTTTACTTACAATATAATAGTTATTAATTTATGAGAATGATTGTTTTTATGTTATCTATATTATGTTTGTTACCATACATCATGGTATAATCATAAGAAGAAATGTTTCATTGAAAAATTTATGTGTTGTTATATTCTTCCCACATTATGAAATTTCACCCTCAAAATTTCTTTTTATAATGTAAGGATAAAATAGGATAGGATACATCCCCATTATTACTTCCTATGGTTTCCATGTTTCCTCTTCATTCTTATTATTCCTCAATAATACTTTGACCAGTTCAGTATTGTTCATATATAGATCTTAATATATATGGTAAATGATAATCAACGGATTCTTCACATAAGAAAAATCACATTCCAGTTATTCCACTTATAAGATTAGTAATTCTGATAGAACTAGAATGTACATCCTCGAGAGGGATACATTGAATGTGTCATGTACTTAAGACATGGTTGGAGGATGTTCTATTAGATATGACACTACTGTAACATGATCAAGAATCTAATATAGTCTAATTTACATGGGACATAGATTTCCCGTATTCCATAATGTCATGACCCTCATCCATGGAGATATACAGAGGAATAAATTTTCACAATCATCAAACACTATATCTCCCTGATGATTATCTGCATAGCTCTTATATAAAAAACGGTCTGTATCGATGTGTTGATGAATGGTTTTTACCTTTTCTCCTACTTCTTTGACCATTTCAAGTCCCAAAATTATATTTTCACTAAAATCATCCCAACATTCTAGTGTTATATAAAATTTCACATCAATGCCTCTATCTGTGTCCATTTTGATGATAGAGTTGGAACAATTATTCTTTGAAAACATGACCATTGATATATTTTGTTCATATCCTCATTTGATGTTTATTGAATAAGATACCAACATGTCTTCTAGTGTGTAAATAGTTTACTCGGACTAGAAATCAATTTTCTGATGATAAGATTTATTGATGTTCAACAAAGTATTTAGAGCATGTTGGTGGTATTTCTTGAACATGGAGGTAAATATCAGATACCAATAATAAATAATTGATAATGGTACTCCATATATCCTAATCACTTCATTCATGAATTTCCATTAGAATTGTTTGAGTGAGAAATCCTCTCATATTTCAGTAATGGGAGCTATCTTTATTAGATTATCCAAAACAACCTATATATCTTTATTTCATAGAGATATCTTCTGAATCCCTAAGAAAACAACCTTTTCAATGTTCCCTCATTTCCATGTTGTTGTGGGTAATGGTTGAATCATTTCCCTATACTTTTGAATTTCTACCTTCACATTCGGGAGTATCAGACACACTGATTTGTATTTAATGATCTTATACTTCATATATTCCCAAAAATATTTCATTCAAATATCATGATACGTATTTGTGCTCTTTGGTAGATATAGAAATTTGAGCTACGTGCATCATTCAAAATAACATTTTTTATCTCAGAATTCCATGGCACACATATTCATTACTGGAATCTCATGATCCCTTCCTCACAAATTTTGATGTCAATTGATTTAAACATTCTTATATCTTTGATTTTTTTGGAATTTACACATCATTTATTCTATAATACATTCTTCCATCATAATGGATGATTAAAAAATCATTTGTGCAAGGATATATGATGTACCTATTTTTAGGACTCACATGTTAATCGTTGTAATATCTATGAAGATTTTATCCTTCTTAATTTTTATTATTTATAATTATGTACCAATATTTCTACTTAGATCATCCCCCATGTTATATGTATTACCAGGATAGTAGTGGATTGATTATTCATTATCATTGATAAGATCTAACCAACTTCAAAAATTCATGTAAACCTCATTATGTGTGAATATATTTTTGCGGCTATTGTGATTAGTATATATCTCAAACTACTCCTGATAGAGATATTTATTCCATATTTTTAATGAAATGATCACAACCTCCAACTGCAGATCATGTGTTTGATAGTTTTTATTATGAAATTTTAGATTCCATGATGTGTAGGATTTCAATTAATCAGTATTCATTGGTATACACCCTAATACCTTGATTGATGATTCACTATACACTAAAAATTAATATGCACTCATATGTATTGTAAGTATTAGATTAGTGGTAAGAATATCTTCTAATCCACTAAATAAGTCATCACATTCATATGTTTAGAAAAACAGTACTTCCTTTTAATTCATCTTGGTTACTAGGTTTGAAATCATGATAGGATATTTTTAAATCTTTGACAATACTGAGCCACAATAAGGAAACTATGTATCTCCATTACAGATGTTCTCCATGACAACTATTTTATTGTATTTTTCATTGAATGGTCTATAGAAATTTCATTTATAGTGATCACATTCTCAAAGAATGATACTTCCTCACTTTTGAATTCACATTAACTGTACATTTCACAAAGTTTATCCCTTCAAAAAAAATTATCATAGAGTTTAGATGCTCCTAATGTTCCTCATTTCACATAGAGCATATAAGAATATCATCTATAAGGATTACCAAATGAAATTAAAGGTATTTTTTAAAGTTTCTATTCATTATGTTCATGAATATTTATAGATAATTACTGTGTCCTAAAGTGATCACTTTGAAATGTTTGTGTCCATACATCCTTCGGAAGGAAGCCTTGGGAAGATGTTCATTCCACACATTTAATTGGTGATATCTTGACCTAAGGATAACTATTGTCAAATGAATATTCTTATATAGATTATTGAACAAGATATATATCTATATTAGTAGATACTTATTATTTATCGTTGTTTTTTTTTGATAACAAAACAATCAATGCAAAGCCATGTTAATCTATCATTCATTTCAATGAAGAAGACAAACATACCCCATAGTGATGCACTCAAGAATATGAAACCCTTCTCTTGATTCTCTTATTACTACATATTCAATTCCTCAAACTCAATTGTATACATTATATAAGGTGCCTTTGAAATTGGTAGTGATTTGAGTATAAGATAAATTGAATAATCAAACTCTCAATAAAGAGGATTACTATGTAATGATATAGAGAACATATTAGTGTAGACTCTCGCAATAGGAATTTCATAGAGCATGGTCATCTACTTTATCAAAATCGTTTATTCTAGATATTATTGATCATATGGAAATAATATCCACAATTGATGTGATGATTTTGAAGGAGATCCATCATTCTCAATACACTCTTATATAATTGGATTATACCTCAGGATGTGAAGAGTGGTCTCCTTTTCCCGACATTTAATTTTTTCTTTATATAACGATAGCCAATCCATTGCCAATATAACTTAATACTCCACCAAAGGATGTAAGACATTATTATTTGGGTGGATATTCCCATAATAATTGATCTATGATGAATTTTATATTTTGTATTCAATTATTTCCCCATTATATATTATCATTGATTACACAACCTTCATATTTTGAGGTGGTGTTTGAATATATCTACTAAAATTGAAATATATAGAAGTATGTGTAGAAAAATAATCCAAAAGTGTATTCCCTATTAATTAATTAATTACTAGAGTACCCTTCGTTAAATCATTTTAGACTCCACCTTAGGGGTAGTGATATCATATTCCCTTCCATGATGTTATGGTGGTTGTTGTTGTTGGCTTCCACTGACAACCCATGGCATAGAGAATTGAATTGCATAACTCCCATGCACCTCATTTTTTAAACCATGCAATATAGGGGGATTGTTAGTTTGAACCATCCATTTTTATTCATCATTAGTGGGATTAATTATATAAATTCAGATAAAATTAGCGCAATGGCCTCCTTTTCCACATTTGATGCTTCTATAAATTCCACATAATAATTTTTTGTGATGCTTCTTCCCAAACATTTTACTTGTCAGATATTGAGTTTTTTTCATGGGTTTTATCTATTGATCCTCCCATATTAAACAAAATATTCCACCTTTTTTCTTAAAATCCATGATACCACTATGATTTTACAATCCCCATTTTAACATTAAGGGAACAATAGAAAATATCATCATACAATGTCTCAATTTTTTTATCCATTTTACAATATTGGATTTAGTCTCCGAAAAAAGTGAAACACACTTAATTAAGTGTTCATGGAAAATCTAGATTCATATCATGCAATCATTGTAATTCGTAACTCATACACCCTAAATAGTTTCACCCTAATTTTTCATACATCGGGTGAACTCCCTCTCCATCATAATATGGGGTGATCAAGGAAATAATTTATTAAAATATATTATCTTGAATCATTCCCAATATATGGAATCATATCCACTTTACACTTCATATTTTCAATTAGTGTATATTACTGATTGTCTTACCTAACAAAATAATGGACTATGAGTCTGAATTTATATTTTTCTAAGTATTGAAGGAAATTTTATATATTCTTAATGGATTTAATACATTATTATAAGATAATATAATTATTAGATAAAATAAAGATAGGACACCATTGTCACATAAATTATTTGACTGTAATATTATCTTTCTTAGTATTATGAGGGTTTTCTATAAGATTTATGTTTTTATTCATAACATGAACTTTTTGAGCTCGTACTGTCATGATGTTCTGAGATTCCACTACAATCAAATTTTTCACCACCTTATAGAAATCGTCATATTTACTATCACAATGATTTTTGGAACTGATTCTCTTATTTCACATCATTAACTAATAAAAATAAGTAATATGATATTATTAATCATCAAATAAATAGCTAATATGAATGTTAAAAGGAATCTTTGAACACAGAAGGATTAAAATAAATTTTAATATATATCCTAAATTTTGATTTCCTATGTCTCATTCTTGGTTTTACATGGTGATAAAAGTATCCACAAGTGTTTCATTAATGTTTTCTAGTCCCAATAAAAAATAATAAATAGACCATTCATAGAATACAAAATATTGTTACCATAAAAAATTTCAAATATTATTATTAAATTTTAGGCATAATTATCTATCAAATACAAACCTACAATCATAATGTCTAGTTCTATTTGATGAATTCATACATAAAACTAAAAACATGGATCTTGAATAAAACATATATTTATTTATATTTTATAATGAATAGTTATCTTTCTTTGATATCCAACATCATATTAGGATAACATTGGGAATACATAGATAATGGAATACGATAATTATCCTTGTTCTTTAATAAACAAGGTAATAAAGCATAACAAATGATTTAGAAGGCCTAAAAATATATCATTAATGGAATTGAATATGAATAATCAAATCGTATCTTATAACATTTGACATGGAATCAAAGAATTATGGAAACAAAGGTATTTTTCATGAACAAATAGAATTGAATAAACATGAGTCGCGGTTAACTTTCTTCACTAAATCACATGGTTAAAAAAGTCCCATAATTGTTTAGTATTAATCCTTAATCCCATACATGTCATATCATGAGAAAAAAACCACATCAATTGGGGAACCATCATGGCTACCAATAATAACATCTTCATCTATATCTGATCCTCATGAAAAATCAAATATAAGGGATAAACATAAAGGTACCCATAGAAATAAATGGGTATTGTAGTGATGTCTTAAAACATAACCAAGGTGTGTGTGAGAATGGAGTACATTAAATAATTGATTAAATCATAGTTGGACAATAAAAATTAATATTTGAATAGATCATGATAAATGTATACCAATGAAGTGAACAAATGTAAAAAATTTGTTTAATAAACATTATAAATTAGCAACATTATTGATGTTTCATTGAATATTTTAAGGAGTCCTTGATGAGGAAAAAGGTATAATTATTAGTATAAAATCAGAAAGTAATTATGATAGTTTTTCAATATAAATGAAATATTTCATACAAATAATGGTTTCATTGAATATACTATCGATTGTACTTTAATAATAGGTATGAAATTGGGATGTTCCCATTGATCGAGCTTTTCTATTGGGAGGAATTGTGAAGGGAACCTTTTTAAACAGGTTTCCATCAATCAAAGAAGGGTAAATTGATCTAGATTCAAAATTTTTCAAAATATATACAAAATAGTAAATATATATAGAATAATAATAATGAAATAAACACATGTAAGGGGAGAGAAAGTGTAACCATATGGTAATTTTGATGTTCGGGGAGATACCTTACCTTATGTGTGAATGTGTTCTTCACTTGTAATTATTCTATTTTATAATCAAATTATATCCATTAATTAATGATTTCATAACATTATACCTATTTTTTTATAATTATAAATTGTTGAGTTCATTTTAAACCTTTTTATGAGTTATAAAGAATAATTTTGTCACTTTTGGGGGCGTTCATTTTATGGATATTTTTGTCTATATGATTGTTTATAATTATTGAAGTTCATGTAAAATTATATTAATTAATTTAATGTGGAATTATATGGTATTAATTTACATGTTTAAATTTAAATCGTCCCACATTTCATTTTATTTTTTACATGATGATTCTTCACATTATTAAACGTTAATGATAAACGCTTAGATTATTTTGGCTATTTTTTTATCAACATGAAATAATTTTGATTCATTCATTAATTTGTTGTATAAATTTTAGATCTATAATAGGAAAACGTTTAAAATATACATAATATAATCCGATGTTACAATAATAATGGTTTTATTACTACTCTATAAAGAGGTAATGAAAAACTAAACTCATTGGCTTTGAAGGTGGTGAATCGAAACATCAATGATGGTGTTTAATTTTGATAGAAACAAAATGTAGAAGAGAATATATTTGATGATAGTTATTTTATTTGAAAAATAAAATTATAATATATATATGATACTAAAGTTATCATTTCATTCTTTAAAGGGGAGGTGATTTGTGGATAACAAAATAAAATAAATTAAAAAAGAAAGAATGTTGATTTTAACTCTTGAATATTTTCTCTTTGAGGACATCCATATATAAAAAATAATTGGACATTTGGTGACACCAGAAATTCCATGATGTGTTAAAGATTTTTTGGAGAGTAATTGGGCGTAATTTAGTCAATATTTATATCTTATAAGGTGTTAAGAGATATGGTGGTGATGGGTGGAATTTATAAGGGGTAGAGATTAATTTAATCATTTTAAATATTTTTTATCTATAAAAAAATATTATTAAAACTTATGACCATGTTTAATAATTTTATAAATTTAGTTCTAATAAATTAGTGTTTACCTTATCCTAACACCACCCATGGATCTAAAAGACTTTTATTTTTTAAATACCAAAAATTATCGTATTTCACAATTCCCTAAAAATTCATATATTTTTGAAAAATACCTAAAATTCACCATAATAATTAATTGACATTTAGATTATAAAAAATGGACACCAAATTATTATAAAATTCATTGAAATGTGAAATATTTAATTATAAACTAAAATCATCATTTATACAAAAAAATACCAAACGTAATTTAGAACATATTTTAGTACACATTGAAAAATTAATGGACTAATAAAATTATATTTTACATAAAATAATAAATTTAATGTTGGAATAATTTTTTTTAAATTTATTATGTTTTAAATCATTATATTATTTATAAATATTTTAGAAAACATTTAAGTTTCATAAAAATGATGACATTTAATTTAGAATTTTTAAATCATTTATTTACTTATTCCATGATATACATATATCATATTTTTTATAACAAACCAAAATTTTATTTATACTCTCATAGTTGAGCTAACTATTCTACCAGCCATATTACTATTACTAATAATGACATTACTATATCAATAGTTAGGTTATTATTCTAATGTCTATATTTCTAATGGTCAAAGGGGTTTACCATTTCCTATAAATACTTATTATTCCACTAATTAGTAACTTATATTTTTCCTAAGGTTAAATATACAATAATATTTAAATTGAATGTTTTATTAATGCCATTTTTTTCATGTCAATATTATGGATTTTCAGTTTTGTCATCCTGGTAGATCAATCACATTCAAATTTTTCTATTCATATTATCTTATTTTGTATTTATTATCTCACCGTAATTTTTGGAATTATTTTTTGTTTTCTTTATAACAAAAGTATTAAACATAGTTATAAGAATGAGGTTTTCATTATAGTTCCTATGTGATGTATGTTTTTTATAATATATGAAATAATTATAAGAAGTAAAATTTAGTTGATAAAATTCTGCGTCATTAGAGACTCTCCCTTTATTCATCTCTGTGATTCCCTTAGATGTGATACAAATTATGTGTCATCAAATAACAAAAAATCTTCAAGTGTTTGATGTGATATTTTCCTTGAATGTAGGGGGTATATCATATAATAATCCAAGATGATGGTGGGTTTACCATGGTATTCATATTGAACATCATGATTGAATTCATAATAATGTCCCTTATCCAGGGGGAAAGGACCTATGTGTGGTATTTACAATATATATTTAATATATTTCTATCATATGATAACTCTATCTATATAGGGATGTATTTTTTTATATTATGTTTTTTGGTCCCCTGATTTTTGGAAGGTGATTTAAAATGCTCTGGAGAATATGGATAACATAATATTCATGCTTGTTTAATAATTATTTTGTTATATTGTGCCACCATGGAGTAGTGATAAGATATTATGTAATAATTGGGAGTTACTCATGTCACCATTTATTGCCATTATTTTATTTCATTAATGATTGAAAAAAATAAAATCATTTTTTTCAAAGGTGAATATAATTTTTTATAGGGTAAGGTATGTATGTGGTGTTCATAATGAAATTCAAGGATAGATTGAGAAATTAATTTGGGGTTTTTGTTTTTGATGAGATATTAGAATATAAAACATGTCAATATGCACTGAAAAAAATCTCACTATAAACTATACAATAAGCTACCACAATGTTCTTCTTGTATCAAAAAACAATATTTACCATTGTGTTCAGTGAAGATGTTTATGGTTTTGTATTTTTCCCTTGTGATGTGAACCTAAAACACACTATAAAGGTGGGGATAATAAGTATCAAATAGGGGTTACCCTTTTTTAAATATCATTCCAGGGTGGATGTTAGAATTTTAATGTTCTTTATCATCTCATGTAGTAGGACGACCTATTTATTAGAAAATATTATGTTTGGGAAGTCTATGAGAGAATTTAATAATGAATTATTATTCTTTTAATATGGATTATTCATGAAATGGTATATAAATAATAGATTTCATTATAAAATATGACATATCATTTGTATATTAGTGTTCACTGAGTTTTTTAAAGATCAAACCACTAAGGATATTGGAGTGTATGTAAGGTTTTATTTTTTAAATGATATCATTTATGTTCTGCATGGTTTATTAGATCAAGAGGTTTCCTTTTAAAGGGTTAATCGTTTTTAAGGTTGGTTGGAGGTGGAGAACATTATTTTTATTGAGTGAGAGAAGGAATTAATTTTTTGACCTCCCAGGTCCTCAAAGAAGGGTAAAATTTAAAATTTAGGCTATCATATTTCCTCCCCAAAATTTAATGCTTACACAGATCATGAGGCTCTTTGGGTATATGGAGGTTGAGTTTTATTGAATTTAATTTAATGAGTATTTATTAGGGGATTTATATTATTTATTTCTTAAAAGGATATTCTTTATAGGTAAATAAGTAAATGTATATTCTAAAAATAACTGTATAAGAATACTTCAACATCAACATTGCTTCCTGAATTTGGGGTTTACCCCTAGGTACATATAATCCTAGTTTCCAACTAGGGCCTGAGTTGGGATAATCTAATGGTTTATAATTAACTAAAAAATTAACATAAATTAATTATATTAAAATAATGGAACAATAAAATATTAAAAGAAATTAACCATATTGAGTCTTTTTAGGGTAATCCATCAATTGTTTCTATATAATCACTAAAAATAGTGAGGTATATAGATAATGGAATAGATATATTCATAAAAAATTTGAAGGGATCGACAACATATCAGATGAAAATTATTAGTGATGATGAATTAATCCATAGTAAAAAAATTGGATTCAAATCATCATTTGGAATAAAATTATTTGATAGCTGATGTCTAAAACATTTAAACATTTGTAATATAGAAAATTGATATTAAATCCATTTTCATTATGAATTTTATTTTCATTTTTCAAATAACCAACATAAAACATTTCCATCAATAATGGATAAAAAAATTACCAATATTTATTTTTTTACTTCATTTAGTATATACTGGTGAAAAAATTTCCCTTGCGGATATTATTTACATTAGTTTTTTAAATCTATATTGTAATAACTAAAATTTCACATCACAAATAGTCATTTTATAAATACACCACAGTTAAACGTCCACATTTTAATGTCCATCATGAAATTTATTTAGTCCGGAGAAATAGTAACATGAATCATATATAATTTTAATTCTCACTCTTTCATTATTTTTTTCATCTGATATAAAAATCCATTTCATCCTTCCACAAATTATAAAATCAATGAAATCGTCATGGTACTTATATCTAATCAATAATAATAATTATTCGATTATTTCTATTACCTATTTACATTTTCTATGGTTTTCTTATGATGATGAATTCTAAATGCAGACCATTAAAAAATATGAGTATTCCACATGTGATTCATCATCTAGAGTATAATATGCCTCTATTTTAACATATATGTTATCCTTATAAATTATTTTATCAAAATAAAATGAATATCAAACAAAATATATTTAATTGATGGAAGCTGTGATGATAATTGAGTTGAGGTGGAAGATTTATATCATTACTTCATGATATTATTTGGTTTATCAAAATTTATTCTATATATAAAATGTATTTTAATTTAATCATATAATTTTTATTGTAAAAATTATTTTATATAATTGTATTTATTTAAGATATTCTATAACTAACATGAAATACAATTTACCACATTGGTTATTTTAAAAATATATTTTCATATTGATTATGCAATAACTAATTTGAAAAAATTTATCCTTCCTAGAATTTTTTACTAATGTCTATGGTGGTGTTTTATAAACTCACATAAGATAAAGTGTTCCATGACTAATAGTGATAACCAATATTAAAAACACATTTTCCAAATCCCAAACAATAGCATAATTAGATAGATGAAATTTAAAACAAAAATAATTACAAGTAAACCCTATTTTTAAATCTTCGATCATGACACAACATTGAATATTTGAGTATAAAACATTGAATTATATGATGTAGGGTTCATTATTATATTATTTAACTTCATTATTTATAATTTTTAACAATGTAAAATTATTCAGGGCTAATAATTTAATATTAGTGGTCCATGTAATAATATTTTATATTGATAAATTTAGATTCCTTCTAAATTCACCTTTATTAGTGACAATACATATGATGTTTGGGGGATGAACCATAGGTCTATCAACTAAAAATTTATCCATGAATTTTATATCTCATTATTACACCTTCATCATGTGATATATAGTATCCAACACCATTTTTTTTAATTTGATAAAATTGGTATAGATCCATGAATTCTCGATATCCATGCATATGAATGGATAATTTGATGATGGATGTAGGTGTGGGGTTTCACGAGATGAGGGACACATGAGGTAAGATCATCATAGGTATGGAGACCTGAAATTTTAATGGGGTAAATGATATTTGGGTACTGGGTGTAATGAAATGATTTTACTAGGATGGTTTCTAGAAACAATGGTATATGGGCATAAAAAAGAGACAAAATCGACAATGAGATGCACATCAATGAAAATCGAGGGACATGAAAATGATATTTTTCATGGACTGGGGTGAGATAGGCGATGCCCATATAGTCATAATTAGTCCTAAAATTGGGATCTTTAATAATTAATGACTTGAAATATAATTATAATACACAATTCATGTATCATGATATTAGTAGTGGTTAGGATTTTTTGACCGAGATAAATATCACATGGCATGAATATTGGTTACATTTTCAATGTAGTACTAGGAATATTATATCAGTGTGTAAAATGATATAATTTTAATCTAGTCATTTAGTTATACATGACCTATGCGATAGGATGGAGGACAATGTATTTAAGACCGTACCTATCATGTGATGGGGTGAAACAAGCGAATTAACCTTGAAGGTCCTATGCACTATTACCATTACCCTGTATAAAATTTTAGTAAAACCCCAACACACAATATGTGAATTGTAGTACATAATGATAATTTTCTTAAGGGGAAACATATCGTGTACAGAAAATGATAGTTGAGAATTATTTTTCATGCTTTATATTTTCAAATATATCTTCATTTTTTTAGATTATTTCATGAGATTAGTCCAACCAGAATATTTCATTAAATAAAACATAATGGTGAATCCCTTTTTGGAAATGATTTTGATATATGATGTGATTCTGATAGTTTATTTTTCTAATATTTATAGGACAAATGACTACGTTTGAGATAGGTGACCATGGTAAGCATGTCATTGGGTACACCCCTAGAAACTTAGTGATTATAGGGTGATGGTATCCCATATTCTTCAAATAGTTTGATACTCCCCAACATACATGATTCTTGGTTCTTCTATAATAGAGTGTTTATTTGGTACTCCAATGGAACAAAACATGGGGTGGATCCCCAACATAGCTGATAAAGTTTGGTACTCTTTTGATAGACTCACATAATTTAGTGAGGAATAAGTAATTCATTACATATTCTTGGTGGTTGATGGGTTTCCACATGGTGTGGTCTCTATTTATTATATGGGTTAGTAATAAGAAGAATGATAATTGATCTTGAAAAATGAAATTTTTTCCCAAATACTATTTTTGAATTTTTATTCTTTTAATATAGGTAATATAGTGAGGCACTCCCTTAACTGATACGCATACTCCAGTGAAGAGAGGATCCCCCACTATAGCAATGAGAGGAAATATGGATGTTTTATATATTGAATATATTTATTAAATTGTTCAATATGAAATATAAGGTACCTATATGATTCCATTAATATGTGAATTAAAACTAGGTTATCTAATTATCACATTGTAATCCTTTGTGTATTCTTTTCAACCCTTTTTTATCATGAGATAATCTCCCCAGTAGAAATAGATATGCGATTACTATTAATTTATTACTATCATGGTTATATATGTAATAAAGAACATCAATATTTCCTTTATTCTTATTAGTACCTCAAATGTCATTGATTTTTATTAGAAAATTGTATGTCCCTCTATTATGGTTTTAGGTTATCCAACTCAGTATTCATATACCCAGTCCTAAAAAATAATTGTACCAAAAAGTGTAATATCTAATTACGAAGATTCAAAATATTACAATGGTATTGATGGGTGTAGAGATGATGTAGCTATTTGGAGTTGAGGATTGATAGAGTTTAGTGGATCATTGGGGTTTATGATGGTTGTAATGAACACTACAATTATAATTAATAATTAATTTCCATGTAGTGAAGAGTACTTAACACTTATATCTTATTTATTAGGTTTAGATACAATAGTAGATGTATATTTTCAAATGGGTTTTTCTGATATGGTTATATAATTACCATATCATGTCTCATGTATGTGTTGCATATGGTTTAGTTGTTTTTTATATTTGGCTGATATTCCTCGTTATTTTATACATCATTCATATTTTTCTTTTTTCTTTTTTATATGATAAATCATCTAATATCTGTTCTTGTATCTTAGTGATATTTCATATCCCATATTCTATTATAGGATGGTTTTTAGTAGAATACTCGACTTTCCATACATCGTGACAACCCCTCAATGTTGTTTGGATTTAATTTTCCACTAATCATACTTCACTACTAGAGACCCCATATTTACTATGATATAAGATAAATTAAATACTTAAAATTAATGTTCTATTTGTCCCACGGAGAACTTTTTTTTAAATAATTCACTGAATATGAGTGATCAATGATATATCTTAACAGACAAGAATATCCTGATGTGAAAATGCTATATTCATTGAATTACCACTATGTTTATCAACATATTGTTACATGAGTATTCAAGATGAAGGTTCACTTATTCCCATTCATACAAGGAGAGCCAGTGTTATCATTCATGACACCAAGGATACATGGACTGAAAGCATAGTAACTAGATACTAGATATAAAGGTTATTACATCATATATAATGTTTACACCAACAGAGTATACTTCATGATTTCCTAACAATGAAGAAATATCACACCTCAGACCCCAAAATGATTTTATATGAAATATTATTTATAAATTGACGTGGGGTTAAAAATTCCTTTTCAAATGAATCTAAACTACACAACCATAAATCCTTAACACATGACTTTAACCTACGTGAAACAAAGTACATGCCTTTTAATACTTTAAAAAACACAAAAAATCATTATCATGTGACAATAAATTACATCAAATAAAATCTTTATCATGTGACTCAATAGTTAATGTTGAATATTCCTTGATTAATGAAATTATAGAATATGTTACATTGATCTCAACCAAATAAACATAAAATATATACTATATGGCCTTTATAATATGATCATAAATTAAATGATATATTGTCAATAATTCATTGACTTAATCTATTCAATGTACTACACACAATATGTCCCTAAACTAGATATAGTGGTCTATTATATATTATTTGATCCAATTATGCATATGGGACCCTAGTGTGTACTGTACCAATTCTTGTTGGGTTTTCTAACTCAACCTTACTTATGGTCACAAAATAATAGAACCCATATATTCTACAATTGGTATATAATCAAAGATTCTATCTCATTTTAATCATATACCATATTGAAAATATCCTTATAAATACATTACAGACTGGTTCCCTATTTTCCATGAAATACATAAGGATTGATTCTTGTTATCGTAAGATACAATGTTTTGTCATGATATCCTTTCCAAAACACATCAATTAATTGAATAATTATTTCCTTTATACATCCAACCAAACTTTTTTTATACAGTATTTCATTTCCAATATATATTCATTTATCTATGAGTTGGAAATTAGATTACTTATTTTATGAACTATTTTTGTCTTCAATCATATTTTCAAATGATATATAGAAGTGATAGGATCACAAAATATTGATCCAACTATAAAATTTCATCCACTTCCACCCCCAATTTATTATTTCATACTAAATGGATCCTTTAACACCTTGTATCATTAATGGTATTACATTGGAACATGTCAATCAAACTTGACTATTTGTCTTACTTGATACACATGTTCAACCATGTAGTCATGGAACATCCATGATTTATTTTTTGTTACTTCCCTTTCCTATATTTTGTTCATACTACTATCTCACTTAATTCTGATACATGTAATTATGATTTATGTCACTCACTAATCATTTTTCAAAGAAAGAGTAACTTTTAGTTGTTTTTCCTCCAACAAGTCTGCGAGAATGAAACGATTTTCTTTAATTTGGAATACCAATGCCACTGTAATTCACATCATGTAATTTATATTTATTAGCTCAATGGCCTTCATCCCCCATTCATCTCCATGTAACATAATCTTCCGTTGTGTGACACGTTAGAAAAATTATTATGACCAAAAACTATATGCAATGTTCCTTATATTTTTCTATATTTTGGATAGCTAAATTCATGTGGGGTTGGTTTTTTCATAATAATGAGATTTTAAAATATATTTTTTCCCATGAAATATTACCTTAATATTTGTTTATTTTTATCTGTTAATTATTTTATGTCTACATAAGACACCAAAAATTCATCAAGATAGTCTATAAAATATTTCTATGTATAACTCCCCAACATACTAAATGTTGTATCTCTTAAAACATTCAAAACTATACAATGGTTATATTTTCATTACATATTACATCTATATCTCATAGTTCTAGTGGTATGACCCAGAAATAAATGGTTCCTTATAGTATTCCAATCAATTGGACCTTAGTATTTCAATAGAGAAGAGGCATTATTCGTGTCATGTTTAAACCTCATAGAACGACAAGTAATAAAAAATTTATAATAATAATCTATTCATTTCCACTATTTGAATTAGTTTTTTATAGTTTTAGTTATGATAAAGAGGTTAAAATTTTTTCATTTTGAAACCTATATTGTTTAAATGAAAAAAGTGAATCCTTCACTTGTATTACATAACATATCATTGGGTTTGAAGAATATTGAGCAAAAAATAAATGAAAAAATGTTTATTGGTACTAATATATGTCCCTAAAAATATTCATATTATGATTTCATAGTCTATTGATATGGGGAAAATAGGATCATTTATTTTTTACATATGAATATTGATTATGAAAATACTTGTAAATGGAATAATGATTCAGTTTTTGGGTACTCAATTAGCCATAGAACACTATACGACGCATTAAAAATAATCCTTTATTATTTTAATCCTTCAGGTTCTTGTACTATATTATGTACCAATGGACAAACCATGCATAAGGTGATAAAAACATGTTTTTATACATCCTACCTAAACTTATCATAGAGCATATATATCAGGGTAAATCAAATAACTTATAACTTATACCTAATACGTTGACTAATATTTACAATGATTTCACACATGCTACAAATCCATCCTATCAATACCAATATCAGAAAACAATCCAATGATTCCATTCGATTGATTAAATAACTTCAACATTGACTGAATTATTCTAAATTACTATTCATTAAAACTAAATTAATTATTTTTAATAGATTTTATTACATTGAATATTATTTTTTTGTGTATTCATGAGTTATCAATAGTTAATATTATAGATAGTAGAAAACATATATAATTATATATAATTCAACATACTCTTATAAAAAAAGATTATTAACATTAATTAAATGAAAAAAGGAGAAGATCCACTATATATGTCATATCTATAAGAAACCAAATTTATGTAAATAAAAATAAATAGAAAGATTGTGATAAAATTTAGTTGTTAGAATGCATTAAATCATACAATAATTTATGGGAAGTGCCAATTGATAATTTATGATATTCCATATCCATATATAAATCTTTACTTAATGGAAATGTTTTCTCAATAGTTATAACCATTTTCTGCAAATCAATTCCTATGTTTCGATTTGGAATACTATTAATATAATTCTTTCTCACATTCCTACTATGTGGAATGCATATTATATTATTTCACCCATTTTATCTTTCATTTAATCATTAATTAAGTATTCATTATCATATTATTAATTCATGAAATGAGTAGTTCACACTGCCAATTTTTTCTGCTAATTTTTATTTTAAGATACATCATGGTATTTTTATTGGGATATTATTTATTCTTTTAAGGATAGATTTTTTATTGATTTTTAAGGTAATAAATATTTATTTTTTACTACTCCAAATAAAATAAATAGATAGAATATTTAATCTTTTGAATTATTATTTTCAATAAAAGGAGATTGATTAATCAATCCATGGAAATTTTTAAACTCTGATTTATATATTAAATGATTTTTAACTATAACATTGCTATGTAATCTTCTATATCTTCTTTTATGGTAATACATACGTGATAATAAATGTCACTAAACAATATCTCCAAAATATTTATAATTATGAAATTGTAACTAAATCCAATGAATCCCATATTGTTAATGATTTATACAATGAGTTCTTGATCGATATGTGAGTTGAGGGTGTCTGAAATAACAATGATTCTTGGTAGTGTTATAACCTACATAAAAATAAAATATTTCAATAAACCTAAATAAAACAATGGATTATGGGAATGAGAAATTTTTTAGTTACAACAAGTATGAGTTCCTATGATATTAATTTATCATAGCAAGTGAAGAGTCATAAATACTAGTTGAATAATCTATCTTGATAAGTTTCCCTTTACTGATTAATTCTTTCTCAACACATAAATTTCATTCAAACATGGTATGAATAGAGTCCCACAATTCCAATAAATAACCCATCAAAGTATAGAACACCAATAACATCAAGTCCATGTCTAGGCATATACCCTGTACAAACAAATATGGGTATCATATAGAGGAGAGTTTATATGAGTATCCGTGTCCTCATGCACTAATAAAAAATAGAACTAAAATATGATCATGGGGTTTTTATCTTCTTTTAAAACCTGATAACAATATTGGTTGATTCATTGTTAACATTTAAAAGTTGTTAAACCTAGTAGGGAACGTACAATATAATAATAGAAACAACATTATTCCAATGGAAGAACTTTTTTTCTCAGACCAAGATTATAAAAGAGTGACCATCCATCATCGTTGTCGTGTAGATTGTTACTATTAATGTAGGATATTAAAAAGGTATATTTACAAACTATGAAGGATTACATAATTTTTTTTATTTGTATGGCATCTATGTTTATTATTCACACACACCTGACACATATCATCCTGAACATCAACGTTAAACATGGAACTAATACATTAGTCTTAACAAAATTCTACTGAGATATACCACTATTTGTCTGTAAAATAATTTATTTTCAATGTAATCACTATGTGAGGTATCACCTCATTAAACATGAAAAATAAACTATTAAATTACCCACAGGGGTTTTTTTTAATTAAAATCACATTTTTTATGCTAATCTAATCACTATATGAAGTCACTGAACCTCATCCCAGTGAAAGAATCTATGGATGGTAAAAACCACATTTTGAGGAACATCACTATATTAACCTACAGTCCAGGTCTAGGGAATAACTAAAACAAAATATGGTTATATCAGACTATATATAGTTCTTTATCTAAAATTGACATGTAAGTCCTCTATGTCTGGCAAGCATATTGAGTTGTCAAGTTCCTCAACCGATTAAGATTTTTATTTAAACCATAAGTCCATGTGTATATTAATTTCAGTATTTGTAGGAATTTTGATAGTCATATCAATATCTCTCTTTAGATTACCTTTTACTAGTTCTAATGGCTCCCATGAAAAATCTATACTTATGCCAGTATTGTCCCGATGGAAATGATTGTAGAGAAACTAATCAAGCATTTATCCAAAATATTTGAATCCATATGATCCAATGCATAACAAGATGACTCATTCTGAATTCCCTATGAATTTAATATAATTTATTGGGTTTTGAGCTCTACTAATTAACTAACTATGTAAAGCGGAGTTGATGATGATATGCTATCTATTTTATGTCTATGTTTTTTTAACATAGTTCTACATTTTTTAAATAGTTTTCAATGTTGACATTATTATATTCACCTATTCATGACCATTATAATTATAAATTTCCCTTCGGTCAAGATTACCATTAAAAACATCATCCCTAACATGGGCTCTATATGAATATATATTTATTGTGAAATTTTCCAATATAAGCAGTTTCTGCATTTAATGATGGTTAATCAGTTTTTTATATAATTATATTATCTCTATAATTCTACCAAATAACATTCACATTTTATCTTCCTATTATAATATATATTCATTCGGGTGATAATTCATGATGATGAGACTCAAGTGAATGTATGCTTATAAAATGATTATGGAATAGGTGAATATAGAAGATAAAAAAAATATAAAATGTATTATTGATTAACTATGGATAGTAGAACATAACTAGACCAAATAATATTAAAATCATTTTTCAATAATGAATGTTAAGGATCCATTACTAATTCTATATCTCATTAACCATCACTTGAATAGAAGTTGATCCTATTTTCTTGGATATTATATTCGAATATCTAGAAACTTCATATAAATATTTCATGAAATAAATGAGTCTAATAAATATTTTACAATATAAAACCAATGTCAATTTGGAACAAAGGCATAAAAAGTCACGAAAATGAGAACTTCAAAATTCAAAATACATCATATGGTCAACATACTAGTTCATAAAATTTCCTTATCATAGCCTCAATGCCACATATCTTGACATGTCATGGTCAAGGTTCCTTTCATGGTGATGTTGGGTGAGACTTCCTAGATTAGTGCCCAATCAAGGGTGATAAAACTATTGAAGATCTACTATTCCCATTAATATTAGGATAATTGTAGATGCTTAGTTCATTTTAGAATAATGGGAGTGATAGAAACAGTATACACTCCATAAATGAGTCATTTAACATAATAATAGTGTATCCCATAAAAATATTGAATAAGGGGATCCACATATATATATATCACACATTGGTGACTACATATTTAACTAATTACAAGATCAGGATTGATGAATGATGTTAATGTCGTCACATCTACCAATGAGGTTCTCATATAATAAACATTGAAATACATCATTCTTCAGGTTATGAAAAATAAAAAAATATTCATTAAAAATTATTATATTCTTATCGATTGAATCCAAATCAATTTGGGGGTTTAATTTTTTATTCCTAATTTTTTATAAATAATCTACCAAAAATCATCATCATAAATTGAAACTTTTTCATGAAAAAGGTGTTTCTTCGAACCATACCTCACACCCACAACCATGATATGTCATGTTATATAACACCCTAAGATCATAACATAATATCACCTTTAAATCATTCAATGTGTTTGATAGGTTTCTCCTCATGAAACATTGATCATTAGAGAAATAGAATTATATTTAGGTTAAATAAAAAAATTAAGAATGAACATGAAAACATTGACATTTAATTAGCAATAATGCATATGTATATAAACTTTAAGAAATATATAATTAAATAAAATAGTGGCTACTTATAATTTTAATGAAATAAAATTTGATTACCTAATATTATTATAATGTTAAATTATTAGTTAGGAAATTATGTTTTCTAAATATTGATGGGGGTTTCTTTTCTATTTAATAATGTTTTATATAAATATTGTTAAGATAATTTTTTTTGAATAATCAACTAATAAAAATTATTATACAATGATTGTAAATAAGAATGATAATAGTTACTATTCTTAAAACTATACATACCTATTTTCTATTTCCCATTATATCTCAAATATTTGTTCAAAAATAAAATTTCTAAAATTTAAAATTTAAAACAATAAAGATTAACCATACTTTTGTATTCATGACAAGAATACTTTTATAATAAAATTGTAGACTGTATTAGAAAAAATAATTTCTCTAAAATAGTTTTTTTACAAATTTTAATACTATTATTACGTAATTACTATATAAGTATGAAGTTAATGTGAATGAAATGGATTTATGAGACTAAATATTTATTTTATATATCAACTATTAATTTTTATTTTTTTTCAATTTAAAACACATATTTTTTATTTTTGAACATAAGTGATATTTTTTCATAAAATGTTTCTAATACATTAAAATTTTCTATTTTTAAATTAAATTTCATCACAATTATAAAATTATTAAATGAAATTGATTTAACATTTTGAATAAATAGGCCAAAATTATATAATAAGTTCCACATTGTATTTATTCCTAATGATTAAAATTTATTAGAAAAAAAAGTTTCCATAAAAACCTTTAAAGAGTAAATGTAATAATTAAAGGGGATGGTTCTTGAAACCTAATAATGACACATGTAGAGTTGACTGTATGAGTTTTGGTCAAACCTATTTTTTTTCGATATTTTATTTACCTATTTTTGAACCATGTGGCATTTTTAACATGCACTCCCTTTATATTATGTTGAATTAAAAAAAATTATACTCCACCCACTTATAAAAGGGGCCTCTCACATCCAATTCATGGAATTAATTAAAATACACTCTTATACAAAAGAACTAGTATTTTTTTCTTCCCATTTAATAATATATAATTTTTTAGATCTTATTTACAATATATGTTTGCATATTCCATCCATTATGAAGGGATCTTCAATGGTAACATCAATCTTCTCAATGTGAGTAATCATATTTACATAACTTCTTAATTTTCTATTTCAAGAGTAAAAATAAAATATTAAAATACCTACATAATGGATTGAATATGTGTTTCAAAAATAGTTTTAATTTTATATCATATTAATCATTAATCATGTATTTCAATTTCTGTTATGGAAACCAAAATCCCAATTAATGCATTGTGTAGAGTACTGCCTATACAATGTAATGTGGTTTGTAATCCTTCACCTAATTTCACGGTTTCTCTATAAGGGTATATTAACAAATAATTATAAAATTAATATAATTTTTATTAACATTAAATAACAAACAATATTACAAATTTTTATCATTCTAGGGATAATTATATCATCATGTATGTGTATATATGGACTACTCCCTCAATCAAACAATTGATTTTCATTTTTCATTTCCACATATCCTTACATGGATAGAGATGAGGATGTTATTAAGGGGTAAATATTATGTTTATGATATCAATACTTTTTTTTGAAATGTTTCATATCTTTTTGATGCTATGATCAAACAAATATTTTTATTATTTCAGTCACTTGAAAAGAGTGAACTAAGATAAAAATTATCTCTTGTTTCTAATCATTGAATTTATAAAAATTATATTCAATTTATTATTTACTAAAATACTGATATATAACTCAAATAATTAAAAAATAAGATCGTTATTTTTATAGTATATGTATATTTCAGAAAACACATGATAATCATCAATTAGTTAGGGTATGATCATTTTTGGGCCGTATTATGAACCTAATTAAACAATAATATGAATTCATATCATTATTTTACTTGATTAATTACTAGAAACTCATAATGTTCAAACCTCATTTTAATTTTTTTAATAATACATTCTATATTTACTCCTAGTTTAAGACAATATAAATAATATTAAATCATTGGAATATATTTGGATACATGATGTTGATCGAAAAAATCATTTACAAGAAGTAGTTTGTACATGTTCTTTATAATAATATCATTTATTTATATATGATAAATGAAAAAATTTCATAGATTTATAATTATTTTATATAATGAGAATAATGGATCCCAATGGTTGAACAAATTGTTGTACAAATCTCTTTTTGAAAAAATAATGTGTTTTTTAATTAAATAAACTAATTCTACTATGGTAATTCAATAGTGATACATTGATAAAATAATTCCATCTTGAATTAAATAAATTTGTTTCTAAAATTCTCATTATGGACTATTTTTAGGAAATTAATAAACAGACACATTAATTTATAATTTTTTAAAAGGTAAATATTTGTTTTGAATACTATCTTTTCCATATCAAGAATGTGTCTACTCTTCTCTCTGAGGAGTCAAATTTGGAAGATCTATTGGAAGAAGATATATACATGACCTTTATGATGATTCCCCACCCCTAAATATATGTAATTCCATATCATCACAATGAATATTAATTTCTTATTCATGGTAATAAATATTTTCAATATTTTTTTAAATTCACTCCATACAAAGGATTATAGAAAATTTAATAATATGTATAATAGTCGACCCTCAAAAGAGGATACATCTAGGTGTCATATTAGTAATTTAATAAAACATCATTGTGTTTGTCATATTTCTTCTGGTGATGTTCACTATAAAACCCCTTCTTATTGTGATAGGAAATAAAAACAAATTCCCAAAAACATGGTAGATATAAAAAATTAAACGATAAAATATCATATAAGTCATTAGCTAAATCTGGGGTTTTGATTAAAGTCTCTACCAAAAATTTCAATATGGACATCATATATAGAAATATTGATCACATAGTCTCATCTTACCCTAGTCATATTTTTATATAGGTTCTCTTGATGCATGGGAATAATTTTAATATAATTCCATATTTACTAATAGATGATGAAATAGATATCAGTGGAATCATTATTTCCCATTCCATTCATTATTCAAATGACCCTTATCTGCATACTTATATATATCATCCTTCTATTCAATCATATTCCTATATGATTCATTCCACAATTTTGACATGATGGAAATTTCATCATTCCATTTTTATTCCCTAGTTTGTTAAAAAACTTTTGGTGCTAAACCATGATTTAATTCTCTTAATTTCCCTTGATGTTACAGAACCTAGAAAATTATTTCTCTATTATGAGGGCCAATAATACTATTTCATCAAATGTGTACAATATTTTAGAAACTGATTCTAATTAGAGACTTAGATAAATCCATTTAATGAAATAGTAATTGTTTTCATTCCATATTATATATATAATCTATAGAATACATGGATAGTATTAGAAAAATTACCACATTAAATTAAATTCTTTCTAATGCCGTTTTATATTACCTAATGAATATTAACATCATTTTAGTTTATATCTAATGTGGGAAATATTTTTCAAATAATGTTCATTAACAATATATCTACTATATATGTTCCATTTCCTCATATTCCCTCATATTTTGGACCAATCACCACCAATCACCATCATCTCCATTAACAAAATACACCTATAATATAAATATTTCCCTTTCATTTCATCCAAAGGATGTAAATATATTTCCACCTAACTTAATCTATTTATTATTTGATAATGGATTATTAGTTATACTAAGATTTGAATTTTGTTTTAATGAAATGATCAGATATAGGTATATCTTGTCATATAAAATCATGTTTCTACATATATGAAAGATTATTAGTCATAAGGTATGTTACCCTCTTTAATATGACTATTATATTCTCTAAACCAATAGTCATTTTATTAGATTTCTACATTTTACAATCACTATATTGTATAGGAGTATTAGTACGATTCTTCTTCAATGGACCATTTTAATAAAATGGAATATACTAAACTATATAATAACATTATGAAGAATATTTATTAATATATAATTCTAAATATGGTGTTACAGTTAATATAAATTCATAATTTATATATAGAAAATCTCATAATCATAATAATTGTTTATTTGGTAATATCCTAAAATGATAAAATATTTCTAAATCATTCATAATGGTTTATAAATTGAATGTGTATTTAAAAAGAAATATACGTTATGTGATTTTAACTAGGTCTGAAGACTTAGGACCACACGTCATGCACCAGTGATGATCAATTCAATAATAATACACAATATTTAGAGTTTTAACCACATAGTTATTTTGTTCCATAGGTGCATTCAATTTTTAGTATCCTTATATGGAATAATTTTCTAGTAAAATGAATAAATATATACATTACCAAATCCTCCATAAATTACACTATTAATATAATCATCCTTAGAATCAATAATATGATTATTTTTTCTAATATAGGTTTTTAAAAATCATTTTCCAAATGATTGTAGTAAACATTATTATACAACACCAACTCCAGTAACATAGGGTTGGTGTCTACATTATTATATTTGATAATGATGAAATTAATCACAAAACTAAGGGTTGATTATTTTATTAGTATTCATGAACCATAGACAAAAATTATTTCCATTTTAAATTGAAGAAAATACATAAAACTTAGTATGAGTAATGATTTTATATCAGTGAACTCATTCAATAATTCTTTCCTCATATCATGGTATAAATTAAAATATATATTTGAGCTCAAATACTCAACAAGGGTTATGTACAATGGAATCTATAATGACTAAATAAGTCATTATCAATACAAAAATGTATATAAACAAATAAAACATTCAATTTAATCAATAATATGAGACAAAAATCCATTCATGGATTATATCAATGATTTAATGTCATGGGGAATAATAACTAAATTCTGAATGAATGAAATTAAAAATGGGTGGCGTCCTGATTGTTGACTTGGGAAGAGATTTTATTAAATTTGTGTAGGTATAAATCAAAACCACATTTAATTAATGTAACACCCTGAGCTTCCACGATACGCTTCTCTTTCAATAATGCAATATCTTGCATTATACGCAAGTTCGAGATTCTAACACACCATGACCAATCAAAATAGCCATTATGAATAGTAATAACCATTTTTTGAAAAAAAATATATTTTATATTTCAAAATGGACTTCATTTTTCGATTTGGAATATCGAAATTAGTCTCTGTTGAATTTTTGGTATTTTTCTAAGAACATTTAATTTTCTATGAATAGTGATAAATACTTAAAAACAACTTTTTTAATCAAAATCATTTATAGTGATAAATTAAAATATTGAATTGTTTTAAAGTATAATTAGAATATATTTTTACCATTTTATCCAATAGTGGTCATTAGAATTAATTTCACTTTGAAATTGGACATAAACAATTGTCAATCTTTTGATATATATTGTTTCTTAAAAACACGCTATTTGTTGTGACAGCGGAAATTAATTATAAAAATAATTAATGAAACTTATATGTTTATAATTTTTTAAAATAGAAATAATTTTTGAATTCAGAATATCAATTATATCTTTGGGTGAAATTTTGGCATTTTACTGAAAAACTTCAATTTTTTATGAATAGTGAAACCACTAAGTGGTAGTTAAAAAACTGATTGTTCGTTTAAATGAAACATTAACACTTCTATGATTTGATTTTCAAAAATCCAACATACATGGTTGTCTTTAGGAAATAAAATTCGATTCAATTGGATTAAAATAATTTTTTGGTGAATAGTAACTTTTATGTTTAATTAAACGCGATTAAAGGTAATTAGTGAAATTTAAGGTAAAAATGATATTATAAAAATATGAAAATACCGTTACACTTGTCCTACACCTATTGTATGAGTCATGGCCAACCAATAAATTCCATGGGTCAACTTGGGGTCCCCATGGAGCCACTATGGTAGGAAAATGACTTTAAGAACTTTTTATTTAATGTTAAAATAAAAATGTCACAAACATGTGTTGTTTTAATAAAACAATTATTACATGGGGTTATATACGTTAAAATTTAAGCTATAAATATTAATTGGAAAGATAAAAATATTTCATACATCATGATATTTTTCTTTATAATTTTTAGACATTAAAGAAATTAAATATTTTATGACACCATGATGTTGCAGCAATTACCTCATTATTTAACGATTTAAAATAAAATGAAAAGATAATGTAAATTATAAGACATAAACTTGTAAAAAAACCTATTTTATGAGTATATTTCGAACCCTTGACACCTTATCCTCAAAATATATAAGTGTGGGACCTCTAAAATCCGAAAATAATTATATAATAAAATAACATTTCATGACTTTCCAAGAGTGCCCCTCCTCTACTCTTATAAAACGCCCCCACGACTACCACCTTATTCACACATTCCTTGCCTTTGGATAGGCCAACCCCTGCCCATTTTGTCTATAAAAATCCAACTATTACTCATAGAAGACTTTCTTTGGCCAGGAGTCTTCCCAAGGAAGCCTTTGAGCTCAAATCAAAAAGAGTTGCCCGTTTTAAAGGTAGTGTTTTCTCTTGTGTTCTTATGTTTTATTTTGCTACTCCAACCCCCAAAACTCTTTTTATTAATTTCTTTTGTAAAAACACCAGTATCCTAAATATACTATATTGTTGTTATAAGAAGTATTAGAGCTACACTTACACACACCTACATCTAATGGTTAAAGAACATACTGTTTCTGTGGATGTCGAATTTCTGCCTCACGAAACGATGATTGTTCAACACTCATATAAATCCTTCAAAGGTGGCCATTAAGATGTCAACATATTTATATATGATATATAATATGTTTATTTTTTACTTATTCTTCTGTATTTTTCATTTATGGCATACCTTTATGGTTTCCATTATGGGTAAACACGATATTTTCATTTTAGGAAATGCGGACTACCGCTCCCTCAAAGTTATTTGAATAGTTAATTCCATATATGGGATGTATTAATGATGGAGTAAATGGTATTATACATTATATTATACTTTAATTATAGTATACCATTATATAATTATAATTTCATTCCATTAAATATGAAATAGAAATGAAAGTAGCGTTCATGCGTACGTACGGCTTACCGTCTCCATGAACGGTGCATTTCATTTCTTACCTATAAATGTTATGTAATATTATAAATGCATGTATATACTGGATATATATGATATATATGATATCTACATCATGAATATAATTTTGGATATAATGGATATTTCACCACATGAACACCTTGTAATTATAAGAAGTTTATTTTTGACTCAAGTACCAAAGATCGACAAAACGACCGTTATTAACATAAATAATTACACAATGTTAATAACATGGTAATAACTGATATAGAAGGAATAATGAAATTTAAAAAGGTTCTTAATCAATTAGAAATTATCTCTAGTTAATTATTCAGGAGTTTAAAGAACGATCGAGTCAAGTCGGACACAAGGTAAGGGAACTTCTTAACCCAATTTTCATTCATTGGGTTAATCTCCTACTTTCAAATTATGTCACGATATTGTTATGTCCTATCTTGTATTTGTACTTTATTTATGTGTACATATAGCTAATACACATAATAGATCTACTTTATTTAAAAAATGATCTTTGTAAGGGTCTTCGTCTCAATCCCCTTTCATTGAGGCATATTTTGTTTTATACAAAACATTCTTTTATATGGTGTATAAACCCCTTTGACATTTACTTTTATTCAAAAGGACTCTTTTTTACAAAAAGTTTTACTAAACGAAAAAAGGAATGTTTTTGTCTTACGTATGCGACGACAACGACTTCTCCGCCGCTGTGACCATTATTTGTGTTTCAGCTTCCTCTACAAGCCATAACTTTTTTTATATGAAAAATAAATACCAATTTTTATTTTTATTTTATTTTCGTATTGAAAATGGTTTTTATAAAGTTTTTATTATATCAATGTGTTGTATTGATATCTTGTGATTGAAATGTGGAAATGTTATTTTTCCTTTATGCATGTTTTATGTGATATGATTATGTTTTGGTTTATGATTTATTTAAACCTGTTCATATGAGGAATGCATTGGACTTAATAAGTGACGGGTGGAGCCCGCTATAGCTCCTCGATGGATCGGCAGGTCTCATGAGACAAAATAGTTTCTTGGCATGAGGCATTGACAAAATATTATTTGTAGTCTTGTCACGAGGCCTTGGCTATGTGGTTATGATAGCATGGCATTATGCATTCCATCATTATGAAAGTGGTTATTGATATTGCATGTGATTATTCGACCAGTAGAATATCCATGTGAATAAGTAAATGGCATTATTTCATTTTACTTTTTCCATATTTTGTTGAAGTTATTGTTTAAAAGTATTTTGTTTAGTTATACATTGCCTTAAATGTTTATGTTTATTTATGAAAACATCCGCTATATTTTTATCCTTACTGAGCATCTGAGCTCACTCCTTTCAATGTTTTAATTTTTCCAGGATGTAAAGAAGTCTATTATGAATGACCTGCAGGGATAGTCTGAAAGGGATATGAGTGTGGAAAATGGAGACTATGTTATTGTAGTTTTTCACTTTATGATGTATTGTAACATTTATGAATGTATCTAGTGTTTCCAAGGCTACTAAACTAATCGGTATTTTGAGAATTGATCTTTTGTGATCATGCCAATGTTACGCCATAATGCAACGACTCTAGTTAACATGGGTCGGGGCGTTACAGTTGGTATCAGAGGCAGTTTAGTACTAACCTTGGAAGCTAGATTTAGATAAACTCTGATTAGAGCACATATCCCTAAGATGGACATTCAGGATTAGTATATAAGAACTTCCTAGAATTTTGTTATTATATTTATTTTGTGTGTTTTTCGAGAAATACATCCCTGTCTGGATACGAGCAGGTAGAGGCGGCTCTGGCACAGATGTACCTAGGGGTAAAACTCAAAAACACCGCTTTGAGCTAGACTCGAATGGGAGATGGTACACGACAATGGGCCTTGCTACACTCTTGGTTACAACACTCCTAGGGGATATGCTTAGGATAATTTTCATTTTTAAAAACCATTATAAAGGGTTTATGAGTATATAATTTCTTAAAAAAAACAATTTTATTATTCCAGATTGTATCCATAAACTGTTCAATTAATTTTAAGTATTTTACATGTTTGGAATTATTCATTGCAATTCATACACTGAGCTAGTTTATGCCATTGTATTGAAATAGAGCCCAGTATAAGGAATGTGAACTCCAGCAATACGTATGATACAAAGAGTAAGATGGATAATATCTTTCATGGTATTAAGCCAACATTTATAAGGGAAATAGTCCCCCATGTGTTCTCAATATATGAATAAATAGTATCATGTGTTAATAAGATTAGTAAATAATTTTCTGAGTCCTATGGATTTGAAGGTAAGAAAGAGAAGAAAAGGATAGAAGAGAGAAAGATGGATAAAGGGAAGAGGGAAAAGAAGAAATTTCCAATATGTGATAACTGTGGGAAGAAACCCCTTGGAACTTTTCTGAAGGGAATGAGAGTTTTTTATAAGTGTGGAGAAAAAGGACACCAAGTGCGCGACTGCAAGGGTAATAAAATGGTTTCAAATGTACAATGCTTCATCTGCAATGAGTGGAGACACTACACAAACCAATTTCCAAATCATTAGAGTATGCCCCAAGTGATGCTATTGGATAATAATCTAGTTATGATAATACCACAGACGAGGGGGAATGATTAGAATTCTTATGTTGTTATTAAAGAATCATGTCATTTGAGTGTTGTATCAATGATGTAATGGTTATAAGAATAATGTTATATATAAGGATTGTACTGCAGTACTTTTTGTTTTCATGAAGGATTTAATATTATTAAGGTAATCATATTTTTATTATGTGACAATAAGAGAAACATTACTGTGTTTGGTGAATCTGATGTTACAATTCATTTTGGAATTTAGAGACCTTTTGGATAATGTCTGGACTATGGTAATTTAGATAACTATAAAGGTTGGAATGGATTATATTTGACATTGGATATTATTGTTAAGGTTATTTTTGGAAATTTATAAAAAGGACAGCACGCAGACCGTGTGACAACCCGTTGCGTCAGACAAAGCTATGGGAATCGAACCCAAAACCATAGTGTGATTGGGATTTATCGCCTACCACTGGACTACGTGAAGTCCCTGGTTTATACAAAAAATGTTGTCCTAATCTAAATGGTATGTGTTAATATTTTTAACCTTGTACTATTAGGATAAATATAATATTTTTGAGTTCTGTAATCTTTCTGAGTGAAGGATGAGTTTGTGGTAGAAATTAATTGAAGGTTGAAACTCTACTTATCAAGCATATATATATAAAACAATCTCTTATTCTATGAATAAATTAATTCTTAAACTTTAGTAAAGGGATATTAAAACAAAACAATGTGTTATCCTAATACCTTATGTTTTGTTGAACTGATGATATTTTAAATCAACATATATTGAAGACTTTGAGGCTCTCAATTTTACACTTATTTGTGATTGATGGCCTCAATCACTACCTACAAATATTTACGTTTTTTCTCCAATTATATGTCTCTAATTTCCACCAATGTTCTCCTTATCGAGATCAAAATTTGATGGTGACTTTTTCATTTGCCTCTTATTAAGGCTAAATTTTATTAACCTTATTTCCGAGGTGGGTTTTCCACAAAGGTATTTTCTATTTTCAACCTTTTCTTTTCAAAGAAAAATTTCAAATTGCAAGGATGAAATTTATTTAAGGAGGGGAGAATGTAACACCACGAGCTTCCACGATACGCTTCTCTTTCAACAATGCAAAAGCATTCATTATACGCAAGTTCAAGATTCTAACACACCGCGTCCAATCAAAATAGCCTTTATGAATAGTAATAACCACTCTTTAAAATTATATATGTATTTTATATTTCAAAATTGACATCATTTTTTTATTCGGAATATCTAAATTATCCTATGTTGAATTTTTGGTATTTTTCTGAGAACTTCAAATTTTTTTATGAATAGTGAAAAATACTTAAAAGAATTTTTTTAATCAAAATAATTTATAGTGATAAATTATACTATTGAGTTTTTTTAAGAATAATTTGAATATATTTTTACCATTTTATCCAATTGTGGTCATAAGAATTAATTTCACTTTGAAATTGGACATAAACAATTGTCAATCTTTTGATATATATTGTTTCTTAAAAAACGCTATTTGTTGTGACAGCGGGAATTAAGTATAAAATTAATTAATGCAACTTATAATTTTTGAGTTTTTTAAAATTGAAATCATTTTTGAATTCAGAATATCAATTATAGGATAGGGTTAAATTTTGGCATTGTTCTGAAAAACATCAATTTTTGATGAATAGTGAAACCACTAAGTGGTAGTTAAAAAACTGATTGTTTGTTTAAATGAAACATTACCACTTCTGTGATTTTATTTTTAAAAATCCGACAAACATGGTTGTCATTAAGATGTAAAATGTTGTTCAATGGGATTAAAATAATTTTTTGGTGAATAGTAACTTTTATGTTTAATTAAACACGATTAAAGGTAATTAGTAAAATTTAAGGTAAAAATGATATTATAAAAATATAAAAATACCATTAAACTTGTCCTACCCATATTGGATGAGTCAAGGCTGACCAAGACAATCCATGGGTCAACTTGGGGACCCCAAGGAGCCAATTTGGTAGGAAAATGACATTAAAAAAAATTATTTAATGTTAAAAAAAATGTCACATACATGTGTTGTTTTACTAAAAAAATTATTACATGGGGTTATATAAGTTAACATTTCAACTATAAATATTCATTGGAAATATAAAAATATTTCCTACATCATGATATTTTTTTTATATAATTTTTAGACATTAATAAATTAAATATTTTATGACACCATGATGATGTAGCAATTACCTCATTAATTAACGATTTAAATAAAATGAAATGATAACGTGAATTCTAAGACTTACACTTTTCAAAAGCCAATTTTATGAGTATATTTCGAACCCTTATAACCTTATCCTCGAAATATATAAGTTTGGGACCTTTAAAATCCGAAAATCATTATATAATAAAGTAACATTTCATGACTTTCCAAGAGTGCCCCTCCTCTCCTCTTATAAAAGGCCCCCACCACTACCACCTTATTCACACCTTCCAAGCCTTTGGATTGGACAAACCTTTACCATTTTGTCTCTCCACATCACACTCTTACTCCTAGAAGCCTTACTTTGGCCAGGAGTCTTCACAAGGAATCCTTTGAGCTCAAATCAAAAAGAGTTACCCGTTTTAAAGGTAGTCTTTTCTCTTGTGTTCTTATGTTTTATTTTGATTCTCCAACCCCATAACACTTTTTATTCATTTCTTTTCTAACAAAACCAATAAATTAGATATAATATGATTTTATTATACGATGTATTAGAGCTACACTTACACCCACATACATCTAATGGTTAAAGAACATACTATTTATGTGGATGGAAAATTTTTGCCTCACAAAACGATGATTGTTCAACACTCATATAACACCTTAAAAGGTGGCCATTAAGATATCACTATATTTATATATGATATATAATATGTCTATTTTTTACTTAATCTTCTGTGTTTTTCATTTATGGAATACCTTTATGGTTTCCATTATGGGTAAACATGATATTATCATTTTAGGAAGTGCGGACGACCGCCCCCTCAAAGTGATTTGATTCATTAATGACATATGTCAGATGTATAAAGGATGGAGTAAATGGTATTATACATTATATTATATAGTAATTATAGTATACCTTTATATAATTATAATTTCATTCCATTAAATATGAAATAGAAATGAAAGTAGCGTTCATGCGTACGTACGGCTTACCGTCTCCATGAACGGTGCATTTCATTTATTACCTCTAAATGTTATGAAATATTATAAATGCATATATATATACTGGATATATATGATATATATGATATCTACATCATGAATATAATTCTGGATATAATGGATATTTCACCACATGAACAACTTGTAATTATAAGAAGTTTATTTTTGACTCAAGTACCAAAGATCGACAAAACGACTGTTATTAACTTAAATAATTACATAATGTTCATAACATAGTAATAAGTTATATAAAAGAAATAATGAAATTAAAAATGTTTCTTAATCAATTATAAATTAACTCTAGTTTATTATTCAGGAGGTTAAAGAACGATCGAGTCAAGTCGGACACGAGGTAAGGGAACTTCTTTACCCAATTTCCATTCTTTGGGTTAATCTACTACTTTAAAATTATGTCACGATATTGTTATGTCATTTCTTGTATTTGTACTTTATTTATGTGTACTTATAATTAATACACATAATAGATCTACTTTATTTAAAAATAATGATCTTTGTAAGGGTCTTCATCTCAATCCCCTTTCATTGAGGCATATTTTGTTTTATACACGGCTTTCTTTTATACGGTGTATAAACCCCTTTACCTATTACTTTTATTCAAAAGGAACATTTTTTAGAAAGAGTTTTACTAAACAAAAAAAGGAATTTTTTTGTCTTACGTATGCGGTGACAATGACTTCTCCGCCGCCGTGACCATTATTTGTGTTTCAGCTTCCTCTCCAAGCCATAACTTTTTTTAAATGAAAAATAAATACCAAATTATAATTTTCGTTTATTTTCGTATTGAAAATGGTTTAGATAATGTTTTTATAATATCAATGTGTTGTATTTATATCTTGTGATTTAAATGTGGAAATGTTATGTTTCCTTTATGAATGTTTTATGTGATACGATTATGTTATGGTTTATGATATGTTTAAACCAGTTCATACGAGGAATGAATTGGCATTAATAAGTGATGGGTGGAGCCCGATATATCTCATCAATGCATCGGCAGGTCTCATGACACAAACTAGTGTCCTGGGATGAGGCCTTGACAAAATATTATTTGTAGTCTTGGAACGAGGCCTTAGCTACGTGGTTATGTTAGTCTGTCATTATGCATTCCATCATTTTGAAAGTGGCAATTGATATTGCATGTGATTATTCGACCAGTAGAATATCCATGTGAATAAGTAAATGACATTATTTCATTCTTCTTTTGCCATATTATGTTGATGTTCTTGGTTAAAAGGCTTTTGTTTATTTATACATTTCCTTAAATGTTTCTGTTTATTTATGAATGATTCCGCTATATTGTTATCCTTACTGAGCATCTGTGCTCACCCCTTTCAATGTTTTAATTTTTCCAGGATGTGAAGAAATATATTATGAATGACCTATAGGGATAGTATAAAAGGGATATGAGTGTGGAAAATGGATACAATGTTATTTTAGTTTTTCACTTTATGATGTAATGTAACATTTATGAATGTATCTAGTGTTTCCAAGGCTACTAATCTAATCGGTCATTCGAGACTTGATCTTTTGTGATCATGCCTATGTTATGCAATAACGCACCGACTCTGGGTAACTGGGTTCAGGGCGTTACAGTTAGTATCAAAGCCAGTTTTGTACTATCCTTGGAAGCTAGATTTAGATAATCTCTGATTAGAGCACATAGCCCTAAGATAGACATTGATGATTAGTATAGAAGAACTTCCTAGAATTTTGGCAATTTAGTGATTTTGTGAGTTTTTCGAGAAATACATCCCTGTCTGGATACGAGCAGATAGAGGCGGCTCTAGCACAGATGTACCTATGGGTAAAACTCGAAAACACTGCTTTGAGCTAGACTCGAACGGGAGCTGGTTCACGACAACGGGCCTTGCTGCACTCTTGGTTACAACACTCTCGGGGGATATGCTTAGGATAATTCTCATTTTTACAAACCATTATGAAGGGTTTATGAGTATATAATTTCTCAAAGAAAACACTTTTATTATTCTTGATTGTATCCATAAACTGTTCAATTTATGTTAAGTATTTTACAAGTTTGGAATTATTCCTTACAATTCATAAACTGACCTAGTTTATTCCATTGTATAGAAATGAAGCCTAGTATAGGGAATGTGAACTCCAGCAATACGTATGATCCAAAGAGTATGAAAGATCATATCTTTCATGGTATTAAGCTGACATTTATAAGGGAAATAGTCTCCCATGTGTTCTCAACATATGAAGAAATATTATCATGTGTTAATATGATAAGTAATAAATTTTCTGAGTCCTATGGATTTGATGGTAAGAAAGAGAAGAAAAGGATGGAAGAGAGAAAGTTGGATAAAGGAAAGAGGGAAATGAAGAATTTTCTAATATGTGATAAATGTGGGACGAAACACCTTGGAACTTGCCTGAAGGGAATGAGAGTTTGTTATAAGTGTGGAGAAATAGGACACCATGTGCGTGACTGAAATGGTAAGAAAAAGGTTTCAAATGTACAATGCTTCATCTGCAAGGAGTGGAGACACTACGCAAACCAATTTCCAAATCATCGGAGTATTCCCCAAATGATGCTATTGGATAATAATCAAGTTATGATAATACCACAGATGAGGGGGAATGATTAGAGTTCTTATGTTGTTATTAAATAATCATGTCATTTGAGTGTTGTATCAATGATGTACTGGTTATAATTAATAATGTGATATATAAGGATTATACTGCAGTACATGTTGTTTTCATTAATGTTTTAATATGATGAAGGTAATCATATTTTTATTATGTGACAATAAGAGAAACATTACTTTGTTTGGTGAATCTGATGTTACAATTGATTTCGAAATTTAGAGACCTTTTGGATAATTTCTGGATAGAGGAATTTTGGATAACTATAAGGGTTGGAATGGATTATATTTTACATTTGAAACTATTGTTATGGTTATTTTTGGATATTTATAAAAAGGACATCATGCAGACCATGTGACAACCCGTCGCGTCAGACAAAGCTGTGGGAATTGAACCCACAACCATAGTCTGATTGGGATTTATCGCCTACCACTGGACTACGTGAAGTCCCTGGTTTGTAAAAAAATAGTTTTCCTAATCTAAATGGTATGTGTTAATATTTTAAACATTGTACGATTAGGATAAATATAACATTTTTGAGTTCTATAATCTTTTTGAGTGAAGGATGAGTTTGTGGTAGAAATTTATTGATGGTTGAAACTCTACTTATCAAGCATATATATATATATACCTATCTCATATTCTATGAATAAATTAATTCTTAAACTGTAGAAAAGGAATATTAAAACAAAACAATGTGTTATCCTAATACCTTATGTTTTGTTGAACTGATGATATTTTAAATCAACATAGATTGAAGGCTTTGAGGCCCTCAATTTTACACTTTTTTGTGATTGATGACCTCAATCACTCCCAACAAATATTTACGTTTTTCTTCCAATTATATGTCTCTAATTTCCACCAATGATCTTCTTATCGACATCATAATTTGGTGGCGACTTTTTTATTTGCCTCTTATTAAGGCTAAATTTTATTAACCTTATTTCCGATGTGGGTTTTCTACAAATGTATTTTCTATTTTCAACCTTTTATTTCCAAAGAAAAATTTCAAATTGCGAGGATGAAATTTATTGAAGGAGGGTAGAATGTAACACCCCGATCTTCCACGTCACGCTTCTCTTTCAATAAAGTAATAGCTTGCATTGTACGCAAGTTTGAGATTCTAGCACACCACGATCAATCAAAATAACCATTATGGATAGTAATACCCACCTTTTGAAATTATATATATAATTTATATTTCAAAATGGACTTCATTTTTCGATTTGGAATATCAAAATTATCCTATGTTGAATTTTTGGTATTTTTCTGAGAACTTCCAATTTTTTATGAATAGTGAAAAATACTTAAAAACAACATTATTAATGAAAATAATTTATAGTGATAAATTATAATATTGAGTTTTTTAAAGAATAATTAGAACATATTTTTACCATTTTATCCAATGGTGGTCATTAAAATTAATTTCACTTTTAAATTGGACATAAACAATTGTCAATCTTTTGATATATATTATTTCTTAAAAACTCGCTATTTGTTGTGACAGCGGGAATTAACTATAAAATTAATTAATGCAACTTTTATGTTTGTAATTTTTTAAAATAGACATCATTTTTGAATTCGGAATATCAACTATATCTTAGGGTGAAATTTTGGCATTGTTCTGAAAAACTTCAATTTTTGATGAATAGTGAAACCACTAAGTGGTAGTTAAAAAACGGATTTTTCGTTTAAATGAAAAATTACCACTTTTGTGATTTTATTTTCAAAAATCCGACATACATGATTGTCATTAGGAAGTAAAATGTGGTTCAATGGGATTAAAATAATTTTTTGGGAAATAGTAATTTTTAAGTTTAATTAAACGCGATTAAAGGTAATTAGTGAAATTTATGGTAAAAATGATATTATAAAAATATGAAAATACCCTTAAACTTGTCTTACCCCTATTTTATTAGTCATGGCCGACCAAGAAAATACCTGGGTCAACTTGGGGACCCCATGGAGCCACTTTGGTAGGATAATGACATTAAAAACTTTTTATTTAATGTTAAAATAAAAATGTCACAAACATGTGTTGTTTTACTAAAACAATTATTACAGGGGGTTATATAAGTTAACCATTCAAATATAAATATTAATTGTAAATATAAATATATTTCCTACATCATGATATATTTTTTATAATTTTTAGTCATTAAATAAAATAAATATTTTATGACACCATGATGATGCAGCAATTACCTCATTAATTAACGATTAAAATAAAATGAAAAGATAATGTAAATTCTAAGACATACACTTGTAAAAAACCTATTGGATGAGTATATTTCGAATCCTTATCACCTTATCCTAGAAATATATATGTTTGGGAACATTAAAATCCGAAAATCAATATATAATAAAGTAACATTTGATGACTTTCCAAGAGTGCCCCTCCTCTCCTCTTATAAAAGGCCCCCATCACTACCACATTATTCACACCATCAAAGCCTTTGGCTCGGCCAAAACCTGCCCTTTTTGTCTCTCCACATCCCAATCTTACTCCTAGAAGCCTTACATTGGTCAGAAGTCTTCCCAAGGAAGCCTTTGAGCTCAAATAAAAAAGTGTTACTCGTTTTAAAGGTAGTGTTTATTCTTGTGTTCTTATGTTTTATTTTGCTTCTCCAACCCCCTAAACTCTTTTTATTAATTTCCTTTGTAACAACAACAGTATCCAAAATATACTAGGATTTTTGTATAAGAAGGATTAGAGCTACACTTACACACACCTACATCTAATGGTTAAAGAACATACTGTTTCTGTGGATGGCGAATTTCTGCCTCACGAAATGATGATTGTTCAACACTCATATAACACCTTCAAAGGAGGACATTATGATGTCACTATATTTATATATGATATATAATATGTTTATGTTTTACTTAAGCTTCTTTATTTTTCATATATGGCATACCTTTATGGTTTCCATTATGGGTAAACACGATATTTTCATTTTAGGATGTGCGGACTACCGCCCCCTCAAAGTGATTTGAATCATTAATGCCATATGTGGGATGTATAATGGATGGAGTAAATGGTATTATACATTATATTATACTTTAATTATATAATACCTTTATATAATTATAATTTCATTCTATTAAATATGAAATAGAAATGAAAGTAGCGTTCATGCGTACGTACGGCTTACCGTCTCCATGAACGGTGTATTTCATTTCTTACCTCTAAATGTTATGTAATATTATAAATGCATGTATATACTTGATATATATGATATATATGATATCTACATCCTGAATATAATTCTCTATTTAACAGATATTTCACCACATGAACAACTTGTAATTATAATAAGTTTATTTTTGACTCAAGTACCAAAGATCGACAAAACGACCGTTATTAACATAAATAATTACATAATGTTCATAACATGGTAATAAGTGATATAAAAGGAATAATGAACTTGAAAAAGGTTCTTATTCAATTATATATTAACTCTAGTTTATTATTTAGGAGGATAAAAAACGATCGAGTCAAGTCAGACATGAGCTAGGGGAACTTCATAACCCAATTTCCATTCTTTGGGTTAATCTCCTACTTTCAAATTATGTCACGATATTATTATGTCCAATCTTGTATTCAAACATTATTTATGTGTACTTATAGTGAATACACATAATATACATAATTTATTTAAAAAATTATCTTTGTAAGGGTCTTCGTCTCAATCCCCTTTCATTGAGGCATATTTTGTTTTATACACAACTTTCTTTTATACGGTGTATAGACCCCTTTGACTTTTACATTTATTCAAAAGGAATATTTTTTACAAAGAATTTTACTAAATGACAAAAGGAATGTTTTTGTCTTACGTATGCGATGACAACGACTTCTCCACCACTGTGACCATTATTTGTGTTTCGGCTTCCACTACAAGCCATAACTTTTTTAAAATGAAAAATAAATACCAAATTTTAATTTTCTTTTATTTTCGTATTGAAAATGGTTTTGATAAAGTTGTTAATATATCAATGTGTTTTATTGATATATTGTGATTGAAATGTGTAAATTTTATGTTTCCTTTATGCATGTTTTATGTGATACAATTATGTTATGGTTTATGATATGTTTAAAACTATTCATATGAGGAATGCATTAGACTTAATAAGTGACGGGTGGAGCCTGCTATAGCTCCTCGATGCATCGGTAGGTCTCACGAGACAAACTAGTGTCTTGGCATGAGGCCTTGACAATATATTATTTGTAGTCTTGGCACGAGGCCTTGGCTACGTGGTTATGATAGTCTGGCATTATACATTCCATCATTATGAAAGTAATTATTGATATTTCATGTGATTATTCGACTAGTAGAATATCCATGTGAATAAGTAAATGACATTATTTCAATTTACTTTTTCCATATTATGTTGAAGGTCATTTTTAAAAGGCTTTTTTTAGTTATACATTGCCTTAAATGTTTATCTTTATTTATGAAATCTTTCGCTATATTGTTATCCTTACTGAGCATCTGAGCTCACCCCTTTCAATGTTTTAATTTTTCCAAGATGTAAAGAACTATATTATGAATGACCTGTAGGGATAGTTTGAAGGGGATAGGAGTGTGGAAAATGGAGACTATGTTATTGTAGTTTTTCACTTTATGATGTAATGTAACATTTATGAATGTATCTAGTGTTTCCAAGGCTACTAAACTAATCAGTCTTTCGAGACTTGATCTTTTGTGATCATGCCAATGTTACGCAATAATGCACTGACTCTGGGTAACTGGGGTCGGGGCGTTATAATTAATATATCAAACTAGCATGTCCCATTAGAGCTATTGATTCATTGAGGGGATTAGTAATATTGATTTCCACTCATCACTATATATAAAAAACAACATAATTTATTTATTAATCAATTAAATTCATAAACAATATTTATTGTAAATATATATTTATTTTGAAAATAACATAGAGTATTATTTTTTTTAGTAAATCAATGAAATTTCACAATGAAACATTGAATGTAGAGATGGTATATGATTCATGATATAAGAATATACATGATAGAGGTATATATATATATTTGGATGGTAAATGTAATTTACAATGAAATATGATCATAAAAAATTAATTTTTCAAGAGAATTGTGATGTGAAAAATAAATGTTATATATAAAATATGATCATCAATTCATCCAAAATATAGGCTATATAATAATATCATCTCTTAATAAGAGTAGAGGAAAATTGAAGAGAACATTAAAATATTATTTCATTAACGATTTTTTATTTAAAACCCCTTAAAAAAATTATAGAAGAAAATGATTACTGTAAAATCATTAAGGTTCAATAGAAATATATTAATCTCATAAACATTTAAAAGAATCATCCTCTTACGTTTCTATATTTGAATGCTGAAAATGACCCTTTATGAACAAAATTATATATTTTTCTTTAGGAAAATTTCAAAACTAAATTATATTACAAAAATGTTTAATAAAAAATTTGGCTAAAAAGATATGGAATTTGTGAAACAATTTTGAACAATATATACCTTGAAGAAAAATATAGATAATCAAAATGTGGGAAAAGAACATAATTTATTTTACTAATTATTGTTCCAAAGTGAGGAATAGTTGGATTAAAAATGGGATGTAATTACATATCCATATAATGAAAAATATATAGAGTTCATTAAAGATAGAATATAACATTCCTTTATAACAAATATATGGAATGATAAAAACTTAGTCAAAAATAAATTATTATCTCATTTGCATTTTTTAAATTGTGTCTTAATAAAATATTAAACATCAAATGTACCATCAATTTCAATGAATAAATATAGATTATTTTTATATATTTCAAATTGGAATCATATGATCCATATACAAAAATATGTCCATAATACCAAATATGTCTCAATGTAGTGGAAACTAACACAAAATCACCATCATCACACTTCCAATTAGTTTAACGTGGTCTAAACAACTATTTACAGGAATTAGAATTTTTATTCAATAATTTTATAACCTGTTATTATTTATATAATAAAACATTTTTCTCATATATATCTTTTCACCTTATTAATTGTCACGACCCGCCTTCACCAAAAGGAGGGAAGGGTCAGCAGGTTGCCATGCCCTTCCTTCTTTAAGTTGAAGGAGAGATAATGACCCCCGAAACCCGCCTTCAATAGGTCCCGGAGTGGCGACTAGAACCAAGGGTATAGGAAATTCTCGCGAATGGAAGGCATTACCCTTTTTATTTTATAGGATCGAAAGATAAGGAGGAGGAAACCCAACAACACCAAGGTAGAAAGAAAAATAAAACCAAATGTAAACCATTCCCACATGCATGTTTCAAAAGTGAAAGCCACAAAGTGCAAAAAAGGTGTCTACAAGGTAAGTACCAAAAGAAAAAGAGAACAACTGCAACTGCTCCAAAAGTCCGAGCTAGTAAGGTCCTGCGTAATCCCCGAAGTCCTCCTGGAAACCTGAAAGCAGTTTTATATACGTAGGATGAGCATACAAGTACACTCAGTAGGGAAAACCAAGACTCTCGTGCACAAGTGGGGGAACGTACTAAAGTCCCGTGAGGAAAGAGAAGAACCAGAAACTAACAAGGAAACTATCCATCCCAGGCCTCACCAAGGCTCGCTCCCCAAATAACGCAAGACAAGTAATATATATATATAAGAGCACATCGATGTTTGGGTACCCCGCGCCACTTTCCCACTGGTTATTGAGACATCCTACGCATCGGACCAATCCCGCCATTCTTACCGCAGTCCCACTGCCACACCCGCCCGCACACACCTGGGCCACAACCACACGCAGTCCCACTGCCGAATCCCGCCCGCACACACCTGGGCCTCAACTACACGCAGTCCCACTGCCGAATCCCTCCCGCACACACCTGGGCCTCAACTGTCATATGTAACCATGCCTGCAAACACCTAGGCCAGAGCAACCACCGCCACGCCCGAAGACACCTGGGCCTCATCCCGAAGACACTTGGGAAACCACCTGCCGCACACACCTGGCCAACCACCACAACACCCCGCCCGGAGGTTCTTGGGCTAATAATGGACTTCAGGCCATCACAGCCTGCCCGAAGATACTTGGGCTATCCGGGAAAGGGAGTAGAAAAGGAGCTAATAACCAGCCACTAAGGATATTGTTGGGAAAAACACCCTTCCCCCATAAATGGGGGTGTTCGGCACTAAGTGCTCAACTTGGGTGGGGCGCGAATAAGAAACACAAAGCTACAAGTATAGATATAGGTAACAAACACTCACCCAAAACATAGGTTTTCCTAGCCAACCTACAGAACACCACAACACTGCGTCCGAGTCACAATTCACGACCATTGCCCACAAGACCATTGTCCCATTCCTGTTTCACATTCAGTCAAAATGTTCAATTAATTTTATGCACTACTGGGCAACTACCATAAGCATAACCAAGGAAAGCGTCAAAAAGCAAGGATCAACCAAAACACTCACACCCGGTTCTGTTAACAGAGGATATCTCCCAAATTTGTGATATTTTAAGTAACCACCCGGATTTAAAACTCACAACCACCGAATCCATACCAACAGGAGATCCCATCGCCAAATTCACACAGCCACCGAGAGTATAAACAGAACAGGGGATCCCATCCCCTCCCACATTTCCAGCAAACGGCCCGAAGGGAAAACAACCAACTACCACTACCAACACAAGTCAGGGATTTTCAGATTTAAAAGATTTAACACGCTCCATGATTTCAAAATTCCATGTGTTCTAACCGGGAGTTATCACAGAAGGGTTGATCCTGGTGCTTTCAACTTATTCAGCCGGATATACGTGATTAACCAATTTCACCGCAGAAGTTCACAAATTCAGAAACCCACTTAAAACATCACGAGGGGATTTATCAGTGCACATACAACTACCACCAATAGCCTCAATGTTTAGAAAACATAAACCAGCACAACTAAAAAGGATGATCACAAGATAAGGCATAAACAACGATCACAACCCCTTCTCCTTCTTTAACCAGTTATTATCTTCATTTAAAGGCTCAACCATTTCTCATGAGAACAAAAGATAACGCCCACCCCGCATGATACACAGAAGTGAGAGGCGAAAGGAATTCCCTACTTGTTGATATATGATCGACGTTTAGGCCGGGGGCGCGGAACTTTACGGACAACGACGCGGCGGTCCCGATGCACCAGAAGAGCCACGATCGAAGAAGGGGGAAAACCACGGCCTAACCCTTAATTTATAAGAGCCGGGAACAGTTGAGATAAAAACGCCGAACCGCGTAAGACGTGGAAGTCGTGGGTTGACCACGTGGCTTGACTCATCATTAAAGGTGCTGAGTGGTTTAAACCGACTCATGAGCTGATTCAGTATTTAATTAAACTCTTGTGTGCATTTCTGGAAAAACTTGGCAAGGCTGGGTGACGTTGGCCGGTTCCACCGATCAGTCACACCGATCGGTCGCACCGATCGGTCTCACCGATCCCTCTCACCGATCGGTCTCACTGATCGGTCTTACCGATCGGTCTCACTGATCCCTCTCACCGATCGGTCTCACCGATCGGTCTCACCGATCCGTACCCCTTAAGGATCCGGATTTTGGCAAAGGAAGGGACCAAGGGGGGGGGGGGGGGGGGGGTCTGGGTCATCACATCAGATACCTCTTAAACGATTCTCATCCTCGAGAATCACAACAAACCAGAATGAAGGAGAGGGTCCGAACAACCATCTTCGAAAGATACCTCTTAGGAGTGAACCTCTGCTAACTAAAAACACTCCCCTGTCATGAACTAAGAAACATACCATTCCAAACCGCCCGGTCATGTGGGTTTGGGGAGTTCCCCTCCCCCATGTCAAGATATTATCCGCTTTGGGCGGCACTGACTCGCCCGCACGGGTTTAATCGCATCCACCTTAATGCGTCTTGATTAGGGGTTGGGTTCCCTCTTCCCTTTAGACGGGGCTTTTCACACATAACAGAGGAAAGGGAATAGTACATTTCATAGACAAAAGCCAAACGTTCTACCACAACAGGTACAAAAAGGAACAAAGCTCAAAACAACACGGGGTATTGGGCACGCATCTGTGCCTCCCTCTCCCACGTACTCTCTTCGAGGCCGCCATGTCTCCATAATACACGAACCAAGCCGATGGTTCGTCCACGAAGCACTTTCTCCTTGCGATCCTCGATCCTGACTGGCCGTTCCTCGAAGGTCGCGTCTTCTCCCACATATAGCTCTCCCCAGTTGATGACATGAGAGTCATCATGTAAGTACTAACGAAGTTGGGAGACATGGAAGACGTCATGGACCCTTTCCAACTGAGGTGGTAGGGCCAGCTGATATGCCACCTCGCCAACTCGCCTCAGCACCTCGAAAGGTCCGATGAACCTAGGGGAGAGCTTACTCCCCTTTCCGAACCTCCGCTGCCCCCGTCGAGGGGAAACCTTCAAGAACACATGATCTCCCACCTCGAACTCCAAGGGCCTCCTCCGACGATCAACATAAGATTTCTGCCGATCCTGAGCTGCTTTCATCCTCTCCCGCACTAGCTGGACTTTCTCCGTGGTACTCTGCACTACTTCTGGTCCAAGAGTACCAGTCTCACCAACCTCTACCCAGCATAAGGGTGAACGACATGGTCTTCCATACAAAGCCTCAAAAGGAGCCATGCCGATAGTAGAGTGGAAGCTGTTGTTGTAGGCAAACTCTACTAAAGGCAAGTGTCGTACCCATGATCCTCCGAAATCCAGAACACATGCCCGTAGCATATCCTCCAAGGTATGGATGGTTCGCTCCGTTTGTCCATCTGTCTTGGGATGGAAAGCAGTGCTAAGGCGTAACTGGGTGCCAAACGCATGCTGCAATCCTCTCCAGATTCGTGAGGTAAACCGTGCATCCCTATCCGAGACTATAGACCTCGGAACTCCATGCAACCACACCACCTCATTCACGTACTTCCGTGCCAAAGCATCCACAGTACTTGACTCCCTGATTGCCAGAAAGTGAGCTGATTTCGTCAACCTGTCCACCACCACCCAAATGGCGTCGCACCCTCCTTGGACCTTGGGTAGTCCTGTGACGAAATCCATTGAGATGTCATCCCACATCCACTCGGGAACAGCTAAAGGCTGCAGTAGGCTGCCTGGAACCCGGTGTTCAGCCTTCACTTGCTGACATACTAAGCATTTGGCCACGAATTCTGCCACCGCTCGCTTAACTCCGGGCCACCAGAACTGCCTTTTCAGCCCCTGGTACATCTTGGTAACTCCTGGGTGCACTGCCAGGGGTGAGTTGTGGAACTCACTGAGAACCTTGCCACGCATCACTATTGGAACAAACAACCTTTTCTGGAAAAGCATCCGGTGCTGACCATCCTCTGTCCATTCTCTCGGAGCATCACCCTGGTCAACCCGATCACGCATCACTTCGCACTCGGGGTCTCCCCACTGAGACTCCTCCACTTGTCGAAACAGAGACGACCGCACTATCATCTGATATAGGCAGCCTCTGCCAATATCCATCTTTGCATCCAGGTGTAAGGAAGCCAACTCCTCCATTGCCTCCCAGGCATTTGCCGACTCTCGGACTGCATCATTTTGCGTCCTCCTGCTCATGGAATCGGCCACCACATTGCCCTTGCCCTCAGTATAAGAGATTTCAAAGTCGTAGTCCTGGAGGAACTCCACCCATCTCCGTTGTCGCAAGTTCAAGTCCCACTGGGAGAAGATGTACTTTAAGCTTTTGTGATCTGTGAAGACCACAAAGCATTCCCCGATGAGGTAGTGCCTCCATAAATTTAGCGCAAAAACGACCGCTGCAAGCTCCAGGTCATGGGTGGCATAGTTATGCTCATGGGGGCGTAACTGCCTAGACCCGTAAGAGATCACCCCTTGTTGCTGCATCAACACGCATCCCATGCCCTGTCCTGAAGCATCACAAAATACCTCATAGGCCATCCCTTCTTCTGGTAATCTCAACACTAGGGCACTAACCAGCTTTTCTTTTAGGTAGCTCAAGGACGACTAGAATTGCTCGCTCCACACGAAAACCTGGTCCTTCTTGGTCAAAGCCGTTAAAGAGGATGCTACTCGGGAGATGTTGGGTACAAATCTCCGGTAGTTACCTGCCAGTCCGAGGAAACTCCGAACTTCCACCACATTCTTTGGTGCTGCCCAAGAAACAACTGCCTCAACCTTTGATGGGTCGACTGCTACCCCCTGCTCAGACACTACGTGCCCGAGGAAGCGCACTTCTCGTGTCCAGAACTTTCACTTTGACAACTTCCCGAAGAGCTGGTGCTGTCGGAGGGCTTCCAAAACTGTCCTCAGGTGCTCTGCATGGTCCTCTTCTGACCTTGAATAGATCAGGATATCGTCGATTAATACCACCACAAACCGATCCAGATACTCCCGAAAGATGGAGTTCATAAGCCCCATGAACACGGCCGGGGCGTTCGTAACACCAAAGGGCATGACCACGAACTCGAAGTGCCCATACCTGCACTTGAACGCCGTCTTCGGGACGTCACTATCCTTTACCCTCAGCTAGTGGTATCCAGATCGCAGGTCGATCTTCGAGAACCATCCTGCTCCCTTCAGCTGGTCAAAAAGATCATCTATCCTCGGAAGAGGGTAGCGATTCTTGATCGTTACCTGATTCAACCTCCTGTAATCGATGCACAACCTGAGGCCACCATCTGCCTTCTTTGCGAACAAGACTGGGGCACCCCATGGTGACGCACTTGGACGAACATAACCCCTCTTCATCAGATCGTCAATCTGTATCTGCAACTCCCGTAGCTCCGAAGGTGCCATCCGGTAAGGAGCCATCGAGATTGGTCGATAGCCGGGCTGCAGGTCTATCCCAAACTCGATATCATTTCGAGGGGGTAGAGTCGTCACCTCCTCAAGAAAGACGTCCATAAATTCACGAACGATCTCTGGTACTTCCACCATTTCCGCATCTACTGATTCTATCGTCAGTTCGGTCAACAAGGAGAGGAGAGGTTCCTCCCTCCTGTTTCCCTTCGGACAGCTCCGCTCGCCGGTGAAAGTAACACGCTGGCCGTCCAAACCGGAGAACAACACCCTTCTTTGGAAACAGTCGATGACGGCGCACACAGAATATAGCCAGTCGATGCCTAGGATGACATCGTACGGCTGAATCTGTAGCAGAAGAAGATCCCTAACCGACTGATGTGGCCCTAACATCAGTCTACATCCCCGAAAAACGAACAGCAAGTCGGTCTGACCTCCAACTGGTGTGTTCAACACTAGGGGCACTGGAAGTCTCTCGGCATCTAGACCCAAGGCGCGGGCTAGACTGGGTGCAACAAAGGAGTGCGAAGCTCCGGTATCGAACAAAGCATAAGAAAGAGTGCTAAACACACTGATCGTACCTCGAACAACCTCTTGCCCTGCTGGAACTGTTGCTTCTGCGGTGTGTAACTATCCACGCCCAGCTCCCCTGCCCCTCGGCTATCGGCCAACTCCCCGACCACGCCCTGGTCGAGGTCCCTGGGGAGCGCCCTGAGGTCGGCCTCCTCCTCCAACGTCTGCCTGCGGAGGAGCGGGAGCTCGCTGTCCCTGCTGCTGCTGCTGGAAGGGTCTGGCTGGAAACTGCTGCTGGAAGGGTCTAGCTGGAAACTGCTGCTGCGGCGGATGCTGGGGATGACTGCCACTACTGTACTGCACCCGATCGGGGCACTGACTCCGGAGATGTCCAGGGCTCCCGCAGATGAAGCACCGTGGTCCCGAGCCTGAAGGAAAAGAACGTGGGCCAGGGGATCGAAACTGAAACTGCTGCGGTCTGCTCCCTGTAGGTCGGAACCTGGAGGGTCCCGATGCTGGAGGCCTGGCGCTGACGGCTTTCCCCTTCGATGGTCCCAGCTGGATCCCTTCTCGTGACACTCCGCCCAGAGCGTGCATCCTTTCCACCACTTCGGCCTTATTCTGAACCTCTAAGTACGTCAGAAGGGTAAAGGGGGTAACAACATACTGGAGGGAGGGTCGGAGCGCCTCCTCCAAACGTCTTGCCCGAGACTCCTCATCGGGAAAGAGGTCCGGAGCAAAACGCAGGAGGTCCTTGAACTTGATTCCAAGTTCCCTCACGGACATGCTCCCATGCTGGAGGGAGAGTATCTCCTCTCTCTTCTCCGCCTTCATTGTCGAGGAGAGAAACTCCGCCCGGAACTCCTTCTCGAAATCCGCCCAGGCAACCTCAGACTCTTTCCTACTCCCCAGGTGAAGCATCCACCACTGACGTGCCGCCCCTCGCATCTGGCTAACATCCAGAGGAACCCAGTACTCGGTCGGGGCCCGAATCAGGCCGAAGGATATGACTAGCTCCTCTAGCCAGCCTTCCGTCTTCATATCGGAGGTGTTTCCCTCATACTTCTCGAGGGCTTGTCGCTGGAAGGCTCGAAGAGTCTTCTGCCACTGGTCGTCCTCTTCCTCTCGATCAGCTCTCTGCCGATTGGCCAAAGTAATCTCAGGAGTCTCGATCGCCTGTACCACACGTGGTCGCCTTCCAGGTGCCATAGCTGCATGGTAAACAAGGAATGCCTAAGCCCAAGTAGTGCAGGATATCATTCTTAAAACATATTAAGTTTTAATTTATTCTTAATTCCCAAAACATCCCAGAAACAAAAGAACACAAGTCAATATGATGGATGTACCTTTCCTAGGGTCTATACCCCGCAATCAGTGTGGCCTCACTTGGTCGTTCGGTAGGCCCAGAGTCCTTGCATCGGATCACAGGGGGCCCTAAAATCCCGTGTCCTAGCCGGTCTTCCCTGGCCTAATTCACGCTCCAAGGTCACCCAACACCGTTTCCTTACCATCCCATGCAATCCTCACTGTGCCTAACTCCAGACTCCAACCTATCTCTCAACCTCCCTCTAATACCATTCTGTCACGACCCGCCTTCACCAAAAGGAGGGAAGCGTCAGCAGGTTGCCAGGCCCTTCCTTCTTTAAGTTGAAGGAGAGATAATGACCCCCGAAACCCGCCTTCAATAGGTCCCGGAGTGGCGACTAGCACCAAGGGTATAGGAAATTCTCGCGAATGGAAGGCATTACCCTTTTTATTTTATAGGATCAAAAGATAAGGAGGAGGAAACCCAACAACACCAAGGTAGAAAGAAAAATAAAACCAAAAGTAAACCATTCCCACATGCATGTTTCAAAAGTGAAAGCCACAAAGTGCAAAAAAGGTGTCTACAAGGTATGTACCAAAAGAAAAAGAGAACAACTGCAACTGCTCCAAAAGTCCGAGCTAGTTAAGTCCTGCGTGATCCCCGAAGTCCTCCTGGAATCCTGAAAGCATTTTTATATACGTAGGGTGAGCATACAAGTACACTCAGTAGGGAAAACCAAGACTCTCATGCACAAGTGGGTGAACGTAGTAAAGTCCCGTGAGGAAAGAGAAGAACCAGAATCTAACAAGGCAACTATCCATCCCAGGCCTCACCAAGGCTCGCTCCCCAAATAACGCAAGACAAGTAATATATATATATAAGAGCACATCGATGTTTGGGTACCCCGCGCCACTTTCCCACTGGTTATTGAGACATCCTACGCATCGGACCAATCCCGCCATTCTTACCGCAGTCCCACTGCCACACCCGCCCGCACACACCTGGGCCACAACCACACGCAGTCCCACTGCCGAATCCCGCCCGCACACACCTGGGCCTCAACTACACGCAGTCCCACTGCCGAATCCCGCCCGCACACACCTGGGCCTCAACTGTCATATGTAACCATGCCTGCAAACACCTAGGCCAGAGCAACCACCGCCACGACCGAAGACACCTGGGCCTCATCCCGAAGACACTTGGGAAACCACCTTCCGCACACACCTGGAAAACCACCACAACACCCCGCCCGGAGGTTCTTAGGCTAATAATGGACTTCAGGCCATCACAGCCTGCCCGAAGATACTTGGGCTATCCGGGAAAGGGAGCAGAAAAGGAGCTAATAACCAACCACTAAGGATAGTGTTGGGAAAAACACCCTTCCCCCATAAATGGGGGTGTTCGGCACTAAGTGCTCAAATTGGGTGGGGCGCGTATAAGAAACACAAATCTACAAGTATAGATATAGGTAACAAACACTCACCCAAAACATAGGTTTTCCTAGCCAACCTACAGAACACCACACCACTGCGTCCGAGTCACAATTCACGACCATTGCCCACAAGACCATTGTCCCATTCTTGTTTCATGTTCAGTAAAAATGTTCAATTAATTTTAAGCACTACTGGGCAACTACCATAAGCATAACCAAGGAAAGCGTCAAAAAGCAAGGATCAACCAAAACACTCACACCCGGTTCTGTTAACAGAGGATCTCTCCCCAATTTGTGAAATTTTAAGTAACCACCCGGATTTAAAACTCACAACCACCGAATCCATACCAACAGGAGATCCCATCCCCAAATTCACACAGCCACCGAGAGTATAAACAGAACAAGGGATCCCATCCCCTCCCACATTTCCAGAAAACGGCCCGAAGGGAAAACAACCAACTACCACTACCAACACAAGTTAGGGATTTTCAGATTTAAAAGATTTAACACGCTCCATGATTTCAAAATTCCGTGTGTTCTAACCGGGAGTTATCACAGAAGGGTTGATCCTGGTGCTTTCAACTTATTCAGCCGGATATACGTGATTAACCAATTTCACTGCAGGAGTTCACAAATTCAGAAACCCACTTAAAACATCATGAGGGGATTTATCAGTGCACATACAACGACCACCAACGGCCTCAATTTTCAGAAAACATAAACCAGCACAACTAAAAAGGATGATCACAAGATAAGGCATAAACAACGATCACAACCCCTTCCCCTTCTTTAACCAGTTATTATCTTCACTTAAAGGCTCAACCATTTCTCATGAGAACAAAAGATAACGCCCACCCCACATGATACACAGAAGTGAGAGGCGAACTAAATTCACTACTTGTTGATAGATGATCGACGTTTAGGCCGGGGGCACGGAACTTTACGGATAACGACACGGCGGTCCCGATGCACCAGAAGAGCCACAATCGAAGAAGGGGGAAAACCACGACCTAAACCTTAATTAATAAGAGCCCGGAATGGTTGAGATAAAAATGCCGAACCGCGTAAGACATGGAAGTCGTGGGTTGACCACATGGCTTGACTCATCATTAAAGGTGCTGAGTGGTTTAAACCGACTCATGAGCTGATTCAGTATTTAATTAAACTCTTGTGCGCATTACTGGAACAACTTGGCAAGGCTGGGTGACGTCGGACGGTTCCGCCGATCAGTCACACCGATCGGTCTCACCGATCCCTCTCACCGATCGGTCTCACCGATCGGTCTCACCGATCCCTCTCACCGATCGGTCGCACCGATCGGTCTCACCGATCCGTACCCCTTAAGGATCCGTATTTTGGAAAAGCAAGGGACCAAGGGGGGAGGGGTCTGGGTCATCACATTAATAACTCTCATTTATTATAATAAACATTCTAGATGTTAGCGGTATAGTTTTCTAATGCATGTTTCATCAAATCAATTCATTTTATATGTTATAAGTTATAATAAAATAATTTCCATTGTGATATATATATTTGTAAAGTTATATTTATGAATTTTATACATATATATAATCATCATATAAATGTGGTCCATAATAAAGAATCCCATATCTGCAAGGATGTAATAATCCATGCAAACACATGAGTGTTTTTATCATTCCATAATGTGTATAAGGTTGATGAAACAGATAAAATATTATATTTAAAAAATAACTATTATTTTATAAATATAATATATATACATTACTTACATTATTATAATTTTCCATGTCAGTTGGTTAAGGGAAACAAAATTCAATGGCTCGTGTGGTGGTATTGAGCCATACACATGAGCGATTATTTTGTTTCTGAATTTTTTTGGACTAAGAAGTGTAAATATTATTCAATCCAAACAATAACATATAAATATACTAACCATAATATTTTAACTATATTTTAATGATTAATACATAGTTTATATTGGTAATAGAATATAAAAAATGACAGTCATCAAATAAGATGACTAAGACTTCCTCAAAAATGAAGCGCGAGAAATTATCTTCAGAACACTTCTGTTGGAATTTTGGGATGAAAAAAACTATGAAACATGTATAATGATTTTTGAGGAAATTTTTTCCTAGTATTTTTTTAGAATAGGTTTAATAGGTTTGATGATGTGACTAGAGATTAATCCCTTTTATAAGTTAGGTGGGCGACACACAAAAAATTTTAAATGTTTTAAAAATAATTATTCACATTCTCGGAATGGTGGATCTAAAATGATTATTTATAAGGATTGATAATATAGGTTCACGAAATTATTATTATAGGATTTAAATAATTTGATCTCTATTTAATGCCTTATCAGTTGACATTATTCATTTGGGAATCTTGTTTTAACCATAACATTGGTAACCAATTTCTATCATTTTTATTATTCAAAATGACAAAAATAAATACAGAATCCTTAAAAATATATTTATGTTATAATTTAAAATATGTAGAACATTATATGAATTTCAATTCCTATATGTGACTGAAATTAATTAGAAAATGAACACATAAAACATGATTAAATTACTTTTCATGAAAATGAATTTTAATGATGTAAATGATATTAAACTGACTATATGACTATAATAATAAAAAAATAAATAAAATTTATATATTTAGATATATAATCTATAAAGGTCATGTAAACCATTAATTATAAGAGATTATTTTAATTAATTAATCTGGAAAAACAAAATGATGTTATTAATAGTTCGTTGAAAAATATCCAATTTACCATTAAAAGAAAATGTAAATTTTTTTTCCACATTTTTAATCATGAAATGGATATTTATATATATTAAAACACATTTTTATGAAGAAAATTATGATGATTTAAAAAGTACATAATTAATTATTCATAAAATATTATTTCTAAAGTAAAACATAATAAATTAATTCTAAGACTATTTTGATATAATACGGTAAAATTTCATATTCTTAATTTAGAAAAAGAAGTCTCTATCAAGGAAATATTATCTTGTACATTTTTGTATATTTTTTAGTAAAATAAAATTTCCAATTAATATAATAGAATCTTATCTATTTTATTCTTTCGTCCTCTAAATTTTTGATCCTAAAAATATTTATGGATATTAATTTCTAATCAAATGAAGGTTGTTTATCTTCATAACCTCGTTAGGCTCCCACACAACATACACTATTTTACAATTTATCCAATTTGACATTAACATTTGTTTATTCTTAATTAGATACTATTTTTATATAGTTTCAAAACATAGAGAGGCTCATCACAATAAGATACACCATGACCTAATTGTATTTATTCATAAGTGATCAAATGAATTGTGTCTAGAATATACTTCCATAACAGCAAGATATGGATAACATTGTGTACTTTAGAGAGGTTTAGTGGAACTACCAAATAGTAATCAATAGGTGGAATTATATATAATTTCCAGTGATCTGATGCAACAGGGGATTAGTTATCCTTTCATATGATACCTTTTAAAACCATTTCATGGACAATCCTTCGGGATAACATGATATCCAACATGAAAAAGAAAATAATTCATTTTCATATCACAATTGATCTTTGTCCTACTTGGATAATTTTTTGATATAAGTTGTATTAGTATTTATATTCATCATTTTATCCTCCACATGTTTTAGACCTAAAATATTCCACTCAAGGAATTCATCACAACATGTGGGAATATGAAATCACTTGTCATATAATTCTTTATACAATTCCATTCGAATAATTTAAAAGAAGATATTATAAAATGAAAAAACCACCAAAAAATTATTTTTATCAATTACCTTTAAATTAAATAGATAATAAACTCAAAATGCCTTTTAATATTTTTATAGTTATTTTATACTATCCATAATTTTGAGGATGATAGGTGGTTCTCAAATGAATCTCTATATTCACATCCTTCTGATGAAATTTCAAAAACATTAATGTAAATTACATCACAATATATCAATTAAAATTTGAATACCATAAAATATTTTAACTTCATTGATATATATTTGTATGGTGGAATAATGCGGTAAATATTCTCTTATATAAATGATATATAATTATTTATTAATTCGATTGACAATAACCAATATGGTATCAGTTTTCCTAGTAGTGTTTGGTAATCCGGTGATAAATTCCATAGTAATAACATCCCATTTATAAATAGAAATATATAGAGGATTCATTGATCGCATATGATATAGTCTCTTAGCCTTCAAAAATATAATATCAATTATATTGATGGGTTATGAGAAATTTCCCACTTCATATATTTCCATTAAAATTGATTCTTCAAATCCCTACAAATCATGGTGATATAAGAAGTAGAAGTTGACTTTGATCAAATCAAATAATCTAAAAATTTCCTGTTAATATCTAGAATAGGTGGAACTCATAGACACTTTCCAAATTATAGAATACCATATTTATAAATAAATTATAAAAATTTACCATCATTTTAGATATTAATTTTCTTTTTAAAAAACTCATAATTTGGATGAGATCATTATATCTTCTCTAATATATATAGTTTATAAATCATCTGAAAGGGGTGATTTTTTATATTACACAATAATTCCAATATATATATTTACTAAATTCATAAGAACACAATCCTTCTCATGTATAATTATGTTTATAACTCTATTATCTTCATTATTAAGGAATCTCATACCTTATTTTCCTCCACTGTAAAGTAGTATTTTAAGAAATCCTAATTAATTAATAGAACATTCCTCCACCATTGACTAATGAGGTATCTTATATGAAAATATGAATTTAATAATCTAATAATATATCAATAACTTGCATTATTAATTATAGAAATAATGTATCCATATTTATATAAAGAAATTACTATGAGCACTAACTCAAGATCATGGGTTGAATAGTTTTATTCACAATCCACTAATAACCATGATGCATAGTAAATTTCATTATCTTTATACGAAAGGAAAAAAATGAGAATCGTCATATATGCATCACTATATATCAAAAATCCAATAGTACGTATGGTAGATTCCATATGAGAGAGTGGGAAATTATTCTTATTCAATTATTCAATATATTCACCAAATTCCATCATCCATATAAATGTATTCCCTTTATGTGTTATCATGTTTAACGGCTTTGAAAATCCATAATTTTTTTGAACAATTAATTAAGATTGTCATTCTAAACCAAGGTCACTATGTAACTATTATATGTTTATTGTTCTTGGTTATTCATTAAATGTATTATTATTTATATGATCATGTGATATTCCATCCATGTTGATATTATGCAAATAATAAAATATTTTTGATCATGAATTATAATGTTATATGTTTACCATATGAAGATATTATGATAATAGTATCAGGAGTGATTAATAGGTGATTATCATGGTCCTCATAACTTTTAACAGACACCATGATATTATCAATAAATACAAAAATAAAATTATATTTCATAAACACTGTGTTTATTAGATGTATACAAATATAAGGTTTATTAATCAAAAAATTCAAATTAGTATAAAGTCATAATCTTCATAACATATTAGAAATATTGTATTTGGAATATATTACTTCTTTACATACAATTTATGATACCTAGAATGAAGGTCAATCAATGAAATATATTTTACTCCTTTATGTTTATATAATTAATCATTAATTCAAGGAAGAGTATTTTTATTCTTTATAATAATAATATTTATTTATTTATAATCAATGAAAATCCCCATATCCCCATATTTATTTAATTTAAAAATATCATGGGATCCCAAATATAAAATACCATGTTTTATAAATCAATTAATAAAGTATAGATGTACTTGTGTCTTCAATTCCACTGATTTTAATATGGCCATTATATAGTAATATTTTGACATACTTTTTTATAGTTGATATAATCAATGGAAGAAGAAACACCATGATATAGTGTATATATAGTAAATTCACCACAATACATGACAGATTCTTATAAAATATTTATATGTTCTATTTAATTATTACATTTCCTATTTGATGATTATATATTCTATTCTTCCAAAAAAACATATTCATAAGATCTACTGGGGGTGGATGTATATATGACCATGATGATGAAATCATCCCATTGAACATAATAAATTAAATATATTAAAAAAAATGTTTCCATGTAAAAATAAAATATTTATTTATTATTTTTTGAAATCCATTCCATAACAATGATTTGATCATTGTAAATCGTTGTTATAATAATCATGTTTGAAAATATTTTATGTTTGTGTGTCAAAATGGGATCTAAGAAATGCAACCATATTATAGTGAAAATTCCAATATGATCATTATTGAAAACTACCTTCATAAGGTTATATATAAATATATAATAATCCTACAAATAATTGAATAAATTAAAGTGTATGAAGATCGATAAATAAATAAAATATTAGATATATATGTGGCTATGTGTAAATTATTTTCCACCAAAATTGTTTGAACAACAAACCCAACTCTAGTGATAATTTAATATTTTCTTCGACCCTTTAGACAATTTTATTGTAGTATTCCTTGAAATGTGGGAAATTGGTCTGAACAGTTCCACATTTCCTTATAGTTAATGAACTGTATATTAGTGGTTTCTCAATTTTCCATTCATCCATTAGATACATTATCCTTATCTATTAACTTATAACAAACTCCCCTGAACATTAATAATTATCCACGATGTTTCATTCCACAATTTTCACATGATATAAATTGATTTTTTTATCATTTTATTCATTTACATATTCAGTATTTCTTAATTATTAGTCAATATATTTTCTCTTGATTTCCACTTTTTATATAAGATATAGAAAATAAATTCTCTATTATAATGGATCACAATATTATTCCCTCAAATGATTATTTTTTAAGAAACAAGTAACCATAATGAAATGGATTAATTCCTTCAATTAAATGGTCATTATTACTTTATGGATTATGTATTTTACTAGATTGGTATATGGAAATTGTTTTAATGGATTCCTCATACACTAAAAAACATTCTACTTTATTTTTCTTAAATATTGGGAACATTCTTTAAATTTCAGTTCATTTTTCATGAGGTAAAAATTAATTGATGAATTTTACTTTGAAAGATCTATATTCCATATATTATATTTGTTTGTAATATACATTATTATATATCATACAACACAATTTTTCATCATCACTATTAATTCAATAAACCACCAACCAGACCGTTTCTGATTTATTAAATCCCAGTGAAAAAAATATCATTTTAAGTGTCTAAATCCATTTTTTTCTACTCATGTTTTATTTTATTAACAAACTATGAAGTATTAAATTTGATTATATGATAAAATATAAGAATATCATGTCATGTTACATTATTTTTATCTATATGTGTTAGGATTTCATTCATAACCCCTTTTAGATTCCCCAATATAGACATGATCTACTCATCTCTAACCAATGATGTATTGGATATCTAAGATTGGAAATATCAACATATTCCCCGAGTATATATATCATTTCACCCACCAATTTCAATTTCTAATTAATGTAATATTACAAAATAGATCATAACATTATTCCATTGAAATCATACAATTTATTTATAAATTTTGTATTGTACTGAACATAAATTAAAATTTATTCATAACTTTTCTCAAAAATGATAAACATGGTTTTTTTTAATATTCTCAAATTATAAAATAACTATAAATTATTCATTATTGTTTATATAGGGTGTGTGAAATATCCAAATAATATACACATTGAGTTTTTATCTATGTGTCATGTATTATTACCAAAAAACATAAACCTACAATTATCAAATTAATTCCCAATCCACCCAATTTATTTTGTTACACGTAGGTGAATCTATTCCACACCTATATCCAATAAATTGTAAAGACCCGTAAAATTCAATGGAAGTTTTTTTTTCTTAATTTCCTTTGGGACTTTACAAGAACGCGGTTTCTGACGGAACCTGATTCTAAGGCATGGTGTGCCCAAAATCATTTTCCGATGTTTAGCTCGTGTACGTTCAGTAAACGAACGAGCGGTTTTTCGTAACATTTTAACCAGTGCTCGGGATCGAATTCTAAGGGCACTGATGGAATCACAGTGCCGGTAATTTCTTAGGAACGCCTTTTTTGGAGTTGTGTTTTCTCGGGTGTGGTACATAATTTTTTAGGTTAAGTAAAAGAATAAAATAAAATGGTGAAACCAATTTTATTTTTTTTAAGGTAGTTTAACATAAGATAAGTGGTTGGAGTGGGACCCAGTATATCCTACTCCACTGAGTAGGATATTTGTGGGGTGGGGCCCACACGAGACCCATATATTCACTTCCTCAACCCCCTCTTTTAATTAGGTAACGCACCCGCACCCCCATTAAATGAAATTCAACTCTTGCGTTTAACTAAATGTTAAACGCCTCTTTAATCGGGCGATTAATACTCTTCAATTAATTCAATTAATTGAATGATTCAAATTTTAATTTCAAAAACCTTTGTCTTGAATAATAAAATAAGGCAACTCTTATTTTATTAGGGTGGTTTTGTTGTGCAAGAGGATTTTGGAGAGGAAAGCTCTATGTTCCAAAGAACGTTATTGTTCCTCGTCGAACAACGCGAAGAACACCGAGGCTTCGATGAAGAACTCAGTTACCGCAAGGGGGAGTTCGTCGTACCGTCTTCCTCCCTCCTCGTAGCCAGTGAGAGATGCCATCCTCAGATATTGACGACGCAACGTCAACGATCCTCCTTCCACGACGCTTATAGAGTCTCCTTCTGTGACGTCCCTTTCCGTGACAAACCTCGCTCGAGGAAAATGCTTGAGGTAGGGGATTATTTTGTTTCTATTCGTGAATACTTTTATCACCAATCATCGTCTCTAATTGAGTCTCCTATTATCGCAATAACGGGAGGAGGTCGGACCGCACGAACACGGCCGACCCTCCTCCCCCTTGACTGTTTGAATTTTTGGCAGCACGAGCAAGGCAGCGCGGTGCCTTTGCACTGCATGGAAATATTAAGGAATGGGCAGAGAAATGCGGCGCTGTCGCGCTGCGCCGTTAAAGACGAACAAAGCTGCGGCGCCGTCACACTGCGTCGGAGAACCTTGAAGAGGCCGCGGCCGGAGCGGGTCCGCGGTGGAGATGCACGGCGCTATCGTGCCGCTTCGGTCGGACCAAGGCTGCAGTGGTGCAGAAAGTGGCGGCCGGCTTCCAGCTGCCGACGCCGGAGCAGGAGGGCGGGACCTCGACGGTCCCGCGACAGCAGCAACCAGCCGGCCGACATCCAAGAAGCCGGGGGTCGTAACCCCCGGCTGGATGAAGGAGCAGACCCCCCACATGGGGGCCGTGGATTACAAACAGGGGGGCAGGGAGCCACCCCCCCCCCCCCCATCTGTTCGGCTGTTACGGAAGAGCCACCTGGCCACGCGGGCCAGGCCGAGCTGCCAGGCCGGGACGCCAGACTGGGCCGTGCCCAGGCCAGGTCGGGCTGCGCCTGCGGGGCCGGGTCACGGCCACTGGGCCGGGCCACTCCCTAATGGGCCAGACCCAGACTCGGGTCGAGTCGACCCGTTTTGGGCCGACGTTGGGGGAGGGGGGGGGGGGGGGGGGGGGGTTCGGGCCGGGTTGGATCGGGCCTCAACCCCATATTCACAGACTTATTTCGGTCTTTTTCCCATAACATGTCTACAGACCTCTGAATTCCGCACTATTAGCTGCGATGAGATCCCTATATCGAGACGGTCGTTTCGGTATATAATACTCATGGTTTGGGAGAACTTTGGGTTTGGCTGGGTTGGTTCGAACACGAAACCAACCGGTCCCACGGAGCGGAAATGCTTATAACTTGAGCTTCGAATGTACGATTGATGGGTCGTAGACTTTGTTGGATTCCTCTTAGTGAGATGGACCTTTTATCTTACTCCGCTTGAGGTTTGGATGTAGATGAAGTATGGTCGGGTTGGTTTGGACATAAAAACCAACCGGGCCCCTGGGACGAAAAAGCCAATAACTCTCAGACCGGGCGTTCGATTGACGCACCGCCTGTGACGTTGAGTTCTTGTGGACGATACAAATCTTTTGGATACATTAACTCCGTACTTCGTGTCAGTTGATGTTTCAGCCCCTCGGCTTGTGGAGTGGACCCTTCTGAACGAGCTTATTGTGTGCGGGAACCCTAGAGCTGGCTGCGACTGCGACGACGATGACGACTGTACAGAAATCCTCCGTGGATTCGATGGCGACGACTACCACACTCAAAGATCTTGTGTGGATCAGTTCTACCGATCCTATGTGGGTCAGATCTGGTGTGGTTCAGCGCTCAGCGGTCCTGTGTGGGCCAGCGCAAACTGATCCTAGGTGGTTCAGATCATGTGTGGGTCATTTCAGGGGTTAGTACCTATTGATCCTTTGTGGGTCATTGCCGGGGTTAGTAACTATTGATCATGTGTGGGTCCGATGGCTTAGATGAATTAGTGGCTACATCTGATCATCTCTATCGTATTCGAATAAGTATACCAGTGTGAGCTGAGTCTTGACATTCAATCCTTATCTTCGATAAGATTGACTTGATATCCTGTGTGGATTATGTTGTTTTCCTGTGTGGACTGGGTTGTACTTGGGCTCGGATGTTGGAGATGAACTGGAATTGATGACCTAGGTATATGTATGGGCATATACCTAAGTAATTTTGGATGTTACTTTGTGACTGTTTCATTCCTTTGTGGATTCTGAGAGACCTTCGGGGGTCATGGGGTCCCTACTGAGTAGCGTATACTCACACCTGCATGGGCTATGCCCGCACTACGTTTTGTTGGATGCAGACGACGGACAACGCTGATCGTGGCTGAGGCTTGTGGAGCGAGTCGGTACCTGGAGGTGGATCACTGGACGAGACATACACGGAGCGGACGGCTGGACCCGTAGATTTGTGGAGACTATATGTACCCACCCTTCAGGTGGGACTTCTAGTGGACGGTTCGACGTTGCAGATTTACTTTTCAGTTGCTTTACTTTCTTTCCAGTTGTACTTTACTTTCAGTTTGGGTTTGTATTCTGGCCCACTTACTTTTCCGCACTTACTATTGTACCCAGTTTTACTTAGTGTTTACTTCTACATTATTTATCTTTGGTGTATTTTTTACTTTACAAAGGCAACAAATTCCCTTTTTTATCAGGAATTACGCCTTGGCGCTAGTGGCCAGCCCCGGGCCTATGGAAGGCGGGCTTGGGGTAGTCACGACATCGGCCCCGAGGACGGGTCGTGACAAATTTGTATCAGAGGAGTTCGGTTCTACCACAGAACTCAGGACTCTGGTCATTTTCTATGTGAACCAATAGTGTTAAGAGTATTGACTGTGGTTATCAGTCTAGGGAGTCTAGTGTTGGTGAGGCGGCCAACGTATCCGTACACTAGGACCCTGACTTCTGATTTCCGACTTAGTGCACGAAAACATTGATTGCATGTGTGTTTCATGTTTTCTTTGTGATTACTTTGTGTTAGCTCACCAGGTATACTGTATTAACTGTGGCACACCTGTTTCTTTTTTGGATGGCCCTACGACGACAGCAAGCTAGGATTCTAGGTATTGTACCTGAAGGTAGCCCACCGAGCGACGAGGCCTCGGTATAGGGCCCTATTACTGCGGAGGCACCGGCAGTACCACTACCCCTTGAGCCACCGATGCTACCAGCCCCAGCCGCTGAGAGTGCATGTCTCCTTGGTTCACTGCACGAGTTTCAGCATCAGCGACCGCCCCGGTTCTATGGGGAGATGGACCCTCAGGCAGCCGAGGGTTGGCTGGAGGAAGTTATACGAGTTTTCCATTTGGTAGGGACACCAGCAGACCTCATAGTAATCCTTGCAGCGAGTCTCCTGCATGCGGCAGCAAGAAGATGGTGGAGCATGATGCGCCAGGTACACGACAAGGAATATCTCCTCTGGATTGACCTTGAGAGTCTCTTCTGCTCAGAGTTCATCCCAGACACTCTCTGTGCGGTGCACATCCAGGAGCTACTATTGATGCGGCAGGGCAGCTTGAGGATCACCCAGTACTCGACGGGATTTACCGATCTCTCGTGTTATTCGACGGACATCGTACGAGACCCATTCTTCAGAGCTAGGAACTTCGACCAGGGATTTAGGTATGAGATCAGGGCATTGCTGACCTCCCTCAACGTTCTAACACAGGAAGGATTACTGGACCGAGGATTTCTCGTTGAGAGATTTTTTTATTGAGCCTACATCAGTAGCGAGACCTACTGCAGGGTGGCACGTAGCAGAGTCTTCTACAGCTGGCAGTCGACAGATGACACATGGGTCCAGGAGGATCAGACCCTCAGGCGGACGACCTTAGGACACTGGCTCAGAGGTATAGGGCACACAGTGCAGAGCCAGTCTTATGATAGGCAGACAGTGCTACGCATGCGGCGGGCAGGGCCACATGGCGTGTGACTGCCCGGCCCGCCGTGCAGAGGAGCAGCAAACGGTTGAGGGAACACCTAGGTAGAGGAAGAGGGTCGACCGTGGTGGTCCGCAGGGAGCAGGCAGACGATGAAGAGGAGCTGGATGAGTAGCAGGTGGTGGGCGACACTTTTAGTCCTTACCACCACCACCACCAGGAGGCCCACCCCGACCACAGGATGCTGGCGGGCAGAGGCAGGCACAGCTTCAGGCAGTGGAGGCCTACGACTACAGCGTGCCCAAGATGATTTTAGGTACTATCTATGTATACTCCACCCTTGTTGCAGTTCTTATAGACACAAGAGTGAGTCATTATATCATTTCTGATGCCATTGTTCGGAGCTCGGAGATTCCGACAGAGCCGTTGGATCGATTCTTACGGCTAGAGACTCCTACGGGATCAGACTCGATGATTACACACTGGTGCCGGTAGTGTGAGCTTACTCTAGGAGGCGAGAGCTTCGACTGGGATCTTTCTGTAGCGGCGTCGAGGCCTTACGATGTCATCCTGGTCATGGATTGGTTATCTACAGTCCATGCTCAGATTGACTACATTAGGCGCAAGTTGCGATGTGTTTGCACTGATGGGAGCCGGTTCGCCTTCACCGGCGAGAAGGGAGCCTTTGCAGCGCAGGACGGATTCACACAGAGAAGAGGACAACCCATCACTCATCAGTTGGCAAGCCTCATCCTAGGAGCAGTTGACGTGCAGAGTCCGAGCTTACCTACAGTGGTGGATCAGTATGTGAACGTTTTTCCCGACAACGTTCCAGGAATTCCTCCTCATAGAGAGGTAGACTTTTATATTGACTTGTACCCCAGGACAGCCCCAATATACACCCCAGCATATCGGATGGCTCCTGTTGAGCTTCAAGAGCTACGGGTACAACTGGAGGACTTTCAAGGCAAGGGATTCTCCGACCCATTGTTTCACCATGGGCTTCCCCGATTTTGATCGCCAAGAAGGCAGACGGAAGCTTGCGACTGTGTGTCGATTACCGTCGCCTGAACCAGGTGACCATGAGGAACAAGTATCCACTACCAAGGATTGAAGACCTCTTCGATCAGCTTAAGGGAGCATGGTGGTTCTCGAAGATAGACCTTAGATCAGGCTATCATCAGCTCAGAGTTCGAGACGAGGAGGTGCAGATGATGGCCTTCAGATGTCGGTATGGCCACTATGAGTTCTTGGTTATTCCTTTCGGCATAACCAATGCTCTATAAGTGTTCATGGGTCTCATGAATAGGATCTTTCAGCCATACCTCAATCGATTTGTCGTGGTCTTCATCGACGACATTTTGGTATACCCGACCACTGAGGAGGAGCACGCCAACCACTTGCGGGTTGTAATGGACACACTCCGAGAGGACCAGCTTTATGGTAAGCTCTCAAAGCGTCAGTTCTGTATACGTGAGGTCCACTTCTTGGGAAACGTCATCTCGGAGGCAGGAGTTGTGGTAGATCCTGTGAAGAGCGAGGCAGTGCTAGCATGTAAGCCACCCAGGAGCATGACATAGGTGAGGAGTTTCTTGGGTCTAGCTGGGTACTACCGGAGATTCGTGCCAGACTTCTCCAGAGTTTTTGCACCACTTTCAGCTTTGACGAAGAAGGGGAAACCCTTCATGTGGTCAGACAGATGTCAACAGAGCTTCCAGGAGCTGAGACAGAGATTGACCAGCGCGCCTATTTTAAGGCTACCAGAGGAGGGAGTAGGGTACGTAGTCTACTGCAATGCATCAGGGACTGGGCTCGGATGTGTCCTGATGTAGGAGCGGGCAGTGATCGCCTGTGGATCATGTCAGTCGAGGCATCATGAGAAGAACTACGCTACCCATGACATAGAGTTAGCAGTAGTGGTCTTCGCTCTGAATATGTGGCGACACTATCTGATGGGAGAGCGCTTTACAGTCTACTCTGACAACCAGAGTCTCAGATTCATCTTCTCGCAGAAGGACCTGAACCTGAGACAGCGACGATGGCTCGAGTTCCTCCAGGACTATGACATTGAGATATTCTATACCCCTGGAAAGGGGTACGTAGTAGCCGATGCTCTCAACAGGAGGATGGGAATTCAGCTACATGGGGAGGCGACAAAGAATCTAGCCACTTTGCAAATATCCTTTGTGAATAGTGATGGAGCATCCTTCCTACAGTCGCTCACAGACACTCCTCCACTTCTTCTATGGGTCATAGAGGGGAAACATGGGGACATTGACTGTGAGATGCGACATGCACATATATCCTCATGACAGGCATCTGATGGATTCTCTGTGGGAGGAGAGAACGTCATCTTTTTCAAGGGATGTACCATGGTACCAGCCGCTTTACAGGAGGAGGTGGTGAGGGACTTCCACACTTCCCCTCTAGTGGTACATACAGGAGTGGCGAAGATGTACCAGGACCTCAGAAGACAGCACTGGTGGCTGGGTATGAAGAAGGCTGTAGAAGAGTTCGTTTCTCGATGCCTCACCTGCGAGGAGGTGAAGGCAGAGAACCAGGTACCAGTAGGCTTGGTACATCCCTTGGAGGTCCCAGAGTGGAAGTGGGATGGGATATCTATGGACTTCGTGACTGGACTTCCACGCACTTCCAGAGGTCACGACTCCATTTGGGAGATTGTCGACCAACTCCCCAAGTCGGCCCACTTCTTACCCATCAGAGAGCAGGGATAAGTGGAGAGTTTGGGATGCCTCTACGTTTAGGAGATTGTACAGCTTCAGCATGTGCCATCATCTATCGTCTCTGATCGAGATGCTCGCTTTACTTCCCGGCTTTGGAAGGGGTTGCAGGAGGCATTCAGGATGCATCTGCGTCTGAGCACCGTCTTTCACCCTCAAACAGATGGTCAGACGGAGAGGGCCATTCAGACTCTCAAGGAATTGCTCCGTGCATGTGTCCTCGACTATGGTCACAGCTGGAGGATCACCTACCCTTGGTGGAGTTCATGTACAACAACATCTACCACTCCACCATCGGGATGGCACCATACCAGGCGTTGTACGGGAGGCCTTGCAGATCACCTCTGTGCTCGACAGACCCTGGGGAGTCAGCACATGTGGGACCAGAGATGGTCTAGGCCACAACGAAGAAGGTCCAGGTCATCCAAGAGCAGATGAGGATAGCTCAGAGCCGGCAGAAGTCTTATGCTGACAGGTGGAGGAGACCACTAGAGTTCGAGGATGATGACCAAGTCTTCTTCCGGGTCTCACCTCGACGTGGATTACAGAGATTTGGACGAGGCGTCAAGTTGTCTCCACGCTTAATCGGACCATTCCAGGTCCATAGCAGGATAGGTGAGGTGGATTATCGCCTGGTTCTACCACCTCAGTTGCACCAGGTGGAAGACGTCTTCCACGTATCTCAACTGAGGAGATGCGTGCACGACCCGACGGATATCATCGACCATGGGGAGCTGGACATTGATGATGGGGAGACCTTTGCGGAGGTCCCGGTGGAGATTGAGGATTGAAATGAGTGGGTCCTATGTGGATGGTCGATTCCTCTAGTGCACATCAGATGGCAGCACAAGAACCTCTAGGAGAGCACTTCGGAGCAGGAGGCTCAGATGCATGCTCAGTACCCACATTTGTTTCCCTAGATTATGATGTATCTTTACGGGGACGTAAAGCCCTGAGGTGGGAGTAATGTAAAGACCCGTAAAATTCAAGGGAATGTTTTTTTTTCATAATTTATTTTAAGATTTTACAAGAACAAAGTTTCTTACGGCACATGATTCTGAGGCCCGGTGTGCCCGGAATCATTTTCTGAAGTTTAGCTCGGGTACGTTCAGTGAACGAACGAGTGATTTTTCCTAACTTTTTAACCGGTGCTCGGGATCGAATTTTGAGGGCACAGATGGAATCGCAACGCTGGTAATTTCTTAGGAACACCTTTTCTAGAGTTGTGTTTGCTCGGGTGTGGTACACAAATTTTTGGGTTAAGTAAAAGAATAAAATAAAATGGTGCAACCAATTGTTTTTATTTAAAGTAGTTTAACCTAAGCTAAGTGGTTGGAGTGGGACCCACTATATCCTAATCCACTAGGTAGGATATAAGTGTGGTGGGACCCACACAAGCCCCACCTATTCATATCCTCAACCCCCACTTTTAATTAGGTAACACACCCGCACCCCCATTAAATGAAAGTCAACTCTTTCGTTTAACTCAATATTAAACGCCTCTTTAATTGGGCAGTTAAAACTCTTCAATTAATTCAATTAATTGAATGATTCAAATTTGAATTTCAAAAACCTTTGGATTGAGTAATAAAACAAGGAAATTCTTATTTTATTAGGGTTTCTTTGTTGTGCGAGAGGATTTTGGAGAGGAAAGATCTATGTTTCGAAGAACGTTCTTGTTCCTCGTCGAATAACGTGAAGAACATCGAGCCTTCGACGAAGAACTCCATCACCGAAATGGGGAGTTCGTCGTACCATCTTCCTCCCTCCTCACAGTCGGTGAGAGACGCCAACCTCGGAGATCAACGACGCGACGTCAACAATCCTCCTTCCACGATGCTTACAAAGTCTCCTTCCGCGATGTCCCTTTCCACGACAAACCTCGCTCGACGACAACGATTGAGGTAGGGGATTATTTTGTTTTTGTTCGTGATTACTTTTATCACCAATCATCGTCTCTAATAGAGCCGCCTTTTATCGCAATAACGGGAGGAGGTCAGACTGCATGGACACGGCTGACCCTCCTTCCCCCCTTGATTGTTTGAATTGTTAGCGGCACGAGCAAGGCAGCGCGGTGCCGTTGCACTATGTGGAAATATTAAGGAATGGGTGAAAAAACGCGGCGCCGTCGTGCCTCCCCATTAAAGACGAACAAAGTCGCGGCGTCGTTGCGCCGCACCAGAGAAACTTGAAGAGGCCGTGGCCTGAGTGGGGCCGCAACGGAGGAGCGTGGTGCCGTCGTGCTGCGCTGGTCGGACCAAGGCCGTGGCAGAGCAGGAAGCGGTGGCCGACTTCCGGCCGCCGGTGCCGGAGCAGGAGGGCGGGACCCCAGCGGTCCCGCAGCAGCAGCAACCGGCCGGCCGGACCGGGCCGGCCAGCTTCCAAGAAGCCGAGGGTCGAAACCCCCGGCTGGCAGATGGGGCGGCCCCCCCACATGGGGGTCGCGGTTACAAAAACAAGGGGGGCAGCGAGCCCCCCCCCCCCTTCCGCTCGGTCGTTACGGCCTCACCGCTTGGCCACGCTGGCCAGGCCGGGCCGGGCCGCACCCACCGGGCTGGGCCGTGCCCTAATGGGCCGAACCCGGACCCGGGTCGGGTCGACCCGGGGGGGTATCGGGCCGGGTTGGACCGGGCCTGAACCCCCTATTCACGGACTTCTTTCAGTCTTTTTCCAATAACATGGGCTACAGACCTCAGAATGACGCACCATCAGCTGCGATGCAACCCCTCAATTGAGACGGTCCTTTCGGTATATAATACTCAATGTTTCGGCAAACATTGGGTTTGGCCGGGTTGGTTCGAACACGAAACCAACTGGGCCCTTGGAGCGGAAACGCTTATAACTTGAGCTCCAAACGTCCGATTGACGGGCTGTCGACTTTGTTGGATTTCTCTTAGTGAGAAAGACCTTTTGGATTACTCCGCTCGAGGTTTGGATACAGTTGGAGTATGGTCGGGTTGGTTTTGACTTAAAAATCAATCGGGCCCCTAGGACGAAAAAGAAAATAACTCTCAGATCGAGCGTCCGATTGACGCGCTGTCTGTGACGTTGAGTTCCTGTTGATGATACGGAACTTTTGGATACATCAACTCTAAACATCGTGTCAGTTTATGTATCAGCCCCTCAGCTCGTGGAGCGGACCCTCCCGAATGAGCTTGCTGTGTGCGGGAACCCTAGAGCTGGCTGCGACTGCGACGACGATGACGACTGTACAGAAATCCTCTGTGGATTCGACGGCGATGACTACAACACTCAGCAATCCTGTGTGTATCAGTGCTTCCGATCCTGTGTGGGTCATATCCATTTTGGGTTAGCACTCAGCGGTCATGTGTGGGCTAGTGCATATCGATCCTGTGTGGGTCATATCATGTGTGGGTCATTGTAGGGGTTAGTGTCTATCGATCATTTGTAGGTCATTGCGAGGGTTAGTACCTATCGATCCTATGTGGGTCTGATGGATTAGATGAATCAGTGGCTACATCTGATCATCTCTATCTTCTTCGAAGAAGTATACCTGTGTGAGCTGAGTCATGAATTTCAATCCTTATCTTCGATAATATTGACTTGATATCCTGTGTGGAATACGTTGTTTTCCGGTTTGGACTAGGTTGTACTTGGGCTTGGATATTGGAGCTGAACTGGAATTGATGACTTAGGTATATGTATGGGAATAAACCTAAGTAATGTTGGATGTTACTTCGTGACTATATCATTCCTTTGTGTATTATCCTTTGTGGATTCTAGGAGAACTTCGGGGGTCTCGGGGTCCCTACTGAGTAGCGTATACTCACCCCTGCACGGGCTATGCCCGCACTACATTGTGTTGGATGCAGATGATAGACAGCGCTGAACATGGCTGAGGCTTGTGGAGCGAGTCGATACCTGGAGGTGGACCACTGGACGAGATGTACACAGAGCGGATGGCTGGACTCATAGAGATGTGGAGACTATCTGTACCCACCCTTCAGGTGGGACTTCCAGTGGACAGCACGACGTTGCGGCTTTACTTTTCAGTTGATGTACTTTCATTCCAGTTGTACTTTACATTCAGATAGGGTTTGTATTCTAGCCCACTTACGTTGCCGCACTTACTATTGTACCTAGTTTTACTTAGTGTTTACTTCTGCTTGCATGCTCTGTGGTGTTTGTTTACTTTACAAAGGCGATGCATTCCCTTTTTTATCGGGAATTACGCCTCGACACTAGTCGCCAGCCCCTGGCCTATGGAAGGCGGGCTTCGGGTAGACATGGCACGGGTCCCGAGGATGGGTCGTGACCTAAATACTATTCATGAATGGTTATGTTATATTAATCCAAACAATCAATAATTTATTAAAAGTTTATTATGTTTGTTCATTATAATATTTATCCATAGAATCTATTATAGATCTATGTTCTTTAATCCATTATTATCAAAATCTAGTTCCAAAGGATTAAAAAAAACATTTCTGTAATAAAAACATTAGTGACCCTAACTCCAGTAACAAAAATCTGATGTATAACTTAATAACATGGAAGAATATAATAGGGATCACTAAAATAAGTATTGATATGTTTAGTATTATTTATGAACCTGATATATACCGGAATACTATTTTACCATGAATATAAAATAACAAAACACATTAAAAAAATTATGCATCCTTGAACTCATTAAAAATTAAATCATTATATTCTAGGAAAAAATCCAAATTAAGGTGAACTAAAATTCATTTTATGGCTTTTATAAAATTCTATATATAATTATTAAATAATGAACAATCAATATCTAATGGTAAATATATGATAATTGCATTCCATTTAATCAATATCTTGATAATTAAATCCACTCATAGATAATATCAATGTATTAATGTTATGGATAATGATTACTAAAATCTTAATGATTGAATTACATAATTTAGGATGTCATGATCAAGGAATTCAGTCAAGAAAATCTCAAATAATAGAACTCTTATGAAAAGAAGCAATTTAATTAGGTTATCTCACTATTTTATCTTATGAGAATAGCTGATGTGTCATGGTCCTTGATGTGTCGTTCAACCTATCATTTATATACTTCTACTCATAACTCGATGTTGGAAGGTAGGGCCTATCCACATAGAAGGTGGGTAAGTGATAAAATTATTTTATTATTTTTTGAAACTATAAATAATTTTTATATAAAATTATACAAAAATTGAGTGTTTAATGAGTAAACAAGAAAACATGGAAGTGTTAACAATATTTTGACTAATAATGTTAATGATAAATAACAAGCATGAAAATGTTGAAGAGATCCAATTGAGAAACTAAAATAGATATTCTTTGTAAGGAGATAATTTTCCTAAAAGAAAACATAATTCGGTTAAATGAATAAATATATCATTATGATTACAATTTATAAAATAAATCATAAAAATAATTATTAATTATAAAATACCATATTTTTTCAGCATTTCTTTTAGAAAATGATAAGATGTAGATGTTAAATAATTTCAAAGAATAGTCAAAGTAAATTTGAAATATAATTTTAAAATTCCCACAATTTATTTCAAGAAAACATATAATAAATATAAAGGATAAGTAGTTAATTAATATTTTGAAATAGATAAACTAATTAAAATGAAAATCAATGTCTCTTCTATTTCAAATTAGATGTTAATATTTCCCTCTTATATTCTTGAATCCAAACACGATTGATCTCATGCGTGTGTTCTCGATGAATCAACTTGAATTCCACCATTCTTTTGATCTATTTTGTATTTTTTTAATCACACATTTAACTAGATGACTTCTACATTAGTTCTATTTCTATTATTAATAAAAATATTTCCCTGAGTTATTTTTTCCTAAACTCACAAACAAATCACTACATAAACTATAGAGCTATCCATTATTAATTTCAAGTTTCCTTCAATACAAAATAATTTTAGAATTATTTAGCTAAATCATGAACCATGTTCTAACATTGAATAGTGAAATAATCAGGCACTAAAAATCACACAAAAAAATCTATTTGTTAGAAAATCAAAATTGATAGGTGGCCTTAATTTTTTTAAAATGCACCTATTTCTCCACAAATAATTCTATATAAACATCACCCTAATTAGTTCATTTTAATATTCAATCAAACACCCAATTAAAAATCATATTATATAAATCTACCATAATTTTTACCAACTTAGAGGCCCCATCAAATTCAATTAGTCATCAATGTTGACAATCTGCTGAAAAAAAATCTTTGATCCAAAAAATAAACAACCTTTGTGATATCTGATTATGGGAACTCAGTATATTCAAGGAAATAGTTTTGAAACCATAGTCATAGTGTCGTATTAAACACAAAAAAAATGAAAATTATCTCGGTTTCTCATATTTGTAAATCATGATATATCTTTACTCAGTGAACCCAAAAAATAAAAATTCAAACTCCATATAATTTCATCCATTCAGGAATTTGATTTTTAACAAGATATAAACATGAAATAGTGATATCAATTTATAGTTAATGGATAGGTATAGGTTATCTTTCTATAATAATATACTTTATTTAGTTTGGGGTAACATCGATAGTGAGTCATGTCATTTCATCAGAACAATTATTATAGATTTTCTGATCTCCATAAAGCATAAACCAACAACCAATATGGTCCCTCGACCAAAAATTCTTTTCAATAATTCATTCTCAAAAGTTATTATGTTATCATTCTCTTTGAACTACACTGGGTCCAAGCAACATCATTAATTTTGAATGAATTATATGTTTTACTGATTAAGAATAGTTATATTTCATTATCAATTGCCATGGATGGGTCTCAATACATCTTCAGGACCTATTAGATCCTATTGTAATGCTTGGATAATTAAAATTTCAAAAATCCATCACTCAATTTATTTTTTTCAATTTATATATAATAGGAAAATGGTCGGATATCTTGATAATATTGGTTTCCCTACCTCATGAAATCAGTCGAACTGGTGGAAACATCAATAAAACATATTCTTCTAAAATTCAATCTTTCGCTCATATTTTCTATTTGAATACATTGAAAATTTCATTCATGGATTGATTTTTAGTTTTCTATGTTAAAATATTCACTAATTGGATATAAAAAATGTAACACCAAAAGGTTTTAAAAATAAATCTAAATTACTGAAACTTTTTTTAATCGAGATAGTTATAAGTAGGATTCAAAAATAATTTTTCCCCTTCAAGGATTTGAATTTCAAAAAATGGTCATCTACGGTTGTGATCAGTATGTTATTTGGAGTCTGATAGAACCAACTTGTGTTTTGGCGAATAGTAACATACCCTAATGAGTAGTATTATGAAGTTAATGAATAGTAAATAGAATTTTTTTTATTTTATTATGGATTTTTGTAAATGACATCTTGATTAATTTTTCATGGTTTTAAAAAAAATTATTATCTTAAAATTTTTATATTTTAATAAATAATTATTATTTTTAAAAATTTAATTAATAATATTAGAAAATGATTTTTAAATAATGAAGTTCAATTTTGAAATATACACATCAAAAAATGGTTAAGATGAATTTATGGGATTTGTCTGATATTCAATAATTTTTTAATATGATAAAATACCTTATATTCAAATTATGAGTTAAATGCATTATTTTGAAAACATAGATGATGTAAGCACCCTTTTGTTGATCCCACATTAGAAATAGAAAAATAATTATTAAGATAATGTAAAATCCCATATCTCCTCCACTGTAAATGCCACCCTCATTCTCCTCTTACATTCATGCCTCTCAAGCCTTGAGCGTGGACTATGTTCTACCAAAACCCCTCCCTAAGGATCTTTTTATTTCCAAGACCTTCTGTTCTCATCCAAAGGCCAAAACCAATGGCCTTAAATAGGATCTCTAGGAGAATAGATCAAGATGTAAAAATCATCTTCTTTTTTCATATTTTTTTTAATTACTTTCTTTTGTTATAATCTCATCCCCATCACTTATCCATGAGGTATGAAATCTCCAAAATATTATATGTTCTTTATATTTTCATGTTCATGTAAAAAAATTCATCATCTCTTTCCCTATCCACTTCCTCTAATTCTAAAAAATATAAAAACACCATTTTTGATGTGTCGTTCTCACGAATTGTGGACGATGTGCATTCAATATCCATTAATTCTTTCAAATAGGACCATAAAACACTTTTAAGGGTTTTAAACTAATGTAAAGTGTATTATTTAACCTATTTTCTGTTATTTTATGATCTTATATGCATTAAATTAAATAATATAATGATATTGGTTCATGATTATCGCAGAACTGCAAAAATTGATCTATAAAAATATTAATAATTTTTTTAATGATTCATTATCATAAATGAAAAAATGATTTATGGTAACATTTTATAATATGGAAAAAAATTAATACCATTTTAGTTCAGTTCTGTAATTGTGTTTCCATACGAAATAAAATCATATACAAAGTAGCCTTTGAAATCTTGTAAAGAACGCACTCAAAACAATGAAAGGAACAAAATACTAAAAAATAAGGGTGAAAAAATCACATAAAACGGTCCTATAAATTCATATGATAATTTATCTATAAAATACTAATTACACACTTTTAAACTTTATACAGGATGGTTAGACACGTTAGATGTATGTCAAACCCAATGCAAGGGAATTCCTAACCCAATTTCCATTCATTGGGTAAACCATCTACTTCATTAACTATGTGTTACTAAAATTGTTTTTGTGATGAATTTTTTTATATTATGTATAATGTTTCCTATATATAGTTTATATAAATATTCCAAAAAATATGTTATGTATCACATCATTTATATGATATTTGTAAGGGTTTTTTCTTCTAAAATCATCTTTTTAAAATTTGTTTTACAAAATTCAAAAGTTATATTTTAATGGAATTATTCCTATTTTTTTATCATTATTCAATTCTTGGGAATTTTTCATAATGAAAGGTTCTACATATATCTCCCTTCAATGTGTTGGGATTGTTTATGTTGGAGGTTAGTTGTACGGTTACTCCAAGTGTATCTACAACGGTTACACAAGATGGTAGCTGTGAGGGTAACATTGTAAGAGAGTTGTGAGGGATAAAAATCCTAAGGTAGACATGATGGTTATAAAAAAGTAATTACTTCCCCAAGATAACATTATGGTTATATATTATTATATATATGTTTTGTGTAAGTCTCATGAAGATCTCATGTTTCACAAAGTAATTTCATATGGCTGACAAGTGTCTATTTTTTGGAAATGATTTCATACGTAACGAGTATTCATGGACTAATGTATTCTTTCCTTCTTTTCATATCCATTAATTAGATTTTTGTGCTCATTACATGTTTTTAAATGATATTCAATATTTATGAGGATGTGTATGGAAATAAATGAATCCATGTCAAATGTTATGAATATTTTTCAAAGAAAACATGTTTTATTTGGAAAGTTTTATATTATAGATGAAATGTATACTATTATTTGTGGTATCCTATCTATATAAATGTGGCACGTTATTCATGTGTTATATACCAATTCCTAAAAACACTAAACATGAAAATATCCCCATTGGAAAGGATGTAAGTTCTTGACTAAAATTCACTATTATGTATTATTATAAGGTATTGTCCCTATAGTAGGCATTAGTGGATAATTTTAAATAAATGTAGGGGTTTGGATGATGTCAATAGAATAAGATAATTGATTTTTAATCTATGTTTATTTTGAAATTAAATATAATTTAAATATTACCATGTATCATTGATGGAGATATTACTGTTCATAATTGTTTTTTGTAGAAGAAACAGGGAAGCTGAAGTGGAGAGGAAATGACATAACCGTATCCTTTCGAAACTGTTGCGCAAAATCATAGGGATTGGAAGTCTGAATCTTGTGAAATAATTTTATTAGATGATATATGAAATAAATGCGGTTGGAATCGATGCCTGAGGAAAACTAGAGTTTCTACAATGGAACAACTTCATAGTGGAACATTGTATGAGACACCACCCTCCTTCATTCAATAGATATTATAACCCGATGGTAGCTAAAGGATGGATTAATGTCCTTGAAATGATATTTAATGTTATGGAATGTTTAGATAAGAAAATATTATGTGATTCAATTTATCATTTTGGAGGTGAAGCTAATCTGTGGTGGTCAATGATCAAGAATATCCTAGGTAGAGATGATATTGATTCCTTAGTGTGGGATGAATTTAAAATTCTTTTCCTTGAAAAATATTTTCCAATGGTGGTTCGATAAAGGATAGAGATAAAAAAACTTTAATTGAAGAAGATGTTGAATGATTTAGTGGTCGTGTATGAAGCTAAAATATTCCTAATGGTTATGTATGCTCCCAATTTAATTCTGGATCTTTATAAGAAAATCAACTATTTTTACATAGGATTTAATCCTAGGTATCTACGGGCTTTGGCCTCCTATGAATTCAATAGCTAAGAAAAACTAGAATGATTTGTTTGAGAGTGTATAAATGGAGTTTTATAATGATCACTTCCACATTGACAATAAAGAGTGGAAGTGGTCCAAATAACCAGAGATGGATATGATTCAATCAAAGATATTTGATGGTAAGAAAGTATAGTTTTAGTTTGTGAAATGTGTGGAAAATGAACCCAAAGAAAATTCCGTACAGAAACCAGGAAGTGTTTTCTTTGTGGTATGTTTATTAATACGGATTGATATAGTATTGAAAATGACCCTAAAACTAATCCTGATAATAAAAATGTCATGTGTTTTTAATATGGGGAGATGGGTCTTTGTGAAAATCCATACCCAAAGATAGAACTGAATGGTATAAAGAAGTTGTAATATAACTAGAAAGGTGTATTAATACCCTTTATGACTACATTAGAAGTCATCATCTTTACCAATGATGTTGTATTAGCTACCTTGTTTGTTTAATAAGATTTTGATAATGTTTTTTTATATGGGGTGTAAAAATTCAATTATTTTTAATAATTTTTTTCCTAAATTTGTAATATCACCTCAACAAATGAGACTAGAAAATATTTTTAAAACCCCAAGGGGAAATATTACAACAAAGAGGAATTATATGAATCATTCTATTTTAGTCCATGGCTATAAATTACCTATAATCATTGATTCTTTTACCTTTTAATAGCTTTATTTCATCCATGGTATGGATTGGATTTCTTTTTATCTTGATAAGATTGATTATAGAGATAAATATCTTGGTTTTCTGATAGAATTACAGTTTTTATACAATAATGAACCCATAAAATTCACAAGATATCAAGAAGAAGTGAAAATTTTGAATGATAGAAATTATTCGTATCTTTCACATATTATTGAAAACATGGAAACTATTCAGATTCATTCTGTGCTAGTGGTAAATGGATATCTTGATTTTCCATAATGAGTTACCCAATGTCATAGATCATCGAGAATTTGAATTCACAGTTGACTTAGTTACTGATGCTAAAATAATTTCAAAACCCCATTATCTAATTGCTCAAATGGAACTTATATAATTGCAAAATAATTTTTTAGAGTTTTTGGATAATGGATTCATTCTTCCTAGAACATCACTATGAGGTACTCCTATTTTATTCGTTAAAAATAATGGCAGTTCCATGAGATTTTAATTTGATTATAGATTATTTAACAACTTCACTATTAAAAACAAGTATACTTTGCAACATATCAATGAATTTTTTGACCATCTCTATGGGGATAAATGCTTTTCGAAGATTGACAGGAGATCCGGATACCATCTATAAGGGCCCAGACTTAAACATTATATAATCTGGAATTAAATGAATAATTCACATTGGAGATCATTTCAGGTTTATAGTTTTAGAGAATTAGGCAATAATATTTACATAACAACTAGAATATTACAAGTAATCACTACTACTCAGTATCCGTTTTTTCATAAAATAAAAACTCTTAAAAAGACACATGTCCACTTCCCTATTTTAGACAGCATTACTTTTCGTTGATCCCATCCTTGAACCTATTCATATTTAAGACCTATGGAAAACATTTCAAAACATGGGATCAGTATAAAAAACATAGTAAGAGTTATAAAATAAGGAAGGATAACATTTTCCAAAAAATAAATATAAAACCATGAAACCATACTTTTCAATCAAAACATACCTTATGAAATCCTAAGATCTATGAATCACACAAAAAAATCATAAATTATAAAGGTTACTTATGGAATCCATATCAAAATTACACTGTAGCTATCACATCTATGTAGGGAGTTACACTTGGAATACCCATCACAGTATATTCCATAAATCTCTTAGAAGAAACATCACATTTACCTCTGTCATGTTACCCAATGCATTTGAGAGCTATCTAGGGCTCACCCGCCCTACGATTATCACGGAACCACCCATATACTTAAACAATTCCCAATAATCATAACATAATCATAACATATAACACATGTATAAAATAAAATGTATAATTTCCACATTCTATTATATCAAATCAAGTTATTTAAATAAACAATGTTTTATCAAATAATTTTCAATACCTTTTAAAAAGAGATTTTTGAATCAAAGTGTCCCATACCACATTGAAGCATTTAAATGAATTATCATTTGGAAAAATTAATTTCCATATAAATAAATCATAAAACCCATTTTGAAAACATGGACATTAATGAGAAATATTTTGAAGAATAATTCTTTAAAACATTTAAAACTATATTTTAGTTAAAGTGTTTTTTAATAAAAAGAAATACGTTTGAATACAAATAATTGAAGAATAAATTTTAATCAGAACTTTATAATATCATAAGAACAAAGTTATTCATGATATAATATACCAAAAGACTGTATATACACCATATAATAGTGAATTGGTGCATAAATACAATGAAGACTCATTGGAAATGTAAATTGAGATCAAATCCCTTGTAAAGATGGTATCCTTAAATTCAGTATAAATCAATTACATAATTATGTGTAAAAAAAATAAATACCCCCAATATAATTTAATAATAAGTGTAAAATAATAAGAGGTCTTTCAAACATATTAATATGATGACATATTTATAAATTACAAGGTGAACCCATTGAATTGAAACTGAGTTAAGAAGTTTCCTTGTAAAGATTTGACATCCTAGCGGCGTCACGTTAAAATTCCGAAAATGAATTGATAAAATAAAAGGGTATATCATCACTTGGACATAATTTTTACATCAATGAGGATATATAATTACATATCCCAAAATAATTATATGTAAATTAAAAGACATTACAAAAATAAGTCTTTTAAATAGTGGAAGGTCAAAGGTTCCCTTACTGATTTGGTAACTTACAAAACATATGCCACATGAAAAAGGATCATACAATGAAGATGTAAATACACATAAATTAAAGTATCTTACAAAAATAATATAATAATTGGCAGAACATACACCACAGAAAAGGAAGTCGTGGAAAATTTAGCATGAATCTCACGGGGATAAAAAGTGAGATGAAAACCCCTTACCACGTTGTAATCAATCGAGACATATGACCCAAAGTTAAAAACCATATAATTAATCATAGAATACCATGAATGTAATGAGAATTATGATAATATATATATATATATCAAAAGATAGTACACAATACACCACATGCAATACAAAAGTGGCGATCAATGGAAATCAAACGGAATAAAATGTTAGATAAGAAAATCCCTTACCTGTTGTCTGACTTTACTCGATCATTATTTAATCTCCTAAATAACAAACTAAAGTTAATTTATACTTGATTAAGAACATTTTTAAAGTTTATAATTCTTTTTATATTACTTATTACCATGTTATAAGCATTATTTAATCATTTGTGTTAATAATGATCATTTTGTTGATATTTGGTACTTGAGTCAAAAATGGATTTCTTATAACTACATGTTGTTCATGTGGACAAATTTTCATTATATGAAGAATTATATTCATAATTTAGATATCATATATATCATATATATCATATATATACATTATATACATGTATTTATAATAGTAAATAACATTTAGAGGTAAGAAATGAAAAGCCATGTTCATGGAGACGGTAAGTCGTACGTACGCATGAACGCTACATTCATTTATATTTCTTATTTTAATGGAATTAAAACATAATGATACATAGGTATATTATAATTCAAGTATAATATCATATATAATATCCTTAACTCTATCCTTTATACATCCTACATAAGGCATTACCGAGTCGCATCACTTTGAGGGGGCGGTAGTCTGCGGTTCCTCAAATGAGATTATCGTATTTACCCACTATGGAAACCATAATGGCATGATATAAATGGAAAATACAGAATAATAAAGAAAACAGAAACATAATATATATCATATATAAATACAGTTCCATCATAATGGCCACAATTAGAGGCGTTTGGATATATTTGAACAATCATCGTTTCGTGAGGTGTTAGTTTACCATCCACAGAAACATTATGTTCATCATCCATTATATGGAGGTGTGTGTAAGTGTAGTTTGAATCCTTCTCATGAAAAAAACCTAGTATAATGAGGATACTGGTTTTGTTACAATAGAATGTAATAAAGGAGTTTATGGTTTGGAGAAGTAAAATAAAAGGAAACAAATTAATAAGAACGGTTACCTTTAATTTGGCTAACTCCATTTGGTTTGAACCAGATTTCATCTTGAAGTGCCTTATTCCTAACCTAAGGCTTTTAGGAGGAGGATAGGGATGTAGGGAGCTTAATTGGGCAGATTTAGGATGAGACAAAAGGCTTGAGACGTGGGTGGAATTGGTTAGAAGTGGTCTCCTTTTATGAGGGAGAGGAGGGGCTCTTTAGGAAAGTGTTAAAACATTATTTTATAATATATTGATATTCTGTTTCTAATGGTCCAAAAAATAAATATATTAGAAGATAAGATGACTCAAGGTCGAAATAAAATCGTCCAATAAGAATTGGACAGGTTTTGGATAATATTTTAATCATTATAATCTTATTTATTTAAATGTTTTATTAATGAGGTAAACACATCATCATTATTGTGTCATAAATAATTTTTATTATAAGGTGTCGAAAAATTATAAAATAAAATACTAACATGTAGGAAATATTTTTAGATTTCAAAATAATATTTATAGTCTAACATATGACTTATATAACACTATATAAATATTAATTTATTAAAAGATATTTTCTTCTGCCATTTTTGCCTTTACTTTATGTTAATTAATCTAAATTGTCATTATCACTCCCAAGTGGCTCAATGAGGTTCCAAAATCAACTAAAAGATTCCCATGGCCGTAAATGACTCAACCAATAATGTTTGTACAAGTTTCAATGTAATTTTAAATTATTATAATATTTTGTTTACCTTGAATTACCTTATTTACCTTTAACCGCGATAAATAAAAGTCAAAAGTTACTATTTAAAAAAAATATTTTCATCTTATTGAACCACATTTTAATTCTTGATAACAACCATGTATGTCAAATTTTTTAAATTCAATTCAAATAGGTGGTAAAATTTCATTTAAATTAAAAATTCAATTTTTTTAACTACCACTAAGTGGGTTCACTATTCATCAAAAATTGATGTTTTTCAGAAAAATACCAAAAATTCCGCCTAATCTATATTTGATATTCCAAATTCAAAAATTATTCCTATTTTTTCAAATTCAATACATTAAAGTGGAAATAATTAATTTTAAAATATATTACCATTATCAAAACAAATAAACTGTTTTTAGAAAATAATAACTATCAAAAGATTGATACATGTTTATGTCCAATTTCACAGTGAAATTAATTATAATGACCAACATTGGATTAAATAACATAAATATATTTTTGTTTCACTTTAATACCAATATAAAAGATAACATAACAATTTTAATAAATTATATTAAAAATCACTTTTGAATTAAAATACAATATTTTTCACTATTCATTATGAAATGAACTTTATCGGAAAAATTCCAACAAATTTACACAAAGTAAATTTTGATGTCCCCATTCTAAAAAAGGATATTATTTGGTCATAAAGAATGTATTAAAGTGACCAAAACTAGATTTAAAAAGGGTTCACCATTAAAAGGAAATAAATCGGCCTTTTAATGTAAATTATGCTAAAAATTAAATTAATTCACATTTTAAGCCTCTAACTATTATTGGATAAATGTTAATACATTTAAAAAACATGTATAATCATATTGTAGTTAGTTTCATTCATTCCCACCAAAAAATGGCTAGGAGTTAATTACCGCTTAAAATAATAATATATTATTAGTATGTAACGTAAGATTTCAAAGAAACCCGTTGTTTCGTATCTGGTATTCTATCGAACAAAGCAACCATTTTAAAGTAAAATTAATATTTAATTCAAAAATTAATAAATATGGAAAATTCATATTCTTTATTTACCCGGGATGTTACACAATCTTCTAAAGTTGAAGGAGGATGACATCTCAAAAATAGCTTTTCGTACAAGATATGGGAATTATGAATTTGTTTTTATTTCAGTTAGGTTAACTAATTCACCTATTATATTCATGGAACTTGTGAATTAAATATTTCATGAGTTCTATGATATGTTTTTGGTTGAGTTTATTGATGAAATTCTAGTATTTTCATAGAGTGAGGAGGATCATGAAAAACTTCTAACATCTATTTTAACAACCTTACAAAAAAAATAAACTTTTGGGAATATTTATAAAGATTGATTTTTGGTTTAAATAAATTATTTTTCATGGGAACATTATAAATTATAATGGAATTACAGTTTATCCTATAACTAAAAACGGGTTGATGAATGGCCAATACCTACAACTGGTGCAGAGATTCATAGTTTGTTATTCGATTAAAAGGTTATTACTGAGGGATTGTTAAAAAAATTTCATTGTTATCTATACATCTATATAATTTAACACAAAAGGGGTTAAAATAATTTTTATAGAAGAATATGAAGATTTTTTTAAAGAACTGAATTAGAGATTGGTGAATGATCTAGTTTTTTCATTACCTTCCCAAAATAGTGAGTATCACATCTAATATGACAATTCATTGAATGGAAATGATTGTTTTTTGATGGATAATGATAATGTAATTTATATGATTCAAGATAACTATTTCTACATGAGTTGAATTATCCCACTCATGATTTGTAATTGGCCGTAGTAGTTTTTTATTTGAAAATATGGATGCATAATTTATACGGACTCAAATGTCAAATATATAATGACCATAAAAGTTTGATGTATATATTCATTCATATGGAGTTAAACATAATTCAGAGAAGCTGACTTTTATTGATAAAAGATTATGATTTCACTATCAATTACAATTCAGGAAAAAAAACAAAGTGGTAGATTCTTATAGTCGAAAAATCACACATCATTAACCATGTTGCGTGAGGAAATAATCCCTTGATTAATGATTTGAGGAATTCTGTCTTAGAATCTGATCTTACTGGAAATACATCTATTTTTTCAGATTTCAATAGAGTCATTATTACGAGATAAAATTATGAAAATGCAGAGGGAATACCAAGAGCTAATGAATGAATGTATAATTGGTTAAAATGGGTACGTTTCCCGAATTAATCCTTTCTAAATATTAAGTTTTGTGATTTGTAAAATGAATGTGTGCACCTTGTGATCCCTATATGAGGACATAATTATTGCATGAATATCATAGTTCTTCATTCTCTATTCATCTTGGGAGTACTATAATGTACAAAGACCTCCGGGGGTATTACTGGTGGGATAGAATTAAAACAGACATTGTAGAATTTACTGTGAACAACATGACATGTCAATAGGTTAATGTAGAGTGGGAGTTACTAAAGGGGATGGTTCATCCATTACCAATTCCTAAGTAAAAAATCGGTAAATATATCCAATTACTATGTTATGGGAGTACCAATGAATTATTAAGGTAATAATAATATCTGGGTTATTATTTATTGTTTGACTAAATCTTCACATTTCCACCCAATTTGAGATACACTGCCTTAAGAAAAACTTTCTCGATTGTACCTAAATGAGGTTTTCAGGTTACATAGAGTGCCTCTTTCCATTTTATTTGATCGTGATCCCAGGATAACTTCTAATTTATTGAATGGCCTTGAAAAGTAGTTGGGATCCGAATTAAATATCAGTACAACTTGTCATCCTTAATAAAATGGTTAGTCAGAAAGAATGATTCAGATATTAGAGGATATGATTTTATCTTGTTCAATGGACTACCAGGGAATTTGGGATCTAAATAATTCTTTAGTTTTATATTCATATAATAAAAATTCTCATTCTAGTACACAGATGGATCCTTTTGAGTCACTGTATGGGAAGCGGTGTCGAACTCTTGCTTTTTGGGATGATGTTGTGGAAAAGAATTTTATGGTAGTAGAATTATTAGAGGAAGTGGTTGAGAAATTGATGATTAGCCAACAACTCATGGGGATAGCTTAAAGCAGGAAGAAAATTTATCCAGGAAATAGTAGGAAATTTTTTTCTTTTGTGGTAAGTGATCATATTTCTCTTAGACTCTTTCCATGGAAAAGTGCTAAGCCATTTATTAATAAAGGAAAGCTATTTCCATGGTTTATTAGAGATTATGAAATTTTGGAGATAGTTGGACTAGTTTTCTCACATGTAGATTTTCATTAATGTTTATATCGAGAACATAATATTTCCCTTTTTTCAATGCTGAGAAAGTATGTGTGAGATTATTCTTATTCATTGATCCTTGAAGAATTTCTATTGGAATAGAACATTTCTTAAAAAGAGGAACATGTTCAGATTCTTGATTAAAGAGAACATGTATTGTGGAATACTTTAATCCACTACAAAATTTTTTTGGGGAGAAACCACATGTTTGAAGAACAGACATTGGAATTTGAAAATGATATGAGGGATTGGTACCTCTACTTGGTTAATAAGTAAATAAAACTATAGAGATAAAATTTCCCTAATGTGAGGATAATGTAACACACCAGGGTTTTATAAATAAATTAAAATTAATGAATATTTTTTTAATTAGATATTTATATGTAGCCTTTAAACATATTTTTTCTTCTTCTATGTTTTTGAATTAAAAAAATGGATATCTACGCTTGTGATCAGTAAGTTATTTGAAGTCTAATATAACTAACATGTTCATTTGGTAAATAGTAAAATACTCACATGAATAGTATTATGAACCTAATGAGTAATAAAATATGTTATTATTTAATTTTCATAAGGATTTATGATAATGTCATATTGATTAATTTTTCGTGGTGTTAAAAATGATTTTTAGTATTGAAGTTGTTATTTTTGAATAAAATGATACTTTATTATAAAATAATATATTAATAATATTTAGAAATTTATTTTCAAAAAAATGGAGTTCATTTTTGAATTCTAAATGTCGATAAATAGTTAGGGTGAATTTTTTGTATTTTTCTGATATTCTTGAATTTTTATCACATTAAAATACAGTATAATCTAATTATTAGTTAAATAAACTATTTTGGACATTATGGTGGATGTAAGCCAATTTTTTCCAAAATCAAATGCTCTATTTTAAATTTTTTTGAATAATGAAGATTGTTCAGTGTATAGGAAATAATATGAAAATAATAATTAAAATAATGTAAAATCCCTCCTCTACTTCACTATAAATACCATCATCATTCCCCTATTCCTCTCACATCTCTCAAGCCTTGAAAATTGACTATCTTATGACCAGACCACTCCTGAAGGATCTTCTCTAGGCCCATGACCTGATGGTCTCATCATAAGGCCAATACTAATGGCCTCAATGAGGGTCTCTAGGAGAAGAGATCATGAGGTAAAAATCATCTTTCTTTTTCATGTGTTTTCATTTAAATTCATTCCTTTTCTTATACCCTATTCCAATTACCTTGTCCAATATGTGTGAAATATCTAAAATTTTATATATTTTATATGTTATCAAGTTTAGGTTAAAAAAAATTCATAATCTCCATTCATCTCCTCATCCACTTATTCTAAAAATAATAACAACATCATTTGTGATGTTCCATTTCCCCAAATTGCTGATGATGTTCTTTTAATTTCATTTAATTAATTAAAATATGATCATAAAACCTTATTAATGGTTGAAACATAATTTAAAATTTTTTATGCAACCTATTTAATGTTTTGGAATGAACTTCTATTCATGAAATAAAAGTATATAACGAAACAAGTTCATGATTATCAAGGAACCGCCAAAAATGAACAAAACAAATATCATTACTGTTTTATCTAATGATTCATTTTCATAATTGATGAAAAATGATTCATGGTATCATTATATATTCTAGAAACATATTAATACCATTTCATTCTACTCTAATAATTTCACTTCGATGTGATAAGAAAATAAAATACAAACCGGCCATGGAAATCATGTAAAGAACACACCGAAAACAATGGAAAGAACAAAATACTAATAACATAAGGGTGAGATAATTTTATAAGATTATAATATTAGTTTTAATAAATACAATAATGTTTATTTAAAATATTAATATCACTCTTTTTACCATTATATAGGAGGTTTTAACATGTTTTTTGTAAGACAACCCCATGATAAGGGTTTTCAAACCCAATTTCCATTCTTTGGGTTGACCATTTACTTCATTAATTATGTGGTATTAAAATTGTTTGTGTGAAAATTATTGTTTATTATATGGTTAATTCTTTGTATTTATAGTTTATATACATATTCCAACGAATATATTAAGTCTCACTTCTATTATACTCTATTTTTAGTGCATTTTCTTTAAAAATCCTCTTTTGAAATTATATTTTACAAAATTCTAAAGAAATGTTTTTATGAAATTATTCGTGTTGTATAATTATCTTTTATTTCATGAGAAATTATTATGATTATGGATGCGAACAGTATCTCCCTCTAATTAATTGGGTATATTATTGTTGGTGGTCAGCTGTATGGTAACTCTATGTGTAACAACAATGGTTAAAAAACAAATAGCTTTGAGGGTTACATTGTAAGGTAACTGTGAGGGTTTCAAATCATAAGGAAGCCATGATGGTTACAAAATAAATAACTAATTCCACAATATACCTTTATTGTTCTATTTGTATTCTATATATTTTGTGGAAGTCTCATGAAAATATCATGTTTCACAATGTATGTTTATTTGTGTGACATGTATGTATTTTTGGAAATGATTTCATACGTTACATGTATTAATGGAAAAATGTGTTCTTCCCTTCTATTTATCTCCCTTAAATTGTTTTTAGGATCATCCAATATTTTTATGTTATTTCTATGGGTTCTTATTTTGTATAAGACTAGTAATGAATCCATGTTCAATGTTTAGCAGATATTTCATAGAAAATACTTTTAATTTGTAATGATTTATATTTTAAAAGAAATGGATACTGTTTTTCTGGAATCATATCTTAATAAATATTTAATAATTTTCATGATTCATATCCCAATTATTTAAAAATCTAATGATAAAAAGATCCTCAATGTGAATATATGTGAGTTCTTGACTAAAATCCAAGATTATATAATGTAATAAGCTCGAAGGTCATAAAAAATCATAAAAAACTAGCTATGAAGCAGATTCACAAATATGGAAACAATAATTACTACATCATTTAGAAACATTTGTAAAAACAATAAAACAAGCTACATTAGTGATGTTGAAATTTAGCTATGCGGTTCAATCTAAAGTTTCCAATCATCTACATAGTCAATCACAAAAAAATCCCTAATTGGGCACAATAATGGATGTGGAATTAAATTTCAAATATATTGAATGTTATTAACTAACATTAAAAACTGTTGAATGAAAATTAAAAAATATTTTCTATTAATACATTAATACTCAAATTATATTTTAATTTTCAAATGTTAAAACAGTAAGATATAAATAAAATATAAATTATAGTTAATTCCATAGATTAAAATTAAAAAAAATTATTTTATTTTATTTTTCTATTTAATATTAAAATATAAATTAAACACAGTTGAAAAAATATTGTATCTTAATTAGAAATTTCATTAACTAAAAATTGTAAAAAATAAAATATTTACTATTTGATTTCTAAAATCAGAAAAAAAAATATACACACTAAAAATTGATATATTATAATATAATAAAAAACTAAAATATATAGAAAATATTGGAAATTAATACGAATAAGATAATAGGAAAAAACTATAGAAATTTTTATAGTTTAAAAATTTTATCCTCAAAAGTAATATAGTTAGATTTATAATAAAAAAATTGCATATAAATAATTAAATCGTCATTGTAGTAAAATCGATATTGAGATTTGAGGGAAATAAAACCCACATTAAATTCCCCCACTCTAAAAACATTTCTTATACATATTAAATCACACATTCAAATTTATTGAATTAACATAACTCTTAAGGAGGAATAGATTATAATTCCACCATGTATGTGTTATCATAAGAAAATATCCCATATAGATTCTCTCAAAGAAAAATGAAAAGAATCCTCCTAGAATAATGAAATTTCATTAAAATATTCTGTTAATATTTTAATAAAATGGTTAACATAAATTCTTGGGATTTAATTAAAAATACATCATTATGATTTTAACTAAGACATCTACACTTAACTGTACCTCTTGGAAATTAAACATAAAAAATAATAAGCTCATGTGCCTTGGGAGGTGTTTCAACACCGAGACGGTGGGTTGAATCATATATAATTTTTTCAATTTTTTCCATTAAAAATAACATTTTTGGACCAATTATGATCTGATTCAATCTAATGATTAATAATCCTATTCTAAATGTTGTAAAAATAAATATCATGAGTGTAAAATATTTTTACAATGATTGTTCTCAATGTGGGTGTTCTTCATATGATTACTGGTTAGACTCACTAATCACATATTTTCCACTATAATGACATGTTATTACAACATTCATTTCTCTAGTAGCATGGTGTCCCACAATGCTTTCTATAGTCCTAAAAAACTAGAGTTTAAAACTTACTTTTATAAAAATTATGACCAACAACACAATAATTATGGATTCAAGATGTTGTATTTGACTACAAAAATATGAAAATATTACTTTTTATACTTCAAGGGAAATAATATAGAATATGCTAAAATAATGAAAAACATCACTGAAATGGTTCATCATTAATATCTATAATTTTAACATCTCAAATATATACTAGACCAATAGTTTGTGAAATAATGATTATATATGTAAAATAATTATTTTATATCACATTTAGGGTATTTCATACTATCTCCACAAAATTTTACTGTGTAGGAAGCTAGTATCTAAACTATGTGTGATAAATAATTTTTTCATTAAATTTTCTCTAAATATTAGTGATCTTACGAACATAATATTCTTGTAGAATTCATGAAAGAATTTATACTAAAAAATTATTTTGTTATTCAGTTATTTATTATAATACAAATATGAAGATGTGTTATAGAGTTTAATTTTGTTCAATTCGATGAATAATAAAAAACAAGCCTCATGTCATCATATAACATATTGGACTCCTCATATAAATTTATTCATCTTTTTATAACATATACACATAGAATTTTTTATCAATATACATATTGTAATTTATACAATAATGCATCATTCCCAAATAACAACATCACATGTAGTAACTACATACAATATATTATGATATGTGATATTTTATTTTCACATAAAAATCCATCCACAAATGATTTTATTCCATATAGCATCCTCTATCGCATATATACTTCATCCACAATGTAGTATGTGAAAACATGAGAATATACCCTCGTAGAGTTTCATTTTCTAACTGTTTTTACAACATTAATATCATCCTCGTATAGATTTCCACATTATACATCATGGTGAACCTCAAATCGTTTTCTCACATAGTAGAAATACCCAAAAAATAAACACTGAGTTTCTTAATCTCAATTTACCATATAGAATGAATCACATAGTAGTCTAATTTATCTATATACATCCTTCTCAAATACCCATGATAGAGATATATTGTATCCATGTAGAACATATCTCTAATAAATCAACATCACAATTTATATTTATGCTTTGAATAAATCCTTATTCAATTTTAAAACATCAAAAGTGCCTTGGAGTACCCCTAATGGTATTTAGATTATTTTGAGGTTCCAAGTCATATAAACTATCATCCAAAGAAAGATTCATATGGGGGATGATGAAGACATCCACAAAAATAATTAGATGACATTGATTAAGAAGATTAAATGGACCATATTTTATCCTCTATTTAAATGTTTCATGAATAGTGTCACACACAACCACACCCCGAATTGGTACTGGCATCCATCATTTCCATATTATATTACCCAAATAGTGATTTCTACTCATTCGATAGGGATAGTAGGTATCATAACATGGCTTTACGACCAACAACACCATCCAATACACTAGAGTGGTATACTCCAATGTAATGTGTTCCCACGAGTATTGACATGTGGGCCTTATACACAAGCCCTCCCAATACCAGTGGGTAATATACCCCTCTATAACACATTCGCTGTTATTGGATCCTTCTTTGAGATTGATTTAACTTCAATCCCCACAAGGATGTGGTCAATATCGGAATAGGTCATTTTTCTAGTGGTAAGACCTATTTTTTCAATTCCATATTAAAATATATAGATCTATAGAAAAATATAAAAACTAAAAATATATTGCACAAAAACGTATAATCCTATCATTCTAAAATAATCATACACAATATTTTGTTTAATGGCCTCCATTTAAATCTCCAATGTAGTATAAAAAATAAGACAAACACTATAACATGTGTCGTTAAGTTCACATAATTGTCACATTTATTCAGGAAGTATTATTCAATTGTGACATCTATTTACATTTGATTAATCAATTTTAATTTTGTAAGATTCACTACTATATATAAAATTTATGAAAAATTCATCCTATCTCACAAAAAATATCCTGAAAAAATGATCGAAAAAATATAATACATAGGTTCAACAGATTCCCTAATAATTAGACACATGAATTTTATTATAAAATTAAATAATTATAATGTAGGAAACATAAATCCTTTAATAATGTGAAGAATAATATAAAAATGTATGATGAAAAGAAATGATCAAACTATAACAAGATTTTTTATATAGACCATTTATTGTCTTATTTTATAAGTATGATTCAAAAATAATAATCAATTCCTTGATTGATGCATAAATTAATCCAAACATTTGAAAAATTAATATAAGTTAATAAAATTAGAAAAATATATTTTCCTAATTTAATCAATGGATATATTAAATAGAAATATATATTAAATGGAAATATAATCTTATATCTTATTTTAAAATGTTTCACCCACAATAAAGTGCTAAATAAGAACAAAAATTCACAATTCCCAAAATCAATAAAGGCGTTCTGATCGATTTTATATTGATCTACTATTAACCCCAATTAGTATAAATCTTTCCACACACTCAAAAGACATATATTGTCCATAAATATTGTTTTATAGGTAGATGAATATAATTGTAAATTTTGGATCAAAAAAGGTCTTTAATTTAATTATTCAGTGACATGTTGAAGGGTAATAACGATAATCACAAAATATAATTCCACAAGTTCCCACACTTTCCAAAATATAAATTAAAAAGTACATGATTTTTTGTAATAGAATAAATGATTCCCAAATCAATTAATAAAATTAATTTTTGTTCAATGATTTCACATTGAACTTATAGTCAAGTAAATAGTAATTTAATGGTTGTAAATTGAGGACGAAATTTGTATTCAAAATTATTTCAAACAAGGATTATTAAAAAAATCAGGATAGTAAACATTTTATGAAGTATCCAGGAATAAATTATGTTTTTACTACTATTTAAAAAACCACCACATGTTATTTTAATGAATGGGATGAATTATTTTATATGAAATAATAAAAATATTGTAGCTATGTACAACTAAGAAGGAAGCATGAAATCACATTCAAGTTTTAAATAGTCATGAAAAATAAATTATAATACTCCCATGATAATTGATATGAGTACTTATTCTTAATAAATGATCACTCTATTTTCTTTTAATTTTTTTAGTCTCCCAATATTGATACCTTTAAATGAAAAATATATGATACATTAGATCCAAATATTAAAATTAAAAAATTATTACAATAAAAAAAATTGTGTGTTTATTGAATCATGAATTGATCTATGTGAATATGATAAAAGAGTGATATCCATTGACTAGGATGATGGAGTTTTTTTATTACTAAAAAATGAAAAAATCATAAATGAGACACCTCCTATAGAACAATTAATTTATAGTCCATATTCATAATCATCTATAAAATGACCATAGTCACTATGATTATGTTGTTCCAATGTAGGAACCACAATATTTGATTCATCCATACCTGCTTCCCTATACACTAGTTCTTAAAACATTAACAAAATCTATTTTATTGTGGACAGCATTTTTAATTTATAAAAGATGTATATACATCATGGTTTGGTGGAATAAAAATATTATACTACATGATAGGTCAATGAATTAGTTTATGAACAGTGACCATAATCCAACAATAAAAAATATCCATGAAAATACAATGTACTTCCCTGAATTTTGAAATTTTATGGATCAAAAAATTATCGAAATGGAAAAGTTAAACAAATAGTCTAGGATACTTCCCCTTAAATTTTGGCCACCTCAGCAATGGTTTGAAAAAAATCTTCATTAAAAGTCTCCAAATTGATATTTTTTTGTTTGTTTAGATAGCTTAAAATTTATTAAAAATTGATTGTTCTTATGACACATGAATAACCATGATCTCTAAACATGTACCTAGATCCTCAAATCTATAGAGGATGTAGTGTAAACCAGATTATATTCAAAATAACTAAAATCACTAATGAGACAAGATTTATAAAAAAAATAAAAAACTCTCTAATATTGTTCAACATTATCTTCTTATAAAAAATGCGGTGACCCTAAAATAATATATGAGGTAAGAGTGAGTTTTCCAAAATCCCCAAGGGTTTATTCAAAATTTAATACATCTTCTATAGTGTATTCTATGGAAAATTAATGTTTTACACAAGATGGGATGCAGAGAAAAATCATTGTAGAATCATTAGATAGAAATGAAAAATATGTTCATCAGAAAAAAAGACTATTGGATTTATCCTCTAAAATATTTTCATCTTCTCCAATTTCAACAGGTATCCTTTCATTCAAACCATAAATAGTATTAACATAAAATTGAATTAACATTAATAATATTAAATCAGAGATATGATCAATTTCATAAAAGGGATGAACCAGATCATTTTCTCATTATTGAGGGAAAACATGTTAACCTGCATTATGTTTTTATCTAAATATTCCCATATTTGGGTCATAAATCCCCTATAAATTATTTTATTATTAATTTAATATATTCATCATTCATTATAATATATTGAACAATTTTTTTCATGGAATTATCTCTAAAATAATCATCCAAACATGTTGGAGGCTTCACCATTATTTTATTCTTATTTTATACTTTGACATTTTATTTTTTTAATTATGTTGTTCTTTTTTGATTATTTTAATTAAATACAATGGACACTCATTCGATTCCATTTCTAACAAAAACTCCAAAACAAGATGTGTAATGGTATCTAATGAACTAATAAGAAAATCATTAATATAATCCTACTCAAATCATGACCATGAAATGTATGACAATCCAATAATAATGTTTTCTGAGGTATTCAAAGGTTTTATCCTTCTATGAATGTACTAAAAGTTGGAATATAAAAAACTAGAGAAATTTGGTGTTCTATAAGTGAAGAAGAAAACATAAAAAATAATTCTATACTATATTATAAGTAACTACATTAATTATATAATGAATATATGATAATTATTAAGATATATAATTGACCATAAAAAATTTAGGTTTTTTTCAATAAGAAAATATTTACCAAACATGAAAATTATTTCTTAAAAATTACTTAATCTCACTATATTATTATGATAAATTCAAACTAAAATCATAATATTCTCATTGAATTGAGAAATAAATATTTTCAATATCAATGGACATGATGTAAATTTATATGGTATTTATAGAAAATAATTTTTTTTAAAGTAAATGAAAATAACCATCATTATTTTTAATTTCCTTCAATCCATTAATCAACATCACGTATAAATTTTAAATGATACATATAAATTTAATATTAAGAAATAGAGACTTAAAATTAATAAAAAAATATATTATATTATCTCTCAAATAATATTATTTTACTCTAAAGTCCCAAGGCATTATTATTTTTATTGAATATTAAATAAATTCAATCTCTTTAAAATCCTATGATACAAGAAAATTTGGGTTTATAAGTAACATGATACTCCGCTAAAATATTATATAAGAATAACTATTATAACCATGCTATAAACATGGATGGTATGAATAAATATAAATAAATTTTAAAAATGAATATTTTACACAAGTTCATTGGTTATAAATTGATTATATGAAAGTAATAATAATTTCAAATCTAATGAATTGTTTTCTGGAAAATGGTATTCTTTCAAAGAAAATGATATCATTAAATCTTTTGCACATAAGATAATATTATATTTTATAATTTTTAAATATATGGTTGACAAAATGACATTAATATTTTATAACATCAAATACAACTTTGTCTTTTTTTAATTTCATCTGGAATTTTATGAAAATTTTCCTTATTGAATAAATAATAAAAAATGCTTTTACTGAAAACTATAATACGAATAAATTTTTTTAAAAAGATAAATTATATTTTTACACTTTATTATAGTAAAATTAGTAAATTTATATTATAATCAATAATATTTATTTCATTTAAATTAATTTAAAATTTACTCTTTTTTATTAAATCCTTTCGATACTTATGATAATTTTCTCTTTCGAAACTCTTTTTGTCATCGCTTATATGGGTATAATTTTAAATTAAATTATAGCACATATATTTATTGAATATTTAAATATATATTATATTTTTTTTATAATAATAATATATATTATATAATAATGTAAAAATACTTTTTTGTCATAAAGATAAATAGAAGCTGTGAAAATTAATTATAACCGCAAAGTTAAAATCTATCTTTGGGGGGGGGGGGTTAAAAAAATATATTATGATTTAAAATGACCAACCATAATTTTTAATACACATTATATTAACACATCTAATCCCTATAACCTATAATATTTGATAATGAAATTTTTTTCTGGTTTTAGAATGATAAATGTGTGTAGGTAAATGATTATTTTTAAAGATCACATGTGTGTCGTATCCCCATCTTATAAAATCTCAACCACAATCCACCCCATTTACACTTCCAAATAATTTTTTTTCCAATAACTACTCAAATAACTTTATTAATCCTCTATAAAAGTATTATTTCCCTTTTTTTGATAAATTTCTTCCTCAGATTGTGAGAAATGAATAACATAACAGGTCTCCTGAGAAGTGGTAACACTATTAAATGATTGTTTTTTTATTTCATCATCCACATCATTCATATTATATTCTGTAATGATGAAATAATAACATAATTATATACCTTATAATTATAATATTTTTAATTGAATAACATATATCAATATCCTCTTCTATCTAATGGGATGAAAAATTGTTGATGATGTGTATGGAATACTACCGCCTCGCAAACCGATGTGACAAAATTTTTATCAAAACCACTTATTATTAGGTATAAGGATGTATATAATATTTATATATAATATTATTGATATATTTAAACTTTGGTAACTATAATATGATATAAAATTTATTGCATTCCATTTAATAATTATTTGATAATGTCGTTCATTTGTAAAGTGAACTACAACCTCACAAAGATATATGATTTATTTTTCACTTGTTCATTACATGGAAGGTAAAAGGGATATATTTAATAAATATTAAAGAGGTAAATATATGACATGAAATAAATTATGTGAAATTAATAAATCATGTCCTCCCAAAACATTTTACCCTTTAAGGGGATGGTGCCATCACACAATCATATGTACGACCTATAATCTCCATAGATCAATGAATCCCATTTTGCATTCCCAACACATAGTAATGGTTATAATAATGAATCTATGAGTAAAGATGATATTTATAAAATTATTATAATTCTATATATAATATATTTATATCCTATATACAATAACATGATCATTCATGGAAAAATACTCATTAGAAAACAAGGAAATTAATACCCAATACAATATAAATAATGAATTATTATTTACAAAAATGAGATGAAAGGTTATAATAATATAATATATGATATTAAAAATATTATTTTGGATCGATTAAAATTTTAGAAAATTATTGAAGTCATTATACATGATTTTAAATCACATTTAACCAATGGAATGTGGGAGGAATGGGAATTCATCTCAATTTAAATTTCATTGAGACAAATTTGTTAATATGAAGCTTTTCACTACTATGTGGTATATATAATACCCATTTTATGTATTTAACAGGAATAAATTTTTTCATGATTATTAATTAGTTTTTTCTATTTTATTCATGATGAGGATACGATTTAAATGTTACAAAATACATTAAAATTATTATTCAATATCATTTTCTTTTAAAAATGTTTACATCCTCTTGAATAATAAATTTCTTGTTAACATATATCATTAAATATTGATGTGATTATAAATATCCACATTATTTAATTATGTATTTTATTATTACCTAAAACATATACCACTTTTAAATATGTAGTATACATTGAGTTTATTATTCACCCATGAAATATTGATAATTCTGTTTCCTTTACTCAATATAGATATTTTATTCTATTTCATATTGAATCATAAATTTAATATATTATTAGATATATTATTAATGATATGTAAATTAAGTTACAGGGGAGCTCCTTTATTGATAGCTCATTGTATAATTCATAGGTATCATGATAAAAAATAGTTTCCCAAATCAGATGGAGTTTATCCATAGTTTTAAAATGTTTTGGGAAATGTGTTGAGAGTATAGGTATTAAGATTATTGGAATCATGACATCTAGTTATTATTAATTTAATTCATTTACATAAAATATTGATATTATTATCCATGATATTTTCACATTTGTATTATCTTTGGGTTAATTTCATTTTTACTATATTGATTAAATGATATGGTTGTTCATTAAGGTACATGACCATATTGATTATTCCATATGTCACACTCAAGTTATTGATTAAATTGAATGGATTTTCAGTTTTATATTTTTAAATAAATAATTATATTATTTACTCATGATATAATACATTTTGTATAACCCTTAAAATGTATTTGAGATCATCCTTATTTGTATTCATTTAATCAGTTTTGAAAATGAATATTTTGACAGAATTTCAAGGATGTGGATTATTTTCTTTTATAATTTTTTATTTTATTTTTTTACGATAACATGTTTACCATGTTTGAATCTATTTCATAAAATCTTTTAAACTAATCAACCCCTTGGTATTTGACCAAATGTATATTTTTAAATGTAATAGTATGTGCATTAGATTCGGGTTATTGGAGTTGTGGTTGTTGTAGTTGGAAATGGATGATGTTTTGTAGAAATATTGATTAAAATCTTAATGAAGACATGGATTATGGAACATAACACAAAAATTGACTTAGAGGAAATATATATATAAGAACATACTACATATTTGGGGCGGAATAGATTATATGGTCTATCATATAAATAATTCTATGTTTGTATAATAAAAAATGATATGCTTTTTTAACATTCATACCATGGGGTAAAATATATAAATAATGGACATGAAGCATGACTCTAGTGTAACCTAGTACATTATAATGGGCCTTACTACGTACATCCTTTAAAACACTTGGGGATATGAATTAGATAATTTACACATTCATTACGAACAATTATGAAGAATTTGAAAATTATGATATCCCCAAAAAATCATGTTTAAGATTCTAAGATAAAAAATGTATAATTTTTTAATTTTGGGTATGAGTAAAACCATATTTTCAATTATACATTCTAATTTAATATTTATAATTTTATAAGATAATCTATTATATTACATTTATTATAAATAGCATCTCAAGTGATGAATGATTTCCATAATCAATGAAAATGTGATGATTTCCATACTGAGTATGTCAATATAGTTTGTATTAGGATTGATAATATCATGGATACATTAGGGAATCATAATCTAGACAAGAAGAAGAACCTTTCCCAGAAGTAGAATCCTATTACACAACTTGGTTCTCCAATAATGTATGAATTAATTCAAAATAAGCCCCATAATTTTGTGGACCTAATAATATAATGGTTGCTGAGAATTGGATTAAATTTATGAACAATATATTTATGAACCTGGGGTGTGATAAAAAGGAAATGGTTACAATTTCATCATATTGTCTTAATGTCGATGGTGTTCCACTCTGGTTATTGATATATAATACTAGTGAAGAAGTGAAAATAAAACTAATATAAAAAAAATATAAGTAATTATTCAATAATTATTCACCTCATTACCAATTAACTTTATTAAATTGAATTTTACACATCTTAATGAAAATTTATATTGAATTTGTTGATGAGTATGAGGATACATTTACAACGATAGTTGGTATGATATAGATTACCTATGAAAAAATTAAAGATTAACCATTTCATTGAAGAGATAATTCCATGTCCATAAATGGTGTTAGTATCTAAAAAAATTTCATTATATGATAATATATGTTTAAGTTGAATCATAACAAATATTTAATTTTCAAGATCATACATTCTCATGGGAAATAATGAAAATAATAGGTTGAATTAGAACTAATAAAAATGTAATGCATTATATAAGTTGAATAGAATTATGTAATTTCCATTTTTTGAGAACTATTGAAGTTATGTTCTCCATAAATGCATGAAGGGATTGAGAGTTTATTATAAGAATTGGGATAGAGGTTATCTAGATAAATAATGATAATGGCTAAATGAAAAAAAAAATCAATGTTTAAATTAATGTTAGATGGGGAACTAAGCAAACAAATTCCCCAAGAGTCAATGGAATCTACCAAAAAATAGGCCATGAGGAGAAGACTATGTTTATATAATCACTATAGATAAGGTGAAAGTACCTAATTGTATATTTAAAGGTACTTTAAACTAATCAAATTTAGCTAATTCATTATTTTATTTCTTATTCTCTCACTATTTTATATTATTCTTGTTTTACAATAATATAGTTATTTCCCTATAATTTTAAGAAGGGAGTTATTAACAAACAATTCCAATTGTTTGTCTCATTATAAATTTAAAATGTTAGGTATTCCCCAATATGACACTCAAACAATAAATATTTTACAAAAATATTATCATTCTGATAGTTTACTTCTATATACTCAATGGTATTGAATGAATTTCAAAACATGATATAAAAACTTATGGAAGGAATATGGAAATTTCAATTTTAGATGTTGATGTAGAATTTAATATCTTTAGAGAGTAGATATCATCATCTAGCTCATTTATACATAAAATAAAATTCTATATTCTAAATGATATTGTGGGGGAATAATAGAAAATATTATAATTTTATGGATAAGTTAATAATCAAATTGGGAATATACATATTATATAGTAAAACATTACTCTATTTCCAATTGAATTACACAGTCATCTACCAGATTATTTATTTTTCTTTCTCATTGATTTATTCCTTGATGTAAGATCAATATCAAAGACTCCATATACAATGTTCACTATTGAGTTAGTTGAGTATATAAATCAACTAGAGGGGTTATGTGATTAAGGATTTATATGCCCTAGTTTTTAAACATGGGGATCTCCTATTTAAAAATTTTGAATTAATATAGACCCATGAGGTGTTATATTAATTATATATAAATCAATGTAGTTATCATTTATAAAAATTATCAACATAATTCATTTGATAACTTATTATTCCAAATTTCGCCAGCCCAATATTTTTCAAATATTTTCCTTTATTCTGGGGATAATCTGTTATGCATATAGATAAAATAAATTATAATGAAAACATTTTTTTGGCATATTGTCCACAAAAGTTTACATTTATTCCATTTGTATTAACTAATAATCCCTCTATTTTTATGGATATATTTAATAGATAATTTATGGAATATAATGATAATTATTTTATGGTATTCATTAATGAAAACATAGTATATTATAAAATCGGTTTGGACCATGAGAATAACATAAAGATCATTATTGACACTCTTTTAAGAAGTGTGTATTATGGGGAATTTAGTGAATGTCATTTCTATCTTAAAGAATATTATTTACTTTGTCATATTGTCGCTATAGATTTCATCTTAGTCGATATAGTGAAGAAATAGGTTGATAGAAAATGTCCTACATCAATGAAAATAACTATGGTATGAATTTTCATGGTTTGGAAAGTTACTATTAGGGATTCAATCATAATTGTTATTGATTGTCTAGCCAAATAAACAAGCATTGGCATTATGGAGTTTTGTTTTATTAGAAAAAATAATGTAATGAATGGTTTTTTTATTTCAAGAGTAGGTTGGATAATGAACCAATTTTGAAACTACTATCAAGAAATGATGTTGATTTTTTTAATGATGAATAGAATAATGTAATGATTTCTGTACTTATGAAAATTGCTAATGTTATTTCATATGAATCGTGGAAATTGTGGAATCATCAATAAAACTATCATAACCATGATAATGAGTGGGAATCTGAAATATATTATTTGATGATATGCAGAAATTATCTTCCAGATGATACATGTGAGCTATATAGAAATCATAATATCCCATGATACATGTTACCCCATAAATAACTCAATATGTGATAAAGTAATTTTTTCAAGAAACTCATGGATTATGATTGTTTGATATATTACTACCCATGAAATAAAAATATAGAATCAGATGTTTTGAGTAGGAACGATCATGCAATTCTAACCCAAATGTAGATTGGGAAAGATCTTATGTTCACGGTTATAATAAATATTGATATGGGAATTATTAAAGAATAATATACATCACACATTAATAAAGTTATTTTTAATCCATCATTAATTTAAAATATAAGAAGTTATCATTTTGACAACGATAATAATGAGAATAATATTAATGATGTGAATGATAAGAACTTAGAAGTCTTTGATTTTAAATATGGTTTTACAAATTTTATATATTTATTATGTATTCCATATATACCTAATCTAAAAAGTTAATTGGTGGATGAAACCCATATATAAGATTTAACTACAATCCATAGTAGAACAGTGATGTATTCGGAGTTGAGGGATCTTTTATATGGGATAACATGGAGGAAATTATGTATTATTTACCAAGATTAATGGGTTTTCAATATATCAAGGATGAGAGAAAACAATATATATGATTCATGGTACATTTTCCAATAAAAATATATAATTTATATAAAATTTAATATGAAATTGTCATAGTATTAAAAAAATAATCCATGAGTTAAAGATGCAATATGGGTTATTTTTGATCGCCTAAATTTTTTTTCACATTTCTAATATATAAGAGAAAATTCACCTATTGAGAACCTTGAAATGCTCTAGATTCATAAATATCTAATACTTCATGGTTTATCTATTTTAATCATGCCAAACAGTTATCCCTATATTAAATTTAAATTATAGAATAGTTCCTAGAATTCTCATGAAACTATGCTTAATTTTAGAACCACCTAACATACTCAATATAATGGAATATCTAAAAGGATTTTTTGATACATGGAATGGCATTTTGAGCTCATTCTCTCTCAATTTTCCTGTTATATGGGATCCTTATTTACATTCTCTAGTGTTTTCCAACTACAATAGTTTCCATTCATGTATTGATATTGCATCATATGATGTATTATATTGAATTTTATGTCAAACAGAAATATTTGGGATGAAAATAATCAATGAAAACGTATAGGCTCAAAACATGTTCAATACAAAACAAAAATGTTAAGACTATTTAGGCTCATATTAAAGAATATCATCATAGGAGAAAGAGTTTTTCCAATAGTCAGAGTAGGTATTTAGTATTCTAAGTGGGAGATCATATATTCATTAATGTATCAAAATCATATATTTTTATATGGATCAATAAGAAATTAATGTTAATCCATTAGAACATATAAATATTTTAAATCCTTGAAAGTGTTTGTTTTATTTATCACTTGTTGAAAATTTCAACAATTATATCAAAAGTATATGATGTGTTCATATATCATTATTAAGGATGTACAACCAGAACCATCAAATGTTCTCATATAAGATAAAATAGAATTTGAGTCTCTTATATCATACAATTAATAACTCATCCAATTTAATAATTTTAAATATGAGGTATTAATAAATCATATTACTCCACTGCTTAAGGTACATTGGAGACATCATGAAATATAGTAAGCGATGTGGGAACCAGTTGATATTTTGATTAAGAACTACACCCATCTATTCCTAAGATAATATACACAAAATATTAGGGAAAATATTTTTGTATGAGGGAATAATGTGACACCCTAGGATATTATTATTTCATTCATTTAAAAAATAATCATAACTAGGATATCATGATATTCATGCAATACGTAGATTAACCGACACACAACACTATATTACAGATTTATTTAAACATTTCCCTATATCATATAAATTATGTTGGTGGGTATAAATAAGGATAAGAAAATAAAAAAAAATTATATTTTTATACATATTCCTTTTAATTATAATGAATTGAAATAAAAATAAGAATCATCTTAATATAACGTATTTTATTTGATAAAAAACTATATTTCAATAAAAGAAAATAATTTCCTCCTTTATTTTACACTTATGATAAAATTATTGGAGGTAGTTCCCTTGAAAAAGCTTCTATGTCAGTTATTATAACCTAAATACATAGTTTTCATATTAATAAACATCTTATCAAATCATGATTTTTCTTCTCCCAAACATACTATGTGATAATGTCATGTGTTTAGTTTTCTAACTAAATTGCCACAACAATTTACTTATATGAAGAAAACCTATATAACCCCAAAAATAAAACATAAATATATGTTCTACAACAAGATGATATCAATTGTGGGAAACAATTATACATTTTATAAAGTCATCTAGGCTCATAGGACATTGAGGAACCTTATAATTGTTTAAATTATTGGTAATATTCAGCGTAGTATATTATGATAATGAGACCTTCAAATATTAAATCGACATTTATATGTGTCATTGTATGTTACTCCCTATGTATAACATCCCATTATTGACATACATAGACATTTCATTATTCATTCTGAAAACCTAATACGTTACATAAATATATACCCAATGACTGTATTTGTTTATTTCATTTTGAAACATGGAATTGTAAATGCTGGAATATTAGTGAGATACATTATCTCCCACTAGGTTCTCCATGACTAAATCCCCTTTTAGAAATATCATACGAGAAATATATCTTTATAACCTATGGAGGAAAATAATGGAAGGGTAGTGCTCAAATCCTTTGTAAGGTAAAAAAAGGGAGATATGTGAGAATAAATGTGACCAGAATGGTATGAAAATGAGAACATAACATTAACACATCATACCATTCATATCATAAATCATAAACACGAATCATGGAATCAATATTGAATGTTCAAAGGATAATAATCATATGGGAAATAAAATCATTATCCATTAATGGATATAATAGGAATAAGACATAAAATTATAGCATACTTAAGAACCTGTAATATCATTCCTTGTAAATGAAGACACATATATACAAACTAATTAAGACACCTCATGGGAACTACAACTATTGGACTATACACACCACCATCTTAAGTCACAACCATTTCCCTATACGAGATCAATTTTTCCCATCTTCCCATTATGGATTGGGTTTCCCCAACATCCATAGTGGAAGAGGTTTCCCCATATTCCTATAGTGGATCATGTATCCATATCTTCCCATAGCTGATTGAGGTTCCCCATATTGTTAGTAGTGGATCGATATTCCCTATATACCAATATTTGATCGAGTTTTTTCACATTTCTTTTTGTATTAGGCTCATCTAACAGAATCCCATCATTAAATCTTTTGTCATAAATCATTTACAAATTAATTAGAGGGTGATATAGGCCACACCAACCCCATAATGAAATAAAACATATGTCAATAACTAGACAATAAACATTCATTATATCATAACCCATTAAATTAAATGGGTTCCATAAACATGTAATCATACCATAACCTATCGATAAGTGGAATGTTTCGTAATCATTTTATCAAATCATAAACCATAATAATGAATTGAGTTTCATAAATATATATCTTGTGAATGAAAAATCTGTAACATAATTATATATCCCACGAAATAGATGCCGGTTTCTTCAAAATACAACCCATTAAAGGGAAATGAATTTCATATGCTTCATGTCATGCGAAAATAAACTACACCGAGAATGAATATGAATGAAACCCTTCGATCAAATCCCAGTAAGGAATGAGTAACACCATCATATTTCATCATATATAGAACATAATTTTTGAGAAATATTTAAAATATATTTATTTAGGAAAATATCCTTTCTTTTTTTAAAGATTTTTAAAACATAAATATATTTAAATCATTTTTTATTTTAAAAGTAAACATGAAAACCTATAAAAGTATAGTAAAAACATTTTTAAAACCTATTTATTTGGAATTTGTAAAAAACATATTAATAATTATTGAAAATATTTTCAAAAACATTTTCATTGAAAATATTTTAAACACTTATAAATAATTCATAAAAACATATGGAAGGATTTTTATTTGAAAATAAATTGAAAAATTATAAATAAATTTTGAACAAAATTAAAATAACATTTAAAATTAATATATTATTGAAATACATTTTAAAAATCATGGTTGGGAATGAACACATATTTTAAACCGAAGAGATAGATAAAGAAATATGTTTATGAAAATTAATTTATTAATTATCTTTTGTACCAAATATTTGAAAAATGGTACCAATACAAAAAGATATCCTTAATAACTACATGATAATAACATTTAGGAGTGTTATAGAATGTTGGATTATAATATTTAATCAAATTTAGTATAATCAGAAACAATCTAAATCAATGATGAGATAATTGTAATAAATCGTTGCCACTTTGGTAGCATTGAATCATAATTCGATGAAAATAATAAAATTAAATATTTCATAAAATAATATTAATGGTTTTTGATTCATGATATAACATGGAAAATGGGTGTATACAAAAATCATATTAAAGTATAGGTTCATAATATGTCATGGTTCTCTAAAACTAAAATTGATATGAAATTACATTTCTGAATAAATGATTTTTTATCCATAAACCCCATGAAATAATTATCATAAAATGGATATGTAAATAACCATATTTTTAATTATATGTATAATATAATACATTCATCTGAATTATTTAATCCACATAAAATATATGATTGGTGAACATGTCATCTATCTTTGGATATAAAATGTGAGATGAGACGACCATTACTTATTTATTCATGCTTGATGTAATAATAAAACATCAGGTATAAAAATAAATGTTTATTATACATCTATTATATAACCACATTCTTATATATAATATCATATGTGATATTATTATGTCTTTGTATTACTCATTTCTTAGGAATTCTATGTCAATGTTACACTTCATGTCATATCCTCTTGGTTTTTTAAAAATGTTTTCAGATATTATTTAAAATATTCATGATTTTCATATATCTATAATGTAAGATATTATTTAAATAGTATATTTATTCAGTATATTAATATTATTAATAATCTTTAGAATATGTAAATATGAAATAAAGTACATCATTCATTGAGATGGTAGTACGTACTTATGCATTAACATTATTTCTATTCTGTTGTTGTATTGAAATTAAGAATGTAAATGTAAAACAAATATATATATATATATATATATATATATATATATTAATTAAATTAAAATTATTGCATCATATATATCATACATGTTCACTAAAACCATCCATAATTCATTCCTTATAAATTTTGAGTGAATCAAATCGCTTTAAGGAAACGAAAATACAAACATCCACAAAAAAATTATCATGTTTAAAAAATGTAAATCTAGATGGTATATTTATTATAATAATTAAATAAGCATTATTACACCATAAAATAATATATATCTTATAAAAAATATTTTAATTCATAATTCCCAATCATGAGAGGTGGTAATGGAAAAATAAGAAACGTTGTTTCATATGGAGTTAGTTCATGGTAAGTTCATTAACAATTAGATGTATGTTTGTGTAAGTGTGATTAAAATAGTTAGTATAAAAGAAATATGTGAATGTTTTTGATAATAAGGTTGTTATATGAACTTGTAATAATCTTATTTGAAGCTAAGGAGAATGAAAATAAAACAATGCATCTTAAGGAGGGATGTTACTTTTTTGTTGGGTGACTCCTCTTGATTTACACCAAATGTATTCCATTTTTTGGATTTCTACCAAACCTAATGCTTATATGTATATGTAAGGGATTTTGGAGGATTTTTGGGCATGGTTGTCCAATCCAAATTGAATGTTTAGGTAGATGTAATGAGAAGAGTGATTACATTTTTATAATGGAGGTGGATTGAAACACATGTAAATACTAAATGGTAATCAATGTTAGGAGGTATAAAATATATATTGTGCTTAAAAAATGAAAAAAATAATGTTTTAATGTGATGTTATGTGGGGAAAAAAATATCCACCACACAAAAATAAGAGCATTCTTATAATTTTGTTCCTTAGTGTTTATGTTTCCTTAAATTTTTCATTTTCATTTTTCATTTAAGATTCTAGTTTTCCTGTGTTATTAACTAAATAATTAAGAAAAAGATACGATGATATTTATAAATAAATATAGGGACAATAATTTATATATATGATAAAAAATTTAGAAAATAAAAAGATCATGTATCTTTGAAATTAATTTATGAAAAATCACATTTAACGTGAAAAAACACTGCTTTACCACGAACTATGACAACAATGTTTTTAATATTAATGGGTCGACATGTAAATCATAAAAGGTCAATTTGTATGTCAATGTATCTTATTTTTTATTTATTTAATAAAACAATTACTTTGATGAATATATTATTTTTATTAATTTTATATCATTTAATTAAAGATCACTTATTGTAAAACAACATTAAAGTCTATTTTGTTATTATTAAATTAATTTTAATTAAAAAATAATAAATAGTTGATGCAATAAAAATATATAAAGATTAATTTTTACATTATATATTAAAAGAATAATTCAATATTATAATCGATTAAATTTAATTTACTTTTAATATTTTTAGCATCATATATTTTATTTAATTAATAACTAAATAATCAATACAATAGTGTTTTATAAGAGTTTAATTTAATTATATCATCCTTAAAATTTAAAATCAAATTACAATTATAAAAATAAATCATTTACCTTTTCAAATTATGATTATAACCTAAATAATAGAGCTTCTTCCATACTCTAAATCTTCATATGTGTTAATGGTTAAGAATGTTCCTTTTTCATCTTTCTCAATAATTAACATATTATCTAATTCAATTTCATGTATATGTGTCTCAATAACTCATAAATAAATAAAAAATATGGGATATGGTCAAAATTTTCACATCTACTGGATTACAGAAAGGTGTCTATGTCATTTTCATCAATATATTTATGGTTTATTACCCTATAAAGATTAACATTAACTTAAGAATTGTAATTAATATTAAATAATTAATTATATTTTTTAAATCCAAATAAATAGTAAGGAAAATTCATTGTCCTATTTCTTTTCTTATGAATGGATATCAAATCATATATAATATACATGATTTTATGATAACATTATTTCTTATTAAAAGTAACTCTTTAATGGTTCATCCAATATTAATGCTCGTGTTAAAGTAATTATTCCAATATTTGTTAATTTGTTGGATAAATCAATAGTCATCACCATTAATTTGGAACCCAAGATTAATGATACCGTTTTTCGTCTCTAGACTCACAATTCCTCTGGCCCTAATGGCTAGTGTAATTGTTTTTAGACCTATTGGGAGATTATTCATGATGATGTAAGTTAACATGTCCTACATTTTTTCATGGGTGGAAAACATAAAAAAGGATTAAATTATCCAATAATTTTCTTAATACCTATGGTGTCTAATTCCAATGATATCCACTTATTCAAGATTATCTCTTTAATCAATACATTATACAAAGTTATTACGAACATTCCTGCTAGTAGACAAGCTCCCATCACTAGTTAAATTGTTTTATATAATCAATTTGGCTTCATAAAAGGTCAATCCATACCAGATTGTCTCATTTTGTCACCAGAGTGTGTTATTCTCAAAAATAATATCTAAGGAGGGAAAATTTCGCTAAAACATGAAATTTAAAAGTATTTGGACATGATTTATGGGGACTTAATTTCAAAATAATTAACATATATGGTTTTGGGAATACTTTTATTTTCTCTATAAAGATTATCTTAGGCTTTGCTCGTATTTGAATTATGGTAAATGGATCCCCAAAAGGAAATTTAGCTTTCCCTATAGGTTTCAGACAAGGTGATCCTCTCTCAAATGTTATCATCTCTATCCCTGAGGATTATCTTAGCAGATTTCATTCCATTATGTCTACTAATGGAATGTTGAATTCAATATGTGGGGATTGAGGTTCTTCTTCCCCAACACACCTGATCTATATTAATGATATCATTATTTTAACTCAATTGGACATGAGAAACATTAAAAATATAAAAAATGACAATTTATTTTTCAATTGCTCTCAAGTAATCATGTTAGTTGGAACAAATATTTTGATTATATTAAATTAAACATATCCTCTTCCAAGAAATTGGACATTATAAATTGCATGAAAATTAGTGAGGGAATCATCCATTTCAATTATCTTGGTGTTCCTATGTTTTTTTTCCAAATGCATGTCCCTTCTCTTGAATTATTTGTCAGATCAAAATGAAATTATCATTTTGCGCTGGAAAATCTATCTCTATGGATGTTATTGTTTTCTAGGTTAAAGATATTATTATTTATAAAATTTTCAACTCATTTATGGTTTATAAATAGACTTTACTCCTTCTCCAATAGATTAATATGGACATTAATAGTGTCATCTAGACTGGTCTGATTCTAAAATGGAGATTGGTTACAGTTCCTTGTATCAATTGTTGTAAACCATTTCAGAAGTAGGGCCTTGGAATCAAACACCTTCAATTATTTAATCATGTAGTACAAAAAAAATTTGTTCAGAAAAATGTTAATGATCATTCATAAGAAATTACATTATTATGATCTAGGGACCTTAATAGGCTCAAATATTAGATCACAAGTCACTTGGATTACTCATTTTGGCTTTCCTCAAATCTATTTTTCTTATTATTTACTTTAATTCATGATTTCCAATTTATAAATATTCCTCTTTTATGTTCTGGAAGTCTTATTGGATTGGTTCTCCAATCTTGGGTTCCTCTAACCAGGGTGATTTTATCATTGATCTTGATATCACAAAAAATGATCTATGTGAATATATGGAAGCTATTCTCGACTACACTAAGAATATTGTTAATTAGTACTAGTATTTATCTATTATAGAATTCTAGATTTGGGATCTGAATTTAGCATGAATTCTTGCGTTAAAGTCTATTTAGGATCATGTCATGTATCCATTACTTTTCATAAAATATATTGGGTTGTTCATGAAGTATATTCTTCCTCCCTCTCAATTTAATCTGGTTTGGAGGCTGGTGCATGGTAAACTCCCAACTGATAAGTATATTCAAGTGTGTGGAATTTTATGATGCTCAGTATGTGTTCTCTGTCATCAACAGTGGGATGATATGGATCACTTGTTCCTGAGTTGTGTCATAGCCTCATCTATGTAAAAGGTCATATTTGTTATCGTTGATCTCTGAATTCCATTTAATGATTCTATTAGGGATTTCATTTTAGGTTGGTTGTGTCTTCTAATCTCCCTTATTATTTTTTTGCATCTCTTGATAGATATTGTTGAACTAGCATGTACTCTTTAGTTGGTGTGGAATAGGTGCATTCATGATTGTGTTTCCTTCAACCCACAATCCTCTCTTTCTAAAATTACTATTGCTTTGAGAAATGTGAAAATACCATGGAATTTCAATTGTCAGAACCCAATACATGACATATCTATCCGTCAGAGAATATAGATTTAAAGTAATGTCTATCCTCCAATGTGATAAACGGAGATTTCATTCAAATTCCCTTTATTGTAAGGATTATTTTAAATATATGTGGCATATCAAGAGGGAACCTGGGCCCTTCAGTCTATAGATCTATCTTCTAGAATAGTATTGGTGATGTTTTTGGTTGTTTATATGGCTCTTTTGTCATTGTCTCCTCTTTAGATGCTGAGATGTAGGGGGTTATCACTACATTGTAAAATGCTACATAGAGAGGTCTGAAAAACATATGGTTGGAATGTGATTAAATCATTATTTTTCATGCTATCAGAACTGTGTTTTCTCAGATCATTTGGATACATTTAAATTGATGGATTAATTGTTTATATATTCTGTCATCTATTAACTATATCATTACTTATGTTTTCAGGGAGGGCAATTCTTTGGATGATAGTTTTTCTAGGAAATGTGCTGATAGGAAAAGCCTAAATTGTTCTTATTGTATTCCTCTGGATTTAATCCCTAATTTTAAAAGGGTTCAAAGTGATTTTCCTTCTTTTAGATTGTTTTGACCTCATGGTTTTTTATGTTAATAAAGGTGAACGATTTTTTGGTAGGTTTTCATATTCCCTAAATATTCAGCAAAAATAAAACTACTCAAAAAAATTCAGAAAATACATTCTAATATAATTTTTACTTAAAAATTTTAAAAATAAGGTTCATTGAAAAAAATCATAAAATTTGAAAAAATTATTTCAATAAATTGGTAAACATTGAAAAGATGATAAAACTCGATCTTGTGTGTGATGCGAGAAAACTCTATGTTTTGTGTAGTATAAGCTTATCTTGATGTTGAGTATAACAAAATTTTATAATGGTGTGGCATAAAAAAGAAAAATTAACATGGAACATTCATATAACAAAAGATATATATTGTCACGCATGAAATAAAAAATATCAAAAAGATTAAATTTATTTGAAAAAAAATATTTCACAAAATCTTAGGTTGTTACATTCTACCACTGTCATAAAATGAATTTTCCTTCAAAATTCATCTAGGATATCAATGGATTAATACATGAATATTATTTTTACAGAAACCCACATCATAGAAATGAATACATAAACATTCTTATAGAGGAATGTTAGAACAACAATGGTTAACCAATATAACTCATAAATAGGGTTCCCCATAGAAGAACATAGATGAAATGTTTAAAAATGTTCATGTAGGATAAATATGACTATCATGTTCAAATGCAGTGTGGTAGAGAACATTGTTAGTAAAATGATGGAAATTACAAATCCTTAAATCTATGATGACCAAAGGGACAATTTAATTTATCAGAATATAAGGTATTTGGATAATATTTTGGGTTTCAAGATCCTTCCCCAAGAGTTGTAGATTTTTGACGAGAAAATGTACATATTTGTTTCAGCATAATCTCATCATTTTATATTCCATGATAAACTTCCACTTCCTCTCTTGTTCAATGAAACGCAATTATATTTTTTATTCTAGAATCATTAGAAGATCATGAGATTTATAAATATAATTATAGTTCATTACATTGGACCTTATCATATCAATAATGTTTAATATAAATTATCTAGTAATCATAAATAATTATATGGTGAAAAAACATTTTAATCCAAAAAAATCATTCAATGTTTAACTTAAACATTCAATAAATGTTTATCCTCATAAACATACAAATTATGAAAATACAAATAATCAGAAATAATATCGATAAATCATCATAATATTTATCCCTGATATCATAGAGTATCTCTTGGTTGTCACATTTAAAACATATGAATATAATTATATTGTATTCTCTTGAAACATTTTAATAACATGAGTTACCATACATCCTTATTAAAAAATAATGGTTACATATTCTAACTCCTATTGAATAGATAAATTATATCCAAAAAATATATACAAACAATCTATGATAGTACAATGTTTTGTGTCAACAAATCCTACATCAATTCTACGAAAATCAATAATATCCAATTCACTTATTGATAACCAACATTTATTTTATCAATAGATATTTATTATAACATAATGAATATATTAATGGTTATATTTCACTAAATCATGTGTTCCCCATGTATATCATCCTATCATTAATTTACTTTTCATGTCCATCAGAACCATTCAACATATTCATGTAAATCATTAAAAATAATATAATTTGAACAATACTTATATATTTCACATATCATTATTCTTGAATCCAAATACATATAAACATAGGATAATTAACATCATCAATAGGTAATTAAATATTATAAAACATCCATTAAAAAATAGCTCTTTCCTTTCCCATTTAACCTACAGTCTAATAATCATCAGAAATAATATTGTTACTCATACCATTGTGTTTATTTTATTATTGAGAATTCCTCTTGGGATATCATATTTCAAAATTAACATTTATTCCACACATAAAACATGTCACTATTTATGAAGTCTTTGGTAACCAATATTCTGATCCTTTTAATTAACTTGAATCTTTATTTTTTATTTGAAGTTACTTTTTTGTATCCTTCTTTTCAAAAATCATAACATAGTCTTATTCCTCTATAAAATTCACATGGGTATTTCATTCCACATTTTCAAAATGTAGAAAACTATATCAATTTTTATCTATGATATCCACTCCACATAATCTCTGCAAACTCCTTCATTCCCTTCTTTGGTGAGTCTATATATTGGTTAAGGTCATCATTGTAAACCATATACTTTAAAGACTAATTAAGAATGATCCTAATATAATTCACTCTAGTGATCATCCCATTTTCCTATTAATTGTGAATTTTTTTATAACTTTCATTGTTAACCAAATTCCTTTTGGAACACTTAATTGACTAAAACTAGAAAATATAGTGTGAGAAACACTTGTTATTGAGTAAAACCAATTAGTCATGAAAAATAACTTCTTAGGTGTCCAAATTATTACATCTTATTTTAGATCTATGATAAATATGATTATCCAAGGATATTAATATTAAAATTTAACTTAAATCATTCATAATGGGACATAATTTTTTTTAATTCCCAATGAATAACCCCAAGGTGTTTCAAATCAGGTTTTTAGTGAGGAAAATTACCATGTATTAGGGTATGATTGAGTTAGGCTCGACACACAATTTTAGATTTTTTACCCCTAGGTAAATATATGCTAGATCCACGTCGACTTATAATATCATGAAATGAATGTGATTCTAGGAAAACACTACCCAAACCATTACCAAAATTATAGAACATTTTCACATACTATTCCTCAACCTAAAACAAATGATTTGAGAAATCCCAAGAAATGTCATTAGAAATATTCTAGGGGGTCTCACAAAACTTTTTACATCCTAGATTCCAATGGATTACTAAACATTGACTCATATACAAAAAATAATAACCCTAGAAAAATATACATATATATTTAATCATTTATTTATAATTCATAGTACATTATAAAAATATAATCCCAAACACCATATTAGTTTAGTACCTTTGGAAACATGGAAATGTAAATGATGGTGTATGAGGGAGAAATAAAATCTCCCATTATGTTATATATGACTAAAACCCCTCTTAAACATATCATACATGAAATATTTCTTCATTATCTAGGAATGAAAACATAATATGGGGATATCCCAAATGATCAATAATGGTAAAAAGGGTTATTTGTATCTAGAGACCTAAGAATATGTGTCTGAGAACCTTATCATAACATTAAAAGATCATTACCTTCATTTCAATGTTTTTAACATGAATCATTGCATTAAGATAAGAATTTTGTAAGACATGAATCATAAGGTAAACATGAGAATAATCCATGATAGAATATAATTAATATATATTATATTGATAAACACATAAATATGCAATATCATTCCCAATAAGACAAGACACTTTACTAAAATTTATCATGGCACTTCATCTGGACTACACCTAGTGGCCGGTAAACTCCACCAACCCCAGTCACAATCCTTTGATTATAAGGGATCATGTTTCTCTATCATCCAATACAGGATTGAGTTTTCCCATCTTCCCAAAGTTGATTACTTATCCCCATCTTCCAATAGGGGATCAGGTTTCCCCAATTTCTATAGTTGTTAGGGTTTAATCATTTTCTCATAGTAGATCCATATTCCTCATCTTCCAATAGTGGATTGGGTTTCCCTATCTTACCTATTGTACTAAGCCTAGAGACATAAATATCATCATTATCCCATGAGATAAACATATTTATCTAATGTATTATAGGGGCGTATATTTATCACCAATCTCACAAAAATATTACACATATGTTTTCCACTAGATCATAAAAATTCATTATATCATCACCCATGAAGTTAAATTGGTATCATAAACATTTAATCATATCATAAAATGTGAAATGTAGATAATTTTAATACTAATTTCAACATATAAAAACCCATGGGAAAAAATGGGTCTCATAAATAGATATCCCATTATATAGAAACATATTTCATAAACATATATCTCATTAATGTGAATTGGTTTTATTAAAATTCTAAAATGTGGAAGAGGAAAATGTTTCCTAAATATATTTTCCCAAAATACTTAAAACAATAATAAACATAATCTGAATTTAAAATATGTTTAATATCCTTGTATGTCATGAATAACAACAATGGATGACATTTTACTTGAAACATAATTTATAAAATAACATTCAAATAAATTTCTGGAGGAAGATATCCTATATTCGTTGAAATATTATTTTTAAAACATAAAAACTTTTTGAAAACCATTATATTTTTAAAATTAACTTGAAAAAATATAAAATAAGATATAAAATATTTGAAATCCATTTTCCATAAAAAATTAGCAATGGATCATGAATATTTTTTGAATATAATTTTCTTTTAGAATACATTGAAACTGATAAAGATTGCATGAAAGAATTCTGAAAATCATTTTCTTTAAAAATAATTTGAATTCATATAATGAATGATTGAAGATAAATTCTAATCTATTTTTATATTTCATATGAATTGAAAAATAATAAATAAATCTACTAATAATTTAAATTAATCATTAAAAATATAATATTTTTTAGTCCTTTTAATAAAATATTGTTTTGAAATAACACACATTTTAGAAAAAATAGAGGCATGAGGTCATATTTTATAAAAACACATTTTTATTTATCATATGTACCAAAGAGTGGAAAATGTTAATAATACATCTTGATATAGTGATTAAATACCAGGAAAGTCTGTTAGAGGTAGGCCCCTGACTATTTATTAAAGAATATGAAAAGTATAGCAAACACATACTGCAAATCAGAAGCCGATTACATGTCATAAACATCAAACCTATCACAACCTATATTATAGCCTCCTTCCACAGTGGTCGTCTCCCATTCCGAGCTTGCATAGTGTCTTAGGATCTTGGCATACTTCATTCTGAGGTTTAATTTCTCTAATGAGATCAACTCCTGCAGAGATTATTTGAGAGAGGATCTAGTGGTCAGTGGCTTCGACAATTTAGAGTAGTCATTCTTCATCATTCGGCTTGTTGTGGTGGATGCCTCCTTTCCAGATTTCCTCTTCCGGTCCTTAAGAGCCTCATAATATGAAGGTTTCACCATCACATTTTCCTTGTCACTGTCCAAAACATCCCCCCACTTTCCAGTAACTAGAACATCATGGAAACCATCCTCCACCCCTCTAGTCTATTCATTGCGCCTCTTACAGTCAATCATTTCCAAAAATAGTGGCTACCCTCCAAACACCTGGCTAGAATCCACCTACATCAATGAATCAGTCAAGAGAAGCTGCATATTGTTACTTTCATTCATTGAAGGACCCACCTCCACTTGATAAGCTTCTGCAGGTTGCCCCATTTCACCAATCACTTCATCCTTATTCTGAATCTGTGTGCCGGATTCCACACACTCACCCTCCAAACCATGAAAGCTGTTCCTCGTGGACACCAAGGGCATCACCTCAATAGCCCGTCCACAGAATCCTGACTCCTCCATTGGTAGACGAGTATCACAATCCAGAACTACAACACAATTCCTCCCATCTTCAGCTTCTTGCGAGGACCCCTGCCTCCCATTGCTCACCTTGACACTGCTACAATCCCACACCACAGAAGTAGCTCAATCACACAATCCACCTTCCCGGCCTCAATCAAGATGTGAACGGCCATCCTCTATGACCCCTGGATCCTTCTGTCTCTACCCTACAATCATCGGAATTCATGATGCCATTCCAATAGTAGTAGTACTTCTGTCCGCAGCGTCCTGGACACCATTCCCCCATTGCAGGTCCTACATCAGCCGGGTTAACACCACATACAGCAGAGGGTTTGCAGGAATTTCACCCGACATAACAGCTGCAGATCAGTGGCCAAGTCCTGCAATTCCTACCCGGTCATCTATATCATACATTCCCCTCCTATCACCAGGTTTGCCTAGCCTTTTCTCCATGCCTGGCGACCTCCTTCTCACACCTCCGCCATGAAACCTATCATCTAAATGCCCCTACCTATTACAGGTAGTGCATTAGTCAATCCATGACTCATACACCACAGCCTGCTTCCAACTGAATTCTTGACCAACCGAAATCTAGACCCAGTCAACCGGCAGTCTCGACACATCCACCTCAACAAAAAACTGAGGATTTATTGGATGAGTCACCGTCGTTATTCGAACATCAGAGCACAATAATTGCCCAACTAGGTTACCAAGAATGCGTATAATAGCAGAGTTTTGGAATGGTAAAGTCAATTGAGGAAGACTTACCCAAATCGGGATGGTGTTCGGATCGCAATTCATACTAAGATCAAACATCCATCGTAGGAGAAGAAATTTACAATCGTTGCATCGCCTGGGAGCACCGGACCACGCACGTATCAAATACTCCTCTGAGGCGAAACAGATCATCAAATGCCGAATTTCTAGGAGGTCAACGATCACACGATATTTCGGGTCCCATTTTCCAAAAATGAACCGATCAAAATAATCTACCAACGGTCTATGAAAATTGAATCTAGCCACCAGTGTCATGTCTAGATAGCTCGTCGCCTCAGAGAATTCCAACTCCGAAATCGGGAGTCGAGGGTTCCTGAGATGGAGATATGGCACCTTCAGGCTCACCGCTATCACCGAGAACTTCGGGAGATACATAGGATTTGAAAACGGACCAAAGGGGGTTTGTGACTTCTGCGGCAAGCCATCCCCCCTTCCCACCTCCCCAAAGGGGGGGGGGGATTCATCGTCTTGCATTTACTAGGGTTTTATCCTGAGCCGAGATCACGATGGCTCATGTGCAAGTGAGCCGATCTCCCCTAATATAATGATAAAATAGAGGATATGAAATTTAAGTACTTTTCATAAAATATGGATCATAATTTTTGATTAATGGAAGCATAATCACAATCCCGATAAACAATGAGATTGTTGCAATCAACCATTACCACGACGTTAACATTGAGTAATAATAAAATGATATGAATAAAATTAGATAAAATATAAAATATAATTAATGGTATTAGATTCATTATAAAATATTTAATAGGTATGTATATTCACATCATAGATAAATAAATGTGCAAACATGGCTTGGGTCTCAATGATGGGAAAATGATACAAAATTACTTGACTGTTTTGGTAAAATTTGAACCACAGCCCCCATGAAAGAATTATAATATAATCAATATGTAAATAATAATAAATATATTTATATTGAACATATAAAACAATCATGGAATGTATATACTCCATAAAAAAGAAACGAGTGGCTGAAAAGTCAAGAATATCACAATTATAAAACGTGAGATGATAAAACTTGAACCATATGTCTTGACTCTCATCATAATCCAAAATAAATATAGTATAATAAATATAATTCATTTATACAAATAATTAATAAAAATAATCTCATAACTAAAATCATATATTATTTTATAATTACTATATTACTCATTTATTAACAATTACAATTTAATGTTTTTATATAATATCAGCTTTGTTTTTCATACATGTTTTGACATATTATTCTCCATCATCATAATATATATATCTCAAGAATGTAAAAAAATATTTATATTCTATTTATATTTAGTATGTAAATATTTATAAAAATATATATAATATGATGTTACAAAATGGAATATACCATTCATGGAGATCGTAGGCCATACATATGCATGAATGATGATTAAGTTTTGTTGTCATATTGAAAGTATAAAAGTATATAAAATATATGTTTATATATTAATATATGATAACTAATTTAGAAATATTATATCATATATATTATAAAATTTCAGTAAAAAATCCTTAATACATTAAGTTTGAAGTTTGAATTAATAACATCTCTATGAAGAGGTGGTAGTTCACACGTCCACAAACAAAGTCATCATTTATACTAAAAATGTAAAGAATAAAGGATTGTTTTATATAATAAATAATGAATCCTAATTAAATCATAAATATTATATATATATATATTATAAAATTACATTCTCCATCATAATTCCCAATAATTAGAGTTAGTAAAGGAAGAATGAACAATATCGTTTTGTGAGTCGATATTTCTCCTTAAACAAGAACCACATATTCATTAACCATTAAATGGATGTTTTTGTAATTTTAGGCCTAAAACTTATAACAACAACATCCAATAAAATTTGTGATATATATGATATTATATAAGCATGTATTAAGGATATTGGAGGTGGTTGAGAATGAATATAAAATAAGGGAATAACTATGTTCAAATGTTGTTTTATTTTATGATATTTGGTCAGGGATTTTCTGACATAATGTGTTATTGTAGGTGCTTGTAATGGAATAATAGATTTCCTTTTATATAAAGAAAGGGGAGTGGCAATCTTGTAAATACGAAATGGTAATAAATATTGGGAGGTCTCCCTTACATCACATTATTTATAAATGGAAAAATAATGTATCAAATTGAAATTATGTTAGATATAAATCTCCACCATATAAAAAATAAGTTCATTTGTATAATTGTTTTCATTAGTTATTTTGTTTCGTTATATTTTTCATTTTTCATAACATGTTTTCCATCCCAATTAAATTAAATGTTAAGATTAAATTATGATTTTACATATTAGAAAATATAGTCCCACTTAGTTATAAGTATTATATCAAATTAATAAAATAAAAATTCCATAGTTATTGGTAATAAGTATTAAAATAAGGTCCTTCAAAATTAAAGAACAACGACATTCACTTGTACCATTTAAACAATGGTTTTACTTCCTATGGAAAACAAGTTAATTATAAATTTATAAATGGTCTAGGAATGGACCATATTAGGGATTTATTAATACATTAATGTTAATTGTATAATGAAATTTTATAATTGGTTTTAATTCAATTAATAAAATATAATTTTTTATAAAATTACAATAATGAAATAAATGTAATTATTTACTTAATTTTAATTTAAAAAAATAAAACAAATTATTAATTCAAATAAATTATCTTCCCAGTTTTCAAGCATCATAAATTTATCTACAAAAATAATGCAATACAATAATTCATTGAATTTAATTTTTTTAATACGTTTAGCATCATTTTTTTAATTTATTAATAACAGAGTAATACATGAATTAGAGTATGTTAGACAATTAATGTCATTATATCATCCCGAAAAATTATAGTAAAATTACCCCAATAAAACAACCCATTTTAGTTTGAAAATAATTTTTTTAACTGAAAATCTATAGTTTATTCCGTACACTAAATCTTGATAATTGATAATGTTAGGGGTGCTTTTTTTGAATTTTTCCGTATTTAACATAATGTATGGGTCATGTTCATGATCATTTGACCCATTATCTCAAAAAATAAGAACCTAGAGGGGATATGGTAGAACTATTGGTAGAAAATGGATTTTGGGAATATGTCTAAGTAATTTTGGCCCTTTTGTTTAAGGTTTAGTCTTTATTTAATATTAATTATATTTTAATCTCAGTAATTAATAATATTTAAATTCAATATTCTTTTGGTTTAAAAATAGTAAGATCATATTATAATATAATTATTATACTAATTTCTAATATGTATGCACATTTTTTCAAATTCAATTCATATAATTGGATATATTAAATTAGAATTCCATCTTGAAAATGTTGAGGGGAAGATGGTTTTTTATATGAAATATTCTAATGTTCATTAATTAATTAATTATTATGATTTAAATATAAAATTTCCATCTATATCCTGATTTTGATAAATTTATTTATTTTTACTTAAAAATAAAATAAAATATAACATTAATAATTTTTTAAATGAAAATATTTTTTTAACTAAATTATACTATTTTTCACTATTCATCAAAAAGTGAAACATCTCATAAAAATAACAAAATGAACCCTAATATTATTTTTAAAATAAAAAAGTATAATTTTTTTAAAATTAAAATTTATTTATGTGTAATTTTTTTAAATAGTTGATCTACTAAATCGATATAAAACTCAATCTTACATTTCATTCAAGATAACTATCTGTTGTGTAAATCACATTCTTATTTTAGTGTATCATATAATGAAATCATAATATATTACAGAATTAAAATGAAATATAATTTTTTTTCTTTATATAATAAAACCAAAATTTATTTTTGCATGACTTGAAAAATATCCAAAATATTAAATTTATTTGAAAAAGATATTTCACTATTTCTCAACGTGTTTCAGTATGTATATTTTTATTAATACTTATATTTTAACATTATTATTAATTAGTATTACGGGTTACATACTATTATGTGTTAATGAATACAATGATGACATTTGATTAATGTGATGTAGGAAATGTAGGGTGTCTGAAGGGTAATATTGAGTTACCAAAAAATTAGTGAACGGATTTCTCTCATATACTCTTTAATAGAAGTTGATAGCTCAAACCCTTTGATAGAAATGATATATCATGAATAAATACATGGCCATTGTTTTTTATAGTTTGGGTCAATATCCATAAAGTCAAGAAAGAGACATAGAACACATATGTTGATGACAACAACATGAAACCTTTGTGATTATAGATAACAAGTTAAAGGTAATATATTAAATAGAAATCATATTTGTGATGTATTTTGTCAATATAGAATTAACATATTTCTCTATGGTAGCCTTGGCATGTTAGTAGATTGTGAACATTAACATTGGGTTTCTTCACCTAACTCTATTGAGAAAGAGGCAAAGAGTGTAACCCACAATGTGTATCTATAATTTCAGTGAAATAATATATTTTTATTTATTATTTTAAAATTTTAATAAATAGTATACCCACATGCAGTTTAATAATTTTTCATGTTTTCTTGATCAAAAATAATCTATCAATTTTTATTCTTGAGTATATTAAGTGACGTTAATATTTAATAAATATTTATTTGTTATTTAGTGAAAAAAAATTCGATTTATTTGTGAATAATACTTATAATAAATAAATAATCTTTTTTCAAGTCCAGATTAAAAAAATTGGGGAATATAGGGTTCTGTTTAATTTTTTAGTGAGAAATAATATATATTGAAAATTATTTTAATACATAATTATTAATTTTTATATCTCAAGTGAAACCCATGTTGAGAAATAATAAAAATATTATTTTAACAGACATGGGTTTCTGGAGGGATTAATGACATGTTTAAGTGAACTTGTGGATATGTTTATTTCAAATACCTAGTGGTATGTGAACCCAATTATATAATTTTTTATGTGAGGAAATTCATTTGTTGTTCAATACAAATATGGAGAATCCATTAGAAGACCTAGAGGGCTCCCTTCTCTAAGAAAACTCCCATGAATGGAGAGAAACCTTCCTCCAAATACTACTCTTTAATATATAGTGATCTAGAGAATCCTTTAGAAGTGATTATCATGGTGATAAATGTTGAGTAATGAAATAAATATGATCTACCCTGCTACCACCGTGATATTCCAGTGATGAAAGTCAAGGATTTCTGTAACGTTCATTGATTATTGCTAGAGAGAATCGTTTATTAATTACATCAGTGAAACGATGGAACATCATTGATCTATTGTCTAATCCATACCAGAATAAATCATTATCACAAGGAAAACAATTGATTTTTAAAATAAATTAAAAATAATATGTGATTTTCATGAACTTCGGTTCTTGAATTTTATGTATTTTTTATTTTCATTAACTCAAATCGGTTGATCATGGCATTCATCGCCATTTAAATATGGGATTGTTCATCGCTCATGAAATAAATGATATTTTGGAATAGCACATCACATAAATATATTGTGCCTAGATTCAAAAAGTTGTATTAATGATGTCCCATAATTATTTATAATTTTTTAAATAACATTGAATAATTTATATACAATTATTTGATTCACAATTATTATTTTATTATTATTAAATATTAATTTAGATATGTTATTATTTCTCTTCATTTATCAAATATAAAATTGAATAGATAATTTTTATCAATGAAAACATTTTGATGAAGTCATCAAGATGTGCTAGGAATATTGCTAGATACCATAGAACTATAAGTCATGTAACCCAAAGGTACACATAGTGTACTAATGTCTATGTAAACGGGAATTAATTTGGAATTAATTCAACCTGTGTGAATTTATAACTTCTTGTGAATTTAATTTTAAATAAAATGTTGACCAGGATGTCCTAGCGTAGTGTTATCCAAAATACATGTTGAGTATCTTCTATACACATTTTGTAATCCTTATGTCATATATGAGCTATGTATCTTCTTACACAGATTACCTAACAACTAACCATGTGACCTTGAGGCCAGACAATGAGTATCCCAATTACATGACACATGTCCCATGCACAAAACCTTTAAGACATATTTATTTACATGGAATTGTGAAATGTTGATCACCTAGGAATGTGTTGTTTATAGATTGTGAGAAATAAAAACAACAATGTAGATCTCATGTACACACCATGTACTTGTACCATGTAATGACCCGACCCGATGAGGCCCGATCCTTAACTCTCAAGCTCGTATCCAATTGGTCAGAGGATAAAGACAAGTTTTGAGTAGGAATATCACATAGATTGGAGGCACTTTACTAATGTACCTGTATGGATGATCCCACAAACAAATCAATGATACACTTTAGAGAAATAGAACATGGAAACTAAATTGCATGAATGAATCTAGGAAAATATAGATTATAATAAATGTATTAAATTTTAAAGATGTGAAAACCATTCCTACAAAATAATACTGTAAAATTGTCCAACCTACTCATATGGAGGGGATCACTTCCAACTGAAACAACTAAAATGCTCCTTTGTGATACTCTAGTAAACACCACAGTCATTCTAGTTCACTATTCTCCACATCCCATGAGTACTCAGTGGACTTTGTTGAAAGTAAAATGGTCTACACAAGACACAAAACAATTTTGGTAAAGGTCATTACATGGGTGATTATAACAATACTCTGTAGGTTCCCAAAAAAGCCCAAAGAAAATGTTAGCAACAGGAAGGAAATAGTCTACTTGACCTAGAAATAGGGAACCCTGATTTAGAAATAAACTCCATCTCAAACCATCTCTTATAGTAGAAATCATGTTAGCTCGGTCTACAATGGATGTAAAGCCTGTTATGTGTCAACACCATAGAGACTCTAAGAAATCACCCATATACACTCATCACTGACTATATATCTCATGGGCATCCAACATCATGGCCAGAAACATGATTTCCACCTAAGTATCTAAAGGTAACTCACCAACTAGAATGATATGCTCAATGAGCTTAGCCATCCCTGATGGAACCCGTCTGATATATTCACTCCATAGGGAACAATCCCTCCATTTCTAACATTACATCTAAGAGAACGTGTTCCATTAGGAACATATTTCTAGGTATAGCTCTAGTGAACAGCACTAGAGGTTATATCATTATTACATTTCACCCAACACAATATAAAGAAACTCAAGTGAAGAATAACTCCACTATCCACATCACACAGTTGAAGTAGTACTAATCCGGAATATGCACCACATGCATCCTCTCTAGCGAGAGAGAATAGAGGGACCCACACCTCGCCACTACCCAACAGTTGAAAATGAACTACTCCCAAATAAGATGTGATTCCTATGTTTCTATTATATGGATTTCCCTTCACCTCATTCCGTGGAGGGAGCACCAACTCCTAACATGGTATTATGCATATTATGTATCAGGGCCCACTCCTTGTAGTTGTATCCAACAGTCGAGGGAGCTCCAACTCCAATGGAGGAACCATACAACGCTTGTACGTGGAGACCCGGGAGTATATCCTTGTATGAGAGGACCATCACCAGGAAATTAAAGGGGTTTACCGCTTAGAGAATGGAGGACCCACACCTTAAAATGATAGGGGTGTACTACTCTATAGATTAAGGAGTCGCACCCTAACCTGGTAGGGAAGTACCACATTATAGTAAGTGGACCTGCAAACTAGTAAGACCAGGGATTATTAAATCATCAGTATCATTAAATACAGGGGACCTAAACCATAATACAATATTGGAGTAACAACCATAGGCTAGAAGACCCGATCAATACAATGAATGTGCAGTACTGAATCTTCCATAACAACACATATAGAGGAAGAGTACCCAAGAAAGACATGGGAATTTTGTCTCCAAGGATAGAGGACCTGCACCATAACATAGTAGGGTAGTACACACTCTTTCTATGAATAATATATTGAGGAACCACACCATGGTTGAATAGGGGATTACCACTCCACAGATATAGGATTCACAACCTGGTCTGATTGGGGTGTACTTACTCTATCTCTTATGGAATATGGATGTTTCTTTCCATAACACAATAGTGGGGCACTATCCAACATTATGCACAACAGGGGGAACCTGCACCCTAATCCATCTGGGGAGTAAAAACCCTAGAGGATACTACCCAAAGGTAATGAACCCACTCCCATGACATGGAGAGTCCCATCTCCACATATGTAGAGAGGTACGAGAAAATCGCACCGTCAAAATAATGGTGAGTGGTAGTACCCATGTCTCTATTCAGTGGACACATCAATATATAATATTATTTCAATATAGTATCACAAATTTTAGGCTCAATTTACTCCACCTCATAAAAATTAATTTATAAAAGATGCCACCATCATCTTCTCTATGGAAACCCACTCAGAATTGGCTACTCAATAGACTGAATCTGAGTCCCATATAATGAGATATGGAAGTCGGAATATTTCACGAGGATATCCTAGGAGTTCCCAACGTTCTCTTGGGATCTCACAACACGTTATACCACCCAATAATTTGTTAGTGTGTCTTATCTACATGGTTCATCAACCCATTTAGTGGTACATAGTGTGTAAAGTCGGTACATGGTGTGTCCCTCTTCATCTTCCCTTGTTCGTGTTCATCCTCTACACGGACTAGAAAATAATGGGCTTCATCAACCATTTATCCCATACTACATGGAATGTGAAAGTTTAATGGCCACATACCCATGTAGTTTCTCTAAGTCCATATACCTGATTCCATGTACATTTACAATATCCATTCGTAATTATATGACCATGTAGATTCACATGGATAACACAAGCCATGTCCCATAGTCACATGGTTTGGAAAAAACCACGATTTCTTACCCAGTTACATAGTGTGTAGTCCCGAGAGTTTATAATCCTTGAATTATAAGGAAAGTACATCATGTTTCACATAACTGCATGACCTGTAGATTGAAATTACAGTATATAATTACTTAAAAACACCCCGATTTTTCTAACTCTTCAACAAAAACCACAAATATAACTTAAAGAGATAAATAGTAATTTTATTTCTTCTCTATAACCTTAAAAAGTGAATAAAAAAGGTTTTTGGACTAGTAATCAAATCATCCTTCCATGATGAAAAAGTTACAATCATTTGGATTTAGAATGTTGTCCATATTGCACTAATCATAGATCTGATGATGATCTCCATTAATAATGAAGATCAGAAGAATATTTCTTTTCCAATTTTGATCATTTACGTCTATCACTGAATTATAGGATATGAGGGTAGTATAAGAGATGGGCTCCTCCTTTTGTTTTGTCATTTACCTCAGGGGTGTGGAAGAGGAATTTGTTTTAATTAATTTTTAACAATTAATTCCCCTTACAACGCTATATGTCCAAAATTTCCCTCATCGAATGTCCCATCTTGGATGACCATAGGTCACATATAGTCTAAAACCATTGTTATGGAATAAAAATTTCCCTCAGAAATCTAATATGTGACGCTGTAATGGAGTTTGTTACATATAAATAGAAATTTTGGATGCCTGAAGAAATTTTTTTATTATTTTTAATATCACCACATTGAGGATCCCCAAGTCCAGGTTCATACACCATTATAGTGCCCATATGTAGAGAAAATTTCAAAATATTCCAATATCTTATGGGTTATAAGACAGGTAATTAAATTCTCCACACCATATCTATTTTAATCCCTGACAAGCGAAATCCAAATCATAAGGGATGAAACTGAGCTCCACACTAGACTCCCACACCAATGTGCTCACCATGGATTCGCATGCTGCTTATAAGCACACACATACAGGAAAAAATAATTTCAAACTACTCTCATGTAATGCATCTACTAGGACATTGTTTTGAAAAAAATTGATAAATGATTGCTTTTATGTGATTGTTGGGAAAGATCCAATCTCCACAGTCTATCTACAAGCATGGGGTCTAATGGTACAACACTCTGCTATCCTAATTTGGATGCTAACAGTAATCTATAGTTCACATAAACCCTTATAATAACATTAAAAAATCCTCCAAAGAAAATTTCATTCATGGTTGAAACAGAAAACATAATGGAATTAACAAATGATATAGAGTTAACAAATATAAATACTTGTTCTCACAAAGACCATTGTTTAAAAACCTACACCTACAACACATATCTCCCAAAAATAAACATTAAAAAACCCACTAGTGGCATCCATGATGAGTATGGATAGTATGCAACCAATCCATACAGTAGAGAAAATTTAATGTCTAACTCTACCACTATGAAATTATTTTATGAAAGTCTATATATCTCATAAGATCACCAAGAAAAAAGTGGGGTTGTGTAGAGAAAATATAGAACCTTCTTGATAGTCCATCATATAACCTCACTGTGGATACACAATTCTAAGGAACATTGACATCACACCTCAATATTTTTTGCTTTGGGTGGAAATGAATCTCCCGCATTTTTTTGTTCATGTCACAAAAAATGCATCTTAATTGGGAATGAGTAACCCTTCCTTGTGAGTTCAATGATATGTTAAAACAATACCATGTCCTCCCCAGGAGAATCTCCTACAAATTAGATGCTAAAAAATGAGGGTACCAACTAAAAAAATAGATACCTAAATACACATTGGTTCTTACTAGGATCTCTACCATAACGACCAACATGTTGTTCTATCAAAACCCCCACATAACCATTTTTAAACCTCTAGGAATAAGTGGGAAGAATCAAGTACCCACAACAACCTCTAACAAATGGTAATTTTGATAGTAAATAGTATACAAGGAGTACCTCTATTATGCATTAGAGCATTCAGTTCAATGAACAATATGTCTTGAAACTGTCTTCTCCCATGTCCTCCAGCTCCTAGATCCTAGTATTAACCACCTGGGGGTGGTCCTTGAATCACCACAAACTGCATGATCTATCCAATTGTTCTACCAACTCCTCCACATTTCCCCCACATTACAAAACTCCATTATCCAAATGTTGTATCATTCAATGTTATCCATCATCCATATCCCTCTAAATATCACAGTAGGTTGGACAATATCTTACGGGATGTCCCCGACCATCACAAGCATAACACAACCTCTCCTATGGTTGAACAGATCCTCAATACTTCTTCTTTACTACATGCCCCCCACGCCTAGTTTTGGGCATGGGTATACCTCATCCACTACAGTCCAATCAGCTTTTTTCTTCATACTCCTGCATTCACCTTTGACTTGTCTCACTATTGTGGGTCTCATCCACCTTTTCCTATACTATGATGATTTTTACCACTAGAGCTCGCTCCATCACTCCAACACAGGTTGGAATAAATTATAGAATCATATATGACAAGATATCCCATTATAATCCATGATCGAATGTTTGTGCTCAATGAAATTGATCATGAACCATTTCCAGGGATTATCATGGTAGGTATGTGATCCTCAGCCAAAACATCAACACTATTATGCTACTGAAGAAATGTTGCAGAAGCTCCTTGATAGGCAATAATGTCATTGTGGCTGGGAAAATATCATTATTGAAGAGTCTCTCAAACTCCACCCTATTGAGAATTATCTCATCATGAGAAAACAAACCAAACTCCACTATCGCCTATATGAACCCGGTAGAAGGCTGATAGCTAGGAACACCATCTGATCGGGAGGTGTCTATACTAAGTGGATAACTCTGGTAATAGCATCAATCTAGTCATATTCAGCCCAGTGTTTTGGATAACAATGGTATATAAGAGGCCATTACATCTAGATATTTTGTAGATAACTAATCCTCTTCACATCCTCTTCTTGAAATACTAGTAAAAATAGATCCCCAATAGGTGGTTGCACATCCAAGGGAACACACAGAGGCAATTCCCCAAAATGATTTCCCTATACCGAATCCTAGTCACATGGTGGATTGTCATCACAATAACTCCGTAGAATACTATATGGTTGTTGTTATAGGGGAAACCTAATATATAATCATGATGCACTATTTTAAAAGTTTATATCATGGTAGATGACTCAAGAACGATAGGAAAAACTAAATCCTAGTCCAATATAATGCATGTTCCATTTATTTCTTGGTGACTTATGTGTGAAAGTAACAAGTCCAAAATCAAGATATCAATGTATTTAGGAATGGATGCATCAGTTTTCAGACCAACACTAGAACCTATGGCTTGATATCATAACTCAAACATCCTAACATTGTTGCTATGCAACCCAAAACAAGCTCACTACATTGCGTTCCCAATGTGGAATCGAATTTGAAACCACTATGTCTTGACCAAACCAGATGTGGCCAGCGCTTTAAATCCTAAAGCCCATCTCTAATTGGCAATGGACTGGCGACTAGCGTCAACTTGGTATATCACACATATTGGAGGACATTCCCAAATGTACCTATACGCACACACCCAAGAACACCTCATTGTAATAGTGCCGAGATATAAAATATGAAGCTAAAATTCATGGATAAATCTATCCCAGACTATAGTACAATAGTAGTACTAAATGTTAAATAATGGAAAAACAACTCCCACCATATAAAATAAAAAGGCATCCATCATTTTCAGAATGAGGGGATCAATTTCAACTGAAGTGATCAGAAATCTCATCATAATAAATTCGATAAACATCGTTGTCGGTCTAGCACAATAAGCTTCACCAACCTTGGGTCCTCTGTTGACATTGTTGAAAGCCATGTTGTCTTCACAACACTCAATATATGTGATGTAACATTATATTCAAGGTGAGTATACAAATACTATATTGGTCTTCCAAAATACATGAGAGAAAAAAAAGAGATCCTTAATGGAAACATTGTACTAAACCAAGAAATAGGGGCCCCCAATTTAGATAGAAACTCTATATTGAACCATCCATGAATTTACATGGAATGCCAGCTTACTCTATAAGGGTTTCCAACCCAAAAACGTGAAATCTCTATAAGGACTCCCAGAAATAACTCAGATTCACTCATCTCAGAATCCATGTAGCATAAGGTTCCAACCTAATATATAGAAATACGACTTCCACTCGAGGATCTAAAGGTGACACCTAAAACTAGATAGAGACACTCAATGAGACTATCTATCCTCAATGGAACCTGTCCAAGAGATTCAATCCGTCTGGAACAACCTTATAATTCATAGTGGTATGTTTGAGGAAAAGTTATCCATTATGATCATCATTCTTTGTAAATCTCTAGTGCCCTACACTAGAGGTCCTATCATTGTTACCATGCGCCTTGTGCAATAAAAAACACAAATGAAGAGGCACACCCCTCACCACTACACGTAGTTGAGGGGGAAATGCTCCAAAAAATGAACTGTGTGCATCCTATCTAATGAGAGAAAATGGATTGACATGCACCACACCACTAAACCATAGTCAACAGAGTACTGCTCTTAACTAGCCCATGATCTTGTGTCACACCAGTTGGAGTGGCCCACTGTTCAGTTCATCAAGGGATCACCCAATCCTAACATAGTATTACTTATATCATGTGTACTGGCTCGTACCTTGTAACTGTTACCAAAAGCCATGGGAAATTTAACTCTAATAGAGGGCCTACGCCCCGCTGCTAATCATGGATGGGGAATCACTACTCCATATGTTGGTCCCAAACCATGAAACGATACGGGAGTACAAATCAGAGAATGGATGGCCCACATCATTATACAATATGGGAGTAATACATTATAGATCAATGACCTCGACCCTAATCTGGTAGGGGAGATCCAATCTATAGTTAGAGGACCTGCACCTAGATATGATGGGGGAGTACTGACTCTTTTAGCTCTCTCTCTATGGGATACACGCACCACAATACGAAATGAGAGTACCAACCCCATGTAAGAACACATGATTTATGTAATGAAAGGGGAGTATCAAATCTTTCTGAACAACACATATGGTGGACCATAACCTTGGTTTGATGGGGGAGTACCGAATCCTAGGATAGAGGACCCGCAACCTAACAAGGCAGGGGAGTTACCACTATATCTATATTTCATATATAGAGGACCCATATCCAAGTCAAAAAGGGGAGTACTGAGTCCAAATATAGGGGACCCACACCATGTATGATTGAGTATAACCCACTCTACCTTCCAATAAGTACGTATGGACCACAATGAAACTTTTTATCAGAGAATTTTCCAACATTTTGAACATCATGGGGAGCCTCATACCTAATCCATCATGCGAGTAACAACCCTGTAGGAAACTACCCAATGGTTACAAACCTGCACCCAAGACATTGTGAATCCCATCTCTACATAAGAAGATTGGGGAGGGAAACTCACACCCTGAAGATATAGTGGAATACCATTCCCATAATCTCTTTTTACATACCATAATGAACTCTAATATCATATCAACACATATTCAAAAGTTTCTTTCTCTATTTATTCCACCTCCTACCTTATAAGACATCATATTGGCCACTATCACATTATAAATGGAAAAACAATTAAGATAAGCTATTCAAAAGCCTAAATCTGGGTCTCGGAGAATGAGATACGGATGGTGGAATATCTCAGGAGGTTCACCTTGGAATACACGGTGTGCACAGGGGCACCCAAGGCACGTGATCCAACGTGGGAACTTTGTCATGTATCCTATATACATTTTTCACCAACCCATGATGGGGTACACAACGTATAAATGGGGTACTTGCCCAGTACTTTTTCACCCAAACCCTATCCATGTTCCTCTTCTACACAGACTGACCAACCGTGTCCTTAACACATCATTTATCTCATATTACATGGTGTGTCTGGGAACAATGGAAAAATCCCCATTTAGTTTTCCAATTTCAGTGTATCAGGCCCTCTTTTCATGTATCGTGGTTGTGTGTTACTACAGGACCAAGTAGTTTCATATGGATATCCAATGCCATGTCCTAGGGTCATATAGTTTGTGGCACTATGTGGTGTGTAACTAGGGTACATGGTGTGTCATCTGCAAAGAGAATATTCTATGAACATGAATGGATACAATATGTGTTTCAATAAACTATATGTTGTGTAGAATCTAACTCTAATTGGAAATTACCTTATAATTCCACGATTCATCCTGTTCATCCCCATAACACACAGATCTACCAAGCTAGGATCAATAAAAATTATTTTTGGACTCTAGATCTATAAAGTATCACAAAATGAAATGGACTGAGACAAAAAACTAAAATATTTCTATCATGATGAAAATCACCAATGATTTGGATTGAGAAATATGCCTAGATCACACTACTACTTGATCAGATGACGATCTTTGTCATGAACTGAGATTGGAAGAACATTACATCATTGATTTCGTTAAATTTTTTTCTATCAACGAAAGATAGAAGGATAATATAGGATATGATATTGTCTCCTCATATGATGTTTCATGATCCTTCAGGTATAGGGTATGAATTATTTTTAATTAAATAAATCTCATTAATACCCCTTTGAACACCACATTAGCAAGACTCCCCTGATCGAAACTCCTAGCACTGACGAACATAGGTCATGCCTAGGGTAAAAACAATGTTTAGAAATGAATTGTACCCTATGTAATATGATCCGAGAATTCATCAAATGTTTAGTTATGTTTCAAGAGATTCATCATAACTATGACAAAAAAAATTTAATATTTTTTTTATTATCACCACACTGAGGCTCCCAAGGCCCAAAATTCCCAAGAGGACTCAACACCCAACATCAGAAATATTTTCCAAAATATTTTAAATCCATATGTGTCGAAACCCAATTCATTAAATTCTTCCCACCTAAGGGATTTTCATCCCCAAAATGTGAATGACAAATCACAAGTGGAGAAACTGAAATTAACATTGGACTCGTAGGACATCAATCTCACAAAGGGTTCTCATTCTTCTTACAAGAACACACACGAAGGAACCTCCATGTTCATACTACTATCATGCCTAGATTCAAATAATCCAACATCAAGTAAAAAATGGGCCCATCTATCCTTATCTATGGCATGTGGGAAATCAAGTAGCACCATAGTACATCTATAATCATAGGTTCTAGTGGTACACTACCTTGTTAACCTGACACAAATACAAATGGATCCCCATATTTCACATCCACCACTAGATGGAGTATAAAACATCCTCATAAAGAGTTTTTGTTCATGGATGAACCTAACCATGTGAGTAAATTCATGAATTAAATAGATATCCCTAAGGGAAAACATTAAATATTACCAAGCCCTTCATCTACAAACCTCCAACAGCAACACAACTCGCTAAATCAGAAACACTTCTGCACCAACTATTTTCATCTAAGATATGTATGGATTAGTGGAAATCCATCCATACAATGGAAACATCATAGGGTCTAACTCAACCTTTATAGAATGATTATAATCATGGATCACACTCTCCAAAGGTGACAAAAAAATGGAGTTATGTAGAGAAACTACATGACCTGCCTCAACACTCTGTCACATAACCTAACCCAGAATACACAGGTCTAAGAAACTTTTACACCACACCTTGAAACTAATTTTTTTTGGGAGGAACTGACTTTCTAACTCGGTTTCAGTCACATCACAAAAACAATTCAAGGGGGAGATGACGTCCCTATTCCTCATGATTTCATAGATACGCTAAATTGTACCACATCCATGTCCAGTGCTTCAAATATGAAGATAATGATAAACAAAAAAAAGTTTACTAATGGGTAACAAATGTCTACCAAAATGATCATTTGTTCTTTCTGGGACCTTTGTCATAACTACCAAGATGGGGTTCTACTGATGCCCTATATCACCCTGGTAAAAACCTCGAGCAAGAAGAGGTAAGAAAATAGATCCCCAAACAGTGTCTAAGAATTGATATTACTGAAGGTAGAAAAGTCACAAGTCATTAATATATTAATCCTATGAAATTATGGTTCAATGTACTATATGACCTGTAACTATCTTCACCCATGTCCTCTAGCTACCAGAGCCTGATGCAGGCCACTAGGGGGTTGTGGTAGAGACGCTATGAACTGGCTGTCAGCTCCTCCCAGTACAACAGCTCCTCTACCTTGTCTTCCAACTTAAAGATCTCTTTTTCCATATACTTTGACAATATGGTTCCCCATCTTCTGAATCCCTCAAATATGCATAGTAGGTTGGACAATCTCTTGTGACATGTCCTCATCAATCACTAATATAATAATTCCTCTCCTATAGTTAACTTAATCTTCAACGTAGCTCCACCGTTATAGGCCCTAGAGACTGGGTATGGGTATTGCTATGTCGCCTACACTTCATTTCTATCATCTGTCATCTACTACCTTCTACATATTACTCAACCTCATGACCACTATGGTGGGTCACATTAACCAATCCCTCGGCCAGAAAACATTCAACCACCAGAGCTTCCTCCAACATTCCATCACAGGTGGGAATTCATAGTAGAATCACAGATGCCTTGATATCACAATACAATCCCTAATTTGAGGTTCATTTTCTGAAAAATGTATATTGACCCTATCCATGGAGTATCACAATAGGTCTATAAACCTCAATGAAAACTCAACCACTATCCTACAACCCTACTGAAGCTGAATATGTTCATGGATATGCACTAACATCAATGATGGTGGGTAAATCTATTCTATGAATAGTCAGTAAAAATCCACCCACATGATCAAAATCTCTACATGAGACTACATCACAACACTCCACCATATGCCACCTAAATTCAATCGAAGACTCGTCTCTTGGGTAACATTTTGATTGGGTAGTTCATCATAAATATAAATAATTATATGAATGTTTCGAGGCAATCATATAATAACTTCAGGTCCTGATCACCATGGTATGATAGTAGTCTCTACCTCTAGAACTCAAGTATCTCACATAGAATGTGCACATCCATATCTAGAATATCAGATAAAATATGTAGCTCAATTGGTGGTGGCACTACCAATGGACCACAAAGTGGTTACGCCTAAGAATCAGTTCCATGCACATAAGCCTTTTCACATGGTGGATTGTCTTCCCAATAAAGGCATAGAATCCAGTCTAGATATTTCCATAGTTTCCACATGAAATATAATCAAGATACACAATGTTATAAGTGTATATCTTTGTAGCTGACATAAGAATGATAGGAAAATCTAAACATAGTCCAATATGATACATGTATCATTTATTTCATGGTGAACAGTGTCCTATTTTACGGAGTCAAGAAAATGGTTATCAGAGTTCTAGATAATGGATATGCCAGATTCCTTACCAACATTAGAACCTCTAGCTTGATATCTGTACCTGAAACGTCCTATCATTGTCGCTAGGAAAACCAAACCAAAATCACAACACTATGGTCCCAATGTGGAACTGGCTCTGATAACAATCTATCCTGACCTGGCGTGATGGATCCTAGGCAGAAACTCCAAAATCTCACCAATAACATTCCTAGGGATGGTGACTATCCTTGAGTATCCAACTAACATATATTGGAGGAGTTTTCGTAATGTACTTGTATTATCACACACAAAAACAAATAAAGGAACAATTTAGATATATAAAAAGTTGAAAATAAACATCATGAATACATCTAACCCAAAAAAGAGTAAAAAAGATGTACTGAAATCAAAATTATGGAAAAACATCCCTCCAAAGAAGACTGTAAAAGCGTTCAACCTCCTTATGAGGAGGGTATCAATATCAACTACAACTAGAGGAAAGATCATCATCATAGCTCCGATAAACAAATTGGTCTTTCTAGATCTCTAAGATCTACCTACCTCAGGTCCTCCATATACTCCTTCGAATGGAATGTGGTTTAAAAAAGACAAAAAACATGAATGGGAAGGCCCATCGAGGGGTGAGTATAAAAATATTTAACAGGCACCCAAAAAACCCCATATGAAAAAGGGGGAAACTGAAAAGAAAAAAGTATATTCAACCTATCCTGAGGGAACCCCAATTGAAATGGAATCTAAATCTCAAATCATCCATAGTTTTACATAACAAGTCAGCTAATTATAAAGGGGTGTAATCCATGTTATGTGGAAACACCACATGGACTAACATAAATCACCTAGCTACTCTCATCTCCGACTTCATGGATCAAGAGATTCAATCCTCATTTCCTGCAACGTGATTTCAACTCATGGATACAAAGGTAAAGTGAAAAACTAGGAGGACACAATCCATAATCTCATCCATCCCAGATTGCACCCATATAATAGATTTACTCCATCACTAACAAACCTACCATTCCAAATGATCTTTCTGAGAGAAAATGCTCCATTGGGAACATCATACTAGTTCCAGATCTAGTGAACATCACGAGAGGTACTATCATCATTCCCATGGGCCAGGAAAAAGCTATAAAACCCCAAGATAAGTGGATATACCATCCCTAATTCACGTATATGAGGTAGAAATGATCCAAAATATGCACCAAGTACATCTTACCATATAGGAGTGAATATTGGGACCCATAACATGCCACTACCCCACAACCAAAGGAGTATTGTTCCTAAAAACCACGTTAAGCCTATGTCAATCCTCTATAGAGTTGACCACACCTTAGTCCTTTGAATAAAAACTAAATAATAACTACTTAGTGTTCTTATCAAGTGGAGTGTCCCACTCCTTCCATTTGTATCCAACATCCTAGGTATCACCAAATCTAAATGTAGGACCTCCTCCCAACTACTACTCAAGGATGGGGGAGTACTGCTCTGAAAGGCATGAACTTTAGCCTGGAATAATAGAGTAATACCAGTAAAGTAATGGATGACCCCCACAATGATTATATTTGAGAGTACTACTCTATAGATAATGGATATTTACCCTAACCATGTATATGAGTAAAACTATATATCCAGAGGACCCTCACACTTGTATGATAGGGGAGTGCCGACTCTGCTATCCAGTTCACTATTGGTGACCCATAACCTAATACTATTGAGGAGTAAATGCCCCATGATGGATTAAAAACTATATATAATGATAGGGGATTACAGACTCTATTGGAAGAACATGTATGGGGACCCACACCCTAGAATTATATAAGATTATTGACTCTTAGGATAGATGTTCCACACACTAACATACTAGTGGTATACCCACTCTATCAATACATAATATATGGAAGAACCACTCCATGGTATTATAGGGGAGTACCAAATTCATAGATAGAGGGCCCACATCAGGGTCTAATAGGGTAGTACATACTCAAACATCAGTGAGTATGGACGGAGTTCACCCAAACATGGTAGTGGAGAACTCTCCCCCATTATCAACATCATGTAGAACACACACCCTAGTCCATTATGCAGTAACCACTCTTGAAGTTACCACCAAAAGGTGACATACATGTTCCCATGACACAAAGATAATCATCAATACTTATGTTAACAGGTAAAGGAAACACGGACTCTGATGATATAGGGGTGTGACTGTCCCAAAATCACTTTTTTATCCACACCGATCTACAACATCGTTAAAACCGAAGGAAAGATTCAATGTAATCTTTTTAGAAGTTGACATGAGAATTGGTAGGAAGCCCCATACATGAGTGAACCCTGTCATCACCGAAGTTGTGAAAAAATTGAAATTCTATTGAAATTACACATGATATCCTGAAGTTACGAATCCTAATGGGTCACACTAATCCATGTGGTTCCAAATAAATCATGATTCAACATTGTTGAAAATGATATCATGGAATTGTTTTCAATAAGAATCCCAAATAGTTGGAGGAAATGAATTGTTTATATAAGGCTGAACTGAGTCAGTTGAAAATATCACTTCCCAATTCCATTCATTGACTAAAAGATTGAATAGATAGTTTTAAGTAGGCATTACATATTTTTGGATGGGTTTTCAAATTAATTTCACTTCCCAATTTCCATATAATTCTAAGAGAAGATAACCATCACAGATCTTTTAAGGGCATTTGGTTATGAGAGGATACCTTTTGGATTTTTTAATTCCCCGGGTAAATTTGATCATGTTGGGTATGAATTATTTCATACCACATTTTGGACTTCTAGAAGGTATTTCGATATGAAATTTAAATTTTTAAAAATTCCTTTGCTCATTTCATGGGGAATCATGGGAATATATTCAAAAATGAATGGAGAAATAGTTAGGATTGAAATATGAAAAAATTTAGTTTATTGGTGAAAAAGGAAGAGTTCTAGGAAATATCATTTCATAAAATATGATTAATGAGGATATATTTAAAATTAATTTGATCAATTCCTTTCCATTCCCCACCTGCATGAGACATATCAAATCATTTATAGAGAAAATGGGATTTCATATATGATTCATCCTGAATTTATGTAAGATTTCACATCCAATATTTAGAATGATCCTAAAATAGTCTGGCTTTTATTTAAACAATAATTGTAGGGAGCCATTTTATGGGCTAAAGTAGAAATTGACTACCACACTAATAATAGCAGCACCAAATTAGAAACATCAAATCAAATTTCATTGGGATTCATCATGTCAAGATGTATGAGGAGTTATTTCCCAAAAATTTATGGAAACCCCAATTAATAATCTATTACAAAAGACCCATGGATTCCACTCACAATAATAACAAAACCAATGAAAAGGAGATTCTTGATATTTCATTTTCCATTGATAAATTCTGGTCATATTTACATGGAACTATTGTATATTTATTTTCTGATCATGCATCACTAATGTACATGATAAAGAAGGATTATTCCGAACCATGTTTGGTTAGATAGATAATACTCTTTTAGGAATTTCATGAGGATATTGAAGAAAAAAGTGGAGAAGAAAACCATGTGAAAAATCACCTCTGTAGTCTACCCAACAATAATGTAACAGAAATTACAGAGGTGATCCCACCTAATTATAACCTACATAAAGATCATATCTACATTATAGAAGGTGGAGTACCATGGTATGATAGTATAGTAAATTATTTGGCCACATTTTATATTCCTTTTTTCATTAGATCCCTTTAGGAGCATAAACTCCCAGATGAATCTAGATTTTACATCTCAGAGGATCCATTTATATGAAATAATTGAAATGACTAATTAATAAGAATATTCTTACCAAATAGTGAAATAATATATATATTTCACTTTTTTCATACGCATTATTATGGAGGGAAATTTAGCCTTAATTAATGGAACTGAAATTATTTGATTATAGAATCTATCAGCCAACTTTTTTTGAAGAAGCATAGTATTATGGTAAAAAATGTGATTAGTGTCAGTTTTTGGGAATCATTTAAATGTAACCAGAGATATCACCAAACCCATCGATTTTTCTGAAATATTTGATGTTTGTTCATTGATTTTATGGTACCCTTTTCTATGTATTTTGGGAATTTTATATTACATGTTTTGGATGATGTCTCTCAATGGATTGAAGAAAAATCCACCATGACTGATGATGCCAAATTTATGTGTGATTTTGATAGTTCAAACATATTTTGTAGGTTTGGAATTCCATGGACCATTATAAGAGACCAATAGATACATTTTTTGATACAATAATGGAGCATTTTATTAAATAGTATGGGGTGAATTATAGAACATTTACACCTTAGAATCCCCAAACAAATAGACAAACATTATTATCCCACCATAATATTAAAGTTGTTTTCGAAAATATAGACATACCAAACAACGAAAATAGCCCAATACTTTAAGAAAACATATTGTCATACAAGATAGTATACAAGACACATATTGGAATGATCTACTACATGTTGATTTATAGAAATATTTTTCATCTACGACTGGAATTAGAGCCCCAATCATATTGGGTTGATAAAAAGTTGAATTCGGATTCAAGGATTGCTTTAAAAGAAAAAAAACATTAGTTAAAGGTGCTGAATGAAATTATAATGGAATGTTTTGAAAATTCATGAACTTTTCATTGAATGATCCTGGGTGACACATGATATTCTAATTCAAACATAGGCCTTTCACCCTAGGAACCATGTTCTGATCTATAATTCTAGATTAATTTTATTTCAATGTATGAATCATTATATATGGGAATGATTTTTCTTGTTAATATTTTCTATCTTTTTTGCATACATATAGATCCTGAAAGAAGAACATGGGCACCCATTCATTGTAAATTTGGTAAAGGATCAATACTTTCTGTAGATATTTACCTCAACAACAGTGTAAGAGATAAAAACTATCTAACACATCTACAAATTTCATATCATTAGGTGAGGGTGACTTAGAACATTAGCCAAAGGATATTTTTTTAGGAAACCTGAGTTTTACTATTTTTATAGGATTTAGGATTAATACACCTCTTATATCAACCCTTTGATATGTAATATAATTATTTTTATACAGGTATGATTTGTTTTAATTTTCAAGGTCCATCATAGAATTCACCCACAAGGATGCCCCAAATAGTGGAGGAAGAGGGAAAACGATTTAATTCAAAAGAAAGTTTAATTTTTTTATTTTTCGTTTACAATCCATAGTTTTTTTCTTCAAATTTATTTCAGATTTATTCTGGGAAACAGCATGCCAAATCATGAATTCATTTTAACTATTCTTATCTTGGACACAATTGCTTCTTATTAATCCTTTGATTCTATGTTTTAGATGTCTATATTGATAAAATTGAATGATTATAGTGGGGAATTTACTATTTAAAGTGAAACATGGATATTAAAATAAGGTCTCATGAAATGATGTAAATATTTGGTTCATATAAATGAAATATCCAAAAAAATATTCATTCATTGAATTTATAAATTTAATAGAAACTAGTTTATTATTATTAATCATTTCTTGATTGATTGTCTAAAATAATATGTTACATTTCCGAGATGATTTCTAGACCATGAAAATCATAATTTATATTGAGAATATTTCATTAGAGATCCTATGACATATAACCTATGAGAAAATTCATTTCATCTTATCATAACTATGACTAAACAAAAACACATTTAAAATGAATGGTGTATAATTTCATAAACCAATTTTCTGTTAAAGGACACCATTACATCAATACTAATTTAACCCATAGAGACCATGAATGAAATTTTTAGTAATGAGCCATGTTCCATGCCATTTTAATCAATTCATACCCTCCTCTTATATTTTTTATGATATTTTAAAATTGAAGTGTGTAGGTGAAAGGCAATCACGGTGGATGGTATTATTTGTTTTGAAAGAATATTTTTTGGAGGTTCTTATTGGGGAAAAAATTAATATTTGTTGAATAAATCATTATACTTCATTGTTTTCCCCTCTATTATATATAAAAAATATGAAAATGAAACAACGAACCAAAGAAATGAAAAACATTTGGTTATGACTGGGAAGAATCAAAATTACTATCAATGGACTGATGATTTCTTATCATATGTGGTTAAATGGCAGATGTGAATTTTTTTTCTAATACTAACATTCCATAATGGATAAATGGGTTCATTGAAATAGAAAAAAATAATAAACTAGTAAAATTTCAAAAGGGTGTAAAAATAAATCAGTACTCATAAACTGATCATGAGATTTTCATTGATTTTTGTGAATGTTGAGAGTAAATAAAAATTGAAAGGGAAAATTTCATGACACCTTTAATTTTATAATCATGATTTGTGATTTTATAGTTAAACCTCCTCCATTATATTTAATTTTAAACATCAATTCCTACCAACCTTATCCCTCAGAGACATTTTATCTAATATTTGAAGAACTTCAGATATTATGTGCCTTTTTTATTACAATCTATAGAATGATGGTCATTTAAAAGCCTATATATAAGGATTTTTTTTCTATCCTATGAATATAAATATACAGTAATTTTATCATGAGATATGTTTCAAGAGATTCAATGTAATGGAAATCATGTTTGAAATGTTTATTAATTATGAATTACAAATCATTATTTAATGGGAAGGGATGTTTCACCAATATAAAATATGGGAATGTAAAATGAATAAATTGAATATTTATTTTTAAATTGAAAAAATAAAATTGTATTTTATGTGAAGTTTTGAAAATAGGATTTTTTATTGAATTTTTATTATTATTAATAATTATAAATTAAAATATTGATAACCTTGGTTCCATTTTATGTTCCCTTTTGATATTTTATACTTGAGGAAAATAAGAGTTTCTCTATCCGAGTATTTAATATATACCCATTTGTATCATAGTTTTAAACAAAATATAATTATTTTTTTATGTTTTTGATAATAACCCCCTTCAATTTCAATGTTTTAGTTAAATGTGATAGTTTTTGATGTAATGAATAAATATGGATTGATAATGATAAAAGAAATATGATTTTAAATTTGAATATTATTTTAAATTTTTTAATGGTTTTATTATTTGTTCTTGAATTTTTTTTCTAAATCATGTTTGGAAAATGTGTAAATAAAATTTAGCCACATCGGCCATCCATCTACCAAAGACCACAACACCACTTTTTTTACCCATAAGGTGGTCTCCAGGAAATGAGGGAACTCTGGATTGATAGTCTGAGTGCATGGTGCACATGGAACAAGGCTCATCCACAAGGCCCATAGTTTTGATACCCACATGTGGAATTGTTTAACCAAATCATGGGCACATTATCATGTTGTGGTCATCCCCATATGGCCATGGGAGGATCCCTTCACAATGGATGGGGTGGTCTAGTGAGAGTTGATAGGTTTACTCTGGCTCTAGTCTGACATAATTTTTCAGCGAGAGCCCCATAGAGCCTTATAATGGGCTATGTGTAGATATTAATTTTTTTGTGGGATATGAGCTCTTTTGTGCTCCAACATCCTCCACCACTCTACCTCTACTCTACACCTCAACTGATTGTATACCACCACCTAACATCACCATTTTCCACTCTTGTTCACCCCATTGAAAGTCATTTTGGCTATATAATTATATTCATTATAAAACTACTACAACAGTAGAAATCCACCACTACCACCACTACACTCTACAATTTAACCCCTATTCCTAATCTGCAGCACCATCACCACATCCATCAAGTCTCTATCGTGTCTCCTCCATATGGCGTCACTAACCTCCACAACCTCTACCAGAACCCTCCATATCTGATAACCACGACATCATCTTTTGATAAATCTATTGTGGATGAACCCCAAGTCACCACTAGAAATGTACAAGGATTTTGATGATCCCCATGCTGCATTTCGAGCTCCTACATCTACTTTAAAGTCATATAAAGATGAATCCACCGCCTTTCTTACTTTTGTGTTGCTACTCACAATTGGATGTAGAGGTTTCCTGCTAACCATTGCAACACTACTGAGCCTTTAATGAAGTATTGATATCAACTATTGGATCTTCTTTTTAAGTGGACTATTTATACCATGAAATTTGTCGACAAACAATTTGCAGGTGTTTCCTTAATCACACCCCCAATTCACGAGATTTCAAACTATTGATGTCCCCAGTTCTTTGGGATCGATGAGGGATTAAGAGGTTGTGGGATCTCCATCATTTTCTATAATAGGGGGAATTTACTCATTTCAAAATCACCATGTACCCATCTATATACGCAAATATATAAGAGGAGGATGTAGACACATCCACTACTAAGATGGAGTAAATTTCTACACTGGACAAGGAGGAAATTCTTATTCCAATCCCCACATTTTATTCCTCATATGCTATTTTTATCATTACCATGTGAATATATTCTTCTTTATCAATGGATCAATCCATTCAGGGTGGAGTATAATCCATCATGATCAGGTGAAGGGAAAGGGAACCCCTATTTTTGATGTTTTTTTTTCTTTTTTATATTTGTTGAAACATTTAATTTTAATTGATTAAAATTTCATATATATAATTTATGATTTTAAATTAAATTGAATTGTGTATTATTTAATTATTTTAATACATAATTAATTTTAATTAAGAATGTATTCAAAACTATTTCAATTGGATGATCTGGAGAAAAATCATGCAGAGAAGTGATTTAGTGATTACTTAGAATGTAATGAACAATAAATTGACTGATTTGAATATTTGGGGAATTTCAATACCAAATTTGGTATTTATTTGATAAATTAAATAATAACCCTTAGAAATTTCAAAATTGGATTAATCTGAATCAAAGGAGAATAATAAAAAATTATTCATACACTTTTAGTTTATTACATCAATAAAAAATATCCCTTTAAAAAATATGATAACATTAAAAAAAGGATAAAACTTGTTCTCAACCCAATAATCAATCTCTCATATAAACATAAAAAAATCAAAATAACCTTACTTTATATTTATTACCATTTTATTATTTAATTTACTATTTCTAAATTCCCAACTAGATTACAAAACTACACTCTAGAAATGAGTTTTAGTAACCAATAATACTACACTCATGGCATAACTGTTTTTCCACACCCAACGATATGTGTGAATCAAATGTTGACACAAGATAATATCTCTTATACTAATAGTCTTTCAAATGATATGAAGTAAAATAATAATATTTTTGGATCAATAATGTCACCTATGTTTTTAGCTTGGTAAAACACTAATTATTATCACGTCATAGTTTATTTTGATATATGATACATTGGACCAACCCCAGTTTATTTGTGGATTTTATCAAAATTGATATTTAATTAAAAATATGATGTTTTTATCTATTGAAATAATAATTTACAATGAGGTGCTATGAATTTGTTTGGAAATTTTAATCTTACCACACAACCATTTATACATAAAAACAATTCAATATGATCTAAAGTCATATTTGGTAGTTTGGAAATTATAATTAATATAACCCTTTAAAATGAACTCTTTAACTATATCAATGAAAAACAACACATACATTATTTTTCTCAAGTATTAAAATACATTATTTCTAATAATCCATATTAAATCAAAGTCATCATATATAATATAAATGATATATCAAAATGAGTATAAAAAATGTTATACAATATTAATCACATAGAATATGAATATGTAATTTTTCACATATTTTAATATATATATTATATAAGGAAACTATAACACCTAAAAAATATATTATAAAATCATTGATATAGAAAACTTTTTATAGTTTTTTATATTTATTTTTTTCTCATTAAAAACTATTTTTCTTACATTAGGAAGAAATTCATTTAGATATTTCATTATTTATCATTAGAACTATTATATACAATTCATTACTAAGTTCTTATAGAGAAATGAAATTCCCCAAAAAAAAGTTCTTCCAGATTGTATGGTATTACTTCCTTATATAGTGAGAATTATGTTATCCAAATACATAATAATAATAATAATAATAAATTAAAACCCACAAACCCATATATGTAAAAAAAGTTTCCTATGTATTTGTGATAAATTTAGAACATTGGATTTCTTAATCGAAATTAATATTATGATAATAATGAAAAAGAATCCCCTAAAAGTATTATTATAGATTAAAAATACAACAATTATTTCATGGGTCTTCCAGAAAATTGAGTTGTATAATAGATACATAATAATATGGTTTTTATAAAGTAGTTATATTTTCCACCCATTCAATATATCATAATATAAAAATAAGTCATTTCATTTAATGGAAATAGAATAATGTTGATCACATCCTTAAAAAATTGTGTTTTCAGAGATTATACACTCTCCACAATCCATTTTTTTGTATTTATTAAAAGTCACTTTTTGGGTAATTCGGAACCATTAAAGAAAGAGCCACCAGTTCACAAAAAAACCCTCCATCACTAATCCCAAATTCAAAATAAAACATTTAAATTTTGATTCCAAAATTCAGAAAAATGTTCATATTCATCTTTGAACCCCAAGCTACCTATCTCAATTCTCGTCACAAGGAGACCTCAAATCTAACCTACCGCCATCATCAAATCACTAACATGACATTGCAGAATCTTTACCACCATCACATATTCAATTCATCAATAGTAATTATCCTCATTGCCTTACCATTGTCGACCGAATCTCCAGCCCCCACCACCGAATGGATGAAACCCTTTATTGTAATATCGTATCGTCCCCCAGCACCAAATCACCATCATCATAATCACTATAGCCAAAAAACAACATCACTATCCATGATTAAAATTTTGTAACCTTCAAACTCCTAAAGCCACCCCTCAGACTCATATCCCATAGGACATTGAATACCTCCATGTATATCCACTTCAAAGAGAATGGTGTCCTCATTGAACTAGAGCATAGAGTAAAGTGTATATTGCTAAATGAAACTAGGTAAGAACCTCACAGAACCGTGAATTATAAAGAGAGACAACCTCGTCACCGCCGGGACATACAACATTACTATAGAAATTAAAAACAAAGAAACCACAAAAATGAATTTTCTACTAAATAGACATTAAACAGAATAATCACTCAAATAAAATAAAAACATACATTCACCGAAAATATAGAGGAAGAATAACTATGATGAATGAAAAATAAAAAACCTAATCCACTAGAGAAAATCGACACAACCTGTGTAAGGAGCACCAAAGGTCGTCGAGCCGCACATCCCATAACATCATAGTTACCCCCTGTAGATCAGACTGAGAGAGGATTAGTAGAACTCGGGGTTAGAGTTGGATGTTATCAGCCAAGGGATCCGAACATCAGTAACGATGATGTGGAATAAGACCTGAATTAGTCCGACTATGGTATCACATGAAATACCTTCATCTTCTGAACCACAAAAACCAAAATCCTCTATGAGTCCTCTACTGTAGTTCCAACTAGGTGATGCATAGAAAATTGTTTGGCCAGAGTAGGATAAGCAGGCCAAGGGATTCTACAGCACACCATCGAATGAAAAAGAATAAGGAATGATGAAAAAAGGAAAGATAGATTAGGAAAATATGGAAAGATCCATCGTGGCCAAGAGGGTCTTTGAAACCATATGGGAGGATCCACCGAGAGCGAGAGAGGAATGTAGAATGCATCAACATCCTCCATAATCCTTCTACCTTAGTGTCTATAAACTGAATTTATTTAAAACCATTATAAAATATGAGAAATTTATATATAAGAACTTTACTATCCATGTCAGTATTTTAGTGAATGTTACAGATATACCAAATGGGTTTCACATAATCAGTTGGATTTACAATTATTTAAACTAGATTAGTAATTAAGAATTCAATATCAGTTTCTATTTATTTTGAAAAAATTTCAATGATAAAACTAATGTAGTCCTTTTTAAAAATATGATGTATCATCTTATTCGAGCATAAAATCATCAACATTTGAAATTGGTAATCCATATCTCTTTGGATGTTAAAAAATTTACTCAAAAAGTATTTTTCATTAATACATTGAGTTAATTTAATTATATAATCCTTAGTGTTTTCTAATAATATATATTAAAATTAACATCTTATTATTGGCCTTGAACATAACCATGTTAACGTTTTAACCCAATAATAATTTTGAAAATTAATTTCTTTTTTAGAATTTTAATATATAAATAAACATACATGTATTTCATGAAGGATTATAAAAATGATAAACCACATTATCTTTATGATAAACAACATATTCAAATTTATATAATTTTATTATAAATATACATGTGGAAATAAAACATATAAAGGGATGAGGGCTCGAAATCTTAGGGATAAAAATATTTGTTAACAACCATTCCATATCTCATGTGGTTTTTTCAAGTATTCATTGATTGAATATGATTTAGAATTAATTAATTGATCTCTAGATAATTACCTCAAAAAATATAATAGAGGATGGCATGGAGTATCATATTGAAACCCTGTTTAAAAAAATTTGTTCATTATTCAAAATAAAAAATTAACTATGTCATGCCAGGTAGAGTGAGTTATGATAATAAATAAAAATGTAATTTAAATACCAAAATTTATTATCTCAAATGTCCTCCCCCAAGATACGATAGATGTATTTTAATACTTTTTTCATGTTGACCATGAACATTAATTTATAGCACTATAGAAATTTAAATGAATTCAATGTTTTATTTCAAAATAAATTTTTCCTATACCTGCTAAATTTATCATGAATGGTAATAAATCACCCTAATATACTATGAGATACATTTGTTTTAGGAAAATATACATCAGTATGTCTAAAATCTAATTTTTTTTATCTCTTTACCCCTTATCCTTATGAATAATCTTATTCATTTTACCAAATTGGTGAATTTTAAATATTCAAAAAATATTTACAATCTTTTAAATATTGTAATCCATCATCAAAGTGTTATTGGATGTGATTTCCATTTTCATGGCTGATGTGAAAATGAAATATGTATGTGGAGATAAAATAATTAATTTTTTACATTTTTACTGTCATTATGTATTTTAATTTTCAAACCAAATATTCAGAATTTGTTATTCATGTTTTCACAACAATTAAAAATTTAATTAATGTAAGTATAATGACACATTTTCTTTATTATAAATTGAAACCCCTTTTAATATTGATAGGAATTTTTTTTATATTTATGGTGTATGAAAAAAAACAATATATTATGACAATACAATAGCTATGATTATATTCATTATCCAAACATATAATGTAGATAGTCCTTCTCAATTTCAAACACAGTGGTTTCCCTACCACATTATTAATCTTTTCCCATCCTCTTGGAACCATACATTTCAACAATTATCTAATCTGTGTCTTATATCTAATTCCCATGACTTAGAAATAAAAATTCATTATTACAAAATATATACAATATGTTGATGGAAAATAACCACACTATTTATTATGTATCTCCTAGTACCGATGAATGTTACACTTTCAATGACTAGATTGTTTTCAAAATATAAATTTTCCATCATTTTATATATAGAATATTTGTTTTAGTTTATGTTTATAATATTAACCCATAAACTATTCTTCAAAATATTGGATTTTAAATTACCATTACTATTATTCTTCATCATGATGTGACATTTTGAAAGGAATTTTAATTTTTTTCAATATTTTAAGAATATTTGGAAGGGTACAGTATATAATGTTAATATAAAAATTAATAATTAATTGATTCATTTATCCCTACAAAGACTGTAGGAAAATGTAACTAGATATATAGTACATAGAAGGGGACCATATACCCCCATATTCATTATGTGCCAAAATTATTTGAGTATATGTTTAGAAATTTAGGTTCCTAATGACATATATATTTAAAAAATTGATTTGGTTTCAAAATACTATTGAGTTAAAAATTTCTCTAGATAAATGTATTTATGATGTTTAGTAAAATATAATTCATCTATTGAATCAAATTAATTTTTTAGATGATGAATCATATTAGGTTTCATAAAAAATGATACCTCAAAATAATATTTCAAATGATTTCTATAATAATCTTTATTAAAAAAATTTCTACTGTTTTTAGGTTTAACATGAATAACATTATCCAAAATATAAAATTAATCCTCATGTTTAAAATTAAATATCAAATTATGATATTAGATAGTGAAATTATTCCAATTTATCATGTTCTTCATAAAAATTCATTCAAAATATATTATTATGATTTTTTTTCATTCCATTAATATAAAAAATAAAATATGTGTTATTATTTTGTATAATGTATGCTACATAAAGAGTAATTTTAGTAGTAATTGTTTAGGGTATGAGATAAATCTAGTAACTAGTGGGACATAAACAAAACTGAATTAGAATTTCCGAGGTTTCTATTAATAATTTGTGTTTACATGAATGTTTTAAAATATCAAAAGGTAATTTGGTAGTGAATTTTTGGTTAGAAAATTCCCAAACCAATTCCATATTTTTATACATGGGTAGGTACTATGTGGTTTAAGTAATAGACTAATAAATCAATGTGGATAAAATAAAACATTCAACGATTTAATGAGGGTTTTATAACACTCTACTAAGTTTCTAGAAGAGGATAATATAACCCTCGTAGACTCATTGGATTTTTAGTGAGGGCTACAAGAGTTCCGGGGGGGCATGTAACATTTTTAAAAAAATGTGTCATGATTTTCCATTAATGGTCACCCCCTTAAGTTATAGTGGTAATATGAACAAATAGTGGTCAATTTGGATTACCATACACCTATCTTGTAACTCCAATATCTTAGATCAGTTATGAGTGATATTGGTGGTGTTCATTATGGTGAATTTAGGAAATCAGTAACCTCCTCTCCACATTCTCCTTTATCACCATCTCTTAATTTGCGGGTTTTTTATTTTTTCATTGCTTAATGAATCTTCTATCCCATGATGATATATAATTTCTATAATTGGATTATAGGTATATTGAATATAGGATTCCATGATGTGAGGAACACATGAATTAGTCTTCCATTTTAATTATACTTTGTATCATCAGTTGATTTTATTACATTTAAATGTTTCATAAAATTATGTTTATAATTAATCAATGTAAGAAACTACACATGAGCATCAACCTAGTTTGGGAGGACTCTTAAGTAAATCTAGGAGACTCGGGATCAAATCTAGGTGGATGAAAAATTTCCAGGGGGGCTGTAGCAGGGGCTGTTGCAGTACTGTAGCGAGAACTGTACAGTACTATTTCTAGTACTGTAGTGTGAACTGTAGAAGACACTGTTTCGTACTGTAGTAGTCTGAAAGTTTCCCCCATTTGGTCCTTCGGGCCACCAATTTGGTCCTCGAGTCCATTAAGGCCTTATGCCCACTAAAGACATCGGGCCAGTAAGGCATTCTAGCCACCTCAAGGCCTTTAGGAGACCTTCAATTCAGAAGCAAACCAAAAAGACTACAAGAAACAAGCTCAATAGAAGGATGAGCAAGAAGATTTAACCAATGAAGAATCTACGCGGACTGCAAGAATGAGAGGGTATGGCAGCTGCTATTGGGATACGCTAGTGCATGAATGGGATAGCCTAGTTGAAGAGCCATGCAAATGCGGAGAGTTGATTTCCCGATAAATATGCTGGGGAGGAGCAGTTCCATGTAGTTAGCAGGGGTTCTATGTAATGTTCGAAGCCTATGGGAAATGCATTCCTCTAAGGCCTACATGACATGTAATACATATGCCTATGGGAATTTTAATAGTTCCACCTCACCCCTTGAAAGGTGGATTCTCAAAAATCAATAAAAAAGGCCTTTGGGCCATTGGATGGAATGTAAAAAATGGAGTAGTTTACTGATATAAGATTTTAGAGTTCCTTTTGAGTCGTCAAAAATTAGTTTTCTATAATATCAATGAGTTAATATTTTTCAGTGATCATTTTGGTATTCATACCACTATAAAAGTTTGTATAAATTATGTTTAAATTATTTATAATTATTAAGATAGAATCCTTGATTATGACTGGTGAATATGGATTTTTAAATAAAATGATTCAGGATTCCTTATATGGAGATAAATCATGAAGACGTTGATAAATCCATGGTTGAGTAAGGTGATCTAATATTTTAGAACTTCATAGTTAATTTCATAATATGTTTGATATTATAGTGGGGTATGTAGGTTTGAATGACCTAAGGTAAATTTAATGTGGGTTACCATGTCTGATGAGAGGGAAGTGTTTTTTGTTAATATGTTAGTGGTTCTTATAAGTTTAATCCCTTAAATATATATTATCCTAGAGTTATTCATCTTATGGTATAATTTAGGATACCATGAAAGTGGATCCCATAGAGGTGTATTAACATTGAGTAATTACTCTAGTGACCTTAAGAGTTATTATATATTGTTTTGTTATGTTCAAATAGATAATTTTTTTTCTAGTGATTGTATGTGTTTATCAAAAATACCATATGGTGTATGGGTTACCCATGTGGGCTAAAATATATTTTCAAATGGTGATAAATTATATTTTCATTGACATGTAAAAATTGGATATAAATAAATTTTTAATGATGGTAGGATAGTATGATAAACATCTGATAATGAGTTTACCATGGTGGTTTCATCTTAGAGTGGGCCTGTGAAGAGCCTTCTTATTGATGTCATAAAATGTTTATATGAAAATGAAATAGCAATGGGGTTTCCAACTTGACCAATGATTCTCTTGTAATTTTTTGAGTGATGACCTATGAAGGGTAATGTATTATTTGGTTTTCCGATAATTAGTATACTCATGAAAATATGCATAGGTTTTATATGATATTTAATAGGTGTTTATCCGATAACAATAGAAGGATTCATGGATGGTCAATCCTATAGATTATAACAATTTTATTAATAGTTTTGATGTAATAAACAATATTATCTGGGATACAGGTGTTGTTTTTGTTATAATGCATTCTAAATTTAATGTTATGGATGATAAATTAAGTATAAGAATGGAGTTGGGAAATTTACACACTTGATATTATAATCATCCACTCATTTTGATGTGATGATCATGTTTTCAAGGGAATTTTGTGATAGAGACAAACCTACAGTTCATTATCTTCTAGAGGATAATTATGAATATAATGATTATAACCACGATATATTTTTTGTAGTAGAGAGTGAAATTATCTTTATATTGGTTATATTATAATCCATATTTAGTGATTATATTATATTTCTTATTATAATTAGATTAAAATTATTCAATATTTCCTTTCACTAGTATATTTGATAACACATTTACCCATAAAATCTTTATGATTATTGGTAACCTGGTCACCACTACTTATTATAATCATTGTTATGACCATTTTTTCTATTTTTTAAGATTGGTTATACTATATTTTTTAAAGATGATATTCCATCCTTTATTAATATGGGGTAATTATTCATCCTAAAGGATTTACATTCCACTCTTTATATCACCCTGGATGGGTTGGGTGTTGAGTCAACCAAGTACATTAAATATATTATTGATCTGACCTTGTTATAGGTTGGTTTTGTCTGTTTATATTCTACATGTGATACTCTAAAGAATATAGAGGATCCACAATTATGTGATGATTATATTTTATTTATAGTATCCAATCATGGAAAACACATCTATTTTTTTTGTAAAAAAATCATTTATAAAAAAACTATTATAGGTGATTTTCGATTACATAATTGTGAGACCTATGTTATGCATGTAATTGTTTCAAACGTTCATTATATTTCATTGATGAATTCACATATTTAGTGGTTTTTATTAGGGGTTCCACTAGTGGTAGCCTAGAATTTTTTTATAATCTCACCCACCATACTCACCTCAGTAGAAGAATATACCTTATATTTGGTATGAAGGGCGGGGCATATACTATTTCAAAGAATATAAACCAATAAGTGTTCAGTTGGGATATAGACATAGGTTTAAGATATGGGTGAGTACTGGTAGTTGGAAAAAAAATCCATAGACATGATCATATAATCCACATAATAAAAACTATATATTTTAATAAAATAAATTAAAAACACCTTTTAGGTTTCGAATTTTTTAGAAATAGGGAAAACCCATAACAATAAAAATCCATGATCTTTGTATTAGTTTCAAATTTTCCAAATATTTACAAACCTACCTAATATATAATGATACTTCAATATCATTAAAAATATATACACCTAAGAGACTCATCTACAAATTTCATACTTTTATTATCATCCTAACCAAGGGAAATTCACAAATTATAATTTTTGAGTGCATATTATCTATATGCAAAAATAAAATCAATAATAATCAAATATCATCCATGAGAATAATATTAATATACTGGTATAAAAAATATGTATAAGAATATTGTTCCATAAAAAATAGATTTTACATCAAGGAATATGGATTGGAATACCACAATACCTAAATGATAAAATAAAAATAGTTTACAAAAGTTGAACATAAAAATAAAAAAATTAAATAAACTATGGGAAATAATTAAAAAAATGTAGAGATAAATTGCATTTATAAGGATTATTATCATTTCTCATGAATATAATAGACAAAAATCTATTCGAAACAACATATATTTTGAGTTACAAACATTTAACCAATTAATTATAAGGTTATATAGGACCTCACTCATCATTAGTCCATACTTATGAGTGCCACTTGAAATTTATTCACTTATCACATTGTAAAAAACTAACGAAGTCAATGTGGGTTTTATAAAACACGAAATTTAAAATAATTCACTTTTTATGTATTGTAAAACTAATGGAATGAAAATAGGATCCATTCAACACATTATAAAGAACAGTATGAGTGATAATGGGTTTAATATACATTTAAAATGGATTCAACTACAGAAATAATAATTAAATCAACCAATAAACATACCATGATAAACCAATGGAAATTAAATGGGTATCCAATTAAAATAAGTAACATTATATATAATTACAATTCCATCCCAATAATAAATAATATGTTATATGCATCATATAACTAAATGGAATATGGTTAATATTATAATTTTTCCATTAAATTGTTTTGTATAACATGGGTGAATACCCTTTATTCAAATAATCCAAAATATTGGTTATTTAGATAGGGAATTCATTGGAATAAACCTTAGATTTTTAATACATTAATGACTAGGAATTTACACGGTAGTTCTGTATAATTTCGTAGATAGAAAATATAATTTCCTAAGATATCAGGAGAATTAATTTTAATCGATTTATTTTGAGAATATGATTAATCATGCATATGTTGTATTAATGAATAATGAATATGGTGAATTTTTTTAAAATATTTACAAAAAAATATTAGAAATATTAAATCTTCCAAATATTTTTAAATCATTTAAGAATGAACATTTTTTAAAAATTGTAGCATAATAATTTTAAAAAAAATATTAATAATTATAGAAAATTATTCATATAAAATAACCATGATGGTAGATAAATGTGATAAAATGTAAATGCTACAAATATAATAATTTCAATTTTTAATGAAAATGAATCATAAAAAATGATAGAAATTCTGTTGAAACCATTATAATAAGATAATATTGTTTAAATCTGTCTAAATATATTATTGAAGAATATATAAGGAGACATAAAAAATATTAAAATAAATATGAATTTAGAGGAAAAATTGTTTTTTGGTGGAGAATATAAGATGAGGCACATTTCATTTAGAAGAAACACATAAGGAAAAACATGAGTCAAGGGGGAATGTAAAACACAATTAGTGTCAAAAGATAATAATTATGGTTTTTATGTAATATTAAAATATCCAAGAAGGATTGAAATTATGAAAAAATCATTATTTTTTAATAATATTGGATATTGAACCCCTTCATGTTTGAGTAACATTTATATCAAAAAACCCTTTAATATTTGGTATCATTTAAATAAAATTACAGTTATATAAACTAAATTATATGACTCTTACAAAATCATGAATATGTAAAAAATAAGTCATTTGTTATGTAATAACACCATATTATTGGTATAAGGGTGCACATTAAGAAATAATTCTCATGAAATTAAATTTTGGGACAATGAACACCTTACCTGAAACCGTTCTCAATAGAAAAGCACACTGACCTCTTATATTATAAAATTAACTATCTCATTAAACCATTACAAATATTGTAATCAAATATATTTGTTTATAATTTTATTTTATAATTATTTTCTACATATATATTAGTTATTTATTGTTTTTGAAATCTGGTGTGAGTAATCTTGATTGTTTTGAATTAGTTTTTAATAAATGTTATTTTTTCTAATAATGTCCCAATTTATATCCTTACTAGATCATTAAATATCTTGGAAATGATGTTTTATGATGTTTTATAATGTTATAAATTATTTAAATTGGTTTTTTGGTTATAATCCTTAATGATGATCATGTTTCAATGATACTTATAGAATAAAGGGTGTTATAATAAATAATTTGTAAAATTTTTATATTACCATTATAGAACAAAACAACTCATTATATACTTATTTATCTTATATATTACCCAAAAATATGTTCTCATAGTCATCCATGATAAATGTTGATAAAATTGTTGAAGTTGGTGGTTAAACTAACCAAAACATGAACACGTCATAATAAATTGATAGTAATGATGTTATTTAGTGGTTATATCATTATAATAAAAAAATAATGATTTAATTTAGTGTTAATGAGTGTAATATATTACATTTATAAATATTTAGAATAATAATATAACTTATATTAAGTAATATCATAGTATTAGGATATCATTTTTACCCTTAGAAAGTACTATTCAATTGTTGAATTTACTATAATTTTTTTTTGATCCTATTGTTAATAGATAGAACAATTAATTATACTATACACTAATTAATTTAATAAAAATAATATTTTTACATTAAAAAATCGCATGACCATCCATGTAAGGAAGTGTTTAAAAAGGAAATGTAAATTGATAGTTCCATGGAGTCGATAGTTTATATATACACATGGATGACGATTTCCTTTTCACTTTTGCAGGTAAAATTTGCAATATGGATAATCAGATAAAACAAGAACATATGTCATAAATTTATTAATTGTATATATATATATATATATTAAAATATTTTTTTGAATAATATTTCTAAAAAAGTGATGGAATATGAAACATTTGTTATTGTGGAGCCAATGGTCGACACAAAGAATGAATGAATTTTTTTTTCTTAAAAGAAAACAGAAAGGTGGTAAATGCTTGTAACTTATTTTTAATAACATATAACTATACTAATGATACTTATGCTATCTGTTTTTGATTTATTTAAAATAACTTGACTATTAAATATTCCATACAATGAAAATAAAATGAGAAATGAGGAGTACAAAATTTATACCTCACTACATGGATTATCTTCATTAAAAAGAGGAGTAAAGTATTTGAGGGATGATATTTTAAGAAAAAAACATATAATGTTATAATGAAATTTCTATAAGAGGGATGGGTAGATGTTGGGCCAAAATATGTGGGTTTTGGTGTGAGGAGAGGTGATGAGTGGAGTAACATTTTTATAAGTTAAAATTTCTGATATATTTGTAAATATGAAATACCTATTAATAATCGAATGTCACCCCCAATGCATGTAGAATAAAAAAAATCACAAAATGGATAGGGGAAGGGATAATATTGAGAGAGTCCTAAAACACCCATTGACAAAAATGATTTAGTTATGGTTCTGGTCATTCCATCTTTGTTATACCCTTTTTACCATTTTAATTTCTTCTTAGGTAACTGGATTATATTTATTGCAATTTATCATTTAAAAAATTGATATTACCCTTATTGCATAATTCAGATTGGAGGATTCAAAATTTTGAATCCATTTTATTATATTAATATTTAAAAGATAAAAAATAATTTTAAATAGCTAAATTGTTAATGTATTATATTAAAATTTGTAAAAACATATGATGTTCTAACAAGTCAAATATGGGGTTTTAAATTTAATCCAAACTTTTTAAATATTGATTCAATTATAAATTACATATATAATATTATAAATTTTTTATATAATTCAAAATAATATATATTAACCAATATTTTAAAAAAACTCATGTTATCTAAAAATATAATATTTTTTTCATTTCCACAAAAAATAATTTTTTTAGAAAAATACTACAAATTTTCTAAAAAAAATCATAAATATATATATTAAAAAGGGAAGGTAATTTCTTTCAAATTGACTTAATATAATTTTAAAGATTATCTTTTAAATTATGATACTAAAAAATAATTAAAACATATTATATTGAAAATTAGGTTTTTAGACACTAGTTTCTATTAATATTATTGAAAATAAAATACTCATTAGGGTTAACATATATAAACAATTAATGATATATATTTATTAAATAACAAATTTAGTCTCCTAAAATAGTAAAAACACATTAAAACATAATTTAGACGAATACCTCTTTTTGTATAAAATGATCTTTAACAAAATTATATATATATATATATATATATATATATTTACAAATTCACATCTTAATAAATAAATTTTGTCAATATATTGATTTGAAAATATTTTCTTTTAATTTTATCAAATATTTATTTTATTATTTGTATTCATTCAAATTTAAAAAATATTTTATTTAAATATTATATTTTCTATTGTTTATTATCATTAAAATAATAAATTACTCAAAGTCATTATGAATAATACATGACTCTTCTACACCTATTTTGTAACTGTATACGAAATCAATATTTTTGAAATGAAAATATCTGTAACACCTCGATATATTAGGATATATGCATTTAATTTAATTTAATTTTATTTCATTTATTGTTTTCATAACACAAAATATAGAATTTAAAAGATCTATTATATAAATGTTATTATATAATTGTGATCACAATATAATTCTAATTAAAATGGTTGTTTGAATATTAAAATAAAATTGACATGTTTTTATAAATATATTATAATTCTAATTCATTTATTAGTTAATTAAAAATATGCTTCCAATTTTTAGAAAAGTCATTTTTTATTTCAATTTGCATTTTTATAACAATTTTTTTTATTTCATTATCTGATAGAGTATTGTACTTGATTAATTCTATATTTATAATTCATATTTTATAAAATAGATATGATTTTTAATATCAGTATATAAATATTATTCCAGGGATATATATTATTACTTTTCTGAAGTGGAATAATTATTCACTAAATAGTGAAAAATACAGATATTTTTTAAGCTATCATTTATTTTTATTGAATGTTTCCCACATATCATTGAATGTGATCATAATTTAAAATAAATATCCTTTATTTCATAAAAATATAATTAATTAAATTAGAACTATATTTGTACTTGATTTCTGTATAAGTTCATTTTTGGCCATAAAAACATTTTATTTTTTCAAAAAACATGTTATTGTGTTTTACTAATTATTATTAATTCTAATGTATTCCACATATAGAAATTGAGTATAGTAAAATATATATAATAAGTAAAATCATCCTAATTATGATAATGTAATATGATAAACTTAATTTTATTTTATTTTGAATAGTTACCACAGTAATTTTTTTTCTCATTAGAAAAAGTGGAATCAATGGGTGAAAATAATGAGTTAAATCATTAAAATATCTCTGACAATTATCTTTATCAAATTTGATGAACTATGTTCCGAAAAATATATGCTTAAAAAGATAAATAGTGTATTTTTAATCATTATTTTTGAATTCTGAAACCAATATTGTATTTTATGAATATATTTTAAATTTTATTCAAATCAAAATATATTTATGAGTCTTTGCAATTAATTTCATGTTTGGAGGATGAAATTACATTTCTTCTTCTAAATACATTCAAAATAAATTAACTATTTTATTTTTTTGAAAAAAATATAATTTATTAACACTTATTACATTGTATCGTGATAATATTATTTTTTTCTGTTAAATCGAGTATTTTCTTAAATTCTATATTTTGAGTATTTTTCATTTTTATATTAAAATTAATTTTTAATATCTATAGAATTATTATTTGAAAAAATGTATTCCAATAGTGGAATCATAATTTATATATTTTTTTAAAATATCAATTTAATTTTTTAGCATAAAATTATGTAATCATTGTAATATGTTATGTTATTTGTAATACTTTTAAAATTATTTAAATGTGGTTTTACATGGATATAAGACATGAAATGTATAAAAACGTGCATAAATATTATTTTGAGAGATGATTTCAACACTAAAATATTATTATTATTATTTTTGGTGAATTAGCTCTACATGGAATGATTAAGATATATAAAACCCTTATTTAATATTTTATGTAATTTCATGTGTTCCCCTTCGCTGTACTATGTAATGATTCCAACTCTCATCAATTAATAAAAATTCATGATCCTAATTGCACACCAAATTAAAAATAAATCACCATTATATATTATTTACAAAAGTACAATAGATTTTGTATCTTCCAAAATGATTATTCTTTCAAGGGTTAATGTCGAAGAAAAAGGATTTTTCTCAATAAATAGTTTTAACTCTTAATCGAGCAGTTTCAATTTAATTCTATCTTATACGTACACTAAACGTTTTCATGTCCATTCCAATACAATTTCACATCTATATTAAATATGATAATTTTTATTATGATTATATAACTATAAAACTCAATATTTTAAAAACTATTTATGATATTGAGTATATATAATTTGCCAATAGCTTGTGTTACAAGTAACCACGAGTTGTAAAGAACCACAACATACAATTTTTATTATTATTTAATCATGACCTTTATAAATAAGTTGTTATACTGGGAATTATGAATATGAATAAAATTTTACATATTATTAATATTTTCATTATTTAATTAATAAATATTGATTAAAAGTAAAAAAAATTGGTACAATCTTAAGATGTTTCAAAAATTATATTTTCTAAAAATGTAATTTTTTTATTTATTGAAAATGTTATAAAGGTTATTTAAGAAAAACTATGAAAATTTATTTGTGAAAATATATTTTATTTTAGAAATATTAATGTAAAAAATTTTATAGGGTGAAGTTTTTAGACTTTTATGAATAGTTTGATTTTTTTGATGAGTAGCTAAAAATTCCGATTTTTATTCAAACCTCCCTTTTCATTTAATGGATTTTAAAATTACCCGCTTACTTTAAAATATGTTTACATAAAAATTAGTTAAATTTTAGATCAGTTAATTTATCTAACTTCATTGGATGATTTTTTTACATTGAATGTTGATATTAATCATTTCTATACTTATGAAAGAGTTCGATTTGAAAAACCCATTTTTTCTGCATCTGTGGGGTTATTTATAAATAAAATATCACAAAATATGTTAATAGAATTTGAATATTTAGATTCTATATAAAAAATAAATATAATTAATATTATATAATAAGTTTAACATAATTTTTATACATAACAAATTGTAAAAAATTTAAAAATAATTTACCACAGGTATGGTTAAAACACATTTACTAGGGGGATAAAATAAGATCATAATGTATAAAATGAATTAATTTTTTTTTCGAAAATCATTTTATGGAAATATTTCATCGTTATAAACTATAATATTTTATAATGACCCATTTTATCCTTTTTTTCTTATAAAACATGTGTGCAGACATTATTCTATTAAATATTCCAATTTTTTCCTCTCCCCAAACTATAATATACTCCCACTATCCTATACTATTAACACATATGAAACCATTTTGATCATTCAATACATACCCAAATAACATCCATACATACATATACACTTCTTAGATTACTTATTTTTTTATTTAACCCTCATAATAATCCTTTAGTTATAAACCAAAATTGGTTCTCTCAAGATGATAAAAAATACTTAGACATGTGTTGTTTTAATTATTACTAAACTTATTTAAAATGTTATTAAATTGTAAAAATATAAAGACAATATCTAAATTACACTAAAATTTCATTATCATAATTGAAAAACCTATATAATTCTGAAACTACATCATGTGGGAAATGAAATTATTGATCGTGTTTATGGAAGACCACCACCTTGGGACCCAATGTTATTCATTTTTAATAACCACCTCTCACAAATAGATATAATGATTAATTTAAAAAATATATATGATATTTTTGATATTATTATACCTTTTAAATTATAATAAAACATATAAATTCTTATCAACCAAACTATTCTAAATTAATAATGTCCCTCATGTGTATAGAATACTACCACTATATGAATGGATGTGACATGTATCTCATTTTTTCTCGTAGAGTACTAAAGACATAATAGATTAATTTATATGATATTCGTAACCAAATGAAACTCATTTAATAATGACATCACATATATCTTATTTCATCGAATTATATGGGGGATACGATAATGTTGTTCGTGTGTACAATTGACTCCCACCTCGCAAGTTATGCAGTTTGTTCTTCATGTTCACTTTACATGGAATGTAAATCAAATGGGTTCAAATATAAATATTATATATATATGAAATAAATTTTATTATAAAATTTTAATATATTATTTACCATTATTTATTTCAAACTATTGATAAAATCTAATCATTATTCCTACTGACGTATGACCTACAATTTCCCTGAACATTGTATTTCATTTTATATCTCTATCATTAATGGAATATGATAAATACTTATATAATAATAATATATGAAATTTATATAATTTTTAAATTTTATATATGATGTAAAAAAGATCCATATAAGTAAATGAAAAATAAAAAAAATCAAAGCAGACCTGAAAAATTACCAGTTAATACCCAAAACGTGATATTAACAACAGAAATTAATAAACTGATAATGAAAGGCCATAATTAAATAATATATTTTATTATAAGTATATAATTATGGATCATTAGTATATTTATAATTATATTGTTTTTGTTATAACATTGGACTGATCATGTAGGAATGAATTTTATACTTAAGGTAATACAGTTATTTCAAAACATTACTTTTAGTGAGATATATGTTTTGTACACCACATGATTATTTTATATAGTGTATATATTTACCCTGAATGTATTTTTTGTTGATTATGTTGAAAAATGTGGGTATTTAAATATCCATTTGGGGATATATATTTAATGAGGTTTATATTTCAATGTTTACAAATGAGGTATGTGATTTTGTCTCAATTGTTTACAATTGGGACATACATTATGTTATGCACCAATACTATTTCAATTTTTCGAACGATACCTATTTTTTAAACTATTTGATATGTAATATACATTTTTTATTTATTCTCTTGATATTTTATGTTTAATTTTATGTTATTTTTAAATGGGTCTTATGATTCAATATAACCAGTGTAGTTAGGGTTCCATGAAAAAATCTCATCATTTATCAATAATATTTATTTTCATGCTTAATATGATGAAATATTATGATCGATCTCTCATTTATACATTTAATTTTATTCAAATATGGTTATTTAGTGAGAATAAATTCATCCTATCATTTTACTCACCTTATATTCTTATCATTTGAAAAGAAAGTTTTTATGAAAATTCAACATTATTTCTCGCTTCTGTTGAAACGAATTTTTATTCGATTTCCTTGTTTTAATTAAATTTTATAATTCTATAAATTTAATTATTAAATAAATTTTGATAATTTATTCTTTTTATAGAATGATTTTAAAGGAATCATTATGTCTTTTTCAAAACAATGTTTTTTTCCGTTTACTAAAACTATAAAAGAATATTTTTTAATGTGTATGAGATGAACATAATATTACTCTCTATTGACTGCACATTGATTTAATGTATCATTTCTGTAGTTAAAATTATATTTTTAAAAAAATTAAATAAAATTATTTAACATTGATTTATAAAATGGTGATTTAAATGAAATGTTATTTTCCTCAAGAAATGTTCCATGTAATTTTCCTTCAAAATCATTTTACTTTTCAGATGATATTCTTTGATATCAATAAATAATTAATTTGGATATGGTCCAACGATACCATATTTATTCATTATCATGATGGTTTATGATTATGTGGAGAAGACGTTTATGAAAACCATCTTATTCAATGAGTTATACTTTAATGAATAGTTCAGGAAACTAGATCTATTTTCATGTGTAAGGATATGATGTATATTTTATTACATTACACATCACATATGTATAGATTATGTGATAGGTGGGTCCTTTATCTCCCTATAATTTATTGAGTAATAATTGGAAAATCATCCGCAAATATGTTATGTGTGATACTGATTAACAAATAACAATGTTATTAATGTACCAAAATACATGTTCATAATGTTATGCCAAAATCTGATTACATGATCCCAATGTTATGCATAGATCATGCTTTCATGGAAATATGGGTTTTAGTAGACAAGGTTTCAAGTCAATATGTTGATATGTTTTCCTTATTTTAGGTCCTCAACAAATTTTGTGAACATATTTCTATTTATATATATTCATAATGTTTTACAATAATGATTATGCCAAATATTTATGAATTATTAAAATTATATTATAACTCATCAAGTTTATAGGAATATTTTTTTCGAATGAATTAATTTTCATTGATGTTTTATATTCAAATATTTCAAACATTAGTTTAACATAGAACCAAATTAGCATACATTACATGGAGCACCTACTTGGTGTACATTACATGTGACACTGACTAGGTTTAGGTTACACAAAATTCTGAGTTTCTATAAAAAAATTATATAATTATTTATATGAGATAATTATATCCTAACCATTATACATAGTAATATAAATACTAATAACTGCTTTGAAAATATATTTTATATTATTTTTATGTAAAGAGAAGACATTTTTAGAAGAAAAAAAAAATTCCTGTTCTAATCTGTTAAAAAATATTATTTTCTCAAATTAACTCATTATCCTGAAATTATTTGAAAAAATCAAAAATTAATTTTTTGATACAAATAGAAATATAATTTTATAAAATAAACATCAAGTTTTTAGAATGTTTAAATTATCATAGTGCAGATTTTTTTTTTATTTTTTATGAAAACACCAATTTTTAATGAATAGTGAACAAATACTGAATTTTAACTCAAACATCATTATCATATAATTATTTATAAAGTTAAATAATATTCTAAATTGGATTAAAATTATAATTATGTAATATATTGAACAATTATTCTAATTAAGGTAATTATAATTAGTTTCATATTAAAATTGGGTAGAAAAACATAGAAATCTTTAGCTGTTTTTAGTTTAAATACACGTATGAAATCCCATTTCTGGAATTAAATTTAAATTAATTACTGCCAATAAAAAAACTGGGATTTGGAAAACATTATTCCATATTTATAATTTGCATGATTTATAATATCATAAATGGTAAAATTATTTTTGACCATAAATATTTGTGAAGGTAATTAACATTTATATCAACAATTGTTGTGAAATTAAGATTTACAAGAGACTAAACATTTAAAATTAAAGAAAAAATAAACTAAGACCCTTGTCAAAGATCTATTTGAAGGAAATATATCCACCCTATCATCAATTATATCAAATGATTTCGGTTATTGGAGAACATGAAAAGGGAAAATTTTGGATTAAATTTCTTTTTACAAACATTTAATAGAGTGAGAATCATCCACAATAAAAGTTCTCCCCTCCTCCCACTTCTTTACACCTCTCAAAAAACTTATGTACGTAAAATATCATGTCATATATCCTTGAAAAATACCTAAAATCCACCTTTAATTTTCCCTTTTTAAATAAATACATGAAAGGGATCTGTTTGGTACAAACCAAAATGAGTTACCCAAAGAGGAGGTAATATCCTTTCTCAAGATCATTTATTTTATTTTCTTTCTCCACCACATAAACTCTTCATATTCCTTGATTATAAAAAAATGTCTCTGAAATATTAATATATTTTTTAAGATACTTTATATACATACACTTAGACACACTTCCACCTCATGGGTCATGAACATATTGTTTATACGTATGGCGAACAACCACCTCACGAAACAATGATTGTTCTTTTTTCTCTTACCACCATCCATGGATGGAAATTATTATTGATAATTATTTATATATGAGATATATTATATTCATTATTATTATGTAATTTTTATATATAAAAAGACATTATAATTTCTATCATATATAAAATGATAATATCATTTGTGGACGTGTATACTACCACCTCATCAATGTGATGTCATTCATTAAATATCTGCATGGAATTTATAAAAAATGGGTTTCGTGAAATTATATGATATATATTATAATAATGATACCAGAATAATGATATTTCTACATATGAATTCATATTTTAAATTTACATTATTTCAATCAATACAATGATAGAATGGAAATAACATTCATTCGTACGTATGTCCTATCGTCTCCATGAACAATGTATCCCATTTCATACATCAATATTATTTGGACTATTATAAAAAAATATAATGAATATAAATTATATTTATATCATTTATTACTTTCTATAAATCCTAACATTACTATAATGACCAAAAATTAAATACATTAAGGCACTTGTAATGAATGAATCATATATTTCTTGAAGTGAAACATTAACATAGAATTAATAAAAATGTTTAATATAAAGTAATAATAAAACCATATATGATATTAGATATTAGAATATTTTTTTTTTGATATAAGTATAATAAACATATATTTATTATACTATAATTATGTATGAGTATGATGAGAGTCATGAAACATGTAGAAGGAATTTCATATCATGTATTATTTCCCTGATAAACCTGCCTTATTTACCACTCTTTTCATTTTATTTGGGTATATACAACAAATGAATGTTTCATAAGAATCATAATATTTATTTTAATATTTTCATATCCATTCAAAGATATTTCATTCATGGGGTTTTTTTCAATCGATACCTAATCAGTAACAATATTTTGTCACAATTTGACTTCTTTGAGAGTAATGATTTGTTATGAAACTAAATTATTTTTCAAGGTGTATCTAATTATATTTGGCATGTTATATAATGAACCTACACATTTTATTGAAATTTTATGCTTCATGTAATTTTATTTTCTTACATGGGGAGTTTGATTTGAGATTTTCATGTGGTATGAGTTTATTGAAAGAATCTCATCGTTTTTCTAGATTGGTTATCATTGTGCTTCAATTGATGAAATATTATGATCCATATATCAATAAAACTCATAATGTTTCGAAACCTATGTAAACATAAGACATAACTATGTATTAGAACCATTTTTACACTATTTTTTAGTTATGATTATTAGTAAATTATTTTTAATAAAAAGTAGACTATTTCTCTCTCTTAGGTCAGTAACATATTTTATTTCAAAAATCATGTGTTCAAAAAAATAGAAATTTATTCAAATAATACTTGAATATAATTTTTAATTGAAATTCATTTTAAATTTTTTTACTCCCAATTTATTTTTTTATGATTATTTAATTCTACTATCAAATTTTTTTTTCAAAAATGATTAATGTTTTAAAAAAATCAATGATGAAAGGATATATTAGTCAAGAAATGTTTTTATTGATAACTAAAAATTATTTCACATCAAAATAAAATCAATTGGTGTTAGTAATTGCTTTTTGGGAAAATTATTCATTGTTTACATTCATATTATTTATCATAATTATTTATGTTTTGATAGAATTATGTTTATGAAATTATTTTATCATTCATAGGATTTATGCATTCCGAACCTGCCTTTTGTATAGTTTATGTTTTTTATGAAATTATTATGAAACTATATATGTTTCCATAAGTTATTATATTATTACATGTCTACGATACCCATTAATATCATGGGTTATGAGATAATTTATTATGATTTTTTGGAACATATATTTTGGATTTTATTTTGAAATGGCTTGGACTTATATCTCTTTCTAATACATTGGGTAATGATTTATATCTCATGAGATATACTAAAATGGTATTGGGAGTTAAAATTTACTTCAAAAATTGTAATGGGAGTAAACCATGACTTCTAATATAGTATGAGGAGTGAAATCATACTACTATGATGGCTATGGAACTGAACCATGACTACAAAGATGGTATAGGGAGTGAACATATACTACTATGAAGGCCATGGAAGAAATGCCTTGACTATTATGGAAATCATTTTAATGATTATGTTTTTATCAAAATTACATTTCTAAATCTTATGTTATGATTTCATGGATTATGTTCATTATTAACTTATGAATATAGTCTAATGAACATCCAATATTTATTACCTAATTCATGTATATGATCATTGATATGCATGGTATGGTTTTTATTTTAAAGATTCTATTTTCATACCATTGTGATTATGATTATTGTTAAATGTATACCTTGTTTACCCTTATTAAGCATCTTATTTTACCCCTTTTTATGTTTCCATCCCCACATTATGATGATATGTATTATTGATTATGTGTATATGATGTTTTATATTCAAGAAGAACCAATTATGAGATAATTTATCTCACTTATGTACCAGTGTTTATGCTTCAATATTTTCAAATACATTAGACTATAATGGTATCTAGGTATTTGTTTTTTAATGTTTTATATATTCAACACAATTTATAGTACGTCAATGTATGAAATGGGAGGGTCTCTATAGTTTTTATTAGAGAAAATGTTTTGTTATCCTTTGAATTGTGGATTAGAATACCTTAGTAAGAACTATAAGTGAATGTCTAAGGATAAGTCTAGGGATAAGAAAAATTATATGAAATTTTCCTAGAGTTTTGGTAATGGATATGATGAGTGAATACCTAACAATAAATCATGTCTCGATTCTATATGTTGATGTGTATTGGGAATAGATATACCTAGGGGTAAAACCCCCGACAAGATGTGTCAGGCATAACTCGGTATTACCAGCTACATGATAAATGGCCATGATTTACACCAAGTTTGATGATAATGGGGATATGATTATGTAATTCATAAACTCATCTCAAACCATCATGAAGGATTTAAATTGAGTATGGAAATTAATAACCTTGGATAAACCTAAGGAGTATTAGATTAAAGATGGTTTCATGATTTAGAATTATTATAGGTGAATCATCATGATTATGTGGTTCCACAAAGATATAAATATTTTCAACTATATACTTTCAGGTTTTAGTCAGTGATTGGAACCCAATGTTACCACGTTAATGGTGATTGTGATGGAAAACGAAACCATTTTCTTCATGAGAAACCATGATATGTGGGAGTTGGAATGAAAAATATTGTTTATATGATCACCCAAATAACTCATTATAAGAATGATGGAGGAAATTAAAATGAACAATGAAGGGAAAAGATTTCCATTAATTCATTCACAAGGAAACTTTTCCCTTCATTCATAGAGTTTTATGACCAATTGTTAAGGACTAATATATCAGTACTACTGAAAAGATATTATTTTTTTCTCTAGTATTTGAAGTGTAAAAAATTCATTTTTATTGATAATATATTAGAATGAGAAGTATACCAGTAGTGTACTCTAATCTTGAATATGATGTTTCCAGATGAATTTGAATCCATGGATTGGGATGTGTTTATTATTTTATTATTCAATATAAAATTTTCATGGATTCACCATAACATGGTTAGATAAATAGTACCTTGCTTTGAAGAAATGGAATGATGAGTCAGTTGGTACCTACAAGGCTAATTTCACCAGGATTGTGAGGAAGGATTTAGTAATTATAATCCAACCTGATGGTAAATTTGATAGGTTATTTAGTGGATTGAAGCTATTTCATATAAGGGAATTCTCCATAAGATACATTAGTAGTTATTAATAGATTGGGTGTTGTGAAATTATGGGTAAAATGGATGTTGGAGTCACATATCAATCTCATGATTTTGATAGGAAATTGAAGACATGTTTTCATGGTAAATATCAAAACCAAGAAGTGAAGAATATTATTTTACATTTATGATTTATGTTTGAGGAGAAGCATATAGGACATTTCCGTAAAGGGTTTAATAAATGATTTATCTATGTAAGGGAAGTCCCCCAGGCATTTTATTCCCAAAGTGAAGTAAAGAAGTTAAAAAATAGTATAGACGTATAAAAATAAATATATAATGATCCTCCCATGATCTGGGGATAAAATTTTAAGGTGGATGGGAATTATTCAATTCCATGTCCCAGCCCAAGGGCTAGTAATGATTTTAGTTATTAAAAACATCTTAAGACAAGAGACAAGGGGAGAACACATTCAATTGATATTTTTATGGTGGAGTGTGAAATGGACGTGGTGAAAGGTAAAATTACCATACAATATAAAACTCTTAATGTCTTATTTGATTCTTATTAATTCCACTGTTTCATATCAAAATAATTTTTGAATGGTGTTAATATTCACCAAAAATGATTGGATATATAATTATCTATTAAAAACCCTAATGGTATAATAACATATTCCCATGTTTATGATTCTCATTCGATTAACTTTTATGCAGATGTTCTTCCAAAAAAATCATTACATTCTTCCTATAGATAATTTTTATGTAATTATAGAGATGAATTATATTTATCTAAATAAATCCCACTATAATTTTTGGGTATGGGATGTTGTGTTTTATTTTTCAAACCCTCGTATGAACTTCTATGCATGTGATGATATGTATGATCTTTCCATTAAGATTATATCAATTACATGGGTATTAATTCTATTTTAGAAGACATTTTTATCTCAATTCCATTCAGAGAAAATTAACATTGATGATATATATATCGTTCGTTATTTTGTTAATGAATTTCTATAAATGTCTCATGGACTAAATCCAAAAAATGAAGATGAATTTTCAATTGAACTCACACCTCATTAAAAAACTATTTAAAAGACTCCCCATAGAAAGTCACATGTTGGGTTACATGAATTTATGTAGAAAATTCATAAAAAAACATGATCTTGGATTCATTCAACAATGTGTGTCACCTTAGATCCTCCTTCTCTTTCATTAATGAATGATGTTTCAGTGCGACTATGGTGTGATTATCCGGAGTTGATGTACATCACAATAAAGAACAAGTATATTCTTCCTTTTATTTATGATTTGTGTGATCAACTGTGTATATCTCAATACAATTCCAAAATTTACATTAATTCTATATATCAATAAATTTTGTTCAGTAAAGTGGATATACCCAATATGACATTCTAAATAAGGTATGGACACTATAAAAGTGGTCATATCATCAACAGGGATAAGGGTGATATTTATGTGGCCAAGACATGCACTAAGAGCAGGGAAGCTACTATGGGCACATGGTTGGGGATGAAGCGGGGGTCATTTCCCTTTGAGTATCATGGGGCTCCGGTGTCGGTAGGGAGAATGCGGATAAGGGATTTTGACCAGGTGGTGAGTCGGATCTCAGGGCGGATTCTAAATTGGAAAAATAGGTTTTTATCATTTGGTGGCTGCATATCGCTGGTGAATAGTGTCCTTTCGGCCATTCTGGTCCAAGTGCTCTCAGTGACCAGTGTACTGAAGTGGGTTGTTAAGTCCATTGAAAAGCTATTGGCTCGCATTATCAGGGATGCAACCTTAGAGGGGAAACGACATTGGGTCTCTTGGGGGAGGATGGCACGGCCTATTCCGGAGGGTGGGATTAATTTGAAAAGTTTAAATTCCACGATCCATTGTATGAATGCGAGGTTGGCTTGGGAGGTGGTTGAAGAATGCTCTATATGGGGGAGACTTATGATGTCTCGCAGGCACATCGATAGTGAGGGATCTATGCAGGAGAGTGGGACATCTTTTTGGGCGGTGGTAAACAACATTGTTCCAGCCATGTTTCAGATCCCTTGGTGGATTGTCAGGGATGGGAGCATCCTGTTCTGGAATCACAACTGGTCGGGCATCCCCCATTGTTACACTAGTTTCCCAGCTCCCATGATCACATTCAAGGAGGTGGTGCAATACCCTGCCTTTTTCAGAGCCATTATAGACGTAGGCCAGCGTGAGGTCTTCGATTCTATTCTTATCAGCTCTGATAGTGATCAATGTGTCTTCACTTCTTCTCTTGTAAGGAAATTCCGATCGAAGGATTTTCGTAGGAGCAGTGTATCCAAGGGGCAACAAGGGGGATAGATCGGCTATCTTTGGGGAAATATTATCCCAACTATGTTCAACTTTCTTTTGTGGAGGATCTAGAATGGTGTGTTATCTTCTGATGATAATATCAAGCGTCTCGGGATTAGTATGGCTTCTCGTTGAAACTACTGTTCTATCTTCACAAGGAGTCTCTTTCTCACATTTTCACTGATGTGTAATGAGATTTCATGGTGTGGGGATTTTTTGGAGGTTATTTCGGGCTTTCTTTCTAGGCGGAGGGTATCAAGAGCCTCTTGTCGAGTTGGTTCTAGGGGTTCGAGGCTGCAAGAAGAGATAAAGTTGCACAATGTGTAGTTTTTAATGCCGTTTGCTGGGTGTTGTGGAAGGACAATAACCGCACTAGGTATGAGGAGGTTCCATCTACAGGTCGGGTCATCATCACCAGGACTTGGTCCATTCTGGCGGACTGGTCGACTCTTACAGGTAATCGGAAGCATGTATCGGCATTTCGGGTGTTGTTCGCTGCTGGGGGCATGGGTCAAACGTCGGACCTGATGAGGTAGGGCAATTGGGTGCGGTGTTTTCCACCGGGAGTTGGCATGAAGCTTAAAGAGGATCGGTCCTGTCATCAGGGAGTGATGCGAGGGGGCGACGTGGTCCGGGATGAGGCTAAGAGTGTGCTCCTGGCATACGCCGTGAATTATGGTGCTGGGAGTTCTCTTTTGGATGAGTCTAGAGCGGTTCTTACAGGTCACTCCATGTGAATTCAGCGAGGCTTTTGTTTATCTCATGTGGAGACAAATTCTTAGGTTATTCATGATGTGCTTCAAGGTATTTGTACTAGTCCTTGGCCTATAATTTATATGATTAGAGAATGCAAATCCATACTGGCCAGAAACACTAGCGCTACCCATAGTTGGAGGGAGGGGAACAAAGTGGCCGATCACTTGGCTTCACTCGTGGGAGATGATGTCTCGGTCATTTGTTTTTCTCATTTATCTATGTTTAAGACGGTGGGGGTGAATTTGATTCGGGGTGATGCCCTTGGACATCATTATATTCGCCCCCAGAGTGTTGTCTTTTGTGTTGCAAGCAGTCGTGAATAATAATTTTAATGATGATGATGATGTTAACACTATAAATATATATCAATGTAATTTGGTCTTACTAATTACGATGATATCAATATGTATTTAATGAATATAGTCAGTAGATATTACCTAGACTAGTTTATGGTAGTCATTAAAGATGATATTATTATATATTCAATGTGAAAGTAAGAAAATGAATGTTACATGAAAATTGTATAAAAGATACTAAGGAAGGAGAAACTATTTGAAAAACATAAAAATTGTGATTATTTGCTGCAAAAGGTTTTATTTTTTGGGTCATATATTGTCATCATATGGAATATAAGTAGATCCATCAACAATGTAGGATATTTAATGCTATCCTAGAAAAACCATGGTGACTATGATTCATAGTTTCCTTTGTTTAGTTGGGGATTATCAATTTTTTGTGGAGAATATTTCTGGACAATCTAATCATATGGCCATGTTAACATGGAAGGGTACCATGTTATAATAGATAATTGTATGCGAGGGAAATTTTAAGGAAGATAAGAGAAGGTTAGTTAGTGTGATTGTGCTTACATTACCATATAGTGTAGAAGGGTTCTTAATCTATATTTATGAATCCATGAAGGTTTTGGTACGTGTTCTTTTGAAAAAAAACATTCTTATCATTTATGCCTTCTGAAAATTTATTATTAATGAATAAATTTCCCAAATCATGATTTGGAGTAAGCATCGATAAATGTCCCATCAAATATAAGAAGACATTATATTTATAAAGAAAATATTGATATATATAATAATAAATAACCATTGAAATATATATTCACATAAAAGAAGTTAAACATGATACAGATAAGATAGTTAGATTTCAAAAGGATTATGACTACATAGTAAATTTGCAACATTGGAGAAGTGAACAATGTGGCTAATGCTTTGATTCAAAAGAATCCCACTAGCTAATTCCTGATGAAGATTAAAAATAATAAATATTTCTATATTTAAAATGAATGCATCACACAATATTGATGGAAGTGGTAAAATATTTTCTTTATCAAATTAATGTTCATCCCTCTATCGAAGTGAAGATTATGGAGTTTCATAAGAAGATGAAGATATGTAACAGAATTTTAGAAGTGTTATTGAGATTAACCTTAACCAGTATGGAATGATATGGTTTATGAACCATGTATGTGTTCTTTAAATACTATATTTGGATAAGGATCTATAGAGAATGATCTAAGTTCTTCATTATATATTCATCTTAGATATACGAAGTTGTATACGTATTTCAAAAAATATATATGGTGGGATGGAATGCCGAGTGATATTGTAGGGTTTGTATCATGGTATTTGGTATGCCAGTAATTTATGGCATAATGAAAAACTTTTAAAGGGATGTTGCATTCATTACCCATACCATAATAGAAATTGGTTAACATATGTATATATAAATATATATTAACATAGGAATACCCAAAACCTATAATAGTTTTAATGTTATATGGGTGGCAGTTGATTTCCATGCAATGTCAAAACACTTAATCGCTATCAGTGACGTATTTTATCTAGATCATATTCACTTGGTATACTTTAAGGAAGTGGTATGGTTCCATAGAGTACCACATTACATTATATCAGATTGGGATTTTAGGATTACCTCTAAACTCCAGAAAAGTCTTAAGCAAACCCATGATAAATTTTTTTGTCTCATCACTTCTTATCATCCTAAAACGAATAGTCAGACTACTAGAACAATTTAAACCCTTGAGGATATATTGAGATCTACTACAATAGATTTCAAAGGTTGTTCGGATCAACTCATTCCCCTAGTTGAGTTCTAATAAAAAAATATCTTTCACTAAATATTTCATATTTTACCTTTTTAAATCCTATAAGGGAAGATATGTTTTGATCCAACATGATGGGATGATGTTGGAGAAAGTATGCTATAGGGATCTTTGAATATTAATGAAATTTTTGTAAAGGATATAATCATTCAGTAGAATATCAAGGAAGCATAAAGTCGATAAAAAAGTTTTGCATATACATGTCGATGTGATCTAGAAAATTATATTGTTGAAAATTTGATTATATGAATCTCATCAATGAATATAGTTATAAGATCTATGAAGGATAATAAAATAAGCCCTAGATATATTGGTCCCTTTGAAATTATTGATTTTATCCAGACATTAGAATATATTTTGGAAAATTTTCCAAATCTCTCTCAACTCCATGATGCGTCACATATATCTCTATTAAGTATATACCTTAACCATAACATTTATTGAACACTTTGTTCATAATGATGGATCACGATCCTTCTTTAGAGAAATAACTAGCTAAAATTATGTATTGTAGATAGAAAGTTCAACAAAATAAGACCACTCACCTAGTCAATGTTTGTTTGAGAAATAAACAAATAAGGGAAGTTATCTGGGAACTTTATGATATTATGAAAAAGAATTATCCTTTTTTTAACCTTAATGTTGAATTTCAATGGAAAAATTCATTTTAAGGTGAGAAGAATATTACAGACTAGTTTTTTAAGGACCTTTATTCAAATGATCTAATTTTCACTACTCATTGCATTTCACTAATTCATATATAATTACTATACAACACTAAATTATTAAATGTTACACCCAAAATCAACATGTAATACATCACATGTAACACTAACTTTGTGAACATTACATGAAATATTGAGTTTCTACAAAACATATTTTTCTGTTATAAAAATTTAAAAGATAAAATTATAACCATTCCATAAAACAAAGAAATATAAATATAAATAATTAATTATCAAATATTTTCAATAATGATTGTATATAAATAATAAATATTGATTTAGAAAGATATAATTTTTGGTAACTTCATTATGTTCAAAAATACAATTTTCTCAAATGAATATCTTTTATTGTCCTTTTGTAAAAAATAAAAAACAAATAATTTTTTTAACATTCAAAATTATCATTTCATAAAATAAACTTAATTTTTTAATTTATAATAAAAATATAATATTAAGATGATTTGTTTTGAATTTTTCAGAGAAACAAAAATTTTTGTTGAACAGTTAAAAGTACTAAATTTTATTTAAAAAAATTTCATGTAATTTTTTTATAACAATAAATTAAATTTTATATTAGATATATTGTTTAATTGGAAAATAATTTTAGAAATTCATCTTATGAAGGTAATTGGAATCAATTTTTATTTTAAATTAGGTATAAATACATAGAATACTTTTGAATGTTTTTGAATTTGAAACCTGCATTGTCGTCCAATCTATGAGATTTAATTTAAATTAATTTCTCTATGTATGAGATTATAATATGGTAAATTGGATTTCTGTTGGGAATAAATATTATATATAATTTCCAATAATGTAAAAAAAAATTGAGAAAATAAATTATTTAATGTAATTAAAATTAATGATGATGAATAAAGTGAAATTGAACCTTACAAAGAAATAAACCTTAATATTAAGGCCCCAAACGACCTAGAAGAATGTAATAGATACTTTTTCTGGCCATATTTGCATCTTATTCTACATTTTATAAAATAATTTCCATTATTGGATCCAATTTCAATGGGATAATCATGTGTGGAATCCCTTTATGAAAAGTTTTCATGACAGTCACTCCTTAACTACCAAATGACCTCCTTTACACCTACTTATTCACACCTGTCAAATGACATTTGATCATCCAATATATTTATAAATATAACAAAAAAACCCCTCATGTCCTCATTGAATCCAAAATTTGTGCATAAATCCATCTAAGGAATCACTTTGGTGCAATCCAAAATGAGTTACCCAAATAATAGGTAACATCCTTCTTCATGATCATTAATTTTTTTGATTCCCCACTACCAAATATATTCATATTCCATTATTATACAACAAAATCTGTATAAAAAATATACATTTATGATTTTACTCTATGGTTTTAGCTTCACATAGAGACACTCCCATCTAATAAGAAAATAACACACTATATACATGTATGGTGAACTATCACATCACGAAATGATGATTGTTGGTTTCTCCTACACCACATTTCATAGTAAGGAATTATAATGCAAACACTATTCATATATGATATATATTATACTTATTAATATTTTTTAATTATTTTATAACTCATTACTTTATGCATTCAGTACTATGAAAATATGATTACATTGTTTGTGGACTTCCACCTCCTCAAAGCGATTTGATACATTCACACTAAACAAGTAATGTATTAAGGATGAGTTTGCTGAAATTATATGATATATATGATTTAATAATGAAACTATTATAATGATATATATGCATATATATAAATATAATGGATTTTATATTTTTTTTCTTTCAATAAGATAAAAAATGGAAACAACTTTCATAATTACGTATGGCCTATTGTCTCTATGAACAGTGTCTTCCATTTCATACTTCTATATTAAACGGATTATTATAATTAAAATAAAATAAATATAAATGATATTGGTATTTTTTTAAATTATGTAAATCATGATATAATTATAAGAATAAATGATATATTACATTAAGACAAATGCAAAGAACAAATAGGATGTTACCCAACCTGAATCCTTAACATAGAATTGTTAACAAGAAGGTAATATAAAGTAATAATAAAACCACACCTAGTTTTATATATAATAATATGGTTATATGATATATGTATAATAATATAATATTTATTATTCAGGAATTTTTTATTTGGATGATCAGAAACGAGACATAAGGTAATGCAATTTTATATCACTTTTTATTTTGGTGAGAAACACGAGTTATTCACCACTCTATTCTTCTACATAGTGTACGTACTTCCAATGAATGTAATATATATTTATTATTTTTAATGTTCTTTGTATTTAAATATCCATTTCGTTATATTTATTTCATTGTTTTTTTGTTACACGATTTTCCAAATCGGTCGGATATTTTTGAATTAATTTTTCTTCTTTGAGACATACGTATTTTATTTGCAAAAAATTGTCTTTGAGGTGTTATATAATACCATTTGACATGTTATATCATTAATCAATTTATTTTCATGATATTTTATGGTTATTGTAATTTTATTTTCATACATTGATATTATGATCAGATTTTAATATGAGGTAAGAGTCAATTGAAACAATCTCATCATTTATCAGGATTGTTTATGTGTTTGCTTCCATTGATTAAATATTACGATACATATACCATAAACAGTCATGGTATCACAAATAATATATTCATTCATGATATATCCATGTATTATTACCATTTTCCTACTCTTTGGAACTTAAGATAATTAAGAAATATTTTTAGGTAAATTTTATTTTATCACCCTCTTCAGTAGGAAATATTTTTTTTTTCAAAAACATGTTTTAAAAAAAGGATTTAAAATGAATTCAAAAAATAATTTAAATTATCCATTAAAATAAATTTCATGGAAATATAGTTTAAATGTTTTTATTGACCTCAAAATATATATTTTATGTTTTCAAATAAATATTAAAAAAATATTAAAAAAATTATGCTATAAATAAAAAGTTTTTCAATACAGAAAGAATATATTCCTTATGAAATATTTTTAAATATCTATAAAAATTATTTTAAATATAAGATGATATCTATTTGCGTTACTCATGATTTTTTATGAAATGATTCCATATTTCAATTCATATTTATTCCTTGAATGATTTGTGTATGGATGACATGATGTTTATGAAACCCATTTATCTTTCATGGGTTATATTCTTTGGGAAACCACTTATTTTCAAGTGGTTTTTTGATGAAATGAATTTGAGACATACATCATTTTACACAAGTTTTGATATGATGACATTTTTATGATTTGCATTTCATTTCATGGGTTATGATAATATTTTGCATGATTTTATGGAACATGTATGTATGATTTCATTAAGATATGTGTGGGGCCTATAAATCCTTCCAATACATTGGTTAATGATTTAGATCTCATAATATAGAATATGATGTTGTTATGATTTATTAATGGCTACTAAGATGAACATGGGATTAAACCATGACTACCAAGACTGTATGATAATTTAACTTATACTACTAAGATATCCATCCTAGTGAGCCCTAACTAGCAAGATGGTATGGGGAGTTAAGAAACACTACGGATATTGCCTTGTATGTAATGAAATGAGTACTATGGAATTAACTTTATAGGAGTATGTGTCTATTGTATCTTCATGTGTTATTCTAATGTTATGATTTAATGGATTATGTTTTTTATTTCCTTATGATTCAATCCTTATGAACATTAAATATGTGTTATACTATTCCTATATTTGATCTTTTATAAGTAGGTTATAATATTCTATTTTCATGATCATGTTCTCATACACTTATTCTCATGATTATGCTTATATACCCCCATTTTTTTCCCTTACCGAGTATCTAATTTCATACATTTTAATGTTACATTCCCCATGTTACGAAGATATGTATTATGGTTGATGTGTTTAAGAAGGATTATAGTAAAAAAGGACAGAGTGAGAGATAATTTAGCTCACATATATACCAGTGTTTATGTTTCCATGTTTCTAAAGGAACTACAATACAATGATAATTGAGTGTCAATTTTTATAATGTATTAAGTATTCCGTAAAATTTAGTTAATTTTAATGTTTTAAAAGATATGGCCACTATAGCTATGTTCTCGAGGGTCATGTTACATGATCCATTTACGATTCATGTATTATGAAATTATATTATTTATTTGATGACATGACATTACGTTCTAAGATAAGTTTTTTATGGTTTTAAAAACATTTTCTCATGTTCCCATAACAATATATTAATGTCATTATTATGTAGTCTTAGAAATTTCTCTTATTTACCCTTACTGACACTCTTGGTTCACCCGTTTTAATGTTTTTTACCGTAGTTAACTAGAATTGTTTGATGGATGAAATGTATACGAAGGGATATATATATGAATAAATTAGTGGTAGAATATATAGTTTATATATAAACTAGTTGTTTTTTGTTTCCATGTTTCATAAGGAATAAAAATAATGGATTTTAGAAAGGATTACTATGTTTTGTAATTAATATTCTTCTATTTTTATTTAATATTTACTTTTGTGATGTTTGGGTATATAATGTGACAACCATTGTTTGTATCCATTATATATGTTGACAACAGGTAACTATGCTTGTGTGTACATTTGTAATACCACATCCATTAAGTGATACATTTCATTTTTCATAACAATTTAAAACTGATGAAAATAATAATGGATGTACTAAAGATATATGATATTTACGATATTATTATAATTTATAATGGTGAATTATTAGAACAGATTGCCTCATTCTATCCACCAAAATGTGGATACATCACCCATGTGTACATGGGGACAACCATCTCTGCAATGTTATGAAATTAATTTTTCGTCACCACTTTAAATGAATAGTTATAAAATTATATATATTTATTATATATATTACTCTTGACATGATGGGAATTTTATATATGATGTAACAATGATCAAATTACATGGAAACATACTACCAAACCATGAAATTCATGAAAAACAAAGTAGTTATCACTTAGAATAGTTATTTTAATAAAGAATTGATACTAAATGAGTGATAATTTATTTTTAATAAATAATATATTTTATGAAATATATGTGTATAGTAATAGAATATATTTTAATAAATCAATATTTATTATATAGGAGTTACGAACACCTATGAAGTAAGATGAGACTTTATGTAAGGGGTTTATGTTTCAATCGCATTCTTATTTGGATTATTTATACTCTAATGTACATTAATATTTTTTTGATATTTATTTGATAAACCCCATAAATATATCATATAATTTGGTTATTTATAGAAGTTTGAACTTTTATTAATATTTTTTTCCATTTTTTACTTCAATTGTTTCAATAATTTTTTTATGAATATCTTAATTTATCTATCCCTTTTCGGTCAAAACACATTTTCCTTCCATATCAATGAATTATAAACAAAATTATAATGTTTTTACTATTATTGATTGAATATTTAAATTTAATTTTCACATGTTTGAAATTTGATAAATGGGTTTCAAAATATTCTTTTTTCTATTTTCGTTAGAACTAAGCATTGTTCGAAGGAACAAGTAAAATCATTGTTTTTGTGACTATGGTATAATGGAAATTTCCATCCATGAGGACCAATAAAATATTTGAATCATCATTTATTAGTTTACATGGTTATTTTCAAATAAATAATTTGTTATTATTATGGAAATATTTTAATTTAAATAATTGATTTCAAAATGAAATGGTTAAATTCCTCTATAAATATTCAAGAGATATTTTATGTTACTTTTTCATCTATGAAAGCATCATTTGATTCTAATTATTATTTTATTTTGATATTATCCAATAATACCAACCATTTTCACTATATATACAGTTAATTATTATAGTTACGATATGTTTACAAAACCTACATATTTTCTATGGTATATGTCATAATAAAGGTATGTAATATTTATAAAACTCAAATCCTTTCCACATGTTATGATAATATTATATGATGAGTGAATTATGATCTTTTGGAACACATATATATGGTTTTAATTATATCATGGGGTTTTCCAAAAATTTATTCCCTTGAATGAATTGGGAAAATATAGATATCTCATGAAATAACATGAACTCCAATGTGGAGTGAATTGATTACGGAATGGAGCTCTATCTACTATGATTGTCTTGGAAGTGTACATTGACTAAGAATATGATGGAATTGGGACTAATCCCTATCCACTATGATAGTCTTAGAGGTCATCATTAACTATTGAAATTAATATATATGACTATGTTTTTTCCTCAAAATTTTTTCTAAATCATATAATGTTTCCTCATGGATTTTGGAGGATTATTAATGAATTTTCACATATATGAATTCTGTCATATTTTACTACAAAACCTTATTCCATGGTTTATGATAATTGATATCTTAATAATTATTAAATTTTATTTTATATCATTATCATTTTCTTATACCGCTGTACTTATATTATGTTTTCGTAAGGTTATTGAGTCGTATCTCATATGGTTACACATAGAAAACATCATTCTTTACCGTTTTTATTGATTCATTTCCCCTTATTGTAATAATTTTTTAAATTATGGTAATTCTATAAAGTCTACTATTTTAGAATATATTTGTGAAAGATGTTGATGATCATTCATGGAATATGATGATTCTGTATTTGTTCTCCCAATATAATAAAGCATTATGATTATAGAATGGATCATAATGTTATATAAGGGATAGTCAACTAATATGAAATAATATTTTATTACGAAAACTATGGGTAGTTATAGTTTGTATCATATCAGATATATGCTAATCATGGGAGACCTTGATCAAAGAACTCTATTAAAACCCCTTCATTTATTTTTATGTATAGGATAACATCCAAATGTCTTGGGACGATAGGGATTTTGTGTTTTAATTTAAAATAAATGCCTATCTGTATACTATAGGTTTATGTGGTTATTAAAACAAATTAATCACGGGACCCTAAAAAGTATGTTGCTAAATCTATCCCTGTCATAATTATGGTTAATGGTAAATATTCCCTCACTGTTAACATAAATAAAAAATACCCTAGAATTTTATTTTTTAACTAATATTTTATTTACAAACAATTATGATGTATTTTAATACATGATAACTGTAATGACATGGTCCTCGTTACCCTGGAGCAAGTGACTAGCTTTGTAAACATGGAATGATATATTAGGAATCACATCCTAAAGGAAAGAACAGTTTATTTGTTTTGAATGTCTAGATACATACTAGAATCTTATATCACATTTGAAAATATAAAATACAACACAAAAATTCCTTTGAAAGCATCAGTAATCCCTTGTGTTATCCCTATATATCAATCACACTAAACAACATGTCTTCCCTTGGGAAAATAAAATATTTAGTTTGTGTGAGTTCAAATGCTTTGTAAAATTTATGTATTGTGGTAGCTATCATAAATAAATAATGGATAAGTGTGGTGAAAAGGTATATTAAGAAAACACATTTCAATTATTCTATAACTTGATTGAAATATTTATGGAAAAAATATGAAAAAATAATATCTTTTATGTAATCCCAAGAGTTGGAAGATGACCATGGATAACATAACTAATTAATTAATCACATTGAATAAAAAATGGAGGAATGAATAATATCATATTTCAAAACAATCATGATACATCCTATAGAATGTTATTGTCCACATCAATCCTCTTAACAGTTTATGTATTTGGGAATAAACCTTCTGATTTATGTCAGGAACTTTCACAAGACATGTGAGTCAGGATATACCCTCGAGATAGTTTAAAACTATTTGAGAAAAAAACTCTAACTTCTTGTATAAAAAAAACATGTTTCTCATGAGATTACTTATTCACCAACGATGTTTTCTATATAATTTCCTCATCAATTTTTACATTTAAAATGCATTACTCACATGAATATATAAGAAAATTCAATCTATATGCCTTATGTAACACCCCAATATTTCATATTATGTTAGTTCTTCAATGTAATTCAATAACTTAAATGACACACAACATCGAGTTCAAGCGCACCATGACTTATCAAACTAGCCACTCAAAAGTGGTTATGAATAGTATTAACTAAATTTTGAACTATATATAATCCTTATAATTTTAGAATCCATATTATGAGTTTCTTATACATAATGTATGAAGTAGTTCATTTTTTTCAGATAGAAGATGTATTTTTCAAAAAAATATACTTTTACCGTATTTTAATGGTGAACCTTTTTTAAATCCAATATTTGAAACTTTTATATATTTAATTTGACAAAATAAACTTCTTCTTTCAAATCGGGACATAATAATTTTGTTTTAACAAATTTTTGGTGTTTTTTTGATAACTTTCATATTTGGGTGAATAGTGAAAAATACTATATTTTAACTGAAAACAAATTTTTTAATAAAAATAATTTATAGTGTTAAATTATACATTTTAATGGTTTTTAAGTATAAATAGATTATATTTTAACCATTTAATACAATTGTGGTCATTGTAAGTAATTTCACTTTGAAATTGGACATAAACAAGTGTCAAACATTTGATAGTTATTATTTCTTAAAAATACACATTTTGGTTTTAACAGCGGGAATTAATTTTTAATTAATAAAATAAAATTCTATATTTTTAATTTGGTAAAATATATTTCATTATTGAATTCATAATATCACAATTATCTTAGGGTGAATTTTTGGTATTTTTCTGAAAACATTTAATTTTTGATAAATAGTAAAAAACACTAAGTTATAGTTTAAAACCGAATTTTTATTTATTTAATTATTTATTTTATTTAAATTTATTTTAGGTCAAATTAGATATATAATACCTATATAAGTTCAATGTAATTCTTTAGAGTTGGTTTATAATAATTTTAGATATATAAAAATTTAACACAACTTTTCACCGTCTTTTACCCACCCCTAGGAAAATTTGTAAATTCACATAAAACATAATTTTACTGCTTCTTTGAGTTGAATTTAAAAATTCCAAGAGACAAGGTTAATATCAAGGAGTAATATGTGGATCAATATGATAAAAATAATTTTTGGTGAATAGTAACCTTTTACTTTTATTTACCAACGTTAAAAGTAAATATGGTAATTAAAGGTAAAAATGATATGATTATTACCCTAAAACATGTCCTAATTCTATTGGATAAGTGTAATTCGACCAAAAAATATTTAGGAATAAAATATGACCCTTTAGGTCCACATATATAAGATTAAAACATTTATTATTATTTAATTTAAAGAATGGTTAAAAGAGTTAAAATCAATGTTCAATAACTAAACCATTTTCAATATAGGGTTAAACATACGATAAATTTTACTATAAATATTCATTATAAAGCTAAAAATATTTCATAAGTAATGGTATCTTGTTTATAATTTTTAGAGATTAAATAATTGAATTTATTAATGACCCAATGATGATGCAGTGATTACCTTATTAATGAAAGAATAAAATAAATAGTCTTATAAATATTAAAATATATATAATATCAATGTTTTTATGAAATCCACGAATTTTATAGGTTAATATGATTTTTAAGTGAGTATTAAATGTATCGTGTTCGAAGTAATCAAGTTTTGATGATTTTCACAAAAACAAAATATCAAATAGTGTCAAAATTGACATAAATTATTATTTAAAACAAATACTATATTATTGGTTGATATAATATTCCTAAAAATGTAACGATTGGCCAAAGGGCATAAATAATATTATATATGTCAGTAATGAGACACTTTAGGTTCACTTGGAAGTTTAGTGTATTTTTATTAACCATATAGATTAAGAATACAAGAAGATACGGTAAAAGTTAAACTATTTAACTAAGAATTAAATCATAAAGACAAGGAAAAAATGGTAACCTAAACTTGTATAAAAACTATTTTTTTAGAGGATTTCGACACATAACCACCTAACTCTCTAAATAAATTCATTTGTGTCCATTATAAACCGAATATTATTGTATAATAAATTAATAAATTAATCTTTTCTTAATGTGACCTTCACCCCTCTTATAAATGGGAACTTCTATTTCTCTCAAAATAACACCTACAAAGCCATTTGGCTCATCCAACCCCTGACCAAATATCCTCCAAACTGTTCTCCCTTCATCTTAGAGTCCTTACTTTGGTTAGAAAGCCAACTTAAAGAGCCCTTTATATCAAATCAAAAGGAAAAACCCGAAGAAGAAGTAATGATTTCACCACCCTCTTTCAAGTTCTTTTATTCTTCCACTTACTCTTTACTTGTTGTTTTCATTATAAATTAATAACTCCATTATATTTCATATAATTTGGTTTTATTATAAATTTTTCACAACTATATTCATTATTATATCAATCTTATGAATGATAATGTCACCATATGTGCGTACGTACGGCTTACCGTCTCCACGCTGTGGTGTAATTTGTTATTCAACACTATGTTATTTGTATGGATATAATGATGATTAATATGTATATAAATAATGAAAATAATATGATAATGTCTCTTTAAAATTAATATTCCATCCAATTCCATAGCTTTTAGGAAATGATATTGTCACTCGTGCGTACGTACAGATTACCGTCTCAACGATGCGATAAGATTCATTACCACGTTCACCATTCATCAATGATTATAAAAATATATATTAATAATATTTATGTAATATATGACAAAATAATTCTACTGGAGAAATATATATGTACTTACATATATCTTATTCACTTAGATCCATTCAATACGATATGAAAATGGAAATAGCGTTTATGCATACGTACGAACGACCATCTCTATAAACGGTGTTTTTCATTTCATATATATGTCTATTATACATATTTATATTGTAGATATATATAATATATAAATCATGTTTTATATTTTGGAAGTATTCAAATCTTTATATACATGATAAAATCAATATTAACATGTTAAAACATGTACGATAAAGAAAATGATTATTATCCTTAATGTTATTTTAACATCGAAATTATTTTTAAATGGGTAGTATAATGTCATAAATGAATCATGTATGATATCATAAATAATAATATGGTTCTGGTATAATTTAATAACATACTATGATATTTATACAGGAGGATAAACGTACCCTCAACTAAAGGAAAGTGCAAGGTAAGGGTTAATTTCAAAATCTCTTTATTTTCCGAGGTTGTTTTACGTAAGTATCTACTAGGACATATTTATTATCCATGTCCATGTTTCATAAAAGGGGTTTCAAAGGGATTATTTTTAAGGGACATTATAATAAATCATAATTTTAAATGTTTTATATATTTATCTTTCTAAATCCTTTTATTTAATGTCTATGATTTAAAAATGATTTTTAAGGATTTATTTATATGGACACGAATGCTTTAAGATGATAATTATTTTCAATTGTTTCAAAGTGGTATGGGACACTTTGATTCAAAAATAACTTCTAAATGACTTCCTTTGTAAATTGTGATACTTTTAAATGATTTCATGAAAATAGGTATTTTAATCAAATCATTTTACTAATTATTTTGATCTATTTCGACATCCTTTGATGGATTTTAAACATGTTTGAAGTTGAAAAATTATGATAAAAATATTCCATATTTTATTGAACTTTTTGTGATATTTTTGACAGGGGATGTGTTATTTTTATACCATTCATGGTTTACGGTTAATGTATTAACATTTCATATGCTACTTTTAATAGAAATGTTAATGTTATGTTTCAACCTTTTCATATGAGGAATCTATTGGACTTAGTAAGTGACAGGTGGAGCCCGCTATCGCTCTTCGATGCATCGGTAGGTCTCATGGTACAATTAGACATTGAATTGACCAAGGCCTTTCCCAATTTGATATATGGTTTTGGCCGAGGCCTTAATAATTTTTAGACATATTGGCCGAGGCCAAGACAAATTGTTTCAGAATGACCAGCATTATGCATTCCCTCATTATGAAATCAGTTATTAAATGTGATTATTCAAATTATAGAATATACATGTTCATGTTTATATGGTAAAGTTTGATTTATTTTTACCATATTATGTTCATGTTTATGTTTAAAAGGCTGTTGTTTTTATTATACTTCTTTCCTTAAATGTTTATAGCTTTTGCTAAATTATTTTCCCTTACTGAGCATCTCAGCTCACCCCTTTCTTATGTTTTATTTTCTGAGGATTTCCAAGATGTGTATTATGATTCTTACACAGGGTTAAGCTAATGGGAAAAACGAAGTTCTCAAAATATTATTTATGTTGCGTTGTATGTTAGAAAGTGTAATGAAACGTTCATGTATGTAATCTATTTTCCAGTACTGCTAAATTGATTGGTCCTTCGGGACTTGATTTTTTTTAATCTTACCAATGTATTAAAATAATGCACCAACTCTGGGTAACTGGGGTCGGGGCATTATGATTTTTATCAGATGAAGTTTAGCAGTAACCTTGGAAACTGGATATACATAATCTCCGATTAAATCACATTACTGTAAGATAGACTTTGAAAATTAGTATACAAGAATTTACTATAATTTTGGTTATGTAATGATTCTGTGAGTTTTCCCAGGAAAATATATCCCTGTCTGGATACGAGTAGGAGGAGTTGGCTTTGGCCCAGATGTTCCTAGGGGTAAAACCAGAAAACACCAATTTGAGCTAGACTTGAACGGGAACTGGTGCATGACAATGAGCCTTGCTGCACTTTTGGTTTCAACACTCCCAGGGGATATGCATATGATAATTCTTTTTTTCTTTACAAACCACTATAAAGGGTTTATGATTATATACCTTCTCAATGAAAACAATTTTGTGATTATGGACAATATCCATAAACTGTTCAATTTACGTTAGGTATTTTAATGTTTGGAATTATGAATTGTGATTCATAAACTGACATAGTGTATTCCATTGTATAGAAATGACGCCCAATAAAATGAATGTGAACTCCATCAATACGTATGTTCCAAAGAGTATGAAGGATCATATATTTCATAATATTAAGACAACATTTAGAAAGGAAATAGTAACCCATGTATTCTCAACATAAGACGAAATAGTATCATGTGTTAATAAGATAAGTAAAGAATTCTCTGAGACATATGGCTTTGAAAGGAAGAAATACAAGAAAATGGTGGAATAGAGAAATATAGATAAAGGGAAGAGGGAAAAAAAGATTTTCCCATATGTGATAACTGTTGAAAGAATCACCATGTAAAATGCCTGAATGTAATAGAAGATTGTTATAAGTGTGGAGAAATAGGACACCAAGTACGTGATTGCAAGGGTAAGAAAAAATTTCAAATTTACAATGATTCGTCTACAAGTCATTGGGACACTACGTGAATCAATGTGTCAGTCATCAATGTATTCCTTCAATGATGCTATTGGATAATAATAAAGTAATGATACAACCTCATGTGAAGAGGAATAACTAGTGTTCTTATGTTGTTAATATAGAATTATTTTATTTGAGTGTTGTATCACCAATATAATGGTTATATTAATTATGGAGATAAATAAGGATTGTACTAGAGTACAATTTTATTAAGTATTTCAGATTATATGGTTCTAAGAAAGGTTACATAATGGTAAGCTACACTTTTTGAAAATACATGGTTGAAGGAAAGATAATCCTTAATATGGTTTTGATAATGAGGTAGTCATTTTGGAATAAGAGATGGTTGATATGGATAAATTATATTGGATATTCTTGGCTTCCTTAAAACTAATTAATGATTTTTGTATTCCATCATTATTGGAGTTTACAACATTTTTTGGATAGAAGGAGTATATCCTGTATTCTATAAGAAATAAGGGAGCATGGATATAATCAATTAGGTTTTATGGTAATTCAGGATGATGAAGTGTTTTAAAAGAATACATGATGAAGGTGTTCATATGTTATTACTTAGAAAAAAGGATCTTCACGGTGTTTAACTTCCTTATAATTTTTGGACCCAGAGTTTGGATATAAGTATTTCGGATAAGTCTAAAGGTTGGATTAATTAAGTTTGAAATTGGATGATATTGTTATGGTTATTTTTTGATTGTTATAAAATGGAAAACCTAGAGGTCAAGCGACTACTATTCATTCCAGTAAAGGCCGTGAGACTTGAACCCGGAACCGAATAGCGACAAGGGGGCATCACCTACGACTGGACTATATGATATACTGGTTTGTATAATTTATCTTTTTTAAATAGTATGATAAATGAATTATAAATTAATTATTTTTGGAACTCTATACGATTAGGATAAATATTGTTTTAGATTCATTTGGAGTGAAAGATGAGTTTTTGTTAAGAATTAGTTGAAGGATGAAACTCTACTTGCCATGTATATATATATATATATATATATATTTTCTACTTATTAAGACTACATTTTATTAACCCAATTTCTGATGTGGGTTTTCCAACAATGGTATATTATATTTCTAACCTTTTTATTTTCAATGAAAATATTGAAATTGTGAGGACACAATTCATTGAAGGAGGGAATAATTTAACACCCCAATATTTCATATTACGTTAGTTTTTAAAAGTAATTCAATAACTTACACTACACTCTACATCGAGTTCAAGCGCAACGTGACTTACAAAACTAGTCATTCAAAAGTGTTTATGAATAGTATTAACTAAATTTTGAACTATATATAATCCTTATGATATTATAATTCCATATTATGAGTTTCTTAGACATAATTTAAGAACTAATTCATTTTTTTCGAATAAAATAAGTATTTTTCAAAAAATATACATTACCCACCTTTTAATGGTGAACCCTTTTTAAATCCTATATTTTAAACTTTTATATATTCAAATTTAAAAAATAAACGTCTTCTATAGAATCAGGACATAAGAATTTAGTTTAAATAAATTTTTGTTGTTTTTCTCATAACTTTCATATTTTGGTGAATAGTGAAAAATTCAATTTTTTAACTGAAAACAACTTTTTAAATCAAAATTATTTTTAGTGATAAATTATAAATTTTAATTGTATGGATGTAAAAATAGATTATATTTTTAACATTTAATCCAATGCTGGTCATTGTAAATAATTTTACTTTAAAATTGGACATAAACAAGTGTCAAACTTTTATAGTTATTATTTCTTAAAAATACGTCTTTTGGTTTTGATAGCTGTAATTAATTTTAAATTAACAAATAAAACATATATGTTTAAAATTTGGTATAATAGACTTAATTATTGAATTTATAACATCATAAATTATCTTAGGGTGAATTTTTGTTATTTTTGTAAAAACTTTTAATTTTTTATGAATAGTGAAAAACACTGAGTTATAGTTTAAAACCGAATTTTTATTTAAATAAATATTTATTTTATTTAAATTTATTTTATTTCAATATAGATACATAATTCCTATATAAGTTCAATGTAATTAATTGGAGTCATTTTATAGTAATTTTAGATATATAAAAATTTTAATGAACTTTTCACCGTCTCTTACCCACCTCCTATGAGAATTTGTAAATTCACATTAAACATAAATTTGCGGCTTGTGTGAGTTGAATTTCAAAACTCTAAGAGACACTGTTAATATCAAGAATTTAAATTTGGTTCAATAAAAAATGAATTTTTTGTGAATAGTAACTTTTTACATATATTTACCACGATTAAAAGTTGATAGGGTAATTAAGGGTAAAAATAATAATATTATTACCCTAACACATGTCCTAATTATATTGGATAAGTGTAATTCGAAAACAAACAAACATATGAATTAAATACTTCCCTTTAGGTCCACATGAATTAGAATAAGACATTTATTATTATTTAATTTAATGAATAGTTAAAAGGGTTAAAATCAATGTTTAATAACTAAACCATTTTTAATATAGGGTTACCCATTAGATAAATTCGACTATAAATATTCATTATAAATATTAAAATATTTCCTTCATAATGGTATTTTATATATAATTTTTAGATATAAAATAATTAAATATATTAATGACACAATGATGATGTAGTAATTACCTTATTAATGAAAGAATCAAATAAATGTTATAAAAAATTAAAATAAATATAATTTCAATGTTTTTAGGAAATCAAAGAATTTTATAGGTGAAAATTACATGTTAGGGATGATTCAATGTAAATTTTTTTATGTAATCATGTTGTGATGAATTTCACAAAAACAAAATACCAAATAGTGTCAAAATTGACATAAATTAATATTTAAACAAATACTATATTAATGGTTGATATAATATTCATAAAAATGTAAGGATCCTCAAAAGGGATTAAATAATATTATATATGTCATTAATGAGCCACTTTATGTTCTTTTTGATGTTTAGAGTAAGTTTATTAACCATATAGAGTAAGAATACAAGAAGACACGGTAAAAGATAAACTATTTAACTAGGAGTTAAATCGAAAAGATAAGGTTAAAATGGTAACATAAAATTGTATAAAACATATTGGTTGAGTGGATATAGACACATAACAACCTAATTCTTGAAATAAATTCATTTTGAACAACTAGAAACCGAATGTGATTGTATTATAAATTAATACTTTAATCTTTTTCGAAAGTGACTCTCACCCCTCTTATAAAATGGCACTTCCCCTTTTCTCAAATTAACACCTCCAATGTCATTTGGCTCCAACAAACACTACCCAAATATCCTCAAAAATATCTTACCATAATACTAGATGCCTTACTTTGGTCACAAAGCTAACCTATGGAGCCATTTTGATCAAATCAAAAGGAAAAACCCGAAGAAGAGGTAATGATTTCACCACCCTCTTTCAAGTTCTCTTATTCTTCAACTTAATATTTCATTGTTGTTTCCATTATAAAAAAATAAATCATGTATCATCTATAAAATCTGATGTTATTATAAATATGGCACAAGTATATTCATTATTCTATCCATCTTATGAATGATAATGTCACAATGCGTGCGTACGTTCGGCTTACCATCTCCACGCCGTGGTGTAATTTGTTATTCAAATCTATGTTTTTTGGATTGATATAATGATGATTAATATGTATATAAAAAATAAAAAGAACAAGCTAATGTGTCTATAAAATTAATATACCATTCAATTCCACACCTTTGGGGAAATGATATTATCGCTCGTGTGTACGTACGGATTACCGTCTCCACGACGTGATGGGATTCCCATCCACATTAACCATTCATCGAGGATTATAAAAATATATATTAATAATAATTATGTAATATATTACATAATAATTATACTGGAGATATTTATATGTACTTACATATATCTTATTCACTTAGTTCCGTTCAATAAGATATGAAAAGAAAAACAGCATTTATGCGTGCATACGGACTACCGTCTCCATAAACAGTGTTTTTCATTTCATATATATTTCTATTATAAATATTTATATTGTAAATATATATGATATATAAATAAGTATTTATATTCTGGAATTATTTAAATCGTTATCTAACTGATACAATCAATATTAACAAGTTGAAACACGTACGATAAAGAAAACGATTGTTACCCAAAATTTTAATTTAACATGGAAATTATTATTAAATGGGTAGTATTGAGTAATAAATGAATCATGTGTGATATCATAAATATTAATATGGTTCTATTATAATTTAATAAAATACTATTATCATCATAACGGAGGTTAAACATACCCTTGACTAAAGAAAAGTGCAAGGTAAGGGTTAATTTCACAATCTCTTTATTATCCGAGGTTGTTTTACATAAGTATCTATGAAGAAATATTTATTATCCTTGTCCATGTTTCATAAAAGGGTTTTCAAATGGATTATTTTTAAGGGACATTTTAGAAAAACATCATTTTAAATGTTTTCATGATTTATCTTTCTAAACCCTTTTAATTAATGTCCATGATTTCAAATTGATTTTTATGGATTTATTTATATGGACACGAATGCTTTAAAATGATAATTATTTTCAAAAGATTCAAAGCCATATGGGATAATTTGATTCAAAAATATATTTTAAATGACTTAATTGATAAATTTTTATACTTTTAAATGATTTCATGAAAAAGGGAAATTTTTAACGAATCATTTTATTGATCATTTTCATCTATGTAAACATCCTTTGATGGATTTTAAACTTGTTTGAAGTTTATTTATTATGATACAAATATTCCCTATGGTATTAAATGTTTTGTGATATCTTTGGCTGTGGATGTGTTATTTTTATACCATTCATGGTTTATGGATAAAGTATTAACATTTCGTATTCTAGTTTTAATACTAATGTTTATGTTATGTTTCAACATTTTCATATGAGGAATGTATTAAACATAGTATGTGATGGGTGGATCCCGCTCTAGATCCTCAATGCCTTGGTAGATCTCATTAGTTGATTAGACATGGAATCGTCCAAGGCCTTTCCCAATTTGATATATGGTTTTGGCCGAGGCCTTAATCAATTTTTGACATCGTGGCCGAGGCAGTGACAAAATGTTTCCGATTGTCCAGCATTATGCATTCCCTAATTACAAAATCAGTTATTACATGTGATTATTAAACTTGTAGAATATCGATGTGCATGTTTATATGGTAATATTTTTTTATTTTTACCACATTATGTTCATGTTTATGTTTAAAAGTTTGTTGTTTTTATAACACATCTTTCATTAAAAGTATATAGCTTCCGCTAAATTATTTACCCTTACTGAGCCTCTGAGCTCACCCCATTCTTCTATTTTATTTTCCCATTATTTCAAAGATGTGTATTATGATTGTTATGTAAGGTTAAGATAAAGGTAACAATGGAGTTTTCAAAGATTTTTATGTTGTTTTGTATGTGAGATAGTGTAATGTAACATTCATGTATGTAATCGATTTTCCAAGACTACTAAACTGATTGATCCTTTGGGACTTGATTCCTTGTAATCATACCAATGTATTAAAATAATGCATTGACTCTGGGTAACTGGGATTGGGGCATTACACCTTATCAAAATCAGTAACCACTCATATATAATATGAACAATCCCCTAGTAAATTAGACTATATTCAAAAATTTTAATATAACGGAGGTTTTATCATAAGATATAATTCTCAATTACATGAAAAATTTAAAATGGATGCGAACATAGATGAAAATATATTGAGTGAGAATATAGAACATATTATGTAATAATATTTTTTTACTTCGAGCATAACTTATTTTTAAAATGACGTAAAATTACAAAAGGAAAAATATTCCATGAAAATAACCATTTAAATTTTTAATGGAATATTTAAATAAATAAGGAATAATTATGCTGAGATAATACATTCATGTCGTATGAGTTAAAAATATGTTAATATAGTATTTTTGTCGGAATGGTCTCAAAGAACCTTGTTAAAAAAATTACCTTACATTCCTTTTTTAACTAGTATAAAATGTGTAATAATGGCATTAGAAATGAATTGGATAATATTAAAATATATTTTGAAACAAATTTTAGAATAAAAAAAATTAAAAAGAAAATTGTTGTTTTAAGGGAATCGTTAAAAAGATAACTAATTCAATGAAAGTCCCATATAAATATCATAACATGGAGTCAAGAGTTGATAAAATGAATAAAATATGTGTATATGATTCGAATTCACATAAAAAAGACTAATTAAAAAATAACACTTTATACATTTATTACACAATTTAGATTAGCGTAATATAAACGTGGAGTAGTAGTTTAACCCAAGGAATAAAAATTGGGTTAAGAATACCTTAATCTCACTCATCAATTATGTGGAAAATACATTAGAATCATGAATAATGGTTTAAATAATGTTATAAACTTATTAGAGAACCATATTAATTTTTATAGTACTTTATATGGGGGTTTTTTAACATATTATTACCCTTTAATTAGTCATATTTCATGATTTTCATTATTTTGGGTGTGTCCATTTCATTGTTTCAGAATTAGTTCCCTTAGGATTACTTTTTGGTGTTATTTTAAAATTGGAATAAAACATAATAATTTGAATTAAATGGTATTAATGAAATTTATGTTTATAATTGTCCTCATATATCTTTTTTCATAAAATAGTATTATTTATTTTATAAACTTATAATGCCAAATTATTATTTTTTATGTTTTTCTGAACATGATGAACTAATTTTGTTTTATTTAATATTTTCTTGATATTATATTTCCATATAATGAAATAGGATATTTTATTCCTATTAATATAATATTTAACTATAATTATAGTTGTGTTTCCTTCCATGAATAAGGTAAAAAAATTAATAACATTACTCAAAGAGGCGATTAACCAAAAAAATGTGGACATCATTTTATTTTCATTAAATAAGTGGGGGTAATAAATGGGATAAAGAAAAAAAATTCCATTAGAAATTTGAAACTCAATTATATAAATTATTCTATATTTTTCATTCATTAATGTATAAAATAAATGCATAGAGAGTAAAATAAAATTAGAATATAAGATATCCGTTTTGAGAAAATTACCTCTTGAATATCACCTCTTTAGGGGACCCATTTAGCACCTTTTATATGGTATTTTGGTGTACCCGGAAGCACTTGGAAGTGGGGATATAGTGGAGGAGTGGTTATTTTAATTATTAATTTATCATAAAGTCTTTTGAGTCAAAATTGATTAGTGAGTAGGGGTCTGTATACTTGAAGAGGATTGGGATTAAGTGATAAATAATGATTATTTAACAATTAAATACAAATACATTTCGGTGAAACTATTGTAAATTTATATATATGTGAATTAATGTTTAAAAATATGTTTCCGTTATATAAATACAGAAAACCCCTATTAAATGTTGTATTTGTAAGTATTTTATGCCTTTACCTTTTATATTAACCCTTTTTCATTGTTTTACCTATAAAAAGATACATATTTTACCGTGGTTTTTTTAATGAATCGTAATGCTCCAAGATATCTCATTGTCAAAATCTAGTGTTTGAGGTGTTCTGGGAGGTGTTAGTGACTCATTTCTAGAGTTTTCTAAAAAAATATAGTTTCTCTATCGGTGAGTCATTTTGTACTGTTGGTGTCAGAATTTCATTCATGTACTATTGGTATTAATGATCCATTGTTATTCCATCAGTGTTGGTGAGTCATTTTTTTACTATTAGTGTTGGTGGGTCATTTTTTGAACTGTTATTTTCGGTGAGTAATTTTTCGACTTTCAATGTCGTCAAGTGATTTTTGAACCGTCGGTTTCGGTGAGTCAAATTTTAAATGTCCGTGTCGGTGATTCATTCTTTTACTATTGGTGTCGACAAGTCATTTTTTATTGTCGGTGTTGGTGATTCATTTTTGTATTATCGGTGTTAGTGGGTCTATTTTTTTACTTTTTTCCATGGGTCATTTTTTACTATTAGTGTTGGTGAGACATATTGGTATTATTAGATTCAGTGAGTCATTTTTTACTATCAGTGTCAGTGTTATTGTTAGCATCAGTGTCAGCATTAGTGACATATCTTGCTTTCTCTGTTTTTTATTCAATTTCTCCACTATAATGTGTTTTCATCATTAAATGATAACTTATCAACTCTTATCCGTTTTAATGTACTTTCTACCATGTTGATGGAGAAAAATTAATTTCTCAGTTTCAGTAATGTCCCGCAAATATTATAACCATGTAACTTTGTGGTAAAACCACTCTCCAATATTCTTACACTTTAAATTCATATCCCATGTTTTCAGGATCTCACTCTCTCTTATGAATAGATTCCCTATTTCTATAGACTCTTTTATTTACTCTTGGTGGACATGGGGTCCCTCTGCCTCAATTAGTTGTGCACCTGTGTTGTAGCACACTCCTTAATTAGTTTTATTAGAGTCCAATGCTATTGACATGACACCATGTTATTACTGTAAGGAGGAACATTGATCAACTATTTTTCCATGGGGGTATTTTCCATCATATCACTTTAATTGTGTATCATACAGTCTGGGTGTATTTATTCTTCCTAGGAGAGAACAACTGAGTTCTTTCTTTAACAAGTGTAACAAATGAGGGGGAATGATGAAAAATAAAAAAAATCGGATCCATTATGATAACATGTATGGAATTGATAATGGATAAATGTTGGGAACTATTTTATTTTTTTATCCTTGTTTTCATAATCTAAATTGTTGTACCTATATGGCCTTATTAAAATCATGGTCGTTGGTGGTCTTTTCTTGTTGAATAGTGATATTCTATTCATGTTTTTGATTTTCTATGAATAATCAGAAACATCAATCCATTTAATCTTGTACACTTGGCTAAATAAATTGAATTCCCATGTTCTAAACTATTATGTGATCACCCCTAAAATTTAATTTTAAATTATATAACCCCTCTTTATAAATCTAACTATTCTTGTTTTAGTGGTACATATATGTGTTGTGTTTGGTCAGGTTATGTACTTAATGTGGGTTTTTTGAAGTTGATGTAGGTAGCCTTGTTACTGGAATCCGTGTGGATATAGGGAATTAATTTGTGTACAGGGTAGTACAGGAGGTGTGATGGAATCTCATATCAATGTATTGATTAATTTATGAATCTAAGAACATGTAGTTAGTGTGACTTCCATTGTTTTTGTTATGACCATCGAGTGAAATTGTGCAGTGGGAATGAAATGTGGTTATGTGTTTTTTGTGATGTGGGACTACATTTTGACATGCTTGTTGTGTTGACAATGGTTTAGGATTGTGGTTTCCTAGGTAGGGATGAAATTTATTACAGGGATCTCCATAAAAAATGAAAAATGATTAAATGAAAAATGTGTTGGGTTTATTCTTTGGATGTCGTTATTGTGTGGTTGTGTATGTAGGGGTAGAAGAAAAGGTTGTTCTGTGTGGGTTGGTTGTTTGTTTTAAACCAATTGGATGGGATGAGTGATTGTTTACATAAATGTATAAATTTTAATTCATTGTGGTTTTTAATATGCCGCCAACCTTGTTGAGTACTATGTGAGGAACAACACAATTTCATGGGATAGGGTTTCTTTCCCAACATCATGGTGGACGGATGGATGGATGGTTAATGACATTCTTCCTTGTACCCCCTTTCAGGTTCTTACCACTCGATCATATCTGAGTAGGTTGTAGAGGCTTGAGGTTTACTATATCCAAAGACCCTTCATGCATATTGTAGTGTGGATGAGGGGCCCAAGTGTGTACGGGCCATGAGTGTTTCCAAGGTGTGTTTAGGATGTGGTCCATGTGTATTCGGTTGATCGGTGTGGTTTTTGTGACCCATGTGTCTACAAGTGGGATATGTTTGTTTTGTGGCCTAGGTGTGTGAAAGATATTGTGGTAGTGGGACTACATTTGGGGAAGGGTGGTAGCATCAAAATGTTATCCATTAAAAATGAGCAGTTAACTCGTGGGATATGTGGTTCAGGTTACCCAAATCATCGATGTGCTTACATTATTACCATTCTTGACATCTGTTATTTGGTGAGGGTACCTTGGTGAGGTTGGTCTTATTTGTATTTTCTTCCTTGGTCAGTGAAGTAGGTTTCTGTTGTTTTCAATGTTGAATTAGTATATTCTCCCACATGTACATGTGAGACCTTGGTGTCCCTACTAATTATACTTGTATGCTCACCCTATTTTAGAAATCTATTTTAAGGTTTTATGGATGACATTGAGGATCATTCTAGACTTTACTAGATCAAGCATTTGGATAGTTGTTATTCTAATCATTAGTCTTTTTCTTTTGGTACATTCTTTGGTGTTATGGTTGTAATTTTTTGATTGTTTACATTTAAATCATGCATGGTATGGATTTTGGAATCTTTTATATAAATATTTGGGGTTTTATGGGATTCTTACTTTCTTATGTCCAAATCCTGTTTTCATTAAAAAGTGTAATTCAATACATTTTGTGTGAGATTTTATATCCTTGTTGCTAGTCACCGCTCTGAGGCCTATTGAATGCGGGACTAAGGGGGGCATTATCTCTCTTTCGTAATGAAGATGTAAAGGTGTGGCACTCTGTAGTCCCTTACCACACCCTAAAGATTCAGGTCATGACCGAATGGTATCGGAGGTGACTGTAAAGAGATGGGATGGTGTTCCTAGTGAGGCATAGTGAGGACTGAATGGGATTGTAGGGAATCAATATTAGTAATTACTGGTTAGTGAAATAGGAAATGGAACCAGCTAGGACATGGGATTGTATTCCCCCCCCCCCCCCCCAGTGTTACGATGCAAGGGATTTTTTCATAGAAAATGGCCAAGTGAGGCTACACAAATTGTATGGTAGAGACCCTAGGAAAGGTAAATGAATCATGATGACTTCATATCATATGCATGTTTGGGTTTTTTGGGGAAATTAAAATAAATAATGAGTCAAAATTAATCTTTAAAAAATTCATACTAACTAGGGTTAGTAGTTCCTTGTTTACGTTTTCAACTATGGAACCCAGATGTGGCCAACGTGTGGTGTGACCCATTCAGGACCAACAGATAGTTCTAGATGTTCAGTGGACGGTTGATTGAGAATAGAAGGTTGAATTATGGTAGAAGGACCATCGTTCCTTCCAGTAGTAGACCCTATGGAAAGTAGTGTTTCAGACATGGAGACGGGAGGATGGGTAGAAGAGCTTGCTATCACATTTACTGTGGTTTGGGCATTGAGAGAGTTTTGGGATTCTATTGAATTGATCCATACATGAAGAAAGACTTGTTTGTGGTGGATTCTTTACCTTAGAGATAGGAATGAGACTGATGTTTTATGGGATGACATTGTGAAAGTGTATTGGGCTATGTTTCTCTCCCCAATGATGAAGTTCAAGAAGAGGTCGGAGCTACTCTCCCTTTAGTAGGGGATTATATTAGTTAGGGAACTAGGGTTCAAGTTCATGGATTCCGCCCTTTTCCTCTATACCACTTTCCAGATGAGTATTCTAGAGAAAAACACTCGGAGGAGGCCCGTCTACTTTCTCTTCAGTATACTATTACCCCATTCACTATATCAACATACATAGATGTTTAGAAGAAGGATGAGGTAGTGGAGAGGATGCACTCATGGGGAGGTCTACCATGAGAGGTTATCCAACCGAGTTCATAAAATGGGAAGGTATTAAGTATCATGTATTCGACATCAGGTCCTTCTAGGTTATGGTCAGCCGGGTGTAGGCCTATGCAGTTCTAGTTCCGGTCTCCTGGTACTTTCATTTATCCCATGGGCATGATACCGAGGTTCATTGTCTGTGGAGACCATTGAAATACAAAGACCTGGTTCCCAGTTCATGTTCATTATGTTGGATGTGGGAAGGATCAACACCCACCTCAGCAACAGTTTCTGGTTAGACTTTTTCAGTAGAATGTAAAACAGTATCCCATTCCACCGAGGGAAAAGGGTGGAGGAGGAGGCTGACAGCAGGGTGATTTTTAGGGACCTCGACTAGGGAATGATTGAGGAGGTGTCCAATGGCCAAGGGGTAGAGAAGTTAGGTGTGGCTAGCTACATGCCACTGAGGAATCAATTCAAGACGGGTCAAAGGTTATTTGAGGTACAATAATTATGTTTAAAACTCTTTTTTGTGCATTTTTTGATTCAGGATCATCAAACTATTTCTTTTCTACAAGTTTGTTCCATGCTCTGGTACAAGATGTTGGGAGACATTCCATGCCCCTAATGTTGAGCACGCATGTTGTAAATCTGGACATTTTTTTATATTTCTTGGGGATTTAGACTAATGTTAGGGACACATCAAGCTAGTGGGGATCTTATTCTACTACACATGCATCCTTACAATTTCATCCAACGAATCGAGTTGTTTTTTTAAATCATTCTATTATCGAATGGAAATACTGTAGCATTCATTGGGGAGCAGAGGTGTTAAGTGGTATGTTAGCATGTGGATTATCTTATCTCTTTGTTGACTGTGCTATCAGTGGAATCCTAATATACAGAGATGAAGTATGTTACATGGGTTGTTAGAGAGTTCATATATGTCTTCCCAGAGGAGGTTATGGCTCTACCCCCTCGACGTGATATTTTTTTCAGAATAGATATGCATCCCAGTGCCCGTTAGATTTGGATGGATCACCATCATATGGAACCTTCTGAGTTGAAGGAGTTGAGGTTTCAGATCAGTGATATGATGATGAAGGGCTTCATAAAGCCTAGTGTGTCACTGTGGGGTTCTTTAGTCTTGTTTTGATATAATGAAAATGGTGGGATGGGGTTGTGCCTCAACTACGAGAGACTGAATCTAGTAACAGTCAAGAACAATTACACCCTTCAGAGGATAGATGATAATTTACACTCTATGAGGGGAGAAGGTTCATTATCTATGATCAATATATGGTATTGATTTCAACATGTGAGGCTTAAGTAGGGTGACATCTCAAAGACATATCATAGGTGCAGGTAGGGTGACATTGAGTTCGTGTTCAAATTTTTTAGTGTCACAAACACACCAGTTGTGTTCATGGGTGTCATGAACTCTGCTTTCAATGAGTTCATGGACCATTAGATCATCGTTTTCATCGATGACATCCTGATCTATACATGGACATAGGTGGATCATGCCAATCATTTGAGGCCTATCTTGGTGATCCTCCGACACAACAATAACTATGGGAAGTTTTCCAAGTTCTGGTTTTGGATGCGAGAGGTGCACTTCCATGGAAATGTGGTGTCTCTAAAGGGTATAGTAGTGGACCCATCCAAGGTCGGAATATGTTATTCTTTGGAAGCACCCAATAATGTGGGGGAGGCTTCTAGATTCATGGTTTAGGCAGACAATTACCGATGGTTCGTACCCGAATTCTAATCAGTTGCAGCTTCATTGAATGCTTTGACATGGAAAGGGAAATTCTTTGTGTAGTGAGAGTAGTTTTAGGTAGATTTCAACTATCTAAAGGGGAGGTTAGTCAGTGTACCAGTAATCATGTTTACAGAGAAAGGGGAGGTGTTTGATGTGTTCTATAACGACCCCATCATATATTTGGGGGGTTTCTGTTGATGCATCATGAAGGGGTGGTCTTTTATGGGTCTAGGAAGTCATGCCCCACGAAGGTAAATATGCCTCCCATGATCTATATTTTGGAGTGGGCAGTTAGCATTGATGTTAAGGTGGAATTAACTATTCTAGGATCACATTGTGCTATTCACAGTTCAGAAGAGATTGAGGTACTTATTTTCTCAAATGGACATGAACTTATAGAAGCATAGGTGGGTGAATTTTCTACAGAACTATAACTTCGAGATCTATTACACTGATGATAATTGAAACATTTTGGATGACGTCTTGAGAATGAAGTCGTAGAAGGATGTGGTTTGAGATTCTATAGATGCTTAGACGGTGCTGGGGGAGTTGGATTCCTTGCACTTGGATGTTGTGGGGGATAGTGGCAGAGGATATCTATTTCATATGATAGTATTGTATTCTTGGATGTGGCTGGTAGAGGAGTCTAAGTAGGGATACTTTGAGACTAAAGTGATGTATGATCGTTTTGACAAGGGCGATGCTCTAGAGGGATGATCGGAGGACAGTCGGAATAAGGTTCTCTTCTATGGGAATATGTTAGTACCAGTGGAAATTTGTGAGGGTGTTCTCCATGAGTTCTATATATTAACCCTGGTGGTATAACTAGAAGTTCCCAAGATGTACTAAGACTTGAGGGAACAATTTTTTGTTGCTCGGGGTGAAGCATGTGTCTAGAAGAGTTTGTGGAAAAGAAACTAGGGTCTCAGTAGGTGAAGGATGAGCTTCATGTTCCTAGAGGTCTGTTGCAACCTTTAGATGTCCCTGATTTGATGTGAGATGAAATTACGATGTATTTAATCATAGGGATACCTAGAGATTATGGAGGTCATGGTGCTATCTGGTTATTGGTTGATAGACTATTGAAATTGACTCACATCATGGAAATCATGAAGTCTATTATAGTGCATTCCTTGGTAAGGAGGTATGTTGATGAGGTTTTGCAACTGTAGGGTGTTTTGAGATCCATCATTGTAGATAAGGATGCAAGGTTTACCACATGAGTCTGGAGGGGATTAAAACAATCTTTTGACACCCAGCTGCACCTTATCACTTATTTCCACCATCAAATGGATTGGTATATGGATAGGACCATCCATATGTTAGTGGATATGATTCAGGAATGTTTTATGGACTTCTTAAGATCATGGGTATAACACTTTCCTCTATTTTAGTTTTCCAAATATAATTTCTATCATTCTATAATTGGTAGGTAACAATTAAAGTATTCGTACAGAAGGTAATATGATTCACCCTTGTGTTGGACAAAGGTTATGAAAGAATCCCTTCTTGGACTAGATGTAGTACATAGAATGAACGAGAAGGCTAAGTTTGTTCCTAATAGGATGATGGTGTCACAAGACTAGCAGTAGTCATATGTCAATCATAGTAGGTGGATCTTATAGTTTGATGTTTGGGACCCAATTTTGATGAATGTTTCCAGTAAACTTGAGTGGGGGAGGTTTGTTAGAGGAAGAAATATTTCTCCAAGTTTCATCAATTTCTTCGATGTATTGGGACAAGTTTGGGTGGATAAATATAATATATCATTTCCACTATAGTTGTAGAGGGTGAAAACTGTCTTCCATATTTATCAGATTCATTGGTATCTCCATGATTAATCTAATGTCATTGACTGGGGAGAGTTGGATATTGAGGACGACAAGATGTTTGTGGACCAGTTGGTGGAGATCTATGACCATCATGAGAATGTGATTCTTGGATGGACCATTCCAATGGTTCATGTGTTGTGGAACCATGGTGGCCTCGAGCAGAGTACATGGGAGAAAGAATCAAATATGTGTTCCCAATGCTCAATGTTTTTCTTTTTTTTGTTATTCTGTTTGACTTTATGAATTTATTATGTTGTAATTATTGACTATATTTCTATGAAATGACTTATTTTCATTTATATTATGTGTGAAAAATCCAAAAATATGTTGAGGGGAGGACGTAATTCCTAATTAAGACACATTAATGCAGATTTGATTAAATCGTTGAGGGTGAGTCTGTGTCACCCAAAGGGGATAGTATAGTGGCACCTAAGTAGGGACTCCCTAGTCATTGTTTTGGGATATTATTACATTATAGGTTCATGTGGTTTTTCATAGTGTTGGCTATCGTGGAGATATTCTTTTATGTCGAGGTTTTCACTATAGTTTTAAACAATATTGGATAGTTTTTCCTTGAGAGGTATCTTATGGAATTGTTGTTTGGACTCCTTTGTCCTTTGGTTTGGATTTGAATTCATAAGGGAAAGAATATTTTGATAGGTATCTAATGTAATGACTCAGACCTATCTGGGCCATTCCATTGTGAAAATTCAGTATTCGGGGTGTTCTGGGAGGCGCCAGTGACTCATTTACAGAGTTTTCCAAAAAAAAAAATCTAGTTTTCCAATTAGATAATCATTTTTTCATGTCAGTGATTCATTTTTTTACTATCATTGTCAATGATTAATTTTATTATTGTTGGTATCAGCGAATCATTTTTTTTACTACCAGTTTCGAAAAGTCATTTTTTACAATCGATGATAGAGAGTCAATTTATTATTATCAGTGTCTACAATAAATTTTTGTACTGTCACTATTGGCGAGTCATTTTCTAACATTATGTGTTGACAAGTCATTTTTGTGTTGTTGTTGTCTGTGAGCCATTTTTTTACTATCGGTGATCGTGAGTCATTATGGTACTATCAGTGTCATCATGTCCTTTTTGTACTCTCAATGTCAACTATTAATTTTTTATATTGGTTTTAGTTGGTCATTTTTTTACTCTCAATATCAGTGTGTCATTTAATAATGTCAGTTCCATTATCAGCGTTGGCATCAATGTCAACATCAGCATCGGCATTAGCATCAGCATTAGTGTCATTTTTTGTTTTCTCGGGTGTTTTTTCAGTTTTAAACATCTTATGAGTGTTTTCATAATTCAATGAGAACCTATCACATGTAAGCCATGTTAATTCACTCTACACCATCTCTTAGGTGAATAACGAAATTCTCAATATCTATCACATCCCACAAACCTTGTAACTACCTATCCACATGGTAAAATCATGATCATATTTTAATGCACTTGAAAATTATCTCCCTTGTTATTAAAACCTTTCCCATTATAAAACCACGATCTCATATTTCCTTTTAAACTTTCATACCCTCATGGTTATCTTGGGTCCCTCTTCCTTAATGACTCATAAACATGTGATGTAGCACGCTCTCGATTTTAGTTTCTTCAATTCCCCTAATTCCCATGAGGCCTATTTTTCTTTGCGATGGATGATATTTAATTATATTTTATTCCATGTAGGGATTTTCCTTCATGAAAATTTAATTATTTATCATGTGGGGTGTTTTTAGTATTTCATATTAGGAGAAAATGAATGATTTCATTCTTTTACAAGATTAATAAATGAGGGGGGATGATGCTGATAATAAGATAGTAAGACTATTTATGATAACTGGAAATGAATTTAAGATGGATGAATATTGAGTGATATTTTATTTAATTATCCTTGTTATCCTAGTATATATTTTTGTGGCTACAAGGCCTTCTGAAAATCATATACATTGGAGGGATTTTCTCACACACTGGTTATTTTCCTATTCTTTCTGTTGATACTTTTTGAAAAATTTGAAATATCAATCAATTTAACCACATACACATGGTTAAATAAATGGATAACCCATGATTGGACATATTCTGTGACCACCCCTATTATTTTTTGTGGAATTAAAGAACCCCTCCTACTAAATCGGTATATGTTGGGATTAGTGGTGAGGTTGTTTGCTATGTTTGGTTGGTTTTTTTTACATTGTGGGGGTTTTGTGAAGTTGTTTTTGGAAGACTTGTAATTGGTATTAAGATGTACCTGGGGAATGATTTTTTTATGAGATTTGACACCTGGTGTGATGGAATATTAGGTTGAGATATTGATATATTTTGGAATGGATGAACTTATAGGTAATGGAACTTCATTTTTTTTGGGGTTGTAGAGTGATGTTGTGTAGTGGGACTTCAATTTGGTAATGTGTTGTTTTTATAGTGGGAGAGAAGCATAACATACTTTTTGTGATGAGAATGGTTGTGGATTTTCGTTGTCTGGGTAGTTCTAGAATTAATTACAGTGAAATCCTTAATAAAGAATGACCAGTGATTAAATGAAAAATAGGTTGTGTTTATTCTTTGGTTGTGTCCATTTTGTGGTTGTTCATATAGGGATAGCAACAATTGTCGTTCTACCAGGGCTAGTTGTATTTTAGAAACATTTATTTTGGGATGAGTTCTAGTTTGCATATAGGTAAAAATTGTAGTTCCTTGGGATTTTCAATATGCATCCCCACCGATGTTTCACATTACATTACCAAAACACCCATTTATTTTGTGAGGTTTTCTTTCCCAACATCATCATGGGAGGATGGACGGCTGGTTAAAAAATTTGTTCCTCACACCCCCTACTATGTTATTATAGCTTGAGAATATTTGAGAAGGATGTAATGGTATGAGGTGTATGATAACCTAATATCCTTCAATAATTTTATGTTGTAGATGAGAGGCCTATGTGTTTGTGGGATATGTTTGATTCCATGGTGAATTTATGATGATTCCAAGGTGTTTTCCAGCATGCGGTATGGTTGTTGCAACCCAGGTGTCTATGGGCGGGATTTGTGTGGTTTTTGGCCCTCGTGTGTGAGGGAATTTGTGGCAGTTGGATTGCATTTGGTGAAGGGTGATAGCATCAAGACATTAATTGTTAAGAATGAGTAGTTAACTAGTGGGGAAAGTGTTGCGGTTTACACCAATCATCGATGTGCTAATATTATTAGCTTGCATGTCTTGCATTATTTGGTGAGTCTGGCTTGGGTAGGTTGGGGTGGATAGTATTTTTTTCCTTAGTAGGTGCTGTTTGTTTCTATTTTTTCACATAGTCATTAATATACTTCTCCCACTTGTACACGAGTGACTTTGGATTCCCAGTTGTGTATACATGTATGCTCATCTTGTGTTATAAAACTATATTGAGGTTTCCAAAAGGACATTCAGGGTCATTCTAGACTTAACATCTTGGGCATTGGGATAGTTATTGTGAAAATACATTGAATCATTCTTTTGGTACATGATTTTGTACTTCAGTTTTAATTTTTTCACAGTTATGTTTAAATAATTTATTGGTTTGATTTTTGTTTCCTTTATATAAATTTTTGGTGTTGTTTGGGACATCTATAGTGTTATCTCTTTATCCTATATTCAATAAAATGGGAAATCCCTTCCCTTTTGTGTGAGATTATTCCCTTTCTTTTAGTCGCCACTATGGGGACTATTGTAGGTGGGACTCACGGGTCATTATCTTTTCTTAATATTGATGAAGGAATGGTGTGACAGTTTTCTATACCTCCCCCATATCGAAGAAGGCGGGTGGTGATATTATCATTTTTCGGTGAAAAAATTAAATTGAAAGTAAAAAACCAAATATTAAACCTTTGATTACAAATATGGAATCCATTTTAATTAATTCATCTCAAAAAATTATAAATTATAAATTTTAAATTAGTCCCACATGACAATTGAATAAGAGGGTTTCTAAAGTGAATAGTTGAGTGGATTAAAAGAAATTTATATCCAATTTCAATTTAAAATTGATTCTAATGACCAAAATTGTTATTTTTTGTACTATATTCCTAATTATACTTTAAAAACAATTTAACATATAATTTTACTAAAAATTAAATTAGACAAAAAAGCAGTTTTCAATTATAATTCCACATTTTTCAATACAAATAAAAACGATGATTATACAAAAAATAAAATAATTTCACATTAAGATAATTTTTATATTCCTAATTCAAAAAATAACATTAGTTTTTCATATAAAACAATATAAATTATTAATACATTCTTTTTAAAATAGGTACTCTAATAAAAGGTGACACAACTGACTTTAGAAAAAAATCTCTTTATGCATCAAATTAAATATATTGTTATCTTAATCCTATCCAACGTGCTAGATGAATATAAATTTTTTTTATTTCATATATAATATATAAATTTCATTATGATATTTTATTAATATTGATAAATTTTATTGAGTAAGATAAAAGTTCTTTATGGTAACAAAACGTTATTCTTATAAAAACACATTCATTATGTTCAATTAGTTTAAATTTGAATTTCTAACAAATTGGTAATTAATATATTCATATTATATACATCTGTAATGAAATTTTCATATTTTAAATATTATCATTCATTCCCACCATTCCGACATCTCGGGTGCATCTATCAATATTGAATAATAAAATTTAATAATTTTCTTATGATAGATGGTTTTTGAAATGTAAGCTGTTGAAGAAATTTAATTTATTAAAGATGGTACATACTGTAAAATGATGTGGTGTAACATTATCCCATCCATTAATAAATTATTTCCTCACAATTAAAAATTTCACTTTGTAAATAATACTTTTAAGCTTGAAAAATACCTTTTTGGGAAACCCACATCATAAATAGATTTATTAAAACATCCGCTTAATAAAGGTGAAATTAAAATGTGACAGTCACCATAAAATTATGATTTTTAATAGGATAACATTACCTTGAACTAAAAAATTACATGGAAGAGAAAAAAATATAAATATATTATTGTGAGTTATGGAGAACATAATTATCAAAAATTTAACCATCACAAAGGCATAAATATGTGATGGGTTCAATAGGCCATTGATTTCTCTGTAATAAAATTAAATAAATAGACTTTATGTTCCAAATTACTTTCATAGTTTAGGGATTATTTTACTATCCAGCTAATCACATTAGATAATATACATACATTATTTTATTCCATGTCATAAGAATAATCCTAACCATTAACCATTATTTTTTTATATTCACTTCATCTCTTACACCTAGAGATAGACATTCAAGGATAGTTTTGATTATCTAAAGCACTTAATGAATCCTAAGATCCAAAAGTCACATTCATCATTCTTTAAATATTTAATCAAACAAAAATGGTCACCACATGTTATAAATAAACAATATGTTCCAAATTTCCACATAATCCACTCCATAATTAGTTAATATTAAGACACATCTAAAATATGTCTTTTAAAAATACAAGAACAAAAAATTAAATGAAAAGTAATAGAACTTATATAATAAATGTAAAATTAGGTCACCCAAAAAACATTTTTTAAATCATAATTTCAAATACCATTATTTAAATATATTCTTAGTGTATTGTCTTCAAGTATTGTAATTACATAAATTTCCACGAATCCTTATTGAAAATATTCATGCTTTCATATTGATTTTTCAAATTCTAGTTTATTGGATATATTACATAAATACAAAAGTGTTATTAACACAATCTATGGTTGCATAATCCAATTTTTTATCAAAACATTAATCATATCTAATTTATATAATCTCCTCACCCCAAAATTATTATCTCACCATTCAATACATATTCCAGTTTATCATTTATTAAATCACGTATTTCTCAATAATATCGACAATCTATGGAATCAATTTTATTTGTACCACTCATTACATGCATTTAAATCCTTTTTAGAAATTATATTTTAGTACAATCCTTATATATTTCATAATTATTATATCAATAATGTCATACAATAAATTTTCTAGATCAAAAAATAAAACCACAATAATAATTCCACTGAAGAAACATCAATATAATAAGATATTTCTGCATCCCTTAACTTCATCTTATGTATATTACATTGACACTTTGGGTAATTACTTTCATAGTTATCCATATCATTATTAATTAAACACTGAATATCTATCTTTTCTTTTTTCCATTTTCATTCATTTTCCATGATACCCTTTTCTCTATACTTACAAGAAACTACCAGTCATTTCTAGGATTTCTCATTTTAATTATTTACATAGCTTCCACATATGGGAAAATACCTCATTATTTTATTCCCATTAACCATTTATTCTATTACTTCCCTTCATTCTATTTTTTCATAAAAAAATATATGCGATCAAAATTTAATTATCTTTCAAGGTGAAACATAAAACTATTTCATCATATAATGAAAATTTTTGACATGAAAATTCCTTTAGAAGAGCTGGGTTGAGACCATCAATGAAATAATCAATCATTACTTCCAAATTACATATGTAATATATAAAATACCCATCTTGTATTATAAAGGTAGTTCCATACTATGAAACACTAAATATGTTGATAATGAGAGAAATATCTATCGAATGATGATTCATTAAAATCATTACATTTGATATTTAATATATAATCTCCCTTACAAGTATTCCACATCAATTACCACCATTGGTCAACATCACCCTTAAGAGATTATACTACAATTACAACCTTTTTCCTATCCACCACATCCAAATTCTATAAATATCATTTCATGGAACTTGACCAATTTATCATCTACTACTGGATTAGTAGTCCCAAAATACTATGGGGATTAATTAACATAATATGATCCTTCATAGGTGTAGTGAGGTTATTCCTCAAATCCCATGTATACAATCCAAAAATGAGAATGATCTTCTCATCTAGAATGAAATATGTGTTGTCTTACTCAGTGGGAAATCCCTACATTTTCCTTAGGTATTTATTCCTATCCTTCCATTAGGCTATATTAGTAAATAATTTCATACACTATATTTGATCACTATATTATGAAACATAATTTATAAGCCATTAACTACTGAAATAATCTTCATAAACTAAACAATTAATCATATCTAATCCCATAATAAAAAATATGGTTTTTTGGGATGTCTTTCTATAATTATACTTAAATTCCAACATAGGGTTATTTTATCTAAAAAATTCATAACAAAATCTATTTTCCATGGATTATACTAAATATTCCCGGATAAAATAATAAAATCCCAAACCCTATATTCCATAGTCAGTACCTAATATTTTCACATAGGCATGAAATATAATGAATCATATCTTAAATGACAGAATAGTTTAGAATTTTTGGAAAACAAGATACATACCTGAATCATACAAGTCATTTGAATGCATTGAAAAAAAATATCAATTACTTTGAGATAATTATAATTCACATAGTATATCACTGTATTCAAATCATAATAAATATCTTTGCATCCTAAAGATAAATATAACATAAGAAAGGGATGAGGTAAAATGGTCAATAAGGGTTATGTATATTGAAATACATCATAAATAAAGAATGTACAATGATAATGTAATAATCAATGACTACAATACATTATAAATAATCAATAACAAGTGAATAATATGGACAAAATAATAGATGATAAAATAATACCATATCAATAATCACATGAGATTAATAATTTACCCAAGATAATCTAACAATTCAATTAATAAAATTGTATAAAAATAATGATGTAATTCATAAAATTTGATGAAAAAATATCATGATATATCCTATATATAGATACTGTAAAAAAGTTCTACTTTCCAGTTTAAATCATTGGGGGAAACCCATCTAATTTTTTTCATGACCTTTCACATAACACTGCTATCATGATCTATCGTCCAAACCCTTTAAAAATCATTGGAAACAAACTAAATGATGTTTCTCACTGACAACATTTTTTATATCATACTACTGATATATCAAGATTCTTTTGTATATATGGTCCCCATAAATTCATTCATGTCCAATAAATTCCTCATATGAACAAATATTACAACTGAATCAATATCCCTTAACAATATCAAAAAATATTCATACTGAATATGAATACATAAAAATTCAAATTAAACATAAACCATTTAATAATGTATGAAATAAGGTATCATAAGTTCTAAACCTCAATGAAGTAAATTATTCAACAAATGATGTTGACATGGATTATAATACATTAAATTAGATCATTGAAAAATTCATTAGGTTAAATAACTTTTTATCATTTAAAAAAATTATTATTAAATTTAAATAAAATTAAAAAAATAATATTATCTATAAAAATAAAACAGTAAATTTGTATTATAAAATACATATTTATAATGAATCATGAAGGTGGGAAAATATAATCATTCAATATAAGTTAAAAGGCATACCTTCCCTATTCTTGATGGAAATTTCGCAAAGAACATTTTTTAGAATATGAAAAAATATACCTTTCATAAATTTTTTAAAAAGTAAAATCTAAGAAAAATTGAATTAAAAAAATAATATTCAAATAATAAAAATAATATTTGAATCAATTTTAGATAACATGTAGATGTTAAGAGAAATATTATTCAAGGTAAAATTTAAAATTATAAATTATTAAAAGAATAACCATTATAAATATAATATCATAGAATTGATCATTAGTAAAATGAATGAAATATTTTTTTGTATGTAAATAGAAATAAAAAACATTATGTACAACACAATACATTCAAATTTCATTTCAAAAATAATATTTTTAAAACATTAACCAAAAATTAGTTGTTTAACCTAAGGAATAAGAATTGTGTTAATAATCCCCTAACCTCACAATTCCATTTACAGATGCATACATTAAAATACTATATAATTATTTAAATAATGTTATTAGCTCATTCGATAACTATATTAATATTTATAATTCCTTATATTATGCCTTTAAAACATCTTATGACACATTCATTAATAATATTTAATGATTTACATTGTATTGGGTGCATTTGTTTAATGGTTTAATGATCATTTCTATTGAGTGTAATTATAGATATTATTGTGAAATGGGAATGAAAATACATAAGTAGATTGACATGGTATTTATTAACATCTATGAGTATATAATGTCCCATATATTATTTTTTTCCTTCTTCAAATGGGATGATTCATTTTATAAAATTTTATTGGTAAATGTTTAGTTTTTTTCACAGTTTTTCCAAACATCATAATGTAGTATTATTGTATTTCAAATTTTTCGAATGTATTAGTTCTAGTACATGTTTTAATTTATTATTTGCATATTAAAGAAAAATTTAACCATAATAATAGTATTAAGACTTTCCATTATGGGAATAATATAAACGGGAAAAACATTATTAACATGGTTATTAACTTTGAGAACATGGAAAATATATTCTTTTATTGGAATAAGAGGTGTTAGTAATGGAAATGGATATAATATATTTCATTATCTATATAAAAATCCTGTATTTAAATGATTTTTTATTTATCACACTTAAATGGAGGAAGGAGATGATGATAATGTAGTAGACGAAAAGAAAATAAGGGAGGTAATGGTAGAAAAATAACTATTGAATATCCTCTACCAAAAAAACTAATCGAGGACCATAGATTTTCTCATTTGTAATAAAAATAAACTTAATCATGGGAAGAGTGATGTGGAGAATTTTTTCAATTATTTGAAGCTCATCAAGGCTTTTAAGTCGAAATGGTATGGTGGGGTGGCATTTTTAATTGAGTAGGGTGAGTCAGTGTAATTATACAATGATTATTCTAAAATTAAATCCAACCACATTGATGTGGGATTAATTTTCATGAATTTGTAAGACAATTAATGGTTTAATGAATTATTATGGTCAATAAGTACTTCAAAAAGCTAGTAAATGTCGTATTATTTAGATATTTTTTTCCTTAACCTTTAATCTTTAACCATTTCCCTTATTTTACCTATATCATTGTAAAAGTTTTATTAACACAATAAATATTTTATCTATGGAAATTAAATGGACAATTGAAAATAATTTCTAAATTATAATTCTAGATATGTAATCAATTTTACCTAATTTTGGTCACAAAAATGGAAACATTATTTTTTAATATAATTCCAGTAAATAAAAGAAAAACTTAGGCTTTTTAAATTTAAATTTTCAAAAGATTAAAAAAATTTATATCCAATTTAAATGTGAAATTGGTTCAATGAAATAAATTTTATTTTTTAAGTATAATTAAACTAATTATAATTCAATGCCAATTTATAATATAATTTCCAAATATATATAAATTAGATGGAAAATAATTGTTTTAATTATAATTCAATAATTTCAATATTTATAAAAAACAAATCTTCTCCAAAAATATTAAAATTTCACACTGTTATATTTTTGACATTGTGATTTAGAAAATTAGTACATGTTTTCAGGTAATGGTTTTAAATGTCTTTAAATTTTAAATTTACTATAGGTGCACCATCAAAATTTAGAAAATTGGCCTTTAAAAAAATATTTATTTTATGCATAAAATTGGATTTATTATTATCTTTATCCCATTAAACTAGTAGTATGAATTTAAAATAATAACAAATTTATTGAATATAAATTTCATTAATTTAATTCATTAATTTTTATTAATTTTATTTATTTATTTAAAATACCATTGTGGTCATAAAATGGGTTTTTATAAAAATGAATTCTATATGTTCAATTTGTTTTAATTATGATTTATAAGTTATTAGTAACCAATTAATTAATTTTTTTTAAAATGTTTAAACAACATTTTTATAATTTATTTCATCATTCCCAAAATACAAAAAATTATACGATAACTATATCAATTAAACATTAATATTTAATTTGTTGTTTAAGCTTGATATTTTGTCTAATGTAAAATATAAAACAAATTTAATTTAATTAATAATGATAATACCATAAAATAATGGATTTTAATACTAAATAAATATTCCCTTGGATACACCTATGTTGACATAGATTAAAAATAATGTTTCACTAATATGAAATCCAATAAATGATTTCTCATCATTATATGGGTTCTGAGTATGATTATTATTGCTCAAAATATGATTGTTTTAGAAAATGGATATAACCAATAGGGGCCATGATATTGTTCAATTTAATGAATAATAATGAAATTATCCTTCGGATAAACCTAGTTCAATGAAACCTTAAATAAAAATTCATGTTTATATGCTTACAAATCCTTCAAAACCTATGAATAATTCCATGTTTCCAAATGGGAAATGGAGGGAACAATGTTATGTTTTTCCTTCAAGAGAAAATATATGAAATGTTTTACTGGGTACACTAATCCAATTGATTTTGAGTGATAGATCAGTACCATTAAAAATATTTTTTCTTTTCACTTGTGTTCAGATCATGAAAATTTCATTTTTGAAAATATTTATTTGGAAGATGAAGTATATCAATAATGGACTTTTATTATGAAAATGAGTCCACTTGAAGAAATTGACTCTATGGAGTTAGATGAGTTTATAGTCTTATTTTGAAATTTGTACATTCATAATATTATTCATAATAGAATGGATATGGAATTCCTAGATATAAATTCTTAGAATAATGAATTCATTTCTACGTATGTGTTAAATTTTACTATACATTCAAGATATTATTATGGTATTATCATTGATCTACTAAATAATATTTGTTAATTCTTATGTGTCTTAAAAAAGTGTGTCTAATGGTAGTTAAACATATGGGAAACTAATTGCTATGAATAATTAATATTGTGTGATACAAAGTCATAAATAGTGATTTGAGATATCCATCAATCTCATTGTTTGGATAACAAAAAAATCAAGTTCAATAAATATTATAATAATAATAATCATTGTTTTAATAAGATGATATTTCATTTATTATTGATATTTCGAATAAAATATGGAATTAGTTATCTTTACGGGAAAGATAGATGTTATAATTATTGAAAATAAGTTCATTAAGTAAAATAATGCCATGGTTATATGAAGAGGCTAGTAAAAGAATGAAATGATGAATTAGATTAATATAATATACCTCCCACACTCTAATGTTTCAAATGAAATAAGTATGAAATAATGTGTAACAGTCATTAAATATGATTTTAATTTGTAATGATTGATGTAAAAATCCACTTAATCCTAGAGAAAAATGGAATGCTCATATGATCAGAAATGATGAAATAAATCATGAAAATTAATTGGGGAACAATATACATATCATTAACTACGGAATTAAAAATTTGTAATTTGATTTTGGACTTACCCACTATTTTAGAAAGGATTAATTTTTTAATGGTATAATGAATCCACATCAATGATTATATGCTATGTTATAAGTTAAATATCATAATATTATAATGATATCATCAAATGATTATAGATAATCTATAATATTTTTTGGGGAATGTGATTTATTTAACACCATGAGTTTTTATAGACGTTTTTATGAATAAATTAATTTTACATTTATGTATTGAAATTTATTAATCCAATCATTCCTTTTGTGTAAAACATACATTACATACATTACCCATAACATGAAAATTTAATACATTACTTGTAAAATTTATTTTATAATATTTTACATGGAACACTTTCTTGGTTTACATTACATGCCTTATCGATATTTCTATAAAACACAATTTTATTGTTATAATTATTTAAATGAAATAATAATAAAAAATCCTTTAAAAATAGTAATACTAGTAGTAATAACTAATTTTAAAATTTTATTAAACAAATTTTCATTTAAATAATTCATATTTAGAAATATATATCTGATTTTTGGTATTGGCCTTTTATATTTAAAATACAAATTTTCTCGAATGAACTGCTTTTATTGTCCTTCTATGAAAAAAATATATTAAATTTAGTTAAATTTAGAAATGTGATTTTAATATATAAAACTTATTTTTTAATTTATAATTTCTCAATTATCTTACTGATGTTTATCGGGCTCTTTCTTGAAAACATCATTTTTGGATGAATAGTAAAAAATGGGATTTTAATTCAAAACTGTTATTTAATTTAATCTATTTATAAGGATATATATTTTTAATTTTAATAATAGTATAATTTTATTTTATTATTATTCATTATTATAATTTAGGCAATTTAAATTAATTTCACATTGAAATTGGTTATAAAAAACATAGGATTCTTTTGATAATTTTTTTAAAAACCCAGTGTCCCCCTGTCAATGAAATTAATTTGAAATTAATTTCTACAACTTATATAATTTTAATTTAGAAAAATGTATTGTATATTTAGACATATAATAATTTATATTTTCTAATCAGGTAAACTTTTTGGACTATAAATGTTAGTGATGGAAATTAAAATTAATTACATCGATTAAGGTTAAATTAATATTATCAAATGACTAAAACTTGTATTTAATATCCAAAAAGAATTATAAACTTATAAAAAAACCATTTTGACCATTAATCATCCATGAAACATCAATTATTGATTATGGTTTTTTTATGAATTTTGTATTGTAAAAATGTGGGTATACATAACTTATTTTAAAAATTCCATTTGAGTCCTTTCAAATCCCAAAAAAAGCTACCAACACTCCCTCCTCTTCACACATCCTTAGATACATAGGTTAAAAAACTATTCCCAACAAACTTCCCAACATCACTAACATAATACTAGAAGCACCCCCTTGGTCCAAATCTATTCAAATAATACTTTTGGTATAAACCAAAATGAGTTAACTGATTATAATGTAAGAAATTCTATTATGCTCTTTTATTTTATTTTTCTTCTACACCACACTACTATAGTTATTATATTATTGTATAAAAACACAAGTATCCTCAATATAATTTTTTTCTTTTACTCAATGGTTTCAACATACACATACACACCCCTCTATCTAATGGGTAATGAACATTTTATTAAAGTGTACAACGAACTATCACCTCACTAAATAATGATTGTTCATTTATCCATTACCACCTTTCAAGGTCGAAATTATGAAGGAAAATGTATTTATATATGTCATATATTATATTTATTTTGACATTAATTTTATTTTTTTCTTTTAAAAAATATAAATGTTTACATTCCATATGTTGTAAACAAGATTATTTTGGTTAAGGAATTGAGGACTACCACCCCCTTAATGTGACATGATTCATTCAGACACTATACAAAATGTATTAATGATGGTTTTAGTTAAATTATATGATATATATAAAATTTAAATTATAATTTAATTATATTAAATAAATTTATACATATAGTAAATTTTCATTCTTTCTTTTAATGTGACAATAAAGGTGCAGACAATGTTAATTCATACATACGGCTTACTGTCTCCACAAACACTGTATTCAATTTCTTAATTCTATATTATATAGATTATAATTATTCAAATATAAAGAATATAAACTACATTAATATAATTATTTGAATTATTTAATATTTATATATGTACAAGCACAACAGATATAACAAATTATGACACATGTGAAGAACAAAGAAAATATTATATGAAGATAATCCTTCAAATAGGAATGTTAAATAAAGTGTAATATAAGGTCGTAATCGAAACATATACGGTGTTATATATAAAAATATTGTTTTATAAATTATTTATAAGAAATTTTTATTTATTATATAGGTTTTCTGAATGAGTACGATGAGATTCAAGATAGAAGGTAAGGGGATTTCATCTGACATTTTATTTTTGTGAGATACATGCTTTATTAATCACCCATTCTTTATGTGTGTTGTGTATATTTATCTGGTATTTATTGGATTATACATAGAAAAAAATTAATGGTTATATAAATATCCATTCTATGATCATTATTTCATGTGGTTAATGTTTCAAAAGATAACAAATTGATAAAATAGGTCTGTCTGAATTTTTCTTCTTTGAGACTTGGGTTTTGTTTTGCACCTAAATTCATTTACTAGGTGTATGTAGTTCAATTTCATAATTAATATCATGTGTTTACATATTTTTATGATATTTTAACCTCCATTATATTTCCTTATATTACATGGATAACATGACCCCATGTTAGCAATGCATAAGAGATTATTAAGACAGTCTCATCAATTTTCGGGATTGTTTATGTTTATGCTTACTTTAAAGAAATCATATCATTCATATCTCAATAACACTAATGATTTTACATAAAAAATAATTCACGATATATACCGTTATTCATCCCAGTTTTCAACTCTTAGGTACCATAGTTAACATTTTTATGTAAAATATGACCGTCTATCTCACCAGTCGGGAATATATTGTTTTCAAAAACTATGATTTCAAAAAAGATTTCAAAAATTATTTCAAAATTTCATTGAATAAAATTTTCTAGGAATTTTTTTTAATAACTTATGTTTTTCAAGGATTCTATTATATGTTTTGAGTGATATTTGGAAATATAATATTTTACAAAAGTTAGTAATATTTAAAAAGCTTTTGCAATTCAAAATGGTCTTTTTCCAAAGAAATATATTTTAAATATATTAAAAACTTATTTACCATAGATGATAACATCCATGGGTGTTTATCATGACCTTTTGGGGAAATAATTTAATTTTAACATTCATATGATTTCTCTAAATGGATTATGTATAGATTTCAGGATGTTTATGAAATCCATTTCTCATTTATGTGTTATATAGTTTTTAACCTGATTCTTTTCCTTGGTTATATTTATGATGAAATGATTATGAAACAGTTATTTCTCTACAGGACATGATATTATTACATTTTTATAATACCCATTTCATTTAATGGGTTATTTTATGATGATTTTTGATCTTTTATAACTTGTATGTATGATTTTATTATGAGATGGGTGGGGCCTATATTTCCTTCCCATGCATTTGGTAAATATTTATATCATGCGAGATAAACTAAGATGGTTTTGGGAATGATCCTTGACTACTAATATGGCTATGTGAATGAACAATAACTATGAATATGGAATGTGGATTGAACTGATGTTAACAAGATCCATGGGAGTGAACAATGACTGCCAAGCTTCTATTTGAAGTGAACTCATGCTTCTAAAATAGCCATGGGAGTTAACCATGAATTCTAAGATGATTTGGGGTAGTGAACCCATACTAAAATGACTGGCTTTGTACAGAAGCCTTGGATACAATGGATATCATATTATATACTTATGTGTCTCCAATAATGGTATATTTTATTCTAATGTTATGATATCAAGGCATATATTACATATTTACTTATGATCCATGTCTTACGATCTTCCATTATTTATGACATGACTCATCAATATAATATTCTATATGAAGGGATTGATCTTATATTTTTTTTCATGTTGATATACCTTTATTCTCATGACTCTTCATAAATATCTCCCTTGTTTATCATTAGTAATTATTTTTGCTCACCCTTTTTTATATTACCTTACCCCATTTTATATCTATATGTTTTATGTTTTATGTATCTTGATAGAGATATAGTCAATTAGAACCTAGTGGGATATAATTCAGCTCACTTATGTACCATTGTTCATGTTTCTATGTTTCTAAGGCATTATACCAATTACAGTCTTTGAGAATTTGTTTTAAAAAATATATGTAATCCGAAAATGTTATGTAATGTTAATGTATGGAAAGAGAGGGTCACTATAATTCTTTTATATAATATTATTCCCTCTATATTTTTATATTATATTATTTTAACTATGTATTAACAATCCATATATAGATCCACAATCAATTTCAATGGAATTGGAATAACGTTTGAAATTGTGAACAAATCCATGGTCATCTCCCTCCAGTAGGTTGTATATGAAGTTCAAATGGATGTTGCATCTATTGTGTTGTTTTTAATATATATTCTTGAGGTATATTGCTCCCTATTTATTTTGGATAAACTAAAATTACAAGTCATTAATAATTTTTTACATTTTGTTGAATAATTCCTTGATGACATTCAAGATATTCTCTTAAATATTGAATTTCAATTTTTAATAGGACTAATAATAATTGATAAACCAATTTTAACTTCCACATACAGTATTGAACATATTGGGATTTAGTTATTGATAAAGAGACAACAGGAAAGTCTTGATTAAGGATTCATACTCCCATTTTCATCAAACATAGGGTTTACATATTAATTGTGTTAAAAAAGTTGTGTCAATGTATATTTTCATTGATTATCATAATAATAATAATGTTTCCACAGTGAAGAAGTAACTAAAAATATGTATCAATATTATATTTGATCAATTGTGGAGAGTTTATTATTTTTCAATGACTAATATTTAGTCTGAATATCATGAATTGGGAATCAATATGAAATATATATCTTATTAAACTTTTGGTATAATGTATTTTCACTATGAATTTTTCGAAATGACATTTGGATAAACAAATTCTGAAGATATTATGATTGATATGATTAATAGAGGATTTAAATATTACCTTGATCAGTTTTTGTTTGTCATTAAATATGACATTATTATATATTCTTAGAGTAAGGAAGCTAATGATTATTATTTGATGATTTTGTTGAAGACCTTGAGGAAGGGGAATTTTTATTTTAAATTTACCTATTGATTATTTTTTTTCTACAAAATATTCAATATTGAAGCATAAAATATCAACCAAGGGTAAATTAGTGGATCCTTCAATAACATATGTAATTTAATAATGGCCTAGAACCACCATGGTAATATAGAATCATAGTTTTCTATTATTGGAATGATTATAATGATTCATTGTTAGAGATTGATCAGGGGTATATAATCAAATATATATGTTGACTCATATGGTAGGGAGGTTCCATTAGTTATAGGATTGTGAGGAAATTTTCATGGAATTTAAAATAATGTTGTCCAACACACCTATACATACACTACCTAGTATTGGATAAGGGTTTGTAATATTTTTTGATGTGTTAATAATGTTACTATGATGATTCACCATTCATAATGATATGCTGATATATTATTCCTCATATTAATTAAAAATTAATTATTAACATTATCTGACTGATGATTTGGTGTTGGTAGAAGTAATTGATCATTGTAAATATAGAGGCATTACCTTTATGATGAATGATATGATATATATATATATATATACCAATCCAAAATTATTGTCATATATATTCACACAGAAAGTGTTGAATATGTTACAAAGGTGATGTTTGGGGTGGATTAATGCTTATGACTTCTTAAAACATTTCCACCATATGAATGAAAATAAGGGGGTTTATGCTCTAGTTTAGGAGGGCCATTATTGATTGTCCATTATAAAGATTTCAATATTTCTAATGAATATGTATTTGAAAAACATGGATATTAAAATCATAAAGAACATAGACAGTTCATATATTTATTTGTGAAATGATCATACATATATACTTTTTATGATTAAAGAGGTATATAAGGAGTGTGTGGAAATGTAGAATAAAGTGAGTAATGTTCCTGAGTTGATCCATGATTGTGTTTAAATGATAGGGTCTCATAACAACGTATGTCTCCAATGAATTGAATATATAAATAAATACTTTACTGATTAACATAATTATTCATAATGTTATTTCATCCTTGAATTAAAAAAGTTAATAGATAAATAAAATATTATTTTTGGGGTCCCAATAAGAGATAATACATTGTAGATACTTTATTTAATTGTTAGAAATTTTAGAAAGTTTTGGTTGGGAATTATAATTTTGAAAGGATGTTACAACCATTTCACATAACATAATGTATATTGGAAACTACACAATCAATATTTTTGGCTCCCCAAACATTTAAAGTATATAATGCTATATGGGATGGAGTTTATTTCTTTAGTAATCCATCACATTTCTTTGTCCTCTGAAAAATGTTTCCCCATATTAACTTCCTTGTATATACATCATGTAAGTTGTAAGGTTCTATTAATCACTATATTTTATTGGAGTTTTCAATATATTTGGTTTACCTTGATGTTACGTAGACATATTTATTATCATTTATATATAGATATTATTTTCATTACGACATACAATCCTCATATAGATATTCATAAATAAAGTACTATTGAAATTCTATATGAAATTTTATAAATTCCCTTATGTATTTCAAATTTTTTTGGTATCAACGATATTATTTTGTCAGAGTTTTATATAATTTAGACATTCATTTCGATAATGTTATAGGATTCCTTTTATAGAAAGAAGTAAAATACTCCAATAATCATATACAATGTTAAATAATGAAATATGTTATGAATTGAGATAAGTGAATAAATTTAATTTAGGATTAGATCTATCTGGAAGAACATTAGGGTTATTCAATGTTATATAGAATGTAATTCTAACAATCATTTGAAAGATAACCATTTTTAAGTTAGTGATTAGTTATTCGTTTAAATGTTTCCATGAATCAATTTCACAATATATAGTAAGTAAATAATGATGTTCAATATATATATTATTCCCATTAAAATTATTTATTGTATCATAATGGTATCTAATAATGTGTCACTTATACCAAATCACTTTCAAGTCCATGATGTGTTCCATGAATCGCTCTTAAGTAAGTCTATACCTAATCATTAATATGTAATGAATTCTTATGTTGTAATATTGCATAAAAATTTGCTTCATATGGAAATTTTTTAAAAATTACATAACAATTTTAGAATTTTCGATAAATTAATTCCACTATTAGGTCCTTGTTCTGTTGTGAAAACATAATTTATAGAATTATTTATGGGAACCTATATATGTGATGAATTAGAATTATCATTTTTTTATTTATCTTAATGAAGAAATTTTTATAGATAATTTCTTATAAGTTGGTCGAATCTAAAACCTTGATTTTTTGTGATATATTTATCCTTATATAATTATGATTTTTATAGTATGGCTTATATGAAGAAACAATTTTATGTGAAATGTGTTATAAATTTTATTATTTAAAAATAAATATTATAAAAATCAAATAAAATATGATATACAAGAGGAAATGACTACATTAAAAAAATATACATAATTTTTTTTGTAACAAAATCTCATTGATTAATTTATAACAAATAAGTACTCAATTTTTTGGAATGAAATTCTATGCTGAAAAAATATATTTTCATAAAAAATAGTTAAAAGTTTATTCAGTATGATAATATTATTATTAAATTATAAAAATATTATAAATTTTTTATAGAGGATTAAATTTTTGAAATAAGCATTTCAAAATTATCTTTTGGGGAATTTTTGGGGTTTTTAAAAATATATTAACTTTTCAGTGAATATTAAAAAATATTTGTTTTTTAATACAGCATTATCATTTTAATTAAAAAATATCAATATTATATGAATATGATCCTAAATTAATATAAGCCTACTTTATTTTACAACAATACAATTAATTACATTTTTATAATATTTAGGAATTATTTTTGTATAAGTATATTATTGAAATTATAAACAACAGTTTCGTTAAAAAATATTATGTTTTATGAAGGTGTAGGATTTTATAATATATAAATAAAATTATTCTTGTAAAATGGATTCAATAAATGTAATAAGAATAAATAATATAATGTAATATATTCTATTTAATTTTTTAATTATGAATATTCACCATGGTAATTAATTTCCACAACAATAAAAGTGGTAAAACATGGTTAAAACTATGGATTTAAAAGTTAAAATCTATATAAAACTTTAACATATCTGATAATATGAGTGTTTTTCAACCAAATTTATATTTAAGGTGTTGAATGATTAATTTTATAAAAAATTAAATTGGAATCCCATCTCTGACTTTTTTGAAGATAAGATGTATTTTTTTCAAAATTAGAAACAATTTTTTTGTATTTTCATTTATTGGAATTGTTGGATGGATACATTCTATTTTTCATTAATCCAAAAATAAAAACCAAATTATTTATTTTTTAATCAACAATGTAGTTTGGAAACAAATAAATTATTTTATTTCAAGGTGAAATGATTTTTTACTCTTAATTCATGTATTTTTCTAAAAAGAGTATCTCATAAATATTGGGTTCTTATATTAGAATTAATTTCTGAAACTGAAATAAATTGAATCTTCATAAAATATAACAAAAATTATAATAAAAATTTTAATATTTTAGAGAACCCGTTATATTTTTAAATATAATTATGATTTCATTGTATAAATATATGTTTTCATAGTTTTAAGTAGTTTAATTATGAGATATAGATTAAAATATAATAAAATATTGTCTAAATGAGATTGGTTGAGTATTTTTTTTCCTATAACATTGTATATTTTATTCTGGGGTTCCTCAACTCCAGTTTACATTTGTATGATATATATATTATTTAATCCTTTAAATAATTCCATATTTATTCTTTTCGACCATTATAATAGTATACAACCTCTCCTATCATATCCACACATCATGAGTCTTCAATACTTATCTAGACCTTAAATTATATATTAATGGATTCCACTAGCACATCCTAGATATTATTTTCTTTCCAAAAAGGCTATCCTTTCTTGGAATAGCATGTATAATATTATAGGTTTCTAAACAAAGAGGTATAAATCTTAACCAAGCACTATAAAATTTATTTCTTCATCAACCACCTGTAAATATAAGATATACATAATAAATTAATGACTATATAATCTACAATATACTAAATTATTTTTATTCCGTAACAAACATTATCATCCTTTTTTATAACCATAGAAAAATGATAACTTTTGTTGGACGTACATGTTGACGTCCACCTACTACAAGCGATGTGTTTTATTTTTAATTAATATTTCATTGAAATGATTATTATGATAGATATAAATAATATATATGATATATATGATATAATTATTTTTAATTAAAATTTAATTACCAAATAATATTTCATTTTTCTTTCCACTATAAAGTGGATATTTCACTATTTTGTATATATAGACTACGATCTCCAAGAACTAATGTATTCATGTTTTATATTTCCACTATATGAATAGTTATAAAATTATATATAATGACTAGATGAGATAAACATGAAATTATTAACATTGTGGAGATGATGGATCCATGATCTATGTAAGAGTACTATGATGACTAACCTGAATCAGGCAAGGAAAACTACAATGTTATTTCCTGAAATAATGAATATAATATTTATAATAAAATAGTGAAAATGTTATTTTTAAAATAAATTTTAAATAAAATATTTTATAATGTTCATTTGAAATTTTTATAATAAATATACATTTATTATGAAGGAGGTTTGAACATATACGATGCTTGATGAGACATACAGTAAGGGACTTACATTTCAATACCATTTTAATTGGGAATAATTGGGCTTGAATTTACATTGATGAATTTTTTTGGTCCTTATTTTAGATTTTTTTAGATATTTTTAATCCAATATTACTCTATATATTCATATTGCTTTTTTTCAATTTCTCTTCCTTTTGTACCCAAAATCGTTCTGTAAATTTTATTATTGAACAGTCGATCTTATTCACCCATTTCATTAAAAAAACATTTTTATTCCATATACATGTGTTGTAAATTGTTTTTAGGAATTTTTTATAGTTATTCATTTATTTTTAATGTTAATTTCCCCTAATTTAATTTTATTAAAATGATTTAAAATTAATATTATTTTTTTATAAACAATCTTACATTATTTAAATAGTGTAATCCAATTTTTTTTAGGATTACACCATGAACATAATTTCTTTACATAAAGGTTTCTAAATTAATTAATGAATAAATTATAAGATTACATGTTTATCTTTTAAAAAAACAAAAAAAATTAAATATGTTGATATTAAATAAATGATTTCGAAATGAAAAAGGTAATTTAATTAGAATACATTATAATGATATTTTAAAAATATTCATCTATGATAACATCCTTTTATGTGAATACTAATTAACTTATGATATGTTCAAATGATACCATTCTAATAATATAATTTTATTTTTTTATGAATATAATGATGAAATGTTCACAATACCTATTTATTTCATATTTGTTATGTTTTGATAACTTGATGAAATGTTTATGAATCCTATTTCCTTCCCAGGCATTAACATACGATGACATGATTAATAGTATAGGATATTATATAACACCTACATATCCATTTCATTATGTGATAGATGGAATGGTACTAATATACCCCTCTTATTCATTGGTTAAAGGTGGATATGTCATTATATAAAAAAATATCGGTGATTAAACATATTTCAGTAAGATAATCATTCCAAAATGATAGTCTTGGGAGTAAACCTTGACTATAGATATAAAGGAATGTGGATTGAACCCGATCCACTACTATAGTTTTGGTAGTGGTCATTTATTAAGGAAATTATTTTATATTTATATTTGTATTCTAAAAAGTTATTTATTATTTTTATGACGTGTTATCATGGACTTCAATTGATTATTAATGATTCTTGGACACATATAAATTTTTTTCATTTTATATGAAAAATATTTATGCCATGAATTATGATTACTGATATTTGAATGATTGGGTATGATTATTGTAATTTATGAACATGTTCTCACATATTTATGCTTATCATATTATCATTTGTTTTAATTGATTAATATCTCATATGTTTACCCTTAATGAATATATCTATGTCCACCATTTTTCATGTTTCCTTTCCCCATGCAATTAAAAATGGTTTTATGTAGGGAATAAATATAATGTGTACTTTCTGATACTATCTTTTTGAGAAAAATTTAATATTAATCATTTATTAATATTTTTATCTATCTTGTCTCCAAATAAACTAGAGTATTATGGTTCTTCTGTGAATCATAGTGTTATGAAATTGGTATTCATCTATTAAGAAGTAATATTTATGAATTAAAAGTATGAAACAAAATAATATTTTCAATGACCATATTTTCAATTATTATTTTTTAAATGAACTTATTTTAAATGGTTTGACTACCTTACGATATAAAATAATTATTTATATTTTCACTTATTAAGTCACACTTATCCTTTATAAAACTTCCATTTTATATCTTGTAACATCCAACGACCACACTCCCTTGAAGTGTAGCATCCCAACTGAAATGCTAAATAACCTAAGGATCACCATGCCATATGTGAGATGCCTCTAAATAGTAAAATGGGCTAGCGAATATGTGATAGTGATTCTATTCCCTCAAGTCCAGAGTGAAATAACAGTAGAAATAAATTATATAGATAACATCGTGATAAATTTCACAATAATGGAAAGTGATGAAAAATAAATATGAAAAAATTAAAATTATTAATTTATGTTCTATACATGCCAATTACCCTATGGTTGTACTATAAGAAAGAATTCAATGTGGATTCAAAAAACAATGGTTGAAATCCCATCCCCAACTGGTCCCATGTCACTCTGAGTTCCATCATTTAACTCTAACCCCATCTATCAGGTAACATAAGATAACATTTTTTTGTAACTAAAACCTAATCATGTGTCAAAAATGATGTCCTCTTCTGTACCCAAGTTTCACAGTATCCCTAGTAGATTTTACTACATCTTATATTGCTAAAAAAACGATATACCTATATATAAAAAGCCTTATATAATGTGTAAAGGAGGTACTAGAATAAAAATTTACAGTAAAACCCTCTTAATTGTTTTTTAAAATATTTTTAAACTACCATAAAACAGAAGGACCCATGTCACCATTGGAATGACACATTCCTACATTCTACATTATTTGGGTTTCTCTGAGCATGTCACAAATCCCATTCCAACCATCTCCAAACCAAGGGTAATATACCCATCATATGTCCAAACTTATTTTATGGGGAAATTTATATATCCATAGATCTATATCTTCTACATAGGGGCCGAACTCACGTCATTGTGAACCATGATCATTTCTTCCCCTAGGATCTTGGTTAAACAGATGTTTACCAAAATAATTGCATCCCTCAGGTTCCATGGTCACCATGGGTTAATCATAATCAATACATCACTCAAGGGGAATGTTCACCCTGGGATAACTATTTTAAGAATATATAATCAAATAAATTATTAAGCACAAAAGGAAAAATAAAAAAGTCACAAAGTTACAATCATTATTTTTATTCATAAAATTTACCCAATTTTCAAAACAGGAAACCATTTTTAAAATATTATCCCATATATATGTCCGTTATTTATTCTAAACAACATTTCAAAATATAATTTAAACAGAAATTTCATGAAACACAAGATCATTTCTACAAAACCAAATTTTTTTTCCATTTATAAATCCATGACAACATATGAGAACCAGAAAACCATAAACACATTATTTGGATGAATAATAAGGTCTATAAACATAATTAAACATTTATTATTTACTTTTAAAAAATATGAATTCATTAAAATTATATTTATTTAACCAATTATTGGGGTCACGCTATTTACAATGTGTTATAATAATATCCACATTCACATAAGGATTAACATGACATGGGTAATAATTTGAAAAAATTTAGATTCTAAAATTTTTTATTAGAACCTTTATCCTCACTTACTAACTGGTGTGGTAGCTATACCATACACATAGAAAAAATAAAAACAAGAATATTACAAATCATATAGACCATGTACCTTTCTCAATACTGTCATACATTAATTCTAAGGATTGAAAACATTATAAGGCCTTACTAAATCTCTCATCACCAACTTATACATATCATAAGAAATGAGATCATTGATAATTAATTATAATCCATTATAATCAATTATACAAAAGAATTCAAAATTTTATTATCGGTGAGAAACCAACCAAGTGATATCGTTGCACCAAAACCATGATCATGTACTTGCTAAGGACATGGGACATACAATCAATCACATTAGGATCCAAATTCATAACCAACCAATATTAGAAAAAACCATTAATTTAATGAATATTGTAAAATAATGAATATTTTTAAAACACCGCCCACATTGTTTGGAATAGCATGATACTGTGTACAGAAGTCATCTCATTATCTCCTCTACACAATCCAAATAAATAACACAATTGAAGCATCAGATTCGACAATGATTATATTAAATATTCTGGGAAAAACATAAATAATAGATAAAAAACATTATATGATAAATAATTATAATATGGTATATCATCAAAATACTTTCCTACCAATAGTCTTAAATAATGGAATAAAAATTTCACTAGTATGATGGAGAAAAAAAATTAGATATGGAGGGGGCTCCAAAGTCCACATTATCCATAAAAAATATAGTAAATGTTTTCTCCAATAACAAAAATAGTGGGTAGAATTGGAATTGATACCAATAAAACTTCACTTGATAGCTAGTAGACTCCTCTTAGCCCGAAGGTCTTATATCCAACCCATTAGGTAACTGGTGGTTTTGGCTGCATTGCCAACCACAATGACTCCATCCTAGGAAATATCACAATCTCTTGAATCCAATAGGCACTGAAACATCAAAAAACACTTTTCATTGGGTCATCAAACTCAATGAATACCACTCCAATTCCTGGTATAATATATATCTTGACCGATAGTTGAAAATTAATGCTTTTCAACAGAATCCATGTCACTTATACTGTAATAGGAATTAAAAATTCCCCATCATAACACATATCATCCTCCTGAAGACTCAGGGGTTTTCTATCCATACCTCATGACCAACATAATTCAATATTTCAAAACTAAATGACCACATACAATTATTGAAACCTCAAACCACCTTCAAGGGACAACATTCAGATCATGGTTATGAAACTATCATAAATCAATCTTGTACCTGTTTTCCAAAAAACTCCAACTAATAGAGATAATAAATACAATATATTCTGAAAACCAATGGAGAGGGAGTCTAAAACCAAAATTATATATAGTCCCCCACCGTAAGAATATATTTAAAAAATCCAATTTAAATCTTGTAGTGTATCATTCATTATAATATTTCAAGAAAACATTGCTCCCCTATTTCAATGACATGACCAGTGAGGTCCCTTACTCCCCATACCTGAACACACATGATTACTCCACCTAAACTAAGGTACCGATTAATCTCACTAAATTCCAATATACAAGGGATGTATAAAAACATTCAAGTATCATGCAATTGACTGACCATATTTCCATAAAATTCCTAATTTTATTTTTTAAACACACATGTAATGTCCAAAATGATATTTTAGATGTGGTTGTAATTTTCTAAATCAATTTTAATGTAAAAATCACCTGTAAAACGTCATCTTCTAGAAATATCTCATAAATGATCACCTATCAAACCAGTTATTCACCAACCAATTGACTCATGATTGCTTCATTCCACATAGAATCATATAACAACTCAAACACACTCGATAGCTTTCACACCTGATTACTTATGAGATTCAATAGTAAAATAATCAAACATTCAAACCCAATGTTTTTCCCTACTACACACATATGAACACCTAATATATGAATACCTAGATTACATAAAACCTACTTGATATCAATGTTGATGTTCGACAAAATCAACCCTGACATTTAATTTAAAATTTTGAATTCCCTATATAATCCATTCATGTGCCTATTTTTTCCACACAAAGAACATACTTCCACCATGGAATCCATGCGCCTATTTTTCTCACACCATCAAAATGATTCTACAACAGCCACACCTCGACCTGAATATAAATTATTTTATCCCTTATAATGAATGGATCATATTCAAATTACTGATATCTCACTCCCCATCATAGTAGTTTCATTGTTTCTATTTCACTAGATCATCTCCCAATAAATGAGACGAAATTTACAACCACTACTAAAATCAATGATTTAATTTATCCATCATGAAATCTCTTGAGAAATAATATAAAACAATAAATACCACCCACTCCCATATTCAACAAAAATCACCCGCAATAATGAATAAAATTTATTCTTTATCAAGGAACGTAGTCTCCGATGGTTAATGGTGTAGTTCCAAAAAAAATACATAACTTATATATCATCACAAGACTGAACTCTAATTCTCTATATTAAAAAATATGTTACCCTCTTCTTAACCATGCTAAATTCGTCCACTGACCCATATTATGATCCATTATTCACTCATTTATTGAACACTCCGGGATGAAACCTCACTAAACTAGGATATAGGAAAAACTATTCAATGACCCTATGCTTCCATTCTTGAATCTTCCCCATAAAATCTTATCCTCCTCACTCAGAGACATGTAAATCGATTAAGACTCACTACAACGACACGAGTCTCTTTTAATGAAGTCTTGAATTTACATTCCACCCTAACACTGACACCACTAAATCAATCGATCTCATAAATGGACCCAAAAACATATAAAAACTTGAGTTGCCTATTTCACCCTTCGATGTCGTAATATAACCCAAGAAATACAAACACACACACTACAATGTTCTAACAGAAATGAAATGAGTGATTTCTACAAAGATGTCTGATTTCATAAGAAAATGATGAAATATAACTCCTATATGTGAAATCTATTTAAATTTCATAAAATCCATGGGTTCATGATATTTGTTTTGACCATTAACTGAACCTAGATCATGATCCCATGAGTTTTTTATTTTCATAATTAGGATCTAGTTCCCACTCCAGTATCTTAGTATGCATCTAGAATTATTAGTATCATCATACATGAGGCCTCCATGATTCGTACATCAAATAATCCTGTAATATCTCATGATTATATTCCATCACTATGTCCAACAATCATATTTAGAATAATTACATGAGTTAAAAGAATATATTCTTACTCCTTCAAACCTAGAATGGTTCACCTGTGGTCAAGCATGATAATGGTATTGAGAAAACATACACATATATGTGCCAGTCAACCAAATGATAATAGAACATCAAAACTATATTTAAAACATACACCCCAACACTCAAGGCGCATCACCTGAAAACCCAAGGCACAACCATTCATAAACAAAAAAATCTATTTCACCTTTTGTGCATCAATTACATATATTAGGTAATATATATGCTCATCATGTTCCTAACACTCCCAAAATATCAATGGTAATTTATCTCATGTCCATGATCAATGGCCAAACATAATTAGTCATCACTACTATCCAATGTCATATTTTAAATGTTTATATGCTCCCATACCTACCAAATTCTTCCAGGAGTCAAAAAATGCATATAAACCTGGTGGCACCCCAAGCCTTTTTACAAATTAATATTTTATAAACTTTCCAAATCATATTTTTCTAGGACCCAAAAACCAATAACTATAGACATTGTACAAAGGGAATTTTGATCCATGAACCTTGTACTATGTATCAACACAACTCACTGTTGTCATTATAAACGAAGCTGGTGTCATTAATTATGTTAAAATTTTAAATCTAACAACATTAAACTCATATCCTTACTAAATGGAACATCAATAAACATCCAAATTTATGGAACACCCAAGTTTATAAATGTTTCACAATCCATAAATAATGATCTCAACACCCATCCACTTTATATCCCTAAATAACCCATACCTAGGCTCAGTCCAAATCCTAAGTGTACAAGAAACCAGAGACCATAAATGTCTCCTTAATTTTTATTTCAAGTTATTTAAACATTATATTTTTTTAAACAGAAAGATTTAAATTTTAAAGAATTTCATTACCCAAAATTTTCAATATTCACAACATTAATAAATTTCACATTCCAATGTTTTGGCTAAATATAATTCCATTCAAATGTTTTTATAGAAAAAAACTTATAAGTTTCTTATTAAAAAATTATTTTACTAAATCCATAACCTTATAATTCATTTATATCTTCATGTTAACCATATTTCACATGGGGTTTTACTCATATATAATGCCACCATACTTAATATATAAACCATTAAAATGTATATATTCACATTAAATAATATCCCATCTCAATTATTTAACACTATATGTAGATATAAATTTCTATTATACCTAAACCATCGATTGTAAATAAAATTCCAGTACATTTGAATCCCAAAAATCATTCAATTATAGGCATCATGGGGATGTTCTATCAATCCAATGATCCTATAATGATGCATGAATTCAGACCCCTTTATTCCATATTAGGATAAGTGTTATTAATCCCATAAATAAATTACATCACACCCATGTGAACCTGTCAAGATGGAAACAATTTAGTGGTCAAAATGTAGAGAGTGAAAAAACATTTCCACCTATGTATAATTAGTTTTTCCCTCACGGATAGTGTTTTTGAAACCCCTGTATGTGGTCATTAACATGACTAAGAAACACCTTGTCTCTTCTCAACCATGATCCTTTTGTAATACAATACAAAAACAGCTATGTTTTAACTTTGTAACATACCATGGATCTTTTTACACTTAAAACTGTTACCTGACCAAAATGTTTCATGGCCTCAGTCTTTCCTCCCTGTATACTAGAGGATTTAGACTGGAAACAAGGGCCATAGTGGTTACCATGGTGAGAAGTTTCTCTCATGATCAGTTTATCATAATTGGTTAAATAAAAAATTCAAAGCATTTAGATAAATATTTGAATCAGGTAATGTTCCAAAAAATAAATAAAACCAAAAAATAAAATAATAATTTTGGGTTCTTTACATGATGGACACCCTTGGGTTATCAAATACTAGTAGAAGAAAAAATATAAATATACTCTCATAGTATATTGCGCATATTTTCGAATTCCCATTTGGATCCCATCATCCATCTCCAATCATAACATCTTAAAAATATGCATCAAAGAAGGGACAAACCAAAAAAAACTCTACCCATGGACGTGAAATATGTCTACATAGGTAACCATGTTTCATGGAATCCCAAGAAGTGTGTCAATACAATTAAGGGGGCCACCACCAATAGTAAACCAAAATATAACCAATCATACATATGTTGCATGCATAGGTACTGAAATGAATAGTTAATAGCCAACAATTTAAAACCATTCAAAAATATTTCAATACAAAAATTATAAACATAGGGGCCATGATCATCTTGGGAATGGTATATTACTTCTTCCACTAGTGTCAGGGTGTTTCTATGAATGCTTTGACGACTGTTCCATCCATCTCCAATCCATGGGTAATATGGCCATCCCTTATCCAAACTAGAGTCTGGGTGTAATATACCCACCCCTGATACCCCATCATCCACATGAAGGTTGTTCTTACCCTAGGATTAATCATCACCATGCTTCCCATGGTAGTGTTATTGACACAAGGTTAACCATAATCACTGCATCCATTGTGGTAAATGTTGACCCAGGGTTCTCCGTAAACACTATTCCCCCAAGGGTATTGTCTCTAGAGGTTATCCATTACATGTGTATGTAACAAAATACATAAATAAATTAATATTATAAAATAATAATAACGGATTAAATAATAAATCCATATTTATCTTCTGAAAATTTTCTGAATTTTTGCTACAAAAGACTATTTTGAAATATTCATTTGAAATGTTGAGATCATTTATAAATTCAAATTGACATATAAAATTACATTCTCAATAAGTATTTCCTACAACAAAGAACATGTTTCATAAAAAATATCATGTTTCATTTTTTAAAAAATCCCCACTGAGCATTTCCAATGGAAACAAAAAAACTATATATAAAAACTATAATAAGTCACATAAGTAATTACACTTTTAAAATATACATTCCAAAAATACAATTTCTAGAAAACAACATTTATTAAAACAATTATAGGGTGACACCTTTACAATGGTGTTCATCAAGGAACATCCTTCTCATAAGGTTCAATATATTAAGGCCGGTAATTATGTTTAATATTTAATTGAAATCATTTTGTTAGAACTTATGGTCATCACATTTTTACTGATGTGATATCCATCCCATACACTTAGAAAAAATTTTAATAAAAATAAAGGACATATTAGGGACCACTAACCACATTAGGTAATTTCAGTTTTTATGAATAAGGTTTTGGTAAAATTCAAAGGGATAGACTAAGATTTCTTCACCAACCAGAACCCATATCAATCCTTAATATATCTCATAATTAATTATAATAAATTATAATTAAATAGACAAAAATTTAAAAAAAATTAAGTCTTCATACACCTAATTAGTGCTCCCACAACATCAAAATCATGTCCAAGAACAAATAATGGACATGGTTTGTACCCATGACTACATTCTGAGGCTAATACCATGCCACTTAAACCATGAAAACAGAAATTATTTATAAATTTGATGAAAATACTTTTTAAAGTTAAAAACACCACAAAACATTAATGGAATGGTGCATAATGGCATGGAAAATCCATCTCGATGTCTTCTCTAGGACATTAAATTTAAAGTACTCTTAATTTGGGAGTGATTCCACTATTCTCCAATAAAATGGCCAATGAAATCATTAAATAAGAGCTTCAAAGTATTAGAGAGCATAAAGGAAGAAAAGAGGGGATATCAAAAGACAATGGTACCTACCATTAATTTACATGAACATACCAAAAACATTCTATAGGAAAAATGGTAGAAATTAGAGAGGGAGGGTCGTCTTTGTGAGCTATGGAAAAATGGTGAAGAGGGACTTACCCTCAATGTCACAACCCCCTCCCCACAAAGTGTACCCCTCCTAGGATGGAAATGTGAGAAGTAAGATAATGAACCCCGAGTCACGCCTCCAGTAGGCCTTGGGTTGGCGACTAGCACCGAGGGTATAGCAACACACAAAATAGGAAGAATTACCCTCTAAGAGAACACATGCAGAAGAGATTGATATGATAGACACCAATAAAATCCAACTTAGATTGAAATATAAAAGAAAACACAAGTTCACATATGAAATTCCACGAAAAAGTACTACAACTGAATAGGGAAAAAATGCAAGTACCCAAAAGAAAGTAAATACAACAGGAGCAACCACAAGCCCGAATAGGTCATGCAACTCCAAGCTATTAGAAACCAGCTTGATCTCTAACATGCTCTAAGTGACCTGAAGGATAGTTTAGATATACATAGGGTGAGTATAACAGTATACTTAATAGGATCCTCTCAAAATCCTCTCATGAAAAAATAAATAAAGCATGCTAAAGCACTATGAACATCAAGTGAAACTAACTCGTCACCTAAATAGGTATACTAAGTTCACAACCTCACCATGGATACTCTCACCAAGTAACGCATAAAATTATATGTCATATAATAAAGAATATCAAGGTTACCTCGCTACTACATCCCCACTAGTTTGTCGCTTTGCCCGACGTCGCACGTCCTAAGCATCTCTCTCCAAAAAGGCTTGCCGGTAGACACCTAGGTGAAGCACCAAAATATGCACCTCGTGAAAAAAACCACCACGTCCACACACCAAAGTAACCTGGTAGTTTCCGAGAGCCACCACAGCTCGCATAACATGTATCATACATTGGGTATTATCGCTCAATCCATTACAGCCCATACAACGAGTAAGAATCCTCAATCCATCACATCCTATACATGTTACACCTATAGTAGTACATAGAAAACTCTATCCAAAATATATGTGTGTGAATAAACACAAGCCATTACAGCAGTCTACAAACATATATGGGAAAAACTAACCAATGTGCCTGCTAGTACTAGTAACTACCAAGAGAATAGAGTGGGGCCAAAGGGGGTAGTCCGACATCCATCCTCCCACCGGAATGTTGGGGAAAACACCCCCAAGGGCTCATAATCCCCAGGGTGTCAAATTCTTGTACTGACAGGGTGGAGTTGCGTATAGAAACACAAAAAGTACAGAATATATTATAACTCACAACCACAATATGGGAATTACCTAGTCTTAGACACAACTATATCTAACGTCTCTCAGACTCCAGGCTGCTACTTCTAAGAATAGGTATCCTATAAGAACTCGACCATTTAAAGAGCTTTATTAGATTTCTTAATTCTATTTTTGTCAGTTCCACTATAAGTTAATTAAATATTTAAACATTAATTAACCATGAACAATTCCACATTAAATTTCTTTAGCATCACACCCAAAGTCATCAGTTCCTTCAAAAAATTACAACCTCATCATTATCTTCCAGAAACCACTTCCCCATGGGTTAACACCATTTATTCAATTATTCATTGCAAAAATACTTTCACACATTCCTAGGCATTCTAGAAAAACAAGATATGCTATTAAACACAAGGGGGCTCAACACATTGAGTAGATTTACTAACCGTAGAGTCTTTTCCGCATATAGAAAGAGCATATACATGTCCTTCCTTGAGAAGCTATACACGGAAAGCACATGGCATACCCCACACGTCTTAGCCTCCTTCAGATGATGGGTATATAAAACCAGCTGCCTTGTGCAGTGGGTAAAAGTAATGTAGATAAACAACCAATCCAAATTACCAAGCCTCCAACAATCACATCCATCCCATTCCACCATCCATAGTGTCCTCCCCGACACCCACATGCATAAACTGATGCATATCGCCACTCGAAGTGTCATCTACTTCCACAACCAAAAGGGCCTGCATGCCTCCACATATCCCCACAACCATCCAGGCTCACATTAAAACACATGCAGCAGTAAAACAAACATCTTCACAATTGAGCTCTTGGCCCTTAAACAATCAAGAGGGTAACTCAGAACCCTACATGAAATTCTCTTTTAACAGCCACCAGTTCTTTAATCCATCTTGGATTAACTGATTTTTTATTCGTTGGTTCCAAATTCAAGAAACCTAACTAGTATGTTATCACAAATAAGTAGACATGCTTACTGCACCAATTTGATTAACATCAAAATCCAATAAGAACCAGATTATTTTACATGCCTCTTTATCTTTATCCAACAATTATCAATTAATTATGATTTACGTTCTTTACCCATTTCCATCAAGAACAAATAGCTAATCAAAGCATGCATGCATATCTCACTATCTATCAAATCATCAGGCAATAACATACGATAGATAACAATTTATTTATACGGTTAAAATATTTATTATGTCAATTCCGTTGTCATCTAGTGGGATTAAACATGCAAACAATATAGTTTCACGTAAAATAAAGAGAATCAATGAATCCCCTACCTCAAACAGATTCTTAATGTTCTTTATATGAGAATGATCCACTCAACGGATCACGATCGCCTCCTCTCGCGACAACTGCATCCACCCGAGGATTCCACGGTACGACTACACCAACCAAAACCCAAGAAAAGTTCATTAGGAACATGGAGACATGATTCCATAAAAAGGAAAGTAGGAACATAAGAAGATGACCCCAAAATAATGAAAAAAGATCATACCTTATATCAAAGATTGATCGATACTTCTTGGGTGCACCTAAAATAGAGCGAAACTGATCATAGGAGTAATGTCTTATTGTGAAACTCCTACAGGACGGATTGAAAGGTTCTAGCGTCTCATAGCCGAGAACAAATAGGATGAAAAGGGGAGGATGATATCTTGTCCCTTTTGAAGATTTAATGGGGTGATGGATTAGGATATGCTTAATTCCCCTTTAAAAGAAGATCGCATTAACCCACACGGTTTGACCAAGTAAAAACTTCCCGAGCCTTAGGAATAATTAATATAGGATTTATGGCCTTTGAATTGGCCGTAAGAGTCCTTAAAATAATGCTTTAAATGTATTTTACGTCAAAGGAAACATCAAAGAGGAAAAACTACAGGAAGCTAGAACCACTGTTCACATACTCAAAATTTGGAAAAGGAAAGAAAAGGTAACTGTTAGACCTCACCTTTAGAGGTTACCGATAGACCTCACCGTTAAAGGTTACCGATAGACCTTGCCTTTAGAGGTTACCGATAGACCTCACCGTTAGAGGTTACCGATAGACCTCACCATTAGAGGTTACTGATAGACCTCACTGTTAGAGGTTACTGATAGACCTCACCATTCTGGTAACACTGTACACCTACCGTTCAAGAAACATTGTTCACCAAACCTCACCGATCGAAACACTGTTCACTGAACCTCACCGATAGAAACACTGTTCACTAAACCTCACTGATAGAAACACTGTTCACTGAACCTCACCGATAAAAACAATGTTCACTAAACCTCACCGATAGAAACACTCATCATTGAACCTCGATAATAGAAAAACTATTCACTAAACCTCATCGACAGAAACAACGTTCACTGATTGAACTGTTCAAAGATTTGGAAATTTGGAAAAACTATTGGGGATATGTCACCTTAACCTCTCGTAACACCTCAAACACAATATTTTCACAAAGTAATGGACCGGAGAGGTTCGGTCCATTACATCAGATGCCTCTCAAAACATTCTCATCCTCGAGAATTCAAAACCAACCTAAAGAGGCAAAAAAATAAATGGGGTCCGAACAACCACCCATCGAGATACCTCTCAAAAGAGAGAAAGACACAAAATAAACAAAAGAAATTCATAAATAAAACATGAAAGGTCTAACCACAAAGGGAACATTGTTACATGAAAAAAGTTAAACATCAAACAACTCTGGGTACTAAGCACGTATCTGTGACTCACGTTCCTAGGTACTCAACTCTATTCCACTGTGTCTCCACAAGACACGAACTAAGGGGACAGAATGCCCGTGCAACACCTTCTCCATATGGTCTTGGATCTCCACAGGTCGCTCCTCGAAGGTTGCATCATCTTCAACATTGACCTCTCCCCAATCGACAATGTGAGAATCATCATGAAGCTAACATCAGATTTGTGATACATGAAAAACATCATGTATCCAACTCATCTATGGGAGAAGTGTTACTCAATACGCCTTATCTCAAAAACGAGCTAACACCTCGAAAGGCCCAACAAACTAGGGAGAAATCTTACTTCCACAACCAAACCTACGCTGCCCATGATGTTGACTCACCTTTGGAAACACCTGATCCCCAACATTTAACTCTAACAACCTCCTTCTTTCATAAGCATATGATTTTTGACGATCATGCACTATCTTCATCCTATCAAGAATCACCTGGACCATCTCTGTTGTATTCTACACTAGTTCTGTTCCCAGAATTGCTGACTCTCCGACCCCAGTCTAGCATAATAGAGAATGACATGGCTGGACCTACAAGGATTCAAATAACGTCATACCAATGGTGGATTGAAAACAATTATTGTAAGAGATATCCTCCAAGGGTAAGTGTCGCGTCCATGAGCCTCCAAAATCAAGAACACAAGAGCATAAAATGTATTCAAGATTTTGGATGGTTCGCTCTGTCTGGCCATCCGTTTGAGGATGAAAAGAAGTGTTGAGGCATAGCTAAGAACCAAAAGCATGTTGGAGACCTCTCCACACCCTGGAGGTAAAACGAGGATCTCGATCAGAAATGATCGTCCTTGGGACTCAATGAAGTCTCACCACCTCCTCTAGATACTGCCTCAACACAACTTCCATAGAGCTTGACTCCTTGATTGCTATAAAGTGGGACAATTTTTTTAAACGGTCCACTACCACCCAAATAGCATCATGTCCACTCGGAGCTTGAGGTAAACCAGTAACAACATCTATTTAGATGTCCTCCCACTTCCAATGAGGAATATCTAATTGCTGGAGAATTCCACCTAGAACACGGTTTTCAGCCTTCAACTTCTGGCAGACTACACATCGAGACAAAAACTCTTCAACTGCACGTTTTAACCTAGGCCACCAAAACTGACTCCTCAAGGATCGATACATGTTTTTCATGCAAGGATGCACCAGTAAAGGAAACTATGGAACTATTTAAGAAATATGTTGCACATTTCAGAAGGAACAAAAATCCTTCCATGATACAACACTCGGTGTTGTTCATCCTCATTCCAACCATCAGGGGCATCGCCACAAAAAACTCAGTCTCTACAGACCACTACCTCAAGATCCCCTAAATAGGACTCTTCCACCTTATGCATCCGAGATGACTGTACAATCATTTGAAAAAGACAACCTCTAACCCCAACTTCTCCCATATCAAGATGTAATGATGAAAGTTCTTTGATTACTCTCCAGGAATCACCAGATTCACGCACATCATCATTATGTGACTTTCGACTCATCGCATCAGCTACAACATTCCCCTTTACAAGAGGATACGATATTCCAATGTTTTATTCCAGCAATAAGTCCATACACCGACGATGTCGTATGTTCAATCCACGCTGTGAGAAAACATACCTCCAACTCTTATGATCAGTGAAAACCACAAAGCATTCACCAAAGAGGTAATGTCTCCACAACTTCAGAGCAAACAAAATGGCTGCCAACACATGATCATGGTTGGAATAGTTTCGGTCATGGGGACGTAACTGTCGAGACCCATAAGAAACAACTGGCCTCTGCTGCATGAGAACATAGCCTAAGCCCAGATTTGAGGCATCAGAAAAAACATCATACTGAACTCCCTCATCTAGAAGAAAAAGGACTGGAGCACTTACTAACTTCTCCATTAGAGACCTGAAAGCTGGATGACACTGATCAGTCAATATAAAATCCCGATCCTTCCTAGTCAAAGATGTCAGAGGAGTCGCAACTCAAGAGAAATTGGCTATGAACCTCCTTTAGTAGCCTGTGAGACCAAGGAAACTTCGTACCTTTGAAACTATATTGGGGCCTCCCAAGACACAATTTCTTCTATCTTCGATGGATCCACAACTACTCCTTGTTGGGACACAACATTCCAAATGAAACATACTTCTCGTGCCAAAAACTAACATTTATAAAACATCCCAAATAGCTGGTTTCTATGAAGAACTCCCAAAACAGCTTGTATGTTCTATGCATGCTCATCTTCAGATGTGGATTACACAAGGATGTCATCGATGAAAACCACCATGAACGTTTCCAGGAACTCATGGAACCCAGAATTCATCAATCCCATGAATATATCTGGACAATTCGTCATGCCAAATGGCATTACAATGAAATCTTGATGACCATGACGACAATAGAAAGCAGTTTTCAGGATATCATCATCCTTCACACACATCTGATGATATCCTGAACGCAAGTCAATCTTTGAGAACCAACTTTCACCCTTCATTTGGTCGAATAAATAATCAATCTGTGGAAGAGGATAGTGATTCTTAATTGTCACTTTGTTTAAGGGATGATAATCGACACACAACTGCAAACTACAGTCGGCCTTCTTCACAAAAAAAAATTGGTGCACCCCATGGTGACAGACATGGCCGAACAAAACCGCACTACAATAGACCATCAAGCTATATACGTGGCTCTCATAACTCTGAAGGGGCCATACTATATGGAGAAAATTATATAGGAGATGCTCCTGGCTGTAGCTCAATCCCAAACTCGATCTCTCTTCGAGGGGGTAATTCTACAAACTCTTCTGGAAAGACATAAGGGTACACTTCTACGACCCTAGGAAATGCCAACTGATGAACTACTAAAGAACTCGCCATCAAATGATCCCTATCAATTTCATCTTCACCCACTCAATCCACTTTCTGAATGTCCACTTTGGATTTTACATTGGGATCTGAGGTAGAGTCATGCTGGGTAGCTGTGGTTGAAGGCTTGGGAACTCTAGAAATGACCACTGGAGGTGGAGCAACTGAAACAGTTCTTGGCCTGTAGTGGGTACTCCTCTGAGTAATCACTGGTGTCAAGCTTCTGATATCTTGAGAAGGGTTCATCTGAAATGTAGCATCAGTAAAGCCAGATGTAGCTAAATTTGGAGGTATAATCACTGGGTGAGCATCAACATGCAAAAATGGAAGCAAGAGATTTCTCAAATCCATAATAATCTCTCCTCCTCTCTCCATAGATGAAATGAAGTCATCCATGTTCTCCAAGAATTTTTCCAAAGTTGGAGTCAGCTCCCTGAGCTTACTCACTTGGTCTCTGAAGGCTTGAGTTCCATGAGGTAATTTAAAATTTTCTAACAAAAGTTTGAAGTGATTTTTCATCTCATTTTTATTATAGACCCTTTGGAAATAGAAATCCACCTTGTCCTTTACTTCTTTCTATGAAGCATTGGCCTCCCTTATAAAATCCTGAACAAATTTTTCTATATCCCTAGTTGTAGTTACCACATGGGTTAAGATAGCAGAGTCTACAGTGCCACTGGTGGAATCTTGTCCAAGATCTTCTCTCATCACAGCTCTAATCTGATCAACATCGAATGAAGACCAGGGAGCACTCAGAGGTGCAATAGTAAAAGCTATTATTTCCTTAAATGATTTTTTCATCCAACTAATGAGGTTTTTCACAACAAGTTCCTTGGTGATGACATGTTGTTTCATGGAATTCATAAATTCCTCAAAAACTGATACAATTTGGCCAAATAAACTGTTCAAAAAATTCAAATCCTTGTCTGTTTGAGATTTAGAACTCATATAAGACTCCATATAGACAACTGATTTCTTTAGATATTCAATATTCTCTACCAAGATTGAATCATGACTCTTGTAGGTCATGAATTCATCCAAAATACTAGATACTGATTATGTCATAACAGATTGAACGGATGAAATTAAATATGTTTCCATTCTTCTCATTTCTTCCACAAAAGAGGTCTTGAGATCATACATCAACAGGTCTAGGTCATCTTTTCTTACTAAAATCTCAGGTAATGCCTCAAAAGGATATCATAACTAACATGTGGTCTTCTGATGGGTATCATATCTTCAAAATTAGGATAGTCCAACCAAAAATCAAAAAAACATAGATCTTCTTCCCAGTCATTAATCCCATGAGCTACTGATACAGGACCATGTCTAGTGGGATTCCCCCCCCCTTAATTTGGTCATTCTCCTATACATGTACATCAATAGTAGCCTCAGAAGGTAGGTCTTCCTCAGAAGAATCATCCACAACCATCTCTATTTCAACAACATGAGCCTCATCAAGGATAGGTGCAGTTTCTGTCATCTCAACCAATCCAGCCTCTACAAGCATAGCAGAACTCCCAATGACTGGACTCAAACTCAAAGTACCCTCATTTGAGCTATCAGAATCATATTCCCTTCTTGGTAAAGTAGCTGGAGGACTTTCCTCTCCATAAGAAATACTCTGAGGTATAGGGCTAAGAGGCAGGTCAAGATCTCCTCCTTCTTCCACTGAAGTCTCTTCATCCTCATCATCAACAACATAACTATAAGTAGGTTCATCTTCATCAGGTCTTAGACCTAGATCCCTCTCAATCGTAGGCCTAAGAGGATGGTACATAGGATTAAATTTATCATAAAATTTACCATCATCATTCACCCATTGTTTCTTCCTAGGATTCCAGCTTGCTTTCATTTACTTGCAGATTGTCTTAGTAAGGTAGAAATTTTATTTGAAAATAATATATTCATCCCCAGATTCAGAAATAACATTGACTTTTAACATAATGGAAATCAGCTTAACATAGAACACAATATTTGTCTTTGATTTAGGTCTGGTCATATCTTTTATCTGAATCATCCATAATCTTCATAGATTGACCTTCACTTCATGCCAAAATAAGTACATCAAATATATATACTAAAACTTCTGGGTTGCAAAATCTCCTCTCCTGGGACTAATCACATGTTGAATGAACTTAAACAACAATATGTTTTGTCCTTTCATTTCAGCAGAAATAACTTTTCTAGGTGATCCATTCCCAGTTAATTCAAGAAAAGCAGCCTCGTACTCAAAATAGTCACTAGATGAAGGTACTGATTTAGAAAAATATCCAAACTCACCTTCGTGTGGACTTTTTAAGCACTCATCCCATTCAGCAAATGAAAATGATATATCTTTTTCATTCACCACCAAAATAATTTTGTTCTCATCCTCATTCATTTCAAATCGAACAAACTCATAAAATTCCTTAACCAATTTCAGGTCATATGTCCCATTTTTGTTTGGAAAACAATCTAGCCATCCCTACTCTTCTAGAACTCTCAAAATAAGAGACTTTCTTGACTTCAACAACTCAGCACAAAGCTCCTTCTCAATTACTATTTCCCTCTTTAATAAATGCAGATTCTCAGACCTTCCCTTCTCTTTACTAGTTCCACAACTGCATCTAGTGGCTCCAGAACTGACCTCTTGTCGCTTCGTGCATGGCTCATTACCTTCATCAATTGTCAGTCACTTATCTTGGGCCATTTCCAATTTGTGAAAATTAGGGTTCACATGGTTTGAGAGGCTTGGGTTGGTGATGACTTGGAAGAGTGGAGTTCGTGGTGGATTGAATGTGATTTATACTTGACTTATATCATTTAGGAATCGAATCATTAAAAAATATACATTAAAATGATAAATCATCTCAGCTTAAAACATAGAAATTTAATACTGAGTGATATATCGGTAACCATTCTTCTGGTGAGGATGATAATGGTAAGCACTACAAGTAAGGTATCTAAATGGTGAGGTTTCTATAATGGTGAGGTGTGTCTAACGGTGAGTTTTATCTAACGGTGATGTTTTCCTGATGGTGAGGTTTGTCTAACGGTGAGTTGATCATTCCTAATTCATGTCTAATGTAACTTAATCATTCTGAACATAAATTATTTGTAAATATATCAGTTAGTAGATGTTCGGTGCCTATAAATTCAAGAGTAATATCACCCTTTTGATAGTGTTCTCTTAGAAATTGGTGCCTTACATCAATGTGCTTTGTTTAGAGTGAGACACAAGATTTTTAAAGATGTTATTTGAACTAGGGATATCACAACTAATAGAAACATGTTTAAAATCATATCTATAGTCCAAAAAAGTGTGCCTGATCCACATGAATATGTGCACAACAACTACCAGTTGCAATGTATTTTTCTTAAGAAGTGGACAATGCAACAATATTCTATTTCTTACTTCACCAAGATACCAGGGACTTTCACAATAGATGTCATGTTCTAGATGTGCTCTTCCTATCTAACTTGCAACCAGCAATGTCCGCATCTGAATAACTTATTAATACAAAAGGATGTACTTTTGGATAAAACAAACCTAAATTAGTAGTGTGTCTATGATATTTGAAAATACTTTTTACATCAATCAAATGAGATTATTTAGGATTAGATTGAAATCTTGCACACTTGCATACAATAAACATGATATCTGGTTGAATAGCAGTAAGATAAAGTAAGGTTCCAATCATACCTCAATAATTGGTTTCATTAAATGGTTTCCCAGTTTCATCATCATCCAACTTATAGGTGATACTCATAGGTGTATCACACCCCTTATTACAATCCAAACCAAAAAGTTTTAAAATATACTTTTTATATTTACATTTATTTAAAATAAAACCATCTTTATTTTGAAAATTTTGAAATCCAATCAAATACATGAGTTCTCCCATTAAACTCATTACAAATAAATTTTTCATAATCTTTGAAAAATAAAGACATAAAAAATTTTAGAAGATCCAAAAAAAATATTACCACTGTAGATTGGTACAATCAAAATATCTTTAGAAATTATTTTAATAAAAAGAGTGGGATGATCAATTCCTTTAGTAAATCCTTTATAAATAATAAAATTTGTTAGTCTATCATACCGAGATCTTAGAGCCTATTTTAAACCATATAATGCTTTAGAAATTTTAAAAACCTGATTTTAAAAAAGGGGGTTTGTAAATCCAGTTGGTTGTTCAACAAAATCATCTTAAACTATAAAACCATTTAGAAATTCACTTTTGACATCCATTTGATATATCTTGAAATTCAGATGAGATGCATAAGAAAGTAAGATCCTAATGGATTCTAATCTAACTATAGGTGAAAAGGTTTTTCATAGACTATCCCCTTTTCTTGATTGTAACCTTGTTTAATTAATCTAGCTTTTTTTCTAATGATGTTTACATATTCATAAACCTTATTTATAAACACACACTTTATCCCTATGGTCATAGTGTCTTTAGGTCATTCTACTTAATTCAGGACATTTTTTCTTTCAAATTGATTTAACTCTTATTGCATATCCATTACCCAAAATTTAACATTGATACCATCGTTGATATTTTCAGGTTTTGATTATGAAAGAAAAGATTTATGTTCAACCTGGTTACTTAGAGAAGCTGTAGTATGTGTCCCTCTATCAAGATTACCAACAAAAACTTATAAATTATGGTTCTTCACAATCTAAGTTGATCTAGTAAAGGTAGGACTAGAAATTTCAGGTTCCTCTCTAGTTTCAGGTTCACCAGCAGCAGATTCTGGTATATTTCCAAAACTTGTTGTCTTTACAACAGGTTCACTGAATTTATCATTAAGGTTTAGAATAGAAAAATCTTCTTCAATATTTTTAAGAGAAGGTTTCAGTTTATGTGGATCAGTTTCATTAAATTTTATGTGAATATTTTCTTCCACACATTTGGTTCTTTTATTAAAAACACTATATGATTTTCTAGTTAAACAATAACCAATAAAAATTCCTTCATCACTTTTAGATGAAAATTTTTCCAGATTATATTTAGTATTAAAAATAAAAACTTTACAACCCAAAACATTACAATAACTAACTTTTGGTTTTATATTATTCCATAATTCATAAGGTGTTTTCTTAAGAACATGCCTAATCAAGACTCTATTTATAATATAACAGGTTGTATTGACAGCTTCAACTGAAAAATAAACAGGTAAATCATATACATTTAACATAGTTCCTACAATTTCTTGAAAAGTTATATTTCTTCTTTCTACTACACCATTATTTTTTAGGTGTCCTAGGGGAAGAAAAGTTGTGATTATGGCCATTATCTGAGCAGTATGATTCAAATTCATGATTTTCAAACTCACAACCATGATCACTTCTCAAGGTTTTAATCATAAGTCTTCTAAGGTTTTCTACAGACATGGAGTATTTAATAATGTAAGAGGAAGCTTCACTGTTGTGAGCTAGAAAATATACCCAAGTATATATTGAAAAGTCATCTACAAGGACATAGACATAGTGCTTCCCATTTTAACTAGAAACATTGGATGGTCCAAACAAATCCATGTGAACCAACTCCAGAGGTTGAGAAGTTTAAAATTATTTCTTTGATTTAAAAGAAACTATATGTTGCTTTCCCTTTTGACAGGGTTTACAAACATTATCAGATGGGAATTCAAGTTTAGGTATGCCTCCAACTAAGTTCTTCCTAGTCAGTTTTCTATGAGAATGTATATTGTAGTGTCCTAATCTTTTGTTCCAAAATCAAGATTCATTATGAAAATCATTTAAATAGGTAATATTTTTCTTTGCTAAAGAATTCAAATCTACGACATAAACATTTTCATTTCTTAATGCAAAAAATAGCAAAACATTTTTAGAATCAAAAACATTATATGAATCATTTTCAAACATAACATTAAATCCATCATCACACAATTGAGAAATTCATAACAGATTATATTTTACTCCATCAACAAATAAGACTTTATAATTTAAAACTTAATCAGTGTTACCAATTTGGCCTAAGCTGATGTTTTTTTCCTTTTGATTTATCACCAAAGGTGACATGTCCTCCATAAACTTTTATTAAGCTTTTAAAAAATGAGTAGTCTCGTGACATATGTCTTGAACATCCATTGTCCAAGTACCATGTCATCATAGAATAACTTTTCAAGAAAGATTCCTACAAAAACAATTTAGATAGAAAATGATTTTTGTACCCAGATATTCTTGGGTCCAGATAGGTTAGAAAGCAAAACTTTTGGTACCCATATTTTCCTAATGGGTCTCATATACTTAGCAGAATCAATAGATTTTGATAGATAATGATCGTTAACTACGTGAGTAGCTAGTTGAGTCAAAAGAATTTCCATAACTAGTACAAGCATCATACTATCCAGATTTAGGAATAAATCTATTCTTTGTAATCTGTCTCTATCTAGGATGATAGCCAAAACTCGTAGTATACTTTGTTGCTAATTGTTTTCCTATAATTTTTGTAAGAGTTTCCTTTCCCTTTGTGAACTTCTCTAAGTCTTTTCTAAGTAAGTAATTAGACAATTTGAGTTCATTATTTTCCTTTATTATTTGAGCATTCTTTTCCTTTTCTACTTCCAGTGCAGATTTGGCAGAGCTAGTTAAAGAATGTTGTTTCTTTAGGGCTTTATACTTGTGTTTCAGCTCATTTCATGTATACTCTAGCATGTTACACTATAGAAATAACTCTTCACTAGACATGTTTTCATAATTAGAATCAGAATCATCTATAGAAGAATAAAATTTTAAAGCAGGAGTCTCCAATGTCACCTCAGATGTTTTTTTCATGAAAAACATATTAGTGTTTTACGAATTTTCATCCTAAGTAGAATCAGAAGAACCTTAAAGTTCTTCTGAAGTACTCTAGGTTGCTTTCATAGATTTCTTATACTGGTTTTCCTTGTACTAATATTTCTTCTTGTACTTTATCTTTGCACTACTAGCTTTTACATTACCTTTCCTCTTACATTCGTAGCAGACTATGTCATCAATTTTATCAGTCCTTTTCCAATCCTTATTCCAATGAAATTTATTGTCAAACATTCCCTTGTGATTGAATTTGGTGAAAAACATCATTCTCCAATAAAACTTTTACAATCATCTGGCTATCAGAGCCATTTCAGCATCACTATCTGATGCACATTCTTTACATCCTGAGCTATCACATTCACTTTGAATTTTTCATTTGTCCTTAATTTTTGAAGCAGAAATCTTGAAGGCTACATATTTCATTTTTGGTTCATTATGTTCTTATTTTTTTACCTTCATCTCTTCTTCAAACTTCATTAACATACCAATGAGTTCCTTGATAGGAAAATCACTAATGTCACAAGAATCTCTAATTGAAACTGATGTGCCTCTCTATCTTTTTGGCAGGCACTTGAGTATCCTCATGATTTTCTCTTTTGCTGGAACAACCTTTCCAAGTGACCTCATTGTATTGACAATCTTATTAAACCTGAGATACATATCAGAAATAGACTCATCAGATTTCATTTTAAAATTATCATATTTAATAGTGTAACTATTTAATCTCATCTTTTTGACATTGGTTTCTCCCTCATGAGATACAGCTAAAGTATCCCATATTTCATAAGAAGTCTTACAAGCAGATATTCGATTAAATTCTTCATATACTAAATCAAAATATAGGGTATTCATTGCATTATAATTATTATTGTAAGATGCTTTAGTAGGTTTATCCAAAGTAGTTCTAATAGTTTATGGAATCTTATGCTGAGTCTTTATGGCGGTCCAAAGGTCAAATCCCATACTTTCTAAATAAATTTTCATTTTTATTTTCCATTGGGCATAATTAAAACCCTAAAATAAGGGTGGCCAATCGGTATCTACACATTCTAATCTTTTATGCATAATTAGATTTTAACAGATGTATTTAAAGAGATAAAAATTTAGAAATAACAGAAATTTTAAGATCTTTAAGATACAACTAGAATCATAGTTGAAAACGTTTCACAAAAAGAGTGGTTTGAAAAACTTTTATCCAATCCTCTGATACCAAATTTTGGTCAGAGTGGATACTCAAGAGGGGGGTGAATTGATTTCCTATTAAAAATTTCATTTTTAAAAGATGTCTATTAAAAACCCCCCAATTAAAATAAAAATCTAAACTATAGTGAATTTGTAATAGAATATATGTTCATTTAGGTTCTCAAGAGATTGATTAATTCTCAGTTAATCTAATCTGAATATTAGATTAGCTTTTGAAACTAACCTACTAGTTTACAATTAATACAAACACTTCATATTTATCTACCTAAGTTACTTTTTAACAATAGATTTATATTTAATGTACATAGAATCAGAATATTCAAAATAGTTCTAACTAAAATAAAAATGCACAGTTGATTTAAACAAGAGGTTCAGTCTCAAACAGAGACTTATTCCTCTCAAACAGTTCAATATAAACTATGATCCATACCCTAGATTGGGGTTTTACAATAGTTTACAGACTTTCCATGTCAAACTTGACAACTACCATAGTTATTCATGGGAAATATGAACAACATCACATAGGATATCCAGGTCACACTTGACCTCAACCACTATCCACAGTGGGATACATGTTTGTAAGGGAGATTGAATAAAGATTTAGAAATCTTACAGTTCAGCACAAGAGATAGTGTGTGCTTAAAATACAGAGTACACACACTACTCAAAATGTAAATAGATGAAATGCAATAGATCTAAACAAGTATTGATGAGTTTAAAATGCTCTATGTGTTTTTAGTGAAGCTCTGGACTCCTTGGATTGAAGTAGAAGAATCTAGAGTCCTTCATTGGATTTTTTTGAAAAACAGAGTATCGTTTCTTTCATTGACTTCTAGGTCTAGCTAGAGCAACTTGGTTAGCTTGGGTGTAGGTTTAGACATTGAAGCTCTTCACTCTTTGAATGTTCAGGTTCTGTATATTGAGTATGTGTTATTCATTCATCTTCAATGAATGTATCTCCTCGTCTATATTCAGAAACATGTTTTGTATATGCATTGAAGAAGTTTTCTATCTGCATTTTTCACTAGCTCGAGTATCCCTTTAATATGTTCATTGAGCTCCGGTAATAGGAATGATTTTTACGAGGTACAGTTTTCTGACATCCAACAATGATTATTAATTAATATTGGTTTCATTAAAAGCACAAAATATGACCGTTTCTAGTAGGAAAACGTAGATAGAGTTTAGATAAATACTGATTGGTTTCTATCGGTAGCTCTTTATATCATTGAACTTGTAATAGTGGACTTGTAACGATAGATCTTGCATCTGTAGCTGATACTCTCTATAACTGTATTTTTCTTGTATCGGTAGCTATTACTCTCTGTAACGGTAGATTAATTGTATCAGTAGCAGTTTTGTGGTGGTAACTCCTTGTATCTGTGACTACAAGTATCGGTGACATCCTTTAATGGTAGCTATTTGTAGTGGTAGACTTATGTACAAGTGACCCATACAGGTGAGCATGTAACAGTGGACTTCATAACAATAGATGTCACTCTGTATCGGTCGACTAGTGCATACTGGTAGACTTACTCTATCGGTAACTCTGGTGTAACGGTAACTATCTGCATACATGTGACCTTTATATATCGGTAGCTCATCTGCATATTGGAGACCTTTCTATATCGGTATCTCATCTGCATACCAGTGACCTTTCTGTATCGGTAGCTGTTAGACTGTTTTAATGCAACCTATCAAAAAATTAAGTTAGGATAAAACATTTCAAAGATTAACCAAATGTTCTTGAATGAAAGATATATTATTTGAACATATTTCATTAGTTTTTATATATTGACATTAAACACTTAAACAGTAACTAATTTAATAAAACATTTAATCAATAAACTTCATTTGGGATTATGAAGACATAATTAATCCTAATTGATATTATCAAAACAGGTGAGTTCAACATATAACATTTAAGGATTACTATAAATAAATATATAATGAATATATATTTTATATTTATATCGTGGTTAATAATATTATTATATAACTACAATCTAATTAAATAGACCAATTATAACATATAAATATTTACATGAAAAATGAATCATTAATTAACTGAAACATGATTTTAACAAGGGAATTATTAAAACTTTATTAATTAAATTTCATAAAAAAGCATATATGGTATGACATATATGGTTATAATAATTTCATATATTATTATTAATCATATATTTATTAAATTAGTGGTTAAAAGATATATTAATAATTTTAGCACTTATGTTATCGGATTTCCATCTCCCGATTACCTCTTTGTGTAAAAAACTATATTCACCACATATTTCATTTGAGTCATATATATAATGGCCATTAATATATTTCAGTATGATTATAATGAGTTTTCTAGGGATTTATGTATCCATGTCTTATTCTTTATAACATGAAGAATATGATTCAAAATTTACCAATGTGGTAGTGGTTTTATGTTATGATCCCACTATTTACCGAGATTATATATAATAATGATTCAAAAAATAAAATATTATGATCTAACTATAATTAATCTCGTAAATATTTTATTTATTTATTTTTTTATTATATATGTTTTCCTTTTATATTAATATCTTTAAAAAATACTAATACCAATGGAATGTTTTCGATTAATATTTTCGTTATTTCTCTCCATGGTCAAAATCATATTTATTCTATGTCCATGTTTTAGAATAATTATTTAGATTAATTTTTTACTATTAAATAATAATTTTTCGTATTAATATTTATCATTATTTCATATTTTAAATTATGAGTCAAAAATAATTCATTTTTTCATATTTTGAATTAGGATCTTTGGATTTTTTGCAGAAAATAAGAAAGGAATTGTTGTTTTAAAATAGACGACATGAACATAAATCAACTCCATTAAGAAAAAATAATATTTTAATATTACCTAAGAATAATTTAAAATATATCGCAGGATATTTTTTTAATATATGAGAAATATTTATTTTTTAATGTTTGGTTTTTAATTCAGATTTATATTTTCCTCAATAAAAGATCCATGAGATCATGAAAAATAATTTTCCATAAAAGTTAACATAATTTAATGTTACATATGGTTTAATGGGGATATTATCCGATAATAAATTAATTATTCCTTCTCTGGTTGCTATATTTTTATGATAATAATATTTTTATGAAACTAGTTCTTTTTCTATTGGGATTTCTATAATGAAATGATGTATTGTTTATTGAGACTATTTATTTTCCATGGGATATTCTATAACGAAATTATTATCAATCCCTTTTTTTCATAGGTTTTCATATAAGGAATTATTTATGACAATATGTAACACAAATATTTGGATTTTGTGATGATTTGGACTGTTATATCCATATAATGTATTGGGTAATGATGTGAAACTAATGAGTTAATTATGATATGTGTGAACCTAATTTCATGGTATCAAATTTAATAATATACATAATTTCATGCCCACAATTTTATGTGTGGACAATATTTTATGCCAATAAAGTTAATTGTGGACCTAAATTTATTTGTTTAAGGTAACATGTTGATCAAATATCATGACTATAAGTTGAAACTAGGTTCTATATCATGTCCTTATCTTAATGAATCAACTTATTCTTATTTATAAATGTTCAAATTGAAATAATATTATTTATATTCCCCAAATTCATGTATCATGAAAATTCAATGTTATCATGGATCATTCTCTTTGACTAAACTATGATTAATGTCTTACAATATACAAATATATATTCCATTACTCATGTCTATTATCTATAATTTGATGGATATATTTCAGGAATGTTATTCATGTGTTCTCATAACATTATGATCATGTTAAGATGATATTTCCCTTGATTTCCACAATTGAGAATCTGATATCACACTTTATTTTTCCTTCATCCCCCAGGTTATGAATAATTGAATTTTGTATGATATGTTTAAGAAGGATTCTAGTTATGATGATATTAAATGGTGATTATATAGATCACTTATAAACTAGTTGTTTACTTTTCCATGTTTAAAAATGATCCTGACCTTTTTTATTTTGGCGTGGATCATTATGTATAAGTAATGAATATTCACCTATTAATATGTGATACTATTATATCAAAAAGGTGTGTTTCAATAGTAGGTTTTATATAATGGTTTACTTATCCATTTAAAATTAGGACAAGAAAACCTTGGTGAGAATCATAAGAATATATTTTTATATAAGAAATACATCATCGAAATATGGTGAAGGGTAGAGTTAGTTGATTAAAAGAAATTATATCCTTATCCAGATATAAATAGGTGATGAGGCTTTAGCACAATGTTACATAAGAGTAGTAACATGATGTTGGGAAAATTGAGATTTGACTCGACCACCACCTAGTGTATGACAATGAGCCTTACAACACACATAGATGACACTCCACAGGGATATGATTTATGTTTCTCAAAGTATTTCTGAAACACAATAATGTTCTTTAATAAATGACGAGCATGAATAATCATGGATAAATCTATGGTTTCAGTGATTGGATGAAAGGTATAATGATTTAGGCATCCTATAAATAAATTTAGGTCATTATTTGGATTCCCTCTATGATTATTATAGCTCATATTATATTATTTTGTTTTACATAATGCATGGAACCCAAAGGAATCACATCCATAATGAATTTGATGACCAATGAAAAAACAATCCTCATGAGACCCCAAATTGATTAAATGCTGGAATATAATATTTTATAATCATTCTCGCTCACCTCTCTCAATCTATAAGTTGTAACAAAAAACATTAGAAACTCTAGAATTTACCAAGGAGGGAAATACATTTTATTAAATATTTTATGTAAAAAATTAAATAATCCTTCATTGGGGCTTATGATCTACTTTTTCATATTAAATGGATTAATGTGATGGAAAAAATACATTCAATTAACCACTACTCAGTGAATGAAAATTTAATCTTCGTTTTATACCATTTATAATGAAAAGATGATCAATAATAGACACTTTTCATCAATATGAGTCAATAAGATGAAATTCAATCCATATAATGGTGAGGTTTTAAGTTCTTAATTTTCATTAATTATTATCCTCAAATTATTCACACAATAATGGATAATTAATTCCTTGAGATATATTAGAACGATGAATAATCTATTTGTACCTATTAGAAATAGTTGACAAGACACATGACGTATGTTTTTGGCATTATCATCCATCCTAAATGTAATGTTGATTTATAATTTAGTGTCTTAAAAATTATCCATATCGAATTATCCCTATTGTGATTTAGTTATCGTGAATTATTAATTTAATGTGTTATCGTTTTTTAATGAATATTAGATTCACCAATCAATATCATTATTTTAATAAGAAATGAATTATGAAATTAAAATGAAATCATGGAAAACATTGAGAGAATAAGATGATATTTCCATCATTGTCAATGTGTTAAAGGAATCCTTGAGAAACCAATCATAAGGGGACTAAAAAATGTTTTAAATTATGATGTTATGGTCATCATGTAGTTGAATTATGATGTTATGGAAAGATGTTTGATAATAATGAAAATAGATAAATAGCATCACATGATGAACCAACCACACAATAGTGCTTCAATTTCATGGATTATAGAAATTATGTGAACTAGTGATCAAATCTAAAGGATAATGATGAAGATTGATTTCCACAACCTCTTATGCATATAGAAACATTTAAATCTTATTATATCACTATTTTATACGGGTTACAATAATAATATGGTGTTAGGTACTCATAACATCCTCTCCAGAACTAGTAAAGTATTATTTGACTTTGGATATGTACACAATTTTATATCTGAAGAAAATTTCAAGGGTATCAAAATTCAACCCCAATGAATACTTGTTGATTTATAATTGAAAACCCCTAATATAATGATGATTTTATAACAATTCATTGATTATTATTTAGTTTAACGTCTTGGTAATGGGCTTCCATAAATTTAATTATTATCCCTATAGTTGAACATGATGTTATATTAGCTAAGTGATTATATTTATCAAGATAAAGAAAATAACAATTTTTAATGAAAGAAATTATTTTATATATATATTAATAAAACCTAAGATTTTCTATGAGTATGATGATAAATATGAATATTCGTCAGAAATAAAACCATTTAATGGATCATGAATTTTATTCAAATGTTATTTTTTTCTCATATGGTTGGGGGGGACCCAATATCAAAAAAATTTCATTTATTGGATAGTTTCTTTATTTCATTCAATAACACTTGTGGGTCTTCCACTGAATTGTGATGTTGAATTTTGAATATATATCACACATGGGGATACAAATATTTTAAAGAATCCCTATAGAATGGAACAAATTGTTTTAAAAGAATAAAGTACGTAACTCCAAGATAATTATGAATATGGATTAATTTTGTATGTGTGTCACCATGGGGTTCATTATTTTTTGGTGAAGAAATATGGATCAATTCAAATTTACAATTATTATTTCTAAACAAACTAGTTCAAAATCTAGAACAATTATTATCTACCCCATATTAATGAATTTTTGGATCATTTATGTGGAGCTTAATACATTTACCCAATTTACCTTAATTATAGATATCACTAAATGAGGGACATAAAGAAAAATATATCTGTAATACCGCCTTTTTATTACAAAACGTTTCGTTACATTTTACAAAAAAGGGGATCTTTAAAGTATAATGTCTTGGAAATAGGGAACATAAAACCATAAAACAACATAGAACATTCTTCTAATCATATTTTAAGGCATATTCATAAGTTTATCCAATGTTTAATTGCTTTATCTCATAACCTGGGGACATACATCAAACGAAAGGATGAGCAGAAGGAACAATAATGAAATGAAGGGAATTATTTTTCTTGTGATATCAATAAGAACTTGATGAAAACAAAAAGACACGAGCAATGGAAAAAGTGGCATATCAAACTAAAAAGAATAATATTAGAAACATGAATATGTGGCTACAATATTTCATTTTTAAATTCATGAACATATCACCAAGGTTCATTCCTGAGGTGTCATATAAACATTACCATGGTTATTATCTAAGGTATTGTGAAACTTTTAATTTCTAGAGAATAATTATTTACACAATGAAATGGAGGGCTAATATGGTTCACCCTTAATATGTCTTTATTTTCATGTGATCCACATAGTTCATAACAAAACATTTTACAAATAAACCATATAGAAACAATGAAATGGTTTAATGTCAAAATCGTGACATTTAAATATTACATAAAAAAAGATCATTATGTCATTTATAACTAATGGAAAGGGAGTTACAGTTATATGTATGTTGATTCTAGATTATTATTGATCAATTTTTTGTATTGATGAATACCATTTGAAATAAAAATTGTTTTGTGAATCTGCATAAATAATACAAGAGAATTTCGTGAGAAAAAGAGAGAGATTTTGAGATGAAAATCCGGCATCATAACTGCTATATGACATCATTTTAAAAAACATTAAAAATAGAAGGGACAAGGTTCAAGCACTCATAAATAATTCATAATAATGTATGGGAACATAATAAGACCATGGTAAGAATATTTAAATGACATACCACATGAAAAAGAAACATGAATGAAATAAAAAGATGTTATTTCTTTTACAAAAAACTTGGCATCCTAACGGCATCGCTTAAAAATTCAGATAATAAATTTTTGAGAGAGGAAAGGGTCTCTAAACATTTGGACATGAAATGGACAGTAATAAGAACATATAACAACATACCCATTCAAAATAATATGGAAAATATAAGACATAATGCAAAGGTAATCATGACTGAAAAGAGGACGATGAATGGTTCACTTACCTGGAAGAGTATCTTTGAAAGATTGATGGTTTGGACAATAGGGGATTGAGGAAACGTTGGGAGGACTAATTGGGAGTTAAAATGGCTAGAGCTTAATTGAGGTGGATTTTGGAATTAAATTAATGAGGGAATGGCTGGGTATTTTTAGGAAAAGTGAGGTAATATTTAATTTATATCCAAGGGACACCTCATCGAAGGTATTTGCAAAACCATGGGCTTTCCCAAGGTATTTCCCCATGGTATTGGACACCTGGGACACCACATAACATATCATACTACTCTGAATTTGACCAGATTTATTCTATCATTATTACATCCTCCATTATGTCAATAAACACCCAAAACTCAAAATTGTTTTTACTATTCGCTGAAAAGTCACCTTTTTAGAAAAATCCCAAAAATTCACTCAATCATAATATCTATGATCTAAATTCTAAAATTAACTTCATTTTATGAAAATAATTTTCTAAATATATTTGATTTAATTTTTAAATAAAATCATTATTTATTAAAAAAGAAAGTCTAAAACTATACCATCTTTTGTATCAACTTGAAAAGGCAATCAAGGTCCAATAAAATAATCGTATAACCATAAGACAACAAATTATCAATTTATGATGAAATTTTATGATAATACATTTTTTAAATTATTAAATTAATTATAAAATTTTAAATAAAATATTTATGACATACAGAAATAAAAATACTTATATAATAACCATTTTTCACATTTAACATGTATAAATTATATTTATACATTCTGGGGAGACGTTTTAAATTTTTTGCCCAATTTACTATTCATTATTATTAATTAATATTCATTAAAATTCATAAGGTTATATTACTATTCATACATTATTATCCACCAAAATTTATGTTAATATTATGAGACTCTAAATTTTATACTGGTTAAAATTATAGAAGACCATTTCTTGATAATCATTTCAAATTATTAATTATTTAATGTTTACATAAATATTTTTAATAACCCTTTTTCCCAAATCATCAATAATATTCATCCCATATTTATCCAGACATTTAAAAATAAAAATATTTACCATAATAAGAAATAATAATTCTATTTATACAAAGGGATTAAAAAAAAGTATATAATGCCTCGTTACAAATCCCCCTATAACACCTGTATAGGACCAAAGTGGAAGGTGTGCTATGGTGATAAAATATTTGGGCTGCTCGGACAAATTGCCCGAGTAGTGATTTCTATCAGCTTGAACTTTTACCTTAGGGGATTTCTTTCAAGCTTCACAAGTTAAATCTCAGCTTGGGCTTGGTTCAGAGCAAAGCCCATAGATGTTACCTCCATCCCACGCTCTAACATTTGGGTTTCGTATGGCCTGAGTATACTAGATGTGGCCATCGACTCTTCTTTAAGTATTAATTAACCATGATCACATGTATTTATAAACAACAATTGTAATGTTAAGAGTTTAGCTTCCAATGGTCATATTGACCAACATTTATATAACAGTCAAAACCCAACAGTCTCATTTAATTATACTCACTTCATTAATTAAATTATATACTAATGTTGATTATAAAATAAGACAAAAATTTAGGAAATAAATTTTATTATAATGTTAGGGTCGTTACATTCTTCCCTCGTTAAAAACTTTTTCCACAAAATTTTTACTCTTACCCTTATAAGAGAAAATGTGTGGGGACTTCTGTCTCATAGACTCCTTTGGTTCCCACACATCTTCTTCATATTTTTGGTTCCTCCACAACAACATAACAAGGATGGTCGTCTTGTTGCATAGAACCTTGTCTCTACGATCTATGTTCTCCACTAACTGCTCTTCATAAAAGTGGTCAAGTTCTAGTTTTACCACCTATCAATTGAGTATATGTGAATGGTCAGGAATGCACTTTATCAAAAGGGATACAAGGAAGAAATCATGAACTTGTGCTAGATTTGGAAGAAGTGGATGTTGATAGGCCATTGTTCCTATGCGATCAAGGCTTTCATAGGTGCAAATGTACATATGTCTGAGCTTACCTTTCATCCCAAACCTAACGACTCTCATCCAAGGTGAAATCTGAAGAAATACCTTGTCACCAACATCAAACCCCAAGTCCATTCAATGGTTATCGACGTAGCTCTTTCTCCGACTCTATCCAGCATTAATCTATTGTTGGATGGCATCCACTTTTTCGGCCATCTCTTTCACAAGATTAGGCCCAAAAAGATTTCTCTCACTAACTGCATGCCAATAAGTAGGATTTATACATCGCTTCCAATATAGAGCTTCATAGGGATCCATTTGAATACTTGAGTGGATGTGGTTGTTGTAAGAGAACTCAACTAAAGGTAGATGTTGATCACATGCACCTACTAATTCCATGGATCATGTTATCAGCATATACTCGTGTGTTTGAATAGTCCATTTAGATTGGACACCAGATTGGTGGTGAGACGCTGTATTGAAATTCAATTTAGGGATCCGATCATGTTGAAGACATCTCTAGATTTATTATGGGATCCTTAGATCACGGTCAGATATGATTGAAAGTGGAACTCCATATAGCCTTACCACTTTTTTCACATAAATCTGGGCAAGTTTAACAAGAGATAAATCTTCCGGAATAGAGATAAAATTGGTATTCATTATGGGACAGTCTATAATAACCCATATCACATTATTTCCTTTGGAAGTTATCAGGAGACCAATGTAAAAGTTCATAGTGATGTTTTCCCACTTCCACGATGGTATGGGTAGTGGTTGTAATACCTATTTTGGAAGTTGTCCCTCTTCCCTCACTTGTTGACATATAGGGCACCTTGAAGTTTAGTCAGCAAACTCCCTTTTTATAATATCTCAACAATAATGATCATGAATGTCTCTATACATTTACACTATTCCAGGATGTATTGAAAATGTAGAGCTATGAGTTTCATCCAACTACTCCTTCTTTATTTCTAGAATATATTGAACAAATATAATTGAATGAAATTTTAATACACCTTCTTGATCAATATTGAACGTAGGAAACTTCCCATCCTTCATAGCCTCAAACTTCATTTATAAAAAAGGATCATCTTTATGTGAATTCTTGATATTCTATAGTACTAGGGGTTGAGAAATCATTTGGGTGAGGGTTAATGATTTCCCTTCCCTTATAATTCTAATGTACAACTTTACTATGTCATTGTCCAAAGGACCTATTTTAATCCTCATCATGGAATGAACATATAGGACTTTCCTTCTTAATGCAACAGCGAAATTGTTTGCTCTTCCATGATAATAATGAATTGAATAATAATAGACTTTGATAAGTTCCAACCATCTCCTCTGTCTCATTTTCAATTAATTTTATGTGAAAATATACTTCAAACATTGATAGTCTGTGTATATTTCTCATTTATCCCCATAAAGATAGTGCCTCTATATCTTCAGAGAAAAAATGACCGTAGCCACCTCTAGGTCATGCGTAGTGTTCTGGTCTTGATTTTTCAACTGTCGAGATAAATAAGAAATGACTTTTTAATTTTTCATGAGGAATCACCCAAGCCCTTTCATATATGAATCAAAAAAAATAACGAATCCTTCTCCACTTGATGGAAGAGTTAACATGGGTGTAGTAACCAATATCGTCTTTATCTCTTGGAAAGCTTCTTCACACTCCATTGTCCAGATGAACATCAACACTTTTCATGTTTACTTGGTTAATGTATTAGAATGTCATGAAATGTTTTTCACAAACTTCATACAATACCCCGCTAATCCAAGGAAACTATGAATCTCAGTTATTTTTTTAGGATGAGGCCACTCCTCTACAACTTTTGTCTTTTCATGGTCAAATGTGATTCCTTCATTGGTACCAATGTTCCCCAATAATACAACTAGTTGTAACTAGAATTCACATTAGATGAACATCCCAAAAACCCTCTCCCACAATAGATTTTGCAAAACAACTCTTAGTTTATCATCATGATCTTAGTGAATTTTCAAATATATCAGAATATCATCAATTAAAACCACCACAAAGTTATCAAGGGAATCCTTAAAGACTATATTCATAAAATCCATAAAAATAGCAGGTGCATTATTCTGTCCGATGGGCATAACAAAAAACTCATAATTACCATATATTTATCATATCACAGTTTTAGGAATATTTTGTTTTCATCACCCTCAATTGAAGATAACCAGATAGATAATCAATCTTATAGAATAATTGAGCCCCAAGAAGTTGGTCAAATAAGTCCTCAATTCTTCAAATAGGGTATTTTTTTCTTCACTGTGAACCAGTTCATTTCTCTATAATTAATACATAGCTGTATTGATCCATCCTTCTTCTTCACAAAGAGACCAGGTGCTCCCCAAGTAGACACACTCGGTTGAAAAAACAGATTCTCCAAAAGACCTTGGAGTTGTTTCTTTATTTATTATAGCTCAACATTTTCCATCCTATAGGGGTTCATAGATATCGGATGAGACCCAGGTACGAGTTCAATAGAGAACTCTACATCTCTTTCTGGGGGAGGTCCGGGTACCTCCTCAGGAAATACATCCACATTTTCCTAGATTATGGGGACATTTTATATCCAAAAAAACTCATTTCCTTCTTCTTATTCACCAATCAACTCCATAAATATGGATATTGGAGTTTTCTCTAGATGAAGATCGGGTTGAGATATCTCTTCTTGGAAGATAATTGTAGGTTTTCCATTCAAGACTACTAATATTTCCTTGCATTTGAATTTGATCGTCGCATTATGATTTGAGAGATAGTCCATCCCTAGTATAATGTTGAATTCAATCATGGGAATGAAAACTAGATTTTAGATAATATAATTCTCACTAAAGTAAAAAATATAGTTTCTAAAAACTAATGATTCTTGGATAATCCCACTAGGAGTCTTAACTGATAACTCTACTTTTAGAAAATCAGAGATTGATTCTATGTTATTTGAAATCTAGGTAGAAATAAAGGAATTAATAAAACCAAAATCCCAAAAAGCACTTGATAACATTGTGATAACAATAAGAGTACCTTCCACCACATCATTTGGCACTTCAACTCCAACTGTAGTGATTGAAAAAGTACGACCTTATTCCCATAGTCGTTTCTGAGGTTGATGGTGATTCCTATCCACTTCCCTTGGATTTGAACAGTGATTGGAAAAGTAAAAAAGTTTTCCAAACATTTAGATTTTTTACATCAGGAAGGGCCGACATCACCTTCCCATTTTCATTAGTTTTGGTAAGTTGAGGCTTCACCTCACTATGACAATTCTGTGCGATATGGCCTTCTCTTCCACACTTGTAGAACATTCCACTCCTGAGTAGCCAGTTCCACGAATTATCCTTCCCACATTTATTAAAAATGGGATGTTGTAATTGTTTTCATCCACTTCACTGATTGAAGCTACTCCCTAATCTTGGATCCATCAATCTTTTATGGTCGTTGGATTTATGAGACCATTGCATCTCACCAAAATCCAGTTTGACTTTCATCGCACTTCACTTGATCTCCTCATAGCTATAATAGTATCGGTTGGCTAGATTCTTCCACAGATGAAGTCTCAGACCACCAAATATTGTATCAACCTTACCATTTTGATATATGGAAAAGATAGAGGTGTAATGTGAAAGCCTTGTGAATTTTATCTCGTAGCTTCCCACAAATTCATTCTCTTTCTGCTTCAGCTCGAGAGACTCTTTCTTCATTATTGTTCTCATCAATCGAGGGAAATACATTTTGAAGAATATCCCTCTGAAAAATTCCCGCTCTATAGCATCAAATTACACTCTTGGAGTTTTGTTTTTATTTAGTTCCCACCAATGATCAGTTTTTTCCTACCGAGCAATAAAAACCCATGGTAAACTTCTCTTTTCCTCAATATCAGAGCACACAAAAGATCTTCTCGATTGAGATACTCCACTTTTTAGTAATCAATGGGTCAGTAGATCCATTGAAGGTTTTTATTCGTTGAAGCATACATGAATCAATTAAAATTTGTTCCCTTCATAGTGAAATCTGTCTCTCTCCATGAATGAAGCTATTTTCTGTAACTTGAGTTAGTTGGTTCATCATTCACATGAATTTTTCCATTCCGGATTCCATTTGAGGGCCGTCAGCACATGGTCCATTATGATCACCATTTTTATGGTTCCTTATATTTCTTACCATATTATAAATGAATAAAACCATAGTTATAAGGTTATTTCATTTATAAATATTTTAAAAATAAATGATTTTATGTCTTAAAACATATTTCTTTAAAAAATTACATTTCTCTATAAATTCATTATAATGATTTATAAAATGCTTATGATTAACCTAATATACACCTGAGGAGTGTCATGAAAAAGAGTGAAATAATTCTTATCATCATGTACCAGGATACCTCGAGTCGAGCTTGGAACTCCTTGTCAGAGTTTTCACTTCTAGGTATATGTATTCTAGAGCCACCTCTACCTGCTCGTATCCAGACAGGTATGCATTTATTTGCTAAACAACTTACTCAATACTCACCAAAATTCCAGGAATTATTCTAATATTTAAAATTTTTTATTGGGCAATTTTAATGTTTTTATAGCCTAATTTACAAAAAATAACTAAACTTTACTTTGATGTCAACTTTGGCATCCCGCCTTTTTATTAAACAACATTTCATTAATTTTTATAGTAGAGGATCTTTAAAGACTAGTGTCTTTGAAATTATGAACATCAAACATGAAAACAAAATAAATAATTAATCTAATCCACTTGTAAGGATTCATGATTAGTTCATCCTTTGTAAATTTTCTTCATCTCATAACCTGGAGACATACATCAATAGAAATGGTGATTAGAAGGCCCATTAAAGAAATCAAGTGAATCAATTTACTTGTGATGTCAATAAAAAGATGATCAAAACCACAAGAAATGAGAAACAGAAAAAAAGTCCTATCACAAAAAAAGTAACATTAACCACAACATGAATATGTGGATACAAAATTTCATTTAGACATTCATGAACATATCACCAAGGTTCATTCCCAAGGTGTCATAAAAACATTACCATGCTTATTCACCAAGGTATCATGAATCTTGTCATCTCTAGAGATTATTTCTTTACCCAATGAATTTCAGTGCTATTGGGGCACACACTTAATATGTTTTTATTTTCATGTGATCCACATAGGTCATAATCAATCATTTCATAAATAAAACAAATAGAATCAATGAAATTGGTTTCATGTCAAAATTGCGACATTTAAATAGTACATAAAAATTATATCATAATGTCATTTATAATGCATGTAATGGGTGTGAGAGTTATATTAATGTCAATGGCTGAATCAAATAGATCAATGTTATGTATTGAAGAATACCCATAGAAATGAAAACAGATTTGGGATTCCACATAAATAATAGAAGATAATGTCTTGAGAAAATGATAGATATTTTGAGATAAAAATTCTACACCATAACAGCTACATAACTTTATTTTGGAAAACATTTAAAAGAGAGGGGACAAGGGTCAACCACTCATAAATAATTTATAATATCGTATGGGTACATAATATGATCATGGTTTGGATATTTTAATGACATTCCACATGAAAATGAAACATGAAAGAAAAGTGAAGATGCAATTTATTTTACGAAAAATTCAGCAGCCTAATGTCATCGCATAAAAATTAAGAATATAAATTGATGAGAGTGGAAAGGGTATCTCATAATTTGGACATGAAATGAAAAGTAATAAAAATATTTAAGAACACACCCCCACATATGTAGATCGAAACTAGAATAATTAACATAAAATAAAACATGACTAAAAAGAGGAGGGTGAAAGTTTCCCTTACCATGAAGAGTATCTTCGAAATCTCGATGGTTGGGACCTTGGGGGTCTTGAGGGAACCCTGGGAGGACTTCTTGGGAGGTTTAAAAACTATATATTCATTGAAGAGGATTTTGGAATGAAATGAATGTGGTAATGACATGATATTTATAAGAAAAGTGTGTAATGGCCCAGACCCTCATGACCCCTTCCATTGCCAATTATCGGTGGGACCGATCGGCGTGACCGATCGGTGAGACCAATCAGCGTGACTGATTGGGGAGACCGATCAGTGTGACCGATCGGCGCGACTGATCGGTGTCACCCAGCCTTGGAAGGCTTTTCTTCTGTAGCCTCCCCCGTAACCCCACTTTTAGGCCTTTTTAACCATTGGAAGTTGTTCAAGGCTGTTTTTAAGATCTCAATCAATGATTTAAAAATCCCGAGGGTGGAGCGACCCTCCCTAACTGGGCTAGCTGTGTTTTATCATATAACGCCCCTCCGTTTTATTAAATCCTTTAAAATCACAGTTGTTTCCACCTTTCCATTCGGATCGTTAAAATAACAATTAATCCAGTCTTGTGTAACCACCCAACCGCGTGGGGAATCATGGTCCGAATTTAAAGTGTTCAAAATTCTCGTATCCCGTAACAACGCGATTGTATCTATATATTGCAGAAGAATTTCTTCTTTCCCCTTCATCTTTTTCTTGGTCGACTTCTCTCTTCTCCCTAGTGCGCTTAAAGTCCATCCTTCCTGAGACTTGTGGTGCACCTAGGCTAAAGTTGTCTGCTCGTCCTTGGAGTTCCCAATGTCCCTCCCCTACAAATCATGCATCCCCTCTTCTTGGCGCGTGGAGAGAAACATCAATCCTTGATCAATCAATTAGGGATTTTTCTCCTTCTTCTCTCCTTTCTGTGTAACATGCGGGGTGGGTATGCTTTTGAATCTGTGGAAATTGATGAAACCAAACTGATTGAAGATAATGAACGGACCTTTAAAGAATGAAAGGGTGGGTGTGATCGATGTCCTGTTGTGCTCTTTTATGTTGATATGTGTTGTTAATTAAAAGGGCTTATGTCCACTGAAAATCATTGTTTTTGGTGGTCTTTCTCTATGCACTAATGAACCTCAGTTCCCCTGGATGTTTAAATAACCATAACGTGGAATTGGTTAATTATGTATACTCGGTTGAATAAACTGAAAGCACTAGGATTAACCTTTTTCTATGATAACACTGGTTAAAGTACAGTGGAATTGAAACCATTGAGTGTGTTAAATCATTTAAATATGAAAATACATGCATGGGCCTGCCTTGTTTTGGTAGTAGTGGGTTGGTTATTTCCTTCACGGGCCGATTGCTGGGGTGATATGGGTGGGGATGGGATCCCATGCTGTTATACCTTTTCTGGTGGTGAATTTGAGGCTGTTTTGTTATTCTGTTTATATCACGAAGTGCGGTGGAATCCTCTGTTGTTGAGAAACCATTGGATCCTGGATTTTGGGGAAATGGGGTTGTCTCTCGGGGTTTTCTTTGGTTCCAGTACATTGATGGATCTCCCTTTTCCCTTTGTTGTTATGACTTTACAAGAGAACCGGGTGTGAATGCTAAGTTGTTGTTTCACCATCTTCTTTATTTGGTTGGTATTTATGCATGTTAGTTGCCCAGTAGAGTAATTTTCATCTAAATGGGATCACTTTAATATGAATACAAGAATGGGTTAAATGGGGAATTGGTTCAGGGATGGATTGTGACCTAGTTGTGGGTGGTATACCTTTCATGAATGAATAGTGATGTGGTGTTTGTGCTTAGGCTGGTTTCAGAACCCTAGGTTGGGCTTAGTGCTTGTTTATTTATGTATATACTTGTAGTTTTTATGTTTTTTATTTGTACCCTACCCATGTTGAGCACTTATGTAACACCCCGAGATTTTATGAAAAATATTCTTTTTAATTTCATTAATGTCTTGGGTTGTACGCTACACCAAAAGGAGCTTTCACAACACGCATTCTTGACTTTCCTTGCATTACATGCAATCGCGACCTTCCTCGATAGCGTGTGTAGTACGAAATAACGAGTTTCACTAAACAAAGATATGCTATTAAAATATTATTAAAACTAGTCGTTATGAATAGTAATAACCACTTTTTGAAATTTAAATTTTAGTTTTCAAAATGGACTTTATTTTTGCATTCGTAATATTGAAATTAGCTTATGGTGAAATTTTGGTACTTTTCGGACAACATTCATATTCTGATGAATAGTGAAAATTACTAAATTTTAATTAAAAACAACCTTTTAATCGAAATAATTAATAGTGATAAATTATTAATTTTAGTGGTTTTAAAGTATATTTAGAATATATTTTTACAATTTAATACAATGTTGGTCATTGGATGTAATTTCACTTTTAAACCAGACATAAACAAGTGTTAATCTTTTGATAGTTATTATCTCTTAAGAACACGCTATTTGTTTTGACGACGGGAATTAATTTTTAAATTAATTAATCCAACTGATATGTTTTGAATTTAGTAAAATAGACATCATTTTTGAGTCCATAATATCAAATATATCTTAGGCCTAATTTTTGGTATTTTTCTGGAAACTTTCATTTTTTTGATGAATAGTGAAACCACTAATTGGTAGTTAAAAAAATGAATTTTTCATAAAACATAATTTTACCGCTTCTGTGAGTGGAATTTCAAAAATCCAAAAGACACGGTTGATTTCATTAAGTAAAATGTGGTTCAATGAGATGAAAATAATTTTTGGTGAATAGTAACTTTTTACTTTTTTTACCACAGTTAAATGTAAATAGGGTAATTAAGGGTAAAAATGATATTATTATTACGCTAACACATGTCCTAATTCTATTGGATTAGTGTAATTCGACCAAAAACAACCTTAGGAATAAAATATGACCATTTAGACCAACTTGGATTAGATTAGGACATTTATTATTATTTAATTCAAAGAAGAGTTAAAAGAGTTAAAATCAATGTTTATTTACTAAAACATTTTTAATATAGGGTTATACATAAGATAAATTCTATTTTAAATATTCCTTAGAAAGATAGTATGATTTCCCACATAATAATATTTTACTTATAATTTTTAGACATTATATAATTTAATTTATTTATGACACAATGATGATGAAGTAATTAACATAATAGTGAAAAAATTAGAATAATTGATATTATAAATACCCAAATAAATATAATTTGAGACTTTTTATGAATTAAACTTATTTTCTAGGTTAATATGACATGTTAGTATTGATTTAATTAACTTTGGTCGGAGTAATAATTCTATTATGAGTTTCACAAAAATCAACTATTGAATAGTGTCAAAATTGACATAAAATAGTTTTTAAAACAAATATTATATTATTGATTGTTATTTTATTGCTAAAAATCTAAGGTTTGGCCAAGATACTTATATAATTATAGCTGTATGATTAATGGACCACTTGGGGGTCGCTTGGATGTATATGGTAAGTTTATAAACTATATAATATAAAAATACAAAGTGACATGGTAAATGTCAATCTAATTAACTAAGAGTTAAAACTAAGAGATAAGGTTCATATAATGACCTAAACTTGTCTAAATTCTACAGGATGAGAGGATTTCGACCAATCCCCACCTTAGCTTCGAAATAACTCATTTTGGGTCTATTAAAAACCGAATATGACTTTTATAATAAAATAATATTTTTAGTTCTTCCAAAGGTGCCCCTCTCCTCCCTTATAAAAGGGCACCTACTCCCTCTCTTCCTCACACCACTTTGTGCCTTCACGCTCGGTCAACCCCTGCCAAATTATCTTCTCCACTTCCCTAGAAACATCCTAGAGGACCTGGTATTTTTCAAAGACCAATCTTTGTGCCCTAAGAGGAGGACTCAAAGAGGCGCTTCAAAGAAGAGGTAATGTTCGTTACCGATTCTTTTATCTTTATTTCTTCTTCCACTTCTTCTTCTTAGGTTGTTTCATTATGAAGTAATAACATAAGTATCACTCATATACTGATATTTTATTATAATTATGAAACAAACCTATTTAACCATCTATCCATCCTATGGAAAACGAAATCACTGCGCGTGCGTACGTACGGAATACCGTCTCCACGCCGTGGTGTAATCTATTTTCCACCACCACCTTACTTGGATGGGTATAATGGTGTACATAATAACTATATACGATTATTGTAAAGTGATATTGATTCTGAAATAGTATACCTACACTCCAATACAATTCCACGATCATGAGAACGATATCATCGCTCGTGCGTACATAGGGACTACCGTCTCCACGACGCCATGAGATTTATTCTCCACGTTAATTATTCATGAATGATTATAAAGTATATATAATAAGTAATCATGAAATAAATGAAATAATAATGATACTAGATATATATGAATGTCATCTACTTAATTCCATTCAACTCAATAAGGAAACAAAAACAGCGTTCATACGTACGTACAGCCTACCGTCTCCATGAACGGTGTATTTCTCTCCATTTACTAATCTATTATATATATGTATATTCTGATTATATATTATATATAAATCATGTTTTATATTCTGTAATTAAGTAATCATGATCTAAGTAATCATATTAATAATTACAAGTCAAAACACTGATGACAAATGAAACGATTTTACCAATAACACTCTTTAACATGGAATTTACAAAAGAACAAGTAATATAAAGCGATAAGTGAACCATATATGATATCATAACAAATAGTATGATTCTGGAATAAGTCAATGACATTATTTAAATCATTATACAGGAGTTTTGGACACTTACGAAGCAAATTGGACCTAAGGTAAGGGATAATTATTCCAATCTCATTCTTATCCGAGATTGTTTATTCGTAAGTATTTATTGGGGTTACGATTATTATCCATGTCCATATGTTCTCAAAATGTTTTCATAAAATGTTTAATTTTATTCCATGTATGTTTAAAGTCATTTTTACCCTTTTCTACTTTTACCACATCGTATGGAAGGAATCATTCTCTTACGAGGTACTTTTTGACTTTTCTGGTAAAACTATAAGAATAATGTTTTTTTAACTTATACGGCACGAACGGATTTTTACGGTTTTATAAAGCCTTATTTTCATGAATCTTCCTCCAAAATATTTCTTGACTATTTTCAAAAAATCTTTTTCTTTTAAAATTAAATGATGTTTTGTGAAAAGTAATTGATTTTGAAGAAGAAAGGATATTTTCCTCAAGAATTCATTTCAAGTGTTTTAGCAAAACCATTTTTCATCTAAGATGACATTATTTCATATGTGTATCTTTCAATTATCATGTCTCTATTATTTACATGGTTTAGCTTTCCTTATTATGAAATGATATCCATTTCTTTTATATGGATTATGTGATGATGGGATGATGTTTATGAAACCCATTTTATTCTTTGGGTTATGTTGAATGATTTATGTTTATGTTGTGGCATAAGTAAGAATGATTTCATTAAGAGATGGGTGGGACCTATATCCCCCTCCAATGTATTGGGTAAATATTTTATATCTCATGAGATAGACATGGCTGGAATGGTAAGTTAATCCGGTTCCGTGTTACAGGACTGAAACGAGGAGTGAACTCAATTCAGAAAGGGAATTTGTCCACTAAGATGGTCTTGGCAGCAGTGCCTTGGATACTATGGAAATAATGACATGTGTCGAATGGTTTCCATAATTACATGTTTTATTCCCATGCTATTTTATCATTCTTAATGTCTCTTTATAATATATGCCTTACGTACATCCATGTTTTATGTCATTGCTCAAGCTTTAAAACATTATGTTCATGTTTTTAAGCTCAAATGTATATGATATGTTTTATTTTATCCATTCTTACCCTTACTGAGCATTTGAGCTCACCCTTTAAATTTTTTCTTTTCCCCAGGATATAAAGAAAGGTTTTAGGTAAAAAAGGATGATCTTTATGAGATATTTTGATGATCTTTCACCATGATTAGTAGATTATATTCCAAGATTCCAAAGACGCTAAACTATTATGATCCTTGTGTGTGTGTGTTTTTGTTATGTACTAAGTATTCCGCAAAAGTAATGTACTGTCCATGTATGTAAATATTCGGGTCTCTATAGTTGGTAGCAGAGGAAATGTTTAGTCAACATTTGGAAACTATGATGCGAAAACGTTAGGGAGATCCCTAGAGATATTTCTATGGTATGTCTAGGGATGTCCCTATGGATAAGTATACGTATAGGATATAGTCCTAGAACTATGGTATCAATATTAGATTAAACCAAAGATGTTAGATATTGAAGTTACTCCCCCTTTATTATGATTTTCTTCTCTCACACTATTCTTTTTGGGTTTTTGAAAATGGCTGGAAACAAGATGATTCACGATAATGGAGGATATGATGGACAATGGAATGATATTCTTCATGAGCAACCAAATAAAATGGGATTTGGAGGTCCAAACATCATTATTATGCCGAATCAGAAATCTCATAATATGATCAATAAAGTAAAATTTTGTAAGTTTCCTAACTCGGCTAATAAGAGAAAGATGGAGTTTCATGATGATCATAGAGGAAAGAATGTTCAATTTCCCCTATGTAAATCATGTGGGAAGAGTCATCAAGGAGAATGTTTCAAAGGAACTGGAAGATGATTTGGGTGTGGAAAAGATGGACACAAAGCTAGTAAGTGCAAACGAAAAGGTTCAGTTAACACTAAGGATGAGGATAATGGTATTGCTACAACAACAACAATGGTTAAATGTTTTAAATGTGGAATGTATGGGCATTATGCAAACCAATTCCCTAAGGTAAAGTCTCATGAAGAGAATCAGTATGGTCATATGGGTAGTATTTATGTTGATGATGATGAAGTGACTAAAAATGATATGTGAGATTAAAGAATTGTTGAAGCTCAGTCAACGGTTTAAGAATGTAGTGGAATGATTACATGTTTATCATTTGTAATGTTGTATAAGTAATATCATGGTACTATGGAATAAAGATACATCTAAGGATTGTTACACTGTTGTCTCTCCTTGAGTTTTGAATGTGTATCATTAATGGTACCATTATCCATGAATGGTTAGTCGGATATTTTTGGAATGTAGATGATATGCGCATAATGAAGGGATAAGGAGAAAATTAAATGTTTGATAGTATTCATGAGCTCATAACTGATATAAGCAGAAGGTTATATCATGGTTTTAGTATATAGAGTTCTTGGATTTTGGTATGTGGAAAGAGTTAACTTTTGATAGCATTCATGTTTTCAATAAGGTTTAATGGGTATTCATTTTTCAAGAGAATACATGATTAAGGTATTCACATGATTGGAATGTAACCAACAATATATATGGGGGATAAATGATGGTATTCACATGCTTGGTTGATGACATTTCAAGTAATCGTTTTCTTTATACTATGAGCTTGGACCAAATTATTTTAGATAAGCCTAATGATAGAAACAGATTATGTTGGACATAAGTTATTATTGTTTAAGGATATAACTTTTTTTTGATATTATTTATGGGATGTTATAGTAATATAGATTTAGAAAAAGGACAACCTGCAGGACGGGCGACAGCCCATCGCGTCGGACAAGGCTGTGGGAATCGAACCCACAACCGAAGTGTGAATGGCCTTTAGCGCCTACCACTGGCCTACATGAAGTCCATGTTTAGTAGAAACTAGTTTTATTATATTAAGAAGTATGATATATGAAGTATAAGTCCATTTTAGGAACCATATATGATTAATCTCACTATAGATGGACTTATGTATTTTTGATAACTTTTATAACCTTTTGTTTTAGATAGATGGAATGATCCATCATTCTATCACATGAGCTACTAACACTTCAAGAATGAAAAAATCAACTTCATTTCTTTAAGAGATGAAGTGTAAATTATCTAAAGAACGAACAATGGTGAGACTGTACCAAAATCACGAAAGTATTTCTTCTATTTCCAATTTAATAAATTTTAGGGAAATGATCATGAAAACCAAAAATGTTGTTTTAGTGCCCTTATATCTAATGAATCATATGGTACCTTAGACCGTCACAAATTTATTGATTTGTGATTTCTGGATTTTCCATAGCCATGTTTTCTACCACTCTCCATCAGAACATGATGGTTAGATTTCTCTTCCATATCCATATTTTCACCTATGTGGAACCCCAATGATTAGTTTATTTGGGTAATAGTTACGTTTCATACTTTTGTTTTTAAAGATTGGTTTTGGTATTACATTTTACGATGTGGGATTCTATTAATGAAACATTCAAGTAGTAAACCATTTATAACCCCGACGAATTTCGAGGGAAAAATTCCTTTTAAGGGGGGTAGAATGTAACACCCCGAGATTTTATGAAAAATATTATTTTTAATTTCATTAATGTCTTGGGTTGTACGCTACACCAAAAAAAGCTTGCACAACATGCATCCTTAACTTGCCTTGCATTACATGCAATCGCGACCTTCCTCGATAGCGTGTGTAGTATGCAATAACGAGTTTCACTAAACAACGATATGCTATTAAAATATTATTAAAACTAGCCGTTATGAATAGTTATAACCACTTTTTGAAATTTTGTAAATTTAAGTTTTCAAAATGGACTGCATTTTTGGATTCGGAATATCGAAATTATCTTAGGGTGAAATTTTTGTACTTTTCGGATAACATTCATATTCTGATGAATAGTGAAAATTACTAAATTTTAATTAAAAACAACCTTTTTAATCCAAATAATTAATAGTGATAAATTATTAATTTTAGTGGTTTTAAAGTATATTTAGAATATATTTTTACAATTTAATACAATGTTGTTCATTGGATGTAATTTCACATTTAAAGCAGACATAAACAAGTGTCAATCTTTTGATAGTTACTATCTCTTAAGAACAAGCTATTTGTTTTTGACCACGGGAATTAATTTTTAAATTAATTAATGAAACTGATATGTTTTAAATTTGGTAAAATAGACATCATTTTTTAGTTCATAATATCAAATATAGCTTAGTCCTAATTTTTGGTATTTTTCTGGAAACTTTCATTTTTTTGATGAATAGTGAATCCACTAAGTGGAAGTTAAAAAAATGAATTTTTCATAAAATTTAATTTTACCGCTTCTATGAGTGGAATTTCAAATATCTGAGAGACACGGTTGATGTTAGTAAGTAAAATTTGGTTCAATGAGATGAAAATAATTTTTGGTGAATAGTAACTTTTAACTTTTTTACCACGGTTAAAAGTAAATAGGGTAATTAAGGGAAAAAATGATATTATTATTAACCTAACACATGTCCTAATTCTATTTCATAAGTTTAATTCGACCAAAAACAACCATAGGAATAAAATATGACCATTTAGGCCCACTTGGATTATATTAGGAAATTTATTATTGTTTAATTCAAAGAAGAGTTAAGAGAGTTAAAATCAAAGTTTATTTACTATAACATTTTTAATATAGGGTTATACATAAGATAAATTCTATTGTAAATATTCATTAGAAATATAATAATATTTCATAATTAATGATATTTTATTTATAATTTTTAGACATTAAATAATTTAATTTATTTATGACACAATGATGATGCAGTAATTACCATAATAGTGAAAAAAATTAGAATAATTGATATTATAAATACCCAAATAAATATAATTTGAGACTTTTTATGAATTACACTAATTTAATAGGTTACTATGACATGTTAGGATTGATTTAATTAACTTTGGTCTAAGTAATAATTCTGTTATGAGTTTCACAAAAATCAACTATTGAATAGTGTCAAAATTGACATAAAATAGTTTTTAAAACAAATATTATATTATTGATTGTTATTTTATTCCTAAAAATCATAGGTTCGACCAAGATACTTATATCATGAAAGGGGTATCATTAATGGACCACTTGGGGGTATCTTGGATGTATATGGTATGTTTATTAACTATATAATATAAAAATACAAAGTGACATGGTAAATGTCAATCTAATTAACCAAGAGTTAAAACTAAAAGATAAGGTTAATATAATGACCTAAACTTGTCTAAATTCTATTTTATGGGAGTATTTCTACCCATCCCCACCTTAGCTTCTAAATAACTCAATTTGGTGCTATTAAAAACCAAATATGACTTTATAATAAAATAATATTTTTAGTTCTTCCAAAGGTGCCCCTCACCTCCCTTATAAAAGGGCACCTCCTCCCTATCTTCCTCACACCACTTTGAGCCTTCAAGATCGGCCAACCCCTGCCAAATTCTCTTATCCACTTCCCTAGAAACATCCTATAGGTCCTGGTAATTTTCAAAGACCAATTTTAGTGCCCTAAGAGGAGGACTCAAAGAGGCGCTTCAATGAAGAGGTAATGTCCGTTACCGATTCATTCATCTTTATTTCTTCTTCCACTTCTTCTTCTTAGGTTGTTTCATTATGAAGTAATAACATCAGTATCACTCATATACATATATGTTATTATAAGTATGAAACAACCCTATTTCACCATCTATCCATCCTACGGAAAACGAAATCACCGCGCGTGTGTACAAACGGAATACCGTCTCCGCGCCGTGGTGTAATCTATTTTACACCACCACCTTACTTGGATGGGTATAATGGTGTACATAATAACTATATATGATTATTGTAAAGTGATATTTATTCTTAAATAGTATACCTACACTCCAATACAATTCCACGATCATGAGAACGATATCATCGCTCGTGCGTACGTACGGACTATCGTCTCCACGACGCAATGAGATTCATTCTCCACGTTAACCATTCATGAATGATTATAAAGTATATATAATAAGAAATCATGAAATATATGACATAATAATGATACTAGATATATATGTATTTCATCTACTTAATTCCATTCAACTCAATAAGGAAACGAAAACAGTGTTCATGCGTACGTACGGCCTACCGTCTCCATGAACGGTGTATTTCTCTCCATTTACTAATCTATTATATATATGTATATTCGGAATATATATTATATATAAATCATGTTTTATATTCTGTAATTAAGTAATCATTATCTAAGTAATAATATGAATAATTACAAGTCAAAACACGGACGACAAATGAAACGATTTTACCCAAAACGCTCTTTAACATGGAATATACAAAAGAACGGGTAATATAAAGCCATAAGCGAACCATATATGATATCATAACAATGAGTATGATTCTGGAATAAGTCAATGACATTATTTAAATCATTATACAGGAGGTTCGGACAGTTACGAAGCAAATCGGACCTAAGGTAAGGGATAATTATTCCAATCTCATTCTTATCCGAGATTGTTTATTCGTAAGTATTTACTGGGGTTATGATTATTATCCATGTCCATATGTTCTCAAAATGTTTTCATAAAATGTTTTCTTTTCATCCATGTATGTTTAAATTCATTTTTAACCTTTTCTACTTTTACCACATCGTATGGAAGGAATCTTTCTCTTATGAGGTACTTTTTGACATTTCCGGCAAAAGTACGAGAAGAATGTTTTTTTAACTTATACGGCACGAACGGATTTTTACGGTTTTATAAAGCCTTATTTTCATGAATATTCCTCCAAAAAAATTCTTGACTATTTCAAACAAAATATTTTTCTTTTAAAATTACATGAAGTTTTGTGAAAAAAAATTGATTTTCAAGAAGAAAGGATATTTTCCTCAAGAATTCATTTCAAGTGTTTTATCAAAACCATTTTTCATCATATATGTCATTATTTCATATGTGTATGATTCAATTATCATGTCTCTATTATTTACATGGTTTCAATTTCCTTATTATGAAATGATAACCATTTACTTTTATATGGATTATGTGATGATGGGATGATGTTTATGAAACCCATTTTATTCTTTGGGTTTTGTTGAATGATTTATGTTTATGTTGTGGCACAAGTAAGAATGATTTCATTGAGAGATGGGTGGGACCTATATCTCCCTCCAATGCATTGGGTAAAGATTTTATATCTCATGAGATAGACATGGCTGGAACGGTAAGTTAATCCGGTTCAGTGTTACAGGACTGAAACGAGGAGTGAACTCGATTCAGAAAGGGACGTTGTCCACTAAGATGGTCTTGGCAGCAATGCCTTGGCTACTATGGAAATCATGAAATGTGCCGAATGGTTTCCATAATTACATGTTTTATTCCCATTCTATTTTATCATTCTTAATGTTTTTTTATGATATATGCCTTACATACTTCCATGTTTTATGTCATTGCTCAAGCTTTTAAACATTATGTTCATGTTTTTAAGCTCAAATGTATATGATTTGTTTTATTTTATCCATGCTTACCCTTACTGAGCATTTGAGATCACCCTTTATATGTTTTCTTTTCCCCAGGATATAAAGAAAGGTTTTAGGTAAAAAAATGAATATCTTTGTGGGAGATGTTAAAGATCTTTCACCACGATTAGAAGATTATATTCCGAGTTTCCAAAGACACTAAACTATTAGGGTCCTTGTGTGTGTGTTTTTGTTATATACTAAGTATTCAAAAAAGGAATGTAATGTCCATGAACGTTAAGCTACGGGTCTCTACAACTTAAGTGTCGAACACCCCCATTTCACGGGGGTGGGTGTTTTTCCCAACACTCATTTGAGTGGCTGGTAATTAGCTTCTTTTCTGCTCCCTTTCCCGAATAGACCATGACTCTTCGTGCAGGCTGTGATGGCCTGAAGTCCATTATTAGCCCATGAATCTACGGGCGGGGTAGTTGCGGTGGTTGGCCTAGGTGTTTGCGGGTAGGTTGTTTCCCAAGTGTCTTCGGGATGAGGCCCAGGTGTCTTCGGGCTTGGCAGTGGTTGTACTGACCGAGGTGTTTGCAGGCACGTTGTTTCCCAAGTGTCTTCGGGATGAGGCCCAGGTGTCTTTGGGCATGGTAGTGGATGTTCTGACCCATGTGTTTGCGGGTGTGGTTATGTGTGGTGGTTGTGGCCCAGGTGTCTGCGGGCGGGATGTGCGGTTGTGGCCGAGGTGTGTGCGGGTGGGGTTTGGCAGTGAGACTGTGTGAGGATATGGCCCAGGTGTGTGCGGGTGGGGTTTTGTAGTGCGACTGCGGTGAGAATGGCGGGATTGGTTCAATGCATAGGATGTCATCAATAACCAGTGTGAAAGTGGCTCGTGGTACCCAAATATCGATGTGCTATCACTATACTTTACTTGCCTTGTGTTATTTGGGGAGTGTGCCTTGGTGAGGTTTGGGTGGACAGCTTTTCCTTGCTGGGTGTTTGGTTATCTCTTTTTCCATGGGACATTAGAATGTCTTCTCACTTGTGCACGAGAGTCTCTGGTTTTCCCTATTGAGTATACTTGTATGCTCTCCTACGTATATAAAACTGCTTTCAGGTTTCCAGGAGGACTTCAGGGATTGTGCGGGACCGTACTAGCTTTGACCTTTGGGGCAGTTGCTGTTGTTGTTTTCCTTTTCTTGGTATCTTTTAACTTTGAAGTTTTGTGACTTGTATTATTTACCTATGAACATGCATATGGGAATGGTTTACTTTCAGCTGTACTTTTACTTTCAGTTTTGGTGTTTTGAGATTTATTATCTTTTCTCCCGATACTATTAAAAGAAAAAGGGTAATTCCTTCCATTTGGTGAGTGATTCTATACCCTTGGTGATGGTCACCACTCCGGGACCTATTGAAGGCGGGTTTCAGGGGCCATTATCTCTCGTTAAACTTTAATAAGGAAGGGCCTGGCAATCTGCTGAACCTTCCCTCCTTTTGGTGAAGGCGGGTGGTGACAAAGTGAGAGAATATTTAATTAATTTCAAAGGGACACCTTATCGATTGTATTTGCAAAACCATGGGCTTTCCTATGGTATTTGACCATGGTAATGGACACATGTGACACCTCAAAATATATCATAGTATTCACAAGTCAACCAAATTTATTACATCACTATTACATCATCAATGATGTCATTAAACACCCAAAACTCAAAACTATTTTATTACAATTCACCAAAAATTCATCTGTTTCAGAAAAATCCAAAAATTCACCATAAGCTAATATCTATGCTTTGAATTCAAAAATGAACTCCATTTGATGAAATTAATATTCTAAATATTTTTTATTTAGTTTTTAAATAAAATAATTATTTATTCAAAAAAACAACAACTCTAAAACTATAACTTATTTTGTAACACCTTGAAAAAGTAATCAAGGTCACATATAATTATCATATAACCATAAGAAAATAATGTAATAATTTATGATTAAATTTTATGAAAATAAATTTTTATATTAAATTTTTAAATTAATTATAAAACTGTAATTAAAATATTTATGACATACAAAAATACGAACACTTATATTATGATAAAGTTTTCACTTTTAAGATTTCTAAATTATATTAATACATTCATTAGTGATGTTCCTATTTTATGGTTGATTTACTATTCATTTCTATTCATTACTATTCGCTACAATTCATTACGGTTTATTAATATTAATAATTTATCATTCAACAAAATTTAATTTGATCTTATATGATTCTAAATTTCATACTGTTCACAATTGTAGAAAACCATTTTCTAAAAATAAAATCATATTGTTAATTATTTAAAGTTTACATATATATTTTAAAATACCCTTTTTCCAAAATAATCAATAATATTCATCCCATATTTATCTATAAATTTTAAAATCACAATTTTTACAACAATATGAAATAAAAAATTTATTTATTGTAGGGGATTAAAAAAAGTATCTAAGGACTCATTACATAGCCCCTTATAACACTGGCATTGGACCTAAGTGTAAGGTGTTCTATGGTGATGGAATATTGGAGAAACTCAACCAATATTTCATAGGTGGTGATTTCTATCATATTTAACTTATCCCTTAGGCAATTCCATTCAAGCTTCACATGGTCAATATCCGCTTGGGTTAGATTTAGAATAAATCCTAGAGATGCTACCTCATTCCCAAGATTTGAAAGATGACCTTCGTACAACTCGAGTCTACTGTATGAGGACATTGACTTTTATTTCTGTATAAATTAACTACGATCACTTGTATTTATAAATAATAATTGTAACATCGCGATTTTTTCTTCCAACACTCATATTGACCAATGGTCATATAATAGCTGAAGCCCAAGAATCTCATTTAATTATACTAACTTCATTAATTAAAGGATATAGTAATGTTGAGTATAAAATAGAAAACAAATTTATGAACTAAATATTATTAAAATGTTTGGGTCATTACAATATACACAAGATGAAATTTTTAATGAGGTATTGTCATTAAAAATATATAGTTATTCCATATAGTCTTACACTTTCTCCTGTTGTGATCATTTATCTAATGAATTGTGTATTGAGAGATTATAATGATTTATTTATTGTATAATTTATAGAAGATATTATTATTAATTCATAAATAATGGATGAGTAACAAGATCAATTAAAAATTTACTAGAGACCTTAAGGAAGGACAAACCATATGAAAATTTTATAATGTTTATATTTATTATTTAGAGGGTTTATTTTATATTAAATATAATCATTATCAATGGCATATCAATGGATCAATAAAATATAGAGGCAATTGATCATCGGTCCAAACCAAAAATGGTGACTCAGATCCATAGTTTTCTTGAATTAGAAATATATTATTTATGTTCTCTAATTAATTTATCGTGCTTATGTAATCTAGACACCATATTAACTCAGAAGGTATCTATGTTCATTTAGATATATTAATATGTTGAAAAATAAAAGGAACTAAAATAATAGCTTATTAATGCACTAATTGTTAAATTATTTAATAGTGGAGAATGTTTTTTAGTTAATAGTGATGCATTGATGAATGTAATAGGGTACATGCAATTGAAAAATTACATGTGCATAACAGATGTATCATGGAAATTGATTGTTAGCAATCAATTCTACCGAAATATTTATTTAGTGTTAGTTGTGTTATTTTTTCATGAAATATATTGTGTAAATATATATATATATATATATAGGATTTTGTGATATATATTTTGATCATAAGTGCGTATAGTATATATTCTCATATAATGTAGTTAACTTGAACCATATTAGATTTTGTGGATCTCATTAAATATTATAACATCATAATAAATTACGACCCATGGAAAGTGAATAAGATGAGAAATGGTTTATGTCAAAGGGATGATGAAATTTCATCTTTAATGGGGATCACAAATTATATAATATTTTTTGTTTTTGAAAGGATTGATCTCTAACTCATGAAGGAGTGGGAAAATATTATCTTTTTAAAATAACCATTCAACTATATATCAATTTATAGATTAAAGTTGAGATAAGAGGAGATATAGAGATATAGAGTAGGGTTACAATGTTATTGTGATTAGAATTGATTATGATGGAATGATAAGGTTTAATACCATATATGTGTCATATAAAAACCATATTTTAATAAGGATTTAATTGAGGAGGCTCATAGTTATTCATTTTCTATTAATCTTGTATGTATTGAGATGTGTAGAAATCTACAAAGGGTAGTTATCGTGGGGTGAAATAAATTGAGATATTGTAGAGTTTTTTCTCATTACATATTCTGTTAGGTAGTTAAGGATGAATGAAACAAATTAAATGGTATATTATTACAAGGACCCAAACCATAATGAAAATTAGAGAACATATCAAGAATTTTTTATAACACTATCCTAAATATCTAATAAGAAATAATTATATATGGGATGTGTTTTATCCACTTATGAATCCATCAAAGTTTGTAAAAATTAGAGATTATTCCTTTATGGATTATATTTTTTTTATATAAATAAAAAAAGTGGTACTATTTTAGGGATTACAAAATTCTATTGTATTGGATCAGGATATGGGGTTTGTATTGATATGTTTGTAGTGTCTTCAATAAGCTACAAATGTGGAGTTAATTTTCCACAATGTGAATCATCCTCTGATAGATGCTCTAAATTATATAAGAATAAAAACCCTATAGAATATGCAAAAATATTTTTAAGCAGATTTTAAATGTGGTTGCGAAAACACCTCCATATAATTTAGGTTTCAATGCAAAATAAATTTAACTTAATAATTCAGATGGCTTTTTATGAGTCCCTCAAAATAAATAATTTTATAACTCCAATGATATTAGATTTTGTTTGAGAATTAATTCTATTGGGATATACTCTTTATAATGAAATACAAAAGAATTTTATTTGTAATTGAAAACATAAATAAGGTTTCTTCAAGTTGACAGAAATGTTCTATTGAATATTTTCAGCATGACCTGGATTTTGATGTTAGTGATATGTTTTTCAATCAATTTTTACATTGAATATGTTTATGGGATTCAAGAAGATACAATAATTTATAATTATCTATATTTTCCCCTTTTATATTCTTGATTGATTTAGGATGGTTTTTGATCATTTGGATCTTCAACCAAACCACTCTAAAGTCCATGATGTGACCCATGTATCTCCTCTAGGTAATAATACACTTGATCATTCACATTTATTAAAAAATAGATTATACTAGAAATTGATGATCATTCCCATAAAAAATATATAAATGATTTAAATTGTAGAGTGAAATTTTTATAATATAAGACCGCTCACCATGTCAATGTATAATGTGGATATTACCTACTTAGGGGAGCTATATGGAAACCAATGTATATAATGTGGTTGGACTATCCTCATATATATTTATCATAATGTTAATATTTAAAGGGATAATCAATTTTAACAGGGCTAGAGTGTAACGCCATGTGATTTTCTAAAATATTCTTTTTTATATTTATTTAATTTCTTTGATAGGATTTGATTCATATGGAACCAGTTTTTAATGAGTCATGATAGGATATTAGTATTATTGATTATACAACGATGTTATTACATTACTATTAAATTTGGTGGTATGAATTGGTTTAAAAAAATTTTAAAAATAATATATAAAGGTTTTAGATAAATAAAATGCATTTAAAATATGTAATAAAATTTTAGCAATGTTATTATATACTGTAAAAAAATTTGTTCCAAAATGATTTTTATTTTTTTATATGAAAAAATAATGAAAATAATATTTTGAAAATGTATTTTATTTATTATAGGGAATTTGAATCATTTTTTTAAAAAAAATTAATTTTTTTTCATGTTTCGTGTAAAGAATTTTTTGAATAGATTAATTTTTCGATGAATATTGAATATTAATGAATTTTATTAATGAAAATTATTCATTTCATTCATTTACAGTGTAACATATTATTTCAAATTTTTTAAATTAAATTTAATTCATTTTTGTTATTATTATACCAGTTTAATTTAATATAATAAAATTCATGTTGATATTTTATATTCAAAAATTATATACATATGAAAATATTATATTTCAAAACAGAATTTTTGGTATGTCTTCATGTTTAATTTTAAATTAAAATTTTACACTTATTCCATTGGAATTTGGAAAAATGGATTCCATTTTTATAATAAACATAAATTATATTCTATAATAATTTCAACCAAATTATGGTTCAAACTTATTATTAAAAATAGTAATAATTAATTAATATGTTTATGGTTAATTGCTACTAATGTAGGTAAAAATAAGTGGAAAAAAGGTAAAATGATATGAAAATTCAGGAAAATCCCATGTTATTGAAATATTTTTCTCTTATTTCATATATTTATTGATAATAAGAATTTTTTTAGCTTTTTGGAATTTTGATAAAATGGCTAAACATTTCTCTATTATAAAATTCCAAGTGTGTTCTCTCCCCCACTTATATAAAGGTCACCACCATCCTAACCTCTATACACATACAAATCCTTTTGCTTCATCAATTAACTACCTAGATATATTCAATACATACCAACCCATATCCATGAGGAATTTTTATTTTTTACTAATACTTAATAATAAGGATTTATCATCAATCCTAAGGGGGTTTCCAGAAGTGAAGCTATTGTTCTTAAACAAGCATTAATTATTTAATATTTTCATAAACCTATATATAAAATTATCAAAATATTATTATAAAATAATATCATTATATTAAATATATATATTTATTTATTTATTTAAAAACCTTTATCCATCTTCTAATCAGTAAATGTAAAACTAAACTATTGATCATTTGTATGAAAGATTACACCCTCATGAATCAATGTAATTCATTTTCCATCACCACCTCTCACAGACAGAAATAATTATGTATTTAACATATTTATATTATATTTCAAACATAATATCAATTCTCTAATTATACTATGAACTCTGCCTTCTTAATTTCATATTTATTTGTAAATGATGACATCACACATGCATACGTGTGGACAACCGACTCCATGAAATGTTATGATACATGTTTCATTTTATTATGAAATTGATTTTAATAAGGATATATTTAATGAAAATATAATATCAATATTATATATAAATGATTCTTTAAATGTTATATGTTATTTACTATTCATTTTTCTATTCATCAAGGAAAATGGAAGCATCATTCATGCCTATATACGAACTACCATCTACATGAGCGTTGTTAATAATTTTCTATCTTGAGAATTAATCGTTTAATAAAAATACATATATAATTAATATATATTATATTTATATCGTGGTAAAAAGTATTGATTTTATTTAAACCAGATCAATTTAAAAGGATGAAATGTAACTCCTTTAGTTTTTCATTATTGATTTATTTCAAAATAAATTTAATTTATTTAATGTCTTGCATTGCATGATACAACATGTTAATATTGATTGATATAAAAAAATGTTTATATTGTGTTATAAATAACACCTATATTAGTTTTTGTTACATTCAACACTGGTATAACTTGTGTTACACACAACAATGCTGTTCTTTGAAAGCTTGTGTTACCAATAAGAACATGTTTTATTGAATACTATTAATATTAAAATTAAAAATGAATGATACCTCTGAGTTGTAATTTTTTTTATAAATAACATTATCTCTTTCAATAAAATATATTAATAAATTAGCATGTCACCAACTAATTACAAATTAAAAAAATTTGAATATAATTAATATGGATTAAATATATATATCTATATATATACTCTGCAATAATGAATTTTATCCAACTAAATTAAACTATATTATATAATTGAATTATCTCAATAATGTTTAAATATTATAAATTCCCATAAATATTTCACCTTCATAAAATAGATTTTATAGTCATCGAATAAGAAAAAAATTAAATTTCATGCATAAAAAAGATGTATTTTTCTAAATATATTATTCCCTCTTTTTAATGGTGGAATTATTTTACAACAACGATTTGAAAAAAATTATATAATTTTAAAAAACAATAAATATATTTTTATATAGGAATTTCAATGTTATCTTAATGTGAATTTTTTGTATTTTCCTGAAATGCATTATTTTTTAATGTATATTGAAAAATACTGAATTGTAATTGAAAACAACTTTTACATTTTATATTTTTACACAACTAAATTAAATATTAATGTGGAATTAAATTATAAAAAATTCAATTAAACAAATTTTTTTCCAATTTATGAAATATTAATCAACTTCACATTGAAATTGGATATAAAATCATTTCAATCGATTGAATATTATCACTGTAAAAAACTGTTCTCTTGAACCATCTGCGATATTAATGCAAAATAATTTTTTCCACTTATCTGATTGGAATTTTTAAAAATTTATTACATATTTGGATTCATAAAAAAATATAATTTCTATTGAATAATATTTTCATGAAAATTATTAGTGGATACAGTTAAAATAATCATTGCGATAAAGAGACAAGTGTGTTTACTAAGGGAATAACCATTCATATTAAGGAGAAAAGTAACTAAGAAACTTGTAAAAAACCATTTTATGGGTATATTTTTACAATATATCATAATTTTATGAAAATATTTATTTCTGTTTGGTAAATAATGTAAGGGATACCTCACCATAATTTTTCCCTTTGGGTATTTATAATAATTCCACTCCTCCCTCATTATAAAAGGTCATTCACCATCCTAACTTCATAACACATCTCAAGAAATTTAAATAGTAACTTCTCAATAGAAAAGTCTTCCCAAATTACATTATCCAATCATAGAATCCTCACAAACCAATGATATTCATTCTTCCATTTCACTACTTGAGGATGAGAATAATGATGAAAATGTAGTTTATATAATATATATATATATATATATGATATGTATGATATATTTATACTTTTTTAATTTCTACATGACAAATACCTTAAGGGTTTCCATTTAGTGAGAATAATATAACACAATTCCCATGTACGGCAGAAAACTGTCTCACGACGCGATGTGATACATTCATGAATTACATTGAATGTATTATGGATGTTTTTTATTTAATTAAATTATTTATAAATATGAATAATTCTACTAAAAATATAATATATATATATATATATCCTTTTTTCAATTCATTAAACTGTTACAATAAAATTCAAAATATGTTTTTTCATATGTATAGTCTACTATCTCCATTAATGGTGTATTTAACTTAATGTTTTTATATTTTAGAAATTATCATAAATACATATATATAATAAATATTTATTATTTTCATATAATATATTACATTCTAGAAATGGGTATATCATGATCAAATAAAGAGGACCCAAAATAACGTGAAAAAAACATAAAAACCAAAATAGTTATTACACGAAACATATCAATAACCTAGAAATGTTAATAAAAAGAAAATAGAATTTCATATTCAAATAATATATTGTATTCCATACAAAAATGTTTTCAAATTTTAGAATTATAATAAAATTATTTTTATTAATTATTTTTTTGCATGTATGAAAGAAGTCGTGTCTTAAGGTAAAAGGATTTCTTGTATCACTTTTATTTCTATGAAACATATGTCATATTCAGAATATATATCTTTCATGAAGTGTATATAATTACCAATCAAATTATATATAATTAATTAAATTTATATCATGATATTAAACATTTAAATTTATTTATTCTTTCATGGATCTCACAATTTGAAAATTAATCAAGTAGTAATGGATTTCTATCTCACCATTATTTTTCATGAGACACAAGACATGTTTAACATCCATTTCATATTTTTGGTATGTATAATTCCTCTAAATGTATTTTCTAACTCTTCCTTTTAGAATTAGTTGGATTTACATATCCATTTTATTTTATATCATTCATGGGTTTTATGGTTATACTGTTTCAAAAGCATGAAGTGATTATTATCTCATCTTTTTTTAAGACACATGTTCTCTTATTCACCTATAATATTTCAGAGGTGTGCATAATTCCCCCTTGAAATTTTATATCATTAATATATTTCATTTCATAATATTTTATACTTTGTATAATGTAATTATAACATGGTTATTTTAATTCAATATTACCAATGTGGTGTGAGTCTATTGTTATAATTTCATCGATTATCAAGATTATATATTATTATTCTTTCATTGATGAAATATTCTAATCCAGATTTCAAATATTTTAATGAAATTTAATGTACTATATTTATTCATGATATCATTAGGTAAATTTAGAAACATCAAATTGTTGGTAATTAAGATAATTTAGATATTATTTTAAAGAAAATATATCCCCAGTTCTCTTTTTAGTTAGAAATATGATTTATTCAGAAAACATTTTCTATGAAAATATATTTAAAATTGTTTTAAATATATATTTTAAATACATTTTCAATGAAAACTATTTTTAAAATATTTTATTTTTTTCAAATATGTTGAATATTGTTTCAAATAATTCTTTTTAATTATTCACAATTATTTTCAATGATAATTATATTTAAAAATTTTTATGTTTTAAAAAGTGTTTTTAAAAGAGGAATGATATATCCTTAATTTATTTTAAATGTCTTATAATGATAATTATATACATTCTTATAGATTAATTTAATATAAAAGGATTTTAATAAATTCATAGAGTCCACTATATGTTTTTAGTATTATTATCCATTGAAATGGTTTTAAAAATTTCTTATGATTTAAATACAATTTTTAAAATAGAATCATATATTTTCCTCAAGAAATTTTTTTAAATTAGAATTAAAAACTATTTTCCATATTATAATTCAAACATTGTTATATAATATGAATTATTGGGGGTATGATCCAATAACACCATTCATCTTCTTTATTTAAATGGTTTATTCTTACGATTTCATGTTGGTTATGAAACATATTTCTCTTCCACAGGTTATACAACAATAAACTGATAATGAAACATAATTCATTTCACTGGTTATGAAATTATTAATTGATTACAAAAAGGATATATTTTCCATAGGTTATGGTATCATGAAATCATTATGTTTTCAATTTCATTTCATGGGTAATGAAACGATGTTTTTGAAACCAATCTCTTAGTCTATATCATGATATAACGAATTGTTTCTATATTATGCAACAATTTTTTATCATTTAATTACGCTAATGGTGGGATATATATCTACCAACAATGCATTGTAAAAGGTTAAAATCTTTATGATCTTATAGATTAAATGGGTGGTCAAACCATTCCAATAAGGGAGGGTACATGGGTGGTCATAAAAAATGTAAAGGGGGTACACTGGTGGTTAGCCCATGCCCATAAATGAGGGTACATGGGTCCTTATTCAATGCTTGTGAAGGAGGGTACACAGGTGGGAATCATAATCCCAAATCAGGTACATTGTTTTCATCCAAATCCTAACATGTTATAAATGTCTTGTTGGCGATACTGGACATGTGATTTTTTTTGTTTATTTGTTTTGAAAAATTCGGCATCTTATTCTAAGGTGATGCTATTAGGCTCATTATCTTTTATTTCATTATGATTCATACCTAATTAACATACATTAATTATTCCATCTCTTAATTAGATGATATTTTATATGTAGAGTTTAATATTAAAATGTAATGTTCATATTATCACACCCTAATGTTCATGATAATGCTTACATATCTCCATGATTTACCCATACTAAAAAATTGATCTCAACCACCCTTACGTCTCGTTTCCCCATGTTATAAGGAATGGGTTTTTTTAGGGTGAGTATCACAAGGGGGGGAGAATTGTATACCCATTTAAAATTTCTATAAAAACATATAATTAAAAACCACCAAATAATTAAAACAAGCCAAAAAATAAGAATAGAAGATTTATATATGTACTTATGTTTTAAATGATTTTTTAAAGACTAACTATGTCTCAGTTAAAATAATATGAAAAATATTTTTACTTCTAAAATCAATTTTTTAATAAAAATATTATATAAATACTAAATAAGATTTAATATAAATCTAGTGGTTTTTATTATAGTTCAAAAAAATTAGTTTAATTCATTGAAATGAAACAAAATAACACATCGTAGAATAAATACAAGAGATTCAGTCTCAAGGCAAGGTTTGATACACACCACACAGATATCACCTGCCTCTAAGTAGATTGTATAAAGATAATTTGGATCCACAACATGCATCATGTATTCTCAACAGCATAACAGCTATAAATGTCCCACAAGGACCTCATCCACAATATCTATGGGAAATAAAATAATCCAATTCCAAACATGGACTTCTTACCCAACATTGTGGTTATAAAGGGTAAAGAGAGTAATTAAAATATTTAGTATCTTTTTGTTATAACACATGATTCTATGTGTGTTTGATAAATATGGTAGGCCACACATTTCTCCAAAAAAGGAAATATGATTTAAAAGATAGTATAAAAATAACTAATGTATAGTGTTTCTCTTTCTCATGGCCTCTATATATTGAGACTCCTAAGAAGTATCTTGTATAAGAGAATGAGTCTATTTTTAAAAAATTGATGTAAAATAGAGCTTCATAAGGTTAATTATTCTGCCTTCAGGAGAGGATATATATGTTTTTTAGGATCCAGATTTTTCAGATCCATGTATATATAAGATGCATAATTTATGCCCTCTATAAATTCTCACACTTCACAACACTTTTAACATGTGAGTTTGTATTTATGGGTTTTCATGATGGAGTAACCTTCTATAATTAAAAATAGTAAGATATAGTATATATTTGAATAAAAATGATCTAGAACATATACACCTCATAATGAATGTTGAAAAATACATCGATTCATTTATGTAATATTTTAAGAATAATCATTAAAATAATTATCACCATTAAATTAAACAATATAGAAGTTATAATAATTTAATCTTAATATACAAGAATAGTGAAAATAACACATCAAATGGTGAGAAAACTCAACCAATCATTCGTCTTGATTTTTACATAAGATGGTTGTGAGTTTGGCCAATAGTGAGTCTAGATAATGGATGCTAATTCTCAATAGTGACTCATATCAGTGGTGAGTATTCTCAACAATGACTTTTCTTAGTACTTTTACAACATTTATTATGGTAGGGAAATTTCTATGTTTGGTCATATGGTATTGGGTCATCCTCAGTGGTGAATCCCTTTTTTGATTAATCCTTTTCCATATATAGAAAAAATCCATTAGGATGGTGGCTTTTCATTCCTATAGGAAACTCAACATCAATGATCGACCACATGCTAATAAGCTAATCAAAAGGATGAAAAAAAATTATCATGTATAAAATGATTGAAAAGAATGAAATTATATTTTATTAAATTATAAGGGAAAGTGAATAGGGATATCCAACCTCAGATTCATGGGGCGACGACAATGCACACCCAGGATCACTCTATGCGTGTTTTAAAATTTCAACTCTACCATGAATAATACTTAACCAACAAAAACCCCTAACAAAAAAATGTTAAAACGATAACAAATTAGAAGATGTACAATGGTTTACTGATGGAGGAAAATGCGCCAGTAGAGGGGAGACAGGGCTGCATGCCGTACGGAGGGAGTTTGCAATCGAAGGTTGGTTGCCAGAGATCTCGAGGTGCACCGGAACAAGGAATAGGGGGTGCGATTATGGGCTACACAAAAACAGGGGGGTCACACCACTGCTTCAAGAAGGAGGAGGGTGTGTGCACCAAAACATGGAATGGGGAATTCAAGATGACTATATAGATAATGGAGGTTGACTGAGGAGGCACCAGTAGGGTATAGGTGATGCCAACCGGGGTGGAATGTTTCACACTAGGTGGAGGGGGTATGACATTGACCTAAGGAGGAGGGGAGCATGTCGGGCTGGCCAAGAGGAGGGAGAATTAAGTCCCTAACAATAAATAAAATAAATATAAATTTTTTAGATGATGATAATAATAATATGATTTATAATAATTAAAATAAAAACATAATAAATATATTTTAATAAAAATAATATTAATAATAATAATAATCTCATTATTCTAACTATTTTTTATTTTAAAATGATTCTGAAATAATTGTATTTTCTTATTTTACTTTGCGTTAACGTAACTGTTTATTTCTATAAATAATTATTTTAATTCATACAAGGAAATAAGAACAATAATTTGACTAAGCCACACAGCTTCGTATGGGCCCTACACGGGCACCATTCATTGAAACACCCACAACACTTATTTATAAAAAAATATTTAAACATTCAACCGAGCATGGCCAACACCTCGATAATGCTTTCAAAACCTATATAAAATATTAAAATAAAAAAATAAAAATTATATCTAATGTAAGGCTGTAATAATGTATATCTTTAATAACTCTCTAACTAAACAAAAAAGTGGAGGATAGAGTTCGGTGAGAGTTTATGTTGTTGTGAATATGGAGGAGAGAATATTTCTTTTTATATATGTTGAGAATGTGGGAATAAATAGACAAGATGGAGACTTATAGGATCATGACAATTTTTTTCCTATGGAAATGAAAGACACAGTGAATCTAACAATAATGAAAACAATGTATGCTTCAGTTAACACAATGGACGGTAATATTGGCCTCCATAATATATAATTGACTATTTAATTAATTAAATGTGGAAACTATGATCATTAGGTAAATAGAAGTCTTAGAGTGAAAACTCTTTAACAAAATCACCAATGTGGTTTGAGTAATGTTTATATTTTTAATGATGAAGATATAACAGATGATAAGTGAAAGGAATGAGGAATTAAAGAATAAGAAGATGATGTTTAGTTAATTATTTGAAATAAAATGTTTAATGAATGATGTATTTATGTATTAGAGTACAATTATTGTATTATCTAATCTATGAAATATACAGGGACTATTTGGGATATGTGTTTTTGTTAATGATATGAAATTGTATGTTGAGTGGTAATGATGACCTATAAAATAGATTTAGTTAAAGGATTTAATTTTTGGGAAAAAATATTATAAGGGGAAAAAAACCCTTACTATGTTCCTAATGTTGAGAATATGGTGGTTGTTCTGGATAAAATGATTTTCGATAAAAATAAAGTAAATTTGATAGTATTTTTCATCATGGAAATAATTTAATGATTTGTTAACAATGTGTTTTATTCTATAATGATTGGTGTTCTTAGAAATTTTTTATTTAAGGAATTTATCTAAAAATATTTTGAATAATGATGCTATCATTTTTTTCATAAGAATTTATAGTAATTCCTATTATTACCATATTTCTAGAGAATACATAATGAAGGTATTCACATAATTGTAATGTGAATACATATAAAACATTATGATATGTGGTGGGATAGTATTAAAATGTATTTGGGAGATTTAGTAATCTTCATTCTAATATTTTATATTTTTATCATTTAGTTGGATCAAATGGTTATGCATTTCTAAAATATGTTTAACATTGAATGATCTTTTAGTGATTAATGTATTATTTAACTGTATGAATATTCATAAATCTTGAATAACCATTCCTAAAATTTTTTAATTGAGGATAATGAATGAAATATTGAATGAAATATAATTATATTAATGGATTTTATGATCCATTAGTACTTCAGAAATAAAACATTCACCTTCATTTGAGAATGAGAAATAATGTCGAAATTAGTCATCTTAAAACAGAAGTGTTTGGTGGTATATATGAAATGGTATAAAATCAAATAAGTGTTTTGTTCATGAAAATTCATCAACTATAGGAAAATTATATTGAAATAAAATTTGGATATGTTATTATATTTTTGAATGATATCAATGACCATTTTCGTTCCTCAATGATTTATGAATTTTTTTCATTAAACTTCTCTAGATCACCCAATTTTTTTTATAATTATTTCTATCAGTCTCTATTATTATTTGACTTTTAGTTTTATCATAAATGCCCAATTATTAATTTCCCCCAATGTTATCATATATGGAAGCTATGTTGTCACTTACTTTTGGTAATTTTTATGTTTCCAAAATTCAATTTATAAGGTAAGCGTCATTGTTCAATTCTTGTATTTGGGTTTCTATTAAAGGAATACACAAATATTTAACCCTCTAATGACCCATAATAACATAATGGGGGAAATTTATTTTAAGAGGGAGAACGTAACATACACTCCTTCTATGAAATACAGTTAGAATAAATTTAATTTCCTTGATTGATTTCAATACACGATAGACCATGTAATGATTTATTTAGACACTAAACCATGTATAGGATTCATTATATGAGACACCAATATTTTCTTTTATTTCATGAAACACTGAGTCAACTTGGATTAAAAGCATCAATGACTTTCTTCGATATCCAGTATGACATGCCAGATCGAGTTTTAATGAATATTATTAATATTATTTTTTAAAAATTAAAATAACATCATAGACATAAATTTAGTGGGATATAAATATAATTAACTATTTTATTTTAATATATCATTGAATTCATTTGTTTTTAAATAATTATAACTAAAAATAAAATCCAATTGGAAATAAACCAAAAATATTAAAAAATATTTTATTTACAGAAATGAATTTTTTGAAAAATAATTAAAAATAAATAGTATTACTGAATGACCAATATGAAATATATTTTTTATATATTGAATATTTTTTTACATTAATCCAATATATTTTATAGCTATAAGATAAAAATGTAACAAAATTTTATAAATAGAATGTTTCATATCTTTAAAGGTAGTTTGGCCTCCTTTTAAAAGAAAACATATTTTAAAACATTATTTTGAAAATGTTGTATACTGACTAAAAATTATTTTTTTATTAAGAAAGACAATTTTGAGGTAAAAGTGTGAAACCATAAGTTCCAACAAACACCAAACATAGCCCAACATAAAAAAACCAGAACCAACCTCTTCCAAGTAAAAGCAGCAACCACTAGCTCCAAAGAAGGACTAATCGGCGATCCCGTTCAAGCCTGGTCCCTCCTGATGGAAAGCCATCCCTCTGAATCAGCCACATCCCAAATGACCATCAGAGGAAGTAGCAGCGTGCTCTAACCAGCCGAATCCAATCTAACCCTCCATCATTTCCACCCACAATAAGGATTGTAACTCAACAAAGCATTAGTTAGGGAATAATTAAATAGAATAATTGAAAACCAATTGAGTTCTACCAGAATTCATATCCACAAACAGTTTCCAGGTTAAATTAGAGACCTTTAAAAGTGGATCCCCCCTTATCAGATCTTCAAAAGATAAGGTCAGCTTATTCTAGATCTTCATGTACTCCTCGAGTCTGATCAACCCCTTGTTGAAGCCTCCAACCAAGAACGTGTCCTGTTTGTCAACCCAAAAATATTTTTCTTCATTAAGGTCCACTTCCATATTCCGGCCCATCATCTTGGCCGCATCCTCTTATGATGCATTGAGAAATAGCACCTGCTCTGTCACTACATCATCCGAACTTAGAACCAGGTCTGAGGAAGTTTCAGGCTGTTCCCATGATTTTAGTGGACACCTGACCTCCTTTTCCATTTTCTCAAAAATTATCTTCCTTGCTAACCGGGTCCTCAAAGGAGGAGGCAAGGAGGAATAATATTGCATGCCCCTCATTCTCCTCTTACTCCTGTTTCTTCTTGATCCGGGCTCTTCATCAGAAAACCTCCTACTGACTTCGTCTATTTCCGTCTCCCCTCCACCGAGAGAATACTCTGGGTGAACATGCCCCAAGGTACAACCTCCTAGAGTGAGGCCATAGATGCTCCTACAGTTGTATTTACCTTCCTCAGCCAACACAGATGGTTCCACTCTCGGATCCACATCATTCAGTCCTTCAAACCGGTTGCTCAAGACGACAGGGGGCTGGGTAGACGAAACAACCCCTGGCAGAATTCCAGAGCCCAAACCCCCTGGAGGATGGTCACCTAAGGGGGCAGCAGACTTCCCATCCTTCTCCCCTGCATTACTTTCCTTATTCTCCCCCCCTCTAGTGCTGGGAACCAGTTCAAGGAGCATGGATCAGCACAGACCAATTCAGTGATGATCAGTAGGGGCTGCTCCGCATCATCTATATTTGTTGAATGGTCAAGACCAAACCCCATGAATTGATGTCCACCACTGTTATCATTATCTTGAGTCTGCAAGGAGGGCTCCATTGCCTCCCTAACAACATTAGTATCAAAGACATTAGCCCTAAGATCATCCTTTAGTCTGCTAAAAACACTAGACACCGAGGGGTTTTCACCCTGCTTTGCAGCTGGAGCGAAGTGTTCATCAATAATGAACCCATTTCCTCTTGGCTCGTGATCCCCTTTCGAAATACCTATAGCCTTTACAACATCGAATTTCTGGAGGCCATCACGTCGACAGCAAGCCATGGTGTGACCCAATCTATGGTAAACCAAACAAAAATCCATCCAATGATCGAAGATCACCGGCTACTTGCATCGGATTTCCTCAACAGCATCAATCCAGATCGTCTCCACCGGCGCTCTAGAGGTATCAACCTCCACGCACATCCTTGGGTTAATCGGGTGGCTAACCGATGCTTTACGGGAATCAACACACAGAAAGTGCCCAACCATGTTCCCCAACACACGCATGATCGCTGGGTTTTGAAAGGAAAGGGGAAGCAGGGAAAAGCTAACCCAGACCGGAATGAGAGGGGAATCGTGGTTCATTTGAAAATCATAGGTCCATCTGCATAAATTAAAATCATACCTTCCACACATCCTGGGAGCGAATGACATTTCACGAACCATGTACTCCGATGAAGAGCAACAGACCATCAAACATCGCTTATCCAGCAAACCAACAACCGGCTGAAACTGAAGTCCCCAAGATTTGGCGACGAACCTGTCAAAATCGTCCACCGAAGGTCGAAACTTCCTGAATCGCGCAATCAAGGTTAGATCGAGGAGATTTTCAGCTTCCGAGATCTCCTGAGATGAAAGAGGGACCATGGGGTCACCGTTCGGAAATCCATGATCCTTCGGGCCAATCTGAATCTTAGGGAACGGGAGATACAAATCTGGGTCAGCAAATCGGGTGAAACGATTCTGCCTCAAGACCATCTTCTCATCCCCCCCTCCAGCTTACATCAGAGGGGGGGGGGGGAGCCGCCAACCCCATTAGGGTTAGGCGACCATCATCTCAATTTGGTGAAAATGTTGTATAAAGTTTTTGAAAAAATGTATTAACTTAAAAAATATACTTGTTTTATTTTTTAATATTTTCATGAAATTTATTTATTTTTATGAAAAATAAAAAATAGAAAATTTTAATTGTATTCATATTTTTCATTTAATTTATATTTATAGATAAAATTAAATTTAATTAGGTTTTAATGTAAGTTTAAATCATTAATACATATATAAAAAAATTATTTAATTTTAATCAATATCCCATTAGAATAGGATTTAAAAACATTTCATTTTTTGGAAAATTTTGAATTCAAAAACATGTTGTCTCGTCCGTACTATGAGTTTAATTTTAAATTAAATTCAACAACTTCTATGATTACAATTTAGACAAAATTATTCAATATTTTTTATAAAAAATATTTATAATGTATAATAAGACCAACATAATTTTTACAATTATTATATGTGAAAAAAGATAAAATAATCACAGTGCTAAAAAGAAAAAATGAGGTTCCATGTGACTAAACCTTAATCTTAAGATGAAAATGAACATGAAACCTATCCAAAATCCACCGAGTGGAAAAATTTAGTCCATAACACTATTTTATATGTCACGACCCATCCTCGAGGCCCATACTGTGACTACCCCATGCCCGCCTTCCATAGGCCTGGGGCTGGCGACTAGCACCAAAGGCGTAAAACCCAAAAGAAGGGAAGGCATTGCCTTTAAAGAGTGACAAACACCACAGAGTAAGAATGTGAATTAAACACTATGTAAAACTGGGTACAAGGTAAGTGCTAAAAGAAAATGGGCCAGTATACAAACACAACTGAATGTACAGTATAACTGAAAAGAAAGTATTGAAACAGAAAGTAAAACAGTAACACCGAGTCGTCCTCCGGAAATCCCACCTGAAGGGTGGGTACAGATAGTCTCCTCATCTCCTCGGTCCGACCGCCCACTCCGTGTACGTCCTGCCATGTTGTCCACCTCCGGGTACCGTCTAGAACTACAAGCCTCCACCTCGATCAGTGTTGTCTGTCATCTCCATCCAACACAACGTAGTGAAGGCATATCCCGTGAAGGGGTTAGTATACGATACTCAGTAGGGACCGCGAGACCCCCGAAGGCCACTCAGAATCCACAAAGGATAAAACACAAAGAAAAGATACAATCATGAAGTATCAATAACACTACTTAGGTATATGCCCACACATCTACCTAAGTCATCAGTTACAGTTTGGCTCCTGCTCCCAAGCACCACACGGTCCACAAAGGAAAGCACAACCCAGTCCACAAGGATAGCATAACTCAGTCCACACAGGAAAACCACAACCCAGTCCACAAAGGAAAGCAAGTAAACCACATTAATGATAATGATTGTGAATCAGGACTCAGCTCACCTAGGTATACACTTAGTAAGGTGACAGATATGATCATATGTAGCCACAGATTCATCTATGTTGTCGGACCCACATAGGATACAAGACCAGCTAAGCTATCAAACCCACAGAGGATACAAGACCAGCTACTCTACCAGACCCACATAGGATACAAGTACAGAGTCAAATACTACTGGACCCACATAGGATACAAGAACAGTAGTCATTTCCATCAAACCCAAAGAGGATTCTAGTACGGTCATCGTCACTACCGAACCCACGGAGGATCCATGTACAGTCGTCCTCGCTGCCGAACCCACAAAGGATCCAAGTGCAGTCATTATCATCGCAGCCAGCTCTAGGGTTCCCGCACACAGCACGCTCGATTCTGGGAGGGTCCGCTCCACGAGCCAAGTGGTCGATACATCAACTGTCATGAATTCCAGAGCTGATGTATCAAAAAGTTCCATCTCATCAAAAGGAACTCAACCCGACAGACAGCACGTCAATCGGACGCCCAATCTTAGAGTTATTGGCTTTTTCGTCCTAGGGGTCTGGTTGGTTTTTAAGATAAAACCAACCCGACCATACTCCAGCTGCGTCCAATCCTCAAAGGGATTAAGAGAAATGAACCGTCTCACTTATAAGAATACAACGAAGTCAACGGCACGTCAATCGGACGTCCGGAGCTCATTTTATAAGCATTTCCGCTCTATGGGCCCGATTGGTTTTGTGTTCGAACCAACCCGGTCGTACACAAAGTTTTCTGAAACCTTGAGTGCAATATACAAAAACAACCGTCTATTTCCAAGGATCCCAACGTAACTTACTATGTGTTGATCAGAGGTTTGTAGCCCATGTTATAGGAAATTGACTGGAAACAGTCCGAAGTTGGGGGTATGTACCCGGCCCAGCCCGGCCCAACCACCCCCCCTGGGTCGGCCCCCATCGGGCCGACTGGACCCAGGTCCGGGTCCGGCCCGGCCCGGTCCATGCGACGCTCCCCGGCACGGCTGGGCGGGGTGCACTAGCTCGGCCGGCGATCGAGAATGGGGGGATGCGGTCCCACCTTCCTTTGCACTACGGAGACGAAGCGGGTAATGTGTCCTCCTCCGGATCTCGTGTAGCCGCTGGATCCGAACGCCTTCCACCGTGCCAGCGTGGTGTACCGGAAGCCCCTTCCGTGGACCACCGGATGCGCTCCGGTGGTCCGATTTACCCGCCGTCTGCACCTGCAGCTCTCCAGGGACTTGTTCTTCACTGTGATGGATTCTATATGCCATTATGGCCCCGTTATATTGCTTCCCGTCAACACGTGTACAGATAAACAAACCACAAATGGTCTTTGGGCGTGTTTGTTCGGCCCGCACCCTCCGCGTTAGTTGATACCAAAATGGTCTAACAACAATAATGTCCAACGACAAACGAGGCACAAAAATTAGTTAGGATTGAATTTAATTCCCAAAAATTTCTCCCACAAAATAATAATCCCAAAACTGCAAATAATCATTCTAAGATAAACTTGATAATGAGTTGATCCGTGTTCATGTTTTAGAGGAAAACAAACATGGGAATATTAACATTCTCAAAATAAACCCCTACCTCCTAGAAGTTCGTTGTCACACATTCATCCTCAAGGGGGGTTAAGGTGTCGGCGTCACATTCTGCCTCCGATATTTAAAAGGCGTCAAAGAAGAAGAAGTTCCTTCGGTGTTCTTCATTCCTCACAGGGGCAGAAGTCCGTCAGAGGTTCGCCAGAGAATCCTCAAATTTCTTTTCCCCACACATTCTCGGTGTGCCAAAATATAAAGGAGAACATCGCATCTTTGCCATAATGGTGTCATTAAAGCGTCTTTATGCTATGAGTATAATGACCCATTAATGTGCCTCATTGATGTGCATCATCACGGCCCTGTCGCTGCCCCGCCACCCAAAAAGGGAGAAGGAAAAAAATAAAATTATTCATTTAAATTATTTTATTATATTTCTCGAAAGGTCTAAAAATAACTTTTTATCTCGACCCTTGCTGGCTGAAGATCAGCTTCGCCTAACCGAATCCCGACACTGCAAATTCATCAGTGCCCCTGATTTTAATTCCGATCAGCAGTTCAAAAGTTAGAAAAACCTGCTCGTTCGTTCACTGAACGTACCCGAGCTAAACTTTATAAATTGATTCCGGGCACACCGGGCCTCAGAATCAAGCACCGTCAAAAACTGTGTACTCGTAAAATCTCAAAGAATTAAAAAAATTCCTAGAAATTTACAAGTCTTTACATTACTCCCAACTCAGGGATTTATGTCCCCGTAAAGATACATCATAAAATATGGAAACAAATGAGGGTACAGAGCACGCATCTGAACCTCCAGCTCCCATGTGCTCTCTTGGATGTTCATGTGATGCCACATGGCATGCACTAGAGGAATCGATAGTCCACGTTGGACCCGCTCCTGTCGATCCTCGATCTCCACCAGGTCCTACGCAAAAGCTGCCCTGTCATCGATGTCTAGCTCCCCATGATCGATGATATGCGTCGGGTCGTGCATGTATCTCCTCAACTGAGATATGTGGAAGACGTCGTGCACCCGGAGAAAATTAGGTGGAAGAGCCAGGCGATAAGTCACCTCTTCTATCCTGCTGAGAACCTGGAATGGTCAGATGAAGTGCGGAGATAACTTTCCACCCCTACAAGATCTCCGTAATCCACGCCGAGGGGAGACCCATAAGAAAACATGTTTGCCATCCTCGAACTCTAGTGGTCTCCACCTCCTGTCAGCATATGACTTCTATTGGCTCTGAGCAGTCCTCATTTGCTCCTGGATGATTTGTACCGTCTTCGTCAGGGCCTGGACCATCTATAGTCCTACAAGTGCTGACTCCCCAGGGATTGTCCAGCATAGAGGTGATCTGCAAGGTTGGCCGTACAAGGCCTCGTATAGTGCCATCCCGATGGTGGAGTGGTAGCTGTTGTTGTAAGAAAACTCCACCAAGGGTGTGTGATCCTCCCAAATGTGACCAAAGTCAAGGACACATGCACGAAGAATGTCCTCGAGAGTCTGAATGTTCCTCTCCATCTGACCATCCGTCTGTGGGTGAAAGGCGGTGCTCAGGAGTAGTTGCGTCCCAAATGCCTCCTACAACCCCTTCCAAATCTGGGAAGTAAAGCGAGCATCTCGATCGAAGATGATAGTCAATAGAACACCATGAATATGTATGATCTCTTGAATGTAGAGATGTCCCAAGCTCTCCACTGAGCCCTGCTCTCTGATAGGTAGAAAGTGGGCGGACTTGGTGAGTCGTTCTATGATCACCCAGATGGAGTCGTGTCCTCTGGATGTACATGGTAGTCCAGTCACGAAATACATTGATATCTCATCCCACATCCACTCCGAGACCTCCAAGGGATGTACCAAGCTCACTGGTACCTGGTGCTCTACCTTCACCTGCTGACAGGTCATGCATCGAGAAACGAATACTGCCACAACCTTGTTCATACCCAGCCAACAGTGTTGCCGTCTAAGATCCTAATACATCTTCGCTACTCCAGGATATACCAATTGAGTGGAAATGTGGAACTCCCTCAGCACCTCCTCCTGTAGTGCAACTAGTACCATAGTATGTCCCTTAAAAAGGATGATCTGCTCCCCTCCTACAGAAAATCCATCAGGTGCCTGTCCTGAGGATATCTATGCACGTCGCGTCTCACAGTCCATGTCCCCATGTTGTGCCTCTCTTACTCGCTGATGTAGTGGAGGAGTGACTATGAGGGACTAAAGCTAGGCTCCCCCATCACTATCCATGAAGGATATCCGCAAAGCGGCTAACTGCTCTATCATCTATCCCAGTAAAAGAATGCCCGATCTCTTGTTGAGAGCATCAACCACAACGTCCCCCTTCTTAGGAGAAAAGAAAATCTCTATGTCATAATCCTTGTGGAACTCGAGCCATCGACGCTGTCTCAGGTTCAAGTCCTTCAGCGAGAAGATGTACCTGAGACTCTGGTGGTCTGAGTAGACTGTAAAGCGCACGCCAATTAGATAGTGCCACCACATTTTCAGGGCAAAGACCACTGCTGCTAACTCCAGGTCAAGGGTGGCATATATCTACTCATGTGGCCTCAACATCCATGAACCATAAGAGATCACTTCCCACTCCTGCATCAATACACACCCGAGTCAAGTCCCGGATGCGTCGTAGTAAATTACATACCCTACGCCCTCCTCCGGTAGCCTCAAGATGGGCGCACTGGTCAATCTCCGCCTCAGCTCCTGGAAGCTCTGTTGACATATGTCTAACCACACGAAGGGTTTCCCGTACTTCGTCAAAGCTAAAAGTGGTGCTGTAACTCTGGAGAAGTCTGGCACAAATCTCATATAGTACCCAGCCGGACCTATGAAACTCCGCACCTCCATCACGCTTTTGGGTGGCTCCCAAGCAAGTATCGCCTCGACCTTCGTGGGATCCACTGAAACTCCCCCCTCAGAGATTACATGACCCATGAAGTGGACATCTCGAAGCCATAACTGGCACTTCAAGAGCTTACCATTAATCTGGTTCTCTCGGAGTGTATCAAGTACAACCAGTAAGTGGTAGGTGTGCTCCTCCTCAGTCGTCGAGAAAATCAGTAAGTCTTTAATGAAGACTATGATAAACCGATCGAGGTAGGGCTGGAAGATCATGTTCATGAAACACATGAACACTGTTGGAGTGTTGGTCACACTGATGGGCATGACCAAGAACTCATAGTGGCCGTACCGACACCTGAAGTTAATCTTCATCACATCCTCATCCCGAACTCGGAGCTAATAATGGCCTGACCTGAGGTCTATCATCGAGAACCAATGTTCTCCCTTGATCTAATCGAAGAGGTCACCAATCATTAGAAGTGGATACTTGTTCCTCACAGTCACTTGGTTCAGGCGATGGTAATCGACACATAGTTGCAAGCCCCTATCCGCCTTTTTGGAGAATAGGACCGGAGAAACCCAGGGTGAAACACTGGGTCGGATGAAGTCTTTCTCCTGTAACTCCTCCAGATGTACCTACAGCTCACGAAGCTCGGTGGGAGCTATATGATATGATGGAGTGGATATCGGTGATGTCCCGGGGTAGATGTCTATATAGAAATCTACCTTCATGCGAGGAGGTAGTCCAAGAACATCATCAGAAAAACGTCCGCATACTGGTCCACCACTACAAGAAAACTCGGACTCCACATGTCAACTGATCCGAGGATGAGACTATCCAACTGATGTGTAATCGGCTGTCCTCTCCTCTACATGAGTCCATCATGTGCTGTGAAGGTTCCCTTCTCGCCGGTGAAGGTGAACATGGTCCAATCCGTGCGGACACACTGCACCTTGCGCCTAATACAATCGATCTGGGCTTGGACTGAAGATAACCAGTCCATACCCAAGATAACATCAAAAGACCTCGACGTCGCTACATGAAGATCCCAGCCGAAGGTCTCGCCTCCTAAAGTAAGATCACACTATCGACACTAGTGTGTAACCATCGAGTCTGCTCCCGTTGGAGACTCTAGCTGTAAGGATCGATCCAACGGCTCCGTCAGAATCTCTGAGCTCCGAAAAAGGACAGCGGCAATTAAAGAATGACTCACTCCTATGTCTATAAAAACTTCAGCAAGGGTGATATAGACACAGATAGTACCTTGAATCATCTCGGGTGTGCCGTGGTCGTAAGCATCTACCACCTAGAGTTGAGCCTGCCTCTTCCCGCTAGCTCTATGTGGTCGGGGGGGGGAGCTCCTGGGGGTTGTGGTGGTAGAGCCTCGAAGCATCGTCCACCACCCGCTGCTCGGCCAGCTCCTCCGCCTCGTCTGCCTGCTCCATGTGGACCGCCACGGTCGAACATCTGCCTCTACCTTGGAGGTCCCTCCACTGTCTGTTGCTAGTATGCATGATGCGTCGGGCAGTCACGATCCATGTGACCCTGCCCACTGCACGCATAGCACTATCTGCTCCTCGCAAGGCTGCCTCTACGCCGTGTGCCCCGCACAACCGAACCCGTGTCCTAAGGTCGCACACCTAACAGCCTGGTCCGCTGGGACCCCTGCATTGTCTGTCGACTTCCTGCTGTGGAAGACTCCGCTTTGTGCCCTCTTGCGGTGGGTCTCGCTGCTGATGGCTGCTCGGCGAGAAATCTCTCCACTAGCAGGGCTCGATCTAGCACCCCCGCCTGAGTCAGGATGCTGAGTGGAATTGTTGAATCTCTGATCTCATGCCTCATCCCCTGCTCAAAGGTCTGGGCCTGGAAGAATGGGTCTCGTACCATGTCCTTGAAGTAGTGCGAGAGGTCGGTAAATCTTGTCGAGTACTGGGCTAGTAACATGTTTCCCTACCGCAGCTGTAGTAACTCCTGGATGCGCACCACACGGAGGGTGGCCGGAATGAACTCAGAGAGGAAGAGGCTCTCGAAGTCCGTCCAAAGAAGAGATGCCTCATTGTGCACCTGGAGCATCAGGCTCCACCATCTACCTACTGCTGCGTGCAGGAGACTTGTGGCAAGCATCACCATGAGGTCTGCAGGTGTCCCAACCAACATGAAGACTCTAACGATAGCCTCCAGCCAATCCTCGGCTACCTGATGATCCATCTCTCCACCAAACCTAGGCGACCTCTACCTCTGAAACTCATGAAACACGCTGAGGTGGCATGCACTCTCCGTCACTGGGACTGGTAGCATCGGTGGCTCGGCCGGTAGAGGTACCGCCGGTGACTCCGCTGTAATGGGGCCCTGCAACGAGGCCTCGTCACTCGGTGGGCTGCCATCTCGCACAATGCTCGGAACCCTAGCTGGTTGTCATCGTGGGGACATCCTAAAAAGAAACAGATGCATCACGGTTAATACAGTATACCTGGTGAGCTGACATAAATTAATCACAAAGAAAACTTTTGAAACACACATGCAATAAATGTTTTCATGTACTGAGTCGGAAATCAGAAGTCAGGGTCCTGGTGTATGGATACATCGGCTGCTGCACCAAAACTGAACTCCCTGGACTGATAACCACACTCATTACTCTAAACATTATTGCCTCACAGAGAAGAAATTATCAGAGTCCCATGTTCAGCGGTAGAACTGACTCCTCTGATACCAATTTTTCACGACCCATCCTCGGGGCCCGTGTCGTGACTACCCCAAGCCTGCCTTCCATAGGCCAGGGGCTTGAAACTAGCACCTAAGGCATAAAACCCTAAAGAAGGGAAGTCATTACATTTAAAGAGTAAAAAAACCATAGGGGAAGCAATTGAAGTAAACAGTAAGTAAAACTAGGTACAAGGTAAGTGTTGAAAGAAAATGGGCCAGTATACAAACCCAACTGAAAGTACAGTACAACTGAAAAGAAAGTACAACAACAGAAAGTAAAACAATAACACCGAGTTGTCCTCCCGAAATCCCACATGAAGGGTGGGTATAGATAGTCTCCTCAGCTCCTCGGTCTGACCGTTCACTCCTTGTACGTCCCGCCAAGTGGTCCACCTCTAGGTACCGTCCATCTATACAAGCCTCCACCTCGATCAGTGATGTCTGTCATCTGTATCAACCACAACGTAGTGTGGGTATAGACAATGCAGGGGTGAGTATACGATACTAAGTAGGGACCTCGAGACCCCCGAATCCCTCTCAGAATCCACGAAGGATAAACTACAAAGAAAAGATACAATCACAAAGTATCAATAACACTAATTTGGTATATTCCCATACATATACCTAAGTCATCAGTTACAGTTTGGCTACAGCTCCCTAGAACCACACAGTCCACAAAGGAATGCACAACCCAGTCCACAAGGATAGCACAACTTAGTCCACATAGTAAAAACACAACCCAATCCACAAAGGAAATCAAGTCAACCAAATCAATGATAATTATTGAGAATCAGGACTCTGCTCACCCAGATATACACTTCGTAAGGTGATAGAGATGATCAGATGTATCCACTGATTCATCTAAGCTTTAGGACCCACATAGGATACAAGACCAGCTAAGCTGTCGGACCCACAAATGATACAAGACCAACTACTCTGCCGGACCCACATAGGATACAAGTACAGAGTCAAATACCGTCACACCCACATAGGATACAAGAAGAGTAGTCATCGTCATCGAACCCACGAAGGATTCCAGTATGGTCGTCTTCATTGCCAAACCCACGGAGGATCCAAGTACAGTCGTCCTCGCTGCCGAACCCAAGGAGGATCCAAGTGCAGTCTTCATCGTCGCAGTCAGCTCTAGGGTTCCTGCTCACAACACACTCGATTCTGACAGGGTCCACTCCATGAGCCAAAGGGTCAATACATCAACAGTCGCGAAGTCCAAAAATGATGTATCATAAAGTTCCGTCTCATCAAATGGAACTCACCGCGACAGACGGCGCGTCAATCGGACGCCCTGTCTGAGAGTTATTGGCTCTTTCGTCCTAGGGGCTCGGTTGGTTTTTAAGCTAAAAACAACCCGACCGTACTCCATCTATGTCCAAACATTGAGCGGAGTGATCCAAAATGACCTTCTCACTAAGATGAATCCAACAAAGTCGACGGAACATCAATCAGACGTTCGGAGCTCAAGTTATAAGTGTTTCCTCTCCGAGGGCCCAGTTGGTTTCGTGTTCGAACCAACCCGGCCATACCCAAAGTTTCCAGAAACCATGAGTGTAATATACTGAAACGACCGTCTCGGTCCAAAGATCCCAACCCAATAGACGGTGCATCGATCGGAGGTCTGTAGCCCACGTAATGGGAAATGACTGAAAATAGTCCGATGTGGGGGGTCTATACCCGGCCTGGCCCGAACCGGGTCGACCCGACCCGGGTCCGGGTCCGGCCCGGTAGGGCACGACCCAGCCCGGATGGGTGCGGCCCAGCCTGGATGGGCACGTCCCAGACCGGTCCACGCGATCCGCCCCGGCCCGGTCGGGTTGGGTGCGCTGTCTCGGCCAACGGTCGAGCATGGGGGGTCGCGGTCCCCAATTCATTTGCGCTCCACGGAAGCGGCGGGCGCCGCGTCCTCCTCCGGATCCCACGCGGCTATGGGATCCGACCACCTGTTTCCGCGGCTTCAGCTGCAATGGCTCTTCCCAGTGGGGTGCTAGGGAGCCGCGACCTCCAAGCGGCCGGCAGGTGCCGGCCGCCGGCGCGCAAACATGGTGCACCGGCAGTGCCTTCCATGGACCACCGGACGTGCTCTGGAGGTCCAATTTTCCCGCCGTCTGTGCTTGAGGATCTCCCGAGACTCATTCTTCACTGTGATGGCTTCCATATTCCATTGCAGTGTTGTTCCATTGCTTCCCATCCACACGCGCACAGACAAACAAACCGCAGAGGGTGGTCAGCCGTGTCTGTTCGACCCGCGCCCTCCGTGTTTTTTGATAACAAAAGGGTCTAATAACAATAATGTCCAATGAAAAATGAGGCACAAAAATTTGTTAGGATTGAATTTAATTCACAAAAATTTACCCCACAAAATAATAATCCCAAACCCACAAATAATCATTCGCGGATCAACTTGATAATGAGTTGATCTGCGTTCATGTTTTAGAGGAAAACAAACATGGGAATATTAACATTCTCAAAATAAACCCCTACCTCTTAGAATTTCATTGTCGCGCATTCGTCCTCAAGGGGGGTTAAGGCGTCAGCGTCACATTCTGGATCCGATACTCGAAAGGCATCGAAGAAGAAGAAGTTTCGTCGGTGTTCTTCATTCTTTGATGGGTCAGAAGTCCGTCAGAGGTTCGCCAGAGAATCCTCCAATTTCTTTTCCCCACACATTCTTGGTGTGCCAAAATATAAAGGAGCACGTCGCAGCGTTGCCATAATGGTTTCATTAAAGCATTGTTATGCTATGAGTTTAATGACTCATTAATGAGCCTCATTGATGTTCATCGTCACCGCCATATCGCTGCCTCGCCACCCAAAAAGGTAAAAGGGAAAAAAATAAAATAATTCATTTAAATTAATTTATTATATTTCTAGAAAGGTCAGAAAATAAGTTTTTCTCTCATCCCTTACCGGCCGAAGTTAAGCTTCTCCTAAGCGAATCCCGGCACTGTGAATTCATCGGTTCCCTCGGATTTTAATTCCGAGCACCGGTTCAAAAGATACAAAAACCCACTCGTTCGTTCACTGAACGTACCCGAGCTAAACTTCAAAAATTGTATCTGGGCACACCGTGCCTCAAAATCAAGCGCTGTCAGAAACTGCGTAATTGTAAAATCTCAAAAAATTTAAGAAAAAAAATACTTGAAATTTAAGGGTATTTACATTGTATAAAATGTTTCATTATAGTAATTATATGCCGTTTTGAAGAACTCATGGGTGTTCTCTCCTTTAATTAATTACTAGAATGCCACAACATCATCATATATTTGGAATTCTGTGTCCTAAATTCATAAAAACGCTCAATACCTTTGGCTCAACCAATCCCATTAGAAATATATTCCCATACACCCTCCACAAAAAATAAAATCATATATTTTATATGAAATACAACCATTGAAGTCCATTGGTTCAATAAAAAATATTTTTCCCAAAGAAGAGGTAACATTTAACAAATGTGCATTTTTGGATTGGTTTCTTTATATACCCCTAAAATTCAACTTATATAGTGATTATATAATATAAGTATTTTGTTTAATATAGTTATTTTTCTCCTTTTATGTGTAATAACTATAAATTTACAAAAAACAATTACTGGGGATATAAAATAATCTTTTGTGTGTATGGAGGACTGCTGCCTTACAAACTGATATCATTCATTCTTCTATTACCACCTCATAATGTTGGGTATAATGATGGAGATTGTAATTTTATTTTTTAAATATTATATTTATGAATTATTTATGCATTAATAATTATTACATAACACATATGTTCATTCAATCTATTTTTTGGAAAATACAATAGTGTTGCTTATGGGTACGACAGAATACTGCATAGAAAAGTGATGTGATTCATTCCTTATTTTTAAAGAAAGTTTTAAGACTGATCTTACATAAATTAGATGATATATTTTAGTTAATTATTAATTTATCAATAATATATATATATATATATATCAGTTACCTTTTTTCATTCAAATAAAACATTAGAATTGAAATGTCAATCATGCATACATATGGCCTACCGTCTCTGGGAATGGTGTATTTTATTTCACATTCCTATCATTCATAGAATATAATAAATAAATAAATAAATAAATTTTATTATATTTAAATCATGTCCTAAATTATGGAAATGTGGATATCTTGATGAGTGAAATATGACTAAAAATATAATGTCAATACAAATATGAAAAACAAAATGGTTGTTAACTAAAACCTAACATTAACAATAGATTATTAAAAAATGATTTATATAAAGTAACAATGAAATACTATATGGTATTATATATAATAAAATAAATCCCTTTTAGATATATAATAAACATATATCTATAATACATGTGGTTTGAGTGTGTACAAAGGAATTCAAGATATAAGTTATGGGGATTTCTAGTCTCACTTATATTTATGTGAGAATTATGTCATATTCAATACAAATTTGTTATTTTTATTTCTGTACATCCCTAAGAAAGGTTATATTATAAATTTAAATTATTTAAGGATATTAAATGTTTCATTTTATGTTATTTTTTCATAGATCTCATGTTTTAATAATTATTCATGTAGTAATGGATTTTTCTCACGCTATTAGTTTTAGTAACACACAAGCCATGATCACCACCTATATCATAAATGTGGTGTGTGTACACCCGATGAATATTTTTTTATGATTCAGTTAATTATAATTATTTTCATTGATAAAATGTATTTTTAGGATCCCTCATTCATTTGGTTTATGGTTAAAATTCTACAAAAGTGGTAAGGGATTTATGTCTCAACTTTCATCGTTTCAGACACATGTTAGGTTATGCACCTATAATCTTGGACAATGTGTATATAAATACAATTAAAAATGTTGTATAATAAAATTATTTTTTAGGCCATTTAAAATTAATTTAATTTATCTTTTTCATGGGGATATTTATTGAATGTTAGCAATGTGGTAAAAATTTAATGCTACAATCTTACACATTATATGGATAGATTATGACTATGCTACAACTGATGAAATATTATGATTCACATAACATAAATTATTATAAGATTTATTATCATTTTTTAATACATGATATCATAAATTAATGTTACTATATTTCCAAACCTTTCTACTTAATAATAATATGGAAAAAAATTGAAGTCAATCTGGCCATATTTCTCTCTTCGGTCGAAAACCTGTTTTACTACAAAACCATGATTTCAAAAAATGTTTTCAAAAATATTTTAAATAATTTTTTTAGATAATTATCATGTAAATGTAAATTTAAAATTTTTTATGTTTTAAAAATGTGTTTAAAATTATTTTTAAATATTATATTATATGTTTTGAAGGTTTTATCAATGAAAAAGAATTTCAAAATGTTTTCTATTTAAAAAATATTTTTTTAAAGTACTAAGGATATTTTCAACATGATAGGTTTGAAATGAATTTTAATTAATTATTTATAATTTTACCAATGGTATATTCAAGCAAAATGATTATAATTATTTTTAGTATTCCTTTATAGTTTTTTAATTATATATTCAAGGAAAATGTTTTCCAAAATGTTTAATACTTTAAATAGTATTTCAAATAAGAAAGGATATTTTAATAAATAAATATATTTAAATGATATTTTTAAATTATTTACCATAAATGATGTCATCCATGGATATAATTTATGAATTATTTTCTGTATGATTTGAGGTACCAATTCTTACTCATTCAATGAATTGTTTATAGTTAATATTACTGGTTTTTTGTAAAATAAATTTCGCTTCAATGTGTTGTAACATTATAAATTTCTTATAAATCCCAATTAATATCATTGATTACTATAGGATGAATTGACAGTAAAACATGACCATTTTCCACAGTTTATGATATGATGACATGTTTTTTATACCCATTTAATTTCATGGGTTATCATAGGATGTTTATGAAACCAATCCTTTTTTTGGCTTCATGATATAATGAATGTTTTTTTATCTTGTGGGACTCATATGTATGAATTAATTATGTGAAGGGTGGGACCTGTATCTCCCTATAATGAATTTGTTAATGATTAATTCTCTTTGAGCTTAGAGGGTACATAGGTTGTCCAGACATGCCCATAAAGAAGGGTACATGAGTAGTCAATCCAAACCTGTGAAGTTGGATGCATGGTTGGACACCCTAAGAATCTAAGGGAAAATGCATGGGTGGTCAACCCAAGACTATAACAGATGGTACACAGGTGGTCATCCCAATCTCAAAGAAGGTATCTAGGTCATCATCCCATGCATAAAATTTTATAAATGTCATTGTGGATAGCCTTGACATAATAAGCTCATTATTTTTTTTGTTTTACTCAATTCCATGAATTATGCATAAGTTATGATCTCAAGTCGTATAATCTTTTATACAATTATAATTTGTGTATTTCAATGTTATATTCTTTATTACATGACTCAATATTATGATCATTGATATATAGGGTATGATATTCTGCTATTATGATCGTATTCGGATACCCTTATGCTCATGATTATTATTTTGTATCACCATTTTTTTACCTTACTAAGAATTTTATTTCCCCCTTCCTTATGTATTATTTCTCTAGGTTATGAATAATAGTATTATTTAGAACTACTAAATGGGTAGATCCTTGGGGGAAACATCAAATATCATTCACCATTATAAAATATTGTGTTCCTAGATTTACACTATATTAAACTATAATTGTCCCAATGCATGTACATTCTTATTATGATTTATTTTAATGCCAATTTATGCAATATCCATATATGATAAGCCTTCGTTACAATATTGAGGATACCAAACGAAAATATATATTAAAATTAATTCTTTTATTACATAATATTATTATAAAATTGAAAATAAATGAGTAATAAAGGGGAATATGTAAATAATATATGGTATGATATATATTATTACAATTATAGAGTATATGTATAATAAATATACATTTATCATATTAGAGGTTTGAACATATATGAATAATTTTTAGATTTGAGGTAAGTGATTTCCATCTAATTATTACCTTTTGAGGGACATTCCATATTCACTACATATTTATTTTATGTGGAGTATATATATTTTTTAAATGACATATATGATTTCGATTATAAATGTTATGGGGATTTAAATATTCATATATGGTTATTAATTTCATAGTAATTACAATTTGGAAGATACCAATGTTTAAATTGTTTTATATTCTAATACGATAATTTTTTATATTGCTTTGTATGATGAAATCATATGATCTGCATCTCAAGGAAGAAGATAATTTTATCCTCCAATGGTTATTTCTGGAAAATAATTCATTTCCATTCATTTTATTCTCTTTATGAACAAAGGATTTTAAAATTTTTTATTATTAAAAATTGAATTTATTGAAATCTTTGGGAAAAAACCATTTTATTGTTGATATTTTTTTTTACCAAAAAGTTACTATTCAATAATTATTTTTCAAATACATATTTAAATTTTTCACTTTTTTTAATAAAATATAATATTGTTCCCATTTTTAGAAAAAATCACTTTTTTTACAGAAAAAATTGGAAGGAAAATTTATTTTAATGTACCATAACTGAAATATATTTTTCACTATCAAGACTAATAAATTATTTGAAGATTAAATTAAAAAAATTTAATATAATAATAAAATAAATTTTTCCATTTAATATTTCTTATTTCATTTTTTTAAATAACTTTTTTCAAAGTGAAATTGAAATTTTACTCTAGAAATGTGTTAAGTGGTATTTTGATCTAATTTTACAAATATGATTACATACATTAATGTTACTTATTTTTTAGTATATTTATAATCCAATGATACCATCAATTTTAAATCTATGGATGGTTTGTGTTTATTATGGTAATATATTAATAAATCTTGTTACTTTTTCATGGGTTATGATAAGATGAAATGATGAATTTTTTTAACCCCATATCATTTCCATGATTTTAATATAATGAAATATTAATGAAATAAATTTTTTTTATTTAGTTATAATATGACGAATGTTTTATGATTTTTGCACACACAAATAAATATATTATGTAATGATGGGGAAATGTATCTCCCTCCATTGAAATGGATAAATATTGATATCTCATGAGTTAATTATGCTTTGCATGATCCTAATATCATGCTAAGAATGTTAAACATAGATCTTTTTCCATGATTTTATCATTTTGTGTGGACCTTCTTTCATTTCTATATGGTTTAGTGTAGACTACATTTTTGGTCCATAAGGTTATATATGGATCTTATTTCAAAACAATATGTTAATGCCAAGGCCTAAGTTAATATCCTTAACTTTTTAAGTCTACCTAATCATATAAATTCATGTTCACAATGTCATCAGAATTTTCGAATTACACAAATCTATGTGACAATCCATTGTTATGTACTGATATCTCATTCACTTTGATACCTCCATGATTCAAGTCTTATAAAGTGAATATATTTATTATAAGAATTATTTTTATAATCTATGATATGAATGATATGGAATTATAAATATATTCCCATGTTTTCATACCCTTATAGTCATTTTATCTTGATATCTCCCATATTTACACATAATGAGAACCTAATATAAAACTTTCTTATGTTTTTATTCCCCCAAGTTATGAAGGATGGTATTATGTATGTTATGTATATGAAAGGTTCTAGTTATTAAGAACATGTTTATAGATTATGTTGATAAAATATGAATCATATGGTTGTGATTCCATTCTTCCTATGTCACTAGGCATATATGATTCCATTGTGGATCGTTATGTTTTGGAAATTTATATTCAACTATTGTAATATGATATCAATGTATAAATGTTTTAGTTTCTATATAGTAAAATTCAATTTTATTATTTAACATATGATTTAATTTTATTATATTATTATAAATATAAATAGATTAATTATAATCAATTTTATGATTAAATTTGGCACACAAACATATTTATACATAAAAATGGGGTTTTTAAGAAACCATTTTACATTGATTCTTTTGGATTTAGATATAAATTAAATTCCTCAAAATATATGAATTTAAATTGACATAATGGATTAATTTTTATCCATCAAAATAATTAATATTAGTTAATCACTATAAATAAATTGTTGTTCAATATGAATAGTAACTGTCGAAAAGTTTTGATAACATGGTAATAGAGAGATATGTAAATTAGGATTAATATTAAAGTGAAATGGCGCGAAATCTATTATAAAAAGGAATAAATTTAATTGGATGATTTTATTAAATCAATAATCATCCAAATTTATAAAATATTACATTTTATTTATTTATCTTTGATTTTGACATTTATAATATTAGATTAAAAGATAATGTAAAAAATGAATTACTCCTACTTGTAATATTTATAATATTTTTTAACTATTATAAATAAATATTATATTCCATTATATTTTGTTCATTGAAAAATGAATGATTTTTTATGAAGGAAATTAATTGAAAATATTATTCAGGATATTAGTACCCAAAATTCGTATGCACCACCGATATAGTTTTTCTGAATGAAGTTAAAAAATCTTTTATATGATTTTTAAAATCTTATATGTAATATATTTTGGGAAAAATATTTTTTTTGTTAATTTATAATGTAAATATTACATATTTTATATTTTTTAATGATTTAAATTTTAATTTCGCTGTTTTAGTATTTTTCCCAATGTAAAATTATTTTAATAATTATAAAAATGAAATTATAATATACTATATTAAATATATTAAATTAAACAATTTAAGATTCATAATTTATTTTAAAGATTGTAATTAGGATGAGAAATGGTATATAATTTCACTAATTTTAGATTTATGATCCAATTTTAATCTTTTATATAAAATTGTAACAATGAATATTTAAAAATATCATTACCATAGCTATGATGAATTTTAGTTAACTAAGGGGTTAATCTAAATGGTAGATATTAATAGTAAATATAAACCAATAAATGTTTAATTTTATATTTATAGAAATACTATATATTAATTATATTTTAATTCATTTTAATTTATAACAATTTTATATGAGTTATACACATAAAATACTATAATATTTCATGTTTATAAATAATGATATTAATGGAATTTTATAATAAAAAATACTTTGATAACGGATTTATTATTCCTAATTATATTATATTTGGAAAAGATAATGGAAAATAGATTATAATTTCAATCATAATATATTAATGTATAACTATTCCTTTTAATGTAAATCTCTTGACCCTTAAATAGTAGTCATCTTTGATATCCTGATAATTGTAAAAATGGTTAACATATCGATAATATTATTTGATAAGTGTAAAATAATAACAAAAAAGTGTCAAATTTTTATTATATTATGGGAATTATACATTCAATAATAATAACTACAAAATATATCAATTTTTAAATATTTTATTTTAAATTTATTTTATATTAATTTAATATTTTATGTAATTTCAGGAGTTCCCCACCCCTAACATATAAATAGGAACCACTTCTCAATCATCATTCACATTTTTTGAGACAAATATGTCTAAAAACCCAAAAAAAATTCACTCATAAAACACTATTTTAATGAATTATAGTTTTATTTCTTCATAAAATTCCACTACATTGGTCCATAAGATGGAATCAAATGGAGGCCTACAGAAGAAGAGGTGATCATATTACCTGAAATTTTTAGATTTATTTATTATTTTACAGAATATAAATAAATGGAATCTATTATAAAATAATTAAATCACAATAATTGGGTTAATGAATTTTTAATATTATTGAACAACCATAATTCCCCATATTCCCATCTGTTGAAAGAATATAACACCACTTGTGTGTATATGTGGAAAACCACCTCTACAAAGAGATTTGATTAATTTTTCATTTAAAGGTTATATGGATTATAATAATGATGATATTTGTGAATATATAATATATAAATTTTATTAAAAATATCCCATAAATAGGAATAATTGTTTCCTCTCTTTTATTCCATCACTCAAAAAATTATACTTGTGATCAAGTGTATGTACTATTTATCACCTCCATGAATGGTGTAATTTATTTTTTATATCTCTATATATTATTTATGAATATATATCTATATATTTAATATATATGATATTATTATGATTTTTATCCTTCTATGTATTATAAAACAATGCATAGATTCCCTGGACTAGAACATGAGATCCTAAACACTCATGAAAAAATTGAAACGTTTACACCACAAAACAAGAGTTTCATTAAGCGATTTATAATAAATTAGACTTGAAATGTCATGATTGAATATTATATTATGTTATAAGTATATAAATTATCATATTATAGAAATATAATAAATTTTATGTTAATACATATGGTGTTAGAGAACATTCATGGATATTTCAACTTAAGGTAATGATTTCTCATCTCACTATAATTTCTATAAAACATATGTCATATTCACCACATTTTCCATTCATCTGGTAATTAAAAATCACATAATTTTCTTTTAGGATTATTTCATTAAATTTATTGGGAAACAAAAATAATTATATGATTTTCACTTTCTTTAGGTTTTGATTTGATTATTACCCACAAATTAAGGGTTTAATGTTAAAATATCATTTTTATAGGGTTTTTTTATAATAAAATTTCTGAGGATGAATGTTTATTACCTATATCTAAATAATCCCATTACTATTATTATTATATATTTATTTTTATATATTACATTTTTTCCATTCCTTTTCATCTCTTAAAAAACAAAAGATACTAAAGGAATTTTCTAAAAAAACTAACTAAATTTCTATTTTTGTCCAAAAATATTTTCTCCTCCATTAACATGTTTTAGTGAAATGATTTAAATAATTGTAATGAAATTATTATATGTTTTGTTTAAATTCATTTTTACACAAATATTTTTTTATAAACAAAAATAAATGTAATATTCTTATGATTTTCTAGACAGTGTACATTCATTCATTTACTGAAAATGTGAAATGAATCTTTGATTTAATATATATATATAATGAATATAATCTACTAACACTGAGATAGATCAATTATTTGAATATTATTAAAAATTTCCAACATTCATATTAATGAAATATTTTTCATAATTTTGGGTAAAATTATAATATTTTAATGAACTAATTAAAAAATTAAAATGAAATTATCATTATAAAATATTTTAGAGAACTTATTAATGAATATTTATTCTTAGATAAAATCATTTGATATTACATAAAATTTAGAAGGTATTTCACCCAAGTATACTATACATGTTTTTTATATTGATTTTTAACGATTATAATGAAAAAATGATTATAAAACTAGTTTATTTCCATGGGTTATTCAATGATTAATTATTGAAATGATTATGTATTTTTTTTCTTATATTGGTTCTGATATGTTGGATGTTTTATGGTATTATGTGGAAATTTATATGATTTTGATTATTTCATTGGTGGGACTAGAATTACATGACCTATAGTTATTTGGGTAAATTTGTATATCTCATGAGATAATAATGACTACTTGTAAAGTCCCGTAATTTCGATGTAATTGTTTTTAAATAAATAGGAATTTTACGAGTCCATGAAAATTGACGTTGCCTGATTCTATGGCCCAGAGTGCTCGGAATGAATTTATAAACTTTTTTCAGGTAAATTTAGTAAACATGTGAGAGGATTTTTCTAACATTTAAACTAGTTCTCAAAATTAAAATTTGAGGGCACGGTTGAACTCACATCGTCGATTTTCTCTAAAAGATAATTACACCTCGACGGTAGATGGTCCACGGTAAAAGTTATTTTTTGGATTTTTCACGAAAGAATAAAATTAAAATAAGTGTTTGTAAAACATTATTTTTATTTGCAACACCCATGTGGATGTTGGGACGTGGGGTCTACCAGAATTGAACCTCCATGTGGAAGTTGAGGTTTGGGGGCCACTAGAGCTTAACCTCTCATGAGAGGTTATGGTGATGGAGACCACCCAAACCATAACCTCCCATGAGAGGTTCTAGTGGGGGGACCACCCGGGATGAAACTCCCCATTAATTGAGAGAAACTCTCAACCCCCAATCATTAATGTAGAGGAGCCTCTAGACTTCCTCCGCATTAATTGTGCCAATTCACATACTTTTAATTGTGCCAACATAGTTAAATTGATTGAACCCTTTTAAAATTAATTAACAACGTCGTTGGATTTTAGGAAGGTTTATAATAAATAAAATGTCATAAATTTCATGATCGTTACCTACCTTTCCCCCTATCTTATATATATGGAGCCTGGGAAGAGGAATTGGGATGGCTTCACCAAGCGACGAAGTTCTGGTAACGTGAAACGACGCCCAACACATGGAAGATTATGCTCTCCAAAGAAGAACGCGTTCTCCAATGAAGAACGTGCTCCCCAACAAAGAACGATTCGCCAATGACGAACTCCATCCTCATTAGACCTTCTTCCTCAGGACTTCTTCCAATGTGGGACGTCCTTATATACAAGTAATCAACATCCTTGCATCTTCTTATGCCAATGTCAGTGAATGAGGTAGGGGGTTTAATTGCATGATAATACATTCCTTACATTATTTTGCAGTTTGGGAGAGAATTGTTGTGGGGGTTGTAAATTTGAAGTTCATCATTCTTCTTTATTGTTGTGCCAAATTCTACCACACTAAATGTGGAGGGTTCGGGCTAAACCAACATGGACCGACCCCTCCGCCGTTCTTCTTTTGTGTACTCTTTAAAATAGAGGAAGATGCCGAAGATGAAGAAGGTGACAAAGGAAACAACGCCTCAACCCGCGACCACCGCGACCCATGCCGCCCCACGACACTATTCCTTCCCAGCTGAACCTACCCATTCCCCCGTGATTCCCCTATAGAACCGGCTCGTTCCCCTCACCACGCCCAGGTCGGACCGGCCAGTGCCTCGTGTGGCGCCCCAGTTGCACTGGCCCGTGCCCTTGTGGTGCCTTTGCCAAACCTGCCCGTGCCCCCCCCCATGACTATAGCGACTCACCCTTCTCTTAAATTAGTATTACATCATTTCAAATATAAAAAAAATAATATTATAACACAAAAAGGATCCAAAGGCTTAGTGTCTTGGGAAAACTAGGACCACACATAACAAATACAACATCTTGCATAAACATTTATTTAATTTATTCTTCTTTAGCTTCTTATTGGAACTTTTCCTCTCCTTAGTTCATATAGCCACCAAAGGATATACATAAAAAGGGTTGAGCTAGAATTTAAGTAAGAGGATATATAAGAACAATATATCATGGGGTGAGCATAATCATTACAAAGGCCAAAGATCATGAACACGAGAGGAGCATAAATAAAAGACTTGAAATGTGGCAATTCTTAAAAATGAAACATCATGTCTTAGTGGTTAACTTCAACACATACTTTTGAACCAAGCTAGCATCTTGTTCACAGATCATTTCACATTTACTCATGAGATTCATCAGTTTACCCAATGCATCGGATCATTGTATAATTCGGAGCACACCCTTCACTTTGAAACATTCATATTGTGCTATATAATTCCAGGCGCACTCGACACATCATAACATTATCATTTATCATGCATTCCAAAATGAAACTGTAAAATAAATAAACATAACTAATCTATGAAATGGAATGGATTTCATCTCATAAGATCACATTCAAAAACATTGGGTTCCCAAAAGAAAGAGGGAACAACATACTTGATACAAGAACCATCCTCCTTGAATTAGAGGTAAAAGGTGAGTTCTTAAAAGAAGAGTTCTTTGGGAAAAATTTTGATTGAAACAAACTTTAAGTAGGAAACATGTATATCCTAGAAAATGTAATATAATGATGAATAAATGATCTTTATGGGGTAACCATTTCAAAAATGGAGTCAAAGAGGTAGAACCTGAAGGATGAAAGTTGGGTTCGAGAACTTCCCGTTACCTTGTATCAGAATGCTTCCTTCTCTTCAATGTACTATATAATGAAATTATATTCATTAATTAGAAATAAAGAACCATGGTTACATTAATAGGTTTAATTCTGGTTTCATTAGGTCATATTATGTTCCTTTGGATGAATTAAAGAGTTTAAAAACATTTTTCGGAGATGTTCATTTCTATGGATTTTCTTGGGTGGTTCACTTGTATTCTTAAATTGAAGTTTGGGTAGAACATGAGTAAACTTCCAGAAATGATATGAAATGTCATCAATGATATTACTGGATCTTGGATTATTTTATAACTAATTACATTAGATCCATGTGTATGAATCATTAGATAAGAATTAAATGATGGTTATTTGGGTCAATTTGGGCGGTTTTTGGATCACAACGAACATCTTTTATCTTATCACTTAGTAATATGGACATAGGTTATTTAAAGAACTTTAAATAGAACATAATACATTTAAAATATTCTGTTTCAACCATAAAAATGGTTTCATGACCATATCTGAAGGTAGAAATGGAAGAAAAAGGAATGTTGTTCTTGAAGGTGATAAATTAGCACCTCACGAACAACGTTCTTTTTAATAAAATAAAAGGAAGAGGGAAAGTGGGTTTCGTGATATAATATCCCATTAGAATCATAAAATTACAGTATATGTATAATATTGGTGTACAATACAATTTGGATGATGATAGGTGGGTATAGATCAAGAAATGAACTTGAACTTGAAAGGAAATTAAAGGAGAAGAGGGAGAGAAATTACATCTAGAATCCTCCTCTTGAGAACCTCTTTAAGGGCCAATGCATGGTCTTTTGATGATACCAGTAGCTCTTGGACATGGGGGAGGGGCTAGGGAAGGTGTTTGGTCCGAGTTTAGAAAAGGCTTGGAGCTTGAGAGGTGTGAGAAATGAGGGAGTGAAGGGTGGCTTTTATAGTGGAGGGGAGAGGGGTTTCCTTAATATAAAATTCATTAGTTTATTAATTTCCACTAAGACAAATAATATTGAGTCCTGAACGACCAAGAATAGTGATTTTATATTGAAATCCTGAATCCTGTGGGATTACATCCACAGAGCATCATCGATGACTCGATTAATCTATTAGTTAGCATTTATTGTAAAATATCGGGTTCTACTATTCATCAAAAATTCAAGTATCTCAGAAAAATCACAAAAATTTACCCCAACCATTTTTAGACCTGTAGAATCCAAAAATGAAGTCCATTTTTCAAAAAAAAAATTAAATATTATTAATTTATCATTTAATTAAAATCATAATTAACTTAAAAAAATTGTTTTTAAGATTAATACTGATTTTATAGTGCATTGAAAAATTACGTAGGGTATTATAAAATTATCTAAAAACTATACGACATTAAATAAATAATTTATGATTACATTTTAGGGAAATAAAATTTCTTTTAAATTGATTAATTATTTATAATTAATTATTTTTGACATACAAAATACCAAAACGTTAACTAAGGTCAAATTGTCACTTTCTATGATGTCTAAATTTTATTTTATTATTCATAGGTAATGTTACTATTTTTTTGGATGATTTACTATTCATAATGTTCATGTTACTATTCATAAGGGTATGTTACTATTCATAAGGGTAGGTCACTATTCACCAAAAATTATTTTTGTTTCATTAGACTCCGAAAATAATCTTGAACACAACCGTGTATGTCGGATTTTCAAAATTCCAAACACAGGAGTGAAAAAATTATGTTTAATGGTCACTTATCCCTTAGTAGTTCATTATGTTGTGTTTTCATGTTATTTTATGACATAAATATAAGAAGGGAATTTCCATTGAAAAGCTTTGGGTCGTTACATTCTTCCCCCCTTAAGAAATTTTTCCCCTGAAATTTCACTTTACACAAACAGGTGAGGGTAATTCTCCTTCATTGCCTCTTCTGGTTCACAAGTGGCTTCCTCAAACTTATGGTTCCTCCACAACACTTTGACAATATGGGTTTTCTTTTTTTGTATAACCTTATCTCTTTGATCCAGAATCTTTACTTGCTGCTCCTCATAGGAGAGATCATCTTCCAAATGCACCACCTCTATGTTTAAAACATGTGAGGGGTCTGGTATGTACTTCCTCAATAGTGATACATGAAACACATCATAAACCTGAGCCATATTCAGTGGAAGGGCATGAAGATAGGCCGTAGCTCCTATATGGTCAAGGATCTCAAAGGGTCTGACATACCTTGGGCATAACATCCCTTTCTTCCTGAATCGCTTGACTCTCTTCTATGGATATATTCAAAGGAAGACTTTATCTCCAACATCGAACTCCAAGTCCCTTCAACGGTTGTCATCATAGCTCTTTTTCTGACTTTGAGCAGTTTTGATGTGTTTTTGGATGACTTGAACCTTCTCTGTCATCTCTTGAATAAGATCAGGCTCAAGTAGCTTTCATTCTCTAACTTCATCCCAACAGGTTGGAGTTCTACATCACTTCTCATAAAGAGCTTCATACGGAGCCATCTGAATACTTGAGTGGAATCTATTGTTGTATGAGAACTCAACCAATGGGAGATAATGATCCCATCCACATTTGAATTCTAGAGATACGGTTCTTCGTATATCTTCAAGCATCTGAATAATCCTTTCAGACTGGGCATCAGTTTGGGGGTGATAGGCTGTGCTAAAATTTAATTCAGTACTCAAAGCATGTTGAAGGCTCCGGCAGAACTTAGATGTGAAACTTGGATCACAGTCAGAGACAATTAAGAGTGGAACACCGTTTAGTCTCACCACATCCTTCACGAATATCCTTACAAGTTGTTCATGCGAGAGATCTTCCCAAATAGAGATAAAATCAGCTGTCTTGGTGAGTCGATCAACCACAAACCATATCACATTATTTTCCTTTGATGTCTTCAAGAGGCCTGTGACAAAGTACATATTAACATTTTCCAATTTCCACATGGGTATAGGCAATGGCTTAATCATACCCTTGGACTTTTGTCACTCAGCTTTAACTTGCTGACATACCAAGCACCTTGATATATATTCCAGAGTCTCCTTCATCATGTTATCCCACCAGAAGTGTTTCTGGAGATCACAATACATCTTGGTACTCCCATGATGGATAGAGAAAGTTGAGCTATGTGCACTGTCCAATAGATCCTTCTTTATCTCGGGTGATGAAGGCACACAAAGTCACATTCCAAACTGAATCACACCATCATCGTCGATATAGAACTCTTGTAGCATCCCATCCGTTACTGCATTCACCCTCTTTTGTATCTCCACATCATCCCTTTGTGATCCCTTAATCTTCTCATGGATGGATGGTTGCGCAATCATTTCGGTAGGGTAGGATGTATCCCCTTCCATTATTATTTCCAAATCTATCATTTTCATATCCAAGAAGATTGGGTCTTTCTCAATTTGCAGCATGGATAGAGTAGGAGGTTCTTTTCTGCTTAGAGCATCTGCTACCTTGTTCGCCTTTCCAAGATGATAGTGAATAGAGAAATCATAATCCTTGATTAGTTTTAACCATCTCCATTGACTAATGTTGAGCTTATTTTGTGTGAATATATACTTTTGGCTCTTGTGGTCGGTGTATATGTCACACTTCTCGCGAAAAAGGCAGTGCTGCCAGATTTTTAAGGCAAAAATCATGGCTGCAAGCTCTAGATCATGCATCGGGTAGATCTTCTCATGGATCTTCAACTGTTGGGAGGTGTAGGCTATCACATTATCATTTTTCATGAGTACACAACCCAAGCCTTTCTTTGAAGAATCGCTGTATATCACAAAACTTTCTCCACTTTTCGATAGTGTGAGTACAGGTGCAGTGATCAGCCTTCTCTTTAGCATCTTGAAGCTTCCCTCACATTCTTCCATCCAGACATACATTACCCCTTTCCTTGTTAACATAGTTAGTGAGATTGAAAATCGTGAGAAGTTTCTCACAAAACGTCGGTAGTAACCAGCTAATCCAAGAAAACAATGGATTTATGTGTCACTAGAGGGCCTGGGCCATTCCTTAATCACCTTTTTCATTTGATCCATCAGCTTGAAAATCCATCTTTCATTTCTTATCACCGTATCCATGGAAACATTCTCCAAACTCCATCTCCACTTTGAGATCACATCGAACAACTTCTTCATAACTCCCAAAGTCTCCAATTGCATGATCCTTTCGAAGGTGTGGTTTTAATCCACTATAGAATCTATCAATTTTTCTATCATTGTTGATAACAAAACCCGAAGCATACCTTTTGAGCCCTGTGAAGTTTTCTTCATAGGTTTTGACAGATTATCATTCTTTTTGATTGAGCTCTATAAATTATCTCTCTATCTTCATGTGAAGAGTTTGTGGGAAATACTTATTAAGAAACATTATATTAAAGTATTCCCATTGCATCTCTTCAATTTCCTCCCTTGGCTTGGTGTTCTTAATCAAAGCCCACCATTGATCGGCTTCTCCATCTAAACGTTAAATGGCTAGATTCACCTTCTCCATCTCAGAACAGTGAAGGATAGAAAAGATCTTCTCCATTGAGTTGACCCACTATTCCGCAACTAGTGGATCAGAAGATCCATAAAACGTCGGTGGTCGTTGTCACATAAAACATTCTATAGCAAGTTTCTCCATCATTGGTGAAGGAGGAAGTTCCCCATTATTATGGATATTATTAATAACATGAGATAATTGGGTAAGAATCTCCATGAAGTTTTGAACTCCACCTCCCAAATCATTAGGGATTTCATTCGGGCAATCGTTGCATTGGCCCTTGCATGAGTTATTCATGTGATTTCTCCTGGTTTCCACCATTTTCTAAAATAGAAAATGTTAGAAAAAAACATAAGTAAACAAGTCATGAATAACTTAATCATTTAAACAATTTATTCCAAAAACTTAACATATGGGATCCCTTGGTTAATATTATTGTGTGCATATTTTTACTTAGTCTCATGCTGTAGGTTTTCCCTAAGGATTACTAATCCTAATTCCCAAATTAACTAAACCTTGCCTCTGATACCATCTATAGCGACCTGACCTTCTCTTACATTACTATTACATCATTTAAAAGATAAACAACATAACATTATTACACAAAGAGGATCCAAAGGCTAACTGTCTTGGGAAAACTAGGACCACACATAACAAATACAACATCTTGCATAAACATTTATTTAATTTCTTATTCTCTAGCTTCTTATTGGCACTTTTCCTCTCATTAGTACATGTAGCCACCTGAAGATATACATCAAAATGGGTGATCTAGAAGCCCAGTAATAGGATAGATAAGAACAATATATCATGGGGTGAGCATAATCATAACATAAGAAAAAGATCATGAACATGAGAGGAGGATAAATAAAAGACTTGAAATGTGGCAATGCATTAAAATGAAACATCATTTCTTAAGTGTTAACTACCACACATACTTATGAACCAAGATAAAATCTTGTTCATACATCATTTCACATTTACTCATTAGATTCATCACTTTAACAAATTCATTGGAGCACTGTATAATTCCGGGCGCACCCGTCACTTTGAAACATTCATATTGCACTATATAATTCTGGGCGCACCCGTCACATCATAACATTTAAATTTATCATGCATGCCAAAATGAACCTATAACATAAATGAACATAACTAACCCATGAAAAGGAATGGTTTTCATTTCATAAGAACACATTCATAAACTTTGGGTTCCAATAAGAAAGAGGGAACAACATACTTGATACAAGAACCATCATCCTTGAATGAGAGGTAAAAGGTGAGTTCTTAAAAGAAGAGTTATGTTGGAAAACATTTTGATTGAAATAAACTTCTAGTAGGAAACATGTATATCCCAGAAAAGGTAACATAATGATGAAAAAAACATCTTTCAAGAGTAACCATATCAATAATGGAGTGAAAGAGGGAGAACCCGAAGGATGGAAGTTGGGTTCGTGAACTTCCCCTTACGTTGTATCAGAATGCTTCCTTCTCTTCAATATCCTGTATAATGACAAAATATTCATTAATTAGAGATACTGAACCATGTTTACATTAATAGAGTTAATTATGGATTCATTATGTCATATTATGTTCCTTTGGATGACTTATTGAGTTTAAAAACATATTTCGGGGATGTTTGTTTTTATGGATTTTCTTTGGTGGGTCACTTGTATTCGTAAATTGAAGTTTGGGTAGAACATGAGTAATCATCCAGAATTGATATTACATGTCATAAATGATATTACAGGATCTGGAATGACTTTATAATGAATTACATTAGATCCATGTGGATGAATCATTAGATAAGAATTAAATGATGGTTATTTGAGTCAATTTGGACGGTTTTTGGATCACAACGAACTTGTTTTAACTTATCACTTAGTAATATGGACATAGGTTATTTCCATAACTTTAAAAAGAACATAAAATATATATAATATTATGTTTCAACCATAAAAATGGTTTCGTGACCATATATGAAGGTCGAAATGGAAGAAAAAGGTATGTTGTTCTTGAAGATGATAAATTAACACCTCACGAACAACGTTTTCTTTAATAAAATAAAAGGAAGATGGAAAGGGGTTTGGGTGATATAATATCCAATTAGAATCAAAAAATTACAGTATATGTATAATACTTTAGTTACAATACAATTATAATGAATATAGGTGGGGAGAGATCAAGAAATGAACTTGAACTTGAATGGAAATTAAAGGAGAAGAGGGAGAGAAATTTCCTCTAGAATCATCCTCTTGAGAGCCACATTAAGGGCCTATGAATGGCCTTTTGATGAGACCAGTAGCTCTTGGACGTGGGGCAGGGGATAGGGAAGGTTTTTGGGCTGAGTTTAGAAAAGTCTTGGAGCTTGAGAGGTGTGAGGAGATGAGGGAGTGAAGGGTGGCGTTTATAGTGTAGGGAGAGGTGTTTCCTTAATATAAAATTCATTAGATTATTAATTTACACTAAGAAAAGGAATAGTGAGTTTGGAAAGACCAAGAATAGAAATTTTATAATGTAATCCCGAACCATGTGGGCTTACATCAGCAGAGCATCATTGATGACTCAATTAATCCATTATTTAGCATTTATTGTAAAATATCAGGTTCTACTATTCATAAAAAATTCAAGTATCTTAGAAAAATCCAAAAAAATTTACCCAACCATTTTTCGACGTGTAGAATCCAAAAATGAAGTCCAATTTTCAAAAAAAAAATTCAAAATAGTATTAATTTATCATTATATATAATCATAATTGACTAAAAAAACAGTTTTTATGATTAAAACTGATTTTATAGTGCTTTCAAAAACTACGTAGGGTATTATAAAATTATCTTAAAACTATAAGACATTGATTAAATAATTTATGAATAAATTTTATGAAAATAAATTTTCTTTTAAATTAATTAATTAATTATAATTAATTATTTATGACTTATAAAATACAAAAACGTTTACTAAGGTCAAATTGTCACTTTCTAAGATGTCTAAATTTTATTTTATTATTCATAGGTAATGTTACTATTATGTTGGATGATTTACTATTCATAATGGTCATATTACTATTCATAAGGGTATGTTACTATTCATAAGGGTAGGTCACTATTCACCCAAAATTATTTTTGATTCATTAGACTCCAAAAATCATCATGAACACAACCGTGTATGTCAGATTTTCAAAATTCCAAACACGAGAGTGAAAAACATATGTTTAAAGGTCATTTATCACTTAGTAGTTCATTATGTTGCTTTTTCATGTTATTTTATGACATAAATATAAGAATTGAATTTCCATTGAAAAACATTGGGTCGTTATAACGACGCCCCGGCCGCAACGGCCCAAACCCCTCATCGCGCCCTGGCCGAACCGGCCTGCCCCTCTCGCGGCCCCCCATCCGAACTGGCGCGCGCCCCGAGCGGTGCCCCGGCTGCATCGGCCCACTCCCCCACGGTGCCCAGGCTGAACATGCCCACACCCCGCGGTGCCACGGATGCACCGACCCGCAACACGGATGGTGCCCCGACCGATCTGGCCTTGTGCCCTCGCGACACCCCCTGTGACCCCTGCGGGCTCTACAGCCCCTTGAGACCCTCGCAGCCTACCAGACCTCCCAGTAGACCGAACCGCATCACGGGCCAGGCCTGACCCAGCGGGTCGGGCCGGGTCAACATGAACTGGGTCAACCCATGCCAGGTCGAGTCGGGTCTGTCCGACCTGGTCGTACCAAACCTTGGCCCACTATGACCCTTTAGATCTTTTGGCCATAACTTTGGCACCGGACGACCGTTTGATGAACCCTCAGGGGCGCTAGAAATCATAGAGTAAGACAGTCACTTTGAATATATTCCACTGAGTTTTGGATTGAAATGGGTAATGGTTAGGTTGGATCGAGCACAAATCCAACCGGTCCCCCAGGACTAAATGTTTAATAACTCACAGACCGAGCGTCCGATTGATGTGTCTTCTATTGCGTTGAAACCCCTATAAAGTGACAAACCTTTGAGATACTTCTTATTAGGAATTTGTGACCTTTGGATTATCGACTAGTAGCTTGTGGAGTGGATCCTCCCGGAGACGAGTGATCAAAGTGCATAGACCTAGTAGATGGCTAAGACCTGATGAATACTAACCGTTTTAACATGGAGTGACTCTACTAGCCCAGTGAGGAGAGCCTTGGTGTCGCGGTAGACCCACAGTGGGGAGCGCCTTGGTGTTGCGTTAGACCCATGGTACTCTACAGGAGGAGTACCCAGCAGGCTACGAGGTGGAGCGTTCTTGGTGATGCGGCTTACCCACGATGGCGAGTGAGCATGGTGACGCATTAGATCCACAGTACTCGATAGGAGGAGTACCAAAATAGTCAGAGGTCAGTGGGAAGCGCACTTAGTGTCACTGCATGCCCACTATACTTGATAGAGTAAGAGTTCTTCAGAATATGAGGTTTCAAAAATGTAACTGGGGATGTTACTTGATACTACCCCTTGAATAAAATCATGGTTCACCTAAGTCGGTTTTTCTATGTTTTCCTTATGATTGAGATGGGTCACATGATAACTTAGGTATATTTATGGTCATATATATATGTATGGTTATCAGTTGATTTCATACTCTTTGGATTATCCTTTTTTGATTTTTTGATACCTTGAGGGTCTTAGGGTCCCTACCGATTGTTGTTATAATCACCCCACATGGGATATGCTTGCACTATGTTGTGTTGGTTGTAGACGAAGGACAACACTGCCTGTGGATGAGGGTACCAGGATCGGATGGTTCCTGGAGGTGGATCATACGACGTGTCGGTACATGGAGGAGACAGATGGACGCAGAGTGATGTGGAGGCTATCTGTACCTACCCTTCAGGTAAGAATCTTGGTGGATGACCTAATAACTACTTTTCTCTCTTTTTCTTCAGTTGTATTGTTTTCAGTTGTACTTGTACCTTTTTTGTTGTTCTTGTATATCGACCCCTTTTAATTTCAGCACTCTTTTGGTTATATAGATTACTCATTTTCGTATCTTGTTGTGTGTTTATTCTGGTAATAAAGGCGATTCATTCCCAGTTTTATGGAATTACGACTTTGGTGCTAGTCATCATCCCCTAGCCTATGGAAGGCAGGCTTGGGGTAGTCCCGGCATGGGCCCCGGGGGACGGGTCGTGAAAAATTGGTATCAGAGGAGTCGATTCTACTAAAGAACTTATGAATCTAATCGTTCTTTTCTATGAAGAAATAGGGTTTAGTTTAGTGAGTGTGGTTTTCTATTTAGGGAGTCTAGTATTAGTGCAGCGGACGACGTCTCCATACACCAAGACCCTAACATCTGATTTCTAACTCAGTGCAGGAAAACAATGATTGTGCATGTGTTTCTAAATTTTTCTTTAAGTCTTCTTACCAGGTCAGATCAACAAGTATAACTTTTAACCATAGCACACCTACTTCATTTTAGGATGCCTCCATGCAGTTATACCACTGGAGTTCCAAGAGTTGTATACACAGATATCCCACCGAGCGACAAGGCCTCAGTATGGGGCCCTTTTCCGGTGGAGGCACCAGCGGTAGCACTCCCTGTTGGGCCACCAATTCCACCATCCCCAGTAGAAGACGATGCACACCACTTGATCATGTTTCACGAGTTCACGCACCAGAGGCCACCTGGGATCAGGGGAGAGACATACCCACAGGTGGATGGGGATTGGTTGGAGGTTTTGGTGTGAGTGTTCTGACTAGTAGGGACACCAGCTAACCTCATGGTGATTCTTGCTTCCATCATTCTACAGGAAGTAGTGGGAATATTGTGGAGATTCATACGCCAGGTCCACGATGAGGGGACACTTCTCTGGACAGATATTTAGAGCCTGTTTCTAGAAGAGTTTGTTCCAGCGACTCTTCACGCAGTGCGCATACAGGAGCTAATTCATCTGCAACAGGGCAGAATGATTATAGCTCAGTACTCAGTGAAGTTCACTGAGCTCTCACGATACTCCGTATATATGGTTCAAGACTAATTCTTCAGGCCCCAGACCTTTGAAAAGGGACTCAGGTGGTATATCAGGGCTTCGGTTATCTCACTCAGCATCCTGATGCAGGCGGGGGTGTTATAGAGAGTGCTCCTACTAGAGAGTTTACTTGCTGAGCAGTCTCCAGCAACGAGATCCACCACCATTAATCATGTATTAGATACTTCTAATGCTGGCAGAACACAGATTTCAAAGAGGTCCTAGAGGACAAGACCTACTGGTTGACAACAGCATGACTCAGGATCGGTTGTGCGGGGCACCTAAAGTGGAGACCGACATGCCAGGAGAAGGCAGTTTTTCACATGCAGTGGGCAGGGTCACATTGCTCGTGACTTTTCAACCCCCAGTTCTGTTGATTAGAAAACAATAAAAGGACCTCCTAGGAAGATACTGGGATTCAATCGAGGTGGTTCGCATGTAGAAGTCGGATGTGGCAGAGGAGTTGGTCGTGCAACTAGCAGTGGGAGAATATTTGAGATGTTACAACCACCACCACCAGGAGGTCCACCCCGACCACATGGAGAAGTTAGAAAGGGGAGATCTCATATCTATGTAGCTGAGGCCTAAAACCACGACACTCTAGAGATGATACAAGGTACGATCTGTGTCTAGTACACCTTAGCTATAGTACTTTTAGACATAGGTGCCAGTCATTATTTTGTTTCCACTGCCCTCGTTTAGAGCTTGATGGTTCTGATGGAGCCGTTGGCTTGATCCTTATGCCTAGAGAATCCTACAGGATAAGAGTAGATAATTAAGCACTAGTGCCGATAGTGCGAGCTTACTCTAGGAGGCCAGAGCTTCGGCTGGGATCTCCTAGTAGCGATTTCGAGGCCTTACGATGTAATCTTGGGTATGGACTAGTTATCTACAAAACATGCTAAGATTGACTGTATTAGGCACAAAGTACGGTGTGTACACATGTATAGGACCAGTTTTACCTTCACTAGAAAGAAGGGAGCCTCTACAGCACAGGATGTACTTGATCGGAGGAGAGTGCATCCTATCACTAATCAGTTGGCTGGCCTAACCATCAGATCTTTTGATGTAGAGAGTCGGAGTTATCTAGTAGTGGTGGACTAGTACATGGATGTTTTCCCTGATGATGTCCCAAGTTGACCTCCTCAAAGAGAGGTGGACTCTTACATTGACTTGTAACCCATGACAACACTATTATCTACACTAGCATATCATATGGCTCCCGTGGAGTTTCCTAAGCTGCGGGTATATCTGGAGGACTTGCAATGGAAGGGATTCATTCTGCCCAGTGTTTCTCCTTGGGCAACCCCAATTCTGTTCGCGAAGAAGGAAGATGGTAGCTTGAGGCTTTGTGATGACTATCAGATCTTGAACCAGGTAACCGTGAAGAACATGTACCCACTCCCGAGGATTGACGACCTCTTTGATCAGCTGAAGAGAGCATAGTGGTTCTTGAAGATAGACATCAGATCAGGCTATCACCACCTCAGAGTATGAGATGAGGATGTGCAGAAGAAAACTTTTAGATGTCGGCATGTCCACTATGAGTTCTTGGAAATGCCATTCAGCATAACCAATGCTCCAGTAGTGTTCATGGGACTCATTAAATAGGTCTTTCATCGATTCCTTGATCTCATTGTGATAGTCTTCATCGATGAAATTCTGATCTACTCGAATACTGAGGAGGAGCATGCCTATCATTTTTAGGTAGTACTAGACACACTCCGAGAGCACCATATTTATTGTAAGCTCTTGAAGATCCAATTTTGGATCCAATAGGTTCACATTCTTGGACATGTCATTTCGGAGGCTGGATTTGTCGTAGATTTAGTTAAGGTTGAGGCGGTACTTTCTTGGGAGCCACCCAGGAGTTTGACAAAGGTTCAAATTTTCCTGTGTTTGGCTAGATATTACCAAAGGTTTGTGCCAGACCTCTCCAGATCTATAGCACCGCATTCAGCCTTGAAGATGAAGGGTAAACCCTTCATTTGGTCAGAGAAATGCCAGAAAGGTTTTTAGGATATGAGGAAGAGGTTGACGAGTGCCCCCATCTTGAGGCTTCCAAAGGAATGCGTAGGGTTTGTAGTATACTGTGACTCATCAGGGACTAGACTCGGATTTGTCCTGATACAGGAGCGAGCAGTGATCGCATATGGTTCTCAATAGCTGAGACAGCATGAGAAAAACTATGCTACCCATGACCTAGAGTTAGAAGCAGTGGTCTTCACCTTAAAGATGTGGCGACACTATCTGATCAGCAAACGTTTTATAGTGTACTCTGATTACAAGAGTCTTAGCTATATCTAATCTCAGAAGGATATGAACCAAATACATCAGCGTTGTCTTGAGTTCCTCCAGGACTATTACATCGAGATAGTCTATAATCTTGGGAAGGGTAACATTTTTTTAGATTCATTCAACAGGAGGTCTGATATATAGTTGTTAGGCAAGGAGACAGAGTAGCTGACCGCTTTGAAGATATCATTTGTGGATAGAGATAGAGAAACCTTTCTATATTCTCTTACATTCAATCCCCTACTTCTTCATTGAGTCATGGAGGCTGATTATTGGGAAACATACTACGAGGCACGGTGTGCTCAGATATCCAAACGACATGAGCCTGATGGGTTTTCTGAAGGTGGGGAACACATCATTCTTTTCAGAGGACGTACCATGGTACTAGTGTCACTTTAAGAGGATGTTTTGAGGGAGTTACACACATACCCACTTGTGATACATCCCCGATTGGAAAAGATGTACCATGAACTCCGACGATAGCACGAGTGGCCGAGAATGAAAAAAAGTCATAGAGTTTGTCTCTCGACGCCTCACTTGTCAGCAAGTGAAGGTGGAGCATCAGGTAACAACAAGCTTGGTTCATCCCTTAGAGGTCCCAGAGTGGAAGTGGTATAGGATATCAATGGACTTCATCAGAGGACTTCCACGTACATCTAGGAGACATGACTCGATTTGGGTGATCATAGACCAACTCACCAAATCGGCCCACTCCCTACCCATAATCGAGCAGGGTTTAGTAGAGATATTGGGAAGCCTATATGTGTAGGATTTGGTATGGCTACATTGAGTACCTTCAACGATTATCTCCAATAATAATGCATATTTTAATTCCCAGTTGTCAAAGGGGTTGTAGGAGACTTTCAGAATGCAGCGACGATTGAGCACAACCTTCCATTCTCATATGGATGGCCAGAATGAGAGATCTATTCGTACCCTTGAGGACATGATACATAATTGTGTACTCGACTTCGGTCGTAGCTGGGAGATTCAAATTCCTTTGGAGGAGTTTGCGTATAATAATAGCTATCACTCCCCCATTGGGATGGCATATTTTGAGTCGTTATAAGGGAAACCTTGAAGATCACCCTTGTGCTAGACTGACCTAGGTGAGTCATCTCTAGTGGGACCATAGAAGGTACGGTATACCATAGAGACGGTTTAGTTCATCCAGGAGAAGATGAAGACTCAAAAGGCAAGAACATGTCATATACTGACAGGAGATGGAGACCTCTAGAGTTCGAGGATGGCGACAACATTTTTCTACAGGTCTCATCTCAACGAGGTTTGCAGAGATTTGGTTGAGGCGGAAAGTAATCTCTGAGGTTCATCGGACCTTTTCTAGTCCTCAGTAGAGTTGGCACGGTGGCATACCGCTTAGATATTCCACCTCTGTTGCACCGGGTGCAAGACGTCTTCCATGTATCCCAGCTGAGGAGATACGTGCACGAACCTTGTCACATCATCAACCATGTCGATTTGGATGTTGACAATTTGTAGAATTTTATAGAGGTTACAGTAGAAATTGAGGTTTCACAGGAACATGTCATTCGAGAATGGTTGATACCTTTGATGCGTGTTCGCTAGCAGCATGGGAACCTGCAGGAGAGCACATGGGAGCAATAGGCTCAAATGCATTCTCAGTACCCTTACCTGTTACCTTAGTTTGAGTTGTGGATTATGGGGATGTAAATTTTGATGAGGGGATAATGTAAAGACACCTAATTTCCATGTACTGTTTTTAAATATATGGGAATTTTACAAGTCCACAAAAATTTACGGCACGTGATTTTGAGGCCCAAAGTGCCCGAAATGAATTTTTTAACATTATTTTCAGGTACGTTCAGTAATCTTCCTTGCGGGTTTTTATAACATTTGAACCGGTGCTCAGAATTCAAATACGAGGTCACCATTGAACTCATAGTTTTGATTTTACCTTAAGGAGACTTTCACCTCGATGATAGATGGTTGAGGGTGAAAGTTAGTTTTTGGGTTTTTCGTGAAAGAATAAAATAAAAATTATAGTTTCTGACACTTTTTTTTGCAACACCCATGATGGTGTTGGGTGGCTGGGTCCACCAGAACTAAACCTACATGTAGAAGTTGATGTGTGGGTACCACCAGACCATATCCTCTCATGAGAAGTTATGGTGGATGGGACCACCGTAACCATAACCTCCAATGAGAGGTTATGGTGGCGGGGACCACCCGGGATTAAACCCCCTTTTAATTGAGAGAAACTCGTAAACCCCTCATTAATGTGGTGGAGCCTCATGAATTCATACACATTAATTTTTCCAACAAACATATCTTTAATTATGCCAAATTAGTTAATTGTCATGCCCCATTTTAAAATTAAGTAACAACAACATTGGAATTTAGAAAGGTTCCTAATAAATAATCCATCAAAAATTACATGATGTTTATATACCATTCCCCATCTCGTATATATCTGGAGCATGGGATAAGGATTTGGGATAGCTTCACCAAGTAAAGAAGCGCTGGTAATGTGATGCAACACACATCACATGGAGGATTACGCTCTCCAATGAAGAATGCGTTATTCAGCAAAGAATGCACTCCCCAATGAAGAACGATCTATCAATGAAGAACACAGACCTCCTTCAACCTTCTTTATCTGTACTTATTCAGATGTGGGATGTTCTAATCTATGAAGAATAGATGTCCTTACTACTTCCCGCGCCAACATCAACGAACGAGGTATGGGGTTTATTTATGTGATAATAATTTCCTTGTTTTCTTTTTGCAGTTTGGGAATGAATCATTGTAGAGGTTGTAAAATTTGATGTTCATAGTTATTATTTCTTGTGGAGCCAAATGCAACCACCATAAATGTGGAGGGTGCGGGCCAAACAAACATGGCCCAACCCCTCCTCTCTTCTTCTTTGGTGTACTTATCGAAATGGAGGAAGGCGACGAAGACGATGATGATGATGAATGAAACGACGCCGCCACCCATGGCCACTACGACCCGTGATTCCCCGCGGTGCTATACTTTCCTAGCCAAACTAGCATTCACCCTCGCAGCACCCTGGCCAAACTGGCCCTCACCCCCCACGGAACCCCAGCCGAACTGGACCGTGCCACTTGCGTCGCCCTAGTTGAACCGGCCAACGCCCTTGCAATGCCCTAGCCGATCCAGCCTGCACCCTACGCGACGCCCCCACCACATCGACCCTCACCCCCTACAGATCCCCAGATGAACCGGCCCGCCCCCTCGTGGTTCCCCATCCGTACTGGACCGCTCCCCTACAAACCCCCAGCCAAACCGGCCCCCACCCACATTGTGCCCCACCCGAACCGGCCTCGCGCCCTCATGACACCACCACAGTCATGCCACCCTATGACTCACGTGGGCTCTGCGGCCCTCGCGGCCTGCCGGACCTCCTAGCAGACCAGGACACATTACGGGTAGGCCTGACCTAGCGGGTCTGGATGGGTCGACCCATTCCAGGTCAGGCCGGGTCGGTCCTACCGGGTCAGACAGGACCCAGGCCCACTATGACCCTTTACGATATTTTGGCCATAACTTTGGCACCAGACATCCCTTTGACGAACCGTCAGTGGTGCTGGAAATCATGGATTAAGACGGCCCTTTTGATTATATTCCACTGAGTTTTGGGTTGATATTGTGGAATGGTCAGTTAGGATCAAGAATGAATCCAACTAGGGCCCTAGGCCAAAATGGAAAATAACTCATTGACCGGGTGTCTGTTTGACCCACCGTCTGTTGCGTTGAGACACCTATGATGTGGAATACTTATGAGATACTTCATCATGGGACTTCATGATAGTTGGAGTATCGACTAGTAGCTTGGGGAGAAGATCCTTATGGAGTCGAGCGAGCATAGTGCAGAGACCTAGTAGCTGGATGAGACCGGACGACTGCTGACCGTTTTGACTCGGAGTGACTCTAATAGCCCAATGAGGAGCACCTTGGTTTTGAGGTAGACCCATAGTACTCGACATGAGGAGTACCTTAGCAAGCTCTGAGGGGTTGCGTGCTTGGTGAGGCAGCAGACCCACGGTGGGGACCACACTTGGTGATGTGACAGATCCCCGGTAGTCGATAGGAGGATTACCCCAGTAGTCCAAGGTTTGTGAGAAGCGCACTTGATGTTCTGGCAGACCCACATTACTCAATAGAGGAGGAGTTCTCCAGCAGTCGTGGTTTCTACAATGTGAATGGGGATGTTTCTTGATACTACCCCTAGAATAAAATCCTAGTTTATCTGAGTCGGTTTTTCTATGTTTTCCTACTGATTGAGATGTATCACGTGATAACTCAGGTATATGTATGGTCATATAACGAAGTAAGGTTATCTGTTGATTTGATACTCTATGGTTTATCCATGTTGGATTTTGTGAGACCTTGCAGGTCTTGGGGTCCCTACTGAGTATCGTTATACTTTCCCCTGGACGAGCTATGCACGCACCTTGTTGTGTTGGTTAGAGACAACAGACATCACTGACTTTGCAGAGATTGCCAGGACTGGATGGTTCCAGGAGGTGGACCATACAGCATGTCAGTACGTGGAGGAGATGGACAGATGTGAAGTGCTTAGGAGGATATATGTTCCTACCCTTCTGGTAGGAATCTCGGAGGATGACCCAGTAGCTTCTTTCCTTTATTTTTCTTCAGTTGTATTGTTTTCATTTGTACATGTACCTTTACAGTTGGGCTTGTATTCCGGCCCCTTTTAATTTCACACTCTTTTGGTTATATAGTTTACTCATGTATGTATCTTATTGTATGAGTTTACAAGTTATAAAGGCAATGCATTCCCAGTTTTATGGAATTACACCTATGGTGCTAGTCACCAGCCCCTCGCCTATGGAAGGCAGGCTTGGGGTAGTCATGTGACGGGCCCAGGGGGACGGGTCGTGACACTACGTATCAAATTGGACCAAATTCTTTATGGGAATCTATCCACTGTGAGAGTATTTGGAACTAAATTTGTCTATGAGTACAATTCAATGGTGGGTGAACATAATATACTATATTATTATTTAGGGAAAACCTCAAAAAAGGATTTTAAAAAATAATCGATTAACCCAAATCACTTTGATAATCTTAGCCATGAGCCAAAACAAAACAAATTATTTTCTATGCTTAAAAGTATGACATAGCTTTTGCATTATAATAATGTTTTTCTATCATATATCATGTTATTATATTATATTATGATACATTATAATAGTCCAATTTTAATTAAATGAATCATGATTGTGATCTTTGTTATTTTTGATATGGTTTTCAAATATTAAGCTCATATAATCAAACAAGTATATTATTGTTATGATTATGGGATAATTGATATATCCAATGATTACAGTAACTGGGTATTAATGAATTAAATTTTTTATGTTTCCATTCTATAGGGTTTTAAAAATGGTTTTTCATATCATATAAATCTATAAAGTCGGACAGTTATGTAAAAGATTCTGGGAGATTATGTAATTCTTTTATGAACATATTTATTATGTATCAATGTTTCCAAATACACTAAACATATTAGATTTTAGAGTTTATTGTAGTGTCATGTATTAAATATTTGTCAAATATGATTTAATATTTTTTATGAAATGTATTGTAATTTATAATAAAAGACTTCGTAAAATGAATAATTACAACAAATAAAGGAAAATATAATAGTATAGAAACAAAATAAAAATTCTAATAACATAAATGGTTTTTAATATTTATAAAAAGATTTAATTTTTACATAAAAGACTCCATCTATAACTATTAGATATGATAATAAAAAACACCATTGTATGATTATCATTATACAAAAATTTATGCTTGTTACACTAATGGGAAATAATAGAATAATGTGATAACAAAACAATAAAGAATCACTTTTATGGGTATAAACATTAAACTTTTATGAACAAAAATTCATTTCTATCAATTGAATTAATTTTCCACTCCAATGTTATTTATATCAACTGGGAGATTAAATAGACTCCAAGGAAGCTAATGAGGTAAAATTTATAATAAAGACAAATAAAGAGTCTTCAAAGTTCATTTCATGTATTAAAAGGCCAAATAATTTATCTACATTGGAAAAATAACTTCAAAGGTACATTAATGTACCTATATAGAGATTTAGTGGTGTTTAATTTTCTTCTCTATTATAATCATTGAAATTCACTCATTTTACATGCCATAAAAGACCATTACTTCAAGACTGAGACAAAATACCATTTTGGATTTTTTTCTTATATTTATCTCTGGATAATATAAATAACTCAATTTTTATTATTAAATCATTTTAATTATTCAAAGAAAATAATAATTATTTAATGGAAATTTTAAAATTTCAATATATAAAAATTCTATTTGTTTTGGAAATAATCAATGATATTTTAATTCACTGACTAATCATATGAGCTTAAGAACCCAAATTATAATTATCATAACAATAACACTATTTCCCAATTTTGTAACTAAGAATGATTATAAATATCATTCTAAAATATAATCTATGAGTGGTATCCAACAATAGATCACATCAACGTATATTATGAATAGGTTTGGTGTAACCTAATTCAGAACATGCTCACACAAAATGTCTATAATCCTTGATAAAAAATATAATAATGATACATGGAAAATGATAATCGTATATAAAAATAACTTTTCCCATTGTTAGATTTGACAAAATCGTAAAAAATTCCATTATATGTTTTTTTTCATTTAGTGATCATGTACCTTATAAAAAAATTGTGTTCCATGATGTCATAAAAAAGTCAAATGGGAATACATATCACATTTAGTCAACCAAATCAATCCGCTTAATATGTATCATAACTAAGAACATTTTTTAGCCTTATTGGAAAAATAATTTAAATAATTATCAATATTAAATACATCAAAAGTATGGGAAATTTAAAAACTGCAAGAGATAGTATATTTTTTCACTATTTGCATGAGTAACACAACGAAATATTTATAACAATAGTTATGGAAAACATTATGATCAATATAAATTTTTCACCAACTACATGTTTACCATATCAGATCATTTCTATCTCTATACATGTTTATATTATCATATTACTCTTAGTATGTCCTAAAAAACAAACACGATAATCAATAATCGTAGATAACATATAAATACATATATTATATTGGGTTATTATCATACCATTTTCTATTGTTTTTTTGAAAATTTTATAAATTAATGACAATATATTTCCATTAATATAAATTATGTTATATTAAAACTCCCTAAACTAACAATAAGTAACTGAAATTTTTGTATAACCCTTGTAAGTCAATCAATCCCAAATATAATTAATATAAAATTTCAAAGATAAATATTTATTCTTTATAAGTGTAAAATAATTTTTTGATTGTTTAATCAAGAGTTAAACATGATCAACCCAAGATGATTAAATTATTTATAGTGAAAAATTAATCATTAAAATTTTAAAATAAATAATTTTAATGTTAATATGAAAAAATATATCCAAGAATTAATTCAAATAAATTTGAAAAAAAAGATGTAAATAGGTTCATTATAATCAATTAATACTGAATTTTTATTATATATTAAACATGTTCTGATATATGGAATGTATTAACTTCTCATAAAAATCATTAAGAAGACATTACACTTATTTTTATTATGTGCAATACTATATACTAGTAGTTCTCACATTCAAATAAATTAATAGAGTAATATTTATCTCTAAGACATATTTTTTAGATATAATGATAAATAAAAAATAAAATGTTATAAGATAGAATAAAATATTTAACTATGGATTATAATAAATAATATCAATATCATCATGAAATGTTGAAATAAGTGAGAACATAAATGGATGATATTAGAATTATCTTTTTCTGGAATAATTACATCAACCACAAGACTATTCCACAAGATATACAATGTTCCTTTTGTAACATCCCAGATAAATAAGAAATAAGAAACATTTAAAAATTATTAATATTTTTGATTAAAATATTAATTTTACTTTAAAGGGGATGTTAGGTTCGATGGCATACCCGGTACGCAACAACGAGTTTCTTTGAAATCTTAAATTGCACGCTAATAATATAATATTATTATTTAAAATGGTAGTTAACTTTTAGTCATTGTATTGACGGGAATGAAAAAAACTAACTAAAATATTATTATACAGGTTCGTTAAATGTATTTACATTTATTCCAATAAAATGTTAGAGGCTTAAAATATGAATGAATCTAATTTGAAGCATAATTTATCTTAAAAGGTCGATTTACCACCTTTTAATGGAAAACCCTTATTAATCATGTTTTTGTCACTTTTATATGTTCTATTTTACAAAATAAAATTCTTCTTTATATTTGGGGCATCAAATTTTTCTTTGGGTAATTTTTTGTATTTTTCTGATAAAGTTTAGTTTTTAATGAATAGTGAAACATATTGTAATTTAATTCAAAAGTGCATTTCAATATAATTTATTTGTATGGTTATATTATCATTTTATTTGTTTTTAATTTGTAAATAGATTATATTTTTTCCATATAATCTATTGTTGGTCTTTTGAAGCAATTTATCATTGAAATTGGACATAATCATCTGTCAATCTTTTGATAGTTATTATTTCTTAAAAACACGCTAATTGTTTTCACAACGGGAATTAATTTTAAATTAATTAATTCCACTTATAAATTTTGAATTTGAAAATATAGACATCATTTTTGAATTCAGAATATAAAATAAATCTTAGGATTAATATTTGGTATTTTTCTCAAAAACCTCATTTTTTGATGAATAGTGAAATCACTTAGAAGTAGTTAATAAACTGAATTTTTATTCTAAATAAAATTTTACCACATCTGTGAATTTTATTTCAAAAATCAGACATACATGGTTGTTATTATTAAGTAAAATGTGGTTCAATAAGATGAAAAAAATTCTAGTGAATAGCAACTTTTGACTTTTATTTACCGTGGTTAAAGTTTAATATGGTAATTCAAGGTAAAAAGAATATTATAATAATTAAAAATTACATTAACACTTTTCATATCCATATTGGATGAGTAATTTTCAACCAAGGTCATCTTTGTGTATACTTTGGTACCCCATGGAGCCACTTATGAATGACAATGACCCTTTAGATTAATTTACTTATAGTAAAGGCCAGATTGACATAAACAAAAAATATTTTAGTAATTAATTTTTTTATGTTTTTATACACGTAATATTTTTTACTATAAATATTTACTGGAAATAAAAAATGATATCCAACATCATGGTATTTGTTTTATGATTTTTATACATCAAATAATTTAAATTATTTATGACACAATAGTGATGCAGTATTTACCTCATTAATAAATACTTTAAATAAATAAGATTATAAATATTAAAATATGAACCAAAACCTGTCCAATTTAAATTGGATGATATTATTTCTACTATATGTTATCTTATATTCTTCTTTAAAGATTTTGGGACTTTTAGAAACAGAATATCATTATATAATAAAATAATATTTTCACGCTTTCCGAAAGAGCCCCTCCTATCCTTTATAAAAAGAGATCAATTATAACAAATTCCACACACCTCTCAAGATTTTTGGATAGTCCAAACTCAGACCAATGAGGCTCCCTACATCACTATCCTCCTCTTATAAGCCCTACCTTAGGCAGAAGGCACTTCAAGAAGACCTTTGGTTTAAACCATAGGGAGTTTCCCAAATTAAAGGTAATGGTTTCTCTAAATTGTCTTCTTTTATTTTACTTCTCCAACCCCTAAACTCTTTTTATTCCTTCATTTTGTAACAAAAACAGTATCCTAAATATACTAGGATGTTTATATGAGAAATAATTGAACTAAACTTGCACACACCTCTATCTAATGGATGAAGAACATAATGTTTCTGTGGATGGCAAACTAACGCCTCACGAAACGATGATTGTTCAAATATCTCCAACCGCCTCTCATGGTGGCCATTATGATGACAATATATTTATATATGATATATATTATGTTTATGTTATTTTTATTCTTCTGTAATTCCCATTTATATCATTCCTTTATAGTTTCCATTATGGGTAAACGCGATAATCTTATTAGAGGAAGTGCGGACTACCGCCCCCTCAAAGTGATATGACTCATTCATGCCTTATGTGGAACGTATAAAGGATAGAGTTAATGATATGATAAATGATATTATACTAGAATTTTAATATAACTATGTATCATTATGTTTTATTTCCATTAAAATAAGAAATAGAAATGGAAGTAGCATTCATGCGTACGTACAGCTTACCGTCTCCATGAACAGTGAATTTCATTTCTTACCTCTAAATGTTATGTACTATTATAAATACATGTATATACTGGATATATAAGATATATATGATATCTATATCATTATTATCATTCTGGAGATAATTTATTTTTGACTACATTTACAACATGTAATTATAAGAACTCCATTTTCGACTCAAGTACAAAATGTTGACAAAATGGTCGTTATTAACATAACTGACTATGTAATGTTTATAACATTGTAATAAGTGATATAAAAAGAATTATAGAAATGAAAAAGGTTCTTAAGAAAGTATAAATTTACTTTAGTTTATTATTTAAGAGATTAAAGAATGATCGAGTGAAGTTGGACACGAGGTAAGGGACTTCTTCTCAATCCGCTTTCATTGAGGAATATTTTGTTTTAATACATGACTTTCTTTTATACTCTGTATAAACCCCTTTGAATTCTACTTTTATTCAAAAGAAATCTTTTTATATGAAGTGTTTTACTAAACTACAAAAATAATGTTTTGTTTAACGTAAGAGGCAAAAAAGTCCTTTTTCCACTACGATGAGTATTATTTGATCTATGGCTTCCTCAACAAGCTATAATGTTTTTAAAAGAATATAAATACCATATACTCTATTATGTATTTTTGTATTGAAAATGGTTTTGATAAAGAGTTATTTTATGTCAATATATTAAAATGATATTTTGTGATTGAAATGTGGAAATCTTATCATTCCTTTATATTGGTTTTATGTGGTATGATTTAATAATGGTACTGGGACATTTGACGGGTGGTTTTATGATAAAACAAATGACGGGTGGTTCCGTCAAAACCAGGACGAGTGGTTATGCTATAACCTCAAATGCATTGGGTATGGAAGTCGTCCGTATGGCTATTCCATTTAGTGATATGTGTGGATGTCCACCGTATGGTTATTTTATTTAAGAATGTTTTTATCCCAAGTTACCTTTATATGCTATGTGTTATTTATAAAGATTTTATTGTAATATTTTGGTTTCAAAAGGGTATGAAATGATCTTTTATTTAGTGAAGAGTATTTAATACTTCATAAAGGTTAAATTTCTTAATTATTATTAAGTCTTCTTGGTTTAATTGTTTTTATGAAAAACTAATATTTTTCATCTTTGTGTATCCCTTACTGAGCTTTTTATGCTCATCCCATGTTTTTGAAATGTCTTTTATAGGACATAGAGTGGAATAGGGTCAAGAAAGGGATCAAAGAAAATCATGGCATCTAAAACATAGAAATAGACATGACCCTTTTTTCAATGAGTTTTTATTTTATTAAAAAAAATGGAAACTAAGTAGAAGTGTCTACTTTGTAATATTTTCCAATGTAATATTTATGGCCTAACTCTCTAAAACTCAAAACCTGAAAAGATCCTCAACGTGAATTCTTCATTTAATTCAAGATTATGTAATGTTTTCAGGTTGGGTCTTTATTTTTGGTATCAGGGGAATGTTTAGATAACATTAAGAGTTAGGTTATTGTTAAATTAATATCCATAAAGTGATTTATGATAATATTGAAACCATATAGCATTTACAGATTAGGATGTTGCTTTGCCTAAAATATTTATGTGTTCAGAATGGTTTTGTGCTGAGGAAACAGGGCGGCTATGTTGGGACAACATCATGAGGAAGACAACCATCCAAATCAACAACCTGAGACGGTCAGAATCAGAAATGATCAGCTTGTTGCAGTGATGAAATAGTTGACTCTGGATATAAATGGTGGTGGTATCCACGCACGAGATCAGCCAGATCAACCATAGAGGATTATGTCCGTAGTGGAGCATTTCATGAGGAATCATCCCCCTTAATTTAGAGGATCATCTGACCCTGTTCTAGCATAAGGTTGGATTAAAACACTGGAGAGGATTTTCGATGTTATGGGGTGTTCAGAACATCAAAAGGTCAGTCTTGTTGTTTACCATTTTGAAGGCGAAGCTGATAAGCGGTGGTCATTGGCAAAAAATATCAGGGATAGTGAGGAGATCGATGCTCTTGATTGTGATGAATTCAAAGGTATGTTTCTTGAGAAATATTTTCCTAAGTTGGTTCGTCTTGGGATGGAAAAACAGTTCCTATAATTGAGGTAGTAGGATGACTCAGTGGGTGATTATGAAGGTAAGTTCACTCGACTGGCAAGGTATGCACCAAATTTCATCCGAGATCTTGATTGTCAGATAAATCAATATTACTCCAGACTAAATCCATGATATCGAAGATCGTTACCCTCTCGTGAGTTCAAAAGTTATGAAAAACTTGTTCGATGTGCAGAGAAGGTGGAAATAGAGTTTACAGATGATCAAGTGTTCTATGACAAACAACAGAAGAAGAGGTCTAGTGGGCAGGAAAAGGGGAATAATTCATCAAAGAGTCATAGAGGTAAGAAAACCAATTACCCAACTTGTGAGAAGATTGGTAAAAATCATCCCAGAGAATGTTTATCAAAGTCTGGAAAGTGCTTCCGGTGTGGTAAGGTTAGTCATATTGCTTGTAACTGTAAGGAATATGATCAAGCAGGGAATGAAAAGTCATCGGTATGATGTTTTAAGTGTAATAAATGATTCATTATGAAAATGAGTGTCTAGAGAAGAAATAAAATGAGGGAAAGCCGCCAGACTACAAGCAGAAAAGGGTGGTGAAATCATTTGCAACTCCTTCAGCAGATGTAGATCCATCGAAGGAATTAGTATCAAGTATACTATTTGTTTGATCAGATTATTCCAATGTGTTGTTTGATTCAGGGTCTACACACTCTTTCATTTTTGATAAGTTTTCTTGTAAATTTGTAATTCCATCTCATGATATGAATATTAAAGTTATGGTAAAAACACCAGGAGGAAATGTTGAGACAATAAGAAAACGTAAGAACATTCATTTATTTGTGTGTGGAAAGAATCTACCTACAAACCTTATTGGTTGCCTCTATTAGAGTTTGATGTTATTTTGGGCATGGATTGGATGACTTTTTATCATGCTAAAATTGACTGCAGAGCTAAAGTGGTTTCATTTCAAAAAGATTTTCAGTTTGTGTACAAGAATGAACTCTTTCTTTTGTTAACATATCTGGAAGTTGAAAACTGGTAAAAGATGGAAATGAATGTCACCTTACAGATATTGTTGAAAATAAAGGAAATGATTTCATTAATGATGTTCTAGTGGTAAATGAGTACCTTTATGTTTTTTCCGATGAGTTTCCTGGTATAATACATGATCAGGAAGTTGAATTTACTGTTGACGTAGTTCCCTATACTAAGCCAATTTCAAAACACCATTATCGAATGACTCAAATTGAACTTTTAGAGTTAACGAAGAAATTGAATGAGTTATTATATAAATGATTCATTAGACATAGAACATCGCTATGGGGTGCTTCTATCTTTTTTGATAAAAAGAAATATGGTTCAATGAGACTTTCCGTTGATTATAGAGCATTTAATTACAACACTGTTAAGAACAAGTATCCTTTTCCTCATATCGATGATTTGTTTGATCAGCTCTAGGGAGATCAGTATTTTTCGAAGATTGACTTGAGATCGGGGTACTATTAGTTGAAAGTAAGGGAAGCAGACATTCTGAATATTGCATTTCGTACTATATATGTGCATTATGAATTTTTCGTAATTCCTTTTGGGTAACCAATGCACCTGCTGTATTCATGGATCTTATAAATATAATTTCTTGTTAGTTATTGGATATGTTTGTGGTTGTGTTAATTGATGATATTTGGTTTTATTCTATAAGTAAAGAGGAACATAAAAGTCATATAAGGGTTATCTTGCAAACCATAAAATATAAGGAAGTATTTGGGAAATTCAGCAAGGGTGAGTTTTGGTTGCACCAAATTTCTTTCCTTGGTCACATTGTTTTAAAAAATAGCATAACTGTTTATCCTAATAAAACTAAAGTTTTTGAACAATGGCCAAGACCCCTAAATATAACCTAGATTCACAGTTTTCTTGGTTTGGCAGGTTATTACCAGAGGTTGGTTGAAGATGTTGCCTGTTTATCTAGTCCAATTACTAAGTCAACTCGAAAAGGTGTTAAGTTTATTTGGAATAAAGAATTTGATGATTGTTTTAAAGAATTGAAAACAAGATTGGTGAATGCTCCAGTTTTATCATTTCCTTCCAGAAATGGGATGTTTGTTATTTACAGTGATTCTTTGTTGAAAGGACTTGGGTGTGTCTTTATGCAGAATGATCAAGTAATTGCTAATGCTTTACGTCAGTTGAAACCCTAGGAGTTAAATTACCAAACACATGATTTGGAATTAGCTAATGTTGTTTTTTTCTTTAAAAATTTTTATGCATCATTTTTATATAGCAACATGTCAAATATATGCTGACCACACAAGTTTAAAGTATATATTCACTCAAAAATAATTGAACATGAGACAAAGGAGACTGTTGGAATAAATCAAGGATTATGATTTCATGATCCTTTCCCATCTGGGGAAACCAAATAAAGTGGATTATGCATTCAGTCGAAAAATTAATTCTTCATTAACCATGCTACATTTGGAATGAGATCTTTTGGTTTTTTATTTGATGATCATTGGCATAAAAGTTGTTGGTGCAGGAAATTATTCTGTTTTGTTTCAGGTGTCTGTGAAAAAATCTCTATTAGACAGAATAATGAAATTGCAGAAGGAAGACAATGAGTTGTAGAAAAATGTAGAGTACGTTCAGACGGGTTAGTTGCCTGATTTTAACATTGATAATGATTGTTTTTTGAGGTTTGGGAAGAAATTATGTGTGCCTTGTGATTCACAGTTGATGAATGAGTTGTTATGTGAAGATTATATTTCTCCTTTTTCAGTTAATCCCTGTAGAAATAAGATGTACATTGATCTTCATGAGTATTACTGGTGGGATGGAATGAAAAGATACATTTCTAATTTTAATGTGAAGTGCATGACTTGTCAGCAGCTTAAAGTAGAGCATTAGTTACCAAAAAGAATTTTCAGCCTTTACCAGTGGCAGTGTTGAAATGGGATAATATATCCATGGACTTCGTCATGGGATTAATAAAGACATATCGAGGTAATAATGAAATCTGGGTTATTGTTGATTGATTAACTAAATCTACTCATTTTTTTCATATCCAAGATACATTGTCTCTAGATCAACATTCTCGATTGTATGATAAAGGGATAGTCAGGTTCCATGGAGTTCCCCTCTCCATTCAATCTGTTCATGATCCCAGGATTACTTCTAACTTTTGGAAAGGCCGGAAGAAGTCGTTGGGTACTGAATTAAATATTAGTATATCTTTTCATCCTCTATCAGATGGGCAGTCAGAACGAACTATTCAGACCTTGGAGGGTATTCTACATTCTTGTTCACTGGATTATCAAGGAATTTGGGACCAACATGTTTCTTTGGTTGAATTTTCATATAATAACAGTTTTCATTCCAGTATATAGATGGCTCCATTTGAGGCATTATATAGAAATCGTTTTCAAACACTAGATTTTTGGGATTAAGTACGAGAAAGGAAGCTTATGGGACCAGAATTGGTAGAAGAGATAGAAGAGAAAGTTTAGTTGATTCAGAAGCACATGAGAATATCACATAGAAGATAGAAAAGTTATGCAGAAAACCCGAAGAAAGATCATTCTTTTGAGGCAGGTGATCATGTATTTCACAATGTTTCCCCATGGAAAAGTGTGATGTGTTTTGGTAAGAAGGGAAAGTTGAGTCCGAGGTTCATTGGGCCTTATTAAATCTTGGAGAAAGTTGGATCAATTTCATAGAGAGTGTATTTACATACATGTTTATCCCAGGTACATAATGTTTTTCATGTTTTGATGTTGGGAAAGTATATACCAGATCCAACACTTGTTTTGAGCCTAGAGGTAGTTCAGTTGGAGGAGAATCTCTCTTATGAAAAACAACCAGTCCAGATTATGGACCGTATAGAGAATGTTTTGGGGAATAAGGCAATTTACCATGTAAAGGTTTTTTTGTAAAAAACATATGTTTTAAGAGGCAGCGTGGGAATCTGAAAATGCTATGAGGGATAAATACCCCCACTTATTTGATATGTGAATAAAATTGCGGGGATGCAATTCCCAAAAGGGGTGAAGGATGTAACAACCTAGATAACTAAGGAATAAGACTCTTTTCATAATTATTAATATTTATGAATTAAATTTTAATTTTACTTTAAAGGGGATGCTATGTTCGATGGCATACCCGGTATGAAACAACGTGTTTCTTTGAAATCTTACTTTGCATTGTAATAATATAATATTATTATCTTAAATGGAAGTTAAATCCTAGCCATTTTATTGGCCGGAATGAACAAAACTAATGAAAATATGATTATAAATGTTCTCTAAATGTATTTAAATTTATTCCAAAAAAAATTTAGAGGCTTAAAATATGAATAAATCTAATTTTAAGCATATTTTACATTAAAAGGATGATTTGCCACCTTTTAATTGAGAAGCCTTTTTTATTATATTTTTTTCACATTTATATGTTCTGTTTGACAAAATAAAATTATTTATCAGCTTTGGGACATTAAATTTCACTTTAGGTTATTTTTTGGTGTTTTTCTGATAATGACCATTTTGTAATAAATAGTGAAAAATATTGTATTTTAATTCAAAAGTTCCTTTTAATATAATTTATTTATATGGTTTAATTATCCTTTTAATTGTTTTTAATGTATAAATGGATTATATTTTTATCATTTAATCTATTGTTTGTCTTTTGAATCAATTTCACTTTGAAAATGGACACAATCAAATGTCAATCTTTTGATTGATATTATTTCTTAAAAACACACTAATTGTTTTAACAATTGGAATTAATTTTACTTTAATTAATGCCACTTATATGGTCTGAATTTGAAAAAATAGACTTCATTTTTGGATTCAGAATATCAAATAAATCGTAGGCTGAATTTTTTCTATTTTTCTAAAAAACATCATTTTTTATGAATAGTAAACCCACTTAGAAGTAGTTAAAAAACTCTCTTTTTCATCTAAATGAAATTTTACCACTTCTGTGAATTTAATTTCAAAAATACGACATACATGGTTTTTATTAGTACGTAAAATGTGGTTTAATAAGATGAAAATCATTTTGGGTGAATAGTAACTTTTCACTTTTATTTACGACAGTTAAAGGTAAATAGGGTAATTTAAGGTAAAAGGAATGTTATAATAATTTAAAATAAACTTAACACTTGTCATAACCTTATTGGATGAGTAAGGTCCGAGCATGGGCATCTTTGGGCTGATTTTGGGACCCCATGGAGCCTCTTAGGAATGATAATGACACTTTTGATTAATTAATTTAATGTAAAGTCAAAATTGACATTCACAAAAATCTTTTAGTAATTAATTTTTATATGGTGTTATATAAGGAATATTTTTGACTATAAATATTCATTGAAAATATAAAAATATTTCTCACATCATGGTATTTTTTTATAATTTTTAGACATCAAATAATTTAAATTATTTATGACATAATAATGATGCAGTATTTACCTCATTAAAAAATAATTTAAATAAATAAGATTATAAATATTAAAATATTATCCAAAACCTGTCCAATTACTATTGTATGATATTATTTAGACTATGAGTCATGTTATATTCAACTTTAATGATCTTTAGACCATTAGAAACCGAATATAATTATATAATAAAATAATATTTTCACACATTCCTAAAGAGCCCCTCCTCTCCCTTTTAAAAGGAGACTTCTTATAACCAATTAAACACACCTCTCAAACCTTTTGGCTCATCCAAAATCTGCCAAATTAGGCTCCCGAAATTTGTATCATCCTTCTATAAGACTTACCTTAGGTAGAAGGCCCTTTAAGAAATCCTTTGGTTCAAATCAATGGGAGTTACCTAAATTAAAGGTAACAATTTCTCTTAAATTATTTTTTTTATTATTTTTCTTCAACCCCTAAACTCTTTTTATTCCTTTAATTTTTATCAACAATAGTATCATCAATATACTAGAATGTTTTTATGATAATGATTCGAACTATAGATACACACACCTCCATCAAATGGATGAAGAACGTAATGTTTCTGTGGATGGAAAACTAATGCCCCACGAAACGATGATTGTTCAAATATCTCCAACCGCCTCTCATGGTGGACATTATGATGGAACTATATTTATATATGGTACATATTATGTTTATATTTTCTTTATTCTTCTGTAATATTTATTTTTAGCATGCATTTATGGTTTCCATTATGGGTAAACGCGATAATCCCATTAGAGGAATTGCGGTCTACTGCCCCCTAAAAGTGACATGACTCATTCATGCCTTACATGGAAGGAATAAAAGAAAGAATTAATGATATTATAAATTATATTATACTAGAATTATAATATATCTAAGTATCATTATTTTTTAATTCCATTGAAATAATAAATAGAAATGGATGTAGTGTTCATGCGTACGTACGGCTTACCGTCTCCATGAATGGTGCATTTCATTTATTTCCTCTAAATGTTATGAATTATTATTAATACATGTATATAATGGATATATAAGATATATATGACATCTACATCAATATTATCATTCTGGATATAATGTATTTTTGACTACATTTACAACATGTAATTATAAGAAGTTGATTTTTGACTTAAGTTCCAAATATCGACAAAATGACTGTTATTAACATAAATGACTATGTAATGTTTATAACATGGTAATAAGTTATATAAAAGGAATAATAGAATTGAAAAATTTTTGTAAGAAATTTTAAATTAACTTTAGTTTATTATTCATTAGATTAAAAAACGATAGAGTCAATTTGGATACGAGGTAAGGGACTTCATCTCAATCTCCTTTCATTGATACATATTTTGTTTTAATACACGACTTTCTTTTATATGCTGTATAAACCACATTGACTTTTACTTTTATTCAAAAGGAATATTTTTCTATTAAGATTTTTACAAAATGACAAAAATAATGTTCTTTTTAAACTAAGATGTGACAACAACACTTTTTCCGCCGCCACAAGTATTATTTGATATCCGGCTTCCTCAACAAGCTGTAATGTTTTTAAAAAAAATAAATACCATATACTCTTTTAGGTATTTTGGTATTGGAAATGGTTTTGATAATGGATTATTTTATGTCAATATATTTGAATGATATTTTGTGATTGAAATATATAAATGATTTCATTCCTTGATATTGGGTTTATATGTTATGATAGTATAATCGTACTTGGACATTTGATGGGTGGTTATTTGATAAACCCAATGACGGGTGGTGCTGTGAAAACTAGGATGGTTGGTTACATTATAACCTCCAATGCATTGGGTATGGAAGTCGGTCGTATGGCTATTCCATTTAGTGATATGTGGGGAAGTCGACCGTATAATTATTCCAATTAAGTATGTTTAAGTCCTATGTAACCTTTATATGTTATGTGTTATTTATATAGGTTTTATGGTACTATTTTGGTTACAAAAGGATAATCAATGATCTTTTATTCAGTGAAGAGTATTTACTACTTCATAAAGGTTAAAATTATTACTTATGATTAAGTATTAGTGGTTTACTTGTTGTTCTGATAAAATAAAAGTTCCCTTCTTTGTGTATGATTTTTATGCTCATCCCATGTTTTTGAAATGTTTTTCACAGGACATAAAGTGGAATAGGGACAAGGATAGGATCAAGGAAAATTCATGCCATCTATAACATGGAACTAGACTTGACTCTTTTTCAAAGAGTATTTATTTTAGGAAAAAAATGGAAATTGAGTAGAAGTGTCTACTTTGTAATATACTACAATTTAATAGTTATAGCCTAACTCTCTAAAAATGTAAACCAGAAAGGATCTAAAATGTGAATTATTCATTTAATTCATGATTATGGAATGTTTTATGGTCGGGTCCTTATACCTTTATATAAGTTACCATTTTGTTTCTATAATATAATAAAACACAGGGAAAATTGACTCATAACTGCTATTGTGGAATTAGGCTATAATATTTTTAAATGAATTATTTACGTTTTATATTTTTTTTATCTATACTGGGAATTTAACATCTCAATAAGTAACTATTTTAGCATTATATAATGTACTGATATGGAATAAATTATTGCATGTTCAATAGTTGTACTATTGTTTTATATTACAAAAATCCATGAAATAACCACTAAAATAACATTGGATTTTGTCATCACTATCATTGGATATTCATAACTATGATAACATTAGATTTTATTATAGAAATTTAGGTTAAACATGTTTACATAGTGGTTAAAATGTAATATGAAGGTTCTAAATAAGATAAAAAGATGTAAAATATCCATTGGATGGAATCATTTCAAAAACATCCCCCATTTTATAGAGAATGTATAATTATTGGAGGGAAATGATTCAAATGAGTCCTATTAATAGTGATTAAACTTTTATATTTACAAGAATATCACTCATGTTCCACTACAACATGTTCTTTCACCATCATGACTATTAACACAACTCAAGGCATTTGGGTTAGCCAACCCCTATCTATATATTTGAGGACCCTATTTTTTACTCATGTATGAACACTTTAAATTTCTGTAAAAATATTAATATTGGTCCTCATTTTGATGGATAATTAGTTAGAAAGGGTATCTGGGGTGTCCATGTAATGTTCCAAGCCCGAAACCCATATTTTTGAGAAATTTGACAGCTCACATGGTTAATGCATGCTTGGCGTAGAGTTTGTCTAACAATGCGTATGATATACTCTCAGATAGAACCATATCACACGGTAGGCACACTTCCATATAAACAGACAATGAAAGATCCATCTCTTCTGAGGTATCCAAGCACAGTTTCTGCTTGATTTGTCAAACAGTGTGGAAAAATAGTAAACATGCTACTTTTCCAGGTAAAATATCCTTTTTCCCCTTAATGATTTTTTAATCCACCTATTCTTCCCAAATATGTTTTCCAGTGGGATTAACCATTGTGGCTCCCATTTTGGAGATTTTTGACGTCCAAATATTTTTATTGAGAGATCTCCTGGGTACGAAATCTGATCGAGCTTCTGTTCATCATGTTTGATGATGAAATAGAAAGTACTCGAGTCCATTTAGGCCTTTATCCATCTCTTTTATTCTCAACCTAGTTATCATGGTGTGATAATTTTTCTATTTTTCTTAGATCTACTACAATCTAATCCAAATAAAGTGCTGATAACAGATGAGCATAGTCATAAACGACTATGTTAGGTGGTCTATAACTCATCCCTCAGGTTTGTTGATTTTGGAATTGTCATGTGGGGACCACCGATATCATAATGTGTAGTTTATAGAATTTATATATCATGAATATATCACTAGAACAATATGATTATGATCTTTTCATATATATGACTAGTTATTGGTGGGTACGGAAAAAACTCCATAAATCCCTTCTAGTATGATTTTCCATAATTGTGTTTTTAGTGTTTTGAAACTTTTGAGCCACTGTTCGGATGTTTTAGAGCGTGACCATACCAATGAACACCTCATTATCATAAATTCATGATGTATCATGTAATGTAGAACGGAATGTACTATGTCACTTCCACTTGATATGTATATGGTAAGTGCTTCAATTGATAAGTGAATATGAAATGGATATTGTAAATTATACCATTTATATGAATTGACATGATTTACTATGAATGATTAATTGGTGACATGTCTATAGCACCCATTACCACATTAATGGAAGCTCACAGAATGAATCATAATTATTGAATATGAATTAAATTGAATTAATAAAGGTTTCATGCAACTTTCCCTTATCCCACTAATGAAAGGAAAGGCCTTGAACCAATAGTTATATGAATTAATTATGGTTTGATAATAATATTTCATGCTACTTGACCATATCAAACTAATTAAAGGAAGGACGTGAACCAAATGAAATATTACATGAATTCATAATTCAATAGGAGGTTCCTGACTTAAGCTCACATTGGATTCATATCGGTTAATTCATGAGGACTCAGTAACCCCATTCTGGTTCAATGATATGGATTTCATAGGTTGAGACCCACCTTTGTCCCTATACATGTATATTCATAGATTCCTTGTATGACACCGTAAAAACCCTCACATAGTATTTTTTCATTCATCGTAGAAACTCCATTTAACCAACATCGATAAGTAAGTTCCATGATTAAATCCCATATGGACAAGTATTTGTTTAGATGGGTTTTACCATGGATGAACATTTTGGACTCAGGAGGCATCTCATTGTGGAATTCCTTGTATTGTTCTCCTTGTATTACACTCTTAACGCATTCTAGGATATAGTTATTACTTAATCGGAAAACTGTGAGGTCTCTATTGCATTGTTTATTACCATAGAACATTATTATTAAATGTAATTGAAAGTTTCCTTTTCATAACATGGACCCTTCACTATGGTTAACATGTGACTTATATAAAAATTGTTAATAATCAATTAATGGACTGGTTATGTTTAGATGCCTGTTGAGTACTGATGTGGTACTTGGGTGTTTAGTTACACTGTACTGCTTTGCTTTACAGTTTCATTCTTGTACACTGTTACAATTAAATTAGATGGGATGGATGTTATAGACTTTGTTGGTGGTGGCCCAATGAGATTTATCTCACAGCCTCTATAGGTGTCATTTTGTTTCTATAGTAGATTAAATATATTCCAGTGCTAATTAAGGGAAGCATACAGTTTCAAAAACTTGTTTTCTTGTTTTTTAGTACGGAGCGTGATTTCAGTTGACCGAGTCGGAGTTTGCGATGCTTGGGATAGTGCTTCAGTTCATTTATACTTATGTGGAACATGTTATCTGGGATATGTGTATACATGTTTTCTAGTTTTTTAGTGATATGTCATATCATCATTTGTTTATTTTTCTAACAATTGTTTCAATAATTATTTATTTTGCCTATATTTTCTGTTGTTCCTTCTATTTACTTATATTTCATTCAATATTAACCTCCATTAATATTTATATAATTCATTATATTTTCTAATGAGGTCACCCACAGAGACACCCTAGGCCCTTGCTACTTTTCGAAAACCTTTGGCGTTTGGTAATATGCGCTTGAGACCATGTGGTCCATCAGGATCAGTGCACCTATTTCATGGAATATAGGTCTTGGACATCACAATATGGTATCAATTAGGGTTTATGTATTTATTTACTTGTTGGAGACAACAGATTAATGATTAGGAATACTGGGAACTTGGTCATAAGCCATGTTTGGGCATCGCGAACACTTGTTCGGGGCAAATTTCGAGTTGGCTAAATTATATTTTTTGATTAATTTTCACTATTACAGTTCATATTATTTCACCATTGGGTGATTCAAATGCTATGTGGTGTTGTTGATGATTATTCTATATTATAATTTTAATTCATCCATTTCTCGATGATATGATGGAAAGGAGTATTGTGACATGAATCATTATAGGAAACTAGAATTCGCATGTAGGCCATATTGTCATACCATATAGGTGAATTTCTCAATTTTTCATTTCATGATTTTCCAGTGATTTTTTTTATGATGTTGTGATAGTTAGTATCTTCTTGTATTACACCTAGGTTTGGTTGAATGGTTTCATGTCCCAATTCATTAGTTGTATGGGCCCTCATGGGCTGGGATGAGTCATTTACCTAGTCAAGCAATTATTCTACAAATAAACGAGTGTCTTTTCCAGTGATAAGGTGAATGTAAAGAGATTTATTGAAAATTAATTTCCATTATAACGTTAATAATAAAATATAAAATGAATTGGTTTACTATCCTTATCTCACCTTGTCATTTTTAAGAATGGTAAAAGAGTACAGATGGTAATTAAATGTAAAATGAAATGAAACTTTTACTTGAGCACATACCAAAACCAAGAATTCTATTTGTGCAGTTGGAGTAATATGAATTTGGAAGTGATTTTTCATAAATTCATATACTACTAGTGATTTTATAATTCTTCTTAATATTTTTTTAGTACTTTGCATAGAAGTTTTAGACCAATGTTTCCAGGACCTCCTCATATCATACACTATGAGTGTGGTGAAAACCATTCTCTAGATGTGTTGGGACCTGAACCACTAAACTTATGTCTAGGAGCTCCACTAAAAGAACCAAATATTGTACTTGATATAGGAACTAATTCTCATTTTCATGATTTTTTCATACATATAATGTTTTCCATGATTCTTGCTCCATGGATTGCACTTATGATGAATGATCGGCCTCTTGAGTTCTATAAGTAGCATCCTCTTAGATTTTTAGGGTATGATTGTCCATAGATTACTGTAAATTTTCTTGAAGCCACCATATATATCTTTGATCATATTTAAATGCCTCTATATAGGATAGTAAACATTATACATACATTCTTTAGTACTCCTGCAAGCAATGGTGGGATGTGATTACCCAAGACGGTTGTCATTTGGGCATGTTATGAGTTGAATTACAGACTACCTTCTATGATAAGATCTTCCCCAAAATTCTGAGAGACAAAAACATCAGAGAGTTCATTAATCTTGAGTAGGGTTCTATTTTAGTTATGGTGTGTTCAAGTTTTTTCAATGAGTTTTGTCGGTTCTCACTACTTAAATCTAGTCATGATCTTTCATGTGCTAGAGGATTCGAGGATGGGCTCCAGTAGGCCATTAATACACAAGTGAATGTATTTCTGATTACTTATATTTCATCAAAAGTAAAAAGTCTCGTATCATTGAGAATAACATGAGGGAGGCTAATAGTTCCTTGTTTTAAGGATCATTTCTGTGTCTGGCTCGTAGTTCATCTGGTGATAAGAAATGGTCACTTGATGTTTCTCATCAGGGGAGTGACCACTAGAGTGCCCATTTCAATAACTCTAAATAATTTTATTAGTTTGGATTATAGGGGTACTGTAATCCACATTGTGATATAAACCTAATGGAATATATGTCTTTTGTATGTATGTGGAATATCTTGTATTTTTGTTGGACCTTTCCACCAGATTCGAGTGGAAAAGGATTCGTGCCAGCTCCACCTTTTGGGGTGGGTGATTTTTTGATGCGTCAAGTGGGATTTGGAATAGTACTAGTAGGTTTGGCCAAGGTGTAACTCCCTGACCCTAGTTACCCAGAGTTGGTGCATTACTAAATAAAAATGGCATGATCACATGGATATCATGTCTTGAAAGACCGATCAGTTTAGTATTATTGGAAACAAGATTCATACATAAGTTCAACTTTACAGCATGAAGAGAAATACAACAAAAATATATTTCATTAGAAACATCCAAGCATCCTAGATTATGCATTCACGTCACTAATAACTAACTTCTTCATATCCTAGGAAAATTAAACATATGAAAAGGGGAGAGCTCAAACGCTCAGTAAGGGTAAGTAATACAGCAGAAAATGACATAAATATTAAGCATGGTAAATAATTGAAACCACATGCCTTTAACAATATTAAACATGAATACTTTTATGGAAATAATATGATCTGAGTAAATAATTCCATAATAAAACATAATCATGGGTATTCTACTAGTCGAATGACCACATGAACCATCATTGTTATTTCCATAATGAGGGAATGTATAATGTCAGACATTCTGAAACATTTTGTCAAGGCTTCGGCCAAGACATCTAAAAATGATTAAGGCCTCGGCCAAAACCATATATCAAATAGGGAAAGGGCCTCAACCAATTCTATGTCTAGTTGTCTCATGAGACCTACCGATGCATCAAGGATTTATAGAGGGATCCACCTGTCACATACTAAGTCCAATACATTCTTCATTTGAAAAAGATTTAAACATATCATAATCATTTGTATTAAAACTAGCATACAAAATTTCAATACTTTAACCATAAATCATTAAAGGTATCAAAATAGCACATCCACTGTCAAACATACAACAAAACCTTCAATACAATATGGAATTTTTTTATCATAATAAATCAACTCCAAATAAACTTAAAATCCATTAAAGTATGTTGACATTGATGAAATAAATACTCTTTTTAGAGAAATGTCTCTTTCTATTTTGAAATCATTTAAGAGTCACAAAATAATAAAATAAAACATTTACTTTGAAAATGTTATTATAATCTTTTAAGGGATGCTTCTACAATTTTATAACAGTAGAAAATATCCGCACCCACTATATAAGTGAAAAAATACATTATTATATTAATTTTTTCGAAAAGGTTAAAAAGGACCTTGTTTGGAAAAAGACGGAAATATTTCATTATAAACATCTTATAAAAAGTCAAACAAGGGTATAAATGACTTTAACCCATATTTTGTAAAATAGTAAGACTGTTCTGAAATACATTTTTAAGAAACATGCATGTGGATGATACAGAGGCCCCAGTAGATAATTATGTATAAACAACCTCGGATAATGAATAGATTGTGAAATAAACCCTCACTTTGTACTTTTCCTTAGTTGATGGTAAGTTTAAATCCTGTATAATGTTGAAATAATTGTTATTAAATTACAAAATAATCATATACATTATTATGATATCATATATGATCTTTTAACATTGCTTTGTTAGTATTATCGTCGTTTCGGATGTTAACTTACTCGTTTTCTTTAATATGTTTTGATACATAAAAAATGTTTGTTATGGAGAGGTTGTATCTTATTCATATCCAGAAAGATATCAAGTCCTTAAACATTATTTTTAATAATCAAATGAGAATTATAATTGCATGGGTACGATGGGGAATGAATCTCATCACGTTCGTGGAGACGGTAGTCCGTACGTACGCACGAGTGACAATATCATTCTTTTGATATTAAAATAATATATAATCTGATGGTATATCATATATAAAGAATCATTTTCATGTTATATATATTATTTAAATCAATTACACATCATTATCCTACGCATCCAAATAATAATGTTTTGAATAACAATTACACCACGACGTGGAGACGGTAAGCCGTACGTACGCACGTATGGTGACATGTCATTCAAAGGATGGATAGAATACTAAATATAGTTGTACCATATTAATAATAAAATAATCGTATATAGAAGATACTGTAGGTTTTATTTTAGAAAGGAAATAACAAAGAATGAATAATTTGAAGAAGAAAGGAACTTGAAAAATGGTGGTGAAAACATTACCTCTTCATCGGGTTCTTCATTTTGATTTGATCAAAAGGGCTCATTAGGATGGATTTATGATAAAACTATGGACTATAGGTTGAATTGAGGGAATTCTAGAGAATATTTGGGCAGGGTTTTGCTGAGCCAAAAGGCTTTGAAGGTGTGAATTAGTGAGAAGGGTGAGTGCCCTTTTATAAAAGGGGTGATGGGTACCTTAGGAAAATATTGAAATATTATTTTATAATAAATTCATATTCAGTTTCTAATGGCTCCAAAGTAGATTATTCATAATTTTTAGGTTGGTATAGGTAGAAAATCACTCATCCAATAGATTTTAGATAGTCTTGGATCAGTATATTAACTTTATCGTTTTGATTTAACTCTTAGTTAAATAGTTTGACATTTACCCTATCTCTTTGTATTTTTATATTAAATAGTCAATAAACTTACTATAAACTTTCAAGACACCCACAAGTAGTCCATTAATTATAATCCTATCATTATATAAGACCTTTGGTCGATCCTTAGATTTTTAGTAATAGAATATCAATTAATAATATAATATTTGTTTTAAAAACTCTTTTATGTCAATTTTGACACTATTTAATAATTATTTTTTGATAAAGTCTTAAAAACATTATTAATTCGAATAAAATTAATTTAAGAAATACTAACATGTAATATTAACCAATAAAATTCGTGTATTTCACCAAAACATTCAAATTATATTTATTTTAACATTTATAATTCCAATTATTTGATTCTTTTATTAATAAGGAAAATACTGCATCATTATTGTGTCACAAATAATTTTAATTATTCAATGTCTAAAAATTATAAATAAAATTTCACTATGTTTGAAATATTTTTAGCTTTTAATTATTATATATAGTTGAGAATATAACATATATAACCCTATGTAAAAATTTATTTCTAAAAGATATATGCTTATGTCATTTTTGTATTTACTTCAACTTAATTAATATAATGTGTCATTATCACTTAAAAGTGGATCCATGGGGTCCCAAAATAGACAAAAATATGACCATGGACCGAAATTTATCATCCAATTGGGTTAGGATACGTTTTAGGGTAATTTATTATTATTATTATATTATTATTACCCTTATTTACCAGATTTACCCTTTAACAATGGTAAATAAAATATTTACCGAAGTAATTATTCAAACTGCCTAAAAATAATAGTTACCAATTTACACAATTTGGGATTATGGATTCTAAATATGGAATCAATTTTTCTAAATTCAACACCCATAAGTGTGATAAATTAATTTAAAATTAATTCCTGATTTCAAAACAAAAAAGCGTATTTTTATGAAATAAAAACTATCAAAAGATTGACACTTGTTTATGACCGGTTTAAATGTGAAATTACGTCTAATGACCAAAATTGTATTGAATGGTAATAATATATTCTAAATATACTTTAAAACTACTCAAATTAATAATTAATCACTATTAATTATTTCGATTAAAATAGTCATTTTTAATTAAACTTTTGTGATTTTCACTATTCATTAAAAATTGAATGTTTTCAAAAAAATACCAAAAATTCTCCCTAAGCTAATTTCAACATTCCAAATCAAAAAATGAAGTACATTTTGAATGATAAAATGTATAAAATTTTAAAAAATGGGTATTACTATTCATAACGGCTAGTTTGATTGGTTGTGGTGTGTGTTAGAACTCGAAGTTGCGTACAACACACGCTACTGTACTATTCAAAGAGAAGTGTACCATGGATGCTTGGGCTGTTACACGAGGAGGAGGTTATGGTCACAATAGCAGGACCCATGATAACCAAAAGCACCAAAAATGATGTTATGTTTGTGGAATTCTATACATTTCACAGGGACATAAAACCAGTCAGTTTCATGCACTATAGAGAAGGCATGTGGATCAGGTTGTATAACCATTTCAATTACGTGGTACTATTATTGTGCCATCTACTATTGTGTTTGCTTTATTAGATAAAACTATATATAATGCATTTATCTCTATGTCTATTGTGGAAATTATCATACTAGGGATACAGTATTACTATGGTGTATTGACCCTAGATACGCCATTAGGGGTACAAACAAAGAGTATATGCTAGTGTAAGGAATTTCCCCTTGAGTTATGTAGTTAGCCTTTATTATTGAACAGATTTGTTCTCAATTTTATGGGATTCAATTTCATTCTCATGATGGATTGTTTGGTTTCGTATCATGATTTTTTAAACTGCAATCACCGTAGGGTATCTTTTATCTCACTAAAGGTTATCAGTTATTTACATAACGGTGAGTGGGATGTCAAGGCTAGTAGAGTTTAACAAGAGAATCATGGGCTAGGTAGAGTTTCCACTCAGATTTCAAATATATTCATGATGGATTCGGGTTTACATCAAATTGATTTCCCTCCCTTAGTAGATCATTTCATGAATGTATTTCCAGATGATTTTTCTAGCTTACCTACTAAGAGATAGGTAGAGTCTATAATCAAGCCTATTTCGGGAGTACATCTAGTGTCCATTCCTTCATAAAGCAATAATATACATAGAATCAAGGGCTTAAGTATTAGTTAATGAATTTAAAGGCCTGTGGTTTTATAACGCCTAGTTCATCATCTTTCGGTTCTCCAATGATTTTTTTTCTATAATGTGGATTGAACATTACATCATTGCATGGAATAAAATTTTTTTGAACCCACTTATAGTCATGAACTGATATCCACTTCCTTGAATAATTGATCTCTTTGACCAGCTCAGGGGAGATAAGGTCTTCTCTAAGATCGAACTCAAATTGGGTTATCATCAGGTCCTTTTATGACCATTAGAAAAAGATAAACAGATTTTTGTAGCAGGCATGGTCTATATGAGTAGATTTTTATTTCGTTTAGTATTATGAATACACTCTCCCTTTTCATGGATTTGATGAATAGGGTTTTACTACCCTATTGGGACACTTTGTTTCGTCTTTATGGATGACATCTTATTGTATTCTCACACTTGTATTGACCATGAAATTCACATTGAGATCATTCTGAGTACACTATGTGAGCATCAAATTTATGTAATTCTTTATAAGTTCCAATTTTGGATTGTCAAATTCTACATATTGGGTTATATAATATATTAATCAAGAGTATCTTTAGACCCTGAAAAGGTTACTATTCTAGTTTCCTAGGAGCATCCCAAGAATGTTTCTGATATACGATGTTTCTTGGGGCTAGATGGATATTAGTGGAATCTCAAACATGATTTTTCACACTTTGTTTCTCCTATTACTGGTCTTAAAAATAAGGGTGTCATGTTAATATGGTCAGAATCATGGCAGAAAGCCTTTTAGGATCTAAATGGGAGGCTTTTATCAACACCTATTCATACCCTTCTGGATTGAGGTATAGGTTATACCATTTTCGGTGATGCATCATGAATCGGCCTAGAAGAAGTGTTGATGGTGGAAGACAATGTCGTTTCATATGGATCTCTTTAGTTGAGGAATCATGAGAAAAATTACCTGACGCCTGTCCTTGAGCTTACTATAGTTATCCATGCCTTACATTTCTGAAGTCACTACCTATTACGTGATCCCATTGTGGTGTACACAGACAACAAGAGCCTAAACAATATCTTTTCTCATCGTCACATGAACCTCATAAAATAGAGTTCGGTCAAATATCTAAAATCCTTTGATTTTGAGCATGCATATAAACCTGAGAAGGGAAATGTGGTTCCGGATGAACTGAGTCGGAAAACACAAGCACATGTATTAAGGGAATCCAATAATAAATGGAAGTTAATGGCCTGGTTTTAGAAGTTTCATCTAGTGTTTCATGGCATTCATGACTAGTCTTGTCTCTCATCCCTGAAATTTTTCTGTTCCCTCCTTGAAAAGTTGATGGGTATTCAATTTTCAGATACTAAAGGATTCGTTCTAAATTAGTGTATATCATGAGATAACCCACCTCCTTATTGGTTGGTAAACTCATACCACATCATTTTTATTTATGGACATGTATGGGTTGTTAAGGATATGATATATGAGTTGATGTGTGATTTCCATGATTGTCAATGGGATGTTCATCCAAGAATTTTCAAGAAGTATCAAGACATGTGACACCAATGTTGGTGGCCTGGAAGGAAACATCAGATATCAATATTTATCCCTTGGTAGTCCGCCTATTTGTAGGGGAAGGCATAGCTTAATAGACCTGCATTCATATTACAATCGATTTGATTCATGGAATTTAAACGTGAATATTTTGCTATAGACATTGTAGTTAGGTCACCTAAGTCACATAGAGTTAACAACACTATATGGTTTTTCATCGAATGACTAACAAAATCGTCCCACTTCATTCCTACTCATGATACTTTATTAGTTGATGTGATGGGATGATTATATGTCTAGGAGATCATACATCTACAGGGTGTTCCATTTACTATCATATCAGATAGGGGTTATCATTAAATGTAATGGTTCACTTAGGGATTACAAAAATCTAGGGGTACTTAGGTTATTCTGATCAAAACTTTTCACCCTCTATACAGTGCACAATCGAAAAGAAAAATATAGGTTATAAAGGATATGCTCCAAGAATGTGTCCTTGATTTTGGTGGTTCTAAAGAGAAGCATATCCCTCTTGTTGAGTTCACCTATAATAACAGATTTCAAGAGAAAAGTCTGTTGGATCCTTCGTAATCCATGTATGGTAGGCCATGTTTTTCACCACTATGCTAGCTAGAGGCGGGTGAGGTAGCCCCACTCAATAATATTCTTGTTCAAGAGACATTTGAGCAGGTTCATAGAAATCATAAAGTGTACAAATAACGATCAGTATAGACAAAAATATTATAATAATCACTATCGAGGTCCTCTTGAGTTCGAGGTCAATCATCTAGTTTTTCTTCTAGTATAGACCATGCTAGAGGATCCATTGTTAAAAAGTAGAGAAATATTTCACCTCGTTAGCTAGGGTAATTTCAGATTCTAAAGAGTGCTAGTCGGGTATCCTATTACTTTCTACTATCGTAGTTGTACCATTCATTACATGACATCTTCCGCATCTCATAGATTTACCAGAATCATATTGATCTCTCTTATATATTTGACCCAGAGGAAGTTGAGTTAGTTGATGATGCTACCACTAAGGAGTATCCAATATGGTGCATTAACCGGAGCATAAAAGATCTATGAGGCAGTTCTATCCCTATAGCATGGGTGATATGAAATCACTAATGTGTACAAAAAAAATCCAAGTGATATGGATTCCAATATATATTCTTAACAATGTTATTTTCTCTCAGAATGTGTTTCTACACCATTGGATGGTAAACACAGGGACAAGTACATTTAGTGGGGAGACTATAAGAGCCTATTTTTTCACTCTGGTATGGATCACATAAACTTCAGTATAAATATTTACTTTACACCTAATTTGGATACATATATATTTGGAAAAGTCTCATCGTTTTTGGGGAATGTACAGATCATAGAACATGTCTTTTTTAGGATACTAGCCAGGTCACACAATTTGTGCATGGCTAGAGAACTTTTTTCCTAATAGTGTAGATGGAATATTCTTTGATAAAACCATATTTCAATGTTTGAACATGGCCATATATCCTAAACATTAATTTTCTTCTTCATCCTAGGTAATAGTGAGATGTTCTTGCATAGTTTTTTAAACCCTTCTCATGCTACTTTTTGAGGTAAATTGTTCATTTTTCGCATAATGATCTAATTAAGCCATCTCATCCTCCATAAAACGACTTGCAGTGGGATTTACTTAAAATGGATATATCATTGGATCTATTTGAATTGAATATCTAGGTATTGATGTATCTTCATCACCCGGTATTTTATTGAGCTTTAGTTCGTCATGTAGGAAGTTCAACCGTCAGTACCCGAGTCTGTTTAAGGCTTTGTCCTTCTATTTTTCAGGTGACCTTGTTATCATGGTGTGATAATTTGTAATATTTTATTATTTCTACAATGATTCTGAGCCAAATCAATGTACAATACCATACGAGGTTCTTCATACAACGTTATGGTCGGTGGTCTCTAACTCATCCCTCATGTTCGTTGATTTTGGAATTGTCTTGTATGGCTCACCGATTTCTTCGGGTGACATTTATATAATTTATATTTCATTCTTATAATCATTATAATTATATGATTTTTTTCATCAATATATTTTATTAGTTGTCAGTTTTTACAACCACAACTCCCTCCATCCAAGGTTGGTTGATTTTCTATAATTGTTATTTTACTGATTTGACACTTTTGAGCCATTGTTTATATGTGCTTGGGCTTGAACACACTTATGGTAGGTTTCCATTTCATAAATTATTATTGTATCATGTAATGGTGAATGGAATGTACCATTAAAATTCCATTTGACATGCCTATGGTACATTCTTCAATTGAGAATAAATGTGAAATATAAAGTTGCAAGTGTAACAAGTATATAACATGAGCGTATTAATTGGTTATGATTGATAGGGTGTTTGTGTGTATTTCTGTATCACCCCTTATGTCATTAATGAAAGACAAAGAAATGAACAATATTTAAAAAATATTCTTTAAATTGAATTTAAAAATGTTGCATGATTCCTGGCCTTGTCCGACTAATGAAAGGAAATGATTGGACCAAATGGTCTCATGGATTGATAATAACATGATTAAAAAGATACTTGATACCTGACCTTATCATTATAATAAAAGGGGAGGATTTAACAAAATAAAATATTACATTACTTAATAATTAAACAGTAGTGGCCTGACTTGAGCTCTCCCTTGATTCTTAACGGGGAATGACTTGATCACTAAGGAACCCCATTTTGATTCAAGGATACGCCATACATATGTTGAACCCGCCTAGATCCTGATCCCTGTTTATAATTGTATTCATTTTATGACTCAGTTGGATCCATTACATAGTATTCTAGGATTCATTACAGTCATTCCATGGATCAAACATTGACAATAGGTTCCATGTTTAAATCCCATCAAGACTAGTCTTTGTATCACCCCATCTTACACTAGATGAACTCCTGGACTTAGTAGACATCTTATTGAATAATTAAAAGGACGATGCTCCTTGTATTCTCTCTTACCCCATTCCAGACAATAGTTATTACAGAGTTGGTGACCCTTGAGTTCTATGTTTCCTTGGTTATTAGCATGAAAATTAATTATTAAATTTCAATTCTAGTTTTCTTGTCTTGTCATGGAACAATCACGATTGTTAACATGTGAATTATTTATAAGGCGATAATAATCAATTACATGATTGGTTCTGTTCAAATAACGTCTGAGGGTTGAAGAATGTACTTGGGTATTTACGTGCATTGTACTAAGTCACTTTATAAATGCATTCATTATCACTTTTACATTTACATTTCATTGGTCAGATGTTATTGACATCATATGTGGTGTCCCAGTGAGATTTATCTCACACCCTATCTTTGTTTTTTTGGTACCCGATGTATATTTCATGGTTGCAGGTGTTGAAAAAAAGGATCATATGTATTCAATCACTGACTTCATGATGTTTTCTACGGACCATGATAGTAGATGACCAAGTCAGATATTGGGATTCTTGGGATATTCTTTGATTTTTTTATAATTTCGTGGAAAATGTCATTTGTTCTCTCTTCTATCCATGTTTTCCATTTCTTTTAGTTAAATGACATATCAACAGTCATATAATTATTTTCCAGTTCATTATTTTATTGTTACTGTTGTCTTTATTTTCAGTTGGGCTTTTTGTATAATTATATTTATTATTCTATTTACCTCTGTTAATATTTAATCATTTTTCTACACTTGTCTAAAGTTGTAACAGTCTTCCAAAATACACTATCTCGTCCCTTGGAGGATGTTGGCAGCCTCTGGCGTTTGGGGAGATGGGCTTGAGGCAATGCGGCCCATGGGGCTTGAGGCACCTATTCAGTGGAATCCGAGTTTGATATGAAACATTATATCACCCAGTTGTCCCTACTTTCATCCTAGATGAGTCATTTCTATTATAAAAATATCCAAGGAAGACCCCTTGTGAAAAATAAAATGAGTTACCCAAATAAGAGGTAACATCTTTTAACACGCACGATTGATTAGAGTCTTTCTCCACCCCATAAATTATTATGATTAAATGATTACATAATAACCTAATTAGCCTAAATATACTGATTTATTATAATTATTAGGTAAATACCTACACTCAAACACACTTCCATTAAATGGGATACACAATCAACGTTCATGTGTACATGAAACTACCGTCATGCGAACCAATCTCATTTGTTCTTCCATTTCCACCATCCATTGTTTGGAATAATGGTGGAAATTAGTTTTTATGATATATATGTTATATATTATCTATTTTCTCTTTCTTATTTATTATATTATACTAATCATCATGGATTCCAATTTGTGTAAATATGATAACTTCGTTTGTGGATGTGTGGAGTACCGCCTCCCCAAAGAGATGTGATTTATTTACACATTATGTGGAACTTTATATGGATTGGTTTGGTGAAAATAAAAGATATATATGGCATAGTTTTTTAATGGGATGATAATATTAATATATATACATATCATTTAATTTTAAACATTCTACCAATGCAACAATGAAATGAAAAAAAAACATTCATGCATTTCTACATCCTACCGTCTCTATTAATGTTATATTTCATTTCATTTTTATATCATTTATAGATTATTATAAATAAATAAATAATGAATAAATATGATATTTATTTAACTTTATTAATTATGTAGATGATGAATTAATCATTTATGTAATATTAGAAAAATAAGAAAAATCACCACACATGCGAAAAACAATGTGGTTATTACAAATACTGTAACATTAACATGGATGTTTTATTTATAATATATTAAATGGTCATATTAATATAATATATTTTTTGTTATAATAGAATATGGTTATTTAAATAATTTATAATATACTTATATTTATTATATAGGAGGTTTTATTGTGTATACCGAGATTCAAGACATGTGGTAAGGGAATTTATTGTTTCACTTTTATTTCTAGGAGACTTATTCATTATTCACCACTCGTATCTTTTGTGTACTGAATATAATTCCAATTAATATATTACATGATTATTATATTTTTTAATGCGTATTTATAGATACATTTTATTATCCTAATTTCAAGGGGTTTCATGGTTAAGATGTTACGAAATCAGTAAGGCATTTTTTTCACAATTTGTCATTCTAGGAGACACATGACTTGTTATGCAAGAATATTTTATTTTGAGGTTGATAAAATTCCATTTAACATTTCATATTAGGAATTTATTTTTTATATGATGTTTTAATATACATTTAATCTTATTCTCCCATTAGTGTTATGATTCAATGTTATCAAACTCGTAAGAGTCTATTTTTATAATCTCATCATTTATCAGTGTTTTATATGATTAGGCCTCGATTGATGAAATATTTTGATGAATATATTAATATGATTATAGAATTTTATTCTTATAATTTTGTAAGAAATATTCTTTTATTATTAACATTATTACAATATTTGGTTCTTGAGATAATTAATAAAGTGTTTTTAAGAAAATATGACTTCATATAACTCTTTTTTCAGAAATATTTTTTCTTAAAAAATAATGTTTTATTAAAATGGTTAAAAATGTTTATAAATGACCATTCAATATTATATTCATAAAATATTATTTCAATGATTTCAAAATCCTCATTTATTTGTTTTGAATGATATATTAAATGAACAATGCCGTCCAAAATGATTCATGTTTTTAAATGAAAATTTCAAATTAGAGTGGATATATTCCTTGAAAAATGTTTTCAAAAGTTATTTCATAAATGACACCAATTTTATATTAATATCATTTGATGTTACCCATAACTCCGTTGTAATTTAGTTCAAGGGTTCCAATCATATTATTAATCGGAATGGTTTAGCTTTTGATGGAATAATATCTCTAACAGCTATTTTTCTTCAACAATTTATATGGTTATGAAACCCGCTTCATTTCAGAGGTTATGATTCGATGAGATTATTATAAAAAGTTTATATTTTCCATTGGTTATGATATTGTACATTTTTATGATACCCATTTCAATTTTGTAGATATTATATGATTATTTTTAATGATATTATGTCAAACATATGAATGTTTTCATTACGATCTCTATGATAGCTATATCTCCCGCTAATGAATTTGGAAATGTTATATATCTCATGACATAGAAATGGCTATAAAAGTGAGTGAACTTGATTTAGTGAATTATTTTTTACTCTATAATGTTCCTTGGTGTGAATCATGTCTTCCATGATGGTTTTGGGAGTGAACTCATTCCCCTAAAATGGTATTGGAATTATGAGTTGACTACTATGAGAATCATTTAATATTCTTATTTGTCTTCCACAATTCCAGGTCATATTACAATGATATTCTTTCATGGTTTATGTTAATGGTTCAATTAGGATTAATATCTTATGAAATGAAAGTATGTATTCCATGACTCTTGATTTTGGTCATCGATACACCAGAAATGATCTTAAAATGTTATGATCTTATTCTCATACCCTTATTCTCATCATTATGCTTATATATCTCCACTGTTTTCCCTGACTGAGAATTTTATCTAACCATTTCTTATGTTTCCTTTACATGGTTTATGAAGGTATTTATTATGTAATATTTTTCTAAGAAGGGTTCTAGTCATGGTGAGCCAAATGGGGAACAATATAACAAACTTAAATACATGTGTTTATGGTTCCATGTCTCCAAAGGTACTAAACTAATATGGTATTTGGTTGTCTATTTGTGTAATTTATAAAGTATTCTTCCAAGAGGATGTGATTAATATGTACGCGGATCTGGGGTATCTATAGATTGTATGAGAGCCATATTTTAGACATCCTTTAGAAACAAGTAAGATAGTATCCTTACTGAGATCCCAAAGTACACATATATATGGATAAGAATATGGATGAATCAATGTATAAGAACATTTCCTACAATTTTGGTAAAGTATAGAGTGAGTGGTTTCATAGAAATATATACCTATCTCAATTATAAAAATAAATTAGGAACTATAAAATATGTAAATAATGGTAACAGCCATAAACACTATACTTAGCTAGACACTATCAGGAACTGATGCATAACAACAACCCTTGGTGCCCTATAGGGGTGACACATCTAGGGGAAATGATTTTTGAATTCACAAAATATTCAATGGTGTATCATGAAGGATTAAAATGGATATTGGAAATTAATAAACTAAGATAAACCTAAGATATAAAAGAGTAAATATTTTCTCATAATTTTGAAATCATATAATTATTTTTTCAGGATAATGTGATTTTGTACAATTATAATTTTTCTTACTATATTATTTTTGGTTTATGTAAAAGGATAAAACCCACAAGAACCATGTTTATGTTGAGTGTGACAGTTAATGTGATGATTATTCTCATATTAATCAGAATTCTATGGGATATGGAATGAAAAATCTTAGTGTCATGGGCACCCTACATTCTCAATATATAAATCATGCCAGACATCCAAATGATTAAAAAAAGAACAATGTTTTGTCGAGTCCATCATGAGGAAACTTACACCTTTATATTGTGGATATTATCACACACTTTTTTCTAAATAATTGATCAATACCACAAAAAATATATTATATGTTATCTAGTGTTTCAAATATTAGAAATTCAATATTTCTAATTTTCAGTTAGATGGTGAAGCCGACTAGTAATTGGATCTAATCAAGAATATGAGAAAATAAGATGAAAATGATTCCAAGGACTGGGATGAGTACATAAATATACATTTCAACAAGTATATTTCACATATTCTTATTAAAAATATCGATAAATAGTCCCTTGAGTTAAGTCAAAGGGATGATGAGTCTATTGTTACCTTCTTGGATAATTTTAAATGTACGACCAGGGAAACATTTTGTTTTATAATTCAACCTAAAATTAATGTTGATAGATTATTAAATGGATTAAAGAAAAGTATTATAATAACATGACCAATAAGAGACATTAGTAATAATGAATAGACTGTGTGATTTGTAAAAAACTGATGATATTGAGGCTGGGAAGGCATATCAATCTCACATTTTTGAAAGAAAATTGAATACGGAGTTAAAAAGAAAATATAAAAACCATGGTGAAGAGAAGATGATATTTAAATTATTCTCCATAATTGGGGATAATTAGAAAGGAAATTTTCTTAATATGTCTAATTAATGTTTTGCGTGTGTCAAGGATGGTCATCAGGAATTTGAGTATAGATTTGATGTTTATATTTTAGATAAAAATTTTAATAGATAGAAAACTAAAAAAATTCACCTCCCCACGTCAGTGATATAATAGTATGGAAAATATGAATTACACTATCCAGTTACCAATCCCATTGGTTATGATGATGATTGATGTAACTGACCTCTTAAGCGGGAAGAAGAGGGGAAATATCATTAAATATTTGATTATAATGAGGGGTGTGACAATGACATGATTAAAGGTACAATAAACATCTAATCTAGAACAACTAATGTATTATTTGATTATTTACCAACCCACCCTTTTGTATATTAATAATTTTATAAGGATATAAATATTTCAACCAAGAAATTAGATGTAGAATTAGGACTAAAACCCCATATTGGAATGATAATTTCATCTATAGTTTATAAGTCCTATTCGGTTGTATTTTTGGGAATGTACATCCTAAAAATATCTTCATTCTCCCTCTGGTATAATTTTAAGTCAATATAGGCATGAATTGAATTTCATTTCATAAATACAAGATGAATTTTATAATAATAGATGTTGTGATCAATATTTCAAATCAACATATGATCATGTATCTATGTGATGATTTTTATGAACATCCTATATTGGTCACATCATGTGTATGTGTCTGAATTTTCAGATAAAGGCATGTTTATATCATATTGATGGCGAGAAAATAAATATCGATGATATTCCTATTGTTTGTGAATTTTTGACAGTCTTTCTGGGAGAGTTTTCTTTCCTTCCACAAAAATTTGACATTTAGTTATCATTTATCCATATACATGGTACCACAAAAATTGAAATTAATCCCTATAGAATAGCCCCGATTAGGATGTATTAATTGTGCACTAATCTCACAGAATACTATGATAAGGAATACATTCATCCAAGAGTGTCACCACGGGATGAACCAATTATTTTTTGGAAAAATATATTAATAAATGATCCCCAGTATTGATTATCAATTTTTAAAAAAGATCAAAATCAAGAACAAGTTTCCAATTCCTTATATGATGAATTTTTTGATCAACTACACCAAGCTAATAGTATTTCTAAATTTGATCATATTTTGGATATCATCAATTGATGGTAATGAAGCAAGATATACCCAATATAGAAATCCGTAAAAACTATCAACACTAAGAAAATATAGTTTTTCCTTCTGGTATTACAAATTTCTTGACTATTAAAATGGATTTTATCCATAGAGTCATTATAGATTAACATGATATGTTAAGGGTAGTCATTATAGATGATATTATTATATATTCTATGGATAAGGAAGAGCATGATGACCATGTGATATTTTTAATAAAGAACCAATGAAAGGAGAAACTCTATGAAAAAATTACAATTCTTTAATTTTGGAGAAAATTATTCCATTTTGGTTCATATAATCTAAAGAGAGGGTATAATTATAGATCCATAAAATACAGAGGCTATAGAATGTTGGCCTAGACAAACCATGGTGTCTAAGATCCATAGTTTTAATGGTATAGATGGAAATTATTGATGGTGTGTGGATAATTTTTCTTGACTATCTAATCATTATCCCATGATAACATGGAAGGGTGAAATGTTATGCGAGATAGATGAACATAATGAAAATTTCATGAAACTGAGGGATGGTTAGTTAGTAAACGTTGGGTTACATTACCCTATAGAGGATAAGGGGTTTTAATATATAGTTATTCATCTAAGAAGGTATTATGATATGTTATTATGAAGAATAACATCGTTAGAGTTGATGCATAATGAAAATTGATGCTTCATGAGAGGGATTAACAAACTCGTCATTTGAAGCTAGCTACTGTAATTTTTTCATTAATGATTTAGTGGTATTATATTTATCAAGAAATGCGTGATATATATTCCAATCATAAAATTTGGACATATATATTCACACAAAAGGAGTTGATCATTTTCTAGAGAAGACAATTATAGATGATAACGTATTATGACTACACAATACAATACCACCCTAGGAAAGAGAAATGGTGTCCAATGATTTGACTCAAAAGGATAATGTGACCTTAGACATGATGTGGATCTCAAAATTTAAATTATTTCTAGATTTTCGAAGGATAAATATGGAAATCATGAAGTAGGTTGAAAACCATTAACTTTCTCTATTGAATATTCTACAATTTATCCATGTGATGGTTAAAATATCATAGAAAGAATATTTATAATTGCATAAGTTGGATATTAATGTTCCTACATTTAACCTCGATCAGTATGGAATGACAATGTTCAAGAACTATGTTGGTGTTTCAGCCATACCAAATTTGAGGAAGTGGATACTAGAGGAACATCATAGTTCTACATTATTTTTTAATTATGGATGTAGGAATATGAATAGAGACAAAAACATACTTTTGGTGGGATGGAATAAATATTGATTTCATATCATTTGTTTCTTAGAGCTTTTTATTCCGGTAAGATAAGGTAGAAATAAAAAATTCTAAGGGGCTGTGACATTCATTACCCATGCTAGAATGGAAATGGTACAAAATCTCAACAGTTTTTGTTGTTGTACTCCCTAAAACCTCTAAGTGGAATAATTAAATATGGGTGGTAGTAAATCATTATAATATACTGACTCACTTCATCACTATCAAAGAATACTTATCTCAAGATTACATTTCCAGGATATTCATTAAATAAGTTGTATGGTTACATGGAGTACCATATTCTATTGTATATAATAATAATCTAAGGTCTACATCAAGGCTCTAGATATGTATTTAGTGATCCATTGATGCAAAATTGAGATTCAACAGTACATATCTTATTCAAATGGGTGGTCAGTATAAAATAACCTTTATAACCGAGTGGATATGTTAATATCCTACTATCAGGATTACATGTATGAATGGTAATTTACCCTTAATCTACATTATTTTTATTATATCAATATCATTCCCTCGCGAATTAAAGTGACTAATTATAAATCCCTCTATTAAAATAATTCATATCACCTAATTTTTTTTATTAATTATGCGTCAATAATGCTATTTGGATCGGATATAGAAAAATAAATATCTGAGAAGGTTATAATCATTAAAAAACACATCACGACAACATATATTTTTTATAATATATATGATGACAATCATAAATGTGATCTTGAATAGGAATTTGGTGGGAACATATTTTAGAAAATCTCTCCATGGAAGAAGTTTATGAGATTTGAGAAGAAAATTAAATTAATCCCTATGAATATTGTTCCCTTAGAGATCCTTGATCACATCAGGACTGTATACTATCAATTGGAACATCCTAAAAATCTCTATCATTTCAATTTTTGGTTCCATATATCTCCCATGATGGAGTACACACCTCACCCTTCACTTGTACTGAACTCATTGGTTTTATCATTGAAGCATGATATTTCTTATGATGAACTACCTGTTTAAATTATGGGTTGTACATAGAATGTATATGAAAAAACATTAATCACCTATTAAATTATTTATGGGAAAAAAACTAGTTATAAGTATCTACATGGGAACTTAAGGATATGATGATATAGAAGTACCCTCATTTCATTGTATCATAATTATGGATTTTGAGGAAAAATTCAATTTAATGGGGGAAGAATTTAACACAATGAGTTATTATGAATGTTTCATTGAATAAATTTATTTTATTTGATATATTGTATTTCATGATACACAAAATTAATATTTTATATATGATACAACAATTAAAGCATAAGCTAAATGCAAAGTTGTCTTATATTGTGTTACGTAGAACATTATGTTTCCTGGAAACAATATTTTATTATAATAATTATTTTAAACAAGACAAATGAAAAATAGGTATTCAAATAAGTAATTTGACTATTAAATAAAAAAATTATTTAATATTTCAAATGGTTTCATATAATTAAAACGTATTGATAATGAAAAATATATCTTCGGAGTTGCATATATTTTTTGTAAAAAACTATTTCATCTGAAGAACTTCTTTTTATTCCATTGTTCTAATAACAATAATTTTTTTATAAACCATTATTAATTTAATTTCATAAATTATACTTCAATTATTAATATATAATAACATAAATATATTAGAGTTAATGTATTTTATTTTTTTGGAAATACATAAATTTTTGATAAATAATTAAAAATAAAAAATTTTAATTGAAAATAATTTTTATGTAATTTTTCATAACAATAAAAACATAAATTCATTTTGATTTAAATCATAATTAGAATAATTATACATCAATTATTCTAGTTTATCTCATTTTAACTAATTTCACATTGAAATTTGATATAGAAACATTTCCAACCTTAAAGACTTTTCAATTTACAAACCCGTCATCTCATCCTATCTGTGAGATTAATTATAAATCAATTTCTGCCAATTATATATTTAGATCAATTAAAAATTATTCCATATTTTTAATCATGATTTTTAATAATTCATATTAATTAAATCATAGTTTTTAATGAAAAATATTAATTAATGTAATTAAAATTAATTAAAGAAATTAAGGTGAAAAAATGAGTTCACAAAGTTGTTAAAAATTAACCGTGAGGAAATAAATAACCTAAAAACATGTCGAAAATAAATTATATGGTAATATTTAAAAATTCTTCAAACATGTATCAAAAAAATAAATTTATTTTTGTAACAATAGGTAAGGGATACCTCTCAATAGTGTTCACCATTTTATATTTACTAGAATTTCACTCTGCATCCACTATAAAAAGGGCACTCAAACCTCTCAGCTATTAAAGCCAATTAAAACATTTAGATTATAAAAAACCAATATAAAATCCTTCCAACTTTACTACCTAAATCATTAATTCCACACATTGGAGTGAAATACAACCATGGAATCCCATTTGTGTAAACAAGAAGGTGTTACCCAAATAAGATTTCACATCCTTCAATAATAACATTTGTTTATTGATTATCTCTTCCTAATAGATTATTATTATTATTATTATATGCTTAAAAAACCACACTTTCCTAAATATTCCGATATGTTGTTATTTTATGGTTTTTAACCACACTCACTCACACTTCTACTAAATGGGATATACAATCATTGCTCATGTGTACGAAGGACTACAAACTCACGAATTGATGTCATTCGTTCTTATATTATAGTATTTTAAGGATGGGAATAAGGATAGAATTTTTTTTATATTATATATTTTATATCCATGATTTAATTATGTTAATATATTTATTATATAACATTTACCTTCATTATTTCTATATTCTTTGAAATATGATAACATAATTTGTGGATGTGTGGACAACAACCTTCTCAATGCGATGTGATTCATTCACACATTACATGGAATGTATTTAGAGTGGGTTTAAATAATATATATTATATATATGAAATAATAATTTTACAATTATGATAATATATATATATATAATTTAATTCTATTCATTCTTCTAACACTATAAGTAAATGGAAACAACGTTCACGCATACGAACGACCTACCATCTTCATGACCAGTGTATATAATTTCCTTTTTATATTTTTTATTGATTTTTATAGATACATATATATTTAATAAATATGATAATGATTTCATTATTATATATATTAATATGATTATATTTTTATATAAGTAAGAGGGAAAAAATATAACCAATCAAAACACATGCGAAAAACAAAACAGTTATTAATCGAAATGTACCTTTAACATAGAAGTGTTAAAAAACAGATAATAAAAGTCCATACAAATGAAATATATAAAATTATAAAAATTTAAATTATTCTAATATATATTTTCAACTAATTAATATTTATTATACTAGATTTTTTAATGTGTATGATGACAGTCAAGAAATATTGTTGGGGGATTTCAACTCTCACTTTTATTTATATGAGACTTATTCCTTATTTACCACTTGATTATATTATGTGGTTTATATAATTAATATTAATTGATTATATAATTATAATTATTAAATTTAATTGTATTTAAATATCAATTTTTTATTAATTTTTTATGTGGTATTATGCTTCAAATGTTTTCTAATTAGTAATGTAATTTCATCTCAATTTTCCTTCTTTGAGACACATGTTTTCTTATGAAACTATATTCTTCTTCAAGTTCTATATACATCCATTTGTCATTTTATTCAACGAATATCTTCCATTTCGTGATATTTTCAGATTCATTTAATTTTATTCTCTCATTTGAATTATAATTAAAATTTTCCAAATTTGTAATAGCATATTGCTACAATCTCATTGTTTATCCGGATTGTTACAGATTACACTTCCATTAATGTAAAATTATGATAAATCTCTAAATAACTATAATGATTTTTGTTTTCTTATTTTTTTTAGATATCATCATCTTTTTTGTAACATTTTTCCACTTTTTTATACTTATTATATCTTATAAAGTGCTTATAAGAATATTCCACTTCATTTAGCTTTTCATTTAGAAATTTTTTTTCTTCCCAATATATTTTAAAAATAAAATAAAATAAATTTCAAGCATTTTTACAATAAAAATGTATTTTAATGGATTTCAAAGTGGAATATATTTGTTTATAACCAATATTTAATGAAAACACTTTTCAAAAATGTTTCATGATTTAAAAAATTTCATTTAAATCATAAAATATATTTTATTCAAGAAAAGTTTTTAGAATATATTTCAAAATAATTTTCCATAAAAGACTACATATAATTGTGTTTCTCAATCCTTTCTTTTGATAATATCCAAGGTTACCATTAATATTAATTCTATTAATGGTTTATGTATTCATGGAATTTTGTATTGGACACATGTTTCCCATCCATGGGTAATATGCATATGAATCCTCATTCTTATCATAGGTTATACTCTGATGAAAAAGTTACGAATCCTTTCTATTTTCCATAGATTATGATATTATGACCTTTTAATGATACCAATTTCATTTAGTGGGCAATGATGTGATTATTTTTCATGATAATGTAGGAAAAATATATATTATTTCAATATAATATGTGTGGGGCCTATATCAACCTCCAATACATTGAGTAACAATTTCTATGTAATGAGATATACATGGATGGAATGAGGAATGAACTTGGTTCACTAAAGTTCATTTTCAGCTAATATTCTCTTAGGAGGGAAACTTGAATACTAAGATGGTCATTGGAGGGAACCCTGACTACAAATATGGTTTAGTAATTGGGACCATTCCATTACGATATCACTTGAAATAATCGTTGACTACAATGGAAATAATTATATATGTATATCATTCTACTATAATTCCATGTTTTATTCAAATGTCACAACATCATGGATTATTATCTTGATTCCCTTATAAATGTTTTTTTATAAAAGAAAAATATTTATGTCAGGATGCTTGATTATAATCTTTGATATGTTGGGTATTATCTTCTTGATGTTATGATAATGTTCTCATAGGCTTAAATTGATGTCGGGTTCAATGAGCAGAAGAAAAAGAAGCCTTTGGTTGATGGTTTCGATTGGATCCCCGCTCCAAATGGCCTGGAAATGGTTTCTGAGGACCCCCTTCGGCAGCTTGGCAGAGATTATGTCCTTCCTATCAACCACGTTGAGAGTAGGAGTTCAAGTCCAGACATGCACTCAGAAGTCCTCATGACTTCAGCCACAACGGTCGAGTGTGACATGGTGATAACGTCCACTGAACCTCAATCCGGTGATGAAAACTCAAGTAAGGACGCCCACGACACCTTTCCTTCGGACTCGCAAGAGCTTATGTCAGGAGCTCTCTCCTCGTAGGGCCAAGAAGACGAGGATTTGGGAGAATAAGAGAGGGATGATATCAGGGATTCACCTCCTGCATTTGCGGAAGGTATCTCCACCACTGTGGATGAGCTCAGGGAAATAAACATGGGTACCGAGGAATACCCAAGGCCCACTCTCATCAGTACAGCCATGTCTCCCAAGGAGCACGAGGTGTATACCACTTTCCTGAAGAAAAAATAGGATGTCTTTTCTTGGAAGTACATGGAAACACCGGGACTCGATCCTGAAGTCGCAACACACCAACTAGGTCTTTCAGAAGACCACCGAGGCTATAAATAGGCCGCCATAAGGACACACCCCTCACATGCTGCTAAAATAGAGGATGAAGTCGATAAGCTCATAGAAGTAGGCTTCATTCGGGAAGTACATTACCCCATCTGGTTGGACAATATCGTCCCTGTCAAGAAAAAGAATTGGAAAATACGGGTCGGCATCGATTTCAGAGATCTCAATCGGCATTGCCCGAAATATGATTTTCTGATCTCGGTCACCAAGTTATTTATCGATGCAACGACCATGTATGAGGCCTTATCTATCATGGATGGCTATTCTGGCTATAACCAAATCAGGATGGCCTGAGAAGATGAAGAATACATAGCCTTCAGGGCCCTCAAGGGGTATTTTGTTACAGGGCCATGCCCTTTGGTCTCAAGAACGCTGGCGCCACATATCAGCGTGCCATGCATCGGATCTTTAAACTGTTCCTGGGGAAATTCTTTGAATGTTATGTGGATGACTTGGTGGTCAAGTCCAGACGGCGTTCGGATCACCTGTCAGGCCTTGAGACCATCTTCAACAAACTCCGACAGCATAGCTTGAAGATGAACCCCTTGAAATGCGCCTTCAGGGTTACCTCAGGGAAATTCTGTGGCTTTTTTCGTACGCCATTGTGGCATCGAAGTTGACCCTGAGAAGACATAGGCTATAATTGGATTACCACCTCCACAAAATCTCACTGAGTTGAGGGGATTCCAAGGACACTTGGCCTATATTAGGCGGTTCAGAGCCAACCTGGTAGGCAAATGTTTTCTCTTCAACAAGTTAATGAATAAGGGGGTCATGTACCAGTGGACGGATGACTGCCAAGAGGCATTCGGCAACTTGAAGAAGTACCTCTTAAGCCCACTAGTGCTCATGCCACCGGTTGCTGGAATACCTCTCATCCTATACGTGACGTCCCTAGAACGGTAACTGGGATCCTTCCTCGCACAAAAGAATGACGCCGGAAGCGAAAACAGTCTCTATTACCTCAGTCGAACCATAATTGATGCTGAGACTCGATACTAAAATATCGAGAAGAGCTGTTTGGCCTTGGTATTCGTAGTTCAAAAGCTGGGACATTATATGCGGCATCATGAAGTCAATTTGATCTCGTGGAGTAACCCGCTTAAGTACATCCTCAGTTTCCCGATCTTAACCGGACGCCTATCCCAATGGGTGGTCATCCTGCAATAGTTCGACATCCGGTTCGTGCCTCAGAAATCCATCAAGGTCCAGGCATTAGCAGAAATTCTAGAAGAGCACCCTTCGATGTGGACCACTACACCGGACACCGAGCTACCTGATGAAGACATCTTCTCGGTTCAAGAGGAGTTCCCATCATGGGAAATGTACTTCGACGGTGCATCCCGAAGACCAACTGGGAAGAGGATGGAGGATGCCAAATTCAACAAAGTGGGTTTGGGGATAATACTCGTGTCCCCAGAAAAGGCAGTCCTTCCATATTCCTTCCTCCTGTTAGAGGGATGTAAAAACAATGAAGGGGAATATTGAGCTCTCACTACAGGCCTGGATCTCGCACTCCAGGAACAAGTACAACACCTTAAGGTAAAGGGTGACTCAGAGCTGGTCATCAAGCAAGTCAATGGTGACTATGCTATTAAAATGGAGGAGAGGATCCCCCTGTTTGACCATGTATGAGGGTTAATGGTTGAGTTATCCACAGAACCAACATTGAACTATATTCCCTGGTCTCAGAATGATCAGGCCGATGCATTAGCCAACATGGCCATAGCCCTAGCTGACCTAGACCGGGATGAAATAATTATCAGTATTTCTCATTGTCGAATGGTATTTCCATTTGTTCAAGCTAAGATGGGAGAAATCCACGAAGTCAGTCCTCTCCCCGGGCCATACGCTCCTGCCACCGGTTGGATGACCTTCATTAAAAATTACCTTCAATGGGGAGAACTTCCATTAGACAAGGTTGAACGAGAGAAACTACGGAGAAGGGAAATCAACATTGTCATATATGGCGGCGTGGGTCAACAAGATGTCCTCTACAAATGAGGCCTCAATGGAGTGCTCCTCAGATGCATTGATGGAGAAGAAACCTCTACCGTAATGAATAAAGTACATACCAAAGCATGTGGAGCAGATCAACCAAGGACCAAGCTTTCCCATCAGGATCGAAGGCTTGGGTACTACTGGCCCACAGTGGCACGAGACTGTGAGCATTTTACCGAAAAATGCAACTCATGCCAAATTCATGCCAACTTCATACACAAACCCCCTGAGTTACTTCATTAAGCCAATTACTCCTGGCCATTTTCCATCTAGGGGATGGACATCGTGGGACCATATCCTCCCATCAAGACCAAACAGCTGAAGTATATCCTCACAACAACCGGCTTCTTTTCCAAATGGGCAGAAGTTATACCTCTCATGGAAGTTGGGGCAAGAAATATTATCAGCTTTCTAAATACCAATATCATCACCATATTATGTGTCCCTTATACCATACAGATGGACAATGACCCCAACTTCTGCTCTGCAGAATTTGAGAAACTATACCGCGAGTATGGTATCAAGGCTAACCACTCATCCTTCTACCATGCAGTGGCCAACTGACAGATAGAGGCTTTCAACAAGACCCTGTCCAAAATTCTCCAAAAAATGGTGGACAAAGACAAGAATTTGTGGCCGGATAAACTCCTTCATGCGTTGTGGGCTTATCAAACCACAATCTGCACTACTACTCGGGCTACTTCGTACTTAGTAGTATACGAAACAGAAGTGGTCCTGCCCATTGAGATCCAATTACCCTCACTCCATGTTGTTAGTTGTGATCAGTAATACAATGATGAGAAATCAGAAAACTAGCTAGGTGAATTGAAACAACTAGACGAGAAGCGGTTGCACACCTTGAACCTTATTGAAGTGTACCAGAACTGGATCGCATGAGCCTTCAGCACAAGGGTTCGTCTCCGATCTTTCTCGGAAGAAGAATTTGGGTTGGTTCTCTGGGCCCCAATGATACCCGAAAAGAAGCCTCCAAAGTTGGAGACAAAGTGGGTGGGATCGTATGTTTTACACAAGGTCTACTCCAACGGATCATATGCTATGATCTCAATGGACGGGCAATTCACCACGGCTCCTACCAATTAGAGATTCATGAAGAAGTATTTCGCATAGAGATCAATAATATTTCGTCCTTACCGCATGATGTTAAACTACACTGATAATAAGAGTTAAGAATGCCCCCTCTCCTCGTGAATGGACCAGACCTGCACGGGGTGTACTCTTTGTCTGAGCTGCATGACGTTAAACTGAGAAGCAACCAATTTTCCAAACTCTATGACCTTAAACTAAGAGTATTTCATCCTTACTGCATAACGTTAAACTACACGGATAATAAGAGTTAAGAATTCCCCCTCCCTCCATGTATGGACCAGACATGCACGAGGTTTACTCTTCATCCAAGATTCATGACGTTAAACTGCCAAGCACCCAACGTTCCAAACTCTATGACCTTAAACTACGATTATTTCATCCTCACAACATGACGTCAAACTGCACGGACAAGATATTTTAAAAAATGCCCTCTTCCCCACTGTGTATGGACCAAACCTGCATGGGGTGTATACATCGTCCTCCCCGCATGACGTTAAACTGCTTGGATTTCAGAGAACTACGTATGGCTTGATTCCTACCCTTAAAGGATATGTAGCGATGTCGGGATCCTCTATCCTGGCCCAGCCACTCCCAAATGAAAATAATGTTAAAAATGCCCTTTCCCTCATGTACAGGCCAGACCTACACGGGGTGTATACCTTGTCCTCACCACATGATATTAAACTGCACAGATCTCAGAGAACTACATGCGGCTTGATTCCTTCCCTTGCATGATACGTAGCGATGTTGGGATTCCCTATCCTGGCCCAAACACTTCTAAAAAATGCCTCTTTCCCCCTTGTACGGACCAGACCTACACGGGGTGTATCATCTTTTAGAGAACTACGTGAGGCTCAATTTCTGCCCTCACAGGATACGTAGTGACGCCAGAGTTCTAGACCCTAGCCCAACCACCTCAAACAAAAAAAATACCCCATTCCCCCTTGTACGGACCAGACTTGCACAGGGTGTATTCTTCTTCCTTACTGCATTACGTTAAACTACACAGACTTCATCCACACCGCATGACATTAAACTGCACATACTTCATCCTTGCCACATGACGATAAACCGTACAAACATCGTCACAACCCACCCAAGACACATGGAGAAACGAGATGGGGAAACTCCTTGCACCTTTGGATGAATCCTCTCCATACAGCAGACTCCACAACCCGGACAATTATGGATCTTCATAACCGTTCATGGCCATATGAAGTAGAAATCCATCTCCTCGGAGACACCTTTGCATAACTATGCATACCATGCCATCAGTGGCTCTGCATATTGATATCCCCTGGCTCTTCTACCGAAGGCAAGATTTCCTCAGGCGATACTTCTCCGAGCTTCGTACACTTACCGTCTTCAGGGCCCCCATATCATGTCTCCCAATCCAAAATTGATGGATCAGGGGTTTACAAGTTCGTCCCCTCTTCACGTACAAGTGCTTCTAGGGTATCCCTACCTGGTTAGCCTATGTATCCGCCAGGGGTTCACATAGCGACCTGCATCCACGAACATCAAGCCAGGGCTTGGCTACTTTGGCTCAATGGACAATTGCAGGGAAGATGTTTCTTATATGTCCAGACACCATTATCCCAACATACCGAAATCTGTACTGTGAGCAATCTCATATTTTCATAATCATTCATGGCCATCGGAAGCAGAAGGTCGTCGACTTGGGGACAAATTTTCATGGCTATCCATACCATGCCCTCATCGGCTCTTCATATTGATTTCCCCTGGCCCATCTACCAAAGGAAAGATTTTCTCGGGCAACACTCTTCCTATCTGCGTACGCTTACTGGCATTAGAGCCTCTCCACCACACCTCCTGATCCAGGAAAACTCAGAGTTACAGTTTATGACCTTCATCCCCCACCGTGTTCCAAGTATATTAGGGCATGTTGACCCAGTTATCCTTCAAGTGACTGCAGCAATAGTCACCCAATGGTCTGAGCTCCATGACCGTTAAACTAGGAGTACCTCGTCCTTACTGCATGACGTTAAAACTGCATGGAGTGAAGGTTCCCCCCCCCCCCCCCGCATGCAAAATAAATTAGTGCGGGGGGGGGGGGGCTCTATATGCTTTAACAACAACCAGAGACTAATATCCCCAACATGCCCAGATATTTCCTTACCCAAATGAAAGACTTCATGGCCCGGACAATCATGGATCCTCATAACCACTCACAACCATCATAAGTGGAAATTTAGAAACCCTTGGACACCTTTTCATGACTATGCATACCATGCCCTCAGCGGATCTCCATATTGATAGCCCCTGGCCTGTCTACCAAATGCAAGATTTCCACCGGTGGTACTCTTCCTCGGTCTGTATGCTTACTATCCTTATATCCCCTTATATTCTCTCCTGATCCATGAAGACATGGAACCATGACTTACACCATCAACCCCCTCCACGTCTTGGACATGTCAGGATACTCGGTCCCAGTTACATTCTGATCAAGAGTGGCCTTCACAACTATGCCCTTGCCACATGACATCAAACGGCACAAAGCACGTCTTGGTTTCTTGGCATAAGGCTGCAAAGACCAAGAATTAAAATTTCATAGGAATGCCTCCAACAACAAAAATTTTAAATGGTTTAATAATTCTTCTCATCCTTACCACACGACGTTAAACTGCACGGTCAATCGTCCTTGCTACATGATGTTAAACAGTACAACATTGGAAAAAGAAAAAAAATTCCCCTCATCCTCGCTGCATGACGTTAAACTGCATGGTCAAACCTATCATGGGTTTGGTAATGAACAGATGCTTTCTCTATCCTTTAGTGCATGGGTCAGACCTGCACAAGCCACTGTCTCACACCCGCTTGAGAATGTATTACATCACCCATTCTCAGGAGGTTTGGTCTAGATGTTTACCCCGTATCCAAGAACCCACTCATCATAAACCATATTATGTACTCAGAAAAATATGAACTCTTATAAGCCGCCCTTGGTGGTCCCAAATCTCACCTTCATTGAAGTTGCTTGGCTATCGGGGGAATACAATCATTGACCTGAGGACACCTTTGTATGACTATTCATACCATGCCATCAGTGGCTCTGCATATTGATCGGCCCTGGCCTGTCTACCAAAGGCATGATTTCCATAGGCAATGATTCTCTTCGTATGCCTCTTGGACTCTATGCCCCCATTTCTATCCTGGGATTCGGAACCCCTCTGAGATACAGTTTACCAACCTCTTTCACAATCCTACCTGAATACGGCAGAACGTCTTTGACAAGATCACTGAGAACAAGGAGAAGTCGTTCTATTTGAAATGATGTCCCAGCTGCACAATATTAAACTGCGCCAAGCTTCAACCATCCCTTACACTGACTAAATGTATAGGAAAGTGGTCTCCCGACCACACTTCTAATTAGTACAGATATTCCCAAAATAATTTCAGATTTCACATTCCCTTTCTGAGCCACCACTGGTGGGTTTTCAAAATTTTCCAAGCCACCCTTGGTGGTTTCCATAGGCCAGACTTCCATGAAGTCCCTGGGCCATCAAAAATGGACAGTCATTGACTTAAGAACACCATTGTATGACTATGCATATCATTCGCTCAGTGGATCTGCAGATTGATCGCCCCTGGCTTGTCTACCAAAGTCAAGATCTCCTTAGGCAATTCTTTTCCTACCTCTGTACGCTGACGCGGCTCCCATGCCTTGAGACATGCCTTGCATGTCGTTCAAATTTAAACATGTTTCCCCCACGTGCGTTTGAAGAGTATTGAGATATCTTTTAATCAGCTAAAACCCATTGGGGCCCTCGCCCCACCATGTCTGGTCAAATCTGTTTGACCTAAAACATCAGTAATGATAGTCTTGTCAGCAGGACTTCAAACTGCTCAAAATGGAAAGAGGCGCCAAGCATGTTATGCCGAAAACCCAAAAAGGGCAACCTAAGAAAAAGTTGGGTTATACTTGCTGGGTCCACGCCAAATGGGACTAGGAAAAATCAGGGTATTAAAAGAAAAAACAAAAAGTTTGTGGGGCCTCACTATAAAACCCCAGAAATAGTCAAACTAGGCTCGCTGGATCCCATGGTCCAGGAAAAAAAATTATTAGAGCTTATTATCGTTTTTCTGAACTATGGCCAGTCCATATTCAGCAGGTTGTTACTCATGAAAAAATTGCTCCAGTAATAACTAAATTAAAAAAGAAGAATAAATCAACATAGATTGTTTTTCATTGAACAAAAGGGGAGGGCGTCCACAAGCTGGGGTCTCTCCCTCACAGCAATAGAAGAGATAAAACAATGTGTCCAAGAATAGCTCAAATAGTTACAAAGGATCCTAGATTGCTCTCTCTGTCAGATCAGCAACCGAGCGGCGAAGGTTATTGCAAGACTGCTCTAGCACAGCGTTCTACTTGGCCTCCACTTCGTCCAATGAGCAAATATTACTCACTGAAATTTGGAGATCATTGATCCCTTTTCAGGTGGCTTCAAGGTTACCAGTCAGAGTCGACAGCAGATTCCTCAGCATCGCTTCTCGAGTCATGCATTCATGTAGCTCATCAAATAGGGTAGCCACCTGATCTCGAATGCTCGCATCCTGTGTCACTAACTAATGAGCTTCGTCATGGTATCCTCTAAGGCTTGGGTCCTGCAATGAGCGGCAGTAAAGTGAGCAAGTTGGCATTCACTAGTGGAAACTTTCTCATAGGCCATAACAACATGCCAAGAAAGAGAATGGAATTGCCAGTAGTCAAATACACTTGACCCCAAGCTCAGGAAAAGATGTTGAAGAGCTTAGGATTTAGTTTCCATCTCGGCTAGAAGAGTTTCGGAAACGATCTTGCAAATCCGGGGCTAGGCCCACTTGCGCACCACTCGGTGGTCTTCCATGACACGCGGATCTTTGGAATCCTTGCCGGATAGCACAGGAACGAAGTCTGGCATTGAAACCAGCGGAGACGTGTCCTCGCTAGAATTTGGTTCTGAAGATGGAAAGTATGGAGCCTCTAACCCAGGTTCAGGATTCAGGATCAAGTTTCTAAGCCCAGTATCGACTGGTAAAACTTCCGGGATTGTCTTTATGGGACCCAAAACCATGGGGTCATCCTCATCCACGTCCAAGAGGTATGAACCCATCTGAACATCAGCCGTCATAGGGCTGGGAGAGGAAAATCCCCTGAGTCTCTTTGATTGACGAGCCAACAGTTGATCCTCCCTTAGAGCTGATGAGGAAGGTGTGGTAGATGAAACAGTATCAGTACCTCCTGATTTGGGAACCTACCAGACAGCCTTCCCTAGGATCCCATCAGGTTAGTGTTTTGCCCATGTTTTTTCATACTCCAAGGAAAGGTCAGCAGCTGCCCCCATGACAGGAAAGGGAATCCTTGTGTCAGATCCCTCCAATGTCAACATCAGCAACCATTGATGAAGTGTGGCCGGGTGCAGTCCTTGAGCCTGAGGAGAGGGAAGGGAAACATGGATTTTCATACACCCCAACTGGTGAGAAAAATGATACGGGACATATAGCTCACACAAAGAAACCCCGTCGATCCGCACAGATAGAAATTTGTCCCGCAGAGAGATCATGAAAGAACGCTCCTCTAGGCTCCCCCTGATGGTTGTCAACTACAACACCAGAAGGGGTGGGGTTGGGAATAAAAGCAAAATGGTAGAAGTCACTCAGAGGCTTGAGGACTTCACCAGACTTGAGGGACATCAAGCGAACTTCATATATATCAAATAGGGTAGGCTGAAAGGTAGGTAGCGGGATGGTTGTGTTGTGAAGATACTCATAATAGCGATAATGATCCACTTCCCAACCATAAAAAACTGAAATTTCCCACTCATACGGGAGGGTGACCCACCCTTCTGCATGTGACCCATCAGTTTATAAATACGAGCCAATGTGGGCACGACCAAAATCACCAGGCGACCCTTTTCCAGCTCAACATCCATTATCAGGGTGTAAGCCCTGACAATAGGATTGATGTCCCGAGAAGGGAATAGCCACCCGATCAAAAAAAAATAGCAAACAGACCTACCAGCTGAAGCATGGGAAGCACGCTGGGGCGCACCTCGTAACCCCATGAAAGGTAGTCTCCCGCCTCGAGAACTGCCCAGTAGGAACCTGGGATGGTTCGTGACTATTGAGAAGGATGACTCCTGGGGCGCTTGATCTTGGGCACAGGACCAGTGGTGTCCAGAAATAACCCTATCCAGGTGCTATAGGGAATAAGAGAGAGGGAACGCAAGGCCTGGCCCAGTAATTTCTCCACCATAACTAGCTGATCCCATTCCAATGAAGGAACTTGTTTGATGTTGTCCCACACACTAGGAGTGGGAAATAACTCATCATATATCTCACCGATAATCAGGAGCCCTCCCAATTAATAGATATCCCATAGACTAATGCCAACTTCACCATGGGAAAGGTGGAAAGTATTAGTGCTTGAACACTAGGGACTGAGTAGGTCAGGTAGAATCAAGGATGGTGGGTAAAAAGTGAACTGGGAAACTGACACCGCGGAGTACAAATCAACTGATTCGAGTGACTCGAGAGATTCCCGTCAATGATGATGAACCCAGAAGGCCCAAGACTAGTCGTTTGAGAAAATCCCACCAGACCGAAGATCCAACTTCGGAATCCACCCCGCATCAGGATCTACTCGAGCAAGATTGATAATAAATGGGTAACTCTTGAAGACAGCTTCCTGAGAGAAGTTTTGGGTATGCTGATCACTTTGGGTCCAAACAGAGCCTCTCAAAATGAAGGTGTCTTTCTGGTCAGAGTCTGAAACCATCTCCCCTGATTGGGTCAGGTTCTCCTGAATAAGCTTTGGTGACACCTCCAAGAATGGAGATGGAAGACCTGAGGAGGTAGGGGGAATAGGGACGTCATCTGGAATACCGAATCCATAAAGCAGAAGGTGATTTGATAACGGATAATCCAGGATCTCGGGAGGGAGAAAGTCTTTCATAACACCATCATTGGGAGTAATGGATCTACCGGGGTCCTTCTTGGTGCTCTCCACTCTACGAACCATAGTTGGACCTCTCCCTGAACCAATTGGGAGAGGCTCGGCCGCAGGTCTAGGTGCAGAACGAGGAGGAACCATATTTTCTCTCTACATAATGAGAGACATAAAATGGTTAGTCCGGAAGAAGAAAAAAATTCTTTTTCACAAAAATTCCAAATATATGTGGCTAAGGATCAGTTGAGGATCCTTCATAGAAAATTCCGCACGGAGACCTCAACAGATGGTTCGTGATGACAACATCTCGTGAACCAGCCTTACACAGAATGCGTCCGTGAAACCCCGGCCCACGGAGAGTTGGCCAGAAAACCGTGAACCAGGTTGCTCTGTGGAATTTCAATTCCAAATTTATATGGTTATGTTCAGAAGACTTAATGTTTAGAAAATTTTAATCCGCAGAGCACCAAAACCACTAATTACCAAAACCATGAAGCGAGTTCCTACACACGGCCCATCGTGACTTACTTTTTAATTAATTAAAAATGTTAGTTCACAGCTGGGACATTGGTCCACAGATGAAGAATGGGGTGAATGAGAAATGGTTCGCAGAAGTAGCAGCCAGTTCGTGGACGAATCGCATCGCAAAGGAACAAGAACGCGGAGACGGAAAAGGGATGGAGCACTGGTATTCACGAAGAATCCGATAGAAGACAAATGAAAGGGCCCTCCGTATTTATAGTCGTGGTCCCCTAACAGGTCCACTTCCCTGCCGCAACCCATCCAAGTCTTAGGACCACTCTGCATTGGAATAGTCTCCTCTTCATTCCTATCGGACCCCATTCGGATGGGGGGAATTTGTAGGGTCCTAAAAAATTCGCAAAGGAGAATGATGATCCCCTTTAATTCAAGGAAGATTCTACCAAATTCCCCCTCAGAGAGATGGTAAAATGTGAAAAATACTCAAGGATGGTGAAGGACGAACCGGTCTGTGGACCAATATAATGTTAAAAATGCACGGCTGGTTCCGCAAAGCGTCCCTCCTTCGCAGACCGTCGTCATTTGTGAAATAAAGGCGGAGATCCTCCATGGGCACGAAGTAGGGTGGGCGCCAATCTGGTTCACCGTCATGAACCGCCCCAGTCACGAGTCGTGTCAGCCGGCCCAAACCACCTCCACTGTCATTCACGAAATGGAAGTGGAACCCTCCATGGTCGCAAATCACTCCCCTCATTCGGTTCATGGGGGGGGGGAGAAGCGCTCAATGCCCACCGCGAGTCGTGGATTGACCAAGTCAGCCGTAAACCTGGTTTTCGGTCATGGGCCTCTATAAAAGGTGGCATGTGACCACAGATACATATCTTTCCCCACTCTATAAAAGGAGACCGAGGGGGGAAGGAAAGGTGATTCAGATTCGGAGTAAGAGGATTCAAGGGAGATCAATCAGATTTGGGTCGAAGGATTTCAAATGAAGGATTAGGATTTTGCAAACAGAGAAGATCCAGTTCGCGAACCAGAGCATGTATAAACCTGGGAATGAACTAATAAGGAACCGAAAATGCATAATAATTTGGTGAACTGCGAACTTAAAATAACATAAAAGGTGAAGACCGTGAACCAAAACCCCTCTGCGGATTCACTCCCCGCAGACCAGGGTGTTTATGCCTCTTTTCTGATCCTCTGCACTGCATAGCACCCTTATACGTGGGAGAAGCCTCGAATGACAAACCCCCAACTGATGCCAACCTTGGCCGCCACTGCTCTCATGGAACCAACCTCGTACCATCCTTGTATGCGGTCCGAACCCAAAGTCGTGAACCCTCTTGGTTCGTGGGATGCCAACAATCCGCGGACCCTCCTGGTTCGCAGACGGCCTCTTAGTCCACGGACCACCCTGGTTTGTAGAAGGCTTCTCCAACTGCGTAGAACTTCCCTACGCGAAGGACGCCACTACCCATACACCTATGTGGCCCGCCAAATCCTTCGGAGTTCCCGTTCCATGAGCCAAATAAAATCCTTCCAATCCGGCCCGATCCTCCTTTACTCCCTCATTGGCCTATTAATCAGCCCCGAGCCGAGGCCTCCACTAGAGTCGCCGGATCCGTGTGGTGTACACCTAATGTGTGCCAGCGCACCATTTTGAGTTCACATACCCACGGTAATTAGAGGCGAAGGGGTTTCACGGACCCTTGAGCAGATTCCCAAAGAATTCCTGGGTTCACATTCCCACAGTAATGTGGAGTCTGAGCTAGGGAGTCCCCTTTCTACCCCTCCACTTGTTAAGGGCTTCTCGGGGGTAGTAAAATACCCATCAGAAGGAAGCCGCCATGCACTGCAAGAGAGGATATGGGCACATGAGCACCCCATTTCCCTCTCCCTCTGCACTTTGTCATGCATGGGAATCCACCTAGGAATAAGACCCGACCTTATGGGCTACTCCACATGCATGTCCTACTCCATTCCTCACTAGCTCACCTTTCACGACGTGATCGTCTGGTACTTGATGCCTCTTGTTTCTCACACCAAGCATGACTCCCGTGGGCTTAGAGTAAGCATCGACCATGACATCCTCCTATGGGCCTCCTCAGAGTGTAAGACCCAATAGATTACCCTGGGCCTCCATAGAGTGTATGCCCCAAGCCTATGACAACTACATGAACTTTGATCCCAGACTCCTAGGCAGGGTACGTAGGAAGCCTCCACGAGGGTCAAGCCCGACCACCGTCGGACCCCCGGGTCCACATTCACATCGGTTCCCCGACACTCCTTTGCGAACTACATGGAATTTGATCCCTACCTGCAAGGTAGGGTTTGTAAGAAGCCTCCAAGAGGTTCAAGCCCAACAACAGGTTGATCCGACTATCTTCACGTCAATTCACCGCACCACCCTTAGTGTCGCCTCAATGAGTCCCGACTCCACGAGGTCATTAATCCAACGATGGATGGTAAACCTCGGGCATAAATGATTCTGAATCCCTACATTCAGCTGACCATTTCCAACCAGGAAAAATCCATGGATACTATGTTTGGGTATAAACCAAAGATTCGAGAACATATGAATACGTCTTAAATCTATAAGAGAGTCCTGAAACATGAAATAATTCCCCCCAAAAGGGAGCGATGATCCCCACTTCCCATCCTCTTGTCCAACGTGAGTTCTTAAGCATCGCAAGCCAAACCACCTAGTGGACGTCTTCCTTTGGAATGCAGGTCCACGTATCGTTGGATATGGAACTGTTGGGCATTTTCAAACGAAGACAGGCTTACCCAACTTTAGCAATTGAGCGGGGCTCAGCCATCTGTGAGATCGACGGTCAGGCACGTTGGTCCTCCATCTCTCCTCGAAGGGGGAATGGATCAAAACAACCATATTTTGAATAAAATATTACAATTATTTTGTCAAATATTTATTAAATATAAATATATTTTTTGGTGTACAATATATTTGTTTATTAATAATGTTTTTCAGGTATTATATAGATAACAAGGATATTGAATGAACTAATACCTCATTCAGTGAAAAATAGAAATTTTAAATCTATATAAATAATATTTCTTATGATGCATGTTTTCTATCTCAGATCTGCGATATTGGATCGTTGCACCAATAATCTAAAGTGCATTGGTTTATTTATCATGTGTCATCAAGTGGCACAATAAACGATGAACGCCCGCAACAAACAGTGAATGGAGGGAGAAAATGCATGAATCAAAAAATTGGAACATACATAAAACTATGTTTTTTTACAATCTTGGTATGTTGTCTTTTGAAAGGAAATTGAAATCCCACAACAAATCCATGGTCATTCGTCTATAATCCCATAAAATAAGAAAAACCCATCCAGTAATAATGACCAATCTATAGTCCAATATATTTGGGGATTGGTTTGTATTCATCATAAAATATCATGAATGGGTGAAAAGAGAATCAAAATAAAACACCCTACATTGAGTTTTCGAATGATCATTAACGAAGTGATATTTTTTATTTATCTTTTTTCAGTAATCAATACTCGTTCCTCAATTCGTAAGGCCTGAGGTGGTATTGATCCACCATCATTCACCAACACCCTCCTAGAAAGATATTCCCTTCGACACCAAGGAAATATATGGATGTGATAATATTGTGTTCCTAAACATGAGTCATTTTAAATGTACACTCTTTATTTCAAATATGTAATTTAAAATATGTTAATGATGGTTGCATCCCAAAAATAATTTTTACTTTCGTCATTCACCGACCGGGGTTAAGATCCACCTATGGTAGACACACTACATTAAATAAAATACTTCCCTCATATTTCTGATCTGGGAACCAATTTATATGTTATTCCACATTTTCAGTAAAACATTGCACGTGATATGAAAAACAATACATTTTTCAATGCATGGTTGAAATGTAATACGGATGGGGAATCTTAGGGAAATGTAGGACCATCAAGTTTCGGATTGATTTTTGGGGATTACCAAAGCGATTTGGTGGAGTGCTTTTATGGAAATTGTGGACATGCTACTACCTTGGAAGAAAAAATTTTTTGTTTATCAAAGGGGTTGATATGTTTTATCAAAACCGTTGGAAATATATTTGGTTTGAGTTTGATTCAGCTGTGATCTTGCATGCGGTTAGGGTGAACCAGTCCCAACTCTCATGGAAACTGACCGGAAAATGGCTATACTGCCTGAAAATGCTCGCAAACAAAAATTACTTTTTCATGCACACATTTCGAGAAGGGAATTATATTTCAGATGGGATTTCCGACAATGGTATCTTGGATTAAGGATTCATGTGACTGAATGTTGTGCTTGATAAATTGATGCATTTTCTAGTTAGGGATCAAAGTAAAATACCCTCCTTTCGAATTTTGTAACTTTTTTATTTTGCAATATTAGAGCCTCTGTTCTCATCTTTCTCCAAAAAAAACTAAGCCTCAAAATTGCATACCATCTTAGAACCTAACATTGGAATTTTTCGAATTAATTTCTAAAAATAAATCCGGGAAAATAAAATTCATTACGTATACTATCACTGTAATATCTGTGGATTGATTTTGTTTATGATGTAATTGGATTTATGAAATACATTTTTATACATGGATTATTTTGTTGTGAAATGAGGTTTAAGATACCCTTTTTATTCCTTGGGTTACGTTATGATGAATGATTTTTGTTTTTTGCCACATGTAATAATGGTTTCATTTTCGGATGGGTGGAACATATATCTCCCTCTAATTAATTGTGTAATGATTTATCACTCATGAGATAGAAAAGAAGAGAATGGTTAATGATCTATGTTTTGTATGATAGAGAAAAATGGCATGTAAACCTGGTTTCGTAATATAGGACTAGAACGATAAGTAATCCCAGTCTAGTAATACAGTGTTGGAATGAGGAGTGAACATGGTTCATTAATGGACTTTGTATACTATGATGCTCATAAAAAATATGATTTACTAATATGACATGATTTTCTATGCTTTTGTGTATGTCCAAAATTCCATTTCTTAAGTTATGAACATTTGAAAATGTTCATTTATTCTTTGTCATCTTTTATGATTTATTCTGTTAATGAAATCATGATATATGATATACAGGATAAGATTTTAAAATATTATTATCTTACATATTATAATTATGATATTATTTATATCTTAATTTTTACCCCTTAATGAGCATCTAACCTCTCCCTTTTTATGTTTCATTTCCCCAAGATATGAATAAGGAAATTATGTAAGATGCGTCAAACATGGGTTCTAGTTATGAAGGAAAAGGGATATGATATAGACGTTTTAAAAACCAGTTTTTTATGTTTTTACAGTATCCAAACACAGTAAACTAATAAAGTTTTTGAATGTATATTTTTCATTTATTAAAAAATCTGAAAAATGTAATGTTCATGTACATCAAGAGTGGGTATTTAAAGTTGGTATCAGAGTGAAGGATTAGTCAACCATTGGAAACTAGGATTCGAAAACATAAGTGAGGACCCTATAGATATTTTTATGGACATTTTTAGGGATTCCAAAATGATAAGTCTACATATAGACTACAATCCTACTATTTTTTTGAAAACCATTAATAACCTATGATTAATCATAAGATATCATAGATTGAAATTTTGCAATCAATCTACCTTAATTATGTGTTTTTAGTCTCCGATATTTATTTCCACATATTTAATTCTTGTCTTAGTCAGCAGGCTAAACTAGATAGATCATTATTAACCATGAATTTTTATGATGCGGGAAGTATGTGAATTCAAAATAATATTTTGGTACGTGGAAATATCCGAGATAAAATCCTGACTGTGGTACGTGAATTAGTTATACTACTAAGGATAAAGAAACTATAAATGACATGTGAACAGTATGGGATGTTATAGAATTATTGTTTACATTAATCCTAAAAATCATGGTTAGATTAGGGTTGAGGAACCTTACGACATTATTCATATTTTAGGAAAGTCAAATATGATGGATCCTAAGAAATGTTTTAATAATAAAGTTAGATGATTGAGGTGTATATGTTTTGGAATTCAATTATTATAGGAATCAAGATACGAATAATTGTTTTAAGTATAATTTTTTCATTTAGGATTGGAATGGATATGATGAATAGTTATTAATACCTAAAAAATTGATTTAAGGATAAGATGATATATTTTTAGAACATATTATTTGGTGAATATTAACCCATAATATATGTCTCTCTATATGTTTCGACAAAGAGGATCTCTTATAGGATTCCTCTATGTTATTTTGGTACTAGGGGTCCCTTGTGGGATGAAATTTCTTATATTATAATATAGGTAATATTTGGTATGAGCCCTTACCTATATACTATTCTGAGAATCCCATGGAGGATTCCTCATCCTCTGGACACTCTTTTATGTGTTCAATGTAGGACACCTCTTTCTATTCACTATTTTAAGGGTCCTACATTGGATTCCCGTAATTCTTCCCATTAGAGGATCCCATGTAGGATTATGGATTTTTTCCTTCACTTCTTGGGATCTTGAGTAGGATTCATATCATGTGGTATGATATGAGAAACCCAGTTGGTGCCCCAGTGTCTGATTGACCCAGAGCTAGTACGTCGAGTTTTGTTATAGATGTTAGTGGGAATAACTATATAACACATACCAATCTTGTAATACTTTGAGCATGTTACTATAGTGGTTGGTATTTGAATTTGATCACCCACACTCTTTTATTTTTTATTTTTTATGGTATCTAATGATGTTGGTGAAGTAGGAAGAGGTACTTCAAAGTTTGTGGTTGAAGTTTCAGATGCGATGAATTTTCGTTTTTTGGTTGCCCAGATGTACTTCTTGAATATCAGTTTCAATTCCCTTTAATTATTTTATATTGGGATTCCAAGACATGTTTACTAGGGTCCATAATTTTATCCTATATTTAGTATATTATTTATTTATGTCCCAATGTTGGAGATGTAGGGAATGGAATCCCTATGATTTTGTTTTTTTGTTATTTCTTCCAAATGTTTGAGTTTTTGGACACGATACCACAATGATGATGATATATGGTCACAAAATCCCTTGATTATAAAATAAGGTCATGGAATCCGAGTTGAAGATACTCAAAGATGATTATGATCTCATGACAGATGGGGATAATTATTTTTCTCATATTGAATACTACATCACAATGTTCGAAATTGAATTCAACATCATAGATGATACTTGTGGATGAAAATGATCTCCTTTGATGTGGGAATGATTACACTCTCCTAGATTGATTACTATATCTTGATGGTGAACATTTAACTACACAATATTAATGTGACATATACTCACTAATGATTAAGCTATCCCGAGGTATAGGGATGATTAAATCCCATTAATCAGAGACCTCAAAGGGTTGCCATTATGGCTCACCACTAATATCTCCTTATATATCTCTAAAGTTTCAGAGCATTAGGGATTGTATGAGTTGAATTTTCCTAAAAAATTATAAACCATGACTTAGTGATCAGATATTTCCTGAGATTTACATGGATATTGTGGAATGGAATCCAACTCTATATAATATTTACTGGACTATCTTTTAGTATATGACATCCTTTAATATAGTGATTTGAGGTGAGTATGGGGGAACCAATGGTTAGGACATGTACCCCCTATAGAGACATAAAATTCTCAGATAAATTTTTGGTACTGGACAATATATGTATTTTAAATTATTATTACATAATCAATAATGAATATAATTATACATGGATTAAGTGGTATGAAATCTAGCTAAATACCCTAGTCACAAGATGTCTAGTCGATCAGATGTTTATTAGTAGATGATAGTGGGATGAGACTATTATTATTATTCATGTACTTCATATGTATATTCATATATTAGAAAATATATAAATACATATTTTTGTGGGATATTTAGAAATTAAAATACTTACTTATATAAGGTGTCCCTATGACCAAATTACTGGGACTACTGACCCGAAGATTAGTTTTAGAGTTATATCATTAATTTTTTTTATTTTATATATTATTTCAATTATGTTTTCTATAGGATGATATTATTACATGAGAAAGAAATTATGAATATATATTTATAGGTACATAATTAGGGTGTCCTAGGGATTTTTTATATCACACCTATACATGATACTCTAAGCATTTGGAGACCTTATTTCTAAATTTTACATTGAGCATAGACTGCATGATTGTTTGGATGAGTCCCATGGTTAAATGATCGAGTGGAGATACTTACATGGATATATTTGATTGTAATATATTAGCTTGGTATTTTTAAGTAGATCGGGTATGTAGTCTTGATCAGAGTAATAATAAACACATGTACTTTTATTTTAGTTTTTTTATGTACTCGTGCATGTGTGACCGGACTAGTTGGTGACCAGTGTTATAAGTGATATTTTTTGGTTTGATAATTTATTTAATTTTATTCAATATTTCAGTATATTCTATTTCAGTTTATTTATAGAATTTTTACTATATTTATTATCATCATGGATGATATCTGATTATTTTTCATTTCAATACTCTGATTCGAGGGTATATTCTCCAAAATGTAAAACCTTTACACCCACATTGTTAGTCAATGAACATTGGAATATTGGTAGGCACATAAGATGATTTAGGGAGAATATGATCGAATTCTCAAATACCAAGAATTTTGGAATGGATAGCAAAAATCACATTTGAGGTGTTCCTTTTAGTATTATTTACTATTTGTGATATGGTAGAAATGAGTATTCAAAAAAATTTAGAACCTATGATAGATATCATAATACTTTACTAAGAAAACGTTTTCTAGTAATAAGTATTATTTTTTAGAGATATGGAATTTTTTACCTCATCTATGATGTTACATTTGTTGATTATTTTCACTTTTATAGAATCACTTGTTATTTTAATGTTTATGTTTATTATCCATTTATAGACCGCGTCTTTGGGAAATAGTTTGCTTATTGCTTTTGAATTTTGGATGGAAATGGTAGGTTGTGTCTCATGTATTAAATTTTAAATGTATGCTTCAAATGTTTAGGACTGATAGTGTGTGGTTATTGCAGACAATATAGGGGGATTTTTAAAATTTTTAAAAAACCAAAATAGTGCTTTCGTGTGAAGATTTTTTCAACCATTCTTCTTAGTTGACGTGATTGAATATATATATTTCCTTAATTTTGAATGTTATATGGTCCCAAAGGTAGTCATTTGGTTGGGAGTCTGTTGGCTCTGCCTTCATGTATGGGAGTCACACTTACACTTGTAGGATGATAGGGAATATAACACCCAAAGGTTTCACCCCACACATGGTGTTTTTCCTCCAATACAATAATATAAAGTGTTACTAAAAACCTATATAGTATTTACTATATATATTTGAAAGAAATTATTCTTAACAAAAAAATTTATGGTTATCTATTATGATTCTTTGTAGGATGTAGATTGATAATGAAATTATTCTCATGAAATGAACCTTGAGAGGGTATTAATATGTACATATGCGCATTGGATGTTAGTTTACTGTATCTTTTACATTAGTATTATGAATTCCAATGAACATTTTCTTTTTAGTATTATTGGTGATTATTAAATTCCTTGTAGGATGATGTTTTATGTTTTTAATGTTCTAGGATGTTGTGATATATGCCTTCCTTATATAGGTTTTATATTTTGGAGTATGATGTCATAACATGGGACCCTGATGTTAATCATTATCATTCGGTCTTAGTGGTGGACCAAGAGGCTGTTATTTTTTACGTAAAACTGTTGTCATTTAAAATTCATTTAGATTAAGTTAAATGAGAATGAATGGTTGGAACAGGTTTTGGATTCCATTTTTCAGAATGAGTTAGGTTATATGCCCGTTGTGTAACAATGTATGTCTAGTCCATGCATTTTGAGACTAGGAATGTGGATTCCATTATAATTTGATAAAACACCTAGGGTGACTGTTTTTCAATACTAGAATTGAAAACAGAGACTTTTTGGGTTTTTACCCCTATTGAACGGTTTTTACTCTATTTTAAACATTTTCATAGAACACATAAATTCTCATGAATTGGAAAACACAAGTAGATGTGTAGTCATGCAATAAATTGTTGAATAATTGAGCTGCAAGATTTGGAAGAGGTGTTCTAATGAAGATTTTGGATTGCATGTATTAATGTTCAATGTTTTATGGTTGGATCAGATTTAGTAGTGGAAGACTCATGGCAATATTATTTGGGTGAAAATGTTTATTATTGGTCTGGCATGGTTTATTTTTAATCATAAACTTATGAGTGTTCGGTTGTGATATGAGTTTTGATGTTTTCAAAGACATTACATGGGTATGGCTTCATAATTTTTTTGATAACTGGTAAATTTACCTCTATAGTATAGGTGACATTGATATAAACAAGGTATTATAGGATGGTTGACCTAATTATTGTCCTACACAATATTTGTCAGGGGATATGGTTTTAGGTGTTGTATAATGGGAAATAAAAAATGTTTCATGTGAATGTGGTTTGAGAGATTTATACATTAATTTCAATTGAATGTTATTTTAGTCCTAAATTGGATAATATGTTGTTCTATATTGACTTAATCATGAGAATGATGAGATATATTAGCCTTTATAGAGAGCATCATTTATTTTAAATATCATTCTTGGCATGTTGAAGGAACCTGTTGAGGTTGTGATCGATGAGTGGTACATTGTGAGCCATATTGGGGGAGTTTATTGTATTATTTATGGGCATCGTGACCCTCACATTAGTTGGAATTCAATATCTATCACAGTACATCAATCATAGAGTCTTGTTTGGAGATGAAGATAATGAAATTTCTATAGTAGGGTGTACTAGATCAGTCAAACTTAGACGTATCCAGTTTAGGATACAGTGGTGGAAACAATGATATTGTTCATTAAATATTCATGATATCATGGTTTCATAGACTATATAGATGAAATAATAGATTCTATGTACTCCACCATGGATTCTCATAGATGGAGCGGTTTATGTTGGGGAGATTATAGGGACACATTATCTTCTAAGATATGAATTTTGGATGAAATTTTAATTTTTCTTTCAGATTCTAGAAGAGGTTAAACCAAAACATGATAACATAAAAAAATTATTATATTTTCATTGGACATGGAATAATATTTCAACCCTACGAAAGATTTTTGGTATAATTTTATCCATCTGAATTTTCTGGGAATAATTAATAATTAATAATTAATTAATTAAATTCTTATTTACTCACCCATGTTTTTTTGGTTGTATAATTTTAATGGAGCATAGGATTTAGATTTTTTCTTTGTCTTTTATTCTAGGAAGAGAATTTATCTTAGGCAGATCATAAACCCATGTCATGCACTGCAGATATCCCAAGCCCCTTTTTTTCTTTGACGTTTCTTTTTATTCATTTTTTATTATTTTATTTCTCCTTCAATTTATATGTCATGTACAAAATATAAGGGGTTATTTATTATGGATATTATTTAAATTAAGTGATATAGATAAATAAAGTCACCTGATAAGGGAGGTACCCCTATGTGTCTCATGACAATCTGGATCATCATAAGACAACTGTGGACTGCAGAAATGTGTGAAACATAAAAGAATTCCACCAAAAGGTAGAAACTTATTAGATTTTACATAAATTTCAAACATGTTTTCAATTTTAAATTAATAATTCTGAATAATGACCACATAATACCCCTAGTGGATTGATTAATTCCTTTTGATGGGAATACATGTATTTTTGGAGACTTGAGGTTTTTCCCAATCAAGAATCCCGATCAAACAACTTCTAGTTCTGGAAAACATATTGTTTGTTCATCCCACTAAAGGATGGTGATGTTTTTATATGTATACACCACGTATGGGGTATACATGCCATGTACTAGGACATAGGTGTGTAGTCTTGTTCCCACCAAGCCATCCAATGTAGGAGAACATGGTCATGTAGAGTACACATATAGACTTTCTTTGGGTTTCCAACCATGTAGAGGTACACTAGTAGTCATAGTAAATTTTCAATCAATGCGATATACATAGGAATATACCCAATATTGGGTATATTGAATGTACATGTATTTCACATAGGTTATATAGGAAACACATTCCATGTCTAGATGAACTACACGCCTAGGTGGATTATTGGGATAACACTCCATGTACATTTTACAAAATCCACATACTACCCCTCACTAAACTTTTTGGGGTTTTTTCATATATGTATACCTTGGAATCTTTATTTGGCCTACGAGTTTTCCACGATATGTATATTTCATGTATATTGTGATGGATTGACCCATTGGGGTGATTTGTGGAATCCTAGGCAATGTTTCTACAATTTCTATAAATAGAGTGGTTTATCCATGGGTAATTAAATATTGTTATCTCCTAGGAGTGAGACATTTGATATAAGATAGGAAAATATCTTTCTAACTTGACTGTTGTGTTCGAATATCATCCCATGAGGATGTTACCATTGTAAACTATTCCATTCTGGTGTATGAGGTCGTGAGGTTAGTTGTCTCTAAGGATCCCTTCTAGGATGCTTCTCCACACATTTTGTCAAAGATAATTATGCGTAGGATACCTCTATCTTCCACATATTCGAATGATCCCATGTGGTATTCCTTCAATTGTATTCTAACGTAGGGAATCCCTTGTTTTATTCCATAATTGTATAACACTCTAAGGATTCAATATAGAATGACTCTAATTATATACACTCATTTTAAGTATCCCATGTAAGATGAATCTTCTTATACCCAATTCATATGAACCCCTGTAAGATTCGTGTACTTCTTACAGTCAGAGGATACGATGTTTCATTCCTCCCATCTCCATCAATTATGAGAATCATGAGTGGGATACGTCTATTGTGTTTTCAAAAGTGGGACCTCAATGGTGCCCCAATGTTTCAGCAACCCAAAGTTGGTATGTGGGGATTGGGTAGACATAGTGGTATGGGTCAACATAGAACTAGTAACAAAATTATATTCTTATGAGGACATGAATATAATATTGGTCTTTGGAATTCATCCATAATCACTCTTTTATTTTTTCAATCACATGGTTACAAATGATATATTCATTATATTTAGCGGTTCTTCCCAATTTTTGAAAAATGTGGCAGATGAAATGTTTTTTTATTGGAATCATTTTCTATATTTCATGGTAACCTACTTATGATCCCTTCAATCTTAATATTTGGATTCCATGATGTAATTTTTTGGGTTTGGATTTCTTATCCTATGTTAATGATATTGTTTCATGACATCCCAATGTTATATAAGTTGATCATGGTACCCCTTTCTTTACAATATTTTAGATAGAAATCCCTTTGTTTGAGATGTTGGTAATTTCATCCATGTGTTTATAAAAATCGTGAATGGAATCCTTTGATTATAACATAAAGGCATGTAATCCCTATTAATGATACTCAGGGATGACTATGCTATCCTGAGTGGCTGAGATGATTACACTCTCTATGATTAATAATAAGATCACAGTGGGACACATCACACTCCTCACCATTAATGTGATATATAAATACTAATTATTAATCTATATTGAGAGGTGGTGATGATTATGATCTCTCAAACCATATAGCTACTTGGGTGGGTGTGACATCTTAGTGGAAATAACTATTTATTCATTGCCTAATTGTTAGACATTTTAGGATGATCTGATTTAATATTTTGTAACAGCCTATAAATCAAGACCTTAAGAATATATTTTGAGATATATTTGTGAGGCAGGCATTGCATTATGTTCATCTCAAAAAAAATATTTACCATCTTTTTCATCAATACATGATATCCTTCATTATAGTGATTGGAGGGGAGAAAATGTTAACATAGGTCTAATACATGTTTTCGCCTCTAGTGGCACATCATTCTCCTAGAAATTTATTGATTTGTCTGATGGTTGTATTATTGATTATTATTACAAACCTAAATGTCGAAATAATATTACTTGGAAGTTGTGGTATGATATCTAGCTCAATTTTATAGTCACATAATGCCATATTGATTCAATATTATTCAATATAATGAATGTTGGTTTAGTTTATTTGTTCTATTTCAATATTTCCTAAGAAAATACATATATAAAAAATGAATAAATATATATTTGTTGATATATACATCTCCATGGATATGTATAATTATATAAAATAGCGATATGTCCAGATTATTGGGATTATGGATCTAAGGACCAATTTTATACATGCTTCATTAATTTTATTTATTTTCATTTTCATTCCACTAATTTCATTGATAGGATGAGAATATTTCACGTGTATGAACATATGAAATAATATTTAGAGGTTTATATTTGGGATATCTTACATTGATTAGTTCTAACCCCTATAAATTCCACTCACTGTGCATGTAGATCTTTAGTCTCCTTCTCTTATTGGTCACTAACTATAGGATATGAGGTAATAAGTCCAAAGTAGGATGATCGAGATGAGCCACTCATGTGGATTTCATTTACCAAGCCAGAGAAACTCAACGGTTTCCTGGAGACTAGTTATGTGGTCTAGATCAATGTATTATTAGAGCTATGAACATTTATTTTTGTTTTATTTATATACTCTTATATATATGGTCTGCTTAGTGGATGATCGAGGTTTTTTATATGGAAGAAATATTCAGTATTTTATATCAATTCATTTATTATTAAAAAATGTTCAATTTATGTTTATTTACTACTTCCTCACATTTTTAATTTATTCTTAAATGATATTATGTTATTTTCACATTTTCTACTCTAACATGAGAGTATAGTCTCCCCAATATAACTCCTTAATACATTTTCTCATATTTAGTAGCCTTTGGAATATGGGGCGACACTCTAGATGACTTTTTCTAAACTAGCACATAGAACCACCTTAGTTTCTTTTGGGTTAGGATGTCACATACAGTTATGTTTCATTCAAGTCCTTTATCAAACATATTCTAAACAAATCTACCCACAAGGGATGAGATTAGATTATTGTTAAACAAAAAAGGAATCCTTGAAACCAAATTTTTTAATTTTTATTATCTTTGTTAAAATGTGTCTTCGAAGTAATGTTTACCAATAATAATTTTCTATTTTAAAACAAACTCATGTTAATCATATTAATTGAGATATAGACTTTTTTATAGAAACAAGATCAAACAAGGATTACCTATAATTAATCCAAAACACTCCCTAAACACTATATTTCTACACTAAATTAATTTAAAAATATTACAAAGAAATTTTAATTAAAAAAATTTTCAACCAATATTTCAACTAGTATTATTCATTATCGACCATAATATTCATACATCACTAAATATGATAGGTCTATGAATGAAACTCTCAATGATGTATCCATATCACTTTACACAATAATAACATATCTTTCCCATTTACATTAAATACTACGACAAAAAACACAATTCGCAGAATAAAATCCAAAATATCTTCATTCACATTTTATTACCAATAAATAAAACACCAACGAAAAAAATTCCCACATAATCTAATCAACAATACACAATTTGAATCTATAATTATATATATAGATATTTCTTTGATAAGTTTTATTAAAAATTACATTTTCCTAATAGTTTTACTATATATAATGTTTCCTTTAAATATCTCCAGACTATAAAACATATGTAACAAATTTCTCAAGCTTGTGTAAAATGATTCATGTACATAATAACCTCATATTTCAGGAAGGGATATGGATTTACCATTACCCATAATATAATATACTATAGGACATGATACTACTATAGGATAATACATCTAATTCTTACTATACACACAATAAACTATCATTATACTTATTTAAAACAAAATGTGATGATATAATTAGTGTAATATAATCATTTATGTATAATGGTATTGCATGAAATAAATGAGGTCTACATTATAGGTTAAAAACATAATGACTATGAGATGACTCAGTATTTAAGAATCAATTAAAAATTATAGGTCTCATTAATTAATATTGGAAGCCTATAAAATGGTTCCCCATCATTTTATTAAACATTAAAACATCATTAATATATAAGTTATTCCCATTAGATTATTATATCACTCTTAAATAGAGGGGATAATAAAATATATTTTCAAAATTCATGGGATATATCTGTTGTATTTTGAGAGAATTTACTATTGGTAGATTACCTTTAGATGAATTAATAAGTTGATCATTACTAAGTGGTTTCCATAAATTAAGCATTAAAAATATTCTAGAATTATTTTTGATTTTTAATATTATTCAACATATTTTTCTTTTTTATATTTTAAATGGTCTTGTATTAATGATTTTTTAATTTTCCCAGTCATTATTTCCTATTTTATTTCATTAAATTCATATAGTTTACTAATATTTATATTTTAGGAGTTATTGATGAATAGATGAATTCATAAATGTAAATATAAATAGAGAATAAATTAAATCATTATAGGTAATAAATTTATATCAAAATTAATAATATAGAAATAATAAGAGATATGTAGTTATTTTTAAACATGGTATAGAAAATCCAAATAACATTGTTTCTTAATGCTATCACATACAGTTATATCATATACCATTGAGTGTGGCTTGAGTATGCCACACAATCCATAATAACACATTATATTGCACCTATGATATTGGAATATTAATTAATTTAATAGAGTTCAAATATAATTCTTTCAATTTATTAATTAAATAAACATATAAATATCATTATTTTACCGAGGACGGAGGAATACAATGTCATCGAGGTATAGTGAAAAAAATATTTACTGGGTCACCACCTTTTGTTTAAAAAATAAATGTTATTTGTTCTTTCCCGTAGAAAATATCCCATATAGATATATAGCATATAAATTCCTATAAAAGAAATGAATATTACTATATTGTATTCCACATTATGGTGTAATCAGTGTCAAGGATATATTTTTTTAAAAAAACTATTTTAGATGTAAAAGTGGATAATTTTAATCCTTTTTATATTGAAAATATGTCTAATATAAAGAATTAATATTTCATCTTATAAAATGTATATAATGGTTCATTATTTATTTTAATTATAATATACTGATTATATAAATAATAAATATTATAAATATTCATTTAATTATTAAAATTACTACTTTAATATTCTTGTATATGAATTTTTTATATTATGAATGTATGTGTGCTTAAATAATTAATTTCTAAATTTCAAAATATAAATAATATTCCATAAATTTATGTTTTCATTGGTTATTCATATTAAAATATTTTAGTGATGTCGATAAAAACTTAAAAAATTTAGTTTTTATAAATATTTTATACGGTTTTATTATATTAATTTTAAAATATTTTTGTTTATAAATTCTATGACCCTAGTTTATGTTGAGGGTTAATAAAACCATCATAAATTTTTTCTTCTTATTTCAAATCAATTGAATTTTTGCATCCCTATATTGCAAATTTTTGTTTTACTGAGAATTAATTATTCTTCATAGAATATAAGAAGCGAAATTATTGATTTTTAAATTCATTTTGATCAATGTAAAATATAATTTCATCCCAATAAAAATCTTATATAAAATATATAAATACCTTATTGTTTTTAGAAAAATAAATTTTACAATGCATGGATTGTAATTATAGATTAGAAGTTTGATAATTTCTGGAATTTAAATTAAATTAAAATTTTAATTTATTAAAAAATTACAAGATTTTTTATTATATGAATATATCATTTAATAGAATCCTTGGATTATGATTCATTATTATTAGATGTAATTGAAATGTGGAACATAATTTAACACCAATATAATTTTTTTAATATTCTAGCGGCCTTCTGGGGAAATATTTTTCAATAAATTGTTAATTTTTATTCTCATGGTTCATTTTATCGCACTACTTAAGTGAAAATATTTTGGAGGATTTTTCAATGGTTTGGGGTCCCCTGATGTATAATTTTTTAAAACTAATATTTGTCACTATTAATCATTCAGAGTCATCATTTTTGAAATCATATTATGTTGTTTTTATCTAATTTTTAATAGAAATAATTATTATAAATAATTATTATTATTATTTTCAATGTGTTTTTTAATGAGTGGTAAGATAATTTTTTTCTATGATTTTTAATTCACCTAGTGAAATAATGGAATTTTAGTCTATGTCAAGTCATAATACAACTATTTTTTACTATCTTTTAGTAATTTTTTGGAGTAGAATGGGAAAACATGTTTCACATATTAGATTTATCATAATATTCATTTCTCTTTATAAGTCACTATAAACTAGTACTCAATCTTATATCTCAACATCAAGATGAAACCTTGATGTTGTATTTTTTAGAAGTACATAGTGGTGTTGTTTCATATGGATTTTTATAACGATTGTTTTTGAATTTTTTGGAGAATGGATATAATATAAATAAGGGGAAGATGCCCCATTATTTTTATTTATGATAAATTATGAATTTTAATTTCATTATTAATTTGAGATTTAAAAAATTGTATATTTTATATTTTGTTCTTCCTTCCCTACAGGATTATTGTTGATTAAAAAGAAATTCATTTTGTAGTATATATAGAAGGCATGGGATATATTTTTGGGAAAACATGAGTAAATAATTTTTTGATATATTTTCCAAGTTTTACCAGTTCAGTAGGGTTAGTTTCATTTTAATGTTTTGGGGCCACCAGTCCCATTTTTTGAAATCGATAAAAAAGTAAAATTTTAATGTGTAGTTTCTCACTTATTTTATATATTTCATATAATTTAGATTATATTTGATATGTATATATGTATATAGATATGCATGTATATATATGTGTGTGTGTGTGTGTGAATGATTATAATATCTTTAAAATATATTTTTTGGAATGTATTAGATGTTATTATCTACATCACATAAAATTGTGTTTTAATCCATATATGACATTTTTGTAAGAAAAATAATGAAAAACATTTCATAAACTATATTTTCTAAGTAATTTTGAGACATTTTTTGGTCCCGGGGACAACTACAATACCCATTTCTATAAAATTTCTGATAAAATTCTATTTTTCAACATAAATTAGCTTTTTAAAAATAGATTGTTATTTTTACACATATAACCACATTTATTAGAATGATGAAAATTTTAAGACATTATGATATTTTAATGTGTTTTCTAGTATTATAAATATTTGTACACTGAGATTGATGATGAAATAAGAAGTAAATATTTGAAGTATAAATTTTCCCATTTTCACAATTAAATCATGCCCCCATATTTTATATTTATAACTCTATGGATATACTTTTTTATGAAGTATGTTTATAATGAGGACATATACATTGATATTTTGTTATACATTATGATGAATGCAATGCATTATGAGTTCCCAGTGGGACCCTCTATCAATAGTGTTTTTAGGAAAAGGTATATTGAATAGAATTGTTTCTCTATGTATATATAGTATTTTATTCTTGATTTTGAATAATGATAAGTATTATTTCATTGGGTCACCAATATATATAAATTTTATTATTATTAGGAGATGAGGAATAATAACTGCGAAATTTTGATGTTGAAAACATGACTTTTGGTAATATTTTACATGGGTGTGTATGATTTTATGTGACATAAAATATTATAATACCCATAGCTCTACCATACTTTGTTATATGTGGTTTATGTAAAATAATTTTTGTTTTTTACAATGTATTCTATTTCCATCAATCCTCTACGAAATGTGATGACATATATAACTTATGAATTATATAGATTTGTATGCCAATATTTTATGTAATTGAATAATATAATGAGATAATCATATTAGCTGTATATCCTAAAAAATGTATTAAATTGATGATTTAAAATACATACCATTTAGATAATATTTATAATGTGGATTATGAACTGGATATAGATACTACAATATGATAACATGCGATATTATTTTCCTAGCTCATTCATCAAAATAGATAATTATGAGTGTAATGAAATACTTTTTAAATGACATTAAGGAACAAAATTAATTTCATTAACACCATGATAGGGATGATTCTCCTTTTAACATAGTAGTGATTATAATTTAAAATATCCCTTCATAAGTATGTTGATCAATTTGGAAATGTTTTATGATATTTTAACCATTTATATTTACAGTTTCATGTTACCCATCATGATAAAGACCTCAGCTCATGAAGAAGATGAAAAATAATTCATTTGATTTAGAGTTCATATGGTCTTTCCATAGGGGATACGTTACACTATAAAGGATTATTGGGTGATTTTATAAGTTTTATATATTTTTCCTTTCACTTTAGATCAATTATTTCTTTAGCACATATTGAATAAAAATAACATGATTAAACGGATCCTACTATAACCACATACCGTGGAATGGAAACTGATAAGTGATTTGGAAACTTCAGGACCATTAGTATTAAAACAAGATTACACACCATGTAGTAAAAATTAACTCAATGAAATTACTAATATTTAATGAAATTGTTAATATCACACTGAAATATGTATGATGTTTAAAAGATATTCAATCAGATTTTACAGATCGAATTGTTGAATGGACACCACGACAAGGAAAATGGTACCATATGATGAAACTGATAATGTATAAAAAAACATTACATTAATAGATATGAAATGAATTAAAGGGAAATTTTTTTGAATAACTAAAAAATTCAATTATAATTTAATGATTGCTTAATGGAATGTTAGTTTTTGTATTTTTTCAATTAAATTGAAATTTATATAGGGGAATAAAATTTTTCTACACCTGGCATTGTCTCTCGGGAGAATATAGATAAGAATATATACCGAACCTTTAATTAATGACTATATATAGGATTGAAAATAAGGAAATTATATTAGTTCAGAACGATAATATTATATCGAAATATGTGAGAAGAGAATACAGAGATACAAATTGAGAACTCTATATCCATATATTGCATCATTTAATAGATAAGGATCTAGGAAGATTAAAAGGTATTATGTTGAAATATCTTGTGGTGAATAAATAAGTAAAAATGATAAATTTAGTTCTGAAATTACATTTATCTAGTGTGATGATTTTTCAAGGAGAAGTATATTTAACTATCACATTGAGGTGTTGATCTGATTAAGTATTAAATACTAGTGATCATAGTGATTATAAGATCAATGAAACATCAAATCAAGTGTTATAATGAAATAATATTCAAACATTATATAAAAATACACTAACATTTCCCAGAATACTTGAATAATACCTGTAAGCCAAAAACATTTCAATCTATTTATTGAGAAATGTGAAAAAATAATAGAAGAGATACTAACCATATATCAAAATTACATATTTATAGAATAAAATATAACACATAAAATTCATAGTATTACAATTTTTTTGTAAAAACATTATTAACATGTGATCCTTTGATTATACAAAGGCATTAATCCATGAAAACTCATCATTTTTAATGTGAAATTTAATTTCTATATTCACACTCATTTTGTGGGATTGGAATGAGAGAACAATAAGAGATTGAATTTTTTTTTATTAACAAAAGATTAATTAAAATATAACATTTTTGAACATTTAAAATGGAAAAGTTGTCACAATTTTCCACTCAAATTCAACCTCTCCGCTCAATACCATTAATTCAATTTAGTCCCAATAGTTTTTATCAAATCCATGTTATTTTATATAGTTCAATCTATAAATATGTTTATATTTTTGTACACATGGAATAAATGGTGAAGCATCTATTTTACAACGTATATATAGACAATGATTATTAAAAATACATTATTATATTCCTACTATATTTATGATATGAAATCACCATCAATATTTTTCTTATAACATAACTATAACTCGTTAGACAATTTGTGATTCCAGGATTGTGAATATATTGATTAATTTTTATCCAATGTTATATGAAATAATTCTACAAATTATGCCAATTCAAACAACATATTCATGTTATTAGAAGGGATATTTGAGAAAATAGTGAAGGCTAAGGGGATATAGGTAGTAATATAAAAATTTTATTAGGAGTTTATTATGGAAAATAATTCAAAGGAAAATAATATCATATATCATGTAATGATGGAATATCCTTTTAAATTGAATAGTTATGTTTTCAATGTTCATTCTATGTATTAAAATTCTTTTGAAAATGTATGAAGATTTTATAATTTATATTTCTACATTATTTTTAATTACATTTATGAGAATTTGGATGTTGTTTCCTTGGTATCTAGTAATAAATATGGTAGTTGTTAATGAATTAATAATGAAAAGTTCCAATAAATTGATTATTAGGTTGAACAAATGGATATTATTTAATATTTAACCCTTGTTGACATTTAATATCTATTAATGGAGAAAAAAATAATAAAGAAACTAAATTTGGTGTTAAATTTAGATAGAATGAAAATGGTTAAAAATATCAATGTACAATGTTATATAAGTAATGATCATTAAAAAATATATTTAAAAAGTATTCATAGGGAAATAACCTAAAAACTATTATTTATCTCATGAAATATCTTAAATAGTGGTAAATATATAGAAAATAATTACAATAATAGATAAAAGAGATCAAGTTCCAAAGAAATTAGAAATAAGTTATTACAATGGATCTTAAAATTCTTTTAATATCATTAAGGGGAGAAGAGAATGTGGAGATCACTTCTATAGAAGCATCAACAAGTGTAACATGTAAATTTCAATACCTGAAATTAGTGGATAAGTAAATGAATATTAAATTTGTTTTTTATATGGAAAAATTATCATACAATATCAAAAATAAAATGAACTCTACGGAATATAGCTTTGGAATGTTAATTTTCTGGAATATTAAACAACACTACGACTATGTGTCATTAATATTAAGGGCCTACAATAATAAGTAATTCTTCTATAAAAAAACTCAACCGATAATTAAGGATAGTAGGTATGATTTTTATGGGAGATGTTTTTTTTCTAACCAAAGTTATAATGAATTTTTCTTAATAATAATGAAAACAAAAGTTTCATACACAATTAATATCTTCTTATGATACACATTAAGATACTTTTCTTTGAAAATAAATATGCTATGCTAGAAATTTAACACCCCGAAAATCTAAAGTAAGAATATAATATTTGATATCATGTGATACATGAAACACCAAGCATGGAAGGGAATATAATATCCATATAATTTATAATATATACATTATTTTAAATAAATTCAATGTTTTTTATAGCTTATATTAAAGGAGATACATAGTTATGGCACAATTCATGCAACAATAAGATTAATTTATGGCTTGCGTTACACACAAGATTGACTATTATCGAACAAAAATATATTCTTATTGTATTAATTTTAATATAATTAGATATGATCTAAGTATTAAATTATTAGTTATGGGTAGATCTATTGTCTTATAAAAATATATTTTTAGGGTAAATATTAATAAAATTAAATTATTACTAAATAATTATAAATGAATATTAGAATCAATTGACTGACTAAAAATTTAATTTCTATTATTCAAACACATTTAAGGAAAAATTGAGAAATCGTGAGTTTAAAGTCAAATTAAAAAGAAATAATCATTGAAGAAAAATGTAGTCATACTAGAATCAGTATCTCTTACTAATTTCCAAGATATGTAGTTTACCTAGATGTCTGGTTCATCCATTATAATGTCTTCAAACATGAATTCTAGCTTGCCCAAAGACTATATCTTTTCCTCAAGAATAATCACCCCACTATTTCCCCCATCTAAAATTAGATATTGTTCATCGATCTATGTACACTACTCCTCATTGCCAATTTTCTTTAAGGACCACCACCACATTATGGATTCTTCTTCTTTAGTAGAATTAAGTGCCCAAAATTTCTCAACCACTTATTTGGTTTGGCTCATAATTAGTTCCATGGAATTATGTAGAGTTACATTTTTCTTCCTCTGTAGATAATTTATCTTGGAGAAAGGGATATTATAACAGACCATTATCTTTTTCGTTGATTTATTCACTGACCATATCTCTATAGTATGTGGTAAGAATGTGTAGTCCTTTCTCTGTTTCTGGACGCCCTTCCAGTTCATACCTCTCCATGGACTTGAGATTTTACCACCCTGAAGCTGAGTTTCATCCTCAAAATCACCTGAAAATTGACTAGAACAATCACCACTAGACTCTAGGTCCTTCATCCCATTTATGGATTACCTAGTTGACTCTTAATCAAAATCCATAAATCGGTCCGAAAAAAAGTAGTCCAACAAAATGAGTTCAACACTCAATAATTGCAACAAACTTAATAGGAAAAGCAATAAAACGAGAATTATTACACTCTCAGGATTCATTAGGAGCCTCTGTTAGACCTCTATCATGGGTTCCATGCCCTTGTAACACCACATCAGCATCTGAGGCACCCAAGGGGGCCTTAAGACTTCAGTTTTCTATACATTGAGACTCCACATTAGTGTTTTATATGCTTCTATCCTAGGTTACCTCAGCTTCATCTCCCATTCCCATCTATGATTGATTCAAAGATACATCTACATTCACTTAAGGATCCAAAATGACCTCTACCAAATGACTATTTTTCTAGGAATCAATTCGAACTAACTTAGTCGCGACCCCCACACCCACTATCCCCTGACTAGAGATACCAACTACCCTAGTGATGAGGGAATTTTCACTGCCTATTGAAGCCACACCACCTTGATTCACTATCTATCTTGATCCCTGTCTAATGGCCACTAATGAGTGACCCATATGTTTACAATTAGAACAAAAATAAACACATGATTCATATACAATGTATTTTTTGCAATAGAACTACTCACTTACTACAATTCAAACAATGTCAGGAGGAACTCTTGAGGAATCAACTTCCACACAAATCCTAGGTTAACATGGTGAAAAAATAGAATTTGTTTGTCTATAAATGCATAAATACCATCCTACATTATTTCCAATATTCCTAACTATCGAGGGATTTTTAAATGGTAATGGAATGTTCAGAAGGCTAACCCAAATAATGACCGAAAGAGAATCACACCTCATGTGGAAGTTAAAGGTGAATCTAAAGTGGAATAATAGAGAGCCATTTTATTGATGTGAAGTGCTTGATCAATATTGAATCAGGTACCCTTTTGAAGAAAAATAGATCTTGATGTTCATGTTTTTGATCAACCCCACAGTTTCCCTATCCTATCAGTCCTAGGAGTCGAAGACAATCCTATCAAATGTGTCCTCCAAAGGCTTTCTCTGAGAAAGTCAGTAGATTAAAGTCAGGTTAGTCGAAAGAAGCATCCTTGAACATAGATATTTAAATCAGATGGTTAGGTCACCAATCATGTAGATCAGAACCATGGGATATAAGATGATTTGAGGGAAAGTGGAGAGTTGATTGTGGTTAGAAAAGAGGGAGGACGTGGATGACACTCCCTCGAATGACGTCTATAGACCCACCCTTGTCGATGGAGGATGGACTAGACCAGGGGTCATCACCTTTTCGAAATAGGTTATGAATACCTAGTCCAATACTTCAGTGAGGAACCCCCTAGGGAGTAAACCGATCATTATTAGAATCAATTGAATACAAATAGAAGCTGTCTTTAGAAAACTATTTTTATGCTCATCATGATGTTTTATCATATAAATATAATTAATTAAAATTACTGTGTGATATTATATATATATATATATTATTCAATATTTTGGATATTCATCTAGTAGATTTGATAGACAAAAGATCTGAACAAACCCAATTATACCTGTAAAATATCATATTTTTATTAGGGAATAATTACCGCCTTTAAAGGAAAAAACATATTTTAAATTAAATTTTATGAAATTTTATAAATATTATAAGTAAAAAATAAACATAATAGTAGAAATAGACACATAAATTTTATCTTTGGGTGAATATTTTTTATTTTTCTATGATGTTTATTTTTCTAATAAATACGGAAAAATACTGAATTTTAATTCAAAACTAATTTTCATCTAATAAATTTATATGGTTAAATAATTTTTTAAATAATTTTTAAATAATAATTATATTATTTTTATGAATTAATATAATTTAGGTCATTTTGGTTAATTTTAATATGAAATTAAAAATAAAAACATAGAAATTTTTTTAATGATTTTACTTTGAATACATGTATTTTCGTCATGTTCATAGAATTAAAATGAAATTAATATCAGAAAAATATGTGATTTTAAATTGGAAAATTAGATTTCATTTTTGGAATTATAATAATTTATAATTATTAATAAGTATAATAGAGTTTTATTAAAACAATATTAGTGAATGAAATTAAAATTAATTACATGGATTAAGGGTATATTAAGCTTATCCTGGGACTAACCCTTAAACTTAAAGGACAAAATGACTTATACACTTATCCAAAAGCCATAGGCTAGTTGTGGTTTTTCCATTACCTCCCTTGGATTGAATTTAGATCATTATTGGAGTCAAATGAAATTGGGAGACATGGGTGGAATTTTCTTTTCCAAAATATAAAAGAGTGCCACTCCTCCTCGACTATAGGAATGACCCATCAACTCCCACATCAACAAACCTCTCAAGAAACATTGGATCGACCAATATATAGATAAATAGATCATAAAATACCTCTCATTATCCTTGAATCCTTCTATTTGAAAAAATATATCCAAGGAAGGACTTCGGTTAAATACCACAAGGAGTTTCCCCATAAAGAAGAATGTAAAGACATACGAGACAAATTATATGATATGGGGTTTTCATCACTTTTTAAATCTATGAGATAAATTTAATATTCACCAATTAATAATTATTTTAGTTTATCTAATACCAATTTTTATAATAATATCATTAATCCTTTTAAATTTCTTTTATTAATGAATTTCATTTATGTTTTGCGTTCATGAGTCTTATGATTTAAAATGTATCAAAGAGGTATGGGACATATTGGAATTTTTAATGATTATTTTTGTAAATATTGATTTATATTTTATTTTATTTCCATTTTAGGAAAACATATGACCATTTTATAGTAAATCATTTAATTATTTTCTTATCACATTATTTATAACCATTTTGAAATAATATTACCATATTCACACTATTTTTGAATTAAAGTGCCTTTAAAAATGTTTTTGAGAACACACCACATTACTCTATTTTTAGATGTAGAAACAATTTTCTTATAAAAATATGTTTTCTAAAAAGGGATTCACAAAATGGTTTTAAACTTTCAAAAATTATTTGATCCATACATTTTTACCCTTTTTTCATTTATTAATGTTTTTAATGGAATCTTCTTATCATTATTTAAACTAGTAATTTATCTATCTATTTACTATGAAAATTAAATGTTTATTTTACCTCAGACAACATGCACTAATTTACACACCATCAATTTTTAAATATTAAATTTTCAAGTGTATAAGGTTATTTTATTTAAAAAAAGTTTTTCATTGATTTTCCTGGAAAATTTTTCAAATTCACTTCCTCGATTCCTTTTTAGTCCCCCTTTTAGATAACAAATTTCCTATGAACATTTTACATTTAATTTCCGCTCAATATCCATATCATTTTTCATGGATATGATTATTGGATTAACTTTATACAAGTTCTCATATAGTGTTTACATTGAAATTTATTTCATAATTTAGGTAATTATTTATAAATATGTATCCATTATTAAATAATGATAATTGATAATGCATATTATGTATTTTTATTATTCGATATGATGAATTATTTTTCAATGTAATGGTGGTTGTGGATCATAAATTACATAACCCTTCTATATATTGAATGGTTTCCAAGAAACAATATATTGTACATATTAAATGGGTTTCTATCCTTATTTAGAAATCATATTATAAAATATCCAGAAGGTGTTGTTTTTCATGAACCAAAGACATGAATTCCAATAATTTTGAATTTCACTCATTCATTTTTAGTTATTATTCATCTATGAGATCTTTCATCCATATAAATATTTTTGCATAAATTTCATATTCAGATCATTAATTAAACGGATTTTTTATTTCAGTTTATTTTTTTCCAAATTAATTTTTTCTCATCTAGTTATTTGAATGGAATGGTTTTCCATTTATTTACCTTGAAAATTTATTATTTTAATTGATTTATTATTTATTTGGTTTTTCATTAGCCTTAGTGGGGAATAATTCGCACCCATATTTTTTTGATTCCCTAGGAACTGACAAAGTATAAAGTTAATGTGACGTCAGGATATGATAAATTGAATAATGTTATCTTCATAAAATTTATTTTTTTAAAAATTATATTGTAATCAGTGTATTCATTTCTCATGCATGTTTCTGGATTAAAAAGACTAATACGTTGTTCAGACCTTTTGGACGTGATTTATTTGTATCTTATGTTAAACTAATTGATATAGGACTCTGACTCTACTATATTTGGGGTCAGTCGCTATATCTAGTATCATATAATGTTTATTAGGATCCATAAGAACTAGGTTTATGAAAAATTAGATTAGAGAAAAACCCCAAAGGAAGAATTTGAAGATAAGAATAGAAGAACACCCTAGAATTTTAGTAAAGTATATATTATGAAGGTATTCATAGAAATATATCATTTTTTATTTAAAACATATGGATGTGGTTCCGAAACAAATGTACATAAGACTATCAGCTTTGATAAGGTGTATCATCCCTTAGTCTATGTGACCTAGTACACAATAACGAGCCTTACTATGCACCTATATGGACACAACTCGATGACACACTTTGAATAATTCACTTTTAGTTAAAATAACATAAAAATATTAAATAAATAATGTCATTGAATAACCTAGTTAATACCTATGTTGTTTCAGATTTAAGATAATACATCTTGATTTAGATATCCTATAAATGATTATTTGTTTTTATAGTAATACTTTTACTCACATAGTGATTTCTAATTTTAGTCAACTGATGGTATCCAAATGATTCATGTTAATATTGAACATAAATGATAGAGTGGTGAAAATTATAAACAAAACAATATATTTATAGGAGTGAAAGATACATTGTTTATTCTTAATTTTTTATCCCAAAATATTATTAATAACATATTCATAAACCAACACCTGAACTCCCCAAATAAGAGAAGCATGGAGTTTACTAGGATCTCATGTTTTGGAGACCAAGGAGAAAAGAAGGATTTATTTTCCTCATTAAGGATATGTGTAATGAGAAACTAGGAATGTGTATCAATTTAACTAGAAAATTATTTATGTGGGGAAAAGATAGACAAAATTCAATGAATTTCTGATGAAAATTGATGAGTTCATTGGAATGAAATGAAACTCATGATAAGTAACCATTTATTGTTCATTGTTAAAAATTGGGGAACATGGAAATTAGCCACGTAAATTCTTTCTTCTAGAGGAAAATCTCTAGAATAATGAAATATATATATATGGAAATAAGTGGGTGATGTATTTATGTATTGTGTTGCATTGAAACCCTTCGTTAAAGGATAGTTTGTTATTGACCTTATTTCAAGGATGTCCATCGTTTTTATTTTTTAAAATATTTAAACTTGGTTTTAGTAGATGACACAATGAATTCCAGGTGATAAAAAATTATGTCATGAAAGGCTACAGTTCTTAAACCCTTGACCGAAGGAAGATAAGGGTTTCATACCAACCACTTACATATTCTATGTCTTGATTAATATTTCGTTGTGTTTAGTTATGAAATTTGATGAATAAATATTAATGATGAACTAGTATTGTCATAGTTTTTTTATATGACAATTTATTGACCATATTGGATTTCTAGAATACTTGTTGAAAAATAATTTGACTTTCCACTCTTTTATGGGCCTTACGATCCATTAACTGTTCATTTTATTTCTCAAGAGTCAACATTAATTTTTGGATAGCCATTTATTAAATTAAAAATTTTATTAAATCACAAAAAAACTGATATAATAGTTCAAATAAATTAAAATGTATCATGAATGTAAATTTCGTTATGTTATTAGCTAGTAAATGAATTTCTCAAAATTCAGTATAGGATAAGAAATGTTTTTTTCCTAATATCATACTTTTTAATGATCGTGTGGTCTTTTAAATCATCATTGGTTTATTTATTTCATGCCCTAAAACTTCCATTGATCATTTAATTGTATTGGATTTATGAACTCAATCACTTCCTATAATTATTTACACTTTTTCATGTAATTATATATCTCCACCTCTGACTAATGTTCTCTTACATAGATTCCTCGTTATATATTTGTCCATGTGACCGTTGTAATTCACATTCTCTATTTTATAGAGAATATTTTATGAATATTTCTCATGATATAGGATATCAAAAATATGAAATATAAACAAATATATAACAATAATCATGTTTAAATTTAAAGGAAGTTATTTAAAAAAGGTAAAAATAATGTAACACATAAAAAATCTATATTTGTAATATTGTATTTGACATCATGTATAACACACATCACAAATCATGTAAGGGAATATAATATCCTAAGAATTTATTAAATATTCAAAATTTTAAATAAATTCTATATATTTTATTTCTTTTATTGAAAATGACACTATGTTAGAGTACATTTCATGAATGAGAAAATTTCTTTAATGGATTTTGTTACACTAAAGAGTGTGTTTTATAGAACAAAAATATATTATTATTTTATTTCTATTTTATATAATAATATATAAACTAGTTGTAAAATTTGTATTTATGAATAGTTTTATACAACTTATGAAAAATATATTGATTACAAAAATATAAAATGAATACAATTGTTACTATGTAATTATAAATGAATATATGAACCAATAGAATATTGAGAGAATGTTTTTATAGAAAATTATTATTATGATCACAAATATGTTTTATACTAATAATATTAATTAATAAGATATTGTAAATTAAATTTATGTACTATATATTATATATTCAATAAAATATTTTTTATATTCATAAAATAGATTCTATACACCTAACATACTAATAAAGACAATTGTACTCACATCACTACTGGAAAATGGACCTATACCCACGGTTTTGGATAAAACCGTGGGTATAGGTCACCCTATCCCCACGGTTTTTGAAAACCATGGGGATAGGTAGTTTTCCAGAACCTATACCCACGGTTTGGGAAAACCGTGGGTATAGGGTCTCCAAAACATGCCTATACCCACGGTTTTTCCATAAACCGTGGGTATAGGTGAGCTCTATCCCCACAGTTTGCCCAAAACTGTGGGGATAGCCTTTGGTTAAAAACCTATACCGACGGTTTTGACAAACCGTGGGTATAGGTTTCCCGCGGGAAAAATTTTATTTTTTGGCAGGAGTTCTATACCCACGGTTCTTACCTCTATACCCACAGTTTAAATAAATATATTTAAAAATATATATATAACAATACGTAAAGTCGACATTGGGGCAGTGGTAAGGTGGTTCGTTAGCGGCGAAGAGGTCACGAGATCGAATCTGGACACCCGCTATTTTATAAAACCTATACCCACGGTTTGAAAATTGTGGGTATAGAGTATTGACACGGTGGCAAAAACCTATACTGACGCCGTTCAGCCGCATGGTTCCCAGAATCGTGGGTATAGCCTATACCCACGGTTTTGGGGGCTATACCCACGGTTTTGAAACGTGGGTATAGGTCTATTTTCCAGTAGGGCATAATACTATATTTTTAAGTCACTTTTATGACATTTTAATGGTTAACTTATTTTAAATCCAATTTTTGGCCTTTTAATAAAAAATATATATCATTAAAAAAATAAACATAAATATAGTAGCATAATAGTTTGGTTATGGTGATTATTTGGTATTTTTCTGTGAAGATTAAATTTTTACTGAATAATGAAAAATAAAAAATTATTACTATAAACTTCATTCCAATACAATTTTTTACAAGGTTAAATTATATTTTAAATTATTCTCAAAGTTAATGTAGATTTTTTTATCATTTAATCCTATGTAGTAAAATATAAAAAATTTCATTTTTAATGTAAATATATAAATATAACAAACTTTTGATGATTTTTACATTGAAATACTATATTCTCACCCTATCTATAGTAATAAATTTAATTTAATTTTGGCCCTTATATGATTGGAATTTTTAAAAATGGATTCATAATTTGTAATAAAAATAATATATAACATTTAAAACTGTAAAAACAACTTCTTAAAAAAATTATTTAATGAAATTAGATCAAATTAATTACTAAGATTAATAAAAAAATTAAGTGTAACAGGGGAATAGAAATTAAACGTAAGTGCCCAAATGACTTAGAAATTTGTTTCATAATCTATTGAATTGTAATATTTTGACCCTAAACTCAATAATATCAAAATTTTAACATAATTAACGCCACATTAAATTTTAAAAACGGGGTTGGAATTCCAATATCCAAATTTTAAGGGTGTCACTCTTCCTCCACTATAAAAAGGCCTCATCTCTTCCAACTTCCACACACCACTCAAGAAACATTGGCTCAACCATTATAATCCAAAATATCTCCTCAACATATCTAAACTGATCCTAAAAGCCTAACATTAGGAATAAATCCATCCATGGATTCCATTTGGTGCCAACTAAAAAGAGTTAACCAATTATGAGTAATATAAAAACACATAAGAAAAATGAGATGGAAGTTTCAATATTTTCATCTCACATTTATCATCTGTGAGATAAATGTAAAATTAGCCACATAATTATTATTTTGGTGTATCTAATAAAATTTGAAATATTATATCACTAATAATTTTCTCTTAATGGTATTTAAAACATTCTTTTAATGTTTTTTTTCTTGAGGCCTAGGATTTAAATTTTTTCAAAGTGGTATGACACACTTTCAAATATTTAATGATTTTTTATACAAGAATTATTTTAGTGACCATTAATTTAAATTTTAGAAAATTATATGACCAATATTTTAATAAACTCTTTTATTTTACTTTCCATAGGTTATTCAATACAATTTTCAAGTGTTTGTGCTATTTTTCTATTTTATGGTACTTAAAATTTTTTAGAAATTTTTTTTAACAAAAACCAACATGATTTTATCTGTTGTTAGTGAAATTTTTTTCTTATAAAAATAATTATTTCTATATATTTTCTCAAAAAATGTTTTTAACCTTCCCAAAAATATATATTAGATATATTTTAACAGTTTTGTATTTTAAATATTTTTTCATGTAAATCTTCTTTTCATTTTCTGAACAAGGAAATTTTCAAGAATTATTACCATAAAAAATGAATTCTCTTTTTACCTCACATGACGTGTATAGATTTACACCATCTCATTTTATTATATCTCATTTTTCAAGTTTGAAAGGTTATTTTTTAAAAGAAATTTTTATGATTGATTTGGATGAGTATATTATTCACTGTCACTTAATTGATTCCTTTATTTGTCACGTATTTAAATATTCAATTTTATATGATCATGAGGAATTGAAAATTATCTAAATATCAGCATAATTTCCATGGATATGATTATTACATGAACTTACTAACATTTCTCATATAGTTTTTATTTTTAAAATTATCAAATTAGTTGGATAAATATTTATGAATCTATGTCATTTATTCAATTCAGATATTTGATAATCCATATTATTTATTTTTTTCAATATAATGAATTATTTAGACTAGTAATGAATAGTGTGTCCATGAATTATATATTCCATGGATGCATAGAAAGGTTCTCAAGGGACAAAGAAGTAGCATAAATTAAATAGATTTATATCAGTAGTTTTATACTACCTTTTAAAAATGTCTTTATTGTATAGGTTGTCTATTTCCCCAAACATGATATTAAATAATTAAAAATTTACCTCATTAATTTTAATTATTATTCATCCATGAGAACATTCGTTGTCATGTCTATGGATACATTTCATTTCCAATTCCTTGATAAATGCCTTGTTTTCCTATTTATTAACATTCTATACTTATTTTTTCATATATAGTTATTTGAATGGAATGTGTTCCATTTATTTAGATTAGCACTTTATTATTATAATTGGTATATTATTTCATACATTGTATGTTACCCTTACTAATCATTTAATATCACACTTATTTTTATTTCTTTTCCCCTGTAACTCATGATGTATACTGAGAAAGGCTTGTAATAATATTGTTGATGGAATAATGTTATTATACATGATGTTATTTAGAAAAATATTATTTAGTAATTATTATATTCATATCTCATGTATGTATATATTTTAACAATTTTACTTAACTATTAGGTTCTATGTGAAATAATTGACCTTTATCATTACCAATGTAATGGATAGTAGACACAAGCTCCTCGCTCTCTAGGTTTGGGTCGCTACATGAAAAATGATTTAATTCATTGTATGAGAAAATCTATATTCAACTAAATATGTATTAGGAACCAATTACAATGGAAAAAAAACATAATCCATCCTGTAGAGACAAAATGGTGACATTGAATAAAAAAATATTCTCCTCTATCTTTGAGAAATGTTATAAAAAAGGAGAACAATGATAAACAAGTGGAAAAAATATAAATTTACTCTATTGAAAAAATAATAATACAATCCCATGGTGTGTATTATTGTTTTGAAAAATCAAAGGAAAATTTTACATATAATGGATTCTGGGTGATCCTTTTAATGAAAGAGGAAGCATGAAGAACAATGAATTATTGTTTCGTTATATAATTTGAAATGTTTAACTATGATATTTATTAATACCGATGCAGATCTAAAATAATAGAATAAGTGGATAAACTATTAAATTTTTAGGGGAAATATCTATGACTGCTATAAACTAAAGGAAAACCATAGAGAAACTATAGAAATATTTTGGATGATAATGGTTATTCATCATGTTCTAGAACAGTCTTCAACTTGAAGAAGTCATCAGTACCCTTCTACCCATGTAATTAGTCTATTCAAAATTTTATTTAATGTGTATTAGAATTAAGGGGTTGATATGATCAATGGGGTGTATTCATTTAAAAATCATAGGTGGTAGAGATAGAAAGTTACAATTTAAATAACTAATGATATACCTTTTGAATTTCATAATGTTTAAAAACACTTAACATAATGATGTAATTATATGTGGTGACATGAAAAAAAAATTTATTTGAATGGGAAACCCCCATTGTTTCATGATGAAAAACATAAGTTCAAATGGTTATTAGACCTAATCTAAATTTGATGAAATGAGTATGTATTATATATAATCATTCTAGTGTTTTCAACCAATATATTTTGATTTTATGGATTTAGTAGGACACTTTTATAGTGTTATGTGACTAATTAGTAGGAATAAATAGTTTAATGGATAAAGACACTATATTCATGAAATAAATATGTATCTATAAGAAAATAATAATGAATTTTAATCCATAAATACTTTCATGATACCAATATATTGATAAAAGGAAATATAATAACCAATAAGTGGTTTCCCATGTTAAAATTCATATCAATATATTGTGTTAAGTGTAGAAGTAATTTAGTGGCATTTAGTGATTATCATTGAATGGTTGTTTAGAATTATCTACGAATAATGAATGGAAATGAGTATCTTGTAGTACCAAAGGCCTATTTTATATTCATGGTATCAATTTGATCAATATATTGATTAAAAGGTTTTATATATCTGTTTTATTGATATAACGGATTGATAAGGACAAGTGCTAAATTTGTAGACACAAACACATGTATCCAACACAGAATTTTGGATCAATAAGATTAGAATATTTCACAAAAACTCAAATTATAAATATAAATGTCACATAATGAAATATTTAATAAATTTGTATTAGTATATAATAAGTGGTTTCAATCTGTAATGGTGTTAAATAAATAATTGTGTCTTTTTATAGTAGTGATTCAAAATCATAAGTATGATATATGGAATTGTTTTATCAAACCGTTGGTATATAGACAAAGTCATATAATTCGGTGGTATTTTTTATATATAGTGGTTTCATTTATTAGAATCATGGAAAAATTATATTATTAATATAACTACATCTAGTGCTAAAACAGAGTGATGATAAATCCAAATAATCAACCAAAAATTGGTCGTGCCAAAAATTTATGAAGATGGAAGATAGATCCAAAATTTCATGAACATGGGATATGTTGGAAAGATTTGGAACACCCAATATATATGAAAATAAAATTTAAATGGTTTATAGTTCAAATAAATTTTGAGATGTAATCTTGGGATATCAAATGTGAGGAAAAAGGATTTAATGATAATGGTTGAGAATAATCCGACATTAATTTTATTTTTGATGTTTAGAAGGTTCATCATTCCCTATTAAGATCTATAAGATGATTACTAAAAAACATTGGCTTGAGGAGTGGATCATAGTAGTTAACCCAATAGAATTAAAATTAATAGATATAAATAATTGGAATTAAAATATATATAGTTATATGAGGATGGATGTTGGATCTAATGCCACATTGAATATTTATTATCATAGGCATATGGATGATGTTTCAAGAACCTTTTCATTTTGATTTTAGTGGGGTGGAAAATAGGAATCATTAATCCATTACATGTGAAATATGGGTGTAATTTATAATGAATGTACATTCTATAATATTATTAACAAAATAAATGTGGGGGATGTTCGAAAAAAATGTTTTCATGTTTGATTTATTGACCTTCACTATATTTTTTATCAATCCTGGATGATGTTAATGTTATATTCAAAAGGTAGAATGGTCATGAAAGATATAAATAAGTGGTTTAAATAGAAAAACAAGTGGATAAATGAAATAATACAACCTGATATAAATATGTATCAGAGTTACACTTTTGGAAATGGAATATGTTTTTTATTTAATGTAAATAAGGGTAGGAGTAGTAAAATATTCTATGGATTCATGAAATAGAACAATCACATAGTTATTAAAAGAAACATTCCATAGATAGGTTCAAAATTACATAATTTATATTCATTTTTTAGTAATATTTTTATGGGAATGTGTGATTATTTTACTATTGTTCCAAATGTTCTTTTTAAAATATGATCAAAGGGACAGATCACACTACAATCTAATTTGTCACACAAGAAAATAAGCTGTTGTTGAGAAAATTGTATTGTTTTATACTAATAATAATGAAATAAATATTAAGATTCATTATGTTACATTACAAAATTAATTCATGTAGAGGGAGGAGTGATTTCATTTGGAGAAGTGTGATAACCAAAATTTCCCAATTTCTCTTCATACAAAAGATAACTCACTTACCTAGTAAATAATATACATTAATTTAGAATATTTTGTGTTTTACATTATATCTTGTGAAAAATATTTCGCTCCATAAAGAGGATTTGTTTGATCGCATTGGTATTTTAGTGGACAATTGCACACTGTGATGGATATATCACACCAAAAATGATTCATGGGGGATTTTTTTGGGTTTAATAGATCGAGTTCTGGTGTAATAAGTAAAATTTTACACTATGAATGTTTAAATAAGAAAAACTGATTTAAAGATTCACATAATCACTAATTTCTATGAAAAACCTACATGGTCATGATTTTTGATCTTCATGATAATCATCAATTTAAAGGTAGTATCTTCTATGAATCCAAACCATGCACTATAACAAGTTTTAGAGTATAAAAAATATAGATATTTTAAAACACAATATTAAGAGGGATAAAAGAAAATTTATGAGGCTATATTTTTTTGATTTTATATTTGAATAAATAATTCATAAAAATTGATATCATGCCATGAAATGGATTATTTCTACAAAAGCATTCCATGTATGGAGAATCCATGTTTTGATTTTTTGGTTTTCATAATATATATCCAATTATACAAGAATATAAATATTGGTTTTAATTGGAATGTTTATGACCACATCAAAATGTTTGGTACACTTGGAATGATCTCGGGGTAATAGAGGAAGGGGGATTCATATGAACCCTCATTTTATGGATAACATTTTAGTTGGATTTTAGTCCAACTTATAGAATCTCAAAATGAAAATAGAATATAAAATTTAAATTCGTAATAAGGGAAGAGAGATATCCACATAGAGAATTTTATTTTAAAAACAATTTTATTTTTTGGAGACAATGAATGTAGAAAAAGGAGGATTAGAAAAAATATCTAGTTGGTGAAGAAAGAGGCTAACAAGATAATTATATTTCAAAAATAAAATACATTCGGTAAAGGAGTTTTTGTTTTTTATTCTTATAAATAAAACTATTCATCTCCAACATCATCGTTTTGGTACCATTCAGTGTCTTACAAAGGAGGGTGTAGTGAATTGATGATTAAAATAGAATCAAGTTAGATGTTATGATCCAATAGGAGTCTCTTATTGAATATATATAGATCAAAATATTCATAAAATCTAATAATTACCTATATGTTTATAAAATATCTAAGAAGTATCTTTTTGAGTTGATAATAATGTGAAAAATGTTTTAGATATGACAAAACTATTCTTTATTCACATTAATACCTAACATTTTAGATTATATTAATCATAATAAAACCCAAATGATTGATACATCTCGGTTATTATTGAATTAGTTGTATTAAAAACCAGCATAAACTTATAATTCATAATCATAATTGAGAAATTTTTAAACATGATCATAATATTCCATCATACCTAACTCTACATGATATAACCCACGGAAAAACATAATAATGGGTTGAGCTATAAGTCCCAATATGTGTAAAACATCAAATTAATAAATTAAATAATACATGTCAGCAAAAAGTCATAAAAAAGTGGTAAAATGGAGTGATAACCCTAAACATGAACAATTATGGATGATATATAATGATATCATAAAGGTCACATGTGAAATGAGGATATACCAAAAAATACTGAATTGAAAAGATAACTCAAGGATAATGCCAAAGAAATAATGATATAAAAAATCCTATAACATAATAGGTTCACTCTCGAATCCCTTTCTTAAAATCTCATCAGAATAAAATAGTTCCCAATGCCTTAGGGTGGTATATAATTCCAATCGCCCCTATAATACTCATTTTTTATTATTATTAATTTTGTCTCGTAGATAATAATATCTTGAATCAATTTTTATTAATTTTAATTTCAAGATAAATGAGTGTGGAATACATACTTGTAATTCCCCAATCAGAAAATTATATTTTTATAAAAGTGAACACCCTTATATGAAACAGTTATGCTATTTACTATCCAATTTCTTTGTCAAATAATATTTTGGAATTTTTTAGCAACATATTAAAAACATTTAATGATTAATAAAATGGATATATTAGAGATAAAGGGGTATCTAATAATTTATAAAAAAAATGGATATTAATATATAAATGGAAAAATATATCCCAATATTACGAATTGGAAAGAAAAGGAAAAAAGCTAATGAATAAACTTGAATACATTGGAGATGGAGATGATCCATTACCAAGAGCGAGAGGTACCAAATTAAATTTAGGAGATTCTTGAGATCTTGGGGGAACCTTTGGAGGAATATAGAGAGGGTATAAAATAGTAATGATGTTATAAAAGGATTTTTTTCTAAAAAAATTTGAAACTTTTGTGTGTTTATATAAGAAATGTGTGCTGAATTTTTTATTATTTCAAAAAAAATTAGACTCTATATTACAAAATTTTCAAAACCACAAACCCACCCATGGTTTTTTCTAGTTGAATCAGATAGATAGGTTTGTTTTTATTATTTTATAAGGAAAATTACCTATATTATAAATATATTACCCATTATGATGTGGAGGTATTTCTCACTCGTAAAGAAATGATTTTAAAACCATAAATTATACTATAGGTTTTGAAGGTTTCGTAATATATTTATATAATTGGAAAAATATACCTAATATTACATTATTTTAAATTTAAAACATATATTTGATTGTGGATACCCATTCTTTTATTTATTACAAAAAATTTTGGTCTTATTGTTTTCAAAATAATCATCATATATTTATACCATATTAATTTTTACTCTAAAATTCTATAATCTATACGAATCTTAAAAAATTCAGTATTGGATAATTTTATTATTATGATTCAAAAATTAATATTAATTTATCTAAAATAATTTTTTATTATGCTATTTTTTACATTAAATAATGAACTTACATTTATAGAGAAATTTGGGTTTTTTACCATAATAGTTTCTAAACCCTTATAAAAATTACACATTTCAATTTACATATTACATGACTATTTATATTTAATAAAATATTTTGGAAAATAATATTTTTAAAAAATATTATTAATTTTAAAATGGAATTAATTCATGAATATAAATTCCTTTTTCGATTGTGATTGTCACCAACAAAATATAATTTCAAATTTTTTGTTTAAAAATAAATATCTTTTTTAATATATAAGTAATAAAATAAAAATATATTCATTATTACATAAAAAATACATATTCATATTATTATTTGTGCGGTAAATATCTATAAAATACACCTGAAAACATCTTAAGAGTATGTTTCATGTCGTAGAGACATTCAAGTGGTGGTTCATCTTACATGTTTTGGGGTGTTATATTGATAATAATGACATTATCTCATAAATGAATATTCTCATTCTAATGATGTTGTATCTCATATTGGGATTTATAATGGAAAAATACTCAAAATTCTATCTCTATTGGAACTCTAATAAATTTGCTTCATAGTGTACAATCATGCTAGTTGAGGCCATCACATACTTTTTCAATATTAATTAGATTTATTAAAACCCTATATTTATAATTATCATGTGATCACTATTTAAATGATATATTATAAATGGTTATGATTAATAACATCCATATAAATCCAAAAAGATATCAAATATCTAAAGAAGTGCATCTGTTTTAAAAAACCATAATACCTAATATGACATTTAATTAAATCATTTTGGTATTTAATTTATTAATGTTTCTATCATTTCAAAATTACCCCCATTCAGAAATTTCTCCATCAAAATATTCATTCAACCAAATAAAATAGATTAGGGTAATTCTATTTCATTACATACTATGGTCCCCACATTTCTTCTTCAAACTTATGGATTCTCCCCCAACACTTTTAACATGTTTATTGTCTTATTTCATAAGACATTATCTCAATGATATAATATATTCAATTGCTTCTCCTAAGATGATATATAATTGTCTAATTGTACCTCCTCTGGATTGAGGACATCATAGCAGTCTCTTATATATATATTAAGGTTGGATACATTGAATACCTCATGTACATGGGATTGGATATGTGGGAATGAAACTCAATAGGATACAACTTCAATGATATTAAGTATATAAATGGGGCTGATGTATGTCAGACTACTATTTCCCTTCTTCGCAAATCTTATGAATTACAAACATGGAGGTATGTAGAATAATACCAAGTGTCCAACCTCAAACTCTAGGTATCATCAATGATTGTCAACATAGGTGTTTTGTTATGTATAAGAATCCATTATGTGTTTCTGAATGATTTTGTACTTTTCTTGAATTTCCTAGACCATTTCAGGACTTAGAAGTTTGAATTCACAACATCAAAGCCATTTGGATTCATTAGTGGAAACAATTATTGTATGACAACTCGACTAGAGAAATATGTTGGTCCAATCATCATATGAAATCTATTGAGCATGCACTATACATGTCCTCAAGATTTATGATAGTAAACTCATATTGTAAATCAATTTGAGTTGGATAAGTCATTCTCATGTTCAAATATGTTCATAGAGAATGATGGATACTATTCTAGAACATAGAGGTAAATCGTGGATCTTGATCGGATATAGTCAATAACAGTGTTCCAATGTAGCCACAACACATGTCTAATGTATATACATTCTTTTTGATTGAGTGATGTATCCTCTATAATTAAAATGATTCGACCATTTTTATATTATAATCCACTGTGACTAATAATGAATTATTTTTCTCTTAACGTACTGCGAAGAGTTGAATAAAAGTCCATGGTGATCATTTCCCATTTCAATGTAATCAAGTGTAAAATTTGCATCATACCCTTATATTTTCAAGTTTCAATACTATTTTTCTGGCATAACAGATAAATTTATGTATTTTCAATAATCACATTCTTCATATTTTCTGACCAATAATGTTGTTGTAGATCTAGAAACATGTTTCTTCTAACTGTATGGATGGAGAATGATGAGATATTTTCATCACCCAACAAATCCTTTAAATCATGATTTGTTAGAACACATAGGCACGAACCATATTTTATATATCCGTCTTCATAAACATTGATCTCTGAGGAACTCACTTTTTCTAACTATTTCCATTTTCTTCTAAAATCTAACATCATAACATTGAGAATCCTTTATCCTCCCCAAATGGTAAATATCATAAATTATTTGTGAAATGATTGATGATGTTCCGTTAATCATGATTCCCATTTACATTCTTTTCTAATATAAAAATACTGGATCCTTCTCAATTATATTTTGTGAAAAATTTTCTGAATTCCTTCTACGTTGAGCATATTCAACAATATTTTCATTCATAGTATTGTAGAGGAATGATTACTCACAGTCCTTGATCGGAAATAACCATCATCATTGCTGCATATTTAAACCATTCTTTGTGAAATATATACATAAATCTCTTATGATCGGTAAATATTTCAATGTAACCCTTAATTAGATGATTGTATCATATTTTTAATTTGAGGATCACATGATACCACTATATATCATGAACTCGGATGTTCTATTCATTAATTTTAAATTTCATTGATGTATAGGCTATCATTTCTTCATTTATAATTAACACATAAACCAAGTCCTTTTTAGATTCATCCTTGAATACCAAATAATATTATCATCATTTGGGTAGTGTGAGTACATGTACAGTTATATGATTCTTTCTCAACTCCAGTAAACACTATTCACATGTATCATTCCAAAAAAACTTGACTCCATTTTCAGTTTTATTGGTTACAGGGTTCTAAAATCATGATATATTTCACACTAATCTATGATAGTACCTAGCTAATCCAATGAAACTACATATATCATTCATATATTCTAGTATAGCCATCATGCAATTTTTTATTACTTTTAAGGGTCAATATTTATCACAATTCATGTGATGTTATTCCCCATGAATCAGAATTCCTTAAACTAAAACTCATATTTGTTGTACATGGTATATTTACTCTACTAGTATAAATTCCTTAACATACTACTGAGATACTCAACATTATCTACCTTTATTTTGGATTATATTAGTATTTTTTCATTAAATACTACCTAAAATTTGTCTTGATACTCCCAACAGACACTATTCATCAACACATGATTATTTCTGGGAATTAGTGAGTTCAAACTAACTTATAATGAATTATTATATTTTGTACCTTTTCAGAAATACATTCATTGGAATATCCTCCTTTTTCACCCAAACATGGTAATTCCCAAACCGTAGATCCACCATGGAGAAGTATTGTGCTCCACATAAATTAGTAAAAAAATTATCAATTTATGGTAGAGTATACATGGTATTTATTAGGATCCTGATTAGCACATGATAATAAATAAAAAGGTTCATTGACCCATCCATATTCTTGATGAATAGTACTAGTGCAACCATGTTGAAGAACACATAGATATAAACTATTTATCTAGATTCCCTTATTTTTTGTATTCATCTCCTTAACATCCACAACCACTATTATATATAGAGTATTTTATAATGGTTACTCTCCATGAATATGCTGGATTGAAGATTCAACCTCGTGGCTATAAGGAAGACCTGGGAATTATTTAAGAAACCCTTTAGTTTATTCCCTCCCAATGGGTATTCCCTAAAGGATGATGCTTCCTGTGGAATCAATCACTTTCACTTTATAAAATTCCCTCTATGGAAATAATATATATTCTTGAGATGTTGGTGATTAATTATATTCATATATATCATTACATTTATACAAAATCATAGTAATATTCATGATACAGAGAGTGATTTAATAACCATAAAATTTTATTTTATCTTTATGAAGAGAAATCCAATACATGCAATTAATTACATCAAATTTTACTATAGGGAATATCATAAAGTTTTTTTGGGAAGTTTAGCTCAAACATTTACATGTGATGAGTTATATAGATGGGATTGAATTATTTCCTTATTTTATATTCTCACTGATATCCCTACATCCATGTTTTGTTGTGGTGTTTGAATAGTTATAATAAATTTATTTATTTGATGGAATGTGTAGAACCAAAAAAAAATATTCTTTATTTGAGAATGAATGACTATAATTATTATCACCAATTTATTTTCAGGATCCACCTAAGTGGTTATGGTAGAAAAAATCACCCATGATTCCTTTTATTTTGATGGTTGACTAAAAAAACCCCTTTATTAGTGATTTAGTTTTCAATGTTCCCTTGTTCAATACTATTGAAATAATGAACAACGCATTGGGGGATAACCATATCATTCATTTCCTCTATACCTGTACATGTATTTTCACTTTGAAATCGCTTGTTAGGTGTCATTCCTTATCAAACCTAAATCATTTCCCCATTCCCCTTAAGAAATTTCTAGGATTCGTCTCTACACACAATTAATATGTGGAATGATAAAATTTATTAGCACTTTTAGATTTCTCCACCAATATATAATAATTATAGTCTACTTTATACTTATTATCCAAATTATACCCCTCAGATTCTCTGATCACTATCTCAACATTTAGTAAATATCACTAAATTTTACAAATATATCAAATCATTGGAACTACAACACTTTTCATAATCTACGTTTTATCCCAAAAAAATAAGCGGAAAACCTTGAATTCATGGGTAACAAAAAATATTGTGACCTTATGGAAATTTATTTTAGTTTTTCCTTATATTCCACGATATATATTTTTTCTTTTATCATGAGGGAATAGAAATTACTTTCAATTTTATATTGGAGTGTTCTGGTAAGATATCAAAGGAATTTGTTTCTAGATTTCATTCTGCCCCATCATGTAGATCTATTTATCAGGCTTTATATTACTGAACAATATCCACCACTAATCATATTCACCCTCCATATGATAAACATTCAATAGAAAATTCTCTTTACCATAATATTTAAGGTCGGATAAAATCTAAAAAATGGAGTTGGTCTATTATTATATGATTTAGGGATCTAGTGATCCATTGAATGTCATGGGCCTTTATTGCATAAAGGTTTCAATAATAGATTGTATATTCATAGTGGGACATAATAGATACCCATTATAATGTTTCTATTCAAAACCCAAATCATTTAATAAAGTATCGTCTTAATTTTTATTATTCCTACTATCATCGGGGTTGGAATCTCTTTGGGGAAGTCATATCATTTCCCTTATGATTGGATGTTAACCACATTACTTATATTTCAATCCATTGGGTATAGTAAAGGGAAAATGAGGTATATGTATTTTAAAAATATTAACCCCATAAATTGGAATCTAGTTACATTTAATAATTAACTTATACATTACATATAATTCCTTAACATAGGAATTTATAGGTTCCAATCTTTGTTATCGATTTTATATTTCCTATAATATAATCCTATTGGACGTTTTTTTACATTAATTATATATCATAATGATATTATGAATTTAAAAAATAATATCACATGATGTTTTCAAACATGGTGTATAGATATGCCCATTTTTATGAATGAGTTCCTTGTTGAGCCTAGCACAACACAGTGTTTTCAGGATTTACGCTGATGTAGATATGTGATAGATCTGCATCCACTTGTACTCTTTATATAGTGATATATTTTTTTTCCAAAACGATGTACTCTATACTTACCATCATCTCATAATGTTTTTATATACATTGATTTATCCTTATTGATTTCTCAAGATTTTTATAATCATTATTGAAGAAAAAACAAAAAAATCATCTATTTCCAACAATGGCATCCCTACTCTTTCTTTAAAATTAATTCCTGATTTATTTAATAATATTACACATAATAAAACACATAAGAACAAGAAGTCTGGTGTATTTGGTAATTAGGTACATAACACAAAAATATAAAATATGGAATAAATTATATTTATTGAAATCTTTATTATCATGTTAATAATATTCCTCCGCACTTAACATAACATTGGATAACCTAGGGATATATATGAGAATGAAGGGTGTGATATAAATCCCACTATGGTAATAAACATATAATATCATGATTAAAGTAATACATGTTATAAAATAGGCGTATCAATGGAGAATAAAAGGAGTGATAATCATAAACATGAACAATGAGGCTGATATAGAATGATAACATAATTGAAACACTTGAAATATGGAAACAACATAAAAAATTACATCATATACATATGTCAAAGTCAACTAAAAATAATTCAAAATAAAAAAAATTCATGTGATAGGCTATGTTCACTCTATAATCCATTTCATAAAATCTCATCAGACTAATATATTAACCAATTATTTAATGAAACTATTTAATTCTGGGTTCTCCTGTCACATTTGTTTCATTATCTATCTTATGTGTGACACAAAGATAACAAAAAAATGGTATAATTGTTCATCAATATTTATTCCAAAACCAAGGAGTTTAGAATAAAAATTTTATTTTCTCAATAAAAAGAGTATATGTTTATAATAATGAACAACACTGATAGGAAATAGGTATGGTATTCACTACACAATTATGTTTCCATGGAAAATCTCTACAAAATTTTAGTTGTATAACAACGTAATTTAAGAACTCATAAATTGGGTTGATGAGAGATAATGGTGTATATCATCATTTCAAAAAAAACAATCAGTAATAGGGACAAGAAAAAATGTATCCCTATATTAGTATTTAGAAATAAAAGACATTAAACCATGATGAAACATCAATAATGGGGAGAAGGATATAATTCCTTATATTGAGATAGTGTTTCCAAAGGATTTGGAGGAGCATCATGAGATATTGGCGGAAACTTTTGAGGACTATAGGGAGAGGATATTAGATTATAGTTGTTCTATATGGAGTTTTGGTGAAGATAATTTATTGATTAGGTGGGATTATATAGGAAATGTTTGGTGAAATCTCTATCATTTCACAAACTATGGTTTTTGACTCCGTATAATAATAAATCAAAAAACCATTAACATGGTTTTTTTCAAATGTTTATGAAAATTGGTATTTTCTTACATTATTTTATATGTCCATTTTCCAAGATTCAAAGAATATTATCCTTTGTTGTGGAGGTGAGTCATACACATAACAAAATGATTTAAAAACCATAAAATATATTATTATTTTTGGAGAATTCATAATGGATTTTTAAAATTAATAAAATATAAATAACAAAAAATTCGTTTGAATGGAAAAAAATATTTTGTTATTTATTCCCATTATAGTATTTATTAAATCATATTTTGTCATTATGATGTTATAATACACACTGTATTTTTATACCGTATTGAATTGTTACACGAAAAATTGATAATCTCATAAAATTAAGAAAAAATAATTTTCATATAATTTAGAAATTATTATTATATAAATAATATTTATTTTATATAAATATTCTTCTAAATAAATGAATTAATAATTTTTTTAGAAAAAATGACATTAATTGAGAAATGATAGGTTTTTTTACCTAAACAATTTTTGAAACCTTATAAAAATTAAATTTGAGTTCATAAAGAATATATGATAATTTATATTTAATAAAAATTAATTAATAATAATATTTTATTAGAATATTATTTATTTAAAAAATCCATTCATTGATGAAAAACAAATCTTTCATTGATTTTCATTATTACTTAAAAACTGTTTTTTAATTTATGTATAAAAATCAAAATATTATATAAATTAAAAAATATATAATGAAATTATATTTATTATTTTATAAAAAAATTATATTCATATATTTAGTGTATTCAAACATATTCTAATAATAAACCGAAAAATTAACAGATTACAAGGTGTATGACGGTGAGACATTCATGGGGTGGTTCATCGTACATACTTTGTGTTCTGATCTCACTAGGAATGAAAATATCCTATAAACAGATCCACTTGTAATGAATTTATTGGATATCAGATTTGGCTAAATAAAGGGAAAATACAATATATTAATTCTCTATTGGAAGCTCCAAAAAATGAGGTTAATATGTTATGATCCTATTGCTTGACACTATCACCTCCTTTGTTTATGTTAATTGGATTATTTAAAACCCTAAATGATAACTATTCAATGTCTATATCATCAACATAAATGTTTCTTAATGGTATTTTAATTCAGATATAATCTAAAAAAATGAATGATTTCAATGTTTTTTTACCATCTTACTATATAATAAGACATTTAGTTATATCACAAAAATAATTTTATATATAATTGTTTGGGGTGTTATAGTGTTCCCCTTGACTAATAATGCCATTTTTAGACTAATTCTAACACAAACTATGCATAGTGTAATCATTTCAAATGTAGTCACACTATTAGATTATAATCCTCATATTATACCTTGGTATTAAACTAACTATATTCACCATGTAATGTGAATGATTTAATTTCATCCTTTTCATTCCTTGATTATTATTGATTTTAGAGAACAAGGATAGAATTTAATATGGGGGAAACATCTGTATGAGAGAAAAAACAAAAGCAAAATGATTTAATTAGTGTTCACCTTGATTCAAATCACTCTCATGGTTATTTAGTTCAACATGGTTGAAAAATGGTGTTTTTCACATATATATAACTATCTGAGAATGTTTTTGTAATAAATTCTTGATGATTTCTTTATTATTTTAGTAATAGTTTTGTAGTGAATAACAACCTAATGATTCATTTTTTGAATGACTGTTACATTTATAAGAGTGTGTTTGTATCTATGTGTATTGATTTGGGTATAGATGTATAGTTATGTACTCCCATGATAAATATCATTCCCAATGGAGAGTGGTTACTTCGAATATTTTCGGAATAAATTTACATTCTTTATTTTTTGGTTTTTTATGGTTGAGTATGTTAATGATGAATATTATCACGTTTTCTGGAAAATTTATTTAATAATGTGCAAGTGTATTTGTAGTATTCTTTCCATTATTTACATGGAGGTGTTTAGGAATTTCATAAATAATTTATAAAATGAATTATTTTCATGATGGATCCATTTTCATTAATGAGTTACATAATAGTTTAGAATTTATGGAACCACATAGCTATCACATGATTGGAAATCCATGTAGTAAGTTTTGTGGAATTAAATTTTATATATTATTTTATGATAATTATAAATATAATATATATATATATATATTATTACATATTTCAGTTTATTTTTCTATATTGGTTTCACATAATACATTATGTTGATGTTTTAGTTTTTATTCATTATTGTTTATTTTTTAAAACAATATGTGAATTTGTTTTGTTTCAAGATGGTTCATTTCTTATTTTTTTAAGGAATGTTTTTTCCAAGACATTAGTATAGATTCTTGTGTTGTGAATTATCTTTTAAGATCGTTGTTTGATATAATAAAATCATTTTGAGTGGAAATATTTTGTAATATTTGATTATACATTTGATTTAATTAATATTTATGTATACATCCAATATTCTAAAACTATACTAGTTACATTTGTGTTAACAATTATTCATTGACAAGTGTTGATGTGAATATTTTTATATATCATGTAATATATGTAAATGTGAAAATATATATGAAATATAGGTTCTCTATTGATAGTCCATATTTATATACCACATTCTACCCATCATTAACTTGATAGTTTAGTTCATTTTTTTTATTTATGACACGTTGTTTGGTACTTTAGGGTTTATCTTCATTAAATGAGGTGGTAGGTATTTATGTTGTTTGGATCATTATTATAATAATGAATTACTATATATCCCTATAAATGATATCAAAACACATTATGTTTAACATAATATATCATGACATCTCATCGAATTTATGGATGGGTGAAAAGGACCACTTCCATGAAATATACAATCATATGGAGTTGATGTTTTGGAATAATATACCAAGAAATATTTTTATGGGGTCTTTAGAGAAACATTACTATTAACCTAAAATGGATTATAAACCCCTAAGTATAGGTTTTATTTTAAAGGAATATGTCCCTATGAGATACGTCATTAGTTTTTTTGGTGAGGAGATGTCCTAATGATCATGATGTATCCCCCACAAGAATATGGGATAATAATAAATATTCTAAGGGAATGTAGCCCTAGTGAATTGATATTTTGGATCATGGGGTATATATAATGAACCATAAGTATATAATATTTCATAAGTAATACAGTATCATTAATATGGGATTATGGGTAATGTGGCCCCAATGAAGGTGAACTAGGGCCATGGAGTGAATATGGCCAAATGAGTTGGAGCATTGGGCTAACAAATAATTTTTCATTGTGTGGAATGGAGTGGATAATTATCATATTGGCATTAATACTCAATGAGGAATCCTATATTTCCTACTAAAAAGGTATCAGATCCCACATAGTTCAATTTTTATATTATAAGTATGTGTGAATTGACTATTACATGTTGATTAACATCATGCAGTATGTACATATTCATGATGTTTTATTTCATAGGAGTAAGATTTATATGTCATCAATGTGGAGAAAATAGAGGATTGGGGGGGGGGAATTATGCGTTGATGACCCATAATATCTGAATTTTTATGGACTGAAATGAATGAAATAATCATTGAACAATACATATTATATGAATCCCCCCTCTTTTATCAAATTGGAAAGGATATGGTTTTGGAATTATTCATATCCATTACATCCCATGTATGGGTGTCACTATATCATTAATGTCCCCTAGTGGTGAATACCTTAATGGGTACATGGTTTTGGAAAAAAAAATTTAGGAAAATAAATACATTATATCAGTAATTACGATCAGGTAAAACATTAAGGAATCTCAGAAACCATGGTTGGAAACCTGGTCCATGAGAGGATTCTGTTATAGGGTCATGATAAAGACCCTCATTTTCATTTGGATACACGGTTTTGATGACCCTAATGGTTATGTCTATAATGTAGGAAAATTTTGGATCATTCTATTATCAAGGGTATACATGATCATAAGAGATAAATGTTATGTTCATGGTGATATTATCATACGTATTATATTGATTTATACAAGGTATTGACTTATACATTATGGTATATTGAACAATGAAATGAAATGATATGAAGGTCCATGTATTTGGAAAGAACTAAGAATGAGATGTAGTTGAATAATATAAAATAAAAGAATTTTGTTTACCAACTATTTGAGTACACCTTGTAGAGATCGTGAGCGGATATAATGTTATGTGGTTCAGTGTTTTAATTGAAGGCCAAAAAAAATATCCAAAATGGACACTATATTGCATATTCAAACAATCTATATGAAGAAGATGCACTAAAATAGGGAACACATGTACTAATTAGATAAAAGGGAATTAAAAAGGCGACACATGTTCTTTTCATTCATAAAGAAACCATTTCGACTCTCAATCACTAATGAAAATATTTTCATATGGATAATGGTCCCTCTATTTTTTAAAGGGGTTAATGTGGGTCTCATTCAAAAAGGATATCATGATTGAGTATATTCATACAAACATTAAGACTGTATTGACTGTGTCATTTCATAATTTTACATCCCTTAGTTTCCTAGGTATTACTTCATGAGAAGGAATGTTTTATATTCTTATATTTTCAAAGTTATTATTATCTATTTTAAGAATTAATTAAATATTCAACTATTAATATTCTATGATAGCTATGTGGAATTGTTGTATATATGGTAATATCATCTGGATATTGATCATTTTTTCTATCTATTTTAAATCATATATAGGTTTTTCGAGGACATTAAAAAATTTAAGATTTAGATATCCATAGTTCAACATCGGTTTCGTCTATTAGTATCATCCACTAAAACTATAATCAAGGGATTTTCCATTATAATATTTTACACATGACTGAGAGTTTGGTGCACATAAGAGTTTCACACAAGACTAAGTGAATTATTGGGTGTTGCATACTATAAGGGGGTTATCCTATAAATATCATGAAAATAACTTTATTTATGTTTAAAAAAATAGGAGAAATATCCAAGGATCTCTGACCATGTATAGAACTCATTCAAGAACATGAATTGGGTGAATTCGATGAGCAATTTAGAAGAGAAACACTTTTCAATGAGTTGGATTGGGTGAATTTCATGTGATATAATCACATGGTTGAACCAAGAATAGGGTAAATATATACCATGGTTATGTATATGACATAGGAAAATCAAAACATTAGAGAAGTAGTGGACCTTATAATTTTTAATTTCGGATAAAAAAGTGTCTTGGGAGAAGTTTGCATTGGAAAAGCCTAGGTAGTTGATGAACTGACTTAGCTAAATTTTGGAAATTATTTAGTTAATAAGACTTAAAATTTGAGGTTGAAATTATCAATAAAATTTCATTCAAATTATAGTGATACTAGAAATTATTAAAACTAGGGAAGACATCATCTGATTTAATGATTGTTGGGTTGTCATTTGTTATTTGAGGGGGGTAGTACACTTCCTGCAAATTATAAATGAAATTATCCTTGAATAAAGTTTCCATAGATTATATTTTGTAAGATTTTAAAACTAATGAATCATAGTACATTGTGTTACAACTAACAAATCATCAGTTAATTCTCATTGGACCAAATATTTCTATTGAATAATGTAATAAATTATTTTCTTTATGTATTAATTAATGATTAAATTTTTATTATGGATGTGTGTTTGAGGGAAATATTTTTATAGGTTATTAAAAAGATGTGTAAAATATCTTTAAAATCCAATAGATAAATGTGACATCCAAATTCACACCTCCTCGGCCATGGTGTCTTGATTTTTAGCAATTTGAATAATAACATAAGTCTCAATGTTAAATTTTTCATTAGAAATAATTTTTGATGAAGATTCCTATTAATGTAATTACATTATTTTGTGGAATAAATTATCATAATTAAAAGAAGAAAATTATATCCCATATTTTCTATCAAGATATTGGTTTTATTTCTACTATACTACAGAGGATGGAAGTCAGTGATGTGATAGAGTTTTATATTATTAAAGCATGAATTAAGTGTCTATATGCTAATTCCAACTAATAAAATGATTTATTTAGAGCCCTATTATATCAATTATTTATAAATATGATGAGTTTCACTTGTGGAAATGAAATTTGGGATTAATTTCTAAAATATATAAACTTGATGAAGACATAGGTAGGAGATAAGGGATATCAAAAATTTTAAGAAGACACTAAAATGGATTCCTCTTCTATATAATATAAATGTATCATCTCTAGAATATATGGTCTTATCCATGATCTATTGTAATGATTTAATCAGTAGAATCGTGGCCTATGAAATGAATGTTATACAAGAAGGGATATCATGTCATGAATTTAAGGACATAGAATTTATATCCATGGATAATAAAGGTATATCTGATTTTTGAAATGGTGGAAATGAATTTGATGATCGCATTCCATATCTTGTGGATAGAAATTTCAATAGAGGATACTATTCATTCGATGTTACTATAGGTCCTGCTTTTTTCTCGTGTTTGTCATATTGAAAAAATATTCACAGTAATATTTTATGATGATGAAATTGTAGTAGAAGCTACAAAAAAATCCATGAAGAAGACTCACTAAATTAAGTCAATATAAAACAATGAATTAATAAATAAATAATTTTTTTTATAGTTATATTAGAAAAAATAATAAAATTATAATGAAGATATTATGGAGGATGTTTATAGTGATATGTAATCCGAAAAAATGATTCCATTATTGCAATAGTTCAATAGGAAGAACCTATAAATGAGTAATATAATAATGAAATGTTGTAGTTTGACTACAAAAAACACATGAGGGATCCCTTAAAGAATTACAATTTCATAGAATGAATTATAATTATGTAAACATTGCCTCGGAAAAAAACATTAACTGTGTGGATCTTCTCAAAATAATGATACACTATTTTCAATGAGATATAGATAATTATATGGGTAGTCATGTTAATTCAATTGAATTTATAACTTTCATCCTGAAGATTGAATAATCGAATATTTTGATCAACCATCGTATTTTTTATCTGATATAGAGTGTAGAGAAAAGAAAATCTGTATAATAAGAGGGGCTATACCTTCTAAAAAAATATAATTATAAATGAAATCTTGTGATCAATGAAAGAATATAAACATGGGAAGGTTCATCGATAGAGAACTATTATGACTATTATGGGGAGAATCATATGCTGTTCATAATTTTATCTATGAACAATAATAGGGTATTTTGGGTAATAATGCAATTAGATATGATGAGATATTTAATTCATCAACAACAAATGATCCAAATAAATGGAAACAAATATTTTCACTTCCATTGTAAAATATAATTCACATATTTGATAGGATTAGACATAACTTATCAATTATAATGAGAGGGAAAAAATAATCATAAATCTTCTATGGTTTACCTATGAAAGTCCTTATTTTTTACATAGGCCATGGACATTAGGAGGAACAAATGATATATTTTATTTCCTCTTACGTTGTGAAATAACCTATTGGTTTTAGTTTGGTATTTTATTACCTTTGTATTGGCTATCATTTTTTTTGTGGTATAATGATATGAAAATTGGTAGGATTCCAGTAATGGTGAATTCAAGGAATAGTTGGAATTTATCAAATAGAACATAAAGTATCTAATACTTGTTGGTAATATACATGACATGAAATTGAAGTGATTTGTGTGTGACTGTTACAAATCATGATCCTTGAACTAGATACATGGAATTAAGGGTTGACATTCCATGTAATAGGGACGTGTCTTTTATATATAAATATATATTCTTTAATAAATTGTTTTTTTGATTTTGTGGGAATATGTAGACCCTAAGGACTAAATTTCATATAAATGGATAAAATACTGTGTAAATTTTATAGTGTTTATTTCTATATTATCATATTAGATAGGTGTTTCATTCATTCTCTCTCTTCCCTCTATTCTCAATAAAGAGTTCCTCCAAGGAATTTTTGGTAGACTACCATCTATCTTGATCATTTTTTGAGTTATTGACCACCATTGATGTTGTATTTCTTCTATCCATGTGTGTAGTAATCTTGGTTTTACTTGGGTTTTGGTTGAGTTTGTGGGTTTTCTATAGTTTTATTATTAGATAGTGTTTTTTAAAAATCCATTTTAGTTCCAATATTCTCTTCTTTATGCGACGACACTTCTCCTTGTATTTTGTATCCATAGTCAAAAGAATCCAGGTTTGAACCATGATGAGGTTAATGTTTTTATACAATGGTTTTAATTGATGAAGTTCATGTTGTTATTGATTATTAATTTTTAAATAAGGGGTTCTCTTTAAAAATTTATTTTCATGATTTGGAAATGGGTTTTCAAAATAAAAAGTTTATTGTATGAGCTTTGAAAAGGTTTTTCTAAATTTTGATAATGGTTTTGAAAATTTAATAAAACAATGCTCACTGTGAATCTTGCTGGAATTGGGATAGAGACATGGGTTTACTTATAGTTGGTTTCACCGCAAATAGGTATCGTTTTTGTGATATAGATATGAAGGACTCGATATCTTTTGGATCTAATGTACACATGTTGTGGATTTTGGTTTTTTAGGATGAATTGTCCCATATGATTGTTCCCAATATTATTTGTTTTTTATTTTATAGTTTATGGTTATTTATCTCAAGAATTTTTACCATGGATTTTTTCTCCTCAGTTTCATAAGAGGGTATATCACATTGTATGGAATGATAGGTTGTTTCATGGATACAATTGTACTTGATATCCTATTAACGAATATACATGTTTTTATATGCGACACTTCAAATTTCATATTTTTATTATGACTATATAAAATAATATCATTAATAAATATGGTTGAAAAAATGAAAAATATTTAAAATTTGTTTCAAATGATATAAATGTTTGTAAAACTATTTTGTTTTAAATTATATAATTTTAGAATTCTTGATACTATAAAATGGATTGAAATTGTGATGATATCTTAATGGTATTTTTAACAGAACTTGTTTGTGATTTTAAGAATTTTTAGATGTTGTATTATAGGATTCAGTTAAAGGAAATATCATCATGTGACATAATGGATTATCTTTTTTCTGTTGCTTTCAATTAGTGTTGGTTTAGAGCTGATTGGTGGACTTGTGGGGTCTAAAATTACATTTATGGGTTTCCATTTTTATCTTCTATTTTATGATTTTTTTATATGTATTATTTTTATATTTCATTATCTTGTTTATATCTTGTGTTTCTTATATACATGTTTGGTTTCTTTTTCTACTATTTCACCCATATCATGTGGTTGGTTGGTTTGGGTGGCTTGTATTGTCGACATGGGTTGGTTTTTCATAAATGTGTATCAATGGGTATTCAGATACAAAATTGTGATATGACATCCTATGTTTCGTTCTATGTATTGGGTAGACAATAGTTAGGACCATCAGAATTTGGATAGTAAGGATGAAAAAGGGTCTTGTCCAACTCCCTCCTATATATAAAATAAAGTAACCATGGGTTGTCATAAATCATTATGAAGTATTAGATATGGTATTTATGGTTATATAAATGGATTTTTTGAGAAATTTTGTAAAATAGATCTATTAATTATGATTGGGACTAGGTGTGTGTCAGGTCATTTGAATGAACTAAATGGGAATTTTATTTATATTTATATGTTCCAATTAATGCATGGGTTTTTTATGATTTAATTAAATACATAATATTTAAGAGATTAATTTTATATATAGAATGTTATTACAATGATTTTATTTATGTATCTCATGAAATATTTGTTTTAACCTTTTTTAGACAATGCCTCTGGGAAATATTGTTCCAAATCTGAGAGAGGAATCTAGAAGATAAGATCTATAGGTGAATCCACCTATAGAACCCACCCTTTTATATGTTCATAGAAACACTATTTAGACATTGGGTCATGTACGTACTTGAAACCTGGGACACATAGTTGATTATGAATCATATGTTACCCTGAAATATCCACCTATATTCGATGATGACAAAGGTCCTCAAGAATATGAGGAGTGTCTTGCGTGGATAAATATGATCCTATCATAATGATGAATATTGAATACTGTAATGTGTGTAATTCCATGTTTATGCCTGAGGTACTATGAAGAATATGATGGGACTCTATAATATATGTTAGGTTATATATGAATCTTACTTGAGAATCCTTTAATAAAAAATTTAATTAGTAGTTTTATTTTAAGAAATTGTTTGTGGAGAAAACCTTGTAGTTATAACCTTATAGTAGGGGTCATATATTTTAGATTACACTACCATTTTTCTTATGGTCGTCCATCTAGCACAATAGATTCTCACTAATGTGTACATGAATTATCATAGGATTAAGTTTGGACTTTAGCATGATATTCATTCAATGATGATACTGCTATAACATCAACCTTTATGGAGGTAGTTTATAGGGTGGATTTAGCTAAGGAAAACATAGTTGTGAAGTCATATATAGATTCACCTTTAGTTGGTTCGGTGGTTAGGTAGGTTGTATTATCTCCCCAGAAAAGAAAGTGTATGTGTGGTCAATTTTCCTTAGGACCATTCTTAGGGGTGATGTTAGGGCATCAAAAGGATTTCGTTTACCATTGTGGAATGCATTTTCATACCAAGCCAAAAAAGGATGAGGCTCAAAAAACATTTCACCATTGTGGGTGATATTAACATATACATTGTTTTTTTACAAATAAATGCTCGTTATGTAATGTTTTATCCACTTCCACCATCGCATTCTAGGTTCAAGCAGATGCTTCCAAGGATTGTGGGTATAATTCTAAATCCAAGGGATATGTTCATGTTCCATATTTTTAAAGTCTTCATGCCATAGGGTATTCTTTGGTGGAACGTAAAGTAGTTCCCATGACTACTATAGTTCTAGTTTTTTATCCTATTATGGTGATTGTTTTTCTTGATATAGGTGTTAGTAATTATTTTATATCATCCATGTTAGTTGATGTGGTTTGCATGAGTTCAGAAACCATGCCATGATTTTTTGGATGGTTTGACAAATTTAATAAATAGGTCGAAAAAATGTCTCAAATTTCCAACGTTCAAGGTGGTGATATCCAATGTTGTGGTTGAGTGGGACAATATTGTACATGATAATGACATATTATTCATTATTATTAATATCGATTAGATGATTAGTTTCAATAACTTGATATACTTTTATCAGTGTTGTGTTTAGTTCTTACCAACCGATGGACTCCCTCGTGATTTCATAGGTGAGTGTGAATCTATCATGGGAAGGTAAGACCATGTTGTTCCATAACCCAGAGTAATATCATGTCAATTTTTAAAGATGTTTCTTGATACATTTTTTCCTTGATTTGACCATAAAAATACTTCTATTCTGTTTGATTACTCTAATGTCTTTCTAAATGTTTTTATGCTTTAATTTATAGAGATATGTTGAGATTGTTGTTGAACTTCTTAATCATATGATTCTTATTTCAGTGTTTTGTTACGGTATGACATCTACTGCATTAGTGGAACTTAAGGTCAACCATGAGGAGATAGAGGTTGAATGATTTATTCCTCTATGCATATCATCATGCACTTAGCATGTTCCCTTTCTTAAGAATGAAAATGGGTGCCTCATAAATTTTATTCATTATCAAAAGTTGAATCAGGTGACCATTTAGAATATGTATCATTTTCCAATGATTGATGATCCATGTGTACTGCATAATGGGGCGAGTATTTTTTCTAATGTTAACTTTTGGTCACGGAATCCCTAGTTGAAAGTATGAGAAGATCATATACCTAGGAAAACATTTAGGAATCGATATAATTTTTTATTGTTTCTTTATATGTCATTTGGTCTCAATTATGTTCCAGTAGTGTCTATTCCAATGATGAACTAGTTCATTTATTGGTTTTTGGAATTCAAAATTAATTACTTATTATATGATATTTTTGTGTAATTCATTTCATAGGAGGATAATATTTACCATTAATATACCACTCATTGAACATTGGAGGAACATCATCTTTATGGTTATAATTCCATGTGTATTTTTTTGGATCAAAGATATGATGTTTATATGGAATGTGATGTCTGATACATGTATATTAGTAAATACTAAAATGTTACCGAAGTTATGTCCTCATAGTAGCAAGGAAATGTTTTTGTGATCCATATATTTTTGGTATTGGATGGTTACTATAGCATTTTATTCAAGAATTTTCGAAGCTCGCATCTTCTATAAAAGATTTAACAGGTAAGGGTGTAATGTATGAATGGAATGAAAAGTGTCCGAGGCCATTTGAGGAGTTGATGGTGATGTTGACTTCAACACCAGTTCTGATTATTCTAGAATTTGGGTAGGGTTATGATGTGTAATTCGATGATTCCTTTATTGATTTGGGATGTGTCTTGATTTAGGGGAAATAAGTTATGTATTACGCCTCATGATAATTCTTTTCTCCTGAGAATAACTATGCTACACATGATCTTATATTGTAAGCTATTATTTATGAACTAAATATCTAGAATCACTATCTCCTTAGGGAGTGGTTTATGGAATATTATGTTTTTAAGAGAATTACATATAATTTTACTAAGCGGGATATGATTTTCTGAGAGAGAAATTGGGTTGAGAGACTTCAAACTTTTTATTTTGATGTCTTAGAAAACAATGTGTAAGGAATTGTGGTTTCAGATGCCTTGATCCAAGAAATTTCAAAAGAAGATTTACAAAAATCATTGTACAACTGTTCTATAATGTGTCTTTTATGATATTATATTGAAAGTAAGAAATTTTGGTGGACATGTGTTCCTGTCTTCAATGAAACATGACAAATATTTTAATGAGTGATTTCATCTTGATTAGGTGGAAAACAACAAGTGCTTACACTTTAGTGAAATCCATAATGTTGTGGAGTCCTCTTATGAGTGGTATTGATCTCCTAATGGAGACCTAAGATTTTTTATCCGGTTGGTTGTTCAATTTTCAATGATACATTAGTTATTGGACATTGGAAATCACCCATATAGATCTATTCACCTTATATCTTCCATGATGTATCATGGTGTGAGATATTAGTATGGGTAAGGGGATGAGAAGGTTAATGGTGGAGTTTCTATCATAGTAGCTTACATTGTAGTGAATTTAAGTATAAACCTTATAACTCTAGGGTTGTTGAAGATTTTTCTCATTATGGTATAGAAGTGGGATGTGATGTCCATGTATTTATTTATAGGTGTTCTATGTAATCCTGGAGTGAAGAATTTGATATTTATGACCATTAAAAAACTCATGAAATATAGGAAATTTATACCCATCATGTAGGTTATGAATGTGGAACATGTTGGGAACTATCATTTCCAATATATTATGAAACATCATATTATTTTATCTAGAGTTGTCTTATATAGGGATTTAAGAATCACATCTAGGGTTTTGAATGGTTTGGAGAAGGATATGTGTTCCAAGATTAAATAAACCAGATATTATCATGTGTAGATCGATGGGAGTATTGGGATGGGTATCTATGTTATTTGGGATATGTTTTAGGAAAGTGTGATTGATTTTATAGGATCTTGAGAAAAATCATTTGACGTTGGTCAAGTTTTCCCAAAACAATACTTATAATAATTTAATAAATATTGAACTATTTATGTATTTGTATAGTCATCCATGTAGACCTCCCATGTGCTAGGTTGATTTGGGACAACAGTCCATAGTTGGGATTAATGTTTTTCATGAGATGAAAGAGAGGGCATAGTTGACCCAAATGTGTTCTATCATATAATAGTGTAATCTGAAATCTAATACGGACTACAGGTGTCGAATTCTAGAGTTTGAGGTTTTGGATTGTCTCTTTTTCCATGATTCTCATAGCTTGCGACATCATAGGATATGTAGGAAGGGAAAGATGAAATAATTGTTTGGGGGTCACCTTGAGATCCTTGGATTACTAGAGATGGTAGAATATCAATTACTTTTCCTATCTATCATAACATCTATTCTAGATGTGTTTAGTGTATACTATTTGAGGAGGTATATTATAGTTCATTCCCAAGTTATTAAATGGTAGGATATTGATCATTATCCTTATAACACATGGGTTAGTATCCATTTATGATTGGGGATTTCTAGGATATGGTACTTCATGTTTAAATCCTCCCTATGAGTCCAAGTAATGTGGTAGATCAGACAAGATAACCACGAGATGTGGGAGTAGGAGTTGTTGATGAGGATGTAATATATTTATATTTTTTTTGTTCCATTATCCTGAGGAATTTCATGGGGTAATAATGTGTTTATATTAAAGAGATTATAATTCCCCATTACCATTTACTCTATTATATTTTTAACAATTTTTGTGTTTTCCATTTCATTGGATATGTTTTGTTGGAAAGAAAAGATAGTGGATATCTATAATGGTGATGTCAGGGATTTGTTTGAATTTTCAACAATAAAAGTAAAATCTTTACCACTTTATAGGAACATAAAAATAGTTTATATAAAGTAAATTACATCTAATTATTGTTGAAAATATTCCTAGAAATGTTTACATGTCTCAAATAGTATACACATCGTGTAATTGGAACATGTCAGGTATGTATAGAAATATTGTTTATAATAAAAATGAGATGATTTTCTTTGGAATATATGGACCTCAGGGGTTACATGATTATTAAATGGTTCATATGTTTTTTAGATGTCACAATGTTGATTTTTATTGCACCGTATGGGTAGTGTGTTTAATTAATTCTCTATACGATCATCATCTCTCGGCCTGATGATATTATAAGGAATTTTTTGGAGACTTCCATTAGTTTGAATCGATTCATTAATTTAATGATCGTCATTAGATTTTGGATTCTTTTATATGGGTGCATAATCCAATAGATTAATTTTTTTGTTTCAGATTTGGTTTGGCTATTTATTTTTTACTAGATATTGTTTTTATTGATCCTTTACAGCTTTTTTGTGTGAGTTTTCTAGTGAATCGCATTGAATTGGTTTTTGGTCTCTATTTTTTATAGAGGCTTTCCGAATACCATGTTGAGGTAGAATATATTTATAAAATTGGTTAAATTGATGAATTATATGTTGTTATTGATTATTTTTTGGGGTTGTTCACTGATTTTATGTGACAAATTGTTTCCACTGATTTCATGGAATAGTACATGGTTTAATAATTTGTTCTTTACATTGGAAAAAGATTTTGATGATTTAACAATTGGATTTGAAAATTCAAAGAGGATAGGGTTTTATTTCAAAACCTTTTTGTGAAATTTTCATCATGGTTTTGGAAATTTATTAGAATAATGATCATTGGGATCCTTAGGTGCATCAGGATAGACACACGGGTAGCTTATGTGTGTGTTTTACCACAAAGATCTAACTTTTTATGACATAGATTGGCTGGAGACAATTTCATTTGGATTAAATGTATGCCAGTTTAGGCTTGTGAGTGTCTAGTATTAATTACACCAAATGATTGTTCCCAATATTAGGTGATTTGTTAGTTTTAATATTTTTTTATTTATAAAATGATTCTTTATCATGGATTATTTTTCACAATTGTTTTTAAATTTATGTATCAAATTAATTTACATGATAGGATGTTTAATAGATACCTATGTACAAATATACATCTTGATGAATGGATAATAATTCCATTTTTTCACTTATAGAAACCATATTTATTATATAAGAATAAAAATGGTTTTATGAAATCAAAAGTGATGAAAATGTATTTTTTTATAAATATTAGTTATTGATATAATACTTTTTATAACTATTTTTTATAAAATATATAATGGTTTGTTTGAAATATTATAAATTCTATTGAAATGGTGGTGCTATTTCATTGGGATTTGAGTCACACAATACATGTGCAATTAGTTTTTTTTATATTTTTTATTAAAGGATTTAGGATAATGGATTAGAATATTCTAGCAAGATGGATTCCCATTTTTTTGTTGAATTTAGTTCAGGTTGGCCTGTAAGTGACTATTGGATATGTGGGACCTTTAAATATATTCAAGTTTGTCCTATTTAGGATGGATTGTATATTATTAGGTATATATTTTTGTGTTTATTAAATGGTTTTATTCCTTGTTTTCCATAAATAAAAGAAATTATTTTTTTTAACTTATTTTAAACATATAATGTGGTGGTCCTATTTTGGTGGAATGTCTAGCCATCTATGATTGATTAGTTAAGGGATGCATTGATTTTGATGCATTCAAATACAACACATGTATTATGTTAATAGGTGAGGAACCATTTTAATGAATACTCTACAACACTCGGATATATTTTTAATTTCCTTCACATAAATTTAAAATTTTTGATTCCTTACAATACACGGATCCCTTATTTTAAACGAATTCAAATATAGTATAACAACTTAACCTAGCCATTAAATTTATGGGTATGAGTGAGACTAAAAAAATTAGAAAATAAATATGATGTATAGATATGTATAATATTAATTCATTGGTTCTCAATTTACTAGAAAAGAACATATATATAATGTTTATATAGAATTCATGTTTTTTAGAATACAGTTTTTATGTGTGAAATGGTTTTTTCATAATAAATTAAATTTATAAATATTAGTGATTGATTTTAATTAAATTTATATTTTATATATAAGATAAAATGTTTTATTATTCATCTAATTATTTTAATGGTCATAGGATAAGAATAAATTTAGTTTTATTCTTAAAAATATATTGTTCTAAAAATTAATTTCCATCATGTTTTGTGAACATATTTTAAAATGAATTTATTCCACATTTAAAAATTGAATTTTAAAAAATTTAATCCATGTTTTAAATTTTATATCCATATTTTTTAAATATGGGAGATTTATTTTTTTGGAATTATTAATTACAACCATTATTAAATTTGTCACCATAGTAATGGGTAAATTGGGTTAATCTAGGTTAAAACTAAATGATAAAGTAAAAAACACTATCTAAATTATTATTTTTTTAATCTAAATATACCATAATCAAATTTGGATATAAATATAATTACTTAATGGACACATTTTCAAGAAAATGACCTATATATTATATAATAAAAATCAATATCACTTTCTTACTTTTTAATATGTAATATGTTTTCACATAGTGAAGAAAGTAAGAAGTGAATGAATTTTAATGGCCTCATTGAGTAAATTAAAATTTTATTCATGAATTTAATTAATTTTTATTTTTTATTAATTATTTAATTAACTAATATTTTTAATCAACACTGATAATATACCATCAATTAATATGAATAGAATAAGTGATTTTTAAAATATGAAAAATATTAAAATTTATGCGAGTTATAGTTTCCAAAAAAAATTTGGAGATGCGTATGACATATTAAAAGTCTGTTAATGGATTGTATCTTATTTCAATCATTTCATCATTTCCTATGAAGTGATAATTAATAAATAGTTTCAAAAATGACATTAATAATATTTTTATGAATTTAATAATTTATTAAATTAATTTAAAATCATAAAAATATTAAAAGATGAAAAGGTGGATAACATATATAGAAAATTTCTAACCCTTTTAAATTGTTTATACAATATGTACCTTATCAGAAAAATTATAACCTTATTAGTGTGAAAATTTCATTACTGTTGTTATGGTTAAAATATATTAACTATGGGGTTAATCAAAAATATATTTCTTAAAACACCATAAAACCTATCCGAATATTATTAGTGGATGTGATTTATACCACATATTACCGTATAATAAATCATCTAGTCATTGGTAATCATTTTCCTTGATAATGAGTTATTTTTATTTTAATCTTTTAAAATATTCCAAGAGTTCCTCTCTCTTCACTCATAAAAGGGAACCCCTTCTTTCTATACATTACGACACATTTATCCTTCTAGGTAGACCATTCTTTAAAAAAATAACTTAATAAAATCATTACAAATGATATATATGTACTATTCTTTCCAAAATACATACACCATGATTCTCAAGAGGATATCTAAATGAATTTATTCAATAAATATCTAATCTTCTTAAGAGATGGATTTGTTTTTTTACATCTTATTTTAACTCCCATAATAGGGTGATAATAATAGTAAAATAAAAAATAATTATCATTAATATTATTAAATTTTATTATTATTATTAAACCTCAAAAATTTTCCATCTTTTCCATAAAATGTGAAATAAATTAATTTCTCATTTGTATGTATTGTTTTCCATATCAATATAGCTATATAATTCATTTTTCATCACAATATTTTATTTAATGGAGTTATTATGGTTCTAATGTTTCAATATTTTATTTATGAAATTATTGTGATTATTTATTGATAATATAATATCTACCTTATTACCTTCTAATCTGCTGGAAAACGATAATATAGCTCGTTTGTTTGTGTGGAATGCCACCTCCTTGATGTGATATAACTTGTCTCACATTTTCTCTTTACATGGATAGTTATAAGGATTGATTTTATGGATCTATTTTATTTATTTTATATAATTATGATTCAATAAATTTTAATTACTGTTTACCTTTCTTTTATTCCATCACTCAAATAGTGAAAATAGTGTTCGTGTATACATACAACCTATCGTCTCTTTGATGGGTGAAGTTGATATTTCTATATCCATATTTTATGGATAAATGTATATATATATATATATATATATAATTATTTAATATGATATTTAAACACTTATTAAAAATATGTATTTAATGGAACAATTATCAAAGTACATAGACCGAAACTTCCAATCCAATATCCTTATAAACAAAATAAAATAGTTTTCACTGAGAAACAATGATTCTAATAGTGTTTTATTATTAAATGTGTAATAAAAAGTTATAATGGGATAATATATTCTATTTATCATATGTAATTGATTTCATATATAATTAATGAAAATTAAAATCTATTGTTAATGAGGATATATTACATTTAGTGAAACTGTAACTTGAGGTACACATCTTATATCAAAATCTTATTATTTATCCAAATTGATTATGAATAAATTTAAGTTGAAAAAATCTTATAATTTACCACCAAATAAATTAATAAATTTTATTATCCTGTTTTTATTTTATTATAATACATTAAATACTTTATTTTTACTAACTTTATGTACATAAGAGAATGAGAGTTAGTTTTTAAGGAAAATGACTTTATTTCACTCTTTTGTCAAAAAATATTCTCTTATTAATGTATACGATTTATAAAAATATTTTTAATAATGTTTTAAATGGTATACTATTATTGTTTAAATTCATTGTATCGATGACTTAATTTCTACTAATTCTTTTAAAATGAATATTCTAGTTATTCTTCCAAATGATTTAATTTTCTGTTTTTTATCATAATTAAAAAGGGAATCATTCTTTTAACATATAAAACATGATGAAAATTTCCCAGCTTCATGAATGATCAAATAATTAAATTTTCCTTTAAACATTTTAGTGTATTTGATTAGTGAATTTTTTTTCATAATATTTGAAAAAAATTATATTTTTAATTGGTTATTTCAAATTGATATGGTTTCTTTCCTTGGGAAATGATCGAAGAAATCTATTAAATGAATTTTTCCCAAAATATTCCATCCATTTATATAAAATATTTACTACAAGGGATATTTTCCAAATATACTTTTATTGTCTTTCATCTAGATTACTTATATTTTTTATGTAAATATGATTATGAAGGTTATATCTTTTTCAAAAATTAAGTTATGATGAATTTTTATGAACCCCATTTCCTTTGTGGATGTTATGATATAATGAATTCTGATGATTTAATAGAACACATAGGTATTATTTAAATTATGTGACAGGTGTGCATGGTATTATATATCCCTCTAATGCATTGGAAATGATGGATATCTTGTCCGATAACCATACCTGGAATGGGGAATAAACAAATTTTTGTACGGGATTATGTCCACTACTATTGTATTGGGAGTGATCCCTAACTACTATGATTATTTGGGGAGTGAACCTAATACAATATGATATTTTATAAATAAACCACTACTAAAATTGAAATTATTTTCTTTCGTTAAATTTATGAAAAAATTTATTTAGTATGCCAATTTATTCTTTAATGGAATCTGTTGTTGGATTCTTTTATGATTCATATCTTAAGAACATCCATTATTTATGCCATGAGATAATATTAGTATGTTTGATATGATGGTATGTGTTTCAAATTATATGATTATGTTCTTATAACCTTGTGCATCTGTTATGATTATGTTATCTTTGTTGTCTCCCTTGTTTAACCGTACAAGTCATCCATGCTCACCTTTTCATGTGTTAACTCTATCAATGTTATATAGACCATAATTATTAATTATATTTCTATGAATGATTCTAGTAATAGAAAACATAGTAGAGATTATGAAGTTTGTTTTTTGAAGTTTAATTATATATCCTTGTTTCTAGAGGTGCAAGACCTATAGTATTTTGGATTTGGTCATATTTTTCTATAGAATATTTAAAAATTAACATTTGATATCAAAGTATGTTATGTATGGTCACTATAGTTTATATCATAGTGATGATCAGTTAATATCTAGAATCATCGGTTATATTATATTAGTGTAGATCCATAGGATAATTCTTTGTAAAGTACAATTTCCTATATTATGGTGAATAAAGGTATTTGGTTTTACTTAAAAAAATCAATGTTTAGATAAAATAAGTGGATATTAAAATATAAGAAATTCACATAGGGTTAATAATCAAACAAAATAATTGGTTGAGTATATTTACTTCATTAGTATTTTTCATGGAGAGTATTCTGTCACTAAACACCTAGTTTGAATGTCCTAAGGTACATTCTTAGGCTAATTGACTTTTTTATTTATTAAAAATGACAAAAAAATTTAATATATAATGATCGAGAATGGCTTAGTTAATACATAAGGTTCTATATTAAAAAACTATGTGACATGATTTTGAAATCCTATTAATAATTTTTCATGATTATGTGGTCTTAAAAATGATTATAGATGCTCACAGTATGTTTTTTTGTTTATTAATTATATGGAATCTAAATTATTCAAGTTAACCCTAAGTAAGAAAAATAATTCAATGATTTTCCTCTTATGAAATAATCCTTCACAAGAGATATAATGGAAATTATTATTGATATTATTGGATACATTTATCTAGAAATGAATTATTTTGGGCTTCCAATAGTGAAAAGTTGATAATAATTTTGTATTAAGTGCTTCATGTGGAAACATACACACAATATTAGTGGTTCTAATGATCCAACAGTAACTATGAATTGGATTTGTTGCATTGGAATGATATTTTAGGTTATCCAATGGTTGGAGCATTCCAAATATTTTTTTGTTGTTTATTATTTATAAGTGGAATTATATCAATGTTATAATCATGTTTATAATAAAAGTAAATAAGAAGAAATTGACTCAATGGTGTGAGATGATCCAAATAAATTATTTTTAGTAAATAATTCCTTCATATTAATCATAAATATTTTGGAAATAGAATTCATAGATATAAAATAGGAGGATGAAAATTATGTTAATAATTATATGTAAAACTTTATTATACCTCTAAGGTATGCTTTTAGTATTGTCGGTATTGTAAATGCATGGCTGATTGATTAATCAGTGGGTTAAAACCGTATCTTCTAAAGGTTTTATCCAAACGAAACTAATTTTTCTATAATGAAATAATATTATGTGATGTAAAGGTAGAAGTGGATATTTTATTTACTGGTCAATTTCATGGTTTTGATATTAAATGAGATGTGGAATTAAATGAAATAATTAAAATACACCAAGGGAAAAAGATTATCTTTTTTATATACCCAATGTGTTGAAAGAATCATAGGGGAAATTGATTTATGGGGAATAATAAATGATTTATGTGTGGAATGAAAGTTCTTATGGTATTCTAATACCAATGATATGCGAAGAGAGAATACCATTATAGTATTAATGAAAAATATCTTCAGAATTCACTACATAGTCACATTGATTACAAATGAAATGAGTGTGGTAATTTTTCTAAAAATTGTAAAATAAAAATGATAATGAATATGGTTATTGTTATAAACCTCATAACCCTATAGAATAGTGGAAATATATGAGGATTTTATTTCTTATGAGGTGAACAATAATGTAAATATGAAGGGTACACATACTATCCACTCTAGAAATAAAAAATTCATATATGAGTCTTGATCTACCGAAACCTTTATATTCAGATAATTTTATATGGGTATCATGTAATGACCTCAATATGTACATATGGAATTAGAATTAAATACCCATAATTGTATGATGATCACATATAAATTCATTTATTATTATGTGGATATATTTTGTGGGAATGTTCTTATTATAAACCTCATTATTTTCCATCTATTTTAAATTGATGTTATATGAGGCATTGATTAGTATTCAATACATAAGTCATACATACATGTTTAAGAAGGGTTGTTACATTTGATACTTATAAAAAACATGTATTCTCCTATTAGTATGATTATTAATAATAACTTCTATGGAAATCACATTAATTTATATTGATGTTCATTCTAAATAATAACATATTTCTATCTCAGATATTTCGAGAGAAAATCCACAACAGTTATATGACTATTTTGTGGGAGTTTTTTGAATTGTCATTAAATGAATTTCATAATCTTCCATTTAATAATGAAGTTATGTTTTCAACATAAATCATACATGTTGATACCCCTAATTAATTTAATCCATATAGAATGGCCTCGATTGAGTGGTATGAAATAAAGAAGAAACTCTAAGAGAATCTTGGAAATTGATTTATTTGGCAAATTTAATCACCATGGGGTGTGCATGTCCCTTTTGTATTAAGAATGATAGATCAGTGTGACTCTTCCATAAAAATTGGTAATATAAGAAGATGACATTCAAGATAATGTATGATATTTCTCATATCGATAAATTCATATATCAACTGAATAGAGTTCAATACTTTTACATGTTTTATGTTCATTCTAGGTATCATCATTCGAGGGTCAAGAAGGAGGATATACCCCTGAAATAATTTTTTATAAGGTATAATAAATATGAATACATAGTGATTTTTCTTCTTATTACTAATTCCCATAGTTTTTTCATTGATTTAATGTATAGTATCTTTAGAAATTAAATTGATCAGTCTATGGAAGTATTTACAGATTATATTATTAAATATTAAAATATAAAGAAAGTTAATTAGTATCACTTGAGGATTTTAATAAAAAAATATTAAAGGATAATACATATGAAATATTTAGAAAATAAAGTTTCAGTTTGGTGTTATATAATCTCATGCAAGTTTACATCTAGGGATCCATCAATGATATAAGTTATTGAACACTATCCAAGGCTTGCCATTGGTTGAGGTCTAATTTTTTATTGGTCTATATGAATATTATTTCAATGTTATAAAGAATTTTTCAGGATAATATTACCCACTCAACAATTTAAATTGGAAAGGAGACATGTTTATTTAGACACATCATAACACTGAAAATTTTAGGGCCCAAAATAAAATAAAAGTTAGTGCACCAATGCTTAAATTACACAATATTGGATATGGGTTTGTAAATTATAGTGATTAATTTAAAATTTTAATTGTATGTGTTCTCATGAAAAATGATATTTTTATATATTATTCCTCTTGATAATTGAATGGCTATGATAAAAATTACCAAAATCTTAATCTGAGTTAGCAGTTGTAATTATTTTATTGATGATATGGATCCATTAACTATAGATATAATTGTATGTAAATATGATAATAATAAAAATATTAATGTATATATTCATTCAAAAAGATATGAATATACATAAAAAAATATGGTTTTAGATTCATAATTGTTATGACTACCAAATACATTACAATCATTGGAACGAACACAAGGTGGAAGATTCTGTGAGTCGAAAGGATAATTATACATTATATATGACTGGGATTGAAAAAGATACAATTTTTTAGACAACTAATGGATGGATCTAAATTTATCACTACTTATAAAATGATCATTCAACCATATTAACAAGTCACTATTAATGAATCTAATAAAGATGGTATGCAACTTTAAATGAAGGTGAGAAATGTTGCTGATTTCAACCATGATTGTGATGGAGTGATAAAGTTGAATAACCGTGAATGATCACTATCCATCCTACATTTGAAAAATGACATATTTGAGGAGGCACATAGTTCTTAAATTTTTATTCATTCTAGATGTATTATTATTTATAGAAACATGAATGATTTTTTATAGTGGGATTGTAAACTGATATATATTATAGATTTTTTATATTAGTGCACGAATTTTTTTGTTATTAAAGGCTATGAAATATAGACGTTTATGGTTTTTATAACCATCACCCATAATATATTGAAAATTAAGAAACAACAACAAGGAATTTATTTTTTATGATCCAAAAAAGATCAAAATTACATAATAATAATTGGGTTACAATTTATTGCATTAAAAATTCTTCAAATAGCATTTATTAGTAAATATTACACTCCAGATCATCATAACTGAATATATAATATGGAATTGATAAGGTTATATGGAATAGTTCATTTTTTCTATCTGATCAAGAGTTATTTTACCTCAATGATCAGGTGAATTATTAAGTAGGCATTAGATACAAAGTTATGTTTCAACACCTCTTATCATCCTTGAAAAAATGCCCATCCTAAGAGAAACATTACAACCCCAAATAATATATTGAGATCTTTTTTTATATTTAAATTATATTTTTGGTTAACACCTTCCCCTAGTTATTTTATAATAGAAAATTTTCTTTCACTCAGGCATTGTGATTGATTCTTATGAAAACCTTAATAGAATTTAATGTATAGGAGTAACATGATGGGATAATGTTGGTGAAAGAAATCTATTGGAAGTAATAAATCTTTGGAAATGTAATAGATATTTAGAGATATTTATTATCATATCAAACATAACATTAATATACATTGAAAACCAATGTTGAATTTTGGAATTCAATGTTTGAGATAATGTTCTCTTCTAAATTTCTCCAGGGAATAACGTTTTTAAATTTATACAGAAGTAAAATATGAGACCTAAATAAATTTCACCCATTGATATTCTTAATCTTGTAGTGATGTTAGTGTATCAATAAGTGCTTACACTATACCTCTATTAAGAATTTGTTGTGTTCAATGAATCTCTCCAAAATAATTAAATACCTGATCCCCCACAAATAATGTACTAAAAGGTCATTACATGAAGATAAAGACCATTCCAACAATGAATAAATAGTAGAAATAATTTTTTAAGATAAAGTTCCATGCAACTAGTCTAATCACCACTATAACGTTATCTGGAGGTATTTAGAAATTACAAAATTTTAATTCGAAACTAAGGATGTGATGAAAATGATATATAGTCAATTTCTTTTTTTCAAGAGATATATTTTATAAGGAAAAATCATTTTAAAGGGACTAGAATTTAATTCCCAATGATTTTACGAACTATTTAAAAAAACAATTTCATTAGTAGCTTATGATACAAACAACCAAAAATCAAAATGAACAGAAATATGATATACTTTTATAACCTACCCAAATAAATTATGACATAATTATATAAATAAAAATTACAAAAATATTTGGTATATATATGTGTAAAATTAATTCATTGGTTATAAATTCATTATAAAATTCTATAAAAATAATTTCTATGTAAATGAGGTGTTTTCAAAAAAACTATTTTCATGATCACATTGTGTTTTTTTCATAATAAATTGTATTGGAAACCATTACTAAATGAGTTTAATAAAATTTATATAATATTTATTCAAATTTTTTTTTAAAACATTGGTTATTATTTTGAATATTCATAGGAAAATAATATGTCAAATTTTCTGTTAAAAATATTGTTTAAGACAAATTGATTTTCATCGTGTTTTGGGAACATAGTTTAAAATTATTTGATACCCACTATGTAAATTTAATTTTGAAATATATATTAAATATTTTTAATGAGGAGGAAAACATTTAGTAAATATGAACCTTTTATATTTAGGTATTATGAATAATAAATGTGGAAAAATTAATCACCTCATGAATGGGTAAATCAGATTAATCTAGGATAAAAATAAAAGCAATGGTCACCATTTTTCATATTGATTTTTATTTTATAAATTTATATATATTCCCATATCACCTTAGTATAGATTTTAAAATTTATTAAGGTATTATATTATATAAATTGTAGCTGGTACTATAGTAGGCACTTTATTAGGCATTGTATGGTACTATAGTAGCTGAAACTATTCATCCATCTAGGCCTTTGGGCCACTGCTTTGGTTTTCGAGTCTTGAATGGATTTCTGGACACCCAAGGCCTTCTAACCAGTTGTTTCTCATGGCCTTCGGGCTATCTTAATGCCTTAGAGCCACCCCATGCCTTTAGAACCCATGATGTAGATGTACCAGTCAGACTACATGGAATAAAGCTTCAGATGAGGATCATGGCATGCACAATCACAAGAGAAAAGCTAACAGGAATTTGAGGAACGATAGGGTTGGTAATTTCCATTAGTACCGGGCCTGTGCAACCTTTCATAGGACAGCTAGCCGACAAGCCATGCGATGGTGGTGTGATTATATTATGACATATGCTTGGGAGGATAAGTTCTATGTTTTCTGGTTAGTGTGATTCCTTCTAAGACCTATCGGTCATGTAATTATCTCTGAGCCTTAGGGCCATATAAGGGTTTCACCTCACCCCTTGAATGGTGGATTATCAAAAAAATAAAAAAAATAAATGCCTTCAGGCCACTCTAATCCACATTATTAATTTCAAATAAAACATATGTGATCAAGTAAGGGAAAAGTTAGGATGATAGTGAATATTAATTGTAATTTTGATTATAATGAAATTAATTTAAATATTATTATTTATTTATATTCTTATTAATTATATAATTTCCTTATATTCTTATGTAATGTAGAAATATAATATAATCAATTAATAGAAAGATAAAATATACCAATTTCTATATTTTAAAAGTAATATAATTTTATTGAGTTATATTATTACAAAAATTTCATTGATTGTTAAAATAAATTAAATATTTTAATATAATTTAATTATGATTCTATTACTGTATTGGTGTCATTAATTCCAAATTAATTTAATCGTATCAAAATTTATATTAATGATTTTTGAAGAAAAAAATATATTTTTAAATTGAATAAAAATATTAAATATCTTCAAAGAGGACACAGTTGAAAATATATGGTCCAAATTTCATCCCATGACCATTTATGATAGATTTTTAACCGTATAAGTAATATTGTAACCCTTTAATCGGGAAAAAGTCATTACCAGCATTATGGTTAACATAGGTGAACTGAGGGGTCAAACCAAAAGTCAAGGAATAAAACACCAAATAATAAATTCAAAATTTTCGTTGTTTGTGGTATTGTGAACATATCAAAAAATAGGATCAAAACACATTCCATTTTGAAGCATTCAGCTAAATTTCAAATTTTTATAATTTTAATCATTTTAAAATTTAAATTATTCCCCTCCTTTTTCTTCATTACCACCATAAAGATCCATCAAGATAGAACAGAACTGATCAAATTATCATCTAAAAATATTTATCTGCCTTCAAGAAATAATGTTCTTCTAGAAACTCCAACCCTATGATCCTTAAGAGGAGATCTAAAGGAGTTATTTCGAAGAATATGTAATCACCTTAGCTGGTAGCTTTAATTTGTTACATATTATTTTACCTCTTATAAATATATCTTACTCGTCATAAAATTAAAAAATGAATATCATAAATCTATTTTAATTTTATTATTATTTTAAATCCACCATTATAAAAACTCTTTCCTAACAAATTTTAGTGAATGTATCGTTTGTGCATGTGTACGACTTACTGTCTCTATGTAGAGATACAATTCATTTTTCACCACCATAGTTAATGGATTTGTAATATCTTTGGGTAAATATTTATATAATATATTTTCAGAATAAATATTTTTCTTAAATGATAATATCATGTCTACTTTCATACATTCCATACCATTTTAAACTAATAATGTTTCTCGTGCATATGTCTGGACGATCGCCTCTGTGAACAGATGTAATTTTTTTTACAATTACAATTTACATAGATAGTATTAAATATAGATTTTATGAATATATAATTTTTATGATATAATAAGTATTCATCAAATATGAATTAATATTTACATTTCTATCATTACATTCATCTATAAGTGAAATCATTGTGTATGTTCACTTATAGACCAACCTCTCCATGGACTGTATAATTTATTTCCCTATCTCTATTTTTTGGATTACTATATAATATATATATTTATTTATTTGTATGTATGTATGTATATATATTTTATTTCTATCAATATTAAAAATATAGAAATTTCGGAACCACGTTCAATGTAAACTAATTGGAAGTACTGTACTAATAATCTAGTGAATAAATGAAATAATTTACACTAAAAAATAACAATTTTAAGAGGGTGTTATTAATAAATTTTATAGGAAATGTTATAAATTCATAATACATGATCTTATAATTATATAAATGTAATTGAAATATAATAATAAAGAGTTTATGTTTCTAATATACTATGTAAGATATCTTATGCAGTTAGTGGGACTTGCCGTACTTTTTTCTGTTACCATCTCATTGTCTATCAAGATTTTTTGAGATTATGTTTTTTAATATAATTTTTTAAATATCAAGAAACTAATTATTTTTATTATCCAATTTTTATTTCATTATAATACATGTTTTTCTTTTATTTTCCTCACAATAAGTATTCTATGTCACGAACCGAATCTGGTCGCCTTCAAAATCGGCACCCGACCCAGTCAATGGCAAGACCCGAAGGGCGTTCCCGATCCCCAAGGGCTGGAACAAGTGCCTGGGTATCATAAAATGATAATTAGGAATGATTTACCCGAGATTATAAACTTAAAACGACAAAAGAGTCCAATAAAACAAATCTGGATTTTTCAACTAAAACCGTCTTTTACAAAATTTTAGAACTGAAATACATAAGTTAAAACTATGTTTAAAGACCATTACAATGCTACATAACCAAAAAAGGACAGCCCAAGAACGTCCACAAGGAAAGAGGCACCGCCCTCACGCTATCTCCACAACACTGCATCCCAATGGAAAACTAAAAACCTGAATCAATGGCATAAATCCTGTACCCAAACCTGTGACATAAAATAAGCAAATCTACTTACACCCAAAGGTGTAAGTAGGGTGTGAGCGAAATCCCAGTTGGATACCACCACTATTATATTCCATGTGATAAACATTTAATGGCGAAAAGCATGCATGTTTTCAAAGACATGAAATGCTAGTTAAAATTTCTAAAAGATGCAACATTAAATAAAAACAGTTTTCAGGTGGGCTAATTTAAAGAATAAAAACATTTAAAATAAATACCATAGCTACTGAATTTTCCAGCCTCTCATACCGTATACCGATGGTATGAACAAAGTATCCAGTGAGCACAATCAATGGGAAATAACCCCTAGGCACTAGCTAGCTTTGGGTCCCAGGTACCTCGTATCTCGGTGAGAGTAACCATCACAAATATCCATTCTCATGCACGATCCACTAGTAGGGAACATACCCATGACCTAATGGTCCCCAATCATCATCATCATAGTTTAGTTAGAGTTGTAAGAGTCAATATTGCTAAGTGAAACTGAGGCCAAACCCCACGGATTCACTAGCATACTAGTACACGTCCACCCACCTAGATACCCGGGTTTTCCCTTTGTGCTCAAACAAGTTCAGCAATCCAAGGAGTATAGTTCTCACATGAAAATATCACTTACACATCACAAATTAACCAAACAGCCCCATGTACATCACACAAGTCAAAAATTCCACTTTTCATTCAAATGCATTTTGAAATCAAACTCACTCCAAATTGCCTACAACGCTTTTCACATTTCATTAACACTTCCACAAATCCATTAAACAATTTTATAAAACCATTACAAGATATTCAACTCACATAACTGCCCAGACACATTTCAGACAATACCCTTCTCACCTTCACAATTCATTTTATAAATAAACTCACATGAAATATCCCACACCCGTGTTTCGCACACAAAACACAATTTAGTAAAACATTTCGACAATTTATAAAAAAAATTCTAAAATTTTTTAACATCTCAAATCACCACTTTACCATTCAAAAACCCACATTAGGTGAACACACTCACCCAAACAGTACATATACACCCTTTCCCAACTTTGTTTAACCAAATAAAACATTTTCAATTTTTATAAAACAAACCCAAAAGGTATAACCATTGTTTGCACACTAAACCCATTTCAAAACCCTCATTTAAAAGCAAAATCGTACCAATACCAATCCAAAACAGAATCTTTCATCCCTAAAACAATTATTAAACCACCCACAAATATTATAAAAATACATCAAATAATACCACAAAGATACACATGAAAAACACACGTTTTCATAAATCACCTTCAAGAAGTACAACAGGTTTTTACACCTTAAACTCATTAAAAAAACCTACATTCAAGGACAACATGACAATAAGGAATTAACAAACCATAATTGGAACCCCCTTCTAAGACTAATAAATCACTTTCATATGTTATAAACTAAACCCAAACATTACCCCAAGAGCCACACTTGAAAAGTACCCAATTTCAAGCTATAATGCAACAAAAAATGAAATGTTTAACCAATTCCATAAAAACTGTTTTCACAGCACATAAAACAGATTATAAACATGCTAAATTAATAATCCATGCAAGCTAACTCATCATAAAATGGCTACACATGGAATCACCTACCCTTTTGAGTCGAAACCCTCAAAACTTGATGCGAAACCTTAAGCGCACCACCGCTGCACCAAAAGGAATATAAATCCAGACCTAAACCACAATAATTTACCCAAAAGACACCAAATCATACATTAGGACCTAACCCCAACTTCTGGACATGAGGAACTTCAAGAAAAAGGAAATAAAACTAAAAGAGGATGGAAGGAACCAAGAAAGAATTCCCTTCCTTGAAATATCTTGAAGGAATCTGCCCCAATACACCCAATAATGAGTCACCAAGTACCCAAAAATAGTATGTAGGTTCGAAGGATTCATATTAGGTCATGTGGGGACTGAAATGGGGGAAAAAGGATGAAAAATGAAGGAGTTATGAAAGGATCAATTTACCTATCCAAATCTGCTCGATTTTAGAAACCCTAATAAGTTCAGTACTAAATAGCGATGAAGAAGAGCTCCAAAGAGGGGAGAGAGAGCTTGGTCGCGCTGCTGGGTTCAAGGGGCGGATTGTAGGATTTTAATCACCGAAAAATACTTAAAAATGAATATTTTATTAATTAATTAAATTTTATTTTTAAAACTGGAATTGGACTTTCGGGCCGGCCCAATCCCTTAAATAAAAACCAACATAAACCTTGGTTATGGATTTCCAAAGGCTCCAAATTTTAATTGAGGTGTTAATATATCAGGGGAGGACATTTAGGAGTTGGAATGAGTGAAAAATATTAAAAAATGAAAAAGTTATAAAAAAATAAAATTTATTTTTAAATCTGGAATTGGGTTCACGGTTTGACCCAATTCATGAAAACTCACATATTCTCCATAAACCTTTGGAAACCCCCAAAACAAAGAATTAATGGAAATTAAAATAAAAATACATTTAAAATAATCTATGTATGTGAAAATTCTCCCCACCATGAAAACTTTCCACCCCGGAAAGTCACAGCAAGGCCAAAGTAACAACCAAACCCAACAAAGAAACCAAGAGGTACTCCCTTGTCAGGTTTCTCCGCCAAAGGGCAAAACACCTCCAGTGATAAATTAATGAAGGATTAATCTCCCAAAAAAACATACACCACTTTCCTGAAATAATAAATCACATTCATAATTGATCCCAAAATAAAACTCCTCAAACACTATCTGAACAAGACTCAAGCAATTCACCCAAACGAACAATAACATTGAACAAGGTTACACTTACCTTACTTTAACTAATACATTGGGAACTCTCCAGTCTCAAAGTTTACCCAAGGAAGATGTAAGTAGTTAGATATCTCCAAATGATATTACCTAATTCCCATTCAATACCAAGGAAAAACATGAGTTACTTGTATGAAGAGACCCAAATGGGCTCTCCACCATAAGAGACAACTTAATTTTTTTTCCCAAGACAGAATCAAGACACTAATAGGGGAAGGCCCAAATAGACTCCCTAGTACAAGGGGTATACATCCATTAAAAATTTACAAAATAATATGCATGATACCCATGGTGGGTCTTCCCACCATAAGAACCAACCATCTTAACCGACCGGCATGGGCCGACACGAAAAGACCCCAAAATTAAGGAGTTGGGACGGTCACACGGTTAGTCTCCACAGTTTGAGAAACTGTGCGATTACTATGAGGATCCTTATATATGCATGGTTATTTTTTTTGTTCATGGCTAGAACTATCCATGTGAAAACCGTGTGCTCAACTTGTCTATCCAAATTTCCAACCATTCTCCAAAGACTCAATGGAAACCAAAGGGGGAGGGAATAAAATTGTGTGATGACATGGGTACAAAACCCTCCACCTATTTCCACCGAATGGAAACAACAGAAGAAATATGATGACACCATAGGTTTAAACTCTTCATATCTTTCATACTGAGGATAAGACTTTGTACAAGGGTTTAAACGACACTGGGGTTTCCCCTGACTACGCGCCAGCTTATCTCCGGGACCTATGGCTGGAGCTCAAAATATTGAAGCATCTTCGGCCACGCAGTTTGGCTGTTGAAACCCCTATGTGAAACTTCTTCTTTCGGTGCCACAAACAACTACACCGCATACCCTGATGGGTTCATCAAGACATAGAACACTCCATAACTCACTTTACCAAAACCAGACATTTCACTGAATCAAGGGATCAGAATAAGCACACACATCGCACCTTGTTTCTTTGGGTGAGAAACAACAGAAGGGTAGGACACGTATAAACACCGTCCTCTAAGATAGAGGATTTGATGTTTTTTCCAAGGGATACATAATCCCAACATAACAGAGAACCTAAGCGGATTGTGTGACCTGGACCTTTACAGTTAAAAGAGCACACAACATCACAATGCGTCACCGAACATGACCCTTGTGATTGATAGAAACAATACATGGAACATGACCATATTCCAAGTCCCTAAAAACAGAAAAGTCAAAAAAGTGGACACAATATCCTATCAGGACAAAAATCTCAAAATTGGTTGTTTAATAATAACCCTTGTTTCAAGGAAACTATGAAGAACCCAGAGGCCCTCTAAGACACCATCATGACACTCATCCACACTATCAACCAAAGAACACTTCCACCTTCGATGAATCATGAAACTTAAGAAACCAATGCCTCTTTCAACCTTCCACAAGAACTATCCCACTACAAGAGGATATACAAATCAACTAAATGAATGGTTGTAGACTCAACCAACAATGATCTATAAAATATTCCTTATATTGATTAACTAGAGGATTTTCCAATGGAGAAACAATACGGGATTCACTTCAGTTGTGCACTAACCCTAAATGGGGGCATACCTTATCCAACGGGAGAACCCAAGGACCCAACCAAGATGGTCCATTGGTCAAAAAAACCATAAACCAGATCCAAACAAATGAAGGTAACCACCATAAAGGTGTCCCGAAACATATCTCAGAGGAGACTACTAACCGGTCCTTCTACCTAGCATACTAATCAAACATAATCCCAAAACACAGTTCAAATAGGAGGGGTTATTGGACTAAAAAAACATCCCACAAAAACAAGATCATCAAAGACCCATAATACAAACCATCCAAAAACTATTCATCAAGACATCATGTTTTTCTTTAAAACCATTTCTTTTAAAACAAGCGGTTCAGCGGTAAGAGTATCGACCAATGGTACCCCATGGGCCTCAGACATGCATGTTTTTGTGCCACACCAGACACCAACCTCATATCCGTCCCGGCACTCATCCAGTCGTGCCATAAACCATCCATAATCCCATATAACCCCATGCATGTGGTCACTAATGGAAATACCAAAGGTTAAAACAAAAATTCTTTCCACTTTTCAAAATCAAAACGGTCAACCAACGCATCCTTTTTTTCTCATAACTGCTAACCACGAGATCAAAATCCCACCTCACATCTTACAAAAATTTTAAGAAAGTCACAACCATTTAGAAAATAACTCACATTCAAGATATTCACATCAATTTCAAAACATCTCATCCCATTAAAACACACTCTGATTGTTTAGAAAACTCTATTGGAAACACTTTTCAAAACCAACTTCAATACAGTTTCTACCTTCAAAAGAGGTGTAATCACACCATTTTCTATTTCAAAATAATTCGGAATATTTAGATCCAAAATTTCCTAAATTATACCATTCCATCTTTATTTGAAAATCATTTCACAAAAACATTACACTTCTTAAAACCAAGTCACTTTAAAACCAAAGTTCCACGATTTCAAAACTAAAAAACACAAGACAATGCGAGAAGAAACTAGTTTCAGTGGGTGACTTGGACATATGGTTGGCGGCCATATTCCAATCACTTCACTGTCACAGAGAGTGTTCTAGGGAATATCTCTAGCTCCACATGGCTTGCCAGACCCTGCGAGCTCATTGAGACCATTAACCCAACTCTCTTTTCATTTCCTCTAATCATCATCAAACCAAGAAAACCAAAAGACATAGACAAATCCCAACTTCCCCTGGCGACTTGAATCCTGAAATGATGTGTGGTGATCAAGAAAACTACCCATAACCAGAATTCCATGTCCCAACAATCATAACTCTATAATATCCCAACTATTTCCCAAATAACATGACTCAAATGGAGAGAACCTCCTTTGATACCATTTTGTCACGAACCGAATCTGGTTGCCTTCAAAATCGGCACCCGACCCGGTCCATGGCAAGACCCGAAGGGCGTTCCCGATCCCCACGGGCTGGCACTAGTTCCTGGGTATCATAAAATGATTATTGGGAACGATTTACCCGAGTTTATAAACTTAAAATGAAAAAAGAGTCACAATAAAAGAAATCTAGATTTTTCATCTAAAACCGTCTTTTACAAAATTTCAGAACTGAAATACATAAGTTAAAACAATGTTTAAAGACCATTAAAATGGTACATAACCAAAAAAGGACATCCCAAGAACCTCCACAAGGAAAGAGCCACCGCCCTCACGCTATCTCCATGACACTGCATCCCAATGGACAACTAAAAACCTGAATTAATGGCATAAATCCTGTACCCAAACCTATGACATAAAATAAGAAAATCTACTTACACCTAAAGGTGTAAGTAGTGTGTGAGCGAAATCCCAGTTGGATACCACCACTAATAGATTCCATGTGATAAATATTTAATGGCGAAAAGCATGCATGTTTTCAAAGACATGAGATGCTAGTTAAAATATCTAAAAGATGCAACATTAAATAAAAACAGTTTTTAGGTGGGCTAATTTAAAGAATAAAAACATTTAAAATAATTACCATAGCTACTGAATTTTCCAGCCTCTCATACCGTATACCGACGGTTAGAACAAAGTATCCAGTGTGCACAATCAATGGGAAATAACCCCTAGGCACTAGCTAGTGGTGGGTCCCAGGTACCTCGTATCTCGGTGAGAGTAACCATCACAAATATCCATTCTCGTGCACGATCCACTAGTAGGGAACATACCCATGACCTAGTGGTCCCCAATCATCATCATCATAGTTTATTTAGAGTTGTAAGCGTCAATCTTGCTAAGTGAAACTGAGGCCAAACCCCACGGATTCACTAGCATACTAGTACACGTCCACCCACATAGATACCCGGGTTTTCCCTTTATGCTCAAACAAGTTCAGCAATCCAAGGAGTATATTTCTCACGTGAAAATATCACTTACACATCACAAATTAACCAAACAGCCCCATGTACATCACGCAAGTCAAAAATTCCACTTTTCATTCAAATGCATTTTGAAATCAAACTCACTCCAAATGGCCTACAACACTTTTCACATTTCTTTAACACTTCCACAAATCCATTAATCAATTTTACAAAACCATTACAAGATATTCAACTCACATAACAGCCCACACACATGTCACACAATACCCTTCTCACCTTTACAATTCATTTTATAAATAAACTCACATGAAATATCCCACACCTGTGTTTCGCACACAAAACACAATTTAGTAAAACATTTCGAAAATTTATAAAAAAAATTTCAAAAAATGTTTAACATCTCAAATCACCACTTTACCATTCAAAAACCCACATTAGGTGAACACACTCACCCAAACAGTACATATACACCCTTTCCCAACCTTGTTTAACCAAATAAAACATTTTCAATTTTTATAAAACAAACCCAAGAGGTATAACCATTGTTTGCAAACTAAAACCATTTCAAAACCCTCATTTAAAAGCAAAATCATACTAATACCAATCCAAAATAGGATCTTTCAGCCCTAAAACAATTATTAAACCACCCCCAAATATTATAAAAATACATCAAATAATACCACAAAGATACACATGAAAAACACACGTATTCATATATCACCTTCAAGAAGTTCAACAGGTTTTTACACCTTAAACTCATTAAAAAAACCTACTTTCAAGGCCAACATGACAATAAGGAATTATCAAACCAGAATTTCCACCCCCTTTCAAGAATACTAAATCACTTTCATATGTTATAAACTAAACCCAAACATTACCCCAAGAGTCACACATGAAAAGTACCCAATTTCAAGCTATAATGCAACTAAAAATTAAATGTTTAAACAAATCCATAAAAACTGCTTTCACAGCACATAAAACAGATTATAAACATGCTAAATTAATAATCCATGCAAGCTAAATCATCATAAAATGGCTACACATGGAATCACCTACCCTTTTGAGTCGAAACCCTCAAAACTTGATTCGAAACCTTGAGCGCATCACCGTTGCACCAAAAGGTATATAAATCCAGACCTAAACCACAATAATTTACCCAAAAGACTCCAAATCAGACATTAGGATCGAACCCCAACATCTAGAAATGAGGAACTTCAAGAAAAAGGAAATAAAACTAAAATAGGATGGAAGGAAGCAAGAAAGAATTCCCTTACTTGAAATATCTTGACGGAATCGGCCCCAATCCACAAAATAATGAATCACCAAGTACCCAAAACTGGTATGGAGGTTCGAAGGATTCATATTAGGTCATGTGGGGACTGAAATGGGGGGAAAAGATGAAAAATGAAGGAGTTATGAAAGGATCAATTTACCTCTCCAAATCTGCTCGATTTTAGAAACCCTAAGAGGATCAGTACTAAATTGCGATGAAGAAGAGCTCCAAAGAAGGGAGAGAGAGCTTCGTCGCGCGGATGGGTTCAAGGGACGCATTTGAGGCTTTGAATCACCAAAAAATACTAAAAACTGAATAAGTTATTAATTAATCAAATTTTATTTTTAAAACTGGAATTGGGCTTTCGGGCAGGCCTAATCCCTTAAATAAAAACCAACATAAACCTTTGTTATGGATTTCCAAACCCTCCAAATTTTAATTTAGGTGTTAATATATCAGGGGAGGACATTTAGGAGTTGGAATTAGTGAAAAATATTAAAATATGAAAAATTTATAAAAGAAATAAAATTTATTTTTAAATATGGAATTGGGTTCACGGTTTGACCCAATTCATGAAAGTTCACATATTCTCCATAAAACCTTTGGAAACCCCCAAAACAATGAATTAATGGAAATAAAAATAAAAATAAATTTAAAATAATCTATTTATTTGACACTCTAGATACCAAATACATGTTTTTAAAGAAGAATGGCACAGTTTTTTATCTTTAATTAAAAACAAATTATCTTCAAAGTCTCTGTTTTTGAATGAAAATTTCATAAACTATTTTAATTTTATATTATACTGGTTTAATTTTATTTATACACATGATTAAAATTAGAAATGTTTTTAATTCATTCTTTATATGAGATTCTGAAATGGATTACTTGATATATTAATAAAAATATTGATAGAATAAATTTTTAAAAAATATTCAAAATGAATGGAATTTCCTTCCATCGTAAAAGTTCAATTCATTAAAAAAATTATTATATTCCAAGGTTATTTTGAAATAAAATATATTCCATAATATTTGAGAAAATATTATATATTTAGTAATTGATTTTAAATTGATTAGGTCATTTTCCTCACAAACTATTCCATGTGATCTATCTAATGTAATCTAATTGTAATTTGAAATATTTAGTTTCCACCTAAGTTTTACTATTGATATGATCCAATGATTACGTTCCTACACTTTATCTATATAGATTATTGTTATGGTGAAAATATTTTGATTAAATTAATTTCCTTTTCATGAATTATGATATGATAAATGTGTATGAAACATGTATCCTTATTCACAAGTTATGATACGATGAATCGTTTATAATCATTTATAACATATATGTATGATTTTTATAATGTGATGTACAGATCAAGAATTATAAATCCCCCAATTATTTGGGTAAATAAGGATATCTCATAGGATAAATAGTACTTCAATCTGGAGTTAACCTAGTTTAGTAAAGGACTCAGTCTAATATGGTAGTATTGGGAGTGGACCTTCAAAACTATGATGGTTTGGTGAGTAAACCTAGTCCACTTTTATAGTGTGGAAAACGAGTCTTGACTACTATGGAAACGATTCCCTATGATAATTTTTATTCAATAAATTAATTTATTATACCAATGTTATACTCTAATGGATTTAATTAATTATTTCCATTATGATTAATTTCTTATTATGTTCCATGATTTATGAAATCCCAAAATATTATAATCTATAGTAATAATGGTATAGTTTTGAAATTATATGGTTATGTTCTCATACACTAATGGTGATGTTAAAGTTAATTTATCATTAATATCACAAATGTTTACTAGTACTAATATTTTGATCACACCTTTTTTAGGTTTACTATAAACTAGTTAAAATGAAATTTATTATATATGATATGTATAAGTAGTGTTCTAATTATGAATTATATAGCTGTGATGATGAATTTTAGAATGAGTTTTTTTATGTATTCAATTTTATAAAAGAACAAGACTTATTCGATTTTTCCCTGGATAATTATGTTATGAAATGAATATTCATCTATTAAGATGTGATATCATTGTATGAAAATGATGAGTCACTATTGATGTGATCGGTAATTAGTAAAGGATAATGGGTCCATATCAATTATCACATAGAAAGAATTCATTATATAAATATATTTTTTCATCCTTCTGAATTTGAATATAAATCCATTGATTTCAAGTAGTAATGGGGTCATGATTACCTTCAAGGTAGTCATATAAAATTTAAGGATCGAAAACAAAAAATTTACATGGATTGATAGATTCTTATTGATATAAAAATGATATGAAAATAAATGTGATTATTTTTTCAAGATAAATAGTAAAGGACATAATATACCTCATCCCAACAATGAATCATAGTGAAGGAAAATATTGAGAATATTAATCTAAATTAATTTTTTTAAATCAATGAAGAATAAAAAATATATATTAATGATAGTATTTTTTCATCATACTTGAGTGGAAATTTTAATATTTTATAAATGTTAAATGTGTTGTTGATGGAAATATTAATTTTTGATATGATGTATATTTGAGCATTAATGGTAGTAACAATGTACATTTGTAAAAGGATGAAAAAAGATAAGAAAATTGATTCTTTTGGATGGGTAAAAATGTAATCTTATTAGTGTGAGTCAACATTATAACTATGGTATCATTTTTAATATTTCTAGAATGAGTTTCTAATAAAACCGAGTTTTGTAAAATCTCATGTTTGTGGAAATGGAATTAACTACAATTTATACTGGGTAGATAGTCATGAAAATTATAGTTTCATAACAATGCATGAATCAAAAAATTATTTCAATAGTATATTAAGTCACAGACACCAACAGAGCATTGAATACAACTCGTATATAAAATTTAGTGTGGATTTACCAAGTCCAAAGAGTGTCAATGAAAAGTCATATGATGCTTTCATGTTAGAAAAAATGATCAAAAATTTATATATTCCAAAATGTAAAGGCGAAAAATATATTACATTATATAGAAAAAAATAACATTTATAGTATGATGAATATGTCAAAATCAAATATAGAATTATATTTCATTTTTTATTTATAACTATAGAATATAGTATTTTTATGAAGTGGTATACTTTAAGAGAGTGAAAATGATATTTTCCTTAAAACTTAAATATTTTGGTCTAAAAATGGAATAAAACTTATTTCCATTGGGTTTTATAACTATATTATGAAAAATTACATAAATTATTATGTTTTATCCATGATAACACTAAAATAAAATTGTTTTTTGAGTGAATAATTCAGAATGAGAACATTATTTCCCAAAAAATACTTATTGATGTTGGAACACTATGAAACTATTGGGATGTGGATGAAAAATTTATAGATTATAATAATAATAAAAAAGTATTATTATAGAGGAAGAGTGGACCATATATTATATATGGTATTGGAAGAAACACTCATTGGATATTTTTTATATTGTGGATGTCCGTGCTACATTTGAAGCAACGAAGGAAATCATTTAATGTACGATGACATTAAAGAATAATGGTTTTTTATAGTATAATAAATAATGAGTAAGTTTTATAATTGATAAAAAAATATACTGGGTATAATAAATGATTTAAATGATCTCAAGGATATCAAGTAGATATATTTAAATAAAAATATAGATGAATAAATAATTACTTTTTCCATGAAGAAGAATAAGATGAAAACTGCATCAATAAAATTATCATATTTATAGAGTCTTGGGTGAGTGATGAATAATTTAAGGATGATATCAAATATGAAGTGTAATGGTAGAATACAAATTTACACATTAAAGGTTAACCTAAAATACCATTATAGATCCATCCAACATGAGTGGGGATAAACCTACCCCAACATAGTAAATGGTAATATTAAATATTATTCATAAGAGTCTATTATCAATAGTATAATCAACATCATTTATAGAAAATGAAAAAGGTTAAGCATTATATAAGTCCACAAAGGATTAACCTTACCAAAATGACAAAAAATAGGCTTGAGATCATATTAAAATACTGGAAAATCATAATATGATCATAACAATGTTTATCGTTAACAAGAACATTCATGATCATGATAATGATATCCAAAACAAGATGGGATTGTATTGTAAAATATATAAATATATTAAGGGAAATAATCTTGATGAATGACATGAATCATTATCCGAACTAGATTCAATTAGGAACTTTATTAATGTGAAAATTCTTAGAGGAGAAAATGTGTTTAGATGGATGCCAAACAAAAATTCAGAAATGGCTTTCTTGATAAGGAGTTCTACATTGAATATCTTGTGGGATTTATTATTGTAAATGATTAATAATTATATATATAATAAAGAAGTATCTATATGGTCTAGGGAAAGCACCACAAGCATGGAATTATTATTTAGATTCATATTTAAGGAAGTATAAATTAAAAATTAGTACTCTTGACCACAATATATATGTCAATATGTTAAAAGACTAATATTGTCTACTTCTTGTGTATTTGGGTGATAGTATTTTTTATCAATAAATTATGAATATATGTATATGTATTTTAATTAAATTAACTATAATTGGAATGTCCATGATTGCTGAAACATGATATTTTATGTGCCTTCTGGTGATAGAAAAATATAGAATAAACCATCATCTCTAAGTATGAGTATTCTTGATAACTACAAATTAAATTCAATATAAATGATGCGAATATAATATTTATTATACTTGTAATTGGAATAAATATTTGGAACAACTCGAATATGAAGTCTCTTGGTCGGAGTAGAATCTCAAGACTGGAGTGAATTGAGTTCGAAAATAAAATTTATATTGATTACATTATTATAAGGATATCCGAAATTTTGAAACCCCCTAATTAATTAAGGAAGTGTAGATATATGTGTCATGTTGGTCTATAGTTTTACCAAAGGGTGATTAGTCCTCAGGTGAATCTGTGTAAAACATAACTTCAACTTTTGAAACAAGTCAACTGAACTAAACATATACACACCCTAACAAAAACTATCTATCAAAGTCAAAGCAGAACAGTTTTATGTTTTAGGAGTTATAAGAAGAGGAAAATAGATAAAACATAGTATAAAAAATGTATTGATAATAGAGATGTAAAACAAGAGTATCAATATCAATCTGAGACATAATACTCTCCACAAGGGTATCACTTTCCACTAAGAAGTTTATATTGACAATAAACTTGATACACAACCTTTATCGGGCTTTACAATAGTTTTCATGAAATATTCCAGGGTTCACACCCTCTACCACAATTCATCATGGAAAAAACAAACAATACAGACCAAACATAGCATGTTGAAGATTTATACATTGGAAACAAGATGTGTAATGCCCCAACCCTAGTTAGCCATTTTCGGTGCCTTATTACATAACATTGGCATGATCACAAAAGGTCATGCCTCAAAAGAGAGATTAGTTAAGTAGCCTTGGAAACACTAGATACATTTGTAAGTATTACATTACATAATAATGTGAAAAACTACAATAACATAGTCTCCATAGTCCACACTCATATCCCTTCATACTATCCTTATAGGTCAGTCATAAAATACTTCTTCACATCCTAGGAAAAATAAAACATAGAAAGGGGTGTGCTCAGATGCTCAGTAAGGATAACAATATAGAAGAAACATTCATAAATAAGAATAAACATTTAAGGCAATGTATAACTAAAACAAAAGCCTATTAAACTTGAACTTCATCATAATATAGAAAAAATAAAATTAAATAATTCCATTTACTTATTCTCATGGATATTATACTAGTTGAATAATCACATGCAATATCAATAACCACTTTCATAATGATAGAATGCATAATAGCAGACTTTCATAACCACATAGTCAAGGCTTTGTTCCGAGACTACAAATAATATTTTGTCCAGGCCATGTTCCAAGACACTAGTTTGTCTCATGAGACATACCGATTCATCGAGGAGCTACAGTGGGGTCCACCCATCACATACTATGTCCAATGCATTCCTGATATGAAAAGGTTTAAACATAACATTTACATTCGTATTAAAACAGGAAGACAAAATGTCTGTACATTATCCCCAAAACATGAATGGTATGAAATAACACATCCACAGTCAAACCTATCACATAAACATCAATACAATATGAATGTATTGTATCATAATAAATCAACTTCAAATATACTTAAAATCCATCAAAGGATGTTGACATAGATGAAATGAAAACTTTTTTAGAGAAATACCTCTTTATATTTTGAAATAATTTAAAATCATGTAATTATAAAAGATAAAATATATATTTGAAAATATTTTTATAATATTGTATGGGAAGATTTGATGATGTCATAATGGCAGAAAATAGGTGCACCCACCGTATAAGTTAAAAAAATACATTTTTACCTTAATTTTGTCAAAAAGGTTATAAAGGACCTTGTTTGGAAAATGACGGAAGGATTCATTTATAAACATCTTATAAAAGTAAAACAAGGGTATAAATGACTTTAACCCATAATCTATTAAATAATAAGAATGTTTTGAAATACATTTTTAAGAAACATTGATGTGGATGATAAAGAGATCCAAGTTGAAAATTACGTATAAACAACCTCGGATAATGAACAGATTGTATAATTAACCCATACCATGTACTTTTTCTTGGTTGAGGGTAGGTTAACCTCCTGTATAATTGTTAAATCATTGTTATTAAATTATACAAGAATCATATACATAAATATGATATCATATATTATCTTCTAATATTTCTTTGTTAATAATATTTTAGTATTGTCATCGTTTCGGGGGTTAACATACTCGTATTCTCTTATATGTTTGGTTACATAAGCCGTGATTTTTATGGGTAGGTTGTATATTTTTCATATACATAATGATATCAAGTACTTAAACATTATATCTAATCATCAAATTAAAATTGTTCTTCAATGAATATGATGGGGCATTAATCTCATCGCGTTCATGGAGACGGTAGTTCGTACGTACGCACGAGAAACAATATCATTATTTTGATATTAAAATCGTATATAATTGGATGTTATATCATATATAAATAAAAATTATAATGTTATATTTATTATCATTTATACTCATTATTGTACCCATAAAAATGATGAAATGTTTGAATAACAAACTACACCAAGACGTGGACACGGTAAGCCGTACGTACGCACGTGTGGTGACTTTTTCATTCATAGGATGGATAAAAAACTAATATGATTGTACCATATTTATAATAACATTAGAGTATATATAAGATACTGGAGTTATTATTTTATAAAAGAAACAACATGGAAATAAGTAGTGGAAGAAGAAAAGAACTTGAAAGATAGTGGTGAAATTATTACCTCTTCTTCGGGTTCTTCCTTTTGATTTGATCAACAGGGCTCATTAGGTAGGCATTCTGACTAAATTAATGCCTCTAGGATGAATGGATAATAGTTTATAGGATATTTGGGCAGATTTTTGCCGAGAAAAAAGGTAGTGAAGTTGTGAATTTAAGGAAAGGGGGAGAGCCCTTTTATAAGAGGGGTGAGGGGCACCTTAGGAAAAGCTAGAAGTATTATTTTATAATAAAATAAATTTTAGTTTATAATTGCTCTAAAGTGTATTATTTAACGTATAAGGCGTGGATGGGTCTAGAACCGCTCAAACAATATGTTTTAGACAGGTTTAGATCACTATATTATCTTTATCTTTTAGATTTAACTACTAGGTAAATAGTTTAACATTTACCATGTTTCATTGCATTTTTATATAAAATGGTTAATAAACATACTATATACATCCATGCGGAGAACAAGAGGTTAATTAATGATACATATATCATTAAATGAGTTTTTTGGATGAACCTTATATTTTTAGGAATTGAATATCAATTAATAATATAATATTTGTTTTAAAAACGCTTTTCTGTCAATTTTGACACTATTTTGTATTTTGTTTTTGCTAAATTCATAACATAATTATTAATTCGAAATAAATCATATATCCTACCCAAACATGTCATATTAGCCTATAAAATTAGTTTAATTCATAAAAAGTCTAAAATTACGTTTATTTGGATATTTATAATATCCATTATTTTAATATTTAATTAATTAGGTAATTACAACATAATCATTGAGTCATAAATAATTTAAATTATATAATGTATAAAAAATATAAATAAAATACCCTAATGGAGTAAATCCTATTATATTTCTAATGAATATTTATAGTCAAATATAACATATGTATAACCCTATATTAAAATATATTTAGTTATTAAACGTTGATTTTGACTCTTTTAACTCTTCTTTAAATAAAATAATAATAAGTGTCCTAATCTAATACATGTGGACCAAATAGGTTCATATTTTATTAATATGGTTTATTTTGCCGAATTATACTTATAAAATAGAATTTTGACATGTGATAGGGTAATAATAATATCATTTTTACGCTTAATTACCCTATTTACTTTTAACCATGGTAAATAAAAGAAAAAAATTACTATTCACCAAAAATTATTTTCATCTCATTGAACCACATTTTACTTACTGATATAAACTATGTCTCTTGGATTTTTTCAATTCCCATCACAGAAGCGTTAAAATTAAGTTTAATGTGAATTCGCAACTTCTCCTAGTAGTTTTGTAAAATGGTGAAAAGTTCAATAAAAGTTTTATATATCTAAAATTATTATAAACTGAGTCCAAAAATTACATTGAACATATTGGTATTATATATATATTTTGACCTAAAATAAATTGTAATGAAATAAATAATGATTTAAATAAACATTCGGTTTTAAACTATAAAATAGTGTTTTTCACTATTCCTCAAAAATTTAGTGTTTTCAGAAAAATACCAAAATTTCAAACTAAGCTAATTTGGATATTCCAAATCCAAAAATGAAGTCCATTATAAAAGATAAAATTTAAAAAAATTCAAAATGTGGGTATTACTATTCATAACGGCTAGTTTGAGTGGTTGTGGTGTGTTAGAACTCAATGTTGCGTAAATCACACGCTATTATATTATTCAAAGAGAAGCGTACCGTGGAAGCTTGGGTTGTTACATTCTCCCCTGCATCAAATAATATCATCTTCGACATTTCTAGAATATTACCGCATAAAAAGATTTGGTAGGTTCTTCATCATAAGTTCCTTGGGTTCCCATGTTGCCTCTTCCCTCTTATGGTTTCTCCATAGAACTTTTACCAGAGGAGTCGTCCGGTTTCTCAGCACTTGTTCTCTTGTATCATTAATCTTGACATGCTCTTCACAATAAGATAGATCAGGTTCCAGTTCAAATTCCTCATAAGTGAGTACACGCAGTGGGTCTGGAATGTATTTTCTCAATAGTGATACATGGAACACATCGTGAACTTTGGGTAGATTTGGGTACATTTCTGAATGATAAGCTACCATCCCAATTCATTCTTGAATGTCGAAAGGTCCAATGTACTAGGGACTCAATTTACCTTTCATACTGAATCTTATAACTCCCTTCCATGGAGATACCTTTAAGAAAACATGATCTCTTACCTGAAATTCAAAATCATTCTTTCGGTTATCGACATAGCTCTTCTGCCTACTTTGTGCTGCTTTGATGTGGGATTGGATTACCTTCAACATTTACATCATTTCCTCAAAAAGTTCAAGGCCTACAAGTTTTCATTCACCAACATCATCCCAACATGTTGGTGTGCGACATCTCTTTCCATATAACACTTCATATGGTGCCATATTAATACATGAATGGGAGCTATTGTTATAGGAAAAATATACCAAAGGTAAATATTCATCCCAGATACCCTGAAAGTCATGTGAGAAGGATATCAACATGTATTCTAAGGGTTGAGTAGTTCGTTCTGATTGTCCATCTATTTGAGGGTGGTAGGCAGTGCTCAAACGATGTTCAGTATCCAGGGATTTCTAAAGACTTTTCCTAAATCTTGAAGTCAAACGGGGATCACGATGAGTAACAATTGATAGAGGTACTCCATGAAGTCTCACAACTTCATTAGTATATAGTCTTGCTAGACATTCAAGTGGTATATCTTCTCTTATAGCAATAAAATGTTCGGACTTGGTAAGACGATCAACAATGACCCAAATTGCATCGTTCCTTCTAAGATTCTTTGGTAGTCCGATGACAATGTCCACCGTAATATTATCCCATTTCCACTCAGGTATGGGAAGAGGTTGCATAACTCCTCCATGATGTTGCCTTCCACCTTTCGCTTGTTGACAAACTATACACCATGACACAAAATTAGCAATTTCCCTCATCATTTTGACCCACCCAAAATGTTCCTTCAAATCGCTATACATCATAGTTCTACCAGGGTGTATAGAGAAATTGGAACTATGAGCATCATCGAAAAATTATTTTTTTAGATCAGGTATGTCGGGAAAACAAATTCTCTTCACAAATTTCAAAATTCCATCTTAATACACGAAGTCAATCAATCTCCATTCATTCACAACATTAATATTCTTTTAAAACTCTTCATCATCAGTCTGAGAACTCTTTATCCTTTGTAGTAAGGATGGTTTGGCAACCATTTGAAAAACTATCTATTTATCACCTTACATGGTAATTCCTATATCGATCTTCACTAGATCCATGAAAATAGGATCCCTTTCAACTCTCATCTTGTTCAAAACTCCATGATTTTTTCTTCTCAAAGCATATTCCGCCTTATTTTCCTTCCTCGGGTGGTAGAATATGGTGCAATCATAATACTTGAGTTATTCAAGCCATTTCCTTTTCCTCATGTTGAGTTCTTTCTGTGAGAAAATATAATTCATACTCTTTTGATCTATATATATCTCACATTTTTCACAATAGAGATAATGTCTCTATATCTTCAAAGAAAATATTACAACTGCAAACTCAAGATAATGAGTAGTATAGTTTTTCTCATGAAGTTTTAGCTTTTGTGATGCATAGGCAATAACCCTATCATTCTGTATAATGACACAACCAAGACCTTTCTTTGAAGCATCACAATAAATAACATACCCATAATATCCCGATGGTAGAGTCAAGATTGGATCATTGACTAATATTCTCTTCAGTTCATAGAAACATTATTCACACTCTTTTTTCAAAAAAAATTTAACCCTTTTACGTGTGCGCTTCATTAATGGGTTAGACAATCGGTCAAAATTCTTGACTAAACATCTATAATGACCTTCTAAACCAAAAAAACTGCGTACCTCAGTTATACTAATCAGTGTTGTCCATTCTTGGATTTCTCTTTTCTAAGATGGATCAAAGATGATTCTATCCTTAGAGACAATATCGCCATGAAAAGAAATCTCTTGAAGCCAAAATTCACACTTGCTAAACATCCCATATATTTCATGTCTTCTATGGGTCTTTAGAATAATGTGCAAGTGGTTTTCTTGATCCTCGTAGCTTTTGGAGTATACCAAGATATAATCAATAAACACCACTATACATTCATCAAGATATTCCACGAAAACCTTGTTCATTAGATCAATGAAAACAGAGGGTGCATTAGTCATCCCAAAAGGCATTACTGTAAACTCACAATGCCTGTTCCTGGTTCAAAATGTTGTTTTCGGAATTCCTTCTTACCACACAAATGTTGATATCCAGATCAAAGATCAATCATCGAAAAGTACTATGCTCCATGAATTAGGTTAATAAATCATCAATGCGGGGTAGGGGATTTCATGAACTAAGCTGGGTCGCCATCCAACCCGGTCCGCGCCAAGCTCCAAGGGGTGTTCCCGATCCCCACAGGCTAGCACAAGTGACCGGGTATCAAAACTATCACATGGGAATGATTTAACCAAAATGTTAAACACAAAATAACTAATATGATAAACAAACCAAAACTGAAAAAACTGAAAACCATACTAAAATCAAAATCAAAGGTTTACATCTAGAACCAACATCCAAAAAAAATACACGACAACAAAAGAAACTAAAACTCCAACTAAAACCTCCAAATACACAGAGCGGTAAAGCATCGACACACCTCAACACCAACCTGCATGAGAATAACATCAACACCCAAAACCACCATCACTGAGCACGATGTCAAAATCTGGAATACACAAGAAACAAAGTCTACATACACCGAAGGGTGTATGTAGGGTGTGAGCCAAAAGCCCAGTAGAACGTCACTAAATAAAAAGGTTCAATGTATAAACATTAAGTGAAAAATACATTTGCAGGATAAATAAACGAAAGGATATCAAAGCTTAAACAAATTGAAAGAAATAGTTTCTATAAAGAAAACACTTTTAAAGAAAACAACTTAAATAAATTTAAACACCCTTGCATATAAGAAAAACACAAACCTTCACAAAAACCCAAAAGATGCATTGTAACCCGACGGTGAGTGTATATTAGTCCAGGAGCACCAAAAGTGGGAGATTCCCTATAGGTACCAGCAAAAGGAATGGTACCCTAGAACATCGTGTCTCGGTGAACAGTAGTATAAGAATCACAGCAAAATACGTTCTCGTCCACGAGCCACTAGTGGGGCAACACATCCATAAACTAGTGGTCTCCAACCATCATCCAATGTTTAGTTAGTGTTGAAATCATCAAACCAGCTTTGTGAAACTAGGCCAGAGCCGCTTCTGAATCACTAGCACGCTAAATCTAGTTTGTTGACCTAGTACCCATGCTTCACCTTTTGTGCTCAAGATGTTCTAATTTCACATTTCATGTCAAACTTAGAAAAATAAAGCATCAGGGTGTTTCGTAAATCTAAAACCACGCATTCACTCACAAAAAACCATTTGTCAATGTACGCATTCCAAAATACATTACCAAACTCAATTATAACAATTTCTGCACTGCTAATAATTTTTTATTGAAAACATATTAACTTTTTATCGTTAATAATTTTATGAAATCATCTTAAATTTTTTTGTAAACAATTTTGTAATAAAAAACAACATAAAACGTCTTTAAGATACAAAACCTAATCAACCCTCCTTTCTAGCCAATCATACTCGACACCACACCAAAAACACAACCCACACCACTTGCATCAATTAATGACCCAACCACACTGTTAAAAAAACATTTTTTCTGATTAAACAAAACACTAGGAATTTTATCCAGAAATTCCAGAAGATAAAACATGACTTTAATCACCAAAGACCCGCTCTAATTACCTTTGAAAAAAATTCATATGAAAGCTACCCCAAAACATAAACTGCGCACCTTGAGCATTTTCACAAAAAAAATAGACACAAAATTTATTAAACACTAGGAGACCGCTCAACAATGGTTTTAACAGAAACAACATACTCAACCAAAACAACACCTTCACTTATAACCAAGCACATTCAACACTATTCCTAAAACAAAATTAACACCACTTTCACTAATGAAAAGAAAAATGCACATATTATAAAACACTATCAATTGACTAAAGAAAAGATTTCATCCGATGAACGCACCCGCCCATATAAACATACTACCAAAAAAAATTTAACACATGAAAAACATCAAGAAGGCCAAATTATCACACAGTATAATTAATCAAAGAACATCATAAATTAACAAAGCTTGAAAATTAATTCATTAAATAATTTTTAAACATGGAACCACCTACCTTGGGTGTTGAAAACCCCAAAACCCGATGCGAAATGTCAATCACATGCAATTATCACCAAAAAATTCCTAGATTAAACCATAAAACAAGAATTAAAACGAAAAACACCCCACATAAACAAGGATCAAAACCCTAGATATGAGGATGAGGGTTTACCCGATGCGGAGAGGGAGAGGCGGCGATGCTAAGAGGGTTTGACATGGGTGGTGCACGACTAAGAGAAGACCGGTGAGGGTGGTTGTCCATCGAGGTGAAGAGGGCAGGTCCGAACAAATGGAGGCGGGGCATCGGCCGAGTGCAGAGGGGAAGATTCGGCAGCAAGGTGCAGCATGCAGGCGGTTGAGGCGCGATTCCGAGCAGGCAGGGGTAGGGGGGATCGCGATGGGCTGAGGGTGCGCCGGTAAGGGCGCTGTCGGGAGGGAAGAGGGGGAGGGTCAGCAAGGGTAACAATGTGAGTAGAACTTTGGGAGGAGGGAAGCCTTCGACTAGGGAAGAAAAAAAATGGGGGAAGGGGGGGAGCTAGGTCACAACACAAGAGGGAAAGAAATAAAGAAAAAATGAATAAAAAGAAAACTAAATAAAAACCAAAAACAAAATCGAAACCAATAATAATAATAATTTTAATTATATTATTAATAACCTAATTAAAAAATTAATAAAAAGAATAATAATAAAAATAAAAATCTTATTGTTATTATTTTTATTGTTATTATTTGAACTCATAATTCATTTTATTCTTCGAATTTTATTTTCAGCTAACTACCTTATTCATATAATTAAATTTTATTTATTTATCAATAATAATTTTTGTTTAATTATTTTAATTCCAAGAAGGCATGAAGAGAACCGAGCGAGGCCGCGCGGGGACCCCAGAAAGGTCACGCGGTTTCGACAGCGGCACGCTAAATGCCGTAAAGGCCGAAAAGTGAATTTCTAAATAAGAGTTCAAAAATTTTAGTCGGGTTTCACCCAGACTCCCCGATTATAAGAAAAATTGATAAAATAATTAATGTAAGAGAGGCGGGTGTGACAATTCTCCCCACCATAAATATTTCTGTCCCAAGAATGCCACAACTAAAACCAAACCCCAAAGCAGAAAACCACACTCCCTTAAGGTTCAACGGGGATCCCCACAAACATCATGCAAAGAGAGGAAAAATTATTGTGCTCAGAGAGAGTGACTCAATGAAAACATAAAGAAACTCGTAAAATGACTTTATGATATGTGTCGCCTTCTCCAAAAAGCTAGAACACCTCCATTTGACTGATCAAGGAAAATAACTCTCGCACTCACGAAAACTAAATTCACAAGATGAAACATCTCAATTTCTATTAAACGAAAACCAAAACATTTGGCTTGAATGAATAAACAAGTTCAACCATGTCCAAGGAGAAATATTATCACCTATCACCAGTCATCTCTAGGAACATAACTAAATGGTCAACATGGGGAAAGCTCGAAGGGGCTCCCCACCATTATAAATTTACCAAAATCTGCGACGTGATTGAAAAAATGTCACGAGGAGGCCTGGATGGACTCCCCACCATTAAGTAGAATGGCTAACCCAATTAAATCCAAAGAATTTTGAGTGACACCCGACGTGGGTCTCAACACCATTAGAGCAGACATAAGATACAAAACCTGGAAATTTTTCCCGACGGTGACCAAGAACCCCACCAAAATGGGCGGGGAGGGTCGGGCCCATCTACCTGGTGTCAAAACTATGACAAGACACAGACCAACATCTTCAAATCCCTGGATGAGAATTATCCAAATTTGAGAATGATTTACCCACAGACTCCCATACAGACCACCAAAAGAAATTAAATTCAGTGGGATGCTACCCTAAAAACATAAAGATAACGAGACGACCACACCTCCTCATAGCCACGAGAAGCCTCACGCACCTAGGTGGGTCGTCAGAAAGGAATAACCACTGAAGACAATTTAATCCTCCTTCACCTTCGGTACATATGACAGAAATAAGGTTGGGTTCCCATACACTCTTGGGTTTCCTGACCACACACCAGATTCACTCGGAGGCCTATGGCAGGATCCCTGCTGTTTGTAGCATCTCCTGCCTCGCAGTCAATTATTGAAGACTCCCGAACGGAGCTTACCCTTTTGGTGTCACATGCATCCACACTGCAACCAAAGAAGAACCATAAAACATGACACATTACAGCATCCGAATAATCATACACTAAATATTCACCAACACTAGAGCTAAAATAGTGCATGTACATCACCCTTTATCACACTGAATGAGAACACGACACCCCAAATCATCACCTAAACATGAAAATTGTTGTAGACAGTAAAATTATTTGGAGAGGGACTTCAAATCGAGTCTTAAACAACACGTGATTCTTGTAATCGACCGTACCATCCCCATGTGACTCGGTCAACCACACTAGTAGCGTAACGTAGACCCTTTATTAAACGAAACCAAGGAAAGACCAATGGTCATTTAGAATAGTGGTAAGCACCGACCACTCCAGTCTTCTTCCACCTTTCCCCAATGGAATCTCCATCACCGTTTCCAAATAGAACTTCCAAATTAATGAGGTCAAACATCACCCTTCACTTTCAAGGAGAACTCACAGTGCAAGACATCACCAAACATGACCCTTGCAGCCTATGAAAATACTACAAATGCCTTCAAGACACTGGTCAACACTGATAATTCTGAATCACATTCACCCTTCCCCATTGGAATTCCTTTCTCCATTTCTAGGGGGTACCATCAAACATGATAGTTCCAACCTTCGTACCCAACGAGTCAGATACTCAGTAGAACAAAACTCCCTTAAACTCCCCTCACATTTGTCATCCCGCTGCAAGAGGATCCACTTAGTTGTAAAAAGGAGAGGTGGGTTCAATTCTAGAATCCAAGAAGAGATTCCTCTAATCCACTGGAGGGCCGACCAACAACGAATTGCATGTGTCCCCACTTCAATCACATGTCAACAGTTTATGGGGCATACACTAGTCAATAAAAAAACCATGGACCCAACAAAACTGGTCCAATGGTCAAGACATACCACAAGAAAACCCCAAACATGTATGGGGAACCACTGCAAGGGCCTCCCAATGAACTTTTCATAAGAATTAACTAACTACGTGCTTGCATACAAAATTACAAATAAGAATTCAAAATTAAAACACAAATCAGTCAAAAGGGATCCTCATCCCAAAATGCCTCACATCCAAAATTTCATAGAAACAAGGGCACGCCATACAATAACTAGTTGTTAGCACACTGAATTTTCATTTAAAAAAACCTTTTGAAAATAATCAAACATAGTGGAATGTACAAACACCAATGGTGTCCCATGGGCCTCACACATTCTTGTTCTCATGCCACACTGGCACCCACCTCATATCCATCCATGCACTCATCCGCTCATGCCATTAACCCTTTCTCTTTCGATATACGCTCATTCATGTGGTTTCCCATGATAACACCAATAATCAAAACCAAACCATTCCATTTTATTCAAAACCGAACATTCAACCCACACTTTTCAAACCTTACACATCATTTCATTTTTAAAGTTCTTCATTTGAAAAAAATTCCTAAGACAAAAACATTTTTACTTATACTCCAAATTTCCACAATTCCAAAACAAAGAGATTAGGGACAATGAAAGAAGAAACTAGTGTCAATAGTTGACTAGGACATATGGTTGGCAGCCATACGCCAATCACACCACTCTCATTGAGAGTATTCTAGGTTAGCGTCTACGACTCTACATGGATTTCCAGACCCTACGATCTCACTGGGACCAATTACCCCAATCCTTTTTCATTTCCCCTAAACAAGATTAATCATGAGGACCAATGACTCAATAGACCTCAACTTACCTAGGTAACTCGAGTCCCACCATGAGGTGTGATGGTCAGGCACCTTACTCGTAACCAGAACGTCGAGTTCCAACAACCTTAATGTTGGTATACATTGACTCTATCCCAAAAGAAAAATACCCAAGGAGTAAGCCTCCTCCGATACCATTTTTTCACCAACCAGGCCGGGTCACCGTCCGACCCAGTGCCCGACCCGGTCTGTGACATGGTCCGAAGGGCATTCCCGATCCCCACAGACTGGCACAAGTGCCTAGGTATCAAAACTAGCACATGGGAATGATTTTACCAAAATAGTAAACACAAAATAACTAATAAGATAAACAAACCAATACTGAAAAGAAACAGAAAACCAAACAAAATTCAAATTTAATGGTATACATCTTGAACCAACATCCAAAAAAATAAATGAAAACAAAAGAAACTAAAACTCCAAATCAAACCTCCAAATTACTAGAGTGGTAAAGCATCCACATGCCTCAACACCAACCTACACAAGAAGACCATAGCTGAGCACGATGTCACAACCTGGAATACACAAGAAACAAAGTCTACATACACCCAAAGGATTATGTAGGGTGTGAGCCAAAATCAAAGTAGGACTTCACCCAATAAAAGGGTTCCTCATATAAAAATTAAATGAAAAATATATTTTTAGGCTCAATAAATGAAAGTACACCAATGATTAAATAAATTTAAAGAAATAGTTTCTATAAAGAATACACTTTTAAAGAAAACAACATAAATAAAAGAAAACACCCTTGTATATAAGAAAAACCCAAACCTTCACAAAAACCCAAAAGCTACACCATATGTCGACGGTGAGGGTATAGTAGTCCAGGAGCACCAAAAGTGGGGGAGGCCTTATATGTACCAGTAAAAGGAATGGGACCCTAGAACATCGCGTCTCGGTGAATTGTATTATTGGAATCACAACAAAATATGTTCTCGTGCATGAGCCACTAGTAGGGAAACACATCCATAACCTAGTGGTTTCCAACCATCATCCTATGTTTATTTAGTTTTGTAATCGTCAAACCAGCAAAGTGAAACCAGGATATAGACGCTTTCGAATCACTAGCACACTAGATTTAGTCCGCCCACCTTGTACCCAGGTTTCCCCTTTTATGGTCAAGATATTACAATTTCACATTTCATGTCAAACTCAGACAAATAAAGCAACAAGGTGTTACATAAATCCAACACCACACTTTCACACACACAGAAAACCATTTATCGAAGTACGCATGCTATAAGACTTTACCCAACTCAATTAAAATATTTTTTACACTTCTAATAATTTTTTATTAAAAACATATTAAATTTTTATCGTTAAAAATTTTATAAAATCATATTAATTTTTTTTGTAAAAAAATTATTTAAAAGAACATAACATGGCTTTAATAAGCAAAACCAACTCAACCCTCTTCCCTTACCAAATATACCTGATACCACACCAAAAACATAACCCACACCAATTTCATCAATTAATGACCCAACCGCTCTATTAAAAAAACGTTATTAACGATTAAACAAAACACTAGATATTTTATTATGATAATCCAGAAGATAAAACATGACATTAAACACCAAAGACCCACTCAAATCCCCTTCAGAAAAAATGCATATGAAAGATACACCAGAACAGAAACTGTGCACCTTACATATTCTGACAAAAAAATAAACGCAGAATTTATTAAACACTAGGAGATGGCTCTGCAATGGTTTTCACAGAAACAACCTACTCAACCAACACAACACCTTCACTTATGACGAATCACATACAACGCTTTTTCAAAAACACAAATAACACCACATTCATAAATTTAAAGCTAACTGAACTTATTATAAAACACTTAAAATTGACTAAAGATAAGATTTCAGCCGATGAATGCACCCGCCCATATAAACATACTTCCAAACAAATTTTAACACATGAAAAACATCAAGAAGACAAAATTTGCACCCAAAATAATTAATCAAAGAACATTATAAATTAACTAATCTAGAAAATTAATTCATTAAATAATGTTTAAACAAGGAACCACCTACCTCGGGTGTTGAAAACTCCAAAACCCGGTGCGAAACTTTAATCACATGAAATTCTCACCAAAAAAATCGTACAGTAAACCATAAAACAAGAATTGAAATGAGAAACACCTCACATAAACAAGGATAAAAAACATAGATATGAGGATGAGGGTTTACCATGTACGAAGAGGGATAGGCAGTGACACTAAGTGGGTTTGACAGGGGTGGCGTGCGGGTCAGAGAAGACCAGTGAGGGTGGTTTTCCATTGAGGTTGAGAGGGCATGTCCGAATAGAGGGAGGTGGGGCATCGGCCAAGTGAAGAGGGGAATATTTTCCAGTGAGGTGCAGCGTGCAGGCGGGTGCTGCGCGATTCCGAGCTGGCCGGGGTAGGGAGGTCGCGACGGGATAAGGGTACGCCAGCAAGGGCTCCGCCTGGAGGGAAGAGGAGGAGAGTCGGCAACGGGAATAGAACGAGCAGAACTGAGGGAGGGGGGATGCCTTCGACTGGGGATGAAAAAAATGGGGGAAGGGGGGAGGTAGGTCACGATGCAAGAGGGGGAAAATTAAAAAGGAATAAAAGGAATAAAAAAATACTAAATAAAAACTGAAAACAAAAAAAACCAATAATAATAATAATTTTAATGATATTCTTAATAACATAATAAAAACATTAATAAAAAGAATAATAATAAAAAAATTAATAATAATAATATTATTATTATTAGAACTCATAATTAATTTTATCCTTCCCATTTTATTTTTTGCTAACTACATTATTCATCTAATTAAATTTTATTTCTTTATCAATAATTATTTTTGTTTAATGAGTTTCACACCAAGAAGGAGTGCAGAGAACCGAGCGAGGCTTCACGGTGTCCCAAGAAAGGTCACACGGTTTTGACAGCAGCGTGCTGAATGCCGTAAAGGCCAAAAAGTGTGTTTCTAAATAATAATTCAAAAATTTAAGTCTGGTTTCACCCAGACTCCCCCGGTACCAAGAAAATTTGATAAAATAATTAATGTAAAAGAGGCGGGTGTGACAGGGGATCCCTTTTCTGTATTGATATAGCATTGATATCCCTATAGTCAATACCCAACCTTATAGATCCATTTTATTTTTATCAAAAAGGACAGGGGCTCCCCATGGAGAAAGAGTAGGTCGAATAAATCATATATTACTCAATTCCATTTGTTTTTTCTTTAGTTCCACTAATTCCACAGTGGAAATTATATAAGGGGTCTTCAATAATGTCCATGAACTATGAATTAAGTTAATAGAAAACTCAATTTTTCATTCTGGAGGATGTCTAGGTAAATCATCTAAAAAAACATCAACATATTCTTTCACAATAGGTACATCCTCTATTCGAACATTATCTTCCTCGCCCACAGTTATTTCATTATCTTCCACCTCAATAATTGAATTTAGTTGAGCTATTGGGGGTGGATCTAGGTATGAATTAAGTGGTAACGTTTCTACTCAAATGGTAAGGTACTCCTTATCATCATCAAAAATTGTAACCTCTTTCTTCTTATAATAAATGTTTTGCATCATGGTCTAAAAGCCAATCCATACCGAGGATTATATCAAATTCCATCATGGGTATGATGGTGAGATCATCAGATAAATAACGTATATATGCCTTCATGGGAACTGATTCAAAAATTGTTGTTGTAATGATACTTCCCTTAAAAGTTTTGACTGACAAATACCATGTTAAATAAAATTGAAAATATCAAATTTTCTTAGCAAACTGGGATGATATGAAACAATGATACCATCAAGAATAAAATTATGCATTGGATAAACTTGAGTAAACCATTAAATTACCTGCCACCACGTCTTTAATAGCTTCATCCTCAGCAGTATTTATCGCATAAGCTTGGCCTTGATTTTCTGGCCTTTTCTGAGGTAACGTTCCATGACTCCTAGGACATTCATTTTCATAATGTCCCATCTCCATGAAATTATAGCATTGAACATCTATAGACTCATTATTCCCCTTCCAATCATGATCTTGGTGGCCTTTTTCACCACACTTGTAATAGACTCCCATTCCATTCAGGCATGTACCAAGGTGTTTCTTCCCACATTTACTGCAGGATGGAAATTCAACATTTCCCTTATTCCCCTCATTTATATTTCTAGAGGGATCAACAGATCTTTTCTTCTCTTGATTTTCTTTAAAGTCATAAGACTTAGAGAATTCCTTTTCTGTCTTGATAGCACATGAGAAAATATCTTCGTACGATGAGAAGGATTGTGAGACTAATGCTTGACAGAGAAATGGTTTTATCCAATCAAATAAATAATCAATCATACTTCTCAGGCTACATATATAATCTGCAGCATGCCTTACAGACCATGTAGTGTTAGATTCATACTTTGCAAGATTCTTGTCTTCCTTTTTCATCATACATATAAATTATCTTACCATATCTGCTTGATGGCAATGAGGAAAGTATTTTTCAATGAAAATTTCTTTAATCTCCCTCCATTCCAAACTTGATACTTCTTCATCTTCCTTTGTGATTTTTATCAATTACCACCATTAATCTGCTTCTCTAGTGAGGCGATAAACTAACATGACAGCATCTTCCCTTTCACTACTCCCCAAAGCCTAAAATAATTTCTCTAGGGAACTTGTCCATTGCTAAGATACCAATGGATTTGTGATCCCATTGAATGTTGGTGGTTTTTTCCACATGAAGCGATCTAACATTGACCATCCACGTTGTGGATCAAGGTGCTCCATACAGGTAAGGTTGTTATTAATAACTTGAGTGAGTTGTCCCAGTATAGTGATAAGCTGATCAGCACCAGTTGTATCATCGGCTCCACTATAATTATCTTGAGTAGGAGGAAAATCCCTACATGGAGTTCATGCATTGATATGGTTTCCATTCCTTCCACTAGGTTCCATTTCTAAACAATGGAATACACTATACTAGTTTATGAATCTCAATACATAAATCCCAACATGTAAAAAACATAACATAAATTGAACAGTTTATGGATATAATCAATAATCATAAAAAAATATCATTGAGGAAGTATATACTCATAAACACTTCATAATGGTTTGTAACTAAAATGTGAATTATCCAAAGCATGTCACCATGGAGCTTCGTAACCAAGAGTACAGCAAGGCCCGTTGTCGTGCACCTGTTCCTGTTAGACTCTAGAACAATGTAGTGTTTTCAGGTTTTACCCCTAGGTACATCTATTCTAGAGCCGCCTCTACCTACTCGTATCTATATAGGGATGTATTTCTAGGAAATCTCACAAAATATCTACAATACCAAAATTTTATTAAGTTCTTCTATACTAATCCAAAAAGTCTATCATAGGGCTATGTTCTTTAATCAGAGTTTACATAAATCTAGTTTCCAAGGTTTTTACTAAACCTCCTCTGATACCAACTGTAACGCCTGACCCCAGTTTCCAAGTGTTGGTGAATTATTACATAACACTGGCATGATTACAAAAGATCATGTCTCAAAAGACCGATTAGTTTAGTAGCCTTGGAAACACTAGATACATTCAGAAGTCTTGCATTACATCAGAAAGTGAAAACTTAAAACAACTTATTCTCCATAATCTACAATCATATCACCTCAGACTATCCCAACAAGTCAGTCATAAAATACTTCTTCACATCCTGGGAAAAATAAAACATAGAAATGGGTGAGCTCAGATGCTCAGTATGGATAACAATATAGCAGAAACTTTCATAAATAAGCATAAACATTTAAGAAAATGTATAAATAAAACAAATTCGTTTTAAACATAAACTTTAGCATAATATGGAAAAAATAAAACGAAATAATTCCATTTAGATATTCTCCTGAATATTCTACTAGTCGAATAATCACATGCAATATAAATAACCACTTTCATAATGATGGAATGCATAATGTCAGACTTTAATAACCACATAGTCAAGCCCTTGTGCCAAGACTACAAATAATATTTTGTCAAGGCCTTGTGCAAAGACACTAGTTTGTCTCATGAGACCTACCGATGCATCGAGGAACTATAGCGGCCTCCACCCTTAAAATACTATGTCCAATTCATTTCTCAAATGAAAAGTAGTAAACATAACATAAACATTCCTATTAAAAATGGCATACAAAATGTCAATATTTTATCCATAAAACATGAATGTTATGAAATAACACATCCACATTCAAACCTACCACAAAACCTCCAATACCATATGGAAGTTTTGTATCATAATAAATCAACTTACAAAACTTAAAATCCATCAATGGATGTTGACATAGATGAAATCAAAACCTTTTTAGAGAAATATCTCATTATATTTGCAAATCATTTAAAAGTCACGTAATTATAAAAGAAAACATTTATATTTGAAAATACTGTTATAATAATGTAAGAGAAGCTTTGATGATGTCATAGTGGGGGAAAATAGCCGCACCCACTGTATAAGTTATAAAAAGACATTCTTACCTTAAATTTGTCGAAAAGTTTATAAAGGAACATGATTGGAAAATGATAGAAATATTCCTTTATGAACATCTTATAAAAGTCAAAAAAGGGTATAAATGACATTAACCCATAGTCTATTAAATATTTATAATGTTTTGTAATACATTTTTAAGAAACATGTATGTGGATGATAAAGAGGTCCCAGTAGAAAATTACGTATAAACATCCTCGAATAATAAAGATCTTGTAGAATTAACCCTTACCTTGTAATTTTCATTGGTTGAGGGTAGGTTAACCTCTTGTATAATAGTTGAATCATTTTTTTAAATTATACAAGAATCATATACATATATATGATATCATATAAGATCTTCTAATATTTATTTGTTAATAATATTTTAGTATTATAGTTGTTTCATGTGTTAACTTACATGTTTTCTCTTATATGTTTTATTACATATGATGTATTTGTTATGGGTAGGTTGTATATTATTCATATACATAATGATATCAAGTCCTTATACATTATTTTTAATCATCAAATTAAAATTATTCTGGAATGGATATGATGGGAAATGAATATCATTGCATTCATGGAGACGGTAGTCCGTACGTACGCACGAGCGACAATATCATTCTTTTGATATTAAAATAATATTTAATTGGATGGTATATAATATATAATGCATCATTATAATGTTATATATATTATTTACATCATTTATACTCATTATTGTACCCATAAATATGATGAAATGTCTGAATAACAAGCTCCATCAGGACGTGGAGACGGTAAGCCGTACATACGCACGTGTGGTGACTTTTTTCATTCGTAGGATGGATAAAATAACTTATATGAATTTACCATATTTATAATAGAATCACCATATATAAAATATACTGGATTTATTATTTTATAATGGAAACCACAAGGAAAGAGGAAGTGGAAGAAGAAAATAACATGAAAGAGGGTGGTAAAATTATTACCTCTTCTTCGGGTTCTTCCTTTTGACTTGATAAAAAGGGATCCTTAAGATGGATTTATGAAAAAATAAATACCTCTACGATGAAGGGAGGATAGTTGAGAGGGTATTTGGGCCGAGTTTGGTCGAGCCAAAAGGCTTTGATGGTGTGACATTGAGGGAATGGAGAGTGCCCTTTTAGTAGAGGGGTGAGGTGAACCTTAGAAAAAGCTAGATATATTATTTTATAATAAAATAGTTTTCTATTTATAATGGCTCAAAAGTGTATTATTCAATAGATAAGGTGGTGATGTCTCTACAACCACTCATTCAATAGGTTTTAGATATGTTTGGGTCACTATATTAACATTATATTTTAAATTTTACTCATAGTTCAATAGTTTAACATTTACCTGGTTTCTTTGTATTTTTATATTATATGGTAAATTAACATACTATATACTTCCAAATGAACTCTGAGTGGTTATTTAATGATACAACTATAATTATATAAGTCATTTGGCTGAACCCTATATTTTTAGGAATATAATATCAATTAATAATATAATATTTGTTTTTAAAACTCTTTTATGACAATTTTGACACTATTTGGTATTTTGTTTTCGATAAATTTATAACTGCATTATAACTTCTAATAGAATTCATATAACCAACCCTAAAATAACCTATTAACCTATAAAATTAGTGTAATTCCTAAAAAGTATCAAATTGCATTTATTTTGATATTTATAATATTAATTATTTTAATATTGCATTAATTCTATTTTTATTGCATCATCATTGTGTCATAAATAAATTAAATTATTTAATGTCTAAAATGTATAAATAAAATACCATTACGTATAAACTTGTTTTATCTTTCTAATGAAAATTTATAGTCTAATTTATCTTATGTATAACCCTATATTAAAATTGTTTTAGTAATTAAACATTGATTTTAACACTTTTAACTCTTCTTTAAATAAAATAATAATAAGTGTCCTAATCTAATCCAAGTGGACCAAAAATGTTAATATTTTGTTCCTAAGGTTTTTCGGGTATAATTATACTTATCTAATAGAATTAGGACATGTTTTATGGTAATAATAATATCATTTTTACCAATAATTACCCTATTTACTTTTAACCATGGTAAATAATAGAAAATTGTTACTATTCACCAAAATTATTTTCATCTCATTGAACTACATTTTACTTCCTTATGTCAACCATGTCTCTTAGATTTTTGAAATTCCATTCACAGAAGTGATAAAATTATGTTTTATGTTAATTTGCAACTTCTCGTTGGAATTGGGTAAAAACGGTGAAATGATTAATAAATTTTTTATATTTCTAAAATTATTGTAAACTGACTCCAATGAATTGCATTGAATTTATATATATGTATTATTTATCTATTTTGACCTAAAATATATTTAAATAATATAAATAATTATTTAAATAAAAATTCGGTTTTAAACTATAACTTAGTGTTTTTCACAATTCATCAAAAATTGAAAGTATTCAGAAAAATACAAAAAATTGCCCCTAAGCTAATTTTGATATTCCAAATCCAAAAATGAAGTCCATTTTGAATGTTAAAATTTATAAAATTTCAAAAGTTGGGTATTAATATTCACCACAGCTAGTTTGAGTGGTTGTGGTGTGTTAGAACTCGAAGTTGCGTACAACACATGCTATTGTATTATAAACGGTAAGCGTACCATGGAAGTTTGGGGTGTTACAAGATGTAAGAGAAGTTTGATGTGAGGTTATTCAGTATCCTCTAGTTCATAAACATCATACAGTTTGTGTAATTGATAGACACACACACAACTTAGAAATGTAAAATGATGGTACATAATAGAGCTATTTTCAGTTCATATCTTGTCTCCTTGGAGTGAAGAATTTGTTGTTAGAGTCTTTCTCTGAAAGTTTGCACAAAAATAGAGTGTCACAACTCTGGGTTCTAGCTTTGTGTATTCTGCCTCTAGTGTTGATCGAGAGTTGATGAGGCACAGAAGGGAGAAGTAATTTTGTCCCAAATGATCTTCGTGATGCTTGTGGGTTCACAGTAAAAGTGCTGGATGATTTTATTAATCTAGGAAGTAAGCTCCATAACAGACATAGACGCGCTTCTCATGCCACTCATTTCCCATTTCTTCTTTAATATTCTCTCGTATATTTGATGTTTGACAATAGAAAGTACATAAAGTGCGATTTTTATCATACCTCATACTGTCCTTAGATATGGGCTCTTGATATGTCTACAATCAGCATTAATTAATGTCAAAAGAATTAAACTTATCAAATATGACCATTTGAATAATGATAAGAAGTTGAAAAAATATGGAAGTCTAAGCATCGGTAGGCTGGAAATGGTAGCCTTCCCAACAGTATGTTTCAATAGTAGGTGCACATCAACAGCCTTTATCAGTAACCTTCAATTAGAACATTCCCAACGGTATCCTTCCATTGGGAAACTTCATCGGTATCCTTTAGTCGTTACCATACCAATTGTACCCTTCCATTAGTTACCTTGCATCAGAAACCTTGAATCGGTGACCATTTTATCAGTGACCTTTCCTGGATGACCTTTGCATCGATCTCCTTTTCATTGGTGAATTTTGCATCAGTAACCTTTTCATCGGTGACCTATAAATGGGTGACCTTTACTTCGGTGACCTTTGCATCAGTGACCTTTTAATCAATGAACTTTTCATCAGTGACCTTTGCATCAATGACCTTTGAATCGGTGACCTTTGTACTTTAGGAAAATTTTCACTGTGAGTTTAAACAATTGAGCAGTGAGATTAATAGTACATCGTTATTACTTTGATATAAATATTATTTTAACATAAATGATTATAATGTAGGAGAAACAAGATGCTTTATATTAATGAAACAAGATTTGAGAATATAAAAACATGTGATTCTAAAATTCTCCCCCTTTTTGATAATCACAAATTATGTCAGTGTGTCTGAATCAGGGTTATGGACATTTGCTAATATCATCTTAGGTGTGTCTAAGAACATTTGAACAATGATTTATATAGAAAAATATAGATACTATATATATGCATAATCAACTTAAAATATTCTCGAACATTTTGTTTAGGAAGCCTAGAACATAAACATTACGTATACTTGTTTCTCCCCCTTTGTGATTAACAAATACAATGAAATACAAAAAGAAACATAAGATGTTTTTCCATTAATTATGCAATAATACAATATGAAAAAATTTAACAAAGGACCATATCAACTAAGACATATTGCATTAACTCATCATTAAATATGTCCGAGGGAGTTTTGGCATTGGATGATGAGAAGGTTGGTTTTGAAGATGGAGGGATAGGCCTAGGTATGGTAGTCAACTGATATGGAGGAGCCGCAACAGAGGTATCAACAGACCTATTGTGAGTGGATCTCTGAGGAATCATAGGGGTCAATGATATGATGGCCTGTGCAAGAGTCATCATTGGTGAAATACTGGTTGATCCTGAAGTAGCCGATGTAGAAGGTGGCGCTGGAGGGACGGTGAATGGAGTTCATTCCACATGGAGGAAGGGTAGAATAAGATTTATAAAATCCATAATAATTCTTCCTCTTTATTCCATAGCTGAAATAAAATCATCCTTATTCTACAAGAATTTCTCAAACGTATGAGTCGACTCTTTGATCCTGCTAACCTAATCCTTAAATTCATGAGTGATAGGTGGAATCATCATGTTCTCTAACAATAGAATAAATTGTCCATCCACTTGATGCTTAGTATACATCATTTTTTAGTATAAATTAACATCATATTTGGTGAATTACCAATCATGAGCATCTTTCCTTAAATAATTTCCACCATTATTATGAATTTCTATGGTAGTAGAAATGACCTGAGTCATAGACTAAGGGTCTGAGGTACTTACACCAGAGAACTTCTCCACTTCATCTATGATAAATGATATGAAGGCTTCTTCATCAATTGGAGGAGCAGTTGATGATGAAACGTATGCACATAGATGTTCCATATTGAAATTCATTTTCTCGTAAAAGGATTTGTTCATCACACTGATCAACATATTCACATCATCAGCTTGTCCACTCACATGTGTCTTCGTTGACTTATTAATGTCCTCAAATAAAATGACTGTTTTATGAAACTCACTTTTAACATATCGAATATCTTTGTCCACATGATCCCTTGAAGACATATTGGATTCTAAAATGGAAATAGACTACTTCACAAATTCTATAGAATCTATCAAGGTTTTGATCCGATTCTTACAGTCCTTTACTTCCTGTAGTAGGATGGAGTGAGAGGCATAATCTGTCCTTTCCACTGTAGAAGTTAATACATCTTGATTGTGAGTCATAGACATCTCTAACCCAACAAATCTCTCATCAATGTGTCTCTTCAGATCAAATTTTATTTATCCCAAATCATCCTTCTTCACTTTGTCTCAAGGTAAAAGAACCACTGGATACACAATCATAGTCTCTGTTACTGAAGGGATTGGAGGACATCTGATAGGTTGTTCATCATCAAAATCTCCATAGTCTAAACCTAAAACCACAAATCATGGGTATTCTAATCAGTCATCTATACCATGAGAAACAACAAGTGAACCAGTTGAAACTGGTTCCTATAGTAACATAGAGCAATCTCCTGATTAACCACATTCACTACAGCCATAACTTTTTGATCTACTACATCAACAGAAGGGTCCACTTCCACTTCTTTGATAGAATCTTCAACAGGTTCCAAAACAATTCTAGATTCAACCGAACCAACAACCACTTCATCTAAATTTTCAACCATTTCTATATGCCCAATCTAGGGATTATTACTTAGTCTTTATTCTTCACTTTGAGCTGTATTTGTCTCAATTTCATCAAGACTAGATTTTGGGTCCTCATTCTCATCTGAGGTCTCCCTAATGACTCTTAGGACATTTTCTACCCCTTCTTCATCACTAGCCTCTTCATCATCACTGTATCTTAAGTCTGTCTCCCTTCTAGAAATCTCTTTGTAAAAATGGATCACCAATGGATACAGTATTAGAAGAGGATTTGATGTAAGGTCCAAATCACTCCTATCATCTAAAGGAGAATCCTCTCTTTCTTGCACAACAGTAGCCTCTTCTTCCTCATATGAATATATAGGCTCTACTACATCAGGCTATAGACTAGGATCTCTATTATCCATAGGCCTAGTATAATGAGTTACATGTTTCAATTCCTCATATATCATAGCCTCATCATGCACCCATCTTCCTGCCAAGTGTTCCAATTTATCTTCATCAACTTGCAAATTACCATGGTAATGCAGAAAATGTCTCTCAATACAACTATTTCATCCTTATTTCCTAAAAATCTTTCCACCTTCAACATCACGGATAACAATCAGGCATGAAACAAGGCATTGGACATGAAATTGGGCTTTTTCATATCTTTTAATTGAATTAGTAGCATCCCACACAAGTTTATCTTATCTCCATACATCATTAAATACAAAATAAATACATCATGATACTTTAAGGTATCAATTTACCCTCTCCTAGGACTCATGTCATGCTGGAAAAAGATAAACAGTAGCTTGTCTTCTCCTTCCATATCAGTAAAAATGACATTATTAGGGACCCCACTCATTATTAGTTTGGCTAAGGCATCTTTATAACAAAAAAATCAGTATTAAGAGGCACCACTTTTGAGTAGTAATCATGAATCCCTTCAAGTGGTACTCTCAGACCCTCATCCCATTCAACAGTGGAGAAGCTTGAACTTACTGAATTTACACTTGAAGACATTCTATTCTCATCCTCAGTCTATTTGAACATTAAAAATTCATGAAACACATTCATTAACATTGGGTAATAGTGTCCATTGTTGTTTGAAAAGCATCTGACCTGGCCTGGAGCTTCAGGTGCCTTCAGCACTAAAGATCTTCTCTTCAGCAACCATTCAAAACTTAGATCTTTTTCAACCACGATATACCTCTTCAATAAATGATTTTTGAGTAGATTTTCCTCTACATGGATTCCACTAATCGACTCAGATCAAGGTCTCTTTGGATTTGGAGCATCTCCTTCATCACTAACCATTGGTCTCTTCAACCTTTCCATCGATCTGGGGTGATTCGAGAATTTTGGTAGAAGTTGTGGTTCGTAGGTTAGAGAGAAAGAGGTTCTGGAGAGAAGTGGATTGAAATGTGGTATGTTGTTTAATTTTATCTCTTAGGGATCGAAAAACAAATAAGATAAAAGGAATATGTAATACTAAAAACAATCTAGATTCTGATAAATAAAATGAAAAGTCCTAGAAAAGTTCAACTATATGTAAGGTGACAATGGTGAGGTCCAATGGTGAGGTCTATCAGTGAGCTCCATTGGTGAGGTCCAATGGTGAGGTCCAACGGTGAGGTCCAATGGTGATGTCCAACGGTGAGGTCCAATGGTGAGGTTCCAATACTGAGGTTCCAACGGTGAGGGTCAAACAGTGAGGATCCAAAAGTGAGGTTCCAACAGTGAGGTTCGAACGATGGGGTTCCAACAGTGAGGTTCGAACGGTGGGGTTCGAACGGTGAGGTTCTAACGATGTGGTTCCAACGGTGAGGTTCCAATGGTGAGTTTCCAACAGTGTGGTTATAAAGGTGTTGTTCTAATGGTGTGGTTCTAATGGTGATATTTTCTCATACCTAAATCAGGATTGATGTAATATAACCTCTCAGAATTCAATGGAATTTTGAATATATCAGCCAATTGATGTTCAGTGCCAATGAATTCAAGAGTGATATCACCTCTTTGATAATGATATCTTAAGAAGTGATATCGTACATCAATGTTCATTGTACTAGCACGAGACACTTGATTTTTAGATATTTTAATAGTACTTATATGATCATACTTTATACTAACATGTTTTAATTGATATCCATAGTCTAGTAAAGTGTGTTTCATCCAAATAATTTGAGAACCACAACTACAAGAAGCTATATATTCAACATCAATAGTAGATAATGCAATAGAATTCTTTTTCATATTACAGCATGATACTAGTGACAAGCTTAAAAAGTGACATTTGTAACACCCCAAGATTTCACGATACTCTTCTCTTTGAATAATACAATAGTGTGTGTTGTACGCAACTTCGAGTTCTAACACACACCACAACCAATCAAACTAGCCGTTATGAATAGTAATACCCACTTTTTTAAATTTTATAAATTTTATCATTCAAAATGGTCTTCATTTTTGGATTAGGAATATTGAAATTATATTAGGGTTAATTTTTGGTACTTTTATGAAAACTTTCATATTTTGATGAATGCTGAAAATTACTAAATTTTAATTAAAAACAACTTTTTTAATAAAAATAATTAGTAGTGATAAATTATGAATTTGAGTGGTTTAAAAGAATATTTATAATATATTTTTAGCATTTAATACAATTTTGGTACTTGGATGTAATTTCACATTTAAACTGGAGATAAACAAGTGTCAATCTTTTGATAGTTATTATTTCTCAAAAACACGCTTTTTGTTTTGATAGCAAGAATTAATTTTAAATTAATTCTTGATGCTTCTATGTTTTGAATTTGGAGAAATTGATTCCATATTTTGAATCAGGATGTCCAAATTGTGTAAATAGATAACTTTTATTTTTAGACATTTTTAATAATTACTTCGGTAAATATTTTATTTACCATTGTTAAAGGGTAAATCCGGTAAATAAGGGTGAAATATAATATTAGAATAATATTAATATACACTAAAACGTTTCCTAACCCAATTTTTTGATACATGTCCAACCATGGCCATCTTTGTATTGATTTTGGGACCCCATGGATCTACTTGTAACTGATAATGACACTTTAAATTAATTGAGTTAAAGTAAATACAAAAATGACATAGGCATATATATTTTTGAAAAACAATTTTTACATAGGGTTATATATGTTATATTTTCGACTATAAATATTAATCGGAAATATAAAATGATTTCCTACATAATTATATTTTATTTATAATTTTTAGACATTAAATAATTAAATATATTTATGACACAATAATGATGCAGTATTTTCCTTATTAATGAAAGAACAATATAATTGGTATCATAAATGTTAAAATAAATATAATTTGAAAGTTTTGATAACATACAGAAATTTTATTTGTTAATATGACTTTTTTGGATTTCTTAAATGATTTTTGTGAAAATTAATAATTTTTCTATGACTTTAACAAAAATAAATTATTGAATAGTGTCAAAATTGACATAAATGAGTTTTTAAAACAAATATTATATTATTAATTGATATTCTATTACTAAAAATTTGTGTATAGGCCAAAGGACTTATATAATGATAGGTGTATTATTAATGGACCACTTGGGGGTCTCTTGGAAATTTATAGTATGTTTATTAACTATATAATATTAAAATACAAAGAGACATGGTAAATGTCAAACTATTTAACTTAGAGTTTACTAAAAATAATAAGGTTAATATAGTGACTCAAACCTGTCTAAAACCTATTGGTTGAGTTTTTTTCGACCTATCCCCACCTTAGACTTTAAATAATCCACTTGGGATCCATTAGAAACAGAATATGAATATTTTATAAAATAACATTTCTAACTTTTCCTAAGTTTCCCCTCACCCCTCTTATAAAAGGACACTCCCCCTTTTCTAAAATTCATACCCTCAAAGCCTTTTTGTTCAGCCAAACCCTGCCCATATATTCTCTAAACTTCCGTAGCTTCATCCTAGAGGCCTTACATTAGTCAGAAATCCATCCTATGGAGCCCTTTTGATCAAATCAAAAGGAAGAACCCAAAGAAGAGGTAATGTTTTCACCACCCTCTTTCAAGTTCTTTTCTTCTTAAACTTCTTCTTTCTTTGTTATTTCCCTTCAAAAATAATAACTATAGTATCTTCTATATACTGTGATGTTATTATAGATATGTTACAACCATATTCAGTATTCTATCCATCCTCTGAATGACATATCACCATACGTGCGTACGTACGGCTTACCGTCCCCAAGTCATGGTGTAATTTTTATTCATAGCAATAGTATTTGGATGGGTATGATAATGATGTGTAATTTATTTAAATAATAAATATAACATGATAATGATTCTGTATATATGATACAACATACAATTATATATTATTTAAATATCAAAATAATGATACTGTCACCCCTGCGTATGTATGGACTACCGTCTCCACGAATGCGATGAGATTCATTCCCCGTCGTATCCATTCAAGACTAATTATCATCTTAAGATTAAAATTAATGTTTAAGGAAATGATTTCATTCTGGATATGAATAATATACAACTTATCTATAACAAACATGACTTATGTAACAAAACATTTAAAAGAAAATGAGTAAGTTAACTCCCGAAACGACGATAAAACTAAGATATTATTAACAAAGAAATGTTAAAAGATCATATATGATATCATGTTAATGTATACGATTCTTGTATAATTTATTCAAAATTATTTCACAATTATACAGGAGTTTAACCTACCCTCAACCATGTAAAAGTATAAGGTAAGGGTTTATTTCACAATCTCTTCATTTTCCGAAGTTGTTTGTACGTAATTATCTACTGGGACCTCTTTATCTCCAAATCCATGTTTCATAAAAATGTTTTTCAAAACAGTCTTACTATTTTACAGAATATGGGATAAAGTCATTGATACCCTTTTCTGACTTTTTATAATAATTTAATAAAGGAATCTTTCCATCATTTTCCAAAGAAGGTCGTTTTAAACCTTTTCGACAGAATTATGGTAAGAATGTAATTTTTTTAACTTATACGGCTGGTGCTGCTATTTTTCGCCGTTATAAATTCATCAAAGCTTCCCTTATAAGCTTATAACAATATTTTAAAAGTAAATGTTTTATTTTATAATTATGTTACTTTTAAATGATTTCAAAAAAAGTGATATTTCTCTCAAATAGTTTTGATTTCATCTATGTCAACATCCATTGATGGATATTAAGCTTATTTGAACTTGATTTATTATGATACAAAACTTCCATATTGTATTGAAGTTATTGTGATATGTTTGAATGTGGATGTATTGTTTTTATACCATTCATGGTTTATGGATAAATTATTGATATTTCGTATGGTATTTTTAATATGAATGTTTATGTTATGTTTAAACCTATTCATATGAGTAATGAATTGGACTTAATAAGTGACGGGTGGAGCCAGCTATAGCTCCTTGATGCATCAGTAGGTCTCATGAGACAAATTAGTGTCTTATCACAAGGCCTTGATAAAATCATATTTGTTATCTTGGCACAAGGCCTTGACTATGTGGTTATGATAGTCTGGCATTATTCATTCCATCATTATGAAAGTTTTTATTGATATTGTATGTGATTATTTAACTAGTAGAATATCCATGTGAATAATTAAATGGCTTTATTTTATTTTATTTTTTCCATGTTATGCTGAAGTTCAAGTTTAAAAGGCTATATTTAGTGATGTATTTCCTTAAATGTTAATGTTTATTTATAAAAGTTTTTTCTATATTTTTATCCTTACTAAGCATCTAAGCTTATCCCTTTCAATGTTTTATTTTTCCTAGGATGTGAAGAAGTATTTTATGAATGACCTATAGGGATAATATGAGGGGATATGAATACAACATGTTGTTGTAGTTTTTTTCACTTTATGATGTAATATAAGGCTTTTGAATATATCTAGTGTTTCCAAGGCTACTAAACTAATCGATCTTTCGAGATTTGATCTTTTGTGATCATGCCAATGTTATGTAATAATGCACCGACACCGGGTAACTGGGGTAAGGGCGTTATAACATGTTCCAGAGTTTCTCTTTTTATTTAACTTCAAACCAGCAAAATCAGCACCCAAATAACATATTAAATCCAATGGTTGTCCTCTTGGATAAAATATTCCTATGTTTGTAGTATAGTTGAGATATTTTTCAATCCTTTTAACAACAGTTAAATTAGAATCTTTGGGATTGGGATGAAAATGAATAAAAATGTATACAAAGAACATAATATCTTGTATACTATCAGTAAGATATAGCAGAATCCCAATAATACATGTGTAATTGGATTGATCCACTAGTTTACTAGTTTCATCAGCATCCAACATACTGGTGGTACTCATTGGTGTATCACTACCTTTATTGCAGTCCAAACCAAAACATTTCAAAAATATCTGAAGTATATTTACTCAGATTTAAAATAATTCCATTTCTATTTTGAAAAATATAAAATACATGGAAAATTTTATGTTCCCCCATTAAACTCATTTCAAATTCTTCTTGAATAGTTTTAGAAAAATCATTATATAAATAATTTTAATAGTATAAAAAAATAATGAAATCTACATAAATATGTACTATTAAAACATATTTGGAAATCCTTTTAATAAAAAGAGTAGGATCCAATATTCCCTTTCTAAAACACTAGGAAATAATAAATGAACTGAGTCTATCATGCCATGCTCTTGGAGCATGTTTCAGACCATATAAGACATTAGTCAGTTTAAAAAATGTATTTAAAAAATGTTGATTTGTAAAACCAGGGGGTTGTTCAACCAATATATCATCAACTATATAGCCATTTAAAAATGCAATTTGGCATCCATTGGATAATGTTTGAAATTCAAATGAGCTAAATAAGCATTTAGAATCCTAAAGGCTTCTAGTCTAGCTATAGATTCAAAGGTTTCTTCATGGTCTATTAATTTCCATGACTATATCTTTGTGCAACTATTCTAGACTTATTTCTAACTATGCTTCCAAATTCATCAGCTTCATTTCTAAATAGTCATTTAGTCCCTATGGTCAAATTGTCTTTAAGTAGTTATAAAAATTACCAAACAAAGTTTCTTTTAAATTGATTTAATTCTATTTGCATATCTATAACCCAAAATTCATCATTTATTGCATCATTGATATTTTTAGGTTCAAGTAGTTAAAGAAAGGCTAGATGTTTAACCAAGATTCTCTGAGAATCTCTAGATTGAGTTCCTCTACTTAAATCACCTTCAATAAAATCTATAAGAACATTTTCGAGAGTTCTAATACCTTTATAAAGAGTTTAACTAGAATCATCTTGATTGTCTCTAGGTTAAGATTCATCATGCACAGATTCTGGAAAATTTCTAGAACTGGTTGTTTTCACTAAGGGCTCACTATCTTTATCATCAAGTTCCATAATTGACATGTATTCCTCAATGTTTTAAATAGACGTTTTGGGTTCATCTGGATCAGTCTCATCAAATATGAAATGAACTGATTCTTCCAAAAATTTTGTTCTCTTATTGAATATTGTATATGATTTTTTTGATATTGAGTAACCTATGAAAATTCCTTCATCAATTTTGGATGAAAACTTGTCAAGATTGTATTTAGTGTTATGGATGATTACTTTGCAACCAAAAACTCAATTTTATTTAACCGTACACTTCCAATGATTATAGATATCATAAGGGGTCTTCTTAAGAATACGTTTAATTAAGAATCTATTGATAATGTAATAGGCTGTATGAACAGATTCATACCAAAAATAGATATTTATATTATACTCATTTAGCATAGTCTGAGGAATATCTGGAAGTGTACTTTTTTATTTTTCTACCACTCTATTTTGTTGAAGAGTTATAAGAGTATAGAAATTGCGCGTATATCCATTTTGTGAGAATAAAAGTTTCAAATTCCTAATTTTAAAATTCACCACTATGATCACTTCTCAAGGTCTTAATTATAAGTCCACTATGATTTTCTACAGTCTTGGAATATTTAATGATGTAAGAGCATGATTCACTTTTGTGAGCAAGGAAGTATACCTATGTATATCTATAAAAATAATCTATAAGAACATAAACATGGTTCTTCCGATTTGTACTTTAAACTTGAGATAGTCCAAACAAATCCACGTGAACCAACTCAAGCGGTTGAGAAGTACAAACTACTTTCTTTGGTTTGAATGAAAATTCGTGTTATTTTCCCTTTTGACAAGGATTACAAACTTTATTATTTAAGAATTATAATTTATTTATTCCTTTAACTAACCATTCCAAGTTAGTTGTCTAAGTGAGTGCACATTGCAGTCTACTAATCTTCTCTGTCGTAATCGGGATTCCTTATGAAGCACATTTAAATAGGAATAATTTTCCATAGCTATAGTGTTTAAATCATCAACATATACATTTTCATTTATAAGAGTAGTAAATATTTAATCATTTTATAATTAAAAATAATGCATTCATAATTTTCAATATTAAAATTGAATCCATCATCATACAACTGAGAGATATATAATAAATTGCATTTTAACCAATCAACAAAAACTACATTTGAAATTAATATAGTGTTAGGGTTAAAAATTTGGCATATTACAACAGTCTTCCATTTTACATTATCAACGAATGTGACATGTCCACCATCAACATTAATTAAGCTCTTGAAGCATTAATAGTGTATTGTAATATGTCTTGAACATCCACTGTTCAATTACCATTATGTTTTATAGGAGCTCTTCAGACAATATTCCAACAAAACAGATTAAGTGTAGGGTAACTTTGGAACCCATATTTTCTTATGTCATAAGTGTTTAGTAAGTAATGCTTTGGGAACCCATATTTGTCTCACAAGTTTCCTATAATCAACATATATATTTTGAGACATGAATTTTTTTTTCAGTTTTTTAGAAAATTGATTTTCCAAAGATGGTCCAGAACATGAACTAGTAGTGAACTGTCCATATTTTGGAACTAATTTATTTCTAATAATCATTCTTTTTCTTGGATGATATCCCTGACATGTTGCATATTTTGGAGAAATTGTTTTCTTAGAAACTGAGCCTGGGTATCCTTTCCCACAGTTATGTTTTTCAAATCACTTTTTAATTGCTCATTTGATAATTTTTGTTCAGTATTTTCTTTTAACATATGGGCACATTTTTTTCAATATCCAGATACAATGTATAATTGGAATTTACATAATTTTTCCTTTTCAATAATTTGTATTTATCCTTGAGTTCATTTAAGGTATCCTCAATCATTACACATTATTCAAATAGTTTATCCTTAGTCATATTCTCATCATTAACTGATTGACTTTCATTTTTAGAATAGTAAGCATTAGGTAGAGGGAAATTAGTTGTTTCTTCATATGTTTCTGTCCTGAAACATAGATTTTCGTGTTTTTTCTTCTCAATATCTGAAGTGTTAGATCCCCTTGAGATAAATTTTGTGGCACTCCAAGTGGCATTCATAGAATTTTTATATCCCTTGCCTTGGACTTTATATTTCTTCATAAATTTTAGCTTGGAATAATCAACCTTCACATGGGATTTTTTATTACACTCATAGAAAACTGTCTCACTTGTGCTGTCATTCCATTTTCAGTACTTTTTCCACTTTCCATTATTATCATACCTTTCTTTATAGTTTTATTTTATTAATAACTTTTTCTTGCGGTAGATCTTCTTGACTCTTTTTAAAAATATGATTCATCTAATCATCACTTTAAGAATATGAGTCTTCGCTAGTGGAAGTGTCTACAAGAGCTTGTTCTTTTTCTTAGTCTTTTATTTTTGAGTTAGAAGTCTTGAATGCTTTATATTTATTTCTTAGTTCTTTATTTTCTTCTTGATTTCCCTAAAACTCATCTTCGTACATCATAATTGTTCCAATTAGTTCTTTAACTCGAATCTTGCCTATGCAACAAGATACTCAAATAGAAACAAATATTCCTCTCTTTCTGTTAGGTAGGAATCGATGCAAACTCATAATCTAATCCTTGTTGTCCACTGGTTTCCCAAGAAGACTCATGGTATTCATTATTTCATTGAACCTAATATACATTTCAGAGATAGGTTCATCATGAATCATTTTAAAAGTATCATATTTTTATCTATAGGTATTTAATCTCATTTCTTTAACATTGGTTGTTCCCACATGAGAAATAGCTAAACTATCCCAAATTTCATATGCAGTTTTACTAGAAAACATTCTGTTGAATTCTTAATCAGCTAGAGAACAATAAAATTCATTCATTGAATTAAAATTATTATTATATGTTGCCTTATTCAACTGAGACTATGTGTCCCTAGTAGTGGTAGGTAATACATATTGTTATTCAATTGTGTCCTAGATTTCAGGACCTATTCTCTTTAGATACATTTTCATTTTTAATTTCTACAGAGCATAGTAATTTCTATTAAAGGTAGGTGGCATATTAGTAGCAGCAACCTCAACCCTGTTATAAATTTTTAATTAGAATTTTAAATAACTGAAAATTTAGATATGAATGAAATTTAATGATCTTTAAGTTAAAACTAAAATCACAGTTGAAATGGATTTGACAAATGGTAAAAATAGTTCAGACGGTAACAAAAAAAATTCAATCCTTTGATACCAAATTTTTTTGGTGTGGAATCTCAAGATGGGGTAAATTGAGTTCCTACGTAAAATTTCCGTTAAAAACGGTATTATAAAGATTCCCCAAATTGTGAATTTGACCCATTAGTTAAGGCAGTAAAGATATAAATGTCTAGTTTTTCCACAAGTTTCTCAAATGGTTATTAATCCTCATGTGAATCAGTATAAAAATCTTCTTCAACTTTTGTAACAGGTCTCTTGAATTAAACACATTCACACACTATCTAAAACTAAATATCAATTAAAATGTTAATATTTTTCATGTTTTAGTAATTAGAAGTAGCTTAAAATAGTTAAAATAGTGTATAACAAAAGTATAGAGCACAATGATGTAAAACAAGAGGATCAGTCTAATGTCGAAACATAAACCTCTCCACTAGGTGATCACCTACCACCAAACAGTTTACATTAACAATAAACATTATACAAATCATGTATCGGTAATTACAGTAGTTTTCAAAAATAGTACAGGCTTCATACCCTCTACCATAGTTCTTCGTGGGAAAAAGAAACAATATTGACCACACACAGTCACTTTCATTATTATATGTGGGAAAGAATATGTAAGAGAAGTTTTATATGAGGATATTCGGTATCCTCCAACACAAGCACAAGAGATTGTGTGTGTAACAGATAGAAACACACACTTTTAAAAAATTTAAAATTAAGGACAAAATATTTCTATGATTATAAGCCTGGTTTTAGAAACCTCTATGTGTTTACAGTTCAGTGCTTGACTCCCGAGAGGGATGAAGTTTTTGTTCGAGTCTTTCTCTAGAACTTACCTCCATAACAGAGTTTCACAACTACAGGTTGTAGAATTGAGTATTTTGCCTCTTGAGATCATCAAGAGTTGATGAGGCACATAAGCCAGAAGTAAGTTTATCCCAAATTATCTTCGTGATACTTTAGGGTTCACAGTGTTAGTGCTATATGATTTCTTTGATCTAGTATGTAAGCACCTTCACACGCACAGACATTCTTCTCATTCCATTGAGTTCCTTTTTTTTCAATTTTCTCTCACATATATGAGGTTTGACAATATGAATAAGTACATCATGTGCGATCTTTCACATAACTCATACTGTCCCCAGATACGGTCTCTTTATATATCAACAATCAGCATTAATTAATTTCATAAGGTTTAAATTTACCATATATGACCATTAGAATACTTTTACGTAATTGATAAAGTAAGGAAGGGTAAGCATCAGTAGACTAGTAACTGTAGCCTTCACAATGGTAGGTTTCAGATGTAGGTGCCCATCGGCATCCTTCATCTGTAACCTTCAAAGGTAAACATCCCAACGGTGACCATCCATTAGTAACATTAATCTATAGCCTTCATCAATAACCATCACAATAGAAGCCTTGCATCAATTACCTTGCATTGGTATCCTTTCATCGGTGACCTTTGCATCGGTGACCTTTCATCGATGACCTTTGTATTTGTGACCTTTTCATCGGTGACCTTTGCATCGGTGACCTTTCCATCAGTGACCTCTACATCGGTGACATTTTCATCGACGACCTTTTCATTGGAAACCTTTGCATCAATGACCTTTGTACTTATAGAATTTTTTCACTGTGAGCTTAAACAATAGAGAAGTGAGATTAAAATTACATAGTTAATAATTTGATATAAACATGATTTTCACATATATGGTTATCCTGAAAGAGAAAAAAGTTTCTTTATATAAATGAAACGTGATTTGGGAGTATCAAAACATATGAGTCCAAAAAAGTATATAGATCCTACCTTGTGTAGAGTGAATATTAAAGAATAATATATTTTACTAAAACATGGATATATATCATCTATTTTACATTATTAATTACACTATTTGAAAGTAATACAATGAAATTGAAACTTAAATTAGTTAAACAGATCATTAGGATTGGCCAAGAAACATAACATTTTGGATTATAGTACGATATAGGGAAAGATAGTGAGTTATAATATTTTTGTAATGTAGACTCTGATAAAGAAGTAGTATACCATTATTCCATAAGTGTAGGTGACTTCTATTTGGAAAACATTTATTGGTTGGTGAATTATGAAATGTGAAGTCACATCTCTAAACATATTATATGAATAATATATCTTAAGAAAAATGTATTCCAAATAATATATATGGATAAAGAAATAGTTTGAACATAATGGGGATGATGTGAAATAACCAATTGTGATATTACTAAATAACTAGTGTGTGAATGATATAATAAAAAATATTGTACTGAACACGCACAAATAGAATAATGATATCAGATATCACATCATTAATGTAATAGAAGATAAATGGATTGTTATATAGGATTTGTAATCTAATTGGTACATCATATACATCATGAATAAGTCACTAGATAAACCAATTTTTGGGAAATAATGGTTTAATCTTGGTATTCATCTACCCTCCATAGCATTGGGATATTATGATTTATCACATCCCCCATTTCAGTTTTTTTTATATCTAAGATATTTACCTCTTGGGTATATCATATAATGGATAGTATTGCATGTGAAGTTCATTAAGATTTTGTTTTATGTTGTGAAAATTCAGGAAGATGTATATTTTAAAATGAAATATGGTCCCTTATGTAATGTAAATTGAGAATAGGACAAAAATTTTAGGTTCTGGAGGATAGGGGTGTTTTTAAAAATGAAATTTCATGATGCCAAGAAAAATTTCATGATATCTGGTATTTTACACTGATCATTCCTCGTATATAATTAGAGTGATGGTACATTTTTCGTAGTACAATTAAGATAAATTGTAGAATTTTTAAAGAATTTATTTTAAATTTGGATTGAAAATGAACCCAAATGGGGTGAATGTTGGATCCAATGTTTCCATGATAAATTATAGTGGTGTGTTGTTACAATTGGTCCATGTTGACTGCATAAAACACCCCTTATAAAACATCTCATTAGGTTCTAGGCCTCCAGGAACTTCAATTTTTTCACAAATACATGGTCCCCTCCATGGGCTGACCCATATTCCCAAAGAAGCCATCAGACTAATTACTAACACTACAAGACAAAACATGTTCATTGAGTGTGCCATGTCCTCAGTCACAAGAAACATATGAAACATACTAGGAGGTCATCCATCCTGATCACTACTCTGGGACAAGAATGATTAAATGTTCACTTATAACTATATAGGTTCTAGAAAAAGATTCACCTTATTGACATGGGTAATGTAATTTACCCATTTCAATCCGTTGACATTTTTGGGGTTATTTTCACCCCCATTAGGAAAAAATTTACTTGTTATGTATCATACATATCAACCAAATATGTTCAACCATACTTCTGTTTATGTAACTCCCTTAATACACATGTAACATTTAAGCCCATATAATATAACTAACAAATTGATATAACGTATTTGTCATGTCTTATCCAACCAAGCACCACTAGTTTCACCATATACAAGTGGACACCATCCCGATGAACACACATAAGACTGAATGTTTTGTGTGACTATTGACTATACTCACTGGCCAACAGAACATCATTCAATGTATTTTTTACTTAGTCACACACAACCTAGGAAACATCCCAAGAGGTCATCCATTAGAATCAATAATGTAGTACAAGAATTATTAATAATGGATTTGTAATCATGTAGGATCCATAAAATAAAATAATTCCTTCTTGCAATGGATAACAAATTTAACATTTTTAACCATTTTACATTATATGGAATTAAAAAAATTTAATCCATTTTATGTTGACTATAGAGTTTTAAATCCTTGGGATTTTATTCTAATGAAATATAATTATTGAGGATGTTTTTTATGGAACTCTTTATACTGTGTGTCAATTTTTTGGCTCTAGTTTTAAAGGAAATTCTAGGGTTTCTAGAAAGATAATACATCAATAATTATTGGGAAATAGTGGAATATTAACATTATTTGAACATAATAAATACATGTATTCTTGTAATTCTAGTAATTCATAACATGGTTATTCAATTTCAATGATTTGTTCCTATTAAAGATACATACTCATATAATTTTTATGCATATATCTAACATAGTGATGGATATATTTACACTAGTATGGTATTTTGTTTTAACAAATCTCAACTAATCAACCAACATGGTGTAAAAGGAATTTGGGAGAAGTATTGGACATTCTCATATTCTGTAGAGAGATTATATGAGAATGAAACATGTATAAAGACAATGGGAAATGGATAGGAATAATATACAGATGCATGAATTCTCTGGATAATGAAATTGGTGATGCTCTATTGGGAAAATCAAGTACATGGGTAGAGTATATTTGTTCAAGGGAAGGAAACTAGAAACACTTGTACCTATGTGATGTATTGTACCTATATGAGAGATAATTGGTTGAAACCATTGACATGGGTTAACAAAACCAAGTTAAATTCTAGAACATTATTTAACTACATCATTCAAGTTTTAATTTATTATATAGTGAAAAAAATATATAATGATTCAATTATAAATAAAAAATTGTATTTGGGTGTGAGAATAATGTCGTTAAATAAGGGAAGAAATCATTTAATGATTTGAGACAGGAGGAGTCAATGGATGTGATATGAGGGACAAATTACATTGTCAATATTTTTTTGTAATATAAGAGTCATTTTCAAAAGGGTTACTTATGAAGAAAATTTGAAATATAAGAAAACTGGTGAAACATAGTTGATTCAGTTATGATCAATACATCATCTATGTATTATTCAAAAAATATTCCTTAATAGTGAACCAATTAATATTTTTTGTGCTCTATGATTTATTTCCAACATATATTTTTTTATTTCTGTATGAGTGAAATATGTTTAATGTATAATTACTAATATGGGTACTAGTTCCTAAGTTGTCAATAGAAAAATATGACACCTTGATTCATCCCTCTCCTATCATTGTGTCTTAGGTTGTGATGTGTATTTATAGACTGTTATGGGTAATAAATATTTCAAAATGGGTGATCCTGTAGGGAGTATGTGACTGAATAAAACACCTTCAATATTTAAAAAATGGTGAAATCATGATAAGGAACCATTTAGTAATTAATAAATCACCACCTAAAAACCACATATGAAAAAGATATGTGAACATTACGGTACTCACATAACAATGAAATACCATCATGGAATCATGCGTTGGTCGAATTATTCTTGCATTTAATACATGAATGACTTAATTTTGTGGTTCACTATTGTGTTCCTTAAATGGTATGGGTCAGTACATATGGAATGCATTATGAATTGGGTCTCACTTCTTGAATCATGACGCTACTATCACAAAAACATGGCTTATTAAATTTTAATATAATATCATACCTTGTATTCCTGATATAAATTTAATTGTAATCAAACTAATAATCATTTGACAGTTGTTGATTCCTACAATCATTGTGGCTTTAACAAATATACCCCATTGGAATTAGGTATAAATGAAATAAAGTGGAGTAGATTCTGACGAACTGATATTTCACATTGGTAATCTATATAGATTACAACGGGGAGTCCCCACTATAAAAATAGATCATGGTTTAATAATTATTAAGAAGACACTGATACTAATATGGGAAATTACATGAAATGAAAATATTTATTTCAATTCGTGTAGGATATATTTTGAAAATATTTCGTTTTAAACCATCAAGAATTATTTTTAAACATTGTATCATGAATACAGTTCCTCTAGCAGATAATGATGGGTCAATATATCAATCATATAGATCATGTAACGCCACTCAATATCATGTATTACCAATACATATTGTGTTTCACCATATGCCCTACATAGTTCCTATGAAGCTCACAAAATTTTGATATGAAAAAGAGTAATTTTGTACATATTTAATACCCTTAATCTTAAAATGATAATTTTTTCTCAAGGTAAATGACTCCAATAAAATCCCTCCACTCTATAAAGGATATGATGAATAACATTATTGAATGTGTTGATGTTTATACGAGGAACCATGTACATTTGAGTCATCATTTTTTATTTAAACTTATGGGTGTTTGTCCAAGAAATTTTCAACTATGATAAAAGATACTAAATTATGGATTTAGAATATTGAAAAACTTTCCCATATCCACGCCAAATTTATAATATATTCGATGTAGCTAGATCAAACACCATCGAAAAACATCATGATAATTAATTTTTTTAAAAAATTAATTTTATCAAGGGGGTTATTGTATAGAAAGGTAATTCATTGGTTATAATACTCTGATAGAGTAAGAATTCAAATAGTTGATCAATAATGAAGTTAAAATTTTTTGGTCTATCTAGAAGAATGAAATGGGTGATCAGAAACTAGAATGTTCATTTTCCTAGAATATTTTCCCATGGGGAACATTCAAAATAGAGTTGGGGTGTTAGTTTTTTGAGTTGATGATTTGTAGAGATTTCATCTAGGCATGTTGATTTATAAGTGATTTCAATTATTTCTGGTCCTAATGATCTTTTTCACATAAAAAACATATCATCTATAATCATCTCAGATATTAGAGTTACGGTACAAGTAACATTATGTTAGTGCATAAAGAAATTGGTACCAATTTATAGGATGTCAAAATTATCACGAGGGAAAAGATCATAGGGGAGATATATTAGGAGTTTTTCCCTCCTCTCTCCACATTAATTAATAGAAGGTGGAATCCTCCACTAATGATGGAAATTATTTAATTGTTGAGTCTTATAATTGAAGAGGACCCTTCTAAAAAACAATGTTTATTTCATAATCAACCTCAGTCATTCATCACACCAAATGGTCAAGATCCACAGGCGAGGTGACGAAGAACTAACCCAACCAATAGAGTCTTCAAACCTTATGATGTGTATTGGTTGATGCTAAAAGATTCAATTTAAATTGATTGGTGTTAGGAGGTAACCCCTAAGGATGAATAGATAGAATGGTTGAATGGCTTCCTATCTATATTCTGTAGTGGTTTATTAATTTTACTGTTTGAGTCCCACACAAGGATTAGGGATTAATAATTAGTAACATCATTCCAGCTAGAAATTAAAATGAGGTTAAATCTGATACTTTTATTACGATTTATATTATCTGACCTCTTTATTCATATCATAATGTTCAAAATCAATTAATAATTATTAGACATTCCCAAGGACTATATTGTTGAGTTTAAGCTTTCATGGGGCTCTATGTATACATAAATGACCATCTAATCCCAATATCACATTTCAAGAAATATCCTCAGTGTATATACTTAGTCAAGACAGAAATATTGTATGACAGAGTGGGTAAATGTTCATTATATCAACACAACAACATTGTTTACATGTCATACACAAATCCAAATGAAAATATATCAAATAAAAAACATGTAAGCCATTGAGAAAATAGATATTTCATATAATTATGATAAGTAATCATTGTTTCCCATATGATTGAGGAATTGGAAAAAGTTATTTTTTCACAATGACGATCCAAGATATAATTACTCTATATTCAAAATTTATTACCTTATCCTTCTTTAAACATGCATGAATTGAAATATTTAACGTCTTCGCACAATGATTTTATTATATTTATAAGGTATGATATATGCATTCAAATATTACTTATTCTTTCTAAAGTTTTAGTTTTACTTATTTCAAAATATATCAAGACCTGAATTCATTTATACCCAGATTGTAAATTGACAGATTTTGTTCCCAATATTAATGGTCAATTAGAAATAAAACTATAGGATGAAAAATTACTTCAAGAAGATGAAGATAGAACTTAAAAATATATTTCTCCTAGAAAACCTATAATCATTTAGAGTCTATGGAAATAGATCAGCTGGCTAAATCCCACTATTTCAACAAGAATAGTGTTTTTTCCCAATATATTCTTATTATTTCATCCTTAAAAATTTCATGGAATTAATGGGGTTCCTAGAAGAGTATTCATTTTGTTGATGTTTTCTATTGAATACCCCATATATTGGATATTGTTTTGATATATTTAAATAAGGTTCACACTCCCATCAATGTATTGTATCGAGACCATCCAATGTATGTGAAAGCCTATATCTAAAATATGTAGGCTGTAATTCCTTCCCATAAATGTTAGAAACATTTTATAGAGTAGGTTTTTGAGATATTGACAACTTGTGTTTTCAAAAATGATGATGAGGAATGTACATCATGATGATTGGTAACATATTTTTCCTACATGCACCTTTCATGCACTCATAGGATGCAGTCTTCTATTATTTCTCCGTTATTCTTCTTGGAGGCCGACAAAAAAAATTCACTCATAACTTACAAAAAACTAAAATTTTATCAATATATATTCAATATATATTTTTATTTCATAAAAAAATTTCCATCACTTATAGAGTAAAATAAAATTTGAATTCTCAAAAAAAATTAATATTAAAATAAATGTTATTTATAGAAATTAAGGTAAATATACCATTGGAAAAGTAACCTAATATTTTGAATAGTAATTTGACCATTAATAATAATAATCCAGCCATTATAATATAATTCTCACCAATTAAACTATAATTAATAAGTTGTTCTCATATAAATGAAAATATTAAAAAAGTATATCGTCGTATAAGTTAGTAAATGACATAAAATGATTAATTTTTTCTTGACTTTTTTATAAAATATATAGGGTTGTGTAGTATTTTATAATTAATATAATGATTTTAAAAAATATATATTTTCATAAAATAGACTCTCAAATAATTATTTCATTGTAGTGAATTATAATAATATTTCCTATAATTTATTATTTTTTCAAAGGGTCATAAAATCCAGTAATATTCTATAATCTGTTTTTTTCAAATAAATGATTATTTTATTTAAAAAAATAAATTTCACTTATATATAAAATTATTTACAAATAAAGGATTCCATTTTATAAATAGAATATTGAATAATGGTGGGGGTGAATTTTTGGCTTTTTTCTAAAATATTTTCCCCCAATAGCCCAGGGTCTCATGAAATCCAGCATAGTAAATTTATAAAATAAAAAATAATGAGGAGTCAGGAAAATAAGGGGTTCATACAATAGCGGTAGTACATCCCACCACATCGACTAGCCTCCACCAATATGAGAGAGTAATTAGGCATCATGAGGGACCATCATTCACCCATATCAATGATTTCATGTCTCGCTAGGGCATCTGCCACTTGGTTGGTCTCCTGGTAAGCATGAAAAACAACTATATCAATTTGATCAATTTTATCAAGGCAATCAACACATTGAGGTAGCACTGTTTAGGGCACATGACATGTTCTCAGTTGTAGTGCATGAACCACCATCTCCGAGTCAGATTCAAGCCACATTCTATTCCAATTGTATTGTTTAGCATACCTTATTGCATAAATGGTCACCAATTATTCTTCTTTCTATGAATTGATAACTCATTCATAATAGAAGAAGCAAAATTTAATGAACCATCAACATGTGTGGAAGACTCCCCCATAGCCCGATGGACCTAGTGTACCCAAGACAGCTCCGTTAACATTAAAATTGATATGTGGTAAAATTGGGGGTATCCATTAGATAATATTGAGAAACAAGGGCCTTCGCGGCTGCCCCACGACTCCAACTGATCTGAGAATTTGCAGGTCAGAAACATCATTAATCATCATACCTTCTTGGACAGGAGAAGCCATATAAAATTGCATGTGGTTGTATAAAATTATTCACTACACAATGTTGTATTCCATTTCAAATAGGGCCATGTTTTGGTTTTCCCATAGATCTGCAATGTTTGCAGCAATAGTCAGAAGCAGGAGTTGCTGAAACTATTCACTACAGTGCAACATAGGCATTATTGCCAACAACTCATTAACCAATGTGTATGTACTCATAATAAAACCAAAAAAAATATTCATTTTGTGACAAAATCCATTTAGTTTGGTCACATTCCTGAAAAATGATTTGCATAGTCTCCTCAGCACACAAACATAAAGGGCATGCTGAGGTCAGGTGAAGGCCATCTCATTGTAGCTGTGCAGGGAGAGGGAGCTAGCCTTTTTAGATCCTTGAGAGCAGCATGAATCTGGAAGGCCGGATAAATCAGATTTTAAACCTCCTAAGCCAGGTAGGTGTGGGGTGGTTGCGCCCAAATTTACCTTACTGCTAAAAGTGGTCATTGAAGTACAAGTAGGGATTGAATCCACAGGGACCGAAAAATAAACCTTGAGACAATCAAATTTGTTGAAGGATTGGCTATGAAGTGCCCAACATTGAGGTAGATTTTAATTGGATAACTAATGATATAATTTAAATAACAGACAAGAAAAATTATGTGAACAAAACAATTATTGATTATGGGTTGATCTTGGGGTTTCTCTTGAGGTGGATTGTATAAATTTCTTTTCTCAAAAATTCCATGTCATTAATTGAATACGTATCCAAAAAATTAGATAATTCTCCCAAATAATTCACCAATTTAATCCCTACACAATTCCAAGGAAAATCACTAATTCAATTTGAGGATCACTTTACTGAGTAATCAATGTAAATAGATCATACTAGCACTCAAAATGTGGCGTCGTTAAACTTGGCAAAGACGAATAAGAACATACTTCATCGAATGGAAATCTTAAAATAACAAAATGATTTAAAAATTAAATTACATGAAATAACATCCAATCCCTGACCTTGCTACTCCCTTGGATCAAACCTTAAGTGTTGGTAGACCTCCATTGATTCTATTCTATCAGTGGAAGCTAGATTTAGACTTATGGGGGAAGAATTGAAGAAGAAGAAAATTATTAAAAGAGCGAAAACTCCACCGTTGTGTGATTGAATTCACAAGTGATAGTGTGAATAAATTCACACATTGATTCAATGGTATCAATGTGTGAAGAAAAGGAAAAGAATAAGTAAAGAAGAAGATTAATTTTATTAACATACTAAACGTGAAGGAAAAACTTAAATGGGAAAACATGATGATGCGATTACATATTGAAAGCAGGAAATTACAATTGAATGAAAAATACAATGGATGAAAGAAAAACTTCGATTAAAAGAAAAAAGTTATATGATAATTACCTTCACCACCAGCTCATTATATAGTCATATTAGGAGCCTTAGAGACACCCCAACACAATAAATTCCATCCCCATTAATTTAGAGAGTCAAAAGGAGGTTGATAAAATTAAGGGATTTTGATGTTTCGAAGTTGACCCGGAAATTTCGTCTAGATTCATCCACCATTTTTACGTGCGAATTTGGAATTTAAGAAGACCGAATCCTCAGTGGTAGTAGAATAAAACTATCTTCTTCCATGTGTCCTCTATCAGCTGTCCAAATTTCAGGTCATTTGGTGCATCCTTTTAGAAGTTATGGTCGAAATGGTGGGACGACTTTATGTGTATTAATGTGAGGCCCACCATTTAAATCTCAACATCAGGTCCCTTTATCATCATGAAACTTCAGAATTAGCTCCATCCACAGTTGAATAAAATGATCCTCATATTTTTATATTTCTAATGTAAACATTTGAGCTTCATTGGTCTTGGTTTGTGGGCCCCACATTTGTTTGATGGGCCTTAGGCCCATTATGATTTCTCCATCAAATTTCTGCATTCAGGCGCAAAAATCTCCATCTTCCCTTGAGATTCATCCATCAGACCTAAAAAATAAAATGTTACATAGAAAGTTATAAATCATATCCCAAAATATAAAATTCAAAAAATGAATATAATGCAATCCACAAATAGATGAATGATTGGGCCCAAATTTTCATTTTAAACATGAATTGCATTTAAGATGAGAAATGAAGTTCTATTTACGTAATGCACTGAAAACAATGTTTATGGAATTTGGAAAAATGAATATAAAGATATTAACATTGAATATTATCCACTTTTAGTGACTAATCACACCCTCCCAACTTGATTTTTGCTAGTCCCGAGCAAAAAAAAATATTACAAATATGAAATTTAAATCCCCTTTTCGAAAAACATTTTAATACACATTGCTCACCCAAAGACCTCATACCAAATAAAAAATATGGAACCCATAAAAATAATTTAAAACAAGCTAGGTTCATAAGCATATCCCAAGCCCAAGCCCATTCCTTTTTTCAAACTCATCGCTACATTTCATCCAATTTCAATTAAGCATGATAAAGTGTTGTGCATCACAAAAGATATGGGGCCCATTTTATTGTTCAAAGGGAAAAATGGATGTTCTAGGTGGGAATCACATTAAACCTTAAGATGAGTATCCAATTTTTTTTGATTTTTTTTGTTATTTGTTTTTTTGTTTTATTTTTTATTTTTTAACCACAATAGATATGAAAATACTAACTCTGGGCAAGATAACTATGGAGTTGCGATCCCCAAGTGCCAGATGCCACACATATTGTCAATTCCATTCACTACAATAGATATATAAAGTCTAACTCTATACAAGACAACTATGGAGTCACGATCCCCATTTGCCGGATGCCACACATTTGGACAAAACATTACTCTATGTGGTAATTATTTTTTTCAATTTTTGTTTTTTGTTTTTTTTTGATACTCACATTAAACTAAAAGTGACCCTAGAACCCTATGCTATAATGAAAAGTACCCACGAACTCAAATTGATTCCCACAATCCAGTAGATGTGCACTGTGGAATTTTTATTAAGAGGATGAAAATATAAATTTTGAAAAATCACATTAAACAACCATACTTTCCAAAAACTATGCTCATGAACTTAAACATGCATTAAAATCAGAATCAAGTCATCCAAATTTTTGGATATCCAATTTCAGTGTTTGAAATGTGTGTTATCATGTTCATGGTTAATGGAATTTTTTCATTCCATGCATGTTTTTATTGAAAAAAAACTCATTTTTATTTCATCTCCCCCCAACATAGAAAAACATTGTCCCCAGTGTTTAAAGAAAATAAACGTTAGAAGGAGGTAGGAGAGGAGTTCAAAGAGGAAATTGAAAATGATAAAAATGAAACAAATTCACCTGGTTTTTTAATTTGACGTTCGTGATGCTCTAGATTACTCCTTTGATCTCTTGGGGGATGTAGGCACCTCCTTGATTGAACATGTATCACCCAAAAATAGTTCCTGAACCATAAAAAGAAGAACAAACCAGAAAAAACAAACAACACAATGATTTATTTAATTCCAAGTATCATCATTTTTATGATTTTCCCTTTTTTATTTTTTAAAATCAAACTAATGATACATTGTCTTCTTTTAAATTTCTAGGTATGGTATTACTCAGGGATCACATCGCGTGACACAGATGAATATGGTGTCTCCCCTTTTATACCCATCCATACTTATAAAATAATAACAGGTCAATAGTATTTTTTAATTTATTATATGAAAAAGAAAATGATTCAAAATGATTGGAAACATGAAAACCATGAGTTTCCTCCCATGTAACACTTTTGTTTAATGTCGTTATCTCGACTAGAACCCCCCAACTTATCCAATTCCATCTATCAAAATTTTAATGAACCCATATTTCTCCCCTTCAACTTGATTGAGAATGATTGTTTTTTCAGAATCTGTTCCTTGTATAAATCCATGTTCTAAAATAAATCTGAATATACAAGGAATGTTAGAAATGGTTGATCTAGTTGCATTGTTTGTCTTGCCTAAGACGTCAAGGTTCAATCAAACATTATTTCTTTCATGAAAAGAATTAATGACTAAATTATGGTTGTGGGTATTACCTATTATGTAGTTCTTGTGTGGGGGATTAAGGATAATGATTTTGAGTTCTGGTTGACTGCAATTTCCAAATGAAGATTGGAAATTTGAATGAAAGTCAGTTTCTTCTCCAAAAAATTTAGAAATAATTGGTTCCGTTTGAAAATTTGATTCATCCCCAAAAGTGTCTAGTTGAATTTCAGGAGTGTGTATGGGATCAATTTTTTGTATTTCTCCCAATTTTTCAGTGATTGGTGTTTTTGAAAAATCATTAATAGAGAAATATTGAGGACTCTCTGTCCACAACGTCAAATTTCCCTCTTATGAATACAAAAAATCAGTTTCCTCTTGATTTAAGCACCCATCAACAATTCATTGATTATCTTCAACTATCCCAAATTCAATGGTTGTTTCTTCAATAAATTCATGTGATATTTGTGGGAGACATGATTCTTTTATTAGTAATGAGGAAGAGACAACCTGAGTGGGAATGGGTTCCACAACCATTTCAATGCATTGTAGTTCTACTCTTAAAGATGAAACATTTAAATTCATTTTATCCATTTTTTCACACAAATGTTCAAGAATTTTTTCAGAATTAGGATTGATAGATGTTTGGACATCATGAATTTCATTATGTTTGATCTCTTCAATCATCCTCGAGAGGTATGGAAATTGATCCTTTAAACAATCAGCATCCCATTGATTGTACATCTCATCTGGTGTGGTGTATTCAATCATGGTTTGGTCAAGGAAATTTTCTATGTTAGGTGATTCAAAATATTGACTTTCCAGTTGATTATAGCCTTGGTATATTAATTGGTATTGTTGAAGATAATACATTGTATTTGATTGAAAGTTGTATTTGGGATTCATTGGACACGCAGAAATAGAAAGTGGAATAAAGAAGAGAAATTTGGGTGAGAATAGAGAATTTGGGGTGAGAAAATAATATGAGTATCTAAGGTACTTAGTTGGGTCCCCGGAAACGGTGCCAAATTTTTTTTTCACGCAAATTTACCCTACTGGTAAAAGCGGTCATTGAAGTGAAAGTAGGGATCGAATCCACAGGGACCGAAGAAGAAACCTTGAGACAATCAAATTTGTTGAAGGATTGGCTATTAAGTTGTAGAGACCCAAAGCTTGACGTACATGGACATTACATTAATTTTTCTGAATACTTAGTACATATCAAAAACACACACACAAGGACCGTAATAGTTTAGTGTCTTTGGAAACTCGGAATATAATCTTCTAATCGTGGTGAAATATCATCAACATCTCCCATAAAGATCTTATTTTTTTAAACCTAAATCCCTTATTTATGTCCTAGTGAAAAGAATACATCAAAGGGTGAGCTCAAATGATCAGTAAGGGTAAACAAAAGAAATATCAATCACGTCATATTCATAAGAACATATCTTTTGGAAATCATAACCTGCAAAAGAGATCATAATTTTATAACATGGGATAAATCATAGTAGTGAAATGTAATCCCAATAATCATAACATAAAACATGAAAATTTGTGGCATACACACATAATCATAGATAATCATTTTTTATTAGTCAAGACTCATTGCCAAGACTATCTTAGTGGACAAAGTCCCTTTCTGAACCGAGTTCACTCCTCGTTTCAGTTCTGTTTCACTGAACCGGTATAACCTACCATTCTAGCCATGTATATCTCATGAGATATAAAATCTTTACCCAATGCATTGGAGGAAGATATAGGTCCCACCCATCTCATAATTATACCATTCTTATGTGTTCCACAAAATCAGAAAACCATACATCATAGCATAACCCATGTAATAAAAATGGGAATCTTAAACATCATGACATCATAAAACAATTAATATAAGATAAAGGAATTCATAAAAATATAATACCATCACAACATAATCAAATCAATGTAATAATAGGGATAAAAACATAACCCTTTATTATCTTAGATGGAAAATAATTTTGATAAAACACTTGAACTCCATTCTTGAGGAAAATATACTTTCTGCTTCAAAAACACTTTTCCTTTCTTAACATGTCGTACAATTATAAGCTAAAAGAAGTTGATTAAAAATAAACTTGAAAAATTTTAAAGGAATATTATTGGAAATAATGTTTTAAAAATCCATTCATGCCGTATAAGTTAAAAAAACATACTTCTCGTACTTTTGTCGGAAAAGTCAAAAAGTACCTCGTATGAAAAACGACAAAAGATTCCTTTCATATAATTTACTAAAAACTCAACGAAGGGTAAAATTGGATATAAACTATTGAATAAGTATATAAATATTACATGTTGAGGAAAAATGGATGTGGATGATAAAATAAACCCCAGTAAATACCAATGTACAAACAATCTCAGATAAAAATGAGATTGTGATATTTCCCTTTCCATAGGTCTGATTTGCTTCGTATGTGTCTGAACCTCCTGTATAATGATTTAAATAGTTTCATTGAATTATTCCAGAATCATACTTATTGTTATGATATCATATATGTTTCACTTATGACTTCATTTTACCCATTCTTTTGTAAATTCCATGTTAAAGAGCGTTTTGGGTAAAATCGTTTCCTTTGTCATCCGTGTTTTGACTTGTAATTATTCATATGATTACTTAGATCATGATTACATAATTACAGAATATAAACATGATTTATATATAATATATATTTATAATATACATATATATAATGGATCTATAAGTGGAATGAAATACACCGTTCATGGAGACGGTAGGCCGTACGTACGCATGAACACTATTTTCGTTTCCTTATTGAATTGATTGGAATTAAGTAGTTGACATAAATATATATATACATAAATGCTGTAGTATTATTATGTCATATATTTCATGATTACTTATTATATATACTTTATAATCATTCATGAATGGTTAACGTGGAGAATGAATCTCATCGCGTCGTGGAGACGGTAGTTCGTACGTACGCACGAGCGATGATATCGTTCTCATGATCGTGAAATTGTATTGGAGTGTATGTATACCATTTCAGAATAAATATCACTTTACAATAATCATATATAGTTATTATGTACACCATTATACCCATCCATGTAAGGTGGTGTTGGAAAATAGATTACCCCACGGCGTGGAGACAGTATTCCGTACGTACGCACGCGCGATGATTTCATTTTTCGTAGGATGGATAGATGGAGAAATAGGTTTGTTTCATACTTATAATAACATATCATTATATGAGTTACACTGATGTAATTACTTCATAATGAAACAACCTAAGAAGAATAAGTGGAAGAAGAAATAAAGTTGAATGAATCGGTAACGGACATTACCTCTTCTTTGAAGCGCCTCTTTGAGATCTCCTTTTGGGGCACTAAAATTGGTCTTTGAGGAAGACCAGTACCTATAGGATGTTTCTAGGGAAGTTTATAAGAGAATTTCTCAGGGGTTGGCCGAGCATGAAGGCTCAATGTGGTGTGAGGAAGAGAGGGAGGAGGTTCCCTTTTATAAGGGAGGAGAGGGGCCCCTTTGGAATAACTAAAAATATTATTTTATTATAAAGCCATATTCGGTTTTAAATAAATCCAAATTGATTTAATTCTAAGCTAAGGTTGGGATGGGTTGAAATAATCTCATCCAATAGAATTTAGACAAGTTTAGGTTCATATTTTAACCTTATCATTTATATTTAACTTTAAGTTAGATAATTTTACTTTTACAGTGTCTTTGTGTTTTCTTACACTATAAGGTTAGTAAACTTACTATAACAAGCCAAACGAACACCATGTTGTTTATTATTAATATATATAACCTTATCTAAGTAATATGGCCGAACCATAGTTTTCTAGGAATAAAATAACAATTAATAATATAATATTTGTTTTAAACACTATTTTATGTCAATTTTGACACTATTTAGTAATTGATTTTTGTAAAACTCATAACAGAATGATTAGTTCTAAAAAAGTTAATTAAATCAATACTAAAATGTCATATTAACCTAGAAAATTAGTGGAATTCATAAAAAGTCTGAAATTACATTTATTTGGGTATTTATAACATCAATTATGTCAATATTTCATTAATAAGATAATTACTGCATCATATTTGTGTCTTAAATAAATTAAATTATTTAATGTCTAAAAAGTAAAAATAAAATACAATTATGTAGGAAATCTTTTCATCTTTCTAATTAATATTTATAGTCGAATTTATCTTATGTATATCCCTATATTAAAAATGATTTTCTTATTAAACTTTGATTTTAACTATTTTAACCCTTCCTTAAATAAATTAATAATAAATGTCCTAATCTAATCCAAGTGGGCCTAAATGGTCATATTTTATTCCTATGGTTGTTTTTGGTCGAATTACACTTATCCAATAGAATTATGACATGTTTTAAGGTAATAATAATGTCATTTTTACCCTTAATTACACTATTTACTTTTAATTGTGGTAAAAAAAGTAAAAAGTTAAGATTCACCAAAAATTATTTTCATCTCATTGAACCAAATTTTACTTACTGACATCAACCGTGTCTCTAGGATTTTTTAAATTCCACTCACAGAAGCGGTAAAATTAAGTTTTATGAAAAATTCATTTTTTTAACTACCACTTAGTGGTTTCACTATTCATCAATAAATGAAAGTTTCTAGAAAAATACCAAAAACTAGGCCTAAGCTATATTTGATATTATGAATTAAAAAATGATGTCTATTTTAACAAATTCAAAACATATCAGTTGCATTAATTAATTTAAAAATTAATTCCCATCGTCAAAACAAATAGCGTGTTCTTAAGAGATAATAATTATCAAAAGATTGACAGTTGTTTATGTCTGGTTTAAATGTGAAATTACATCCAATAACCGACATTGTATTAAATTGTAAAAATATATTCTAAATATACTTTAAAACCAATCAAATTAATAATTTATCACTATTAATTATTTCTATTAAAAAGTTTGTTTTTAATTAAAATTTAGTAATTTTCACTATTCATCAGAAAATGAAAGTTATCCGAAAAGTACCAAAATTTCACCCTAAGCTAATTTTGATATTCCGAATCCAAAAATGAAGTACATTTTGAAAATAAATTTTACAAAATTTCAAAAATTGGTTATTAATATTCATAACGGCTAGTTTTAATAATATTTTAATAGCATATCGTTGTTTAGTGAAACACGGTATTGCGTACTACACATGCTATCGAGGAAGGTCGCGATTGTGTGTAATGCAAGGAAAGTCAAGTATGCATGTTGCACAAGATTCTTTTGGTGTAGCGTACAACACAAGTCATTAATGAAATTAAAAAGAATATTTTTCATAAAATCTCGGGGTGTTACATTCTACCCCCCTTAAAATTAATTTCTCCCTCAAAATTCGTCGGGGTTATATTTGGTTCACTACTCGAAATATTCTTTAATAGAAAGCCACATCATAAAAAGGAATACCAAAGCCAACATTTAAAAGAAAAAGCAGGAAATGTAATGGTTACCCAAATAAACTAATCATTGGGTTTCCACATAGGTGAAAATATGGATATGGAAGAGAAATCTAACCATCATGTTCTGATGGAGAGTGGTAGAGAACATGGCTATGGAAAAGCCAGCAATCACAAAGCCATAAATTTGTGACAATCTAAGGTACCATTTGATTCATCAGATATAAGATAACTAGGACAACATTTTTGGTTTTCATGATCATTTCCCTAAAGTTGATGAAATTGGAATTAGAAGAAATACTTTTGTGATTTTGGTATAGTCTCACCGTTGGTCGTTCTATGGACAATTTCCACTTCATCTCTTCAATAAATGAAGTTGAATTTTTCATTCGTGATGTGTTAGCAGATCATGTGATAGAATGATGGGTCATTCCATCTGGTTCAAATAAAAGGTTAACAAAAATTATCAAATATACATAAGTCCATCTATGGTGAAATTAATCATATATGGTTCCTAAAATAGACTTATACTTCTTATATTATACAGTTTAATATAATAAAACTAGTTTCTACGAAACAGAGACTTCCTGTAGGCCAGTGGTAGGTGATAAAGGCCAGTCGCACTTCGGTTGTGGGTTCGATTCCCACAGCCTTGTCCGACGTGATGGGTTGTCACCCGTCCTTCAGGTTGTCCTTTTTCTAAAGCTATATTACTATAACATCCCATCAATAATATCGAAAAAAGTTCTATCTTAACTTATGTCCAACATAATCCATTCCAATCTTTAGGATTATCTAAAATACTTCGGTCCAAGCTCATAGTATAAAGAAAATTTTTACTTGAAATGTCACATAACAATCACGTGAATGCCATCATTTATCCCCCATGTATCATAAGATATATCTTGTTGGTCAAATTACAAACATGTTAATACCTTAATCATGTACTCTCTTGAAGAATGAATACCCATTGAACCTTAGTGAAAACATGAATGCAGTCAAAAGTTTACTCTTTCCACATACCAAAATCCAAAAAATCTATATACACAAACCATGATATAACCTTCTCCTTATATCAGTCATGAGCTCATGAATACTATCAAACATTTAATTTTCTCCTTATCCTATCATTATGCGCATATCATCTACATTCCAAAAATATCTGAATAAACTTTCATGGATATTGGTACCATTAATCATACACTTTCAATACTCAAGGAAAGACAACAGTGTAACAATCCTTAGATGTCTCTTTATTCCATAGTACAATGAGATTACTTATGCAACATTACACATGTTAAACCTGTAGTCATTCCACTACATTCTTAAACCATTGACCGGGCTTCAAAAATTATTTCATCTCACATATCATTTGTAGTCTCTTCATCATCATCAACATAAATACTACCCATACGACCACACTGATTCTCTTCATGAGACATTCCCTTAGGGAATTGGTTTTCATAATGCCCGTACATTCCACATTTAAAACATTTAACCATTTTTGATATCGTAGCAATACCATTATCCTCATCCCTGGTGTTAACTGAACCTTTTCTTTTGCACTTACTGGATTTGTGTCCTTCTTTTCCACACCCAAAGCATCTTCTAGTTCCTTTGAAACATTCTCCTTGATTCCTCTTCCCACATGATTTACATAAGGGAAATTGAACTTTCTTTCCTCTATGATCATCATGAAACTCCATCTTTCTCTTATTAGCCAAGTCAGGAAACTTACCAAATTTTACTTTATTGATCATATTATGATATTGCTGATTCGGCATAATAATGATGTTTGGAATTCCAAATCCCATTTCATTTGGTTTCTCATGAATAATATCATTCCATTGTCCACCATATCCTCCATTATCGTGAATCATCTTGTTTCCAGCCATTTTCTAAAACCCAAAAAGAATAGTGTGAGAGGTAAAATTCATAATAAAGGGGGTGTAACTTCAATATATAACATATTTGGTTTAATCTAATATCGTTACCATAGCTCTAGGACTATATCCTATATGTATACTTATCCTTAGGGACATCCCTAGACATACCTTAGAAATATCTCTAGGGATCTCACTAACGTTTTCGCTTCCTAGTTTCTAAAGGTTGACTAAACTTTTCCTCTGATACCAACTGTAGAGACCCAAAGCATGACATACATGGACATTACATTAATTTTGTGGAATACTTAGTACATAACAAAAACACACACACAAGGACCATAATAGTTTAGTGTCTTTGGAAACTCGGAATATAATCTTCTAATCGTGGTGAAAGATCTTCAACATCTCCCATAAAGATCATCTTTTTTTTAAACCTAAATCCTTTCTTTATGTCCTGGGGAAAGGATAACATAAAATGGTGAGCTCAAATGCTCAGTAAGGGTAAACAAAAGAAATATCAATCACGTCACATTCATAAGAACATATCTTTTGGAAATCTTAACCTGCAAAAGAGATCATAATTTCATAACATGGGATAAATAATAGTAGTGAAACGTAATCCCAATAATCATAACATAAAACATGAGAATTTTTGTCATACACACATAATCATAGATAATCATTTTTTATTAGTCAAGACTCATTGCAAAGACTATCTTAGTGGACAAAGTCCCTTTCCGAACCGAGTTCACTCCTCGTTTCAGTCCTGTTTCACTGAACCGGTATAACCTACCATTCCAGCCATGTCTATCTCATGAGATATAAAATCTTTAGCCAATGCATTGGAGGGAGATATAGGTCCCACCCATCTCATAATTATACCATTCTTATGTGTGCCACAAAATCAAAAATCCATACATCATAACATAACCCATGTAATAAAAATGGGAATCTTAAACATCGTGAAATCACAAAACAATTCATATAAGATAATGGAATTCATAAAAATATAATTCCATCACAACATAATAATATCAATGTAATAATAGAGATAAAAACAGAACCCTTTATTATCTTAGATGGAAAATAATTTTGATAAAACACTTGAACTCCATTCTTGAGGAAAATATACTTTATGCTTCAAAACACTTTTCCTTTCTTAACATGTCATACAATTATAAACTAAAAGAAGTTGATTAAAAGTAAACTTGAAAACATTTAAAGTAATATTCTTCAAAATAATGTTTTAAAAATCCATTCATGCCGTATAAGTTAAAAAAACATTCTTCTCGTACTTTTGTCAGAAAAGTAAAAAAGTACCTCGTATGAAAAACGACAAAAGATTCCTTTCATATCATTTACTAAAAACTCAAAGAAGGGTAAAATTGGATATAAACTATTGTATAAGTATATAAATATTACATGTTGAGGAAACATGGATGTGGATGATAAAATACACCCCGGTAAATACGAAAGTATAAACAATCTCAGATAAAAATTAGATTGTGATATTTCCCTTACCTTAGGTCCGATTTGCTTTGTATGTGTCTGAAACTCCTGTATAATGATTTAAATAGTGTCATTTACTTATTCCAGAATCATACTTATCGTTATGATATCATATATGGTTCACTTATGACTTCATTTTACCCGTTCTTTTGTAAATTCCATGTTAAAGAGCATTTTGGGTAAAATCGTTTCATTTGTCGTCCGTGTTTTGACTTGTAATTATTCATATGATTAATTAGATCATTATTACTTAATTACAGAATATAATACATGATTTATATATAATATATATTCAGATTATACATATATATAATGGATCTATAAATGGAAAGAAATACACCGTTCATGGAGACGGTAGGCCGTACGTACGCATGAATGCTGTTTTGGTTTCCTTATTGAATTGAGTGGAATTAAGTTGATGACATAAATATATATATACATAAATCCAGTATTATTAATATTTAATATATTTCATGATGACTTATTATATATACTTTATAATCATTCATGAATGGTTAACGTGGAGAATGAATCTCATCGTGTCGTGGAGACGGTAGTCCGTACGTATGTACGAGCGATGATATCGTTCTCATGATCGTGGAATTGTATTGGAGTGTATGTATACCATTCCAGAATAAATATCACTTTACAGTAATCATATATAGTTATTATGTAAACCATTATACCCATCCATGTAAGGTGGTGGTGGAAAATAGATTACACCACGGCGTGGAGACTATATTCCGTACGCACGCACGCGCGATGATTTCATTTTCCATAGGATGGATAGATGGTGAAATAGGGTCTTTTCATACTTATAATAACATATCATTATATTATTTATACTGATGTTATTACTTCATAATGAAATAACCTAATAAGAAGAAGTGGAAGAAGAAATTAAATTGAAAGAATCGGTAACCGACATTACCTCTTCTTTGAAGCGCCTCTTTGAGATCTCCTTTTAGGGCACTGAAATTGGTCTTTGAGGAAGACCAGAACCTCTAGGATGTTTCTAGGGAAGTGTATAAGAGAATTTGGTAGGGGTTGGCCGAGCTTGAATGCTCAAAGTGGTGTGAGGAAGAGAGGGAGGAGGTGCCCTTTTATAAGGGAGGAGAGGGGCCCCTTTGGAATAACTAAAAATATTATTTTATTATAAAGCCATATTCGGTTTTAAATAGCTCCAAATTAATTTATTTCTAATCTATAGTGGGTATGGGTCTAAATACTCTCATATAATAGAATTTAGATAAGTTTAGGTTCATATTTTAACCTTATCATTTATATTTAACTTTAAGTTAGATAATTTTACTTTTACCGTGTCTTTGTGTTTTCTTACACTATAAGGTTAATAAACTTACTATAACAAGCCAAACGAACCCCATGTTGTTTATTATTATTATATATAACCTTATCTAAGTAATTTGGCCGAACCATAGATTTTTAGGAATAAAATAACAATTAATAATATAATATTTGTTTTAAAAACTATTTAATGTCAATTTTGACACTATTTAGTAATTGATTTTTTTAAAAATCATAACAGAATTATTAGTTCTAAAAAAGTTAGTTAACTCAATACTAACATGTCATATTAACCTATAAAATTAGTATAATTCATAAAAAGTCTCAAATTACATTTATTTGGGTATTTATAAGATCAATTATGTCAATATTTCATTAATAAGATAATTACTACATCATATTTGTGTCTTAAATAAATTTAATTATTTAATGTCTAAAAATTAAAAATAAAATACCAATATGTAGGAAATCTTTTTATCTTTCTAATGAATATTTATAGTCGAATTTATCTTATGTATAACCCTATATTAAAAATGATTTTCTTATTAAACATTGATTTTAACTATTTTAACCCTTCTTTAAATAAATTAATAATAAATGTCCTAATCTAATCCAAGTGGGCATAAATGGTCATATTTTATTCCTAAGGTTGTTTTTTTTCGAATTACACTTAACCAATTGAATTAGTACATGTGTTAAGGTAATAATAATGTCATCTTTACCCTTAATTACACTATTTACTTTTAACTGTGGTAAATAAAAGTAAAAAGTTACTATTCACCAAAAATTATTTTCATCTCATTGAACCAAATTTTACTTACTGACATCAACCTTGTCTCTCGGATTTTTGAAATTCAACTCATAGAAGCGGTAAAATTATGTTTTATGAAAAATTCATTTTTTTAACTACCACTTAGTGGTTTCACTATTCATCAATAAATGAAAGTTTCTAGAAAAATACCAAAATTTAGGCCTAAGATATATTTGATATTATGAATTCAAAAATGATGTCTATTTTACCAAATTCAAAACATATCAGTTGCATTAATAAATTTAAAAATTAATTCCCGTCGTCAAAACAAATAGCGTGTTCTTGAGAGATAATAATTATCAAAAGATTGACAGTTGTTTATGTTTGGTTTAAATGTGAAATTACATCCAATAACCATCATTGTATTAAAATTTAAAAATATATTCTAAATATACTTTAAAACCAATCAAATTAATAATTTATCACTATTAATTATTTCTATTAAAAAGGTTGTTTTTAATTAAAATTTAGTAATTTTCACTATTCATCAGAAAATGAAAGTTATCTGAAAAGTAAAAAAATTAAACCCTAATCTAATTTCGATATTCTGAATCCAAAAATGAAGTCCATTTTGAAAATAAAATTTACAAAATTTAAAAAATTGGTTATTACTATTCATAACGGCTAGTTTTAATAATATTTTAATACCATATCATTGTTTAGTGAAACTCGGTATTGCGTACTACACACGCTATCGAGGAAGGTCGCGATTGTGTGTAATGCAAGGCAAGTCAAGGATGCATGTTGTGCAAGCTTCTTTTGGTGTAGCGTACAAAACAAGTCATTAATGAAATTAAAAAGAATATTTTTCATAAAATATCGGGGTGTTACATTCTACCCCCCTTAAAATGAATTTCTCCCTCGAAATTCGTCGGGGTTATATTTGGTTTACAACTCGAAAGTCTATTTAATAGAAACCCACATCATAAAAAGGAATACCAAAACCAACCTTTAAAAGAAAAATCCTGAAATGTAACGGTTACCCAAATAAACTAATCACTGGGTTTCCACATAGGTGAAAATATGGATATGGAAGAGAAATCTAACCATCATGTTCTGATGGAGAGTGGTAGAGAACATGGCTATAGAAAAGCCAGAAATCACAAAGCCATAAATTTTTGACAATCTAAGGTACCATTTGATTCATCAGATATAAGAGCATTAGGACAACATTTTTGGTTTTCATGATCATTTCCCTAAAGTTGATGAAATTGGAATTAGAAGAAATACTTTTGTGATTTTGGTATAGTCTCACCCTTGGTATTTCTTTGGACAATTTCCACTTCATCTCTTAAATAAATGAAGTTTAATTTTCCATTCGTGATGTGTTAGCAGATCATGTGATAGAATGATGGGTCATTCCATCTGTTTCAAATAAAAGGTTAGCAAAAATTATCAAATATACATAAGTCCATCTATGGTGAGATTAATCATATATGGTTCTTAAAATGGACTTATACTTCTTATATTATACTATTTAATATAATAAAACTAGTTTCTACTAAACAGAGACTTCCTGTAGGCCTGTGGTAGGTGATAAAGGCCAGTCGCACTTCGGTTGTGGGTTCGATTCTGATAGCCTTGTCCGACGCGATGGGTTGTCGCCCATCCTGCAGGTTATCCTTTTTCTAAAGCTATATTACTATAACATCCCATCAATAATATCAAAAAAAGTTCTATCCTAATGTATGTCCAACATAATCCATTCCAATCTTTCGGCTTATCTAAAATACTTCGGTCCAAGCTCATAGTATAAAGAAAATGATTACTTGAAATGTCACATAACAATCACATGAATGCCATCATTTATCCCCCATGTATCATAAGATATATCTTGTTGGTCAAATTACAAACATGTGAATACCATAATCATGTATTCTCTTGAAGAATGAATACCCATTGAACCTTAGTGAAAACATGAATGCAGTCAAAAGTTAACTCTTTCCACATACCAAAATCTAAAAATTCTATATACTCAAACCATGATATAACCTTATCCTTATATCAGTCATGAGCTAATGAATACTATCAAACATTTAATTTTCTCCTTATCCCTTCATTATGCGCATATCATCTACATTCCAAAAATATCTGAATAAACTTTCATGGATACTGGTACCATTAATCATACACTTTCAAAACTCATGGAAAGACAACAGTGTAACAATCCTTAGATGTCTCTTTATTCCATAGTACAATGAGATTACTTATGAAACATTACACATGATAAACATGTAATCATTCCACTACATTCTTAAACCATTGACCGAGCTTCAAAAATTATTTCATCTCACATATCATTTGTAGTCTCTTCATCATCATCAACATAAATACTACCCATACGACCATACTGATTCTCTTCATGAGACTTTCCCTTAGGGAATTGGTTTGCATAATGCCCGTACATTACCCATTTAAAACATTTAACAATTGTTGATATCGTAGCAATACCATTATCCTCTTCCCTGGTGTTAACTGAACCTTTTGCTTTGCACTTACTGGATTTGTTTCCTTCTTTTCCACACCCAAAGCATCTTCCAGTTCCTTTGAAACATTCTCCTTGATGCCTCTTCCCACATGATTTACATAGGGGAAATTGAACTTTCTTTCCTCTATGATCATTATGAAACTTCATCTTTCTCTTATTAGCCAAGTCAGGAAACTTACCAAATTTTACATTATTGATCATATTATGAGATTGCTGATTCGACATAATAATGATGTTTGGAATTCCAAATCCCATTTTATTTGGTTGGTCATGAAGAATATCATTCCATTGTCCATCATATCTTCCATTATCGTGAATCATCTTGCTTCCAGCCATTTTCTAAAACCCAAAAAGAATAGTGCGAGAGGAAAAAATCATAATAAAGGGGGAGTAACTTCAATATCTAACATATTTTGTTTAATCTAATATCGTTACCATATATCTAGGACTATATCCTATACGTATACTTATCCTTAGGGACATCCCTAGACATACCTTAGAAATATCTCTAGGGATCTCACTAATGTTTTCACATCCTAGTTTCCAAAGGATGACTAAACTTTTCCTCTGATACCAACTGTAGAGACCCAAAGCTTGACGTACATGGACATTACATTAATTTTGCGGAATACTTAGTACATTACAAAAACACACACACAAGGACCGTAATAGTTTAGTGTCTTTGGAAACTCGGAATATAATCTTCTAATCGTGGTGAAAGATCTTCAACATCACCCATAAATATATTCTTTTTTTAAACATAAATCCTTTCTTTATTTCCTGGGAAAAAGAAAACATAAAAGGGTGAGCTAAAATTCTCAGTAAGGGTAAACAAGAGAAATATCCATCACGTCATATTCATAAGAACATATCTTTTGGAAATCTTAACCTGCAAAAGAGATCATAATTTCATAACATGGGATAAATCATAGTAGTGAAATGTAATCCCAATAATCATAAATTAAAACATGAAACATTGTGTCATACAGAGATAATCATATATAATCATTTCTTATTAGTCAAGACTCATTTCCAAGACTATCTTAGTGGACAAAGTCCTTTTCTGAACCGAGTTCACTCCTCGTTTCAGTCCTTTTTCACTGAACCGGTATAACCTACCATTCCAGCCATGTCTATCTCATGAGATATAAAATATTTACCCAATGCATTGGAGGGAGATATAGGTCCCACCCATCTCATAATTATACCATTCTTATGTGTGCCACAAAATCAGAAAACCATACATCATAGCATAACCCATGTAATAAAAATGGGAATCTTAAACATCGTGACATCATAAAACAATTCATATAAGATAAAGGAATTAATAAAAATATAATTCCATCACAACATAATAAAATCAATGTAATAATAGGGATAATAACAGAACCCTTTATTATCTTAGATGGAAAATAATTTGGATAAAACACTTGAACTCCATTCTTGAGGAAAATATACTTTCTGCTTCAAAAACACTTTTCCTTTCTTAACATGTCATAAAATTATAAACTAAAAGAAGTTTATTAAAAATAAACATGAAAACTTTTAAAGGAATATTCTTGGAAATAATGTTTTAAAAATCCATTCATGCCGTATAAGTTAAAAAACATTCTTCTTGTACTTTTGTCGGAAAAGTCAAAAAGTACCTCGTATGAAAAACGACAAAGGATTCCTTTCATATCATTTACTAAAAACTCAAAAAAGGGTAAAACTGGATATAAACTATTTTATAAGTATATAAATATTACATTTTAAGGAAAAATGGATGTGGATGATAAAATACACCCCAGTAAATACCAAAGTATAAACAATCTCAGATAAAATGAGATTGTGATATTTCCCTTACCTTAGGTCCGATTTGCTTCGTATGTGTCCGAACCTCCTGTATAATGATTTAAATAGTGTCATTGACTTATTCCTGAATCATACTTATTGTTATGATATCATATATGGTTCACTTATGACTTCATTTTACTCGTTCTTTTGTAAATTCCATGTTAAAGAGCGTTTTGGGTAAAATCGTTTCATTTGTCATCCGTGTTTTGACTTGTAATTATTCATATGATTACTTAGATCATGATTACATAATTACAGAATATAAAACATGATTTATATATAATATATATTCAGAATATACATATATATATTGGATCTATAAATGGAAAGAAATACACCGTTCATGGAGACAGTAGGTCGTACGTACGCATGAACGCTGTTTTCGTTTGTTTATTGAATTGAGTGGAATTAAGTAGTTGACATAAAAATATATATACATAAATCCAGTAGTATTATTATGTCATATATTTCATGATTACTTATTATATATACTTTATAATCATTCATGAATGGTTAACATGGAGAATGAATCTAATCGCGTCGTGGAGACGGTAGTCCGTACGTACGCACGAGCGATGATATCGTTCTCATGATCGCGGAATTGTATTGGAGTGTATTTATAACATTTCAGAATAAATATCACTTTACAATAATCATATATAGTTATTATGTACACCATTATACCCATCCAAGTATGGTGGTGGTGGAAAATAGATTACACCACGGCGTGGAGATGGTATTTCGTACGTACGCACGCGCGATGATTTCATTTTCCGTAGGATGGATAGATGGTGAAATAGGGTTGTTTCATACTTATAATAACATATCATTATATGATTTATACTGATGTTATTACTTCAGAATGAAACAACCTAAGAAGAATAAGTGGAAGAAGAAATAAAGTTGAATGAATCGGTAATGGACATTACCTCTTCTTTGAAGCGCCTCTTTGAGATCTCCTTTTAGGGCACTAAAATTGGTCTTTGAGGAATACCAAAACCTCTAAAATGTTTCTAGGGAAGTGGAGAAGAGAATTTGGCAGGGGTTGGCCGAGCATGAAGGCTCAATGTGGTGTGAGGAAGAGAGGGAGGAGGTGCCCTTTTATAAGGGAGGAGAGGTGCCCCTTTGGAATAACTAAAAATATTATTTTTTTATAAAGCCATATTCGGTTTTAGATAGCTCCAAATTGATTTATTTCAAAGCTAAGGTGGGGATGGGTCTAAATACTCTCATACAATAGAATTTAGGCAAGTTTAGGTTCATATTTTAACCTTATCATTTATATTTAACTTTAAGTTAGATAATTTTAGTTTTACCGTGTCTTTTTGTTTTCTTACACTATAAGGTTAATAAACTTACTATAACAAGGAAAACGAACCCCATGTTGTTTATTATTAATATATATAACCATTTCTAAGTAATTTGGCCGAACCTTAGATTTTTAGGAATAAAATAATAATTAATAATATAATATTTGTTTTAAAAACTATTTTATGTCAATTTTGACACTATTTAGTAATTGATTTTTGTAAAAATAATAACAGAATGATTAGTTCTATGAAAGTTAATTAACTCACTACTAACATGTCATATTAACCTAGAAAATTATTGGAATTTATAAAAAGTCTCAAATTACATTTATTTGGGTATTTATAACATCAATTATGTGAATATTTCATTAATAAGATAATTACTGCATCATATTTGTGTCTTAAATAAATTAAATTATTTAATGTCTAAAAATTACAAATAAAATAGAATTATTTAGGAGATATTTTTATCTTTCTAATGAATATTTATAGTTGAATTTATCTTATGTATAACCCTATATTAAAAATGATTTTCGTATTAAACATTGATTTTAACTATTTTAACCCTTCTTTAAATAAATTAATAATAAATGTCCTAATCTAATCCAAGTGGGCCTAAATGGTCATATTTTATTCCTAAGGTTGTTTTTGGTCGAATTACACTAATCCAGTAGAATCAGGACATGTGTTAAGATAATAATAATGTCATTTTTATCCTTAATTACACTATTTACTTTTAACCGTGGTAAAAAAAAGTAAAAAGTTACTATTCACAAAAAAATATTTTAATCTCATTGAACCACATTTTACATACTGACATCAACCGTGTCTCTTGTATTTTTGAAATTCCACTCACAAAAGCGGTAAAATTAAGTTTTATGAAAAATTCATTTTTTAACTACCACTTAGTGGTTTCACTATTCATCAAAAAATGAAAGTTTCTAGAAAAATACCAAAAATTAAGCCTAAGCTATATTTGATATTATGAATTCAAAAATGATGTCTGTTTTACCAAATTCAAAACATATCAGTTGCATTAATTAATTTAAAAATTAATTCCCGTCGTCAAAACAAATAGCGTGTTCTTAAGAGATAATAACTATCAAAAGATTGACAGTTGTTTATGTCTGGTTTAAATGTGAAATTACATCCAATAACCAACATTGTATTAAATTGTAAAAATATATTCTAAATATACTTTAAACCCAATCAAATTAATAATTTATCACTATTAATTATTTCTATTAAAAAGGTTGTTTTTAATTAAAATTTAGAAATTTTCACTATTCATCTGAAAATGAAAGTTATCCGAAAAGTACCAAAATTTCACCCTAAGCTAATTTCGATACTCCGAATCCAAAAATGAAGTCCATTTTGAAAATAAAATTTACAAAATTTCAAAAATTGTTTATTACTATTCATAACGGCTAGTTTTAATAATATTTTAATAGCATATCGTTGTTTAGTGAAACTCGGTATTGCGTACTACACGCGCTATCGAGGAAGGTTGGGATTGTGTGTAATGCAAGGCAAGTCAAGGATGTGTGTTGTGCAAGCTTCTTTTGGTGTAGCGTACAACAGAAGTCATTAATGAAATTAAAAAGAATATTTTTCATAAAATCTCGGGGTGTTAAATTCTACCCCCATTAAAATGAATTTCTCCCTCGAAATTCGTCGGGGTTATATTTGGTTTACTACTTGAATGATTCGTTAATAGAAACCCACATCATAAAAAGGAATACCAAAACCAATCTTTAAAAGCAAAAGCATGAAATGTAACGGTTACCCAAATAAACTAATCACTGGGTTTCCACATAGGTGAAAATATGGATATGGAAGAGAAATCTAACCATCATGTTCTGATGGATAGTGGTAGAGAACATGGCTATGGAAAATCTAGTAATCACAAAGCCATAAATTTGTGACGATCTAAGGTACCATTTGATTCATCAGATATAAGAGCACTAGGAAGACATTTTTGGTTTTCAAGATCATTTCCCTAAAGTTGATGAAATTGGAATTAGAAGAAATACATTCGTGATTTTGGTATAGTCTCACCGTTGGTCATTATTTGGACAATTTCCACTTCATCTCTTAAATAAATGAAGTTGAATTTGTCATTCTTGTTGTGTTAGCAGATCATGTGATAGAATGATGGGTCATTCCATCTGTTTCAAATAAAACGTTAGCAAAAATTATCAAATATACATAAGTCCATCTATGGTGAGATTAATCATATATGGTTCCTAAAATGGACTTATACTTCTTATATTATACTCTTTAATATAATAAAACTAGTTTCAACTCAATAGAGACTTCCTGTACGCCAGTGGTAGGCGATAAAGGCCAGTCGCACTTCGGTTGTGGGTTCGATTCCCACAGCCTTGTCCGACGCGATGGGCAGTCGCCTGTCCTGCAGGTTGTCCTTTTTCTAAAGCTATATTACTATAACATCCCATCAATAACATCGAAAAAAGTTCTATCCTAACTTATGTCCAACATAATCCATTCCAATCTTTAGGCTTATCTAAAATACTTCGGTCTAAGCTCATAGTATAATGAAAATGATTACTTGAAATGTCACATAACAATCACGTGAATGCCATCATTTATCCCCCATGTATCATAAGATATATCTTGTTGGTCAAATTACAAACAAGTGAATACCTTAATCATGTATTCTCTTGATGAATGAATACCCATTGAACCTTAGTGAAAACATGAATGCAGTCAAAAGTTAACTCATTCCACATACCAAAATCCAAAAATTCTATATACTCAAACCATGACATAACCTTCTCCTTATATCAGACATGAGCTCATGAATACTATCAAACATTTAATTTTCTCCTTATCCCTTCATTATGCGCATATCATCTACATTCCAAAAATATCTGAATAACCTTTCATGGATACTGGTACCATTATTCATACACTTTCAAAACTCATGGAAAGACAACAGTGTAACAATCCTTAGATGTCTCTTTATTCCATAGTACAATGAGATTACTTATGAAACATTACACATGATAAACATGTAATCATTCCACTGCATTCTTAAACCATTGACCGAGCTTCAAAAATTCTTTCATCTCACATATCATTTGTAGTCTCTTCATCATCATCAACATAAATACTACCCATACGACCATACTGATTCTCTTCATGAGACTTTCCCTTAGGGCATTGGTTTGCATAATGACCGTACATTCCACATTTAAAACATTTAACCATTGTTGATATCGTAGCAATACCATTATCATCATCCCTGGTGTTAACTGAACCTTTTCCTTTTCACTTACTGGATTTGTGTCCTTCTTTTCCACACCCAAAGCATCTTCCAGTTCCTTTGAAACATTCTCCTTGATGCCTCTTCCCACATGATTTACATAGGGGAAATTGAACTTTCTTTCCTCTATGAATGAAACTCCATCTTTCTCTTATTATCCAAGTCAGGAAACATACCAAATTTTACTTTATTGATCATATTATGCGATTTCTGATTCAGCATAACAATGATGTTTGGAATTTAAAATCCCATTTAATTTGGTTTCTCATGAATAATATCATTCCATTGTCCATCATATCCTCCATTATCGTGAATCATCTTGTTTCCAGCCATTTTCTAAAACCCAAAAAGAATAGTGTGAGAGGAAAAAATCATAATAAAGGGGGAGTAACTTCAATATCTAACATATTTGGTTTCATCTAATATCGTTACCATAGCTCTAGGACTATATCCTATACGTATACTTATCCTTAGGGACATCCCTAGACATACCTTAGAAATATCTCTAGGGATCTCACTAACGTTTTCGCATCCTAGTTTCCAAAGGTTGACTAAAATTTTCCTCTGATACCAACTGTAGAGACCTGAAGCATGACGTACATGGACATTACAATAATTTTGCGGAATACTTAGTACATAACAAAAACACACACACAAGGACCGTAATAGTTTAGTGTCTTTGGAAACTCGGAATATAATCTTCTAATCGTGGTGAAATATCATCAACATCTCCCATAATGATCTTCTTTTTTTAAACCTAAATCCTTTTTTTATGTCCTGGGGAAAAGAAAACATAAAAGGGTGAGCTCAAATACTCAGTAAGGGTAGAAAAAAGAAATATCAATCACGTCATATTCAAAAGAACATATCTTTTGGAAATCTTAACCTGCAAAAGAGATCATAATTTCATAACATGGGATAAATGATAGTAGTGAAATGTAATCCCAATAATCATAATTTAAAACATGAAACTTTGTGGCATACACACATAATCATAGATAATCATTTCTTATTAGTCAAAAATCATTTCCAAGACTGTCTTAGTGGACAAAGTCCCTTTCTGAACCGAGTTCACTTCTCATTTCAATCCTGTTTCACTGAACCGGTATAACCTACCATTCCAGCCATGTCTATCTCATGAGATAAAAAATCTTTACCCAATGCATTGTAGGGAGATATAGGTCCCACCCATCTCATAATTATACCATTCTTATGTGTGCCACAAAATCAGAAAACCATACATCATAGCATAACCCATGTAATAATAATGGGAATTTCAAACATCATGACATCATAAAACAATTCATATAAGATAAAGGAATTCATAAAAATATAATACCATCACAACATAATCAAATCAATGTAATAATAAGGATAAAAACAGAACCCTTTATTATCTTAGATGGAAAATAATTTTGATAAAACACTTGAACTCCATTCTTGAGGAAAATATACTTTCTGCTTCAAAAACACTTTTCCTTTCTTAACATGTCGTACAATTATAAGCTAAAAGAAGTTGATAAAAAATAAAATTGAAAAATTTTAAAGGAATATTCTTGGAAATAATGTTTTAAAAATCCATTCATGCCGTATAAGTTAAAAAAACATTCTTCTCGTACTTTTGTCGGAAAAGACAAAAAGTACCTTGTATGAAAAACGACAAAAGATTCCTTTCATATCATTTACAAAAAACTCAACGAAGGGTAAAATTGGATATAAACTATTGTATAAGTATATAAATACTACATTTTGAGGAAACATGGATGTGGATGATAAAATACACCACAGTAAATACCAAAGTATAAACAATCTCAGATAAAAATGAGATTGTGATATTTCCCATACCTTAGGTCCGATTTGCTTCGTATGTTTCCGAACCTCCTGTATAATTATATAAATAGTGTCATTGACTTATTACAGAATCATACTTATTGTTATGATACCATATATGGTTCACTTATGACTTCATTTTACCCGTTCCTTTGTAAATTCCATGTTAAAGAGCGTTTTGGGTAAAATCGTTTCAGTTTTCATCCGTGTTTTGACTTGTAATTATTCATATGATTACTTAGATCATGATTAATTAATTAAAAAATATAAAACATGATTTATATATAATATATATTCATAATATACATATATATAATGGATCTATAAATGGAATGAAATACACCGTTCATGGAGACGGTAGGCCGTACGTACGCATGAACACTATTTTCGTTTCCTTATTGAATTGAGTGGAATTAAGTAGTTGACATAAATATATATATACATAAATAAAGTAGTATTATTATGTCATATATTTCATGATTACTTATTATATATACTTTATAATCATTCATGAATGGTTAACGTGGATAATGAATCTCATCGCGTCGTGGAGATGGTAGTTCGTACGTACGCACGAGCGAGGATATCGTTCTCATGATCGTGGAATTTTATTGGAGTGTATGTATACCATTTCAGAATAAATATCACTTTAAAATAATCATATATAGTTATTATGTACACCATTATACCCATCCAAGTAAGGTGGTGGTGGAAAATAGATTACACCACGGTGTGGAGACGGTATTCCGTGCGTACGCACGTGCGATGATTTCATTTTCCGTAGGATGGATAGATTGTGAAATAGGTTTGTTTCATACTTATAATAACATATCATTATATGAGTTATACTGATGTTATTACTTCATTATGAAACAACCTAAGAAGAAGAAGTGGAAGAAGAAATAAAGTTCAATGAATCGGTAACGGACTTTACCGCTTCTTTGAAGCGCCTCTTTGAGATCTCCTTTTAGGGCACTAAAATTGGTCTTTGAGAAAGAATAGAACCTCTAGGATGTTTCTAGGGAAGTGGAGAAGATAATTTGGTAGGGGTTGGCCGAGCTTGAAGGCTCAAAGTGGTGTGAGGAAGAGAGAGAGGAGGTGCCCTTTTATAAGGGAGGAGAGGGGCCCTTTGGAATAACAAAAAATATTATTTTATTATAAAGCAATATTCGGTTTTAAATATCTCCAAATTGATTATTTCTAAGATAATGTGTGGATAGGTAGAAATAATCTCATCCAATAGAATTTAGACAAGTTTAGGTTCATATTTTAACGTTATCATTTATATTTAACTTTAAGTTAGATAATTTTACTATTACCATGTCTTTTTGTTTTCTTACACTATAAGGTTAATAAACATACTATAACAAGCCAAAGGAACCCCAGGTTGTTTATTATTAATATATATAACCTTATCTAAGTAATATGGCTGAACATTAGATTTTTAGAAATTAACTAACAATTAATAATATAAATTTTTTTAAAAAACTATTTTATGTCAATTTTGACACTATTTATTAATTGATTTTTGTAAAAATCATAACAGAATGATTAGTTCTAAAAAGGTTAATTAACTAAATACTAACATGTCATATTAACCTATAAAATCAGTGTAATTCATAAAAAGTCTCAAATTACATTTATTTGGGTATTTATTACATCAATTATGTCAATATTTCATTAATAAGATAATTACTGCATCATATTTGTGTCTTAAATAAATTAAATTATTTAATGTCTAAAAATTACAAATAAAATACCATTATGTAGGAAATCTTTTTATATTTATAATTAATATTTATAGTCGAATTTATCTTATGTATCACCCTATATTAAAAATGATTTTTTATTAAACTTTGATTTTAACTATTTTAACCCTTCTTTAAATAAATTATTAATAAATGTCCTAATCTTATCGAACTGGGCCTAAATGGTCATATTTTATTCCTAAGGTTGTTTTTGGTCGAATTACACTTATAAAATAGAATTAGGACATGTTTTAAGGTAATAATAATGTCATTTTTATCCGTAATTACCCTATTTACTTTTAACCGTGGTAAAAAATGTAAAAAGATACTATTCACCAAAAATATTTTCATCTCATTGAACCACATTTTACATACTGACATCAACCGTGTCTCTCGAATTTTTGAAATTCTACCCACAGAAGCGGTAAAATTAAGTTTTATGAAAAATTCATTTTTTTAACTACCACTTAGTGGTTTCACTATTCATCAAAAAAGGAAAGTTTCCAGAAAAATACCAAAAATTAGGCCTAAGCTATATTTGATATTATGAATTCAAAAATTATGTATATTTTAAAAAATTCAAAACATATCAGTTACATTAATTAATTTAAAAATTAATTCCCATCGTCAAAACAAATAGCGTGTTCTTAAGAGACAATAACTATCAAAAGATTGACAGTTGTTTATGTCTGGTTTAAATGTGAAATTAAATCAAAAAACCAACATTGTATTAAATTGTAAAAATATATTATAAATATACTTTTAAACCAATCAAATTAATAATTTATCACTATTAATTATTTCTATTAAAAAGGTTGTTTTTAATTAAAATTTAGTAATTTTCACTATTCATCAGAAAATGAAAGTTGTCCGAAAAGTACCAAAATTTCACCCTAAGCTGATTTTGATATTCTGAATCCAAAAATGAAGTCCATTTTGAAAATAAAATTTACAAAATTTCAAAAATTGGTTATTACTATTCATAACGGCTAGTTTTAATAATATTTTAATAGCATATCGTTGTGTTGTGAAACTCGGTATTGCGTACTACACACGCTATCGAGGAAGGTCGCGATTGCGTGTAATGCAAGGAAAGTCATGGATGCGTGTTGTACAAGCTTCTTTTGGTGTAGTGTACAACACAAGTCATTAATGAAATTAAAAATAATATTTTTCATAAAATCTCGGGGTGTTACATTCTACCCCCCTTAAAATGAATTTCTCCCTCGAAATTCATTGGTGTTATATTTGGTTTAGTACTCGAAAGTTTCTTTAATAGAAACCCACATCGTAAAAAGGAATACCAAAACCAACCTTTAATAGAAAAATCATGAAATGTAACGGTTACCCAAATAAACTAATCACTGGGTTTTCACATATGTGAAAATATGGATATGGAAGAGAAATATAACCATCATGTTCTGATGGAGAGTGGTTGAGAACATGGCTATGGAAAATCCAGAAATCCCAAAGCCATAAATTTGTGATGATCTAAGGTACCATTTGATTCATCAGATATAAGAGAACTAGGAAAACATTTTTGGTTTTCAAGATCATTTTCCCTAAAGTTGATGAAATTGGAATTAGAAGAAATACTTTCGTGATTTTGGTATAGTCTCACCATTGGTCGTTCTTTGGACAATTTCCACTTCATCTCTTAAATAAATGAAGTTTAATTTGACATTCGTGATGTGTTAGTAGATCATGTGATAGAATGATGGGTTATTCAATCTGTTTCAAATAAAAGGTTAGCAAAAATTATCAAATATACATAAGTCCATCTATGGTGAGATTAATCATATATTGGTCCTAAAATGGACTTATACTTCATATATTATACTGTTTAATATAATAAAACTAGTTTCTACTTAACAGAGACTTCATGTAGGCTAGTGGTAGGCGATAAAGTCCAGTCGCACTTCGGTTGTGGGTTCGATTCCCATAGCCTTGTCCGACGCGATGGGTTGTCACCCGTCCTGCAGGTTGTCCTTTTTGTAAAGCTATATTACTGTAACATCCCATCAATAATATCGAAAAAAGTTTTATCCTAACTTATGTCCAACATAATCCATTCCAATATTTAGGATTATCTAAAATACTTCGGTCCAAGCTCATAGTATAAAGAAAATGATTACTTGAAATGTCACATAACAATCACGTGAATGCCATCATTTATCCCCCATGTATCATAAGATATATCTTGTTGGTCAAATTACAAACATGTGAATACCTTAATCATGTATTCTCTTGAAGAATGAATACCCATTGAACCTTAGTGAAAACATGAATGCAGTAAAAAGTTAACTCAATCCACATAACAAAATCCAAAAATTCTATATACTCAAACCATGATATATCCTACTCCTTATATCAGTCATGAGCTCATGAATACTATCAAACATTTAATTTTCTCCTTATCCCTTCATTATGCGCATATCATCTACATTCCAAAAATATCTGAATAACCATTCATGGATACTGGTACCATTAATCATACACATTCAAAAATCAAGGAAAGACAACAGTGTAACAATCCTTAGATGTCTCTTTATTCCATAGTACAATGAGATTTCTTATGCAACATTACACATGATAAACATGTAATCATTCCACTACATTCTTAAACCATTTACCGAGCTTCAAAAAGTATTTCATCTCACATATCATTTGTAGTATCTTCATCATCATCAACATAAATACTACCCATACGACCATACTGATTCTATTCATTAGACTTTCCCTTAGGGAATTGGTTTGCATAATGCCCGTACATTCCACATTTAAAACATTTAACCATTGTTGATATCGTAGCAATACCATTATCCTCATGCCTGGTGTTAACTGAACCTTTTCCTTTGCACTTACTGGCTTTGTGTCCTTCTTTTCCACACCCAAAGCATCTTCCAGTTCCTTTGAAACATTCTCCCTGATGCCTCTTCCCACATGATTTACATAGGGGAAATTGAACATTCTTTGTAACACCCTGAGCTTCCACGATACGCTTCTCATTCAATAATGCAATAGCTTGCATTGTACGCAACTTCGAGTTATAAAACACCGCGACTAATCAAAGTAGCCGTTATGAATAGTAATAACCACCTTTTAAAATTATAGAAATTTTATATTTCAAAATGGACTTCATTTTTGGATTCGGAATATCAAAATTAGCCTAATTTGAATTTTTTGTAACTTTCTGAGAACTTCTAATTTTTTTATGAATAGTGAAAAATACTTAAAAACAACATTTTTAATCAAAATAATTTATAGTGATAAATTATACTATTTAGTGGTTTTAAAGTATAATTAGAATATATTTTTACCATTTTATCCATTGGTGGTCATTATAATTAATTTAACATTGAAATTGGACATAAACAATTGCCAATCTTTTGATATAAATTGTTTCTTAAAAACACGCTATTTGTTGTGACAGCGGGAATTAATTATAAAATTAATTAATGCAACTTATATGTTAGGAATTTTTTAAAATAGACATCATTTTTGAATTCGGAATATCAATTATAGCTTAGGGTGAAATTTTGGCATTGTTCTGAAAAATTTCAATTTTTGATGAATAGTGAAACCACTAAGTGGTAGTTAAATAACTGATTTTTCGTTTAATAGAAATATTACCACTTATGAGATTTGATTTTCAAAAATCCGACATAAATGGTTGTCATTAAGAAGTAAAATGTGGTTCAATGAGATCAAAATAATTTTTTGGTGAATAGTAACTTTTAAGTTCTTAATCGTGATTAGAGGTAATTAGTGTAGTTTAAGGTACAAATGATGTTTTAATAATATGAGATGAGCATGACACTTGTTCTACTCCTATTGGATGAGTCATGGCCTACCCGGACAACCCATGGGTCAACTTGGGGACCCCATGGAGCCACTTTAGTTGGAAAATGACATTAATATATATTTATTTAATGTTAAAATTAAATTGATACAAACATGAGTTGTTTTACTAAAACAGTTTTTAAGTGGGGTTACACAAGTCCAAATTTTGACTATAAATATTCATTAGAAATCTAAAAATATTTCCTACATCATAGTATTTTTTTTATAATTTTTAGACATTAAATAAATTAAATTATTTATGACATCATTATGATGCAGCGATGACCTCATTATTTAACGATTTAAATAAAATGAGAAGATAATGGAAAATCCAAGGCCTAAACTTGTCCGAAGCCTCTTGGATGAGGATATTTCGAACCCTTATCACCTTATCCACGAATTATATAAGTGTGGGACCTTTAGAATCCGAAAATCATTTCAAAATAATGTAACATTTCAATCTTTCCAAAAGAGCCCCTCCTGTCCACTTATAAAAGGCCCCCCACCTCTCCCACCTATTCACACATTCAAGCCATTGGGCTCGGACAAACTCTGCCCAAATACTCTCCCAACTTACCCCTCTTACTCCTAGAAGCCTCACTTTGGGCAGAACGCTTTCCAAGGAAGCCTTTGGCTCAAATCAAAAAGAGTTACCCGATTTTGAGGTAATGTCTTCTCTAATGTTGTTTTGTTTTATTTTTCTTCTCCAACCCCCTAAACTCATTTTATTCATTTATTTTGTAACAACACCAGTATCCTCAATATACTAGGATGTTGTTATAATAAGTATTCGAGATAAACTTACACACACCTACATCTAATGGTTAAAGAACATACGGTTTCTGTGGATGGAGAATTTCTGCCTCACGAAACGATGATTGTTCAACACTCATATAACACCATCAAAGGTGGCCATTAAGATGTCACTATATTTATATATGATATATAATATGTTTATGTTTTACTTATGCTTCTGTATTTCTCATTTATGGCATACTTTATGATTTCCATTATGGGTAAACGCGATAATTTCATTTTAGGATGTGCGGACTACCGCCCCCTCAAAGTGATTTGAATCGTTAATACCATATGTGGGATGTATAAAGGATGGAGTAAATGGTATTATATGATATATTATACTGTAATTATATTTTACATTTATATAATTATGATTTAATTCCATTAAATACGAAATATAAATGAAAGTAGCGTTCATGCGTACGTACGGCTTACCGTCTCCATGAACGGTGCATTTCATTTCTTACCTCCAAATGTTACGTAATATTATGAATGAATGTATATACTGGATATATATGATATATATGACATCTAAATCATGAATATAATTCTGGAGATAATGGATATTCTACCACATAAACAACTTGTAATTATAAGAAGTTTATTGTTGACTCAAGTACCAAAAATCGACAAAACGACCGTTATTAACTTAAATAATTACATAATGTTTATAACATTGTAATAAGTGATATAAAAAGGATAATTAAATTGAAAATGGTTTTTAATAAGGTATATATTAACTCTAGTTTATTATTCAGGAGGTTTAAGAAAGGTTGAGTCAAGTCAGACACGAGGTAAGGGAACTTCTTAACCCAACTTCCATTCTTTGGGTTAATCTCCTACTTTCAAATTATGTCATGATATTATTATGTCCTATTTTGTATTTTTACTTTCTTTATGTGTACCTATAGTTAATACACATAATAGATCTATTTTATTTTAAAAAATGATCTATTTAAGGACTTCGTCTCAATCCCCTTTCATTGAGGCATATTTGGTTTTATACACAACTTTCTTTTATACGGTGTATAAACCCCTTTGACTTTTACGTTTATTCAAAAGGAATCTTTTTTATATGAAGCGTTTTACTAAATGACAAAAAGGGAATGTTTTTCTTTCTGTACTTATGCGGCGACAATGACTTCTCCGCCGCTGTGACCATTATTTGAGTTTCGGCTTCCTCTACAAGTAATCATTTTTTTAATGAAAAATAAATACAAAGTTTTAACTTTATTTTATTTTGGTATTGAAAATGGTTTTGAAAGCATTTTTATTATATCAATGTGTTGTATTGATATCTTGTGATTTAAATGTCGAAATGTTATGTTTCCTTTATGAATGTTTTATGTGATACGATTATGTTATGATTTATGATATATTTAAACCTATTCATATGAGGAATGCATTGGACTTAATAAGTGATGGGTGGAGCCCGCTATAGCTCCTAGATGCATCGGCAGGTCTCATGAGACAAACTATTGTCTTGGCACAAGGCCTTGAAAAAATCTTATTTGTGGTCTTGGCACGAGGCCTTGACTACGTGGTTATGATAGTCTGCCATTATGCATTCCATCATTATGAAAGTGGTTATTGATATTGAATGTGATTATTCGACTAGTAGAATATCCATGTGAGTAAGTAAATGGCATTATTTAATTTTACTTTTGCCATATTATTCTGATGTTCAAGTTTAAAAAGGCTTTTGTTTTAGTTATACATTGCCTTAAATGTTAATGTTTATTTATGAAAGCTTCCGCAATATTGTTATCCTTACTAAGCATCTGAGCTCACCCCTTTCAATGTTTTAATATTTTCCAGGATGTGAAGAAGTATTTTATGAATGACCTACAGGGATTGTCAGAAAAGGATATGAGTGTGGACTATGGAGACTTTGTTATTTTAGTTTTTCACTTTATGATGTAATTTAACGTTTACGAATGTATCTAGTGGTTCCAAGGCTACTAAACTAATCGGTCTTTCGAGACTTGATCTTTTGTGATCATGCCAATGTTACAAAGTAATGCACCGACTCTGGGTAGTTGGGGTCGGGGCGTTACAGTTAGTATCAGAGGCAGTTTAGTACTAACCTTGGAAGCTAGATTTAGATAAACTCTGATTAGAGAACATAGCCCAAAGATAGACTTTGAGGATTAGTATAGAAGAACTTTCTAGAATTTTGTTATTGTAGAGATTTTGTGAGTTTTTCGAGCAATACATCCCTGTATGGATACGAGCAAGTAGAGGCGGCTCTGGGACAGATGTACCTAGGGGTAAAACCCAAAAACACCGCTTTGAGCTAGACTCGAACGGGAACTGGTGCACGACAACAGGCCTTGCTGCACTATTGGTTACGACACTCCCGGAGGATATGCTTAGGATAATTCTCGTTTTCTTTACAAACCACTATGAATGGTTATGTGTATATACTTCCTCAAAGAAAACCTTTTTATGATTATGGATTATATCAATAAATAGTTCAATTTATGTTAAGTATTTTATAAGTATGGAATTATGTATTTCGATTCATAAACTAGCCTAGTTTATGGCATTGTATAGAAATAGCGCCCAATAGAAGGAATGTGAACTCCATCAATACGTATGATCCAAAGAGTAAGAATGATCATATCTTTCATGGTATTAAGCCAACATTTAGAAGGTAAATATTCTCCCATGTGTTAACAAAAGATGAAGAAATAGTATCATGTGTTAATAAGATAAGTAGAGAATTCTCTGGGTCTTATGGATTTGAAGGGATGAAAGAGAAGAAAAGGATGGAAGAGAGAATGATGGATAAAGGGACGAGGGAAAAGAAGAATTTTCCAATATGTGATAACTGTGGGAAGAAACACCTTGGAATTTTCCTGAAAGGAATGGGAGTTTGTTATAAGTGTGGAGAAAAAGGACACCAAGTGCGTGACTGCAAGGGTAAGAAAAAGGTTTTAAATGTACAATGCTTCATCTGCAAGGAGGGGGGACACTACGCAAACCAATGTTCAAATAATCAGAGTATGCCCCAAATGATGTTATTGGATAATAATCAAGTTATGATACTACCACAGATGAGGAGGAATGATTAGAGTTCTTATGTTGTTATTAAAGAATTTTGTAATTTGAGTGTTGTATCAATGATGTACTGGTTATAATAATTATGGAGTATATAAAGATTGTACTGCAGTACTATTTCATCTAGGACTTGAGATTGTGTGGAACCAAGAAAAGTGACTCCACAGTAGGTTAAATTTTTGGAAAATATATGTTTGAGAGAAAGATAAACCATAATATGGTTCTGATACCGAGATAGTGATTTTGGAATAAGACATGATTGATTCAGATAAATTATGTTGGATATTCTTAACAACCTTGAAACTGATTAATGATTTGTATACATTTTTGGATAGAAGGAGTATATATAGTTTTCTATAAGGAATATGGGATCATGAATGTAATCAATAAGGATTTATGGTAATTCAGTATGTTGTAGTGTTTTAAAAGAATACATGATGAAGGTGTTCACATGTTGTTACGCAGAAAAAAAAGAACTTCATTATGTTTACCTTCCTCATAAAATCTGGACTGTGAGTTGGACAGAAGAATTTTGGATAACTATAAAGGTTGGAATGGATAATATTTTACATTGGATACTATTGTTAAGGTTATTTTTGGATATTTATAAAAAGGATAACATGCAGACCGAGTGACAACCCATCGCGTTGGACAAAGATGTGGGAATCGAACCCACAACCATAGTGCGATTCGGATTAATCGCCTACCACTGGACTATGTGAAGTCCCTGGTTATTACAAAATAGTTTTTCTAATCTAAATGGTATGTGTTAACATTTAGAACCTTATACAATTAGGATAGGTATAATATTTTTGAGTTCTATTATCTTTTTGAGTGAAATATGAGTTGAAGGTTGAAACTCTAATTGTCAAGCATAAATATATATATACCTATCTCTTATTCAATGAATAAATTAGTTCTTAAACTTTAGTAAAGGGATATTAAAACAAATAAATGTGTTATCCTAATACCTTATGTCTTGTTGAACTGATGATATTTTAAATCAACATAGATTGAAGGCTTTGAGGCCCTCAATTTGACAGTTGATTGTGATTGATGACCTCAATAACTCCCTATAAATATTTACGTTTTTCCTCTAATTATATGTCTCTAATTTCCACCAATGTTCTCCTAATCGAGATCATAATTTGGTGGTGACTTTCTCATTTCCCTTTCCCTCTTATTAAGGATAAATTTTATTAATCTTATTTCCGATGTGGGTTTTCCTCAAAGGTATTTTCTATTTTCAACCTTTTATTTTCAAAGAAAAATTTCAAATTGCGAGGACGCAATTTATTGAAGGAGGGGAGAATGTAACACCCCGAGCTTCCACGATACGCTTCTCATTCAATAATGCAATAGCTTGCATTGTACGCAACTTCGAGTTCTAAAACACCGCGACTAATCAAAGTAGCCGTTATGAATAGTAATAACCACTTTTTAAAATTATAGAAATTTTATATTTCAAAACGGACTTCATTTTTGGATTCGGAATATCAAAATTAGCCTAAGTTGAATTTTTTGTAACTTTCTGAGAACTTCTATTTTTTTATGAATAGTGAAAAATACTTAAAAACAACTTTTTTAATCAAAATAATTTATAGTGATAAATTATACTATTTAGTGGTTTTAAAGTATAATTAGAATATATTTTTACCATTTTATCCAATGTTGGTCATTAGAATTAATTTAACATTGAAATTGGACATAAACAATTGCCAATCTTTTGATATAAATTGTTTCTTAAAAACACGCTATTTGTTGTGACAGCGGGAATTAATTATAAAATTAATTAATGCAAATTATATGTTGGGAATTTTGTAAAATAGACATCATTTTTGAATTTGGAATATCAATTATAGCTTAGGGTGAAATTTTGGCATTGTTCTGAAAAATTTCAATTTTTGATGAATAGTGAAACCACTAAGTGGTAGTTAAATAACTGATTTTTTGTTTAAATGAAATATTACCATTTCTGGGATTTGATTTTCAAAAATCCTACATACATGGTTGTCATTAAGAATTAAAATGTGGTTCAATGAGATCAAAATAATTTTTTGGTGAATAGTAACTTTTATGTTCTTAATCGCGATTAGAGGTAATTAGTGTAGTTTAAGGTACAAATGATGTTTTAATAATATGAGATGAGCATGACACTTGTCCTACTCCTATTGGATGAGTCATGGACTACCTAGAAAACCCATGGGTCAACTTGGGGACCCCATGGAGCCACTTTAGTTGGAAAATGACATTAATATATATTTATTTAATGTTAAAATTAAATTGATACAAACATGAGTTGTTTTACTAAAACAGTTTTTAAGTGGGGTTACACAAGTCCAAATTTTTACTATAAATATTCATTAGAAATCTAAAAGGATTTCCTACATCATGGTATTTTTTTATAATTTTTAGACATTAAATAAAGTAAATTATTTATGACATCATTATGATTCAGCGATGACCTCATTATTTAACGATTTAAATGAAATGAGAAGATAATGCAAAATCCAAAGCTTACACTTGTCCAAAGCCTATTGGATGAGTATATTTAGAACCTTTATCACGTTATCCACGAATTATATAAGTGTGGGACCTTTAGAATCCGAAAAGCATTGCAAAATAATGTAACATTTCAAGCTTTCCAAAAGAGCCCCTCCTCTCCACTTATAAAAGGCCCCCACCTCTCCCACCTTATTCACACCTTCAAGCCATTTGGCTCGGCCAAACTCTGCCCAAATACTCTCCCAACTTCCCCCTCTTACTCCTAGAAGCCTCACTTTGGGCATAACTCTTCCCAAGGAAGCCTTTGGCTCATATCAAAAAGAGTTACCCAATTTTGAGGTAATGTCTTCTCTAATGTTGTTTTGTTTTATTTTTCTTCTCCAACCCCCTAAACTATTTTTATTCATTTATTTTGTAACAAAACCAGTATCCTCAATATACTAAGATGTTTTTATAAGAAAGATTCGAGCTACACTTACACACACCTACATCTAATGGTTAAAGAACATACGGTTTCTGTGGATGGCGAATTTCTGCCTCACGAAACGATGATTGTTCAACACTCACATAACACCTTCAAAGGTGGCCATTAAGATGTAAATATATTTATATATGATATATAATATGTTTAGGTTTTACTTATGCTTCTGTATTTATCATTTATGGCATACATTATGATTCCCATTATGGGTAAACGCGATAATTTCATTTTAGGAAGTGCGGACTACCGCCCCCTCAAAGTGATTTGAATCGTTAATACCATATGTGGGATGTATAAAGGATGGAGTAAATGGTATTATATGCTATATTATACTGTAATTATATTGTACATTTATATAATTATTATTTCATTCCATTAAATACGAAATCGAAATGAAAGTAGCGTTCATGCGTACGTACAGCTTACCGTCTCCATGAACGATGCATTTCATTTCTTACCTCCAAATGATACGTAATATTATGAATGAATGTATATACTGGATATATATGATATATATGACATCTAAATAATAAATATAATTCTGGAGATAATGGATATTCGACCACATAATCAACTTGTAATTATAAGAAGTTTATTGTTGACTCAAGTACCAAAAATCGACAAAACGACCATTATTAACTTAAATAATTACATAATGTTCATAACATTGTAATAAGTGATATAAAAAGGATAAAGAAATTGAAAATGGTTCTTAATAAGGTAGATATTAACTCTAGTTTATTATTCAGGAGGTTAAAGAACGGTTGAGTCAAGTCAGACACGAGGTAAGGGAACTTCTTAACCCAACATCCATTCTTTGGGTTAATCTCCTACTTTCAAATTATGTCATGATATTATTATGTCCTATTTTGTATTTTTACTTTCATTATGTGTACCTATAGTGAACACACATAATAGATCTATTTTATTTTAAAAATGATCTTTTTAAGGACTTTGTCTCAATCTCCTTTCATTGAGGCATATTTGGTTTTATACACAACATTATTTTATACGGTGTATAAACCCCTTTGACTTTTACGTTTATTCAAAAGGAATCTTTTTATACGAAGCGTTTTACTAAATGACAAAAATGGAAAGTTTTTATTTCTGTACTTATGCGGCGACAATGACTTCTCCGCCGCCGTGACCATTATTTGAGTTTCGGCTTCCTCTACAAGCCATCATTTTTTTAATGAAAAATAAATACAAAGTTTTAACTTTCTTTTATTTTGGTATTGAAAATGGTTTTGAAAGCATTTTTATTATATCAATGTGTTGTATTGATATCTTGTGATTGAAATGTGGAAATGTTATGTTTCCTTTATGCATGTTTTATGTGATACGATTATGTTATGGTTTATGATATGTTTAAACCTATTCATATGACGAATGCATTAGACTTAATAAGTGACAGGTGGAGCCCGCTATAGCTCCTCGATGCATCGGCAGGTCTCATGAGACAAACTAGTGTCTTGACACAAGGCCTTGACAAAATCTTATTTGTGGTCTTGGCACGAGGCCTTGACTACGTGGTTATGATAGTCTGGCATTATGCATTCCATCATTATGAAAGTGGTTATTGATATTGCATGTGATTATTCGACTAGTAGAATATCCATGTGAGTAAGTAAATGGCATTATTTAATTTTATTTTTTCCATATTATTTTGAAGTTCAAGTTTAAAAAGGCTTTTGTTTTAGTTATATATTGCCTTAAATGTTAATGTTTATTTATGAAAGCTTCCGCAAAATTGTTATCCTTACTGAGCATCTGAGCTCACCCCTTTCAATGTTTTAATATTTTCCAGGATGTGAAGAAGTATTTTATGAATGACCTACAGGGATTGTCAGAAGAGGATATGAGTGTGGACTATGGAGACTTTGTTATTGTAGTTTTTCACTTTATGATGTAATGTAACGTTTACGAATGTATCTAGTGTTTCCAAGGCTACTAAACTAATCGGTCTTTCGAGACTTGATCTTTTGTGATCACTCCAATGTTACGAAGTAATGCACCGACTCTGGGTAGCTGGGGTCGGGGCGTTATATTCTTTCCTCTATGATCATCATGAAACTACATCTTTATCTTATTATCCAAGTCAGGAAACTTACCAAATTTTACTTTACTGATCATATTATGAGATTGCTGATTCGGCATAATAATGATGTTTGGAATTCCAAATCCCATTTCATTTGGTTTCTCATGAAGAATATCATTCCATTGTCCATCATATTCTCCATTATCGTGAATCATCTTGTTTCCAGCCATTTTATAAAACCCAAAAAGAATAGTGTGAGAGGCAAAAATCATAATAAAGGGGGAGTAACTTCTATATCTAACATATTTGGTTTAATCTAATATCGTTACCATAGCTCTAGGACTATATCCTATACGTATACTTATCCTTAGGGACATCCCTAGACATACCTTAGAAATATCTCTAGGGATCTCACTAACGTTTTCGCATCCTAGTTTCCAAAGGTTGACTAAACTTTTCCTCTGATACCAACTGTAGAGACCCGAAGCATGACGTACATGGGAATTACATTAATTTTGCGGAATACTTAGTACATTACAAAAACACACACACAAGGACCGTAATAGTATAGTGTCTTTGGAAACTCGGAATATAATCTTCTAATCGTGGTGAAATATCTTCAACATCTCCCATAAAGATCTTCTTTTTTTAAACCTAAATCCTTTCTTTATGTCCTGGGGAAAATAAAACATAAAAGGGTGAGCTCAAATACTCAGTAATGGTAGACAAAAGAAATATCAATCACGTCATATTCAAAAGAACATATCTTTTGGAAATCTTAACCTGCAAAAGAGATCATAATTTCATAACATGGGATAAATGATAGTAGTGAAATGTAATCCCAATAATCATAACTTAAAACATGAAACATTGTGACATACACACATAATCATAGATAATCATTTCTTATTAGTCAAGACTCATTGCCAAGACTATCTTAGTGGACAAAGTCCCTTTCTGAACCGAGTTCACTCCTCATTTCAGTCCTGTTTCACTAAACCGGTATAACCTACCATTCCAGCCATGTCTATCTCATGAGATACAAAATAATTACCCAATGAATTGGAGCGAGATATAGGTCCCACCCATCTCATAATTATACCATTCTTATGTGTGCCACAAAATCAGAAAAGCATAAATCATAGCATAACCCATGTAATAAAAATGGGAATCTTAAACATCATGACATCATAAAACAATTCATTTAAGATAAAGGAGTTCATAAAAATATAATTCCATCACAACATAATCAAATCAATGTAATAATAGGGATAAAAACAGAACCCTTTATTATCTTATATGGAAAATAATTTTGATTAAACACTTGAACTCCATTCTTGAGGAAAATATCATTTCTGCTTCAAAAATACTTTTCCTTTCTTAACATATCGTACAATTATAAACTAAAAGAAGTTGATTAAAAATAAACTTGAAAACTTTTAATGTAATATTCTTGGAAATAATGTTTTAAAAATCCATTCATGCTGTATAAGTTAAAAAAACATTCTTCTCGTACTTTTGTCGGAAAAGTCAAAAAGTACCTCGTATGAAAAACGACAAAAGATTCCTTTCATATATTTTACTAAAAACTCAACAAAGGGTAAAATTGGATATATACTATTGTATATGGATATATATATTACATATTGAGGAAACATGGATGTGGATGATAAAATACACCCCAGTAAATACCAAAGTATAAACAATCTCGGATAAAAATGAGATTGTGAAATTTCCCTTACCTTAGGTCTGATTTTCTTCGTATGTGTCTGAACCTCCTGTATAATGATTTAAATAGTGTCGTTGACTTATTCCAGAATCATACTTATTGTTATGATATCATATATGGTTCACTTATGACTTCATTTTACCCGTTCTTTTGTAAATTCCATGTTAAAGAGCGTTTTGGGTATGATCGTTTCATTTGTCATCTGTGTTTTGACTTGTAATTATTCATATGATTACATAGATCATGATTACTTAATTACAGAATATAAAACATGATTTATATTTAATATATATTCAGAATATACATATATATAATGGATCGATAAATGGAAATAAATACACCATTCATGGAGACGGTAGGTCGTACGTACACATGAACGCTGTTTTCGTTTCCTTATTGAATTGAGCGGAATTAAGTAGATGAAATAAATATATATATATATACATAAATCTAGTAGTATTATTATGTCATATATTTCATGATTACTTATTTTATATACTTTATAAGCATTGATGAATGGTTAACGTGGAGAATTAATCTCATCGTGTCGTGGAGACGGTAGTCCGTACGTACGCACGAGCGATGATATCGTTCTCATGGTCGTGGAATTGTATTGGAGTGTATGTATACCATTTCAGAATAAATATCACTTTACAATAATCATATATAGTTATTCTGTACACCATTATACCCATCCAAGTTAGGTGGTGGTGGAAAATAGATTACACCACGACGTAGAGACGGTATTTCGTACGTACACACGCATGATGATTTCATTTTCCGTAGGATGGATAGATGGTGAAATAGGGTTGTTTCATACTTATAATAACATATCAGTATATGAGTGATACTGATGTTATTAATTCATAATGAAACAATCTAAGAAGAAGAAGTGGAAGAAGAAATAAATTTGAAAGAATCGGTAACGGACATTACCTCTTCTTTGAAGCGCCTCTTTGAGATCTCCTTTTAGGGAACTAAAATTGGCCTTTGAGGAATACCAGAACCTCTAGGATGTTTCTAGGGAAGTGTAGAAGATAATTTGGCAAGGTTTGGCCGATCATGAAGGCTCAAAGTGGAGTGAGGAAGAAAGGGAGGAGGTGCCCTTTTATAAGGGAGGAGAGGGGCCCCTTTGGAATAACAAAAAATATTATTTTATTATAAAGCCATATTCGGTTTTAAATAGCTCCAGATTGATTTATTTAGAAGTTAAGGTGGGTATGGGTCGAACTACTCTCATCCTATAGAATTAAGAAATGTTTAGGTTCATATTTTAACATTATCATTTATATTTAACTTTAAGATAGATAATTTTACTTTTACCGTGCCTTTTTTTTCTTACACTATATGATTAATAAACTTACTATAACAATCCAAAAGAACCCCAAGTTGTTTATTATTAATATATATATCCTTATCTAAGTCATTTGGACGAACCTTATATTTTTAGGAATAAAATAACAATTAATAATATAATATTTATTTTAAAAACTATTTTATGTCAATTTTGACACTATTTAGTAATTGATTTTTGTAAAAATCATAATAGAATGATTAGTTCTAAAAAAGTTAATTAAATCAATAAAAACATTTCATATTAACCAATAAAATTATTATAATTCATAAAAAGTCTCAAATTACATTTATTTGGGTATTTATAACATCAATTATGTCAATATTTCATTAATAAGATAATTACTGCATCATATTTGAGTCTTGAATAAATTAAATTATGTAATGTCTAAAAAATAAAAATAAAATACCATTATGTAGGAAATCCTTTTATATTTCTAATTAATATTTATAGTCGAATTTATCTTATGTATAACCCTATATTAAAAATAAATTTCTTATTAAACTTTGATTTTAACTATTTTAACCCTTCTTCAAATAAATTAATAATAAATGTCCTAATCTAATCCAAGTGGGCCTAAATGGTCATATTTTATTCATAAAGGTTTTTTCGGTCTAATTACACTTATCCAATAGAATTAGGACATGTGTTAGGTTAATAATAATATCATTTTTACCCTTAATTACCCTATTTACTTTTAACCGTGGTAAAAAAAGTAAAAAGTTACTATTCACCAAAAATTATTTTCATCTCATTGAACCACATTTTACTTACTGACATCAACTGTGTTTCTCGAATTTTTGAAATTCCACTCACAGAAGTGGTAAAATTAAGTTTTATGAAAATTCATTTTTTTAACTACCACTTAGTGGTTTTTCTATTCATCAAAAAATGAAAGTTTCCAAAAAAATACCAAAAATTAGGCCTAAGCTATATTTGATATTATGAATTGAAAAATGATGTCTATTTTACCAAATTCTATACATATCAGTTGCATTAATTAATTTAAAAATTAATTCCAGTCGTCAAAACAAATAGCGTGTTCTTAAGAGATAATAACTATCAAAAGATTGACAGTTGTTGATGTCTGATTTAAATGTGAAATTACATCCAATAACCAACATTGTATTAAATTGTAAATTTATATTCTAAATATACTTTAAAACCAATCAAATTAATAATTTATCACTATTAATTATTTCTATTAAAAATGTTGTTTTTAATTAAAATTTAGTGATTTTCACTATTCATTAGAAAATGAAAGTCATCCGAAAAGTACCAAAACATCACCCTAAGCTAATTTCGATATTCCAAATCCAAAAATGAAGTCCATTTTGAAAATAAAATTTACAAAATTTCAAAAAGTGGTTATTACTATTCATAACGGCTAGTTTTAATAATATTTTAATAGCATATCATTGTTTAGTGAAACTCGATATTGTGTACTACACACGCTATCGAGGAAGGTCGTGATTGCATGTAATGCAAGGCAAGTCAAGGATGCGTGTTGTGAAAGCTTCTTTTGGTGTAGCGTACAACACAAGTCATTAATGATATTAAAAAAAATATTTTTCATAAAATCTCAGGGTGTTACAGAAGTGGCCAACATTGAGGTAGATTTTAATTGGAGAACTAATGATATAATTTAAATAACAGACAAGAAAAATTATGTGAACAAAACAATTATTGATGATGGGTTGATCTTTGGGTTTCGCTTGAGGTGGATTGGATAAATTTCTTTTCTTAAAAATTTCATGTCATTAATTGAAGACGTATCCAAACAACAAGATAATTCTCCCAAATCATTCACCAATTTAATCCCTACACAATTACAAGTAAAATCAGTAATTCACTTTGAGGATCACTTTACTAAGTACTAAATGGAAATAGATCTTACTAGCACTCCAAATATGTCGTTGTTAAACTTGGCAAAGACGGAGAAGAACATAACTCATCGAATGCAAATCTTAAAATAACAAAATGATTTAAAAATTAAAGTACATGAAATAACATCCAATCCCTGACCTTGCTACTCCCTTGGATAAAACATTAAGTGTTTAGACCTCCATTGATTCTATTCTACCAATGGAAGCGAGATGTAGACTTATGGGGGCAGAATTGAAGAAGAAAAAAATTACTAAAAGAACGAACACTCCACCGTTGTGTGATTGGATTCACAAGTGCTAGTGTGAATAAAATCACACCTTGATTCAATGGTATCAACATGTGAATAAAGGTAAAATGATAAGTGAATAAGAAGAATAAATTTTATTAAAATACTAAACATGAAAGAAAAACTTACATGGGAAAACATGACGATGCGATTACAAATTAAAAGTAGGAAATTACAATTGATTGAAAAATAGAATGGATGAAAGAAAATCTCTTATTAAAAGAAAAATGTTAGATGATAATTTACTTCACCACAAGCTCCTCATATAGGCATATTAGGATCCTTATAGACACCCCACCACAATTAATTTCTTCCCCATTAATTTAGAGAGTCAATAGTAGGGTGAGAAAATTAAGGGATTTTGACGTTTCGAGGTTGACCTGGAAATTTCGTCCAGATTCGTCCACCATTTTGACGTGTGAATTTTTAATTTAAGGAAGCCGAATCCTCAGTGGTCGTAGAAGCAAAATATCTTCATCCTTGTATCCTATATCATGTGTCCAAAATTCAGGTCATTTGGCGCAGCTGTTTGGATGTTATGTTCTAAATGGTGGGACGACTTTATTTGTATTAATGTTGGGCCCACCATTTAAATCTCATCATCAGGTCCCTTTATCATCATGAAAAATTCCAAATTAGCTCTGAACACAGATGAATAAAATGATACAAATATGTTTCTCTTTCTACTGTAAAAATTTGAGCTTCATTGGGCTTGTTTTGTGGGCCCCAAATTTGTTTGATGGGTCTTAGGCCCATTATGCTTTCTCCAGAAAATTTCTACATTCAGGTGAAAATATCTTCATCTTCCCTTGGGATTCATCCATCAGACCTAAAAAATAAAATGTTCCAAACAAATTGATCAATAATATCCCAAAATATCAAATTCAAAAAATGAATATAATGCAATCCACAAACAGATTACTGATTGGGACCAAATTTCCATTTTAAACATGAATTGCATTTAAGATGAGAAATGAAGTTCTATTTATGTAATGCACTGAAAACAATGTTTATGGAATTTGGAACAATTAATATAAAGATATTAACAATGAATATTATCCACTTTGAGTGACTAATAATGGGGAGGAACCCCCACATTCAATCCAATAATATTCACGATTGTTAAGGTGCCTCGTTTGTTGTGTTTCAGTATCAAAGTATCATAGTACATGATATTGTAGGAAAAAGTTCCATTTTGTACTTGGGAGGTAACTATAATATCATTAGATTTTAATTTCAGGAGGTGCTCAAAAATTAATTTTCGTGCAATATCAAGTGTCACAGCCGTCTCCTCAAGAGGATACTCAATCCCATTCGTATTCCTGCATTTAAGTGTGGAGTTTCTATATACCGACCATTTTTTGTCATGCATGATCTTATCAATAGCATGATTAAGGGCCGAACAGAATAATGAAGCAAGGTTGTATTTGTACCCATCATGTAGTCTTATTGAAAATCTATTTACGAGAAATTCATCTCAAAAAGCCTCAGCTATCAGACTCCATGTAAATTTCCCAATCATGCCATCATTGATGGTTTCAAGGTCTTTGACACCAATGCCTCCCAGTTCAACCAGCTTGAGGCACTCATTCCATGAAACAGTGATCAATTTCTTCTCAATAATTGACCATGTCTAGATGAATTTATGGATCATGCATTAAATCTTATTAATGATTCCTCTGGGATGTCAATATAAAGAGAAGGAGTAGACAAATTTGGAACTAATCACTGAGTTGAAAATGCAGACCCTATATGCATGGCCTTTCCATTCTAACTAGAGAGTGGACTAGTGATTCCTACAAATATTACCTGCCAATATTTCCTCTTCACATTCCCCAAGAACTAGGGAACACAAAGGTATTGAAATGGTAAAAATCCCCTCTTCTCCCTAAGATAAATTATGATCTGATTTCTCTTCACTGCCGTAAATCGATTACTAAAGACCAATAAGGATTTGTCCCAGCTTATTGCCTATCCAGCCACCTCATCATAGTTATTGAATAATCCTTTAATTTTGGATATAGTTCAAAAACATTAACATTATATATCTATAAAAATAAAAACTATTTATAGTCAGGATATACAATAATAATATAATGAATATAATACTCAAAATACCCCTCTCCCCACCATATAAATTCCACCCATCATCAACTCTTTTCTTCACACATTATATGACTATTAACTTGTCAAAATTCTTCATAGTACCCCAAAAAGAATCACATGCATGTAAAATATATCTTGGATTCAATAAAATACTCCCCCAAGTGCCTTTAGGGGTTCTCAATGAGATGAAATTCAAGAGGTCAACTCCTCTACTATTCTCAATTAATATTTTTCCTTTTTATAACCACTCCTCCACTAATCAATATAATGTGACAAGATAACTCCTTTATCATATATATGATATATTTTTAGTTTGTTAATGGACTATCCATAATCAAATCACCTCTCATTTACTTTTTCATAAAAAATAAAACCTTATCTATGATATATCGATTCACCACATTCATGGATGAAGAGTTCCAATTTTCCATAACAAACTTGAAAGATTGTCATAAAACATTATTAATGTTACATAATATATTAATATTTTAAATATTTTTATAATATTTTTGAAATACATTATTGATATAATATTTAATGAAATGAAACTAGTGTGTGTTGTTCTATAAAAACACCAAAATAAACTAATTATTTATCATTATTGTCTTATCAAATAAACAATACCCATACCTGAAAACCAAATGATATATGATGAAATTTAAACTTAAAGAAGTCCTTTTAAAATATATAATTTCTCATTTAGGTAATTATTTAATATTAAGATGAACTCCCATAATTTTTTATAACTAAACCGATCATTAATCCTTGAAAATGACTGATCTCAAAATGATGAATCTATAATCAATAAATCATCCAAATATTCAGAAATGCACATTATAAAAATATAATAAATAAAAAAATCTATAATTTATTAATAATTAATTAATTTCTAAATCTAACATGATTATATATGATATTATGTGGATGTGTAGAACACATTTTGACATAGGGTAAGGGTATTCATGAACCCAACACATTTTAATTTCATTATACCTCATTCATTAAATCATTGGTGTGAATACTCCTAAATGTTACTAAAATAAAATTTAATAATTTTTCCATTTTTCAGGAATATACACTATTCCTACTTGATTTTATAAAAAATACATCGATTTACAAAAAGAATTATTCTTTCCAAAACACATAATTGACTGCACATGAGTTTTTTATTCTTCACTCAAGAATGATCAATCTTATAACGGGTATGTTTTTTAATTATTCCAATTTAAAATCCAATTGTTTATTCATGAAATCATGATTGATGATATCCTTATTAAAAAAATTATTTTAAATGGTTTAGTTGATGAATATGATTGTTATATGTTCTATATTGAATGAAGGATTATGTAAATATAATGTTGTGATAGGTGGGCATGAAATTATATAGCCCTAACATGCATTGGGTCCTGTGCTGATTCTCATGAGATAATGGGTAATATCTGTCAACATAATTTTTGATAATCAACAAAGACTATTTCATAAAAATTCATATATGTTATGTGTGAAAATGATGTTATCTTTTTTCAAAAATATATATTGTATTTTACCACTAGGGCATGATGATTCATTTCCATCAATTTCTACATTCCATGCCTTAATACAAGGAATACCTCATGATGTTTATTAGTATTCTATACTAATATTATGGTGATGACTATTATCATTCCTTTTAGTTGGATTCATTCCCCTTATTAATCCTCTTACTGGGATTTATGCTCACACATTTTGTTTGAATTATATCCTCAAGTGAAAATTTGAACTAATGATAATGTTATATTTATAAGTATTAATAAGAATATTTTTTAAAAATATTAATTTTTAATTAGTTTAATTGTATGCCTATTTAAAATTTATCCAATATACAAAATATATCATCATTGGTTGTAACACTATTATTTTTTATCGTAAAAATAATATATATATTCATGTATGAAAAATCAGGGTCACATTTTTTGGTATCAAATAATGGTTTTATTAATTTTGGGAATTTGGATTAGAGAATGATAGTGAAAACTGTTATCATAAGACTAATTAAATGTAAATATCCATGAAACATTGTTTTAGAAAAATTCATAGCACATGGATCGCATCATACATTCCATTAATGTTAATTTCACCAAGAATAAATTATTTATTCATACTTTGTGGTCATATTATTTGTTCAAACCGTTTCAAATTTATAAAATGGTGGAAACATGAGAAAAAAGTCCAAACGCCCATGTGAGGGACAACATAGCATTGTCCAAACAATTTCCTCAATTCCAATGTATATCTAGTTTGTAACATCATATAAATTCTAATCTTTATATCTTAATCTATGAATAATAACATGATGCATGTGGTAAATATTCTTTCCACTAATAATGAGAAACTATACATTGATTCCTTTATGTTAGAATAAGAAATAACAGTTAGTGGGTCTTCCGATCCACTTCTCACAGAATAGTGCTATAACTCAATTGATAAGGTATACAATTTGGTACACTATTCTGATTGAGAGAAACTAACTCTTGTGGTTTCTAATTTAGATAGAGAATTCAATTAATGGCGTGAATTGATATATAATAGGAACATGAAGGATAAAATTGAAGATATTGAGAGGGAATATGTTATGAGATAATTTTTTAAAAAGTATTTCCCAAGAAATATTCATATAAAGATGGAGAGATAATTTATAGAGCTGAAGAAAAAGTAAGGTGAATCCATCATGGGTTATGAATAAAACATCATAGGGATTACAATATAGGCCTTAGGTTTTGATATAAAATGTTACTAAAAATGATCAATTCATTTGAGGTTTAAAACCAAAAATTCAATAGGATATATATATATATATATATATATATATGAATATTTGGGTGTTGTGAAGAAATGGTTTGATATTCTGTCAATGTAAATATAGGGTAATGTGAGTTGTCCCATAGTTATGGATATAAAAATAGAATAATGGACTTTCACGTTTGCGGGTCAAATGAAAAGAGAAAAAAGAGTATAAAAATACCAACATATCAATAACATGGGATGAAACATCATTGGAATTGACTAAAAGGGACAATGAAATTATTTATTTATATGAGGGAAATCAACCATGATCATGAATATTGAATATAGGTGAAGAAGCCAACCAACATTATAAGGGGAAGGAAGGATCCTCTTAATGCGGGCACCACCATGAGGCATATATATAGACCAACCATGGATAAATTCGATTAAATAATCTGAGTTTCAAAAATTAAAGGCTTTTACCCTCTTAAAAATTGTTCCATGTGATATTAAAGAGGGATCTAGAGGAGGCCTACCGACAAGAGGAATTTGTGTAAGCTAACCTCTTTTTGCTTATTTATTCTTATACCACATATCAATCAACGTTATTCATCATAAAATAAGAACATCATTATCATCAAAATATAGAACGGATATTATGATTTATAACCATCATTAATCACACTCCTTTCCATCATATGGTATATGAAGGTCTCAATCATGCATACTTGTGGACTACCACCACCCCATTGAGATATAATGAATTCTCCATCACATTATATCAGTTATGGTAATAAAAATATATTTATTGTTAATAAATAATATTTTTGATATAATTATGATTTATAAATTAAAATATTAAATATATCTTCTTAACATCAATTCTATTGTAAAATTTTAATGTTACTCATGTAAAAATGTGGATTACCACCTCTATAAAGTTATACGATTTGATTCATTTACTTTTTCAATATATGGAAATATAAATTGATTTAATGTATATATCTTTTATTTATTATAATATAATGTTATTTCAATGATGAAAATATTTTATCTTTCTTTCATTATTGTTATTGGAAAATGAATACATCTTTCATGTGTACTTACAACCTACCATCTCTTAAAACATTAAGAATTTTTTTTGTCTCTTCATTTTATGGGTGATTATAAATATGTATATAATTAATATATATTAAATTTATTCCATGAATATAATTATATATTTTATAGATGCATGATAAATATAAAATAACTATAATTTACAAGCTGAATCATTCATGAAAAGTTAAATATTTATCACCACGAACAATGAATTTAACAAATAATTATTAATAGACAGGTGATACAATGTTATATGGAAATAATAATAATTATGAAATTTGTGAATATGGTTATGTAATATAATTAAAATATATATATTTATTATACAGTTGATTTTAACATTTACAAAGAAATATGATTATTTAGTTTCAACTATATTTTAATCATCATTATTTATAATTGAATTTACATTGAGTAAATTATATGATCCATATCTAATAAACAACATTTTTTTCTAAAACTATATTTATTCATGAAATTTTCTTGTAATAATATCATTTCCCTCTCTATGGTACGTAAGATCATAGTGAATATTATTTTGAGGTAATAAGACATTATTTTATATTTTTACATTAATATTATTATTCTATATGCATGTTATCATTAAAAAATAATGAATACTATACAATTACAAGATGAATTTTTAAAATCGTTTTTATCTATGTTTTAAGAAAAGTATATTTCAAATGTCTCTGCTTCTCATTTTCAAAGTGATGTACTTTTCACTTTTTACAAAAAATGGTAAATGAGCCATTATTTTAACATTTATAGAATAAAAATAATTTCCCATATTCATGAAAACTAAAAATATTAACGAATAATTTAAAATATTCCATGATTCTTTTAAAATAACATGGTTTCCACAACATTTTGTTAATTTTTATACTTTGTAGAAACTATTTAAAAACAAAATTTGTTCCCAAATTAATTTTTCCTGAGTTATTTTAATGAAATATTTCATCTATGATAACATCCTTTTATGTAAATTGATCTTTAATGGGGATATAATCCAATTATACCATCTCTATTATTCCTCTAGATAGACATCGTTTGTTATGGTGAAATTTTTATGCAGTCCATTTACTTTCCACTTTCTATGATGATCTAATGAATATTTAATTATCTTTTGATAATTTTATGAATGAATTATGATTATGTGGTGGTCAATTCTATTATATCCCTCTAATTCAATAGGTAATGTGATATTTATATGTAATGTTCTGAAAATTAAAAGAGTTTATATAAATGAAAATTTATTTTTTCCCAAATTTATTTATGAACATGATTATATATATATTTGCTCATAGAAAAATGTATGGATATGTTTGAAAATATCATTGTTCTTATTTCAATGTTTGAGTTTGAAATCATTCTAGTTATGCTCAAATGATTATGAACGAACACGATTTCATTAAGTAAATTTCATTAAATTTTGAATTATTATTTTGATGATTCGACATGACTATATACTAACTCATGGTTGTTGATTACATCTTTGACATAATAATTGTCCTTGCTAATTTATATGAAATAATTTTATAGAATATGAATTATCATTTTTCATTGTATGAAAATTTTACTATATGAACAGGGACCTGAATTTTTTATCATACAAATATGAACATATTATTCTATGATGATTGTTATCTCTCATGGATTCACGTACTAGGCATCTGAACTAACTCGTTCTTAGATAATATTTCCTTATGTTATAAATAATTATTATAAGAAGGTTATGTATTAGAATAGTACTATGTAAGAAGGTCAATGTCGGAGATATGGATGAACATTCATTAAATTAGAATATAAGGTCCTTATTCTCCAAGGACGCTAGGAAATTATAGTCCTTAAGAGTTTATTATTGTTTAATTTATTTAATAATCAACTAAGAAGATTTAATATTAATTCATTTTGTCATGATGTCACTTCAGTTGGTATTAGAGGAGGAGTTAGTCAATCATTTGACATTATGTTTAGTGAATATTTATGAAAAATATGGGATTAATCCTAAGTATATATTAACATCCTAATGTTTCAGTAAAGAAGATATAAGGTTGATTTTATAGAAATACATCCCCATATTTACTATAAGTTGATGTGGTTTGGGAACAAATTCATATAGGGGTATTAAACCAAAAAAAGTTGTTCAAGAATATCCCAACCATCATTCTTGTGAATGGTGTCGGTTACCTTACTTCTCACTATGTTTGCTACTCCTTGCTGTATTGTTTCATTAACTCCCATTTTCATTATGAACCATTTTGATGAATTTTTATAGATGATAACCAATAATAACCTTGGTTCATCCTAAGTTGTTATATTTTTAAAATTAGGTGTCAACATTTATACAACTTATGAATGTTTTTTTATTATTTCTTACCTTGATTACTTTTCATTGCACTATGGTTATTCGGTTATATTTAATATATAGAATGAGGATGAATTATGTTAACCCTGAATGTGACGGAAAATGAAAAGATTTCACATAAGATGAGCCATGTGAAATGTGACATGGAATGTGAAGAAATAAAATTATACCAAATCAGCAATCTTATTTTGGGATTTAAAAAATAAAATTAGGTGAGTTTTATAATGGAACTACTGATAAGAAAAATGAAAATTATGGATATTTAATTGGAAATGATCCTAGTGGAAGTAAAATATAATTTTTCTCATATAACTAATATTGGAAGAATAACCTAAGTGAATGTCTCATTGGATGGGGAAGATATTTTTATTGTGGTAATATAATGAATATAGGAAATAATTATCAAGGAATTTGGAATATTATAAATTTGGAACATGGAAATTATCTAGGTCAATAACATAATCTATTGGTCAATGCTTTACCATGGAAGGACCTATGTTATTTCAAATAATTTAAGTGAACTAATTGATGTGTTAATATATATGGATTCAAGATTTATGATGCTATAGATAGAAAATTATTCAGACATGTAAGGATTTTTGTTTTGGTATTTTTTATTTATGGATCTCAAAACATGTATTGAATGGTATGAATAACCCATAAAAACAATCCATAGATAAGGTGATTGTTTTGTAAAACCTGATTAAGGTATTGATAATAATTAATATGTTCCTAATGTTGAGATAATAATGTCCTGATGGGATAAAAAGATGATTGATATCTATGATGAAAATGGGATTTTATTGGTATCCTAGATAATCGATAATGAATTGATGAAAATGTTATTTAGGCCATCTTTGATGAATTTTATGGATTTTATGGTATTTTTTTAATATTAATAATAGTCTATTATTTCACGGGGTTTTTTTGAGGATTTATAAAATTAGTATGTTTTATGAGAAGATATGAATAATGAAATGTATTGTGTGGAATTAGAATTTATGAGACACCTTTTGTTTTCATAGGACATTTTTTTTCTAAAATCATATGAAATTTTTAGTTTTTGAATTTTGTCAAACATTCTTTGTATGATTATTAATGATATTAATATTGAATGTATTTATTTGAACATCTATGGTCATTTTAGAGGTATTATAGAATACGGTATTATATAAACTCATATTGGATAAATTGTGAAGACCATTTTGATTTAATTATATATTTAGTGGAATAATTGTTGAATTTGAATCTTTTTATGGATCTTATTATCCATTAAAATATTATTTTATTTCATAAATCATTAAAAATTCATTTTGATCATTCATTTTTTATAATAAGAGATGAATTATAAATTAATTGAAGCAGAAACAAAAGATGAACCTGTTCTTTTTTAAATAGAATGAAATCATGTATATTTTCTCCTGTTATTTATATTGATTATTAAAAAAATACATGTACTTTAGGGAAGGGATCTGGAAAAAAATGTCATAAATTTATATTAATAAATGATGAATTCATGGCATATTCACACCATAATGATATTTGAATTTTTGGTTGTTAAATATATCCTGATCATTTTATCTGTCACACTATATTTGTAATTAAATGGTTATTTTCTCCTCTAGGTCTATATATTAACTTCACAGAAATGTTATCATTACATGGAAACCCGATTATCCATTATATCAGATTGAATATATCCTTTCCACATCACCTTTTAAAATGAATTATTATTAACCCTAGTTACAATTTTATAATTTGATAAAGGTATATTCAAATATAGAACCTACTATAACTAAAGAAAAATTATCTAGGGAAAATATATTTAGGGAGGATGGGATTTAACACCCAAAATATTTTGTGTAAATGATTAATATTCTTTATAGATTTCCTAACATGAAAACCCAATTTTGAAGAGAATGGAGATGTATAATAAAAAAGTTATTACTTAAAAATGACATATCTATTGAATTGGAGGTTATAAATTTGTGGAATTATATTATTAAGTATATATATATATAGTTTTGAAACACAATAAAAATATATTTATTAATTCTTATGAAATAAGAAAACATTTTTTAGTGATGTTATTATATTCTTCAAAAAAATATTTTATTCATCAAATATTTTTAAAGATGTTTTTCAGGTAATTTATAAATAATGTATTCCACGATTTGAATGTTTTTTTAAATTAAATTTATCTTTTGAAATAATTATATACAAAATATCATAGTGCGAATTTTCATTAAATTGTCTAAATGATAGTTTTTTCAATGAATATTGAAAAATATGTATATTTATATAAAAATATATTTCTATTTAGATGATTTACTAAGATACATTTTTTTTCAAAATGGATTATAATTTAAAATTACTTCATTTATATAATGAATAATCCATTTATGGTCATTTTGATTACTTTTATATTAGAATTTGGTATAAAAACATTTTGTATATTAGATTTCATTTTTCTTTAAATTTATTTTCATAGTGTTTTGTTAGTTTAATTCTATGGCCAATTCATCCAAATGTTTTAATTGAATATTGAATAATAGAATTCATAATTATAATAAAGATTATAAATTTTTTTCAATACATTCCTCTTATTATTTTCATTATAAAATGTAACTATGTGAATGTTTTACCACCACAAAATGGAAAAAATAGTTAATCCATGCGACCGGCGCGGTCACGGTTCCTTCTTTGGTGTTCTCTTTCAAGGATGCTCTTCTGCGGCCGCCCCCGACTCTGGACCTGCCTTAGGATGCCTCGTCGGCCGGTCCTGAGGTCACTTCTTCTTTCTATGATAAAGGTTCTCCCGTGCTCAAGGTCTCTGCGGCATCCTTTACAGCTGCCGCCGTGAATCTCCAATGGACTCTGGTCACGACGGCAGATTTCGTTTCAGCTTGGAGCAGGTGTCCGCGTTCTGTGGGGCGTTGGAGGTTCTCCCTCTCGCGGGGGTCGATGGATGCGCAATTTGGCAGGGAGTGCTCCAGCGCGACGGTGTGGATTTCGCTCCCAGGGCTGCCCCTTCCCCTTATAAACGAAGCATTTCTTAAGGTTATTGGGGATTCTCTAGGTAGCTTTTTGTGCGCGGATGATCAAACCTTGCGGCTGGCAGAGGCTTCGGTTGCTAGGCACTGCGTCGAGGTGGATATCTCTCGGCCAATTCAGGAGAAACTTGTGATCATAATTGATGGGATGAAGGACATTCATCAACCTCTGGTTTACCCGGTCTACCCCAGGTTTTGTTCCTCCTGTCATCTCTCGGGGCATGATTTGGAGGTCTGTCACAAGGCCCGATCGAAGGGTGTTGTGCATCAGGAGATTTTAAGGTCCTCATCTCAGCATCATAGTTCCCTACAGTACGATGGTTAGAAGGGCTGTGTTCAGAGTGAAGGAGTTCCTCTTGTTTCTTCTGTGAAGGCCTCTGAGGCTTCGTCTTCCTGTCCTAAGGATGGTAGGAGTGTGCCTCTCAGTCACACCATGGTTCCTGCTTTTTGAAGTTTTAGTAGTGAAGCTATGGTGAAGCCTCTAGAGGAACCCCCCCCCCCTCATGGGGGTGTCAATCAGCAATGTGCTCAACCATCAGAATGTATTTTTAGATATTTGGGTTCCCATATCAGTGCGCATTTCGAACATCTCCTTGGTGACTTCAGACTCGGGTGCTCCAGAGGCTTTTCTAGCATCTGAAGGTCTTCCCTCTTTACTATTGGATTCAAGTCCAGTGGTTTCCTCTCCCAGTCCACCAACCTCTTCGCCTTCTCCACCGTCTCCTCCATGCTCTCCCCCAGCGTCCCCGCTGCCTGACAAGGGTATGTTGGGGATTCTGTGTTTTGTGTCTCCAGAAGCTCTTTGCAGGGAGCGTACCAGCAGTGGGGTTTCCCCAGTGGCAGTTTCCTCGCAGGTGAAATCTGGGGTTCGCACTCATTCAATGGTAAAGCTTGAGGCATCACCAGGTGCTTTCTCTTTGCTTCATGATATAGGCCAAGAGTATGGGGCCAAATCCAGACATGATCGGATCTATGTCCAGATTTCTTATTTGGAATGGCCGAGGCCTTGGAGGTCAAGACAGATTTTATCATTAGTGAGACGAGTAACCGTCATGTTTCTTTAGTGTCTTTTCTGGATCCAAAACAATCCTCTATCAAGATTAAGGAATATGCTCTTCGCCTTAGAATGTGGCGTTTATTGTATGGGGACCCTCTCAACTCTCATATATGGCTCCTTTTTTAAGGATCATATTATTGTTGATCTTCTCAGTACGTCGGATCAAGCTCTAAATACTAGGATCACAGTGGGGATTCATGTGTTCCTTTTCTCCATCATCTATGCGAAGTGTACAGAATAGGGCAGGGAGACCTTATGGATTGTTCTAGAGGATTTTAATCCTGAAAGTACCCCTTGGATCATTAGTGGCAATTTCAACATCATTGCGAGTCCACAAGAGAAAAAAGGAGGTGGGTCCTTTCCCAGGAATTCTAGCCAAGCCTTTGTCTCATTCATGGCAAGGAATGGTCTTATGGATACCAGTTTTGAGGGCAGTATCATTACCTGGTGTAATAATCAACGTGGGGGGAGATGCTCATACTCTAATCTCAATAAATGCTTGATGAATAATGCTACAATGGCTATGTTTCCAGACACCAAGGTCTATCACCTGACTAGAGGGCTGTTTGATCACTCTCCAATTTATATTCTTTTTGGTGCAGGGGTGCTGAGTGGGGATCACTCCCAGTTTTCAAAATCATTGATCGGGGGACCTGGCTTCTTCGAGTTATTATGGGAGGCTTGGGACTTGCATCACCAGGGGAACCCATGGAGTGTTCTTCACAGAAAGTTGAGGAGGCTCAAGACTCATCTTCAGACCTAGAGGAATACGATTCCTGATCGCGATCAGGAGGTGTCTCAGCTATTTATGGAGGTGGATCACCTGGAGGGCTGCCTGGAATATGGTCAGGATGACAAATTGTTTTATGCTATGAGGATTAAAAAGGATAAATTATCAGATAGCCATCTGAACCTGGAAAGGATCGCCAGGGAAGGATCTTGGGTGAAATGGCTATGTGAGGGGGACCAAAACTCAGGGTACTTCCATTCATGCATCAGAGAACTCCACCATGTTCAGAGGCCTAATATCCTAAGAGAGGATGGATCCTTCTCCTCAGATATTGATAAGGTGGGGGCCATAGTAAATGGTGTTATTCAAGATCTTCTTGTGACTCCCAACCCAGTGCTCGCAGGGGGTTATCCAATAGATGGTGCTTTGATCTTTGTGGGTATTCCAAGCATAGTTTCTGAGGACATTGATGAGGGCCTGAGGAGATCACTAGAGGAGGATGAGGTCCAAGAGGTTGTTTGGTCTCTGAACCCAGACAATGCATCAGGTCCTAATGGTTTTCCTGGATCCTTTTATAGGGAGACCTGGGACATTATTAAGGAGGATCTAGTTGGTGTTGTCCAAGATTTCTTTCAAGGAGGGGACTTACCGTGTATATCTTGTGAAAAAAATGGTACTTATTCCAAAGGTGAGTATTCCCCAGTCTATTGGTCAGTACCGTCCCATTAGTATGTGCAATATTCCGTACAAGGTTTTGGATAGCATTCTTAACAAGCGTCTGGATAAACATCTAGATTCATGGATGAACCCTGAGCAACATGGTTTCATCAGAGGGAGGTCGATTCATGGGGAGATTGGAGTGGTTCAAGAAATGATATGTGGCATAAATAACAAATCCTTTGGGGGCGATTTTTTGGTCAAATCAGACATGAAAAAATCCTATGAAAGGTTGGAGTGGGGCTTTGTCCTAGGAGTCCTGACTAGCATGGGGTTATCTAATTGGACCAGAGATCTCCTCTTCCACTGTTTCACTTTGCCTTGGATCTCAACTTCCTTCATGGGTAAACAGTTTGGTTTCATTAAGGCTTTCCAGGGCCTCAGGTAGGGTGATCCTTTGTCCCCCCACTTTATTCATTCTTGTACAAAATGCTTTCATCCCTTATATTTATCAGGGTCTTATTGGGGGTACAATTCTCCTTTATCATAATAGGAAAGTCATAAGGGGAGTCACTCACTTGATATTCACGGATGACACTATTATTTTTACCAATGACAATAGGCGGACTGTGTAGGGGTTGAATGGAATCATAGGGGGATATTGCAAGTGCAGTGGTCAGGTGGTGAATAAATAGAGGAGTCTCTTCTATACTTCTAGGAAAACCTCTGAGAGAAGGGAGAGGGCCATGGGCGCCAGTTTGAGTATGATCATGGGATCATTTCCCATGGAGTATCTTGGAGAACCAGTCAGCCCCCTTGTTCTTAGGGTGCACCATTTTGATAAACACAGAGGAAAAATCATGGGGCACATTTATAACTAGACAACGAGGTTCTTATCCTTCGGAGGTCGCATTACACTGGTGAAGAGTGTTTTAGTTTCCATCATTATGCATGTCCTATCAACTCTTATGGTCCCCAAGAGTGTGGTTGTCAACCTGGAAATGATTATGGTGTCCTTCATTTAGGATGGACAATTGGATGGTAGGCACCATTGGGCCTCAAGAATATATTTGGCCAGACCTCTATCGGAAGGGGGAATTAATATGAGAAGTGTGTCCTCAGCCATTCAAGGGTTACATGCTAAGATGGCATGGGAAGCTTTGAAGGGAAGGTATCTTTGGGGCATAACAGTGTAGGGTGTTTATGGTATGAATGTGAATGCTCATAGGAGCCGACCCTCTAGAATATTGATCCTGATCCAGCCATACCTGGAGGATATACAACAACATTCTCGATGGATCGTGGGAAAGGGAAATATAAATTTTTGGAAATAAGAGTGGGGGTGGGTATGCTATGGTTTCCGGGCTACCCCACCCCGGACATATCCTTTGGGTCAACAAGTAGTCACCACAGGTTTGTTCAGGCTCTTCTGCATGAGGGACAATTAGAGTTTTTCATCAATATTGTTTCTAATGATGAGGATGATAATCATATCTTCACTGGATCTATGATGGGTGCTTTCTCCATCAAGAACTATGGCCAGGTTGCAAGGGTCAACTCGGGTAATGATCTTTGGGGGGAGTTTTTGTGGTGCAAATAAATACCTTCCAAATTTAACATTCTGTTATGGGGAATGAGGCATAGGGCCTTACCTACGGATGTGAACTTGCAGCGAATGGGAGTTAACATGGCCTCAAGGTGCTGGTGTTGCAGGTCCTCCAATCAGAAGTCGGTGGGGAATCTCTTTTATGACAATGATTGGGCTAGGAGTGTTTGGAAGACTTTCAAGTCCTTTTTCAGGTGGAGCGGTTTTGATGGGATGAATGGTGATTTTTTCAGTGCCTAGTTTTGGGGAGATGGGAATCATGGAGCTGAAAGAAGAGACCTAACTATCATTTTACATACAGGGTGCTGGACTATATGGAATGCTAGGAATGACAGACTTCACAGCAACTCCTCTGGATCGATGGTCAGCATTCTGTTCAAAATGAAGAATACATTTCTGGATTTTATTAGGCTATGTCTTGAGTGTTGTGATGCGCCATCTGGGCACGTCATCACATCCAATCTCCCTATTGTGTTTCGGGATGGCTCTGCAAGACATGGTCATTGGGTTCGCTGGAGTCCTCTGAGCATGGGGCTCAACCTCAACAAAGATGGGTCGGTGATACAAGGGGAGATGCGTGGTGGGGGTGTCTTCCATGGGCATTCTGGGTCTGTGATCATTGTGTTCGCTGGGTGGCTCGGGAGAGGAGATGTGCTACAGGCAGAAGCCTTGGATTTTGCTCCTGGTCTGCATATGTGCATGCTCAGGCAGTTTCACCTGCGTCAGGTGGAGACAGACTCCAAGGTGTTGTTTGATGCGCTATAGGGTAAGGGAAGGATTCTGTGGGCTATTACTTATATCGTTAGGTGGAGAAATCTGTTAATGGGGGATCACATGGAGGTCTCTCACACCTGGAGGGAGGGTAATATGGTGGCTTAATTTTTGGCGTCTATGGAAAATCCAGATCAAAGTATATTTTCTTTCTCTAACTTGGGTTCTTTTCCAAGCAAGGGGTTGTAATATGTTGTCAATGTTACATTAGGATTGTAGTACATTAGACCACCATAATGTGGTTTGTTTTTTGTGTTTTGTGTTTTCATATCAATAAAAATGGTAGTTTTCAGTAAGTCAACTATGAAATATTACTATTCAGATATGATCATTATAACCTAGTAGTTAAATTGGAGGTTGTGAATATGATTAATTTCATTATAATATATATATATAAATATAATTCATAATATAAATTAATTGATAATTTTTCAGGAAAGAACCATTGCATTTCAATTCAAAATATTTTATTCTTAAAAAAATATGTTTTCATAAAAACTGATTTTTATTTCTCTTTTGGGTGAAATAATTTACTTAAATTATAGATAATTATAAAATATTATAATAAAAATAAATTCATTTCATTATAAATAATTTCCAAATTATATTTGGATTAAATTTTTCTATTTTTATGAAATGATTAAATTTTAACGAATAGTGAAAATGGAAGATTTTCAAAATACTATCACTCTTTTTTAATAAAATAATCGGTATTAGAAAATTCACATAATTTAATCCCAATTTAAATTTATATAATTTTCATTTAAATAGAATATGATTCCAGATGATGATGGTAGGTGACATCAAATATTTAGTTCGTGGAGCATTTTAAATGGGAAGATGACTAAAACAACATCATTGTGTGTTTTTACACTAATACTTATGGGAGTTTTAAATTGAAAGGCCACCTATGAAATGTGAAGAGAAACCCATCATAGCATAATCATGGTGTTCATTTTAATATGTCAGACATTGAGAATATATCATAATGTTGATCATATGAACTTGATTTGATGGAAAGATTTTTTACTATTGTTTTCATCAGAATAAATAAAAGGATCATATGAATTTTTATCATATGAATCGTTTGCATGAAATTCATGTTGTAATAAAAGGAAAATAATGTTTCTATAATATGAGAACCACCCTAAAAGAACAAGATATAAATGGAAAGTAAGAAACATTTAATTCACATTGATAATATTTAAGAGTTTAAAGTTCCAAATATCATATAGAATATATCAAATTAAATAAAACTGAGTCCATAGAAATTTTATAATGAAATATTGATTTGTATTATAAGATAAGTTTTAATTGAGTTTGAAAATTAGGAAAACATTGATTGATATAATTGAGAATACCTCACCTGAACTAGAAGATTAATGAATTTTCTAATTCTAAATATCAAACTATAGGTATAGAAGTAGAAAAAGATAATATATAATATTGAGAGATAATTAAAGAACTAGGTGAGGGTATTATAAAGAGATAATGATGAGTTTTAATTTGGTGGATCCTTTGATGAATAAGAATGCATATTTCTAGATTACATATAATAAAGAGGGGGATACCTATACCATTAATGAATTAGATAAAATTTAGATACCATATATTATGATTATCATTGAATTCATATAATCTTATTGATGGTATTGTGAGTAGGTTCACCAATTAATTCAATTTTATCATGGAGGAAGATCATCATGAGTGGAGTAGAGAAAACCATGAGTATAATAATGAAATATTTCTAGATTGGATCAATCATTTTAATTGGAAATGAGAAGATATAAACTCTTCAATTTCAATAGGACCTATAACAAAATGTTACTCTATTTTTTGTTGGATTTTGATGGTATTCACAGTTTTAACCACTAGTGGATATAGTGTATAATCTCTAATTAGGTTGTCTTGCCAATTACAGTAATGAGTGGGCTATTATACTAAACAATTTTAATCATTTTGAATTATGAATTATTTTTATTCAAATACATATGATGTGAGTTTTAGTACATATATTTAGTGGATAATATGAAAAATAGATTTAGGAGGTTGGGTTTAATGGGGAAACTGATAATAATAAAAATAGGTAATTAATTCAACCATACCCCTTTTATAGTTCCAACCATAACATTGAACAAAAATTGGTATCAAAGCTGAATGATCCATCAAAATGACCATTGAAGTAGTTAAGGATGGGGAAATACATTCTCTAAATATTATGTTTGTTCATTCATGATAGAGTGAACTATCAGAGTTAAAGAAACATGATACTACATTGCCTCATATCACTTGTCCTAGAATTAGATGATATATAAATAAGGGTTTTTACACACCTCATTAGAAAAGCTACTATGAAAATTAATGTGAAGGAAAATATAGAGAGTTATGGTAATTATATATGTTTAATTTTTATATAAAGTTTGTAAAATTCCATATATAATGGTCATGGGACTTCATTCTGTAATGGAAACTTATGCCAAGTTAAGAAAAAATTTATGAATGAAACAATGAATTTATGAAATAAGATGATCAATTATATAAAATAGGATTATTAAAATATAATATTATTAATCAAAATATGATTACCGAATTAATTCACAAGATTTGATGATATTGTGAGTAGTATCTGAGTTTTTATAAAGGGACCAGACTTCTGTAACACACACATAAATATAATAAAAACATTTTAGATATGAATGATCCTAAAATTATTTTCATAAAATATATAGAATATTTTCCCGGTATGAGCATGAAAACATTAGCGTAGTTTAGGAAATTTAGATGGCTTTATCATTAATGAATAAGTTCAAAGATGAGATATCTTTTGAGGACATTGGAAAAAAATAGAAACTAGAGATGAACAAGTCCAGAAATCTTGTAACCCCAAATGTGAGAATGATGATGTTGGCATCAATATCATTATTTTTATTAATTTAAATGGATTCATAAAGGTAATTTGGAATTTGGATGGAAACCAATCACTATATTGTTACAAGTATAATTTCAAAAGACACTATAATAATAATTTTCTAATAAATAAATATGTAGATTCAAAATTAGATGTAGAGGATGCACATTCTCAAAAACAAAGAAAAATACAAATCAATAAGATATTAGACAACAAGAGAATAAGTTTTACTATCAAGGAAGTGAAAGAATAATCTAGTATTTAAGAATATTACCTTAACTTCTATAATCATATTGAGAAGTTTTTTTAATAAATCATGTAGTATTGATGATAGATAAGAAAATAGTGATTTGGAGATACAGTTGAATAGTGTTTTTGAAGAATTTAATAAATAGATTAAAAAATGAAGAAATAAAAAAAATTACAAAAGTGAAAAATAAAATTTTCTGAACACAAGGATATATTTATTAATAAGTTAATTAATAATATTGTTATAATCAATGAACTCATGTGTATGTTGGATGAAAAAGAGATTATGTTCACTTATCTTGATGATAAATGGACTCAGGAGAAGGAAGAGTTGTATAAGACAAAACGTAACTACCTATGTTATGAAAATAATATAAATATGTTTAGAGAAGACTCCATTATGTCCAATGACAATAAAGGTTAATATAATCAGGATAACGATAAGGAGAAATTAAATATTCATGGTAAATATATTATTAATCTAACTAAAAATAGATATTTTTTAAGAGGGAGGTATTACAAATTAATATGAATTTTTTTAGAATAAGAAAACTTTTTATTGCCAATATTTAATATTAAAAATTGGGAGAACATTTTAATGTAAATTATTAACCCTGTGGGAAACCTATGTGGAAGAAACATCAAAAAATTATCTAGTAAAACATATTAATTATTATAAATTATGTGATGCAATTGTAGAAAATTGGTCAGAATGTTGACAAATGAATGACTAGAATATCAAGATAGGTTTCATTTTGTGTGATAGTGATTATTATAATGATATTTTTTCCAAGAAATTGATTGAGGGACCTTTGAAATCTTATAATTACAATAATGGTGACTAGGAAATTTTTCCTAATCTATTATAAATCAACAATATTATATGAGATTAAGATTTATGTTTTAATGTTAAATTAAAATATGATGGAACACATTAAAAAGTTAAAATTCATGATAATTAATCCCAAAATATAGATTCAAAATAATTTTATATGAGTTATTGGAAAAAAATTGTTCATGTCGTGATGAATTTTTATATTGCCCATCCTACCCATGAAGAATTTGTTAAATTATCAATTAATTCACTAGAATATGAGTTTTATTTTCTTATTGATGTGTAAACAGATATTATATATAAATTATAATCTTAATTTATGAATGATGATAATAAAAAAAGTAAGGATCAAATTTAAAGAAGACTCCAATGAAATATTCTCATGATGTGTTTCTATGGAAATTGTGTCCATGGTTAATAGGGATATCTCAATATCAATTTTAAATATGAGTAATCAATGAGGTCCCTTCATATTCAATAAATCATTTATTTATTTATTCCATCACACATGGAATTAAATGAGAAGACTGAACATTTCTTATAATGTAAAATAACTAAAATCGTCATCATGGTAGATCTCATTTTCTGTGAAGTGAAGGTGGTGAGTGAAAACCTTTACGTGGAGAAAATATGAGGTGGAGATATCCAAAATTAGCAAGATTTTTGAATATGGAAAATTATAATTACTATAATATACATGATAATGTTTTATGTCAATCACACATTCATCAATTATGATTATTTATATCAAACTTGTTTATTACGGTAGACTGTTAGTTGATGTAGATATAATAAAAATGTTGAGGTATGTGTTTTCAATTGATTTATTTGAAGTTTTGTTTTCAGATATGTGTTTCTTATAATGTATTTATTAAAAATATATTATATCATCACCTTTAATTATTCAGGATAAACCTTTCTTAATTATGGTTTATTATAGAAATTATTGGAAACCAATGTAATATACTTCTTCAATCAACATTGGGGTATTCAAGATAGACATTGATTTGGAAAACTAATGCCTCATTACAAAAGAATAATGTGGTGTGTCCTCATTTTATCATGAGTTTACTAAGATGATTTTATGGTGGAGGTTATGATTTATTTGTTTAATTTCATGATTATAGTGACATGAAGGATCCCAATATTCAGTTTAATTTTTTTTAAAAAGGGGGAGATGAAGTATTTGTCTTGGTGAATATTATAGTGGTATTGTTCAACTAACACAAAGGGGGAAGTTAATGATTCCATATAAATATATAATTTTTTAATCATATTTTTTATTATAAAAGTTAATGTGGGAGGATTTATGAATCGATGTGAAGTAAAAGAAATGTTTTGAAGAGTTTATACTTCAGTTTGGTTAAATTTTTCATATAATGTTCATTCTAAATATGCATCATCTCAATAAACATGTGATGTTTAATTATTATCTCAGATTCAATGTAAATATCATTCTTATATGATGTATATGACATGTGAGAATTTATTAAAGAAAAAATGTGATCTGTAAACCACTTCATTGAGTTTCTAAATACACATCACACATGGTTAGGCATGTATCATCTTAGGGGATCCATAATAATCATGTATGATGTATTCAATCAACGTAGGTATCATTTCACGAGATATTTAATGATAATAAATTATTTTTTAAAGGAATCATAGTTGAAAAAAAAAGAATTTAAATGATACTAAATATATTTATATAATGTAGATATAAAGACTTATGTAGTTTTGTGATGTAGAGTACATTCAGTTGAGGTATTGTTTACCCATTTGTATGATTTAACAATCAACTAGATTTAGAGTTGGTATGTTGTTATTCCAATGATTGAATAGAGTGAAATGTGGAATTTATATTTTCATTTAGTGTTTTTTAACTATATAGATTATATATGATCAATATATATTTTAATAAACATGGTGATAATTTGTAATAGTTACTTATTAATAGAAGATATTTCTGTAATAAATAATATTGAATAAATGGAGAAAAAATGATGTGAATAATATGATTTTACTTGAAATATACATAAGAGTGATTTGAATAAACCTTGATTCCAACAAATAATTTGGGAATTAATTCCCTACTGATGATCATGGTACATGTAAAATGAAAATTAGATCCACACCAAAAAATGTGTTATTTTATATATCTATTTTTCTAAGAGTTTAAGATGAGATGATCAAATGTGATAAATGGTTAGGACCAAGTTATGTTCCATTAATGTTAGAAATATTTTTAAGTCCTATGATCTTATATCATTGACCATATTACTTGAGGTAAATCATATGTCTTCAAGGTAATTTAAACATCATACGGATTAGTTATTATCATCGAAATTTGAGTTAGTATAACATGTTGGATCATAAAAATTGGACATATAAATTTAATCTCCTATGAAAAAGAAAATATGGTGTTTTTAATTTTATAACCACAACATAATGAGGAAGTCCTAATGAAAAATGAGGAATGTTCCATTCTAGTATATTATTATAAGGTGTTTAAGTTAGTTTAATTCTGTGATTATAGAAAAAATGAAACAAGACTGTGTCTTTAGAAGATTAAAAATGAAATAATAATCATTAATAAAAATTGGTTTGAATATAGAATGAAATGCAGAAACCTATTGGATGATTGAAGTGAGAAAATGGTACATGCATCTAAACATTAATGAGTTTTAATATTTAAAATATATAAAAAATATTTATGATATTGTGAATATAAAAATTTAGGTATTGAAGAAAAATATAGTAATGAATATTGAAATGTATCAAGATGGATGTGGTATAGTATATTAAGGGGGAATGACAACTCTGAAGTCATGAAATCTATTTATAAATAATATGATTACCATTTAATAAAGTATTCATTAGGAATACTAAGATCTTGATTACTCAATATATTGATAGTGTTTTGAAACCAGTAGTGGGGATCATCATTATCGCATATATATGTTCTGGATTATCTTATACATTGGTTGACTAGTGATCTAGTTTAATCTTAGAGAAAAATGATACCAAGAGGTTCATAATAATCCAAAATTAGAAAAAGGATACCATTCTTCTATGGAAAATACCATTATACATGGAATTGGGAATTTATAGACTCCTATATGAGACTCATGATCCAGAACATTGGTTGTCTCTTTGTTGATAGGATTTCCACATTCTTTGGAGTTATATACACATAGAGTTTTAGTGTAAAATCCATTATTGGGGTATCTAAAAATCATAGAAAGGATTGAAATTTTATGGAAAACTATTTAAATACGCATGAATTATTCTTTATTTTTATTTCATTGGGTATGAGGTAACAATGGGTATTTATATCGACTATATAAAAACATAATATGGACAAAAAGGTTGGTTTAAAAGGTATTTACTAGTAAAAAAATATATTTCATAATTACAACCTCACCCTCTAAAGAAACCAAAGTAATTTGGTGAAAAAAATTATTAACATAGACAAGGGATACCTATGAGAGATCCATGATGTTTTTGATAATAGAAAATATAAATTCAATGAATATTAAGGGTGTTTGTTTCATTTATGGAATGAACTATCATAACTATAGGAATAGAATGTTATATAACCTCTAATCCGTTGGCATGGAAGTGAGGGATATTAGACTAGTTCTCTTTACACCCATTACTAATGATGATTTAACAAAAAACTTCCAATAACTGAAAATTTAATAATAGTGGTAAGGATAAAAAGAATCTAATGTATCCTTTAGAAAATTTCTATAGAAAATCCATGGGGCTTCAAACCTCTAAATACAGTTATAGTATGTTGATAATAAATTTAATAAAGAAAAATTATAGTCAATGATGCCAAATTACATATCTGAAGTAGTGGAATCTTAGATATAAAATAAATTATAATTTGATTATTTATGATTACATAATAATAGTAAAGGTAAATTTAATTATTATTCATGTGTTTTATGAGAGACTAGATGAATTCATCATAGTTAAGAATCTCATGAGAAGTTTTATGCAGAGATTTTATGGGAAAAAATATATCATCGAAGATAAGTAGTATTTTTTTTAGATGAGAATCATACCATTTTTTATATCTTATTATGTAAATATATATATAGACTTAATGAATAGGGTAAAAAATGATATGTTATAAATGTAAAGGAATAATTGATGAAATCCAATTCGAAGTTGTAGTAGTAGTAGTAGAATGTAATGATTCTAATTCTAAAAAATACGAAGAAAACTTCAATTAGATAATTTCATTATATTCAATGGATACACACTGGTAATGTGGAATTCCTAAATAAAAATAACTCATAGTTTTTGAAGCTATAACATTATTAGGTACCTTTACTATAATATTCTTGAGAATATAGTTTTTTATTTTGAATCAGTTGATGTGGAAATGATGTCTCAAAATCATTGAAAAATTAAAATAAAGATAATGTTTACTAATAAATTTTTTTATGAGAATGAAAAATAAATAAGACTCATATACTAATACAAATAACGATGTTAAATTATTTTATTGTGTTGAAATAGAGTTGGATTCATCATGTGGTGATAATAATGGGGAATAATGTATAGTTCTGTAGTGTCTAATAAATAGAGGGTTTATAGGATTTCTTGTGGTGATTGGGAAATGATGGAACATAATTAAAAGATTATAAAAGGGAAAAATATGTATTTTGAATAAAATAATCAGATGATTAATAATGAAGCTAGTTATGTAGGAAAAATAATGATATTAATAGTTATGATGGATGTAGAAGAAAATATGGTTTGTGATCTTGAGGAGAAGCTGTCCTAGATAGAGGATGTGTTGTCTGAGACACAAAAGTATCTTCCTATTGACACAATATGTCATAAATTATAGTTGATAAGACATAATAAGGTCTAATAATCATAAATGTGAATCATATCAGTATAATTTGTAGAATATGAAGCTTCCCAACCTATATTCCACTAAACTCATGCTCCATGCTAGTTCTCTACAAGGCCTCATGCATGCCTCTCAATTTTCAAGAGTCTGCGGACTAGCAGAAAGGGCTAGAATTATTTCTAAGGAAATAAAAGTCACACATATAGAACTGAATAATAGCATAAATAGATAGATATATATATATATATATAACATAAAAATGTAAATAAATAGGGTTCGGAAGAAGTAAATATTGGAAATATGATTTTTTACATAAATAAAAGTATATAAAAGAACCAATAGAAATGTAATACATAGTACACTGGTCACCAACTGGGATCACCATACATTAAAAAGTAAATAATGGAAAATTAAATAAATTTACATAGATATACTACAAACTCAAATCCACACGACATACCTGGCCTCCATAAAACATCAGATTGTCTCCATTCTGATAAAAAAATCAATAGTAGCGATTCTTCTCAATTAGAAAACATCGCGCCTTATCTCAACTATTATTTATTAATTCTGAAACCAAAAAGAGGACATAAGATTCATACACCCTTCTAGGATCATATAAAGGGGTCACAAATAATCTTAGTTCCCCATCCTAATTATAATCCTATAAATCATTGTTCATATGTTAATGATCACGCAATATGCATATCCCTACTAAAACACCATTGGAAATAATAAATAAAAAAATAACACGAAAACACACTCTGTCACTATGTATATAATATAATACAACTTATAATCTTTTTACCACACATTTTAACATTTATAAATTTATATACCCATATTAATATGTATATGCCAACTGAAATATGAATATAAACGAGTAATCTGAAGAAAATCATAAACAATATTAGTCTATCCTTGGGTCTATAATAATGATCTTCAAGAAATCTTGTGAAATGGGAATTGATATGGATATCATACAACTCTAGGAATGAATTATTTGGTCAATATCTATGCCTATAATCCCATTCAATAATACCAACTTTGGTAATTGTCAGATATTTCAACTAGCAAGATACATACAAATATTAAGATACATGTTCTATCCATGGGTTCACATATACTCACCTCCAATCACTATATCAATATATTTAATAATTCAATCAAATAATACTATAAATATCATATATATATACATTATTCGACACACTCTATATAAACCTAGTCCAATTTCTATTCACTGTGTCTTGGTCCATATGAGGCCATGACATTGAGACTCAGATAATTCATAAAGGTTTAACCCTTTGGCAATGTATAAGAAGATCTCACCAGTGAGATTTCAGTCTAACCACACAAGGTCACTGAATATGGAGAGTCTAATCACACCCATAAAATAGGTGGTCATAATCATCCATGAGTGTTTATCACATCCATGATGAGGAGGGAAATGTCCCCCACCATGATCCAGTAATTGATCAAAGAGATAGATGTTATCATCATTCACTGGGATAGTGTAATCATACATGAGTATTACTAGTCGTAATCTATACTCAGGTATATTAATAAAAGGATTATATTCCCAAATATAATAATAAAGGGATATAATAACCGGAATTGTCATTTATATAACTACTACTTCCGTTTTATGATAAAACACAAAAATATTGATACAGTCTATGATCCATAGTTTTAGTATTTCAGAAAAATTAGACCCAATTGTATAATTAAAAAGTATAGCTAATGTATTATTTAATTAATTTTTCTCTATCTTCTGATTGATTCTCAGGTTCTCTTTAATATAAGTAATTACGTGAGGATATAAATAAAAAATATACGTGAGATAAAGTACATATAAGAGGATGAAAATATGACCCGAATCCAAAAGAAATTGGATAATAACACTCATTATTAACATATAGTAAGCATAAGATTGTCAACATAATCAAGAGGGAAAAAATTTAAAGTTTCATGGAATTTGGAAATTCATAAAAACAAAACATCATCTCATAGTGTTCAAATATAACACATAGTTATGAAAAAATATGACATCATGTTCATCCATAACATATTTTCATAATTGTAACATCATCATTGTGTACATTTATAAAATCATTTTCACACATAATAAACATGTTCTCATGAGATAAATCACAATTACAAAGGAATTGGTGGTCCATATTATTCCAATAGCACCCAAAACATCATAATATTTAAATAACCATGCAAGAATTATAGAACATATAACAATCATATAAATGAAATAACACATGTAAATGAGGGTTTCATAATAATTTAATAAATAAAGGTTTAATTAATAAACATATGGTGCCTTAATGAAATAGTTTAAACATAGTTAACATTAAATTAAGGGTTCTCCAGTGAAGAAGAACCAACTCAAGAGGAGTAAAACATGTGTTATAAAATAAAATCTTTTAAAAAAATTTATTTGATTGTAATTAAGTTAGAAAAATGTATATCACCGAAAATTAAATTTAATAATAGTGAAAATATCCATTAGAAACATTGGAGTAATATCAAATCTAAATTTCATATAAAGGATGGATAATCCAAATAAAAGGAGTTATGTTTGAGAATCTCTTTACATTAAATGAAAATGTAATTTTTTCTATTTTCTAACCCATGAATAATAAACCATTGATTATTAAAATATAAATTTTGATTAAAATTATGTTAATTTTTCCACTATTTATCATTTATAATTATTGAATTACCACTTATAACACGTTTTATTAGACTGGTATTTTTTGATATCATATTTTCATTATATTTTCCTGTTCTCATTAAATTTCAATATTTCATTCAAAATCAATTATAATATAATATAATTATCTCTAAAATCTTACAATACATGTAGTTACATATTAATATTTTTTATGTAATTCATACTTTCTATGGACTATTTTTATTTTAATCATTCACTTGGAAATGTCTCCATATATGGTTAGATGATCATTGATAGGACATTATTGATCTAATGGGAAAGAGAGTTTATATATATATATATATGTGTGTGTGTGTGTGTCTGTCGGTGTGTGTATTTAATAATTATGAGATACCTAGTATAATGCCTCATCCTTAAATATTACATAATCTTGATTTACATTATGAATTCACATTGAGAATCTTTTCAAATTTATAGTTTTAGAGAAATATGCCATAATTATTACATTACATATCAAATATTTCAAAGTAGAAACTTCTAATCTTTAGAATTTGTTCACAATAATTGAAACTCCTTTATTAAAACAAGAATACTTTTCATGATAAAAATCTTCTTGAAATCTTTTTTTTTCTTACCCTTTCTTATACCCATTGAAAAAACATTTCAAAAACATTGGATGAGCATTAAAAACAACATAAGGGATATAAAATAAGGAATGAAATAATTAGTCCATAAATACATAAAAAACAATGAAATAATACTTTTCACTAGTAAAAATTTTTCTCTTTAACATAACTCATGAAGTTTTAATATTTATGAATAAGACATTGAAATCATAAATCATAAAGGTAACTTATACCATTGAAAACATACTTGCATTTTAGCTTTCACAACTACATAGATAATATCGTTTGGAATACCCATCAAAGTATATTCCCTAACACCATTAAGAGAAACAATAATATTTACCTCTATCATGTTACCGAAAACATTGAACAGATATCTTGGTCTCACCCACACATGTTTTATTCCAAAACCACCCAAAAATGTTAACAATGCCTAATAACCATAACCTATTGATAACACATAAAACAATCATAAATGAAAGATAACATTTCCACATTGTAATGACAATATATCATTTCAAGATATAGAAATAATAAATGATTTATAAAAGATAATTTCCAATTAAAAACTATGAAATAGGGTTATATGGTATTTGTTTTCCTTTTTAATAAATTATGGATTGTTAAGGAAGCCAAATATCTCATAATACGTATCATGGAAGAATGGTAGTTATAATTGAATATGTTAAAAATAAAAATTCCTTATTTCATTTGGTAAAACGATTCATACGAAATGATTCATATTGAAAAATATTGAATTAAATTAAATTAAAAAGGGTATAATTACACTCCATATAAATTGGGGTTAGGTATAATCCAAAATATGCCTCAATGACAGGATATTCGATGAAGTCCCTTGCCTTGTGTCTGATTCATCACAAATGTTCCTTGTTCTATGTGAATAATAAACTTAAGTTAGTTTATACTTTCATCAAAACCTTTTTCAAGTTTATTTCTCCTCTTATATTACTTATTAACATGTCATAAAAATCACAGAATTATTAATGTTCATATCAGCCATTTTGTTCATATTCGGTACTTGAGTAAAAAAATGAACTTGTTATAATGAAAAATTGTCCATCTATTCATAATTCCATTAAATAAAAATCATTTATTTCAACAAAAATCTATAAATAGTAATATTATTTTATAAACACAATTATTCACTTTTAAAAAGATTTGCATAAAAACTAATCCTTTATTTTGATTTTTCATCATTTCTAAAAAATTTGGCAACCAAAGAATAATTATATATACTTGCATACAACATATTTCATAATTTGGTTCATTCTATTCATTCTCTCTATTCCAACACCTAGTCGTTAACTAACATTTAAAATAATAATATTATTATTATATTATTTTTTGGTATATCTTAATGTTGTGTGCAATATAAGATTTAGGAGGAACACAATGTTGATTGTTGAGTAAGATATCAAAAAATTAAACCCTTTTAATGAAAAATTATTATTATATTTATATGTACTAATATAAATATAAAAAGGTATTATTCTATAAATACCTGGGTCGTTACATCCTCCCCCTATTGAAAATTGGGTCCACACAATATTAAAATTGGGCTTGAAAACATCATTGAATGTCCCACGTTGGAAAAATTGTCAATAAAACTATCAATTTACATGAAATACTGACAAGTTTAAATTGTGACCCAACTTAACGCAAACCTGGATTCCATGAAGAAAAATATGAATATGGAAGAAAACATAACTCCCATAGAGTAATAGAGAGTGATATAAAACTTTCTCACATAGAGTTAACCAACACCACACCATAAATTTGATGATGGGTAAATGTCAGATGATAAAATAGTGTGTATATAAATATCTCTTCAACATCATTTTCATAGAGTTCAATAATTTTATTACTATATATACTAAGATCATAATTAAATATACTTTCTCAAAATATAGTTTTTCTTCATTTAATCAATTTCCCCCAAAAGTCAACCTTTTCTCCATATGAGGAGTATTCAAGATGAATCAACTTCTAGAGAATCACATCATCCAAAATAGATTAACTATCTATTATTCCTATCTTGAAATATTACCCTAAAATAAAATGGATAGTAAAGGACAAGAAAATCCCCCAAAAGGATAATCCTTTTAAAAAATAAATATAACTATTAATCTCCCAAATTCAACAAAAAATACCCAAAGATCAACAAAGGCCATTAAATACACAATTACCCGTAAAATATTTCAAAATAATTCAATCTAATATTGAAACCCAAAAATTTAGATGTATTTGATCATAAAGGATTCCACAATAATTCGTATAATTTATATTCGAATAACATAGACTACTCTTAAACTATCATACTAAAAAGTAATTAACCTAATCACATATTCTTCTATGATAGGTTAATCTCTTCTATAAATAAACCAAATCGTTATATGTCCACAATAAAAACTTATATTCATCGAAAATAAAATCCAACCATTAGTTTTAAAATGAAATCCGATAGTATTTTATTTTATTTAGAAATATATTTTTCCTAAAAGTGATAATGTCTTCCAAAATAAAATTTATCACTTAATCACTTAGTCATTTTTCTATACTATGGATATCAATTTGATAAAACATATGTCCCTAAATCAACTTATCATTGATCTATAAAATAATTTAACTAAAAATTATATGTTATACTGACTAAGGACTTCATGTAGGCATGTGGTCAGTGATGAATCCTAGTTACACTTTAGTTGGGTGTTCGATTCTCGCGGCATTGTTCAACACGATAGGTTGTCAAACAATCTACATGTCATCCTTTTTCAAAAAAAAGTATAATTTTATAAAATTCCCCAAAAAATGATATTAATTCTTAAAAAATTACAATAAAATATTTTAACCTCAATTGTTATCTCATACCTCACATTTTTCATCCCAAATATTAAAAACCCATAATTTCCTCAAATTCAAGGATCATATAATCCATAATTGTTCATTAAAAATATATTCAAAAATAAAAAGACAATTCTTCCCCAATTAACAATATTATGTAACTACTTAAGGGTTAATAATACTTTGAGGCATACAATGTAATCCCATCATTAATACAATTAAACATATCATCATCTATTGATCCAACAAAACTCTATAATTTCAAAAAATGTTGACATCTTAATCATTGAAAATTCATCAAGATATTTTTTCCATTTCTTTATATATTAATAATTTAATATTCCTTCCAAAAAAAATCATGCATAATGTCTTATGATTTCAATAATCTCAAAACATGAGCAAAGAAATAATCCTAACCATTCATAGGTGATTTTCAACTTCCACATCTTTAATTGGAATGGTATTAGAAATTGGAAAACAAATATTGTTATGGTGCTCTTGATCCCAGTACCGAACCTTATTTGCAGGACATATATTTTCATAATGACCATGCACTCCACATTTAAAACATTCCATTGATCCCTAAAAAATGAATGCTTTCCCTTTCTGAGATCCAACTGAAAACTTATTCTTTCCATGGAAAGTAATTGATTTATGACCATCATTGCCACATATATAAAATCTTCTCATCTCTTCGAATCATTTTCCAATGTGTATCTTTCCACATCCTTGAAAAAATAGGATTTTGAATATACTTACCATTATGATTATTATCAGAACATCTGTAGGGATTTATTTCTCACATATATGATGCCTTTGAAAACCCACCATGGATCAAGTGGACAATCATGACTCCATATAATTGGTTACAAATAACCGCAAGAGTTATCATTGGAGGTCCCATTTCATTCAGTTGCTTATTCATAGAACTACCACAGATTCCTTCACATTCATTGTTACATTGGTGCCAACTAGATCTATTCATTTACTAAAACCAATATGGTCAGTGTGAATATATTATTAAAATCACCATATAAAATATTACAACGATGGTAAACTCTTTAATATACTTTTTAATTATACCCAAATATCATTCAATTTATCTAAAATAACTATGAAACTTTCTAATGTGATGACAATTATAGTTATGTCACTTATTCATAAAAGACAACCTAACTGCTAATGTTATGTAAACTGGCCTATGATACCAATTATAAGTCCTCAGACATAAATAATACACATTCGTGAGTTAAGTCATAAATTAACATAGAGTATCTTTTCATGTTAATATTTTTTGATAATTATTCCATAACTATTATATTACATCTCAAAAATTAAAAAGTAAAAAATTCTACTCTATCGAATTTTTCACAATAATGAATCTCCTTGATTAAAAAAAGATTTATTTTATTGATAAAAATCTTCTTGATTTCTTTCTTTCTCTAAACCTCCTTCATACCCTATGAAAAAAATTTCAAAAACATGGGAAGATAAAAAAAATCTTAGTAAGGTCTATAAAATGAAGAAAGAAAACATTAGTTCATCAATACATAAAAATCAATAAAATCACACCTTTTACTCATACAATATTATCTCTTTTTCATACCCCATGAACTAATATGATTTATGAATAAGACATAGAAATAATAAATCATATAAGGTACCTTTTGGAATCTGTAACATACCTACATTTTATCTTTAACATCTACATAGGGAGTTACATTTGGAATACCCATCACATTATATTCCCTAAATATCTTAGGAGAAACATTAACTTTTAAGTCTATCACATTTTCAAATGCATTAGAGAGATATCTAGGCTTCACCCGACCTAGGTTCATCACGGAACCACCCATATATGCAAACAATTCCCATGAACCATAACATATTCCTAACACATAAAAAAAGTATAAATGAAAGATATCATTTCCACATTGCAAACACAATATATCATTTCATGATATTGAAAAAATAAATGCTTTCTCAAAAATCATTTTCAATTCCAAAATATGTAAAAATGGTATATGCTATTTATTATTCTTTTAAAAGCCTTAAGAATTGTTCTGTAATCCGAATAACACATAATAATCCCAGCGACGGAAAGGCCATTGTCTATGCCTATGTTAAAAAAGAACACTTCTTTTGTCATATAGTAAAATGATTCATTGAAAAATATTTCTTTTGAAAAACATTCTATAAAATTAATATTAAAAGATTTTAATTATACACTATATAAAATAATGTCATGTATAAACCGAAACATGCGTCAATGATAGATGATTGATACAAAGTCCTTTACCATGAGTCTGATTCATCATGTTTTTTCCATGTTCTTCTTGAATAATAAAATTAATTACATTTATACTTTTTAGAACAATTTTAAATTTTATTATTCCTCTTATATAACTTATTTTTCTGTTATAACAATAATATAATTATTCAAGTTCATATTAGTCCTTCAGTTGATATTCAGTACGTGAGTCCAAAATGAACTTGTTATAATTACAAATTGTCCATGTGATAAAATGTAAATTACCTCTAGAATATTTTTCAGGATTTAAATATCATATATATGAATTATATATATGTATTTATAATAGTACATAACATTTGGTGATTATTAATTAAATGTCGTGTTCATGGAGATGGTACCCCATAGGTACGCATGAACACTACTTTCATTTTTTTTCATATTTAAAGGAATTGAATCTAAATGATAAATAGTTATATTATAATTCCTGTATAATATAATATTTTATATAAGTTACATAATTTCATTAAATCCATTTGTTTTATGTTACATGTATGTCATGAACAAATCATATCAATTTTAGGGGGCTGTATTCCGCACTTTCTCAAATAAAATTTGCATATTTACACAGTATGGAAATAATAAAGGTATGATGTAAGTGAAAAATAAATAATAATACATAAAATAATACATATATATATATATATCACATATAAATACAGTTCCCTCAAAATAGCCACCAGGGTAGGTGGTAGGGGAAAAACGAATAATCATTATTTCACGAGGCATCAGTTCGTCATACATTGAAATAGTATAATCATATCCATTAGATGAAGGTGTTTGTAAGTGTAGTTTGAATAAATATCATAGAAAGTACTAGTATATATAGCATAATAATGTTTTTATCTAATCAAAGTATAATAATTTAATAGGAAATTGAGATGGAAAATATATTAAATGAACTTTAGAGAAGACGCTTCCTCTAAAATGAGTAACTCCTTTTGATTTGAGCCAAAAGCTACTCTTGAATTTCCTTCTGCCCAAGGTAAGGAATCTAGGATTATGTAACGTATGTTAGAGGATTATTTTGACATAATATGGATAAAAATGTTGTTTGAGAGGTTTGTGTAAGTGGGTAGAGGTGATTCCCTTTTATAAGAGGGAGGAGGGGCACTTTAGGAAGGTATTGAAATATTATTTTATTATAAAATTATTTTGAATTTCAAATAGAATTAATGTAATTTATTTAAATTATAATATGATCTTGGGTCGAAAAACACTCAACCAGTAGTTTTTAATAAAGTCTAGGTCAGATATTAGACCTTATATTTTAGCTTTAATCCTTAGTTATCTAATTTAACACCTACCATGTTTTCCTGTATATTCAAACTATATATTTAATGTATATTCAAACTATATGTTTAATATAGTAACTATGAAATACCAATAGAACATAAAGTGGTAATTTAATGGATTTTTAAACATTATATATGTCATTTGGACGAATAATAGATTTTTTGGACTATCATATCATTTCATAAAAGATTATTTGTTTTAAAAACACATTTTTGTCAATTTTTATACTATTCATAACATGATTTTTTTTAAATCCATAACAACATGATTATATCACAAAGAAAATCATTAATTCAATTATAAAAATTCATAAGCATCCATAAATTTTGTGGAAGTAAGAAAAAGATTAAAAATAAATATATTTTAATATTTTTTATCTTATTTATTTTAATCAATCATTGATAAGGTAATCACTAAATAGTCATTTTCTCATTAATAAATTTATTTATATGATGTGTAAATATTATAAATAAAATACCATGATGTGTTATTTTTTTCCTAATGAATACTTATAGTCGAATATATCACTTATATAACAATATATAAAAATTATTTTATTAAAAGAAACATGTCTGTGACATATTTTTCATTACATTAAAATAATTTTAATAAATTGTCATTATCCCTCCCTAGTGGATCCATGGTGTCCCAAAATAGAAACAAGTATTTTCAATGTCTAAAATATCTCATTAAATAGGGTTTGGACATGTGTTAGAGTGTTTTAATATTATTATCATATTAATTTTTTACCCTTATTTACCATATTTTCAATTTAACCTTGGTATATAAAATAACTTCTGAAGTTACTATTCATAATGTCAAAAAATAAAAGGTGACTATTTACAGAATACGAACATTATGATTCAATATATTGAATCCAGTTTTCCAAATTCCAATCACAGAAGTTATAGTAACAATTTTATAATTAATTCATGTTTTCCAAACAAGAAAGCTGGTTTTGAAAGTGTAACCACTACCAAAGGATTGACATGTTCTTTTCACTTTCAATATGAAATTACATAAAATGACCATAATTGGATTAAATGATAAAAAAATAATATAGTTATACATTAAAACCAATAAACAGAAATATATAACTATATAAATAAATTAAACGAAAAGGTGGTTTTGAATTAAAATGCCGTATTTTTTCATTATTCATTAAAAATATAACTTTACTTGAAAAATACCAAAATTTCAACCAAATTATATTTTTATGTCCTTATTCAATGGTATGATTTTATTTTTTCAAATAAAATATATAAAAATTAATAAAATTAAATTTAAAAAGGGTTCTCTATCAAAATGCCATAAAACTGCATTTTTAGAGAAATAGTTCTTTTATCCGAAACAAATGAATTTTTTATTATATCCTATCTATAAAACATATAATATGTTTTTAAAACATTACATATAATATATAACATTTATTTTTATTTAAATGAAAATCCATAAATGGTGATATTATTTTATACACACAGTTATTCCCTTTTAAATAGGTTTTCAAAAAAATACATCCATTATATTCCGTTGATTTTTATTTCCATTTATAATAAATTTGGTAACCAATGAATCATTATTTAAATATGTTTAAACCATATTTCATAATTCAGATGATACTATACATACCCTCTATTCCAATAGTTAGGCATTAACTACCAGTTAAAATAATAATAATATTATATTATTATTTTTCTGTATTCCTCAAGGTTATTGCAACATAAGATTTCGAAATCAAATATTATTGTATGTTGAGTACTCTATCGGAAAAAGGAACCCCTTTACCATAAAATTAACATCTTATTCCTCGGTCTTAATAGAAATTAAAATGTTTTATTCTATAAAAACCTTGGTTGTTACATATAGTTTGAAAAAAACCGTAATATAATGTTAAATTACATCCTAATTATTCATAAATGTTTTTTTTGAATGTCGGGGTGAAAAATGAAATATAATAAGAATAAAAAAATAGAATACATGATCAGGAATTACATTATCTTTACTAACACTTCACTTGTACCAGAAAAAACACAATATGTTTTGAGTTTATTTATTCCAGAATATCCCATTGGATTCTAAGGGGATTTAATGGAATCATTTTGGATGTTTTTATTGTTTACTATATGAGGGATGAGTGGTTATCTAAGGGATGTTAGTGGGGTGATTTATTCATGATTAATGCAGTATATTTATAATGAAAACTTAAATAAAATAACATATCAAAGGTAAAAAATAAGATAATAAATTCATGACAGAAAAAACACGTATAAATATAATATATTTTAATTATAAGACTTTAAGAATCATTATAATAAAATTTTTAATATTATTATATTGTAAAGTGGAAAAAAGATAAATTTTTATTTTATGGAACTACATGGGAGTTTAGGGTTTTGAAAATGAATATTATATTCAGAAATTAGAATTACTCAATTTTAATAAATAAATTATAAAACATAAAATATCTTTTATGAAACCCATTTTCTATAAATGATTTGGTAAGTTAAAAATAATATATTATATAATATATGATATATCAGTTTAAATAAAAACTATATTTTTATTAATCACCTTAAAATTGATGTATTTTAGAAAATTAAAAATTCACAATTTGGGAATTTTGACATTCTGATTTCAAAAGTGATATTTACTTTATCAAAATAAATTTCTAACGTGGTTTATTTTAAGTTTAATTTTATTTTTCACTTTTATGAAATACATTAAAATATAATTTATCAAAATTCTCATATACATTGTTTTTGTTTTACAAACATGATATTTGTTTGTTGAAATTAAAATATATATATTTACATAAATAAATAAATGTAAATATTAGTTATTTTAAAATTTATTATTTTTAAGTAAAATTATAATTCCAATGATCTAGTTACTATTCCCAATGGTCATCTTATAATTCTCAATGGTCAGGTTACTATTCTAAAGGTCACATTAAACCCTTTAAATACCACTTCATTCATTATTTAAAAATTCACTAGAATCCCTCCACATGTAATATATTTTAATTTTATAAGATTTTTATTTGTTCCCTAATATTTTCATTCATTTCTATAGACTCGTTCATAGGGGTGATGATTCTAACAGATTGGGGTTACCTATATTTTCCAATTTTATCTTTTATAAAACATTTATTTAACACTTGTAATATTTAAAGTTTTCATTGATTTTATTTATAAATTTTATAATAGTATTTCTAAATGAAATAAATTTTTATTTACTTCTTTATGTGATGTATGTGTATAACACTATATAGAATAAAATAACACACATTTTTCATTATTGAAATATTTTAAATACCCCAACCCTAGTAGCACATATATGATGACTTACATGATTACATTGGAATCAGATATATGAAATCACATCCGAAAGGATTGAATTGTTTAGTAATCTTGGAAAACTAGACACAAAGATGAAATTAAAATTTTATTTTAGACATAAAATACAAAACTAATTTTCTCTTAGAATTCTGTTATTATCCAACCATATTTATTGGATATTAGTAAGAATAAACTGATTAAGAACTTGGTTAAAATAATTAAGAAATGGGTGAGACCATATAATCATTAAAGGTATTTCATTTTACTATCTAGCTTTAGTAAATTATTATAATAAACTTATTTACGTAAATCATTGAATAAATATACCATGTCATTAATAAATAGATAATAAAAATGTATCCATATTTTTTTCATATTGAAAATCATGTGGAATGAAATAAATGAAATGAAGAAAATTCATAATTTTGGACATTTGAACTATCAATATATTTCCTCTAGATAGTTACTATCAAGAATAATCCTATTACCAATTTCTGTATGTGTGTCAAAATACACCAGAATCTACTTGGAATAAAATTAGAGGGGTTCTTAATTGTCTAATTTTCCCAATGATAATACAGATGAATCAAGGGGATTTTATTAATCGATCCCCAACCTATGTCTTTCATGTCAAAATCATTCCTTCTATATCGAATAATTGATGTAAAAATATATTTGTATATCAAATTATCACATACAACTATGAAATATTGGAATTTTAAACCCCATAAAGGTAAATAGTTATCAAATTTAACATTTATTACTATGAAGATAATGATATTAATGATATGATATATAAATTGGGAATCACACCACACAAAATAAATAAGGGGAGAATAATGCATATCTCACATAAATAAATGCGAGGATAGAAAAACCCTTACCATTCACTTTTCATAAGATGCACATGTGTAAGCCTCATGTATAATTGTTGAAAGCATGTTATTAGTTTATAAAATAACTATATCCATGTAAATTATATCAACTATAATATTATTATACCATATTATCACCATTTTATTTAAAATAATATTTTTTACCCTTGTTTAGGTTGTTTACTAATTCATTTTACTTTGTTGGTTTTTTAATTATAGAAATGGGTCTTGTACATAAGAAATAGTTCCATATTCTCTTGAATTATTTTATGTTAATTGATTTAATATTTATTGATTAGAAACCTTATTATAATAATTATTTAATTGTGATTGTTGAAAATTAATAGCATTTCATCATGGAGACGGTAGGTTGTACGTAGACAGGAGCCACAATATATTACCATAATGGTGAAAGGGTATGAAAAGGGATCTATTATTAATTTTTCTAGATTAAATATCATATCATTATATATATAAATATATATTATTTTAATCATTATAAATTTCCTTTTAAAGTGGTAATAAAAAAACATGGCACAAAAGTGTGGAGACGGTACGTCCTATGTACGCACAAGCGATGGTTTTATTTTTCATGGGATGGATAAAATATAGAATATGGTTATACCATAATAATAATAACATCTCATTATATTAATGATATTTTATTAATATCTCTTTTCTTATTAAAAAATACTTTATGAGGATTTTGAAGTAGAAACAAACTTGAAAGTCTCGGTAACGAAGATTACATATTCCTCAGCAAACATCCATTAATATAATATTTTGTGATATAGGGAAGATCTTTTAGAAGTAAAAAAACATTTATAACACAACTAATGATGCTTTGATTGGAAAGTTTTTAGGTTATTCAAGATATATTTCTCAAATTGGTGACTGGAATTGAGGGAGGAGGTATCCTTTCTTAATTGTGGGGGGGGGGGGGTACATTCTTAAATCCCCAAAATATGAAAATATGATAAGGATATTCATGGTACAAAAACATATCAATGTCATATAAATCTGTAGGGTAAAAAAATTTAGACCATTTCATACTCCCTTTGTTATTATTTATCATTTTTTAATTTTATATAAATTAATAATATATCAATTCAATAAAATATAATTACTATCAAATATGATATTATTCATTTAATTAGACATCATGTCCAAAAAAAGGATAACATCAAATATATTGATTTAAAACATATCTAATATATCTTCTAAATATATAAAATTCATTATACCCATTAATGCATCCCAAAATATGTCAATATTAATACTTTTAAAATGAATTAATTTTTTAGTGATATAAATACAATTTTATCATTGATGAAGAATTAATGGTAATTATTTAATTTATAAAAGATAAAAAGAATATTATATGACTAAAATAATATAATTATGATCAATTTAGACATTTATGTTCATTTATATCTAGATTTTGTCCATAAGTGGACACATATATGATATTTAATTTAAAGAGAAGAACATTTTTTATCTATGTTCAATTAAAATAATATAAATGATATTTTCAGAAAAAATTATCCATTAAACTAATAAAATTAGTTATCAAGGTGATAAAGTATTATTATATATATAATATTTTTTGGACATCTTTAGTGCAATGTTATACCCTTATCTTTTGGTTTTGTCCATTTTAAATCCCATTAACTCTTTTTGTCACAACATAGATTTTAATCTTTTTAGGAAAAATATTGTTACAACAAAATTTCAAAAAATAAAAAATGAATAATTGAGGAAATATTTAACCTTGTATAAATTTTTTCTTCAAATTATAGATTTTTATAAAATTTCTATCATTTAATTTTATAGTAAATTTTTTACTATATTACTAATGTCATTTTTGACACAATCTGTTACATTAATATTTAAAAAATTAAGATATCTTCATAAAAAATACATTAATAAATCACTACCAAGTCAAATTTATCATTAAAATTCTTGTATAACATTAATATATCTCTTAGCTTTCCAATAATAAAAAATTTGACTTATTAAAAACAAAATTATGAAATCTATTACTTTTCTTTAAAATAAAGTACATAAATGGATTGATGTCATAAAATTTGATCCATGATCTCAAAGTATCAGACTATGGATGTATGAGGTAAAAAATAACTCATACAATAACATTAAGTTAACTTTTTATAAATAAAAATGATTAAATTAATGGATTGTTGTTTGTGTTGGAATTCTTAAAAAGGGAGTATGATGGTTCCAAAATGAGGTTATTTGGTTTTGATTAAATATTGTATGTTGTCAGATTTTTCAAAGGATGTGATTATTTTGAAGAAATGGGTTTTGAAGGTCCTCATAATATTTAAAATGTTTTATTGGATGTAGGCACATCCATGGGTGCACTAAGTGCACACATAGATGTACCGTAAAATGAAAATGGTGTCTAGAATTTGTGTTTTCTCTAAATCCTTGGTTTCATAAATTGTTATTATTTCCTAAATATGGGTTGGTTCTTTATGTGGTTTCCATAAACGGTTTTAAACATATTTCCCAAAGTTTTACTATTGGCCTTGAAGCTTATTTTGGTGTGAGTAAAAAAGGGTAAAGGACCATTTTGTAATTTTGAAATGTTTGGATGTGTGTGTTTAATGTATTACCTCATGTGGCATTGAATATATAGAATTCATAATTGTGTGTTGTTTTTGGTAATGATTTTTGGCATGTCATGTTAATGGACTACTTTGTACTTCCCCCTCAATGGTGGTGTGTGTGTTAATTTTTGATAATGATTTGGGTTTCCATATATGTGTGTACCCATTTAGTAACCTAAAAAATTTGTGAAATGTTTTAGATGTGTATATTCTATAGTGTCTCAGTTGGTAAATTTTTTATGAAATTCATATTCATGTAAATGTGGAATTGTTATAGGAGGGATTTCTCTTTAGGTTTATCGTATATAGGGGTCTGTGTTTGTGGAAGGCAAGTGTAGTGTCGATATCTGAGCTTAGACAAGGGTGTGTTGGCCTCCAAGTTACACACCATTATTTTAACAATCATGGAGTCCTATAATATTTTAGATGATCGAGTGATCGTATCATACCAACCCTAATTAGAGGGGTTGGTACCCACTAGTGGATTTAGAAGATAGATAGGGAGTTCCTCTAGTTTTTTCACAAGGCGATTAGTTGGTTATAGATTTGAGGGCTTCACCATATATCAGTTGGTGATTCTGAGATGAGTACATGTAAGGGTTGTCTTGGGATATTTAGGATCACTCATGGTTATTATTTTTTCTTTTTTACATTCCTCTACACTCATTTTTTAGATAACACCAATGACCCGTTGTCTTTACAGCACAACCATGTCATTCCCTACAATTGTTTTCATACTAAAGTAGAATTTATTTTGGAAATGAAATGTACTATGTATTGTTTTGTAATGTTTGTAAATCCTTATTTTTATAAATGTATTATAAAATTGGTGCAATTAGTTTGTTTTGGGGAAGAGACTACATGGATTCAATGTTTAACTTGGCATCCCTACTGAGCATCTCAGCGCTCACCCCTATCTTATGAATTCAGTTGTAGGTTTTGTTTCTTGTTCAGGTTCCTAATTCAGCTGCTCGACGTTGATGGTGGTTCATGTTATTATTGGAGATGACCAAGAGGTAACATGCAGATTGTGTGTCCATAGTGTAGTTTTCTTATTTTATTTTTTAGTCAGTTTTGTTGTATGTTGTATCTGAATGTATTGATTATTTTCTGTAATTCTAGAGTATAGTTTTCTCTGGTTGTTAAACATATTAATTTATTCATCTAATATTGGTTAATTATTTTTGGATTAAATCAATATAACATATATCTTTTTATTCCATCTTCTAGTTGTTATCTCATGGGGTGATGAACAACCCTTGAGAAATGTTGTGGACCGGGTCAGGTGACCAGTTCTGGGCCGACCCGAGTAGGTTTTTGACAAAATGGCATATAGTTGGATTTGATAATGAAAAGAGATGTGTGACCATTGGTATGTTTTATGGAAGGTCACAAGTATTTTGGTATTTATGGAAAGTTCATGGGGGCATTTTTCATGGATGATGTAAGTGGACTGGATGAATGCACATGTGATGGTTCATAAGATATCGTGGGAGAGTTTTTGTAATTTGAAAATTTTGAATATTTGGTTTTGGTATTCAAAAATTTTCCTTGGATGAAGAATGTTTTATAATTAAAATGGAAATTGTTGTTTTGAAAAGAGAAATAAATTTTGGGAAATGAATTTAGTGTAAAAGGATGGTTTCAAGATTTTTAAAGTAGTTTGGAAATATGGGGATTTTGAAAATTATTATGAAATGGGATTATTGAACAATGTTTTTTTGTGTGTGGCTTTGTTTGGATTTTGAGCTAGTTGTTTTGGGGCTCAAGATGTTTTTTTGATTATTATTTGGTCTAGAATCCGATTTCAGTTTGGGTTTCTTACATTATTCAGGATATTCCACCCAAAATGTGTCACCAAGGATACCAATGAGTTATGCCTGTATTTGGTTCATTAGTGTGTTTACTATTTGTCGTGGTGATCCGGGTCCGCTAGAGGCTGTTTATTATTTTAGGGAATTAGAGTGTGTATTCGGGTAGTTGGTAACTCCCATGTTTGATAAGTTTTGTGTCATCCAATGTTTGATTGAGAACCCAGTTTCGGACCAATGGATGTCAGATGTATCTCTATCTTTAGAGTCTGAGGTGTAGTTGGTGGTGGTCAGCCTTAGTGAGGGTTCCCCATCTTGAGAAGAGAGTTTTTTAGAGGAACCTAGTTAAATGAGGATATCCTTGTTGGTTCTGACATCTAAATAATCAGACCATATCCTTATGTTCCATTGATATAGCATCTTTTGTCATTATGATTTGTTATATTGTATCCCCTGGAAATGTGCCACCATCATGGTTGTTTGAATCATCAAGAGGATGAATTAGTTGGACCGGGGTATGAAAATTCCTGGCATTGAGGAAGGATATACATCAAACAATAGGTCCCTAGCCACAATTTATGGGGTGAATCTTTCACATAGTTAGGTGTTACTAAGGGTTTGTGGTTACTCAACCTAGAGAATTTGTTTCATCATTAGGGTGGAAATTTCCATGTTTCATTGTTCTATTATTTTCCCACTACTAATCTCATCCTTGTTGTGTGGTTGTTTTGAGTTTATTATACCCCAATCGAAGCATCCTTATCTATTCCAATTTCTTTTTTTAAGCCATTATTTTATCAAGAAGGGTATTGGGCTCATGAATGAATAGACGTATTATGTTTTTCTGCTAAATTAACATAGTGATCGTTTAGGAGATGTTTGGGTTAACAGTGTTGATGGGTAGTATTGGTAAGCCCTTCCTTAATTTAGGTTCTTTCACGTGAGTTCACCTTTAGAGTGTGTTGGTTATTGTAGATGAATTATCCATTCTAGTGTCTATTTATGATGGGTTTCCCATAAGTTCTTAAATCCTGATCATGTTGTTATAATGTAGGAATTGAAGAAGCAGGTTGTGTTCGGAGTAGGGAATCCCTAGTTCCCAGTTGGGGTAATGGGTTGTTTGGCTAGTGTGGAAGAAGTTGATTTATTTTTTCAGTTCTAGATTTGTCGGGTGCCTTTTTATTATGCTCTCTATTTTAGTGAGAGTGACACTAAATATTACTTTTTGGAGGAATTCAATGAGTTTGGTTTGATAGTTCTCGTGTGCCCCCCTCCCCGGGGGTTGGTTGTTCAATTTTATGTTTCTCTGTGTTACTTGAATTGTCATGGTGGTGAGAAATTCTCACCACCACTCTCTTTTTCTCTCTCAATCTAATGCTATGGTTTTTCCTGAATTAATCGGATGTGATTTGTGTTGGGAATGGTCACTTTATAGAAATCAGTTTTCTTAGGGTTTTTTTGGGCATAAACTCGGGTTATTTAATTATTTACATGGTGAATTTTGCATGCCATAAAGTGTCCGTGGTTGGTATAATTATCAAACCCCTTCCAATGATATTCCATATTTTTACCTATTTATTAGTCTCATAATCCTGGGTCGAGGTTTGGGGTTGAGTCCTTGTCATAATTTTGAGTTTTTTGGAGGTTTTGGATATTTTTTCATTGGGAGAATAGTTGTTGCATGATTTGTTGGTAAATTTTTGGACACCATGCATTAGGTTATAGTCAGATAGAACCAAAAAACAAGACATGCACTAGCCTTTCAGTCGATCCCTATTAATTTTGAATTACCTCTTTTCTCTACAGAGAGTTCGGCATTGTTACCTCAGGGTTTGGAAAATCATTCAGCCAAACCGTGCGGAACGTGATGGAATTTCTAAACATGATTTTTTTGTTATACATCTTCTATTACTTACCTTATTTCACCCCTATTTCAATATGCTGTTATTTTTCAGAAAAGGGGGTCCCAAAACCCATCTTCTCATGTCCTCCCCTCTTCCATGGATGATCCACTCTTAATTAAAAGGTTATTTATTCGCGTTTTCTCTCATTTTCTACCCCATTTTCACTTCCCCTATCATTTTCATTGATTCCATTGGGATTTACATAACATGTATGATCCCTTATATCTAGGGTATGCTTTTGGATTCATTTTCATTCAATTCAATGATGTGAAAAATGTTTTTGGGGTTAGTTCACCTATCTCCAAAAGATTCATTGCATTTGAACAAGGCAATGGTAGGTGATTCCTACATTTTTCTTTTCTGGAACATCCCATGTGTACTTGTATGTTCCTATTAAATTTATAATTTTTTATTTCACACCTAATAAATCTATATCATGATTCAAATGGATTTTTTTTCATATAATTTTTGAAAAATATATCTCCATTGTGTTTTGGATGAATTTCCTATGTATAAGGCACCTAGGGTGTTAATTTGGAAAGTACATTGTTCTTATAAAATTTTATTTAGTATTTTATGAAATTTATCGCTCATTGAGATATTTTTAGTGTAATTCTTATTTGTGGAATTTTTGGGTAATGTTAGGTCTTCTTGTGTGTGTTTAAATGCATGAAAATGGGTTTTTATTGTTCCAGAATGGTTTTTTTGTGTTTTTTTTTAAGAAAAAAAGGTGGGATTGTTGAATGAAAGCTGTGATTTTGAGGAAATGATTTTGTATGGTTATCTTAAACTATAAAATCTGCCTTTAGATTTTTTTCACATCCTTGAGTGCACTAGGTGTACCCATAGATGGTCCCATAAATGAAAATGTTGTCTTGAATTAATGTTTTCTCAAAAAAATGGGTTTTTAATTGTTTATTATTTTATAAATATGGATGGGTTCATTATGTTGTTTCCAAAAAATATTTAAAATGTATTTCCCACGTTTGTCCTATTTGCCTTGAAAATTATTTTAGTGTCAGTTAGATAGTCTAAAGGCCCATTTAATCATTCTTATGTGTTGGATGTGTTTTGGGTCTTAAGGGCCTATTTGAAATTGAAAATGTAAAACAGGAAATTGTCTGATGTTTTGGGAAATTATTTTGGGAATGTCAAGTTAAATGCCCATTTCGCACTTCCATCTCCAAGGATATGTGATTGTTAATTTTTCGAAATGGATCTAGGATTGCATAAATGCATCTTCCACATTGGAAACCGTAATATTTTGGGAAATGTTTTAAATTTTTAAAAGCTACTATAGCCCAATTGGAACTATATTTTATAAATGCATATGCATCTATATTGGGCAGATTTATAGAAGTGATTTCCCTTCATGGTTATCATATGTCAGTGTCCGAGTATGGGGAAGGCAAGTGCACCGGTGATAGCCAAACTGAGTTACATGGGCATTGGTCACCTACTTAGATAGTGTTATTATAAGCATCATGGGTTATTGGGAGTCCTTTAGATAATCAAGTGATTGTAGATTCTGAACACCAATTAGATGGGATACTAACCACTGGTAGGTTTGGAGTTCATATGGGGAGTTCCCCTGGTTTTTTCGCGATAGAGATTAGTTAGTTATAGACTATGAGGATTCATCATACATCAATAGGTGGTTCAAAACTGATAATGTTTAGGGGTTGTCTAGGGTTGTTTGGGATCACCAATGGTTATTATTTTATTTTCATGGTTACTTTCTGCTATACTCGTTTCTATATTACACTATATACCTTTTTACTCATATCACAGCCTTGGTATTCCCTACTTTAGTTTTCATTCTGAGGCATAATTTAGTTGGGAAATAATATGAAAAGTGTGTTGTTTTGTATGTTTTGGAAGAAATAATTTTTGTTACTATATTATATAAATGGTTTCACTGGTTTGTTTTGGGAAAGGAAATACTTGGATTTAGTGTGTACCTTGGTATCTCTACTGTGATTCTTGGTGCTCACGCCAATAATATCAGTCAAATTGTATGTTCTGTTTCTTTTTAGGGACCTTATTCATGTTATTTGGGCTGGGGATAGTTCAGTATGTTGTTGGAGGTGACCAAAAGGTCACATGGAGATTGCGTGGAAGTGGTGTAGTTTTATTGTTTCTGATTTCAATTAGGTTAGTTTTATATTTTCTCTCAACCAATTATTTATTCTCTGTTATTCACCTATTTATAATTGCTATATTTTTATTCTATTTTATTTATTCATTAGGTCATGGTTATTTCATTCAGTCATATATTTTTCCCACATTTATTTTTTGATTCCTATAATTATTTTTCATCCCGTTGGGATGAGTAATTCCCATTGGGGAATATTGTGGACTAGGTTGGGTGACCAGTTCTGGTTAAACCTATGATTGTATTGGAAAAAATGGTAGCAGTGTTGCAATTTTTTTTTTGGGGTTTAAGGTATTTGGAAATTAGGAATGTCGGGACTCCGAAGGTAGGTATGTGGATACCATCACAAACTCTTTCACATTCTAAATCTCAAGTTTCTAGGGGTATTTTGGGATTTATGTCTTTTGTTTTCATTTTGGATTTAGGGACACCAATAGAGGTGATCTGGTGTTCATTCGTGATCCCACACACAGTGGGGACCCATGTGGAGTCCAAGTACACAGTTCAAGAACATCATAATTTTTATTTCCTACATGGAGAATGGATCATTACCATGTCATTGGGATAAGATTAACAAATATATCCTCATTTAATTGGTTTGGTGAAAATTGATTTTTATTTTGGTTCTGGTTAATGTGAGTATTATTTTAAAATGAATTTTGTTTTGAAATGGAAAATTATTTCATTGAAATGTCGTTGAAATTGGTAAAATGGGTTTTAAAAGATAAAGTGTTTTGTTTTGGTAAATTTTGTAGATGTTTGGATTTGATAAAGAAAATATATGTGTGACCATTGGTACTTTTAGGGAAGGTCAAATGTGTGTGGGTATGTATGGAAAGTGCATAGGGGAACATAATTATAGATGATATAAGATGACTTGATGAATGCACATGTGATGGTCCATAAGACACCATGGGTGATTTTTTGAAATTTAAGGATTTTGGAAATTGGGTTTTGTATTTTGAAATTGGCCTTAGAATAAGTACGTTTTAAAATATAAATGGAAATAGTGGGTTTGAAAAGGGAAATATGTTTTTGGAATTTATTTTTGTAAAGAGGGGGTTTTGATACTTTGATTGTTTTTTTGAAATGTGGTGATTTCAAAAAATATTATGAAATTATATTTTCGATTAGTTTTTCTGGTTGTTCTTGGGTTTGTTTGGCTTACGATCCAGATATTTTGGGGATTACGAAGTTTCTCTTGACTGTGATTTGGGATTGATGATAGTTTTAGAATGTGTTGCTCATGTTATTCAAGATGTTCCACAAGGAATGTCTCCCAAAGTTTACTAATGAGTTATGTCTAGTTTCAGGTTCTTCTGGTTTTTTCATGTTTATCACGGTGATTGGGTTCCTCTAAAGGATGTTGTATCGTTTTTTGGAATTTTTTTGTATATTTTAGTATTTGGGAACAACCAATATTGATAAGATCAGTGTCATCCCAGGTTTTTTTTAGGGACTAGTTTTGGAAAAGTGTAGGTTATATGCATATCTATCATTGAATTATGGGGTGTAGTTGGTGGTGGTCGACCTTATTTAAGGTTACTTGTCTAGTGAATAGAGTATAATGAAATAACATAGCAATATGAAGCTATACATGTTGGTTCTAACATTTATCCCCTCAGACAATCTCCTGAAGTTCCATCAGTATGGCCGGTTTGGGAATGCTGAGCTATTATTTTTCATCCCACTAAAAATGTACCATGTCGTGATCATTTGAATCAATGTAAGGAGGAAAAAGTTGGGAATGGTGGATGTAAATTACTGGTTGTGACTCATGAGATTCTTCAATTAACATGAACCTAGACACAGGTCAAGGGATGAATCTCCAAAATTACTTGAAGATTCAAAGTGTGTGTGGAACTTCAGACCGTGGAATGTATTCAGCTTTCGGATGGAAATATCCAATGATTCCTTATTCTATTATTTTCATTTTTATATATATAATTATTTTATATATATGTGATTGGTTCGTTATGAAAATATATTAGCAACCTTATGTATTCCAATTTGGTCTTTTAAATTGTTCTTTTTCCTGGAAGGGTATTGGTCTTGTGAATGAATGTGACCATTATGGTTTTGTACTATTTTTCTATTGTGATCATTAGTGTTATGTTTGGGTTTGTGGAATTAATGGGTAATGTTTCTAGGCCCTTATATAATTCAGGAACCATCCCATGATTTTTCCTCAACTTTGTTTTGGTTCATGTTGAGAACGTCACTCTCCTAGGGTCCTAGAATTTTGGATTTCTCCTAAGTGAATTAATAATGTTAGTGGTGTTATTTTGTGGGTTTTAAGGAAGTGCATTGAGCTTGGAGCTGGGAATTCTGCATTCCCAGTTATGGTATGTGTTTTTTTGGCTAGTGTGGATGGTGATTTTATTGTTTTTGGGTTCTGTATTTTCTAGTTACATTTTTAGTATTCTCTTTGTTTATATGTTAGGGGAACTGATCGATCCTTGTAGATGAATTAAATGATTTCTGTATGGGATTTCCCACATACCCCACTAGGGGTGGGTTATTAAATTTTATGTTTCTAGTGTTTCTATAATTCCAAAGTGGGGAGAACCCCCCCCCCCCACTAATTTTCTCATTCAATATATGGATGTGGTTTTTATTCAATTAGTCATGTGTAACAGGTATTGGTAATAGTAACCCTATGGCTCACTATTTTCATTGGTTTTTTCGGGTCATGTACTTGAGTTGTTTAATTATTATCTTTACAACTTTATGGGGGGCCGAAAGTGTTCGTTTTTGGAACAATTTTTACACCCCAACCCCAAATAATAATTATTTTTAACTTTTTATTAGTGCTAGATCCATGGGTCGAGGTTTACGGTTCAGCTCTCTTAACAATTTTGTGTTTTATTGTGTTTTGGGAAATTATATAAGGGAAACATAGTTGTCCCATGTTAAGTGGTAATAGTACAGACACCATGTGTTAGGTGTTGGTTAGGCAGAACTGATCACATGACATCTGCCCAATAATGAAGTCCTTCCCAGGTAAGCATGAAGTACCTCTTTGTTTTATAGAGTGTTCTGCATGGTTACCACATGGTTTGGAAAAACATGTGGTCAAACCCTGCAGACCATGCTATAATTTTAAAACTTGATTTTCATATTATATCCCTCCCTTTATTTTTCCTATTTTCGGACAACTTTCCCCTCGTTCAGTTTTGGTGCACCTGGGGCTCCTGATACCCTTCTTCCCAAGTCTTCCCCTCCTCTATGGATTCATTCTTCTTCATTATAAAGAATTTTTATATGGGTTTTTCTCATTTTCGTCCCATTTCTCTCTTCCCCACTATTTTTATTGGATTCCTTTTGGGTTTAGAACCCTTATACAAGCCCTAATACTTTACGTATTCTTCTGGTTTGTTTACCTTTGATTCTAAGGTGAGAGAAATGTTTGTGGGGATTAGGCCACCCTTATCTATGAGATTCAATGTTTTTACACAATGCTGTGATAGGTGTTTCCAACATCTTCCTTTTCGGAACATCCCATATGCACTGGTATGGATACAATCAATTTATAAATGTTTTTTTCACCCAAAATACATTTATACCAAGAAGTAAATTTTATGTTCATGTTGGTATAATTTATTAAAAATAGATTTCCAATGTGTCTTTGGTATATTTTCTATGTATAAGTCACCTATGTTGTTTATTTTGAAATGCCTTTGTTCTTATACAGTTTAAATTATTATTTTATGAAATTTATAGAACATTGAGATATTTTAATTGAATTTTTTGATTTTTTGTATGTGATTCTGTTATTGTTATGGAATCTTGTGGGTGTTAAAATACATGACAAGGGGATTTTATGGATTCCAAAAGCGTTTGTAGTGTTTTGTTTAAAGAACCCATGTTTTGGGATTATTTAAAAGAAATGGTTATTTTGAGGAAATTTTAATTAGTGGTTCTCTTAAACATTAAAATGTTCCATTGGAGATTGGAACATACATTGGTGCACTAGCTGCACAGATGGATATGCGCTCAAATTAAAATGGTGTCTTCAATTGGTTTTTTCTCCAAATCATTGGTTTCATAAATGGTTATTATTTCCTAAATACGGTTGGGATATTTACGAGGTTTCCAAAAATGGGTTAAAATGTATTTCCCATTGTTGGATTATTAGCCTTGAAGATTTTTTTTGGTGTGAGTTAAAAACGGTAATGGGTCGTTTAGTAATTGTGAATTGTTTGGATGTATTTTTTGAAATTAAGGGTCCATTTAGAATTGAAAATGTAAAATTGGTAATGTTGTGATGTTATGGGTAATGATTTTGGTCATGTCATGTTAAAGGCTTGTTTTGACATTAATCTAAAGGGTGATGCATTTCTTACCATTTGGAAAGGATTTGGGTTTGGAGAAATTTGTGTGCCCATTTTCCAACCATAAGAATTGTGAAATGTTTTAAATGATTATATGCTATAGTGTCCCAATTGCCACCCTGTTTTATGAAATTCATATACATGTATATGTTTCACCTATATAGGAGGGATTTTTCATTGGGGTTATCATATATTGGTGTCAGTGTTTGGTGTAGAAAAAGTGTATTTGATATACCTCGGTTGATTCATGTGTGCATTGGAATCCTCCTTACATCGTAATATTTTAACAACCATTTGTTCCTTAGCATCTTTTATATGGTTGAGTGACCATAGCCTACCAACCCCGATTAGATCGGTTGGTACCCAATATTTTTTTAAGACACCAGATAGGGAGTGATGCTGGTTCTGTTGCGAGATAGATTATATGGATATAGACTATGGGGAATCACTATACACTGGTTGGTGGTTCCAAATTGAGTACGCCCAGGGGTTGTTTAGGGATGTTTAGGATCAACCACAGTTATTTTTTTCTTATTTAGATTCACCTACACTCATTTTTATATTTCACTGCTTACCCATTTATTTTATATCACAACCATGGAATTCATTGCTTTTGATTTCATACATAAATGGAAATAAGTTTGGATATGAAATGTATTGTGTTTTGGATTGAGAAGTTTAGAAAACCATATTTTTGTAACTATATTTTCAAACAACTATTATTGGTTTGATTTAAAAAATGGAAAAAATGGATTAAGTGTTTCTCTTGGCATCCCTATTGAACCCCTCAATGCTCACTTGTATCCTATAATTTGAGTTGCATGTTCTGTTTCATCTTCTGGTCCTCGTTCAATAGCTCAGGTTTGGAGCATTATCGTGTTATTTTTGGTGGTGACCAAGAGGTCACATTGAAATCATGTGTTAGTGGTGTTGATTTCATGTTTTAGATTTTAGTCAGTTTAGTTATATATTTTATCTTAACTTTTTTTATAATATATAATTCAACTATTTAGTTTTTATGCATTTTTTGTCCTTTTTATTTATTTATCTGGTCTTGGTTAATTCGTTCAGCCATAAATCATTCCAATATGTATGTTTTGATCATCAGTATTGGTTTACATACAGTTAGGATCAGGAATGCTTCTTGGGGCATGTTTTAGACTAGGTCTGGTGACTGGTTCAAGGCCGACGAGGGTTGGTTCATGATATTAAATATAAACACAGAATCATTGTGTAACTATCATTGATTTACGTAATATATATTTTATTATAATGGAAAAGTGTCGACTAAACAACTCTAGTTCTATCTTAAGGTGATCATGGGCTAATAATATGAATAAAATTATATTTTTACAAGTTTAAGTCATTTTTACATAGTTTTCTTGGAGTTTAAATCCTTTTTAACAGCTTTAACACTTACTGTGACAACATGGATTTTTAAACTTTGAGGTTCAATATTTTTAATATAAAATAAAATACGAATCATAAATTAATATTTTATGTAATATTAAAAATTATATAAATTTTTTAGTAAAAATTAATATTATTATAAATTTTATATCATTTCATTATATATTATTTATTTTAATATTTTATTAATGTCAATTTATACTTCATTAATTTCAATAAATTTTACAAAAATCAATAAATCAATATATCATTGTAAATTTTTTTTGACACATTACTAACACATAAAAGTTATCTTGAAAATATATGTGTGACTTTAATTGTATAAATTTTATTTATTTTAATGTTATTAATATCCTTTATTTGTTTTTTCAATTAATTACACAGTTGATACCACATCATTGTGGAAGACATTAAGTTTATTCTTTATTTCATAAAAATAAAACATTAATATATAATTTTTTTATATCAAAATACTATATATAGTCATATGTATCCCATAGGGTAACCCTTATTGAAATGGTAAAATTTTTCAAAATAAAAGTATTAAATGATTAAATTTTTAATAAAATAGAATACTATATAGTCCTTAAAGTCATCCATGTGTCTTTAAGAGCTCATAAAATCATCCCAAGTAGGATTCAGTTCGACAATAACTCATACAATAAATTTATTACATGTTTTAGGGTAATTTTATAATATTTATAATATGAAACTGACCCTAATGAGAATAAATGTATTAAATTGTAAAACATTGATCTAATTATTCTTTTAATCCAATATCAAATATAACTTAAAACTACATTTATTTAGATGAAAAGGATGTTTCCAATTATAATGAAATATTTTTTATTATTCATTCGAACATGAATCTTATTACAGAAATACCAATACATAAACCATTGAATATTTATATATTCTTTATTGAATGTTGAATTTTATTTTTTCTGTTAGAATTTACAAAAGATAGAAACATAATTATTTAAAAAAACTTCTCAATTAAAATGCAAAAAACAAATATTTAGGACAATATATGTTTTAGGAGTAAAAGTTGATTTATTTTAAAATCATGTATATAAAACCAATAGAATGAATGTTAAAAATTAGATTGAATATATAAATTTCATATTTTGGTTAATAATATTTATTCCACCCAACATAAAATCTAGGTTATAAAAATATTTCATTTTTCTTTTATGTTGGGTGTTGCATTCAATGTAATATATCAATAAGGTTTTCTATAAAAATATTCATTCAATAAAATATTTGGGCATTAAATATATCATTTATAATATCAGGTTTGTTGTAATCATCCCCCTTGAAAAATGTTTCCCAAAATTTCAACACGTGTTCTTAGTTCAGAATAAGAGAGGGTTGTATTATTTCTTTATTTCATGTAGTTCCCATATCATCTCTGCATACTTACGATTCTATCAAAAAACATTGTCTATGTGAGTTTTATTGTTTTATGGAACCTTGTCATAATGGCCCATGATCTTCACCAGCTACTCCTTATAAGATAGATCATTTTCCAATAGTACCACCTCCTGATTCATTACATTTGAGGGATATGGTATGAAATTCCATCAGAGGGACATGTGGAAGGTTTTATGAACTTGACCCATTATTTTATGGATGTTTTTGATGATAAGACACTACTCATTTGAAGTCAATGATCTCAAAGGGTCCAACACACCATATTTTTTTCCTTCATTTTTTTCAAAACCTGATGGCTCTCATCCATTGGGATATTTAATAGAAATCTTTTTCTCAAAAATCAAAATCTATGTCACACATATAGTTTTCTTCATTTCATTATTCTCGATTATAAGGGTATTTTATATATTATTGGATAGATTTATCCTTCTATGACATATCATTGAAAAGACCAGGTCTATGTTGATTGTTTTTTTACTTCATCTAGAAAATTAAAATATCTATAACACTTTCCATATAGATTGTCATATAGAGCCATTTTAAAAAAAGAGTGGATGATGTTGTGGTATGAGAACTCAACTAATTGCATATGTTGATCCCACAATCCATTAAATTTCATATATCAGATTCTTAGAGTTCACCAAAACATCTAAATATTTCATTATGATTTTATATCTATTTGGGGGTGATAGGACATAAAAAGATTCAATTCATTACAAAACTTATTTTTATGAAATATCATAAATATATATTTCAACCATTCATCAATATCAAAAATGATCAAAAAAGGTATTAACATGTATCCTCACAAAATAATTTATAAATTTCTGATATTTTTTATGTAATAAATCAACCCAAATAGATATGAATTTTTTATACTTATTACATTGATTCGCTACAACCCATATTTCATTGATTCCCTTTTTTTAATTTTTAGTGACAAGTGAAAGAATTTATAGTGACTTTTTTACATTTACCTGTGGGTGTGAAAAATTCTTGCATCATCACCATGTATTTTTATTTTATTTTATTTTACATATGTACATACAAAGTAATTTTAGGTCTACTCATTGATCTCTTTTTTAATGATGTCACATGAAATGTTAACTCAAATATCACGGTATACATTGATGTTTCAAGGATTGATAGAGAAAGATGTGATATGATTTTTAGGTAATCCAATTCTTCATCTTCAGGGATATATTCACACATTTCCTAGTACCAAATCAAATGAAACCATCCAAATCGATGGGGAATTCATGAATCTGAAATTCATTTACTGCATTCACAATATTTTGATGCTCAACATCTTACCTTTGATCCACCTTGATCATCTCATTGATATTTGGTTGTGAAATAAAATGATCAATGTAATATTTATTCCCCTCCATTTTGATTTACAAATAAATTATTTTTATATCCAATAACATGAGGTTAGTGTAAGGCCCCGATCCTAGAATCCAAAATCCAGTACATTATTTTATTACATTTGGCATGTTAATAAAGAATCAAATCCCAATGTAAAAGATTGTTTAGTAGTGATGGAAAACCAGATATATACATATGTTCTACTTGAATATTTGAATGAAAAAACAAAATAAATTTCTATTAGAAACATACATAACTCTTAGATTATCCCTACAATCCATTAATAGTATTCATTATTCGATCCCAGGGGAAATAAAACATACGAAATGTGTGAGCATAGATGCTCAGTAATGATAAGTAATACAATGGAAGTAATAATATACATAAACACTAAGAATTTTTGGGAATCTAAAAGAATGATCCCTTAAATATATACTTGAGAATAATATGGAAGAAATAAAAATTAATGAATATTACCATAATAAAACAAAACCATGTATATTATATGAGTTGAATAATCACATGGAATATAAATTTCTAGTTTCATAATGAGTAAAATTCATAAAATTCGATATTTAAAGCATACATTTAAGGATTCATTATATTAATCTATCACAGATTCATTCTTGAATCTATTATTGTCACATCTATATTCCAATAAGCTATTATTGTGAAGGCTTAATGCCGAGAATCTGTTAAATGGGTAAGGCTCTTCCAAAACCATATATATTTTGTCTCAAGAGACTTACTGATTCACTAAGGGGCTATATAGGGTCCCACCTATCACTTACAAAGTCCAATTAATTCATCGTATGAAAGGGGTGAACCATAAACAATATAAATATTCATATTGAAACTATGATATGAAATTAATGTCACATCCCCAATCATTAATCATTCCACTAACTATTTGATGTAATATAGTGAATGGTTTCAAAATAGAACATCCATTGTAAAACTAATCATAAACCATTAAATGAAACATGGTAGATGATGTCATAAAATATTTATCCCAATTATACATACGAATCAATAATAGTGTTGAAATAGATGAAAATACTTGTATAAAAGCATTATGTAATTTTTGATAGAAATATTCTTTGACATTGAAAAGAAGTGTTATTTTTGAATAATATTTTTATAAAATAAAATGTGAATTAAGTTAGTTCATTCATAAGAAAATCAGTGATTTTTTAAAAATAATTATGTCATAAAATAGATTATAAATTTCATTTCATAATAGGTAAGTATTCTAGATGTTCCTTTGAAACATGTTTCATTAACAGAATGAATTTTTGATATATCATTTTAAAAAAAATATCTACCCAAAAAATAAATAAAGATTATAATAAGAATGATTATATATAATATTCCAACATAATATAGGTGTAGTACATAAGAATAAAGAATAATTTCATTGAGGTAAGTAGATAATAGAAGTAACTTGAATAAAAATGATGGATCTAATAGAAAACTCTTACCATATTGTAATCAATTGAATAATATGACACAAAATTAACAATCATATAATGATACATTTAATTCCTGGAAAATAATTAGAGTCATGATATGTTACATCGATGGGTAGTATACATACCCCATATATAATAAATATCGGTGAAGAATAATATATCAAAAAATTTGGAGGTGAGATGAGGAACCCCTAACAAAGATCTTATCATTAGAGTGAGGATAAATCAATGACATAGTTATGTGTGAATAATATAAATCGCCACAATATAAGTTTTTATATTGTATGAATCAAACATAAGAAATTCACCCATATTATTTGAAAATCATAACATATGACATAGATGTTTAACTCAATGGTTGGAAACAGAGTTAAGATAACCCTTTACATATGTCCAAACATTTTCTATACTAGAAATAAATTCACTAAATAATAAAAATAAATCCATTAATTAATTAATTCAGAACCATATCTACCTGAATTTTATTTATTATAATTTATTATGTTCATTTATGGACTTTTGGATGAGTTATAAGATTCATTTTTTTCGCGTGGGTGTGTTTATTTCATTTTTTTCACTACTGGTGTTATTGTATATTAGAATAGAAGTTCATGTGAAATGAAAATAATTATCTAGAACTGAATTTATATATTATGAATGAACATACATATGTTTAAATGATTATATATATCATTTGGTTTCAAGTTATTATGTTTGATCATTGGATAAGTCATTTAGTGACAATTGTTTAGATAATTACAACGGTTGTTGATCATAACAAGATCATTTTGTTTTATAGAGTATTATTATATAAATATTCAATATCAATAAAATAATTTTTTTATTATAAAATTTTGAATTTTTCATAACCTATATAACAAATTCATGAACATCATTGAAGAATAATTTGTAGAAAAAAATTTCGTCATCCACAAAATTTGAAAATTCACATCTCTTGGATGACGGTCCTATTTATAATATAAAAGCGAGAGATTAAGGAGATTAGTAATAGTTATCAAATTAACATGAAATAATTATAGTATATAGATAATACTATAGTTTTAATGGTCAATTTGACTGAGGAAGATGTAAGATAATTAGAAAAAAAGATAAATGGAAATTAAACTCAATAAAAAAGGGGGAGGACTTAACTCTTGAAATAACCTCCTTGAGAACCTCTTACTGGGAACTAGATTGGGTATTTTGGATGGGAAAAGGGATCTTGGACTTGGGTTGCTTCTAGGAAATAATATTTTTGTAGAATATTGAGATGATTCATTGATTAGAAGAGTGAAGAGAATATGGAGTGATGGGCGGTTTTTATTACATAGAAGAGGACGCTTGTCCAATTATTTTATTATTAGGATAAAACTATGAATAACATTGATTTATATGACTAAAAATAATAATAAAGGCATTTGAGTTCGAAAAAAGTCCATTTACATCATTGATGACCCAATAATGATCCATAAATTCATTTATTTAGCATATTTCGTAAATTATCAAATTTCACTATTCTAAAAAAATCCACAATTTTAGAAAAAACCCACAAATTTACCCTAACCATTTTCTAACATATAGAATTAAAAAATGGACCTCGTTTATCAAAATAATTTTATCAAAATGTGGAAATAAATTTTGTTTAAAAATTCATTATTTTCTTAAAAAAAATAGAAATTTAAAATTTAAAATTTATTTTATAATAATTTAGAAAATTTAATGAGGTCTCATTAAAATATCAAAAATTCCTAGGACAAAAAAATATTTATTTTTGAATATATTTTAGCGAAACTAATTTTATTTTAAATATAATTATAAATTCTAATTTGTAATTGAATATATTTCATTTGAAAAAAATACCAACACATAATTGAAAATTTTTAAAACATTTACTCGTATTTTTAAAGAGACTAAATATTATTTATAATTTCATAGATGAGGTAACTATTTATAAGGGTAAATTTATTATTCGTAAGGGGAGATTTACACTTAACAATGGTACATTAATACTCATATGTGTCAAATTACTATTCCCCAAAAAATTAAGTTGATTCTATTAGACACTAAATATCATAGTAATCACAACTGTGTATGTCTATTTTGGAAATTCAAATCAGAGAGGTGGAAAAATTATATTTAATGGCTAGGTTATAACTATATTGAATAAATAATTATAATAACAAAGTGTTTTTTCGTAGAGACTCAGTTTTTTTTGCATTACAGTCTATATTTATTTTTAAATTCTAGGGGTGTTACATTCTCCCCTCAATTAATAAATTGATCAATGTAATTTTAAATTCCACTCTAAAAGATAAATGTTTATACATGAGAATTTCATTTTTAGGTACACACATAGATAATAGGGTTAATGAAATTTCTTCTTAAAAAGATGGAATAAAAATTCATAGGTTACTACAAAACTACACACATATATATATATGATAACATTTGTGTAAAGAGAAAATATGTACATGGAAGAATAATCTAACCATCATGATCAATGTTAACATGACTCCTTTGGATTATATCCTTTGACTGAAACCAGAAATCATAGTGTGAGTAATGAAAGTTATAGCGAGAACATTTTATAATCATTTATAAAATATGATAAACAAATATTTTCAGCCAAATACACTGTAGTTTTAAGCTAGCTTGTTCATTTTCATTAGATATTCAAATATATAATGTAGGTTTTTAAATAAAATGTGAATTATCCTAAAATTATCCCCCAAGAGTATCAAACAAGGGGTAAATTAAGGCTCGTTGTTATGTTCCAGATTACCCAAATTCTATATTGGGACACCTTATCAGAATTTTCACTCATATGTACGACTATAATAGAACCAAATCCATGAGTAGTATCCAGACAGGGATGTATTTTCTCAGAAGATCCACAAAATTAATACCTTTCCAATATTATAGGATGTTCTTGTATTATTATCCTAAATGGTCATCTTAGGGTTTTGTACTCTAGTCTATGTATTCTAAGTCATGTTGACTAGGGACTATAATAAATTTTATCTGATACCAGCTGTAGCATCCCATCCCATGAATCCTGAAGGCAATGCATTATTTTATTACATTTGTATGACTTTAAGGAATCAAAACCCAATGTAATAAATAGTTTAGTAGTTGTGGAAACCATATATATACACAAGTTCAACTTTACAACATTAAAGGAAGAAAAATATAGTATTTCTATTTGAAACATCCATAACTCTTAGATTATACATGATAGTCAGTCATATTATTCAACTTCACAACCTAGGGGAAATAAAACATATGAAAATGTGATATTAGATGCCCAATTAGATTAATTAATATAGTGGAAGTAATTATAATATAAAAAACTAGACATTTTTCGAAGCAAAAAACACACAGCCATAAATATATACATGATCATAATATGGAAGGAACAAAAGTTTAATGAATAATGCCAGAATAAACCATAACCATGGATATTATACTAGTTGAATAATCACATGGAATATCAATTAATAGTTTCATAATGATAGAAAAGAATAATGATGGATATCTAAAACATACCATCAAGGATTCATGCCAAGAATCAATCACGGCTTCATTATAGAATCTATTATTTTTATGGGTGTATACTAGGAATCTATTATTGTCAAGGCTTCATGCCATGAATCTATTAAATTTTTAAGGCCTCAACCAAAACCATATCCTGTTTATCTCAAAATACCTTCCAATGCACTAAGGGCTATAAATTTCCCCACCCATCATTTTATAAGACAATGCATTATTCCTATGAACGGGGGTAAACCAAAACAACATATACGTTCATATTGAAACTAAGATATGAAATTTAAGTCACTTCCCAAATCATTAAAGATAATACTAACCATTCAAAGTAATATAGTGAATAGTTTCACTAGAGAACATACATATTTAAAAAATCATGAAATATTAAATAAATAATTTTTCATATTATGATAAAATAATTTTTCCCATTAAATATATGAATCAACAAGAGTTTTGAAATTATTGAAAATACTGTTTGAAAATCATCATGTAATTCATGAAAGAAATTCTCATTAACTTTGAAAAGAAGTGTTATTATGGAAAAAAATTATGAACAAACTATATATAAATTTATGTTGTTTCTCCATAATAAATTCAATGATTTTAGAAAAAAATGGTGACTTAAAATAGGTTATAAAGTTCACATGAATATAAGTAAGAATTGAAGAATTTCCATTGAAACAGCCTTGGAAATCTAGATATTTTTTATAAATATGGTTATAAAAAATATAACTCCCCTTATAGTAAGTAAGGATTTAACTACTACACATTTATGGAACACTAAAACATGATTTTTGTGTAGTAAGTAATAGTAAATAATAATTTCATTGAGGTAAGCAGAGAATAAAAGGAACCTGAATGAAAATGGCGGCTCGAGTAGAAAACCCTAACAACATTGTAATCAATCTAATCATATGCCTCAAAATTAATAATCAATAAATGATACATTCAATACCATTAAAATATAGAGACTCATGATATGGTACATCAATATGAAATATATATACACCATACACAATAAATAATGGTGATTAAGGAATATATCACAAAAGTGGAAGTGAGCTGAGTAAACCCTTATAAAGATCAGATCATTAGTATGTGGGTAAAATCTATGACACAATTATGTATATAAAATATATATATTCACAAAATATAATTGGATTTATAGGATGAATCAAACCGTGTTAATTCAAACATATTAGTTTAAAATATTGAAAAATAACATAGATGTTTAACTCAATGAATGGTAAGTGAGTTAAGATAACCCTAACCTTATGTTTGAACATGTTCTGTACTTGACCTCAATGTCCTGGATAATAAAATTAAATAAAATAATTAATTAATTATGAACCATATATACACATATTTACTTTATTATAATTTTATTATGTATTTATAGACTTCTGGATGAGTTCTAACATAGAAAGTTATCGCTCGAGACTGTTTGTTTTTAATGGTTTTCAAGTTCGACATAATTATATATTAGTATTGAAGATCATGTGGAATTGATATAATTGTACAGAATTAAATGAATATATTATTAATTAACATCATGAACTATAAATTTTTATATATATCATTTGGTTACATGGTATTAGGATGATTCATTAGAAAAGTCATTTAATGAAAATCACTTAGATTATTATGGTAGTTATTGATCATAACAAACTCATTGAGTTTTACCATTAATTATTATGTAAATATTCTACATCCATAACATAAAAAGGGTTATTTGATACATTTCAAAAGCTATCACAATCATTAAAATTGTTTCATTAATATATTTTAAGAATGAACTTTTGTTGTCCATGAAAGTTGTAAATCGACACCTCTCGAATGGTGATTTTGTTTATAAAATAACGGAATGAGTTTATGGATATTGATATTTTTATTGAATTAAAAATATTTAATTATAGTATATATATTATACTATATTTATCATGATCAACTGGACAGAGGATTTTATGATAGAATAATAAAAGTAGATAAATTGAAATGAAATTAAATGAAAAACGAAGAGGATTTACCCCTTGAAAGTACCTCTTTCTGATCCTCCATAAGGGAAAGTGATTTTTTATTTTGGAAAAAAAATGGTTAAAACATGTGTGGTGGGCCTAGGTAATAGTATTTTGGAAGAACATTGAGATGCTCAAATTCTTATAGGAGTGAAGATAAGTGAGAGTGTGGGGTAGTTTCTGTAGTGGGGAGAGGAGGGGTTTTCCATGATTTTAATCATTATTTTATTATTTTGGTTCCAGATTATGAATTGAATTTATTATTATGACTAAAAATAGTAATACGTTCTTTTAAGTTCAATCCCATGTCCATTTACATCATTCATTACTCAATATTTATGCATAAAGTCATTTATTTAGCATATTTCATAAATTATCGAATTTTACTATACTCAAAAAATTCACGAATTCCATAAAAATCACAAAAGTTCACCCAAACCATTTTGGACATGTATTACTCAATAATATACTACATTTTATCAAAATAATTTTCTAAATTTGTGAAATTTAAATTTTAAATAAAATCTTTATTTACATGATAAAATATAGATTCTAAATTAAAAACTGATTTTAGAATACTTTCAAAAATATACTGAGGTCTCATAAAATTTTCCTAAAATCATAGGGGAAATATTTATTTAGGGATATATTTTATTCAATTTAATTTAATTTTAAATAAATTTGTTAATTTTAAAAATTATGTAAATATTTATTACTCACAAAAATACCAACACTTAATTATTAATTATTAAAAAATTCACTCTCATTTAAAAGGTGACTAAATTTTATTTCTATTTTCCTGGGTGAAGTTATTATTCATAAGGGTAAATTTAACATTTATAAGGCTCACATTAATATTCATACAGTTTCATTGCTATTCATGAGGGTTGAGTTACTAGTCACCATAAAATTAACATGATCTTATTAGAATATAAAAAACATACTAGTAGCAATGGTGTATGTCCATTTTTAGAAATTCAAATCATTAAAGTGAAAAAATTATATTTCATGGCTAAGTTGTGACTATCTTTTGTAAATAATTATAATAATAATGTTCTACCATTTTACTAAGACTCGATTTTGTGAGCATTACCAGATATATTTATTTCTTTGTTCTTTTGGGTGTTACAGTCTATCTCAAACAACATCATGGATTGAGTATCAAATTATTTTCTTCTAAAATCATCAGCTACCTATTTCACCTTTCCCAAATGATAGTGAATTAGGTAATTATATTCCTTGGTTAGCTCTAACAATTTTCTTGGATGAATTTTTTGATTTTTCTAATTTAATATAAAATTTGTACTATTATCATTAGTATATTTTTCACACTTCACCCCATAGATGTAGTGTCACCATATCATTATATCAACTATTAGAATACATAACTCACGGTCATTCACCATAATGTTATTCTCATGGATCTAAAATATTCCTGATGAATAGGATATCACTTTGTCATTTTTTTCATGAGTATTACCCCCAATACATTACATGAATAGTAAATTTATATCACATAACTTTATCCATTAGATAATAGTCAGAGTCTGCATAATGATTATCCCTTTATTGAGTACCATAAATAATTCCTTATAATCTTCAATCCAGATATACAATACCCTTTTCTATTTTAACATAGTATTCGATCAAGATAAATGTTATAAATTTCTAAAAGAAACTCATGTAATACCCCCTTATGACAAAAAATATAATGATTTTCATGACACCAGTGGATCTTTGATATTCCTCAATGAACATTGTTTTTGAAGTGTCCACAAAAATTACCTCACTTTTGATCATGTTTCTTATGAAAGGGTCTTTCAATATCCACATGCCACATTTTGTGAACATATTATAAAATTTATCTATCATTAATATATCCATCACAATATATAGAATAACTTCATGTTTTTTATTACCATTTGAGTATATGAAAATAGTGTTAGTTAATAAATCCAAAAATTTATCAACATTGTCTCTAAATACTATATTCATCCAAACTATCAATATTAATGTGTAAATAGTAAGTTAAATGGGAATCACTATGATATCAAAATTTTAATACCTTGTACATAAAAATATAATCCTAATTACTTTCTAATTCAACTTCAGTTGAACATATCAATAAGGAAAATCCAACTTTAAGAAAAACTAATCTATGGGATGTCTATTGATGAAGTCATCAATCCTTGGTAGAGAATACCTTTTCTTTATGGTAGTCTTATTGAGAACTCGATAATCAATACACAGCTTCATTGATATTTCCTTCTTCCTAAAAAATTCCACTTTATGACACTAAGGTGATTCACTAAGGAGTATGAACCCTTTATCCAAATTCTCTTTCAACTACTTCATCGACTCCACTATTTAATTTAGGGCAATACTATAAGGGATTTTGGAGGTAGTAGTGGCACCATGAATATGTTCTATTCATAAAATGACCTAACAATCAGGGGGATGTAATGGAAAATCATCAAGAAATATGTCATTTTATTAATTCAAAATGGAAATATCACCAATGTTTATACATTTACACAATAAGAAAATTTTATAAAGTTATGCTTTTTTCACAAGGTGTCGCCACCCCCACCAGTGATGGATTTTCTAAAGGAGGTTTCTGTTCTTCCTTGCATATGAACAGGAGAAAGGGGTGGTTTGGAATATGAAAATATATTTAATTTCCCATAAAGTTGTTGTGTTATATTTATAATGATATACAATTAATTCCCAATATAGAGTCTAGTTCTACCAATGTTAGTATTAAGAGATTCACTAGAATAATCGTTAGAAATAAACTAATAGGATAAGTGCTCAATGAAAGGGTTGTATTGATCAAATTAGTGGTATAGTTTATGTATATCTATTAATCATGGTATACAATATTTATTTAAATTTTATATGGCATAAAGGAATTTAATTATCTATAATCAAATAAAAAACATTCCATTCTTAAGTGAACATGAACTTTACCTTCTAAGATATAATTTTCATGCACCACCTCAGTATTGGTAATGGAATAATTTTCCCTTCTCCATAGGATGCAGTGGTTAATGGATTTGATTATCCATTAATTTTTTTTGTTTAGTGCACTTTCTTTCACATGTCCCTTTCTTCTTATAGTTGATGTATTGTACCAACGGTGGTTAATTCCATTCCCCAATAACATTGGAAAAATTCATTATGTATCCTCAAAATTCATGAGTATGGTGGAATTCCCTCCCACAAATATAGAATTTACATATCCCTTTAAGGAATTCCCCATTATTAATCATCCAATATTATTGAAATGTTTGTGGTTGATCGGTATTTCCTACATTTGCATTAGACACTCTAGCTTGAAACACTGTCTTTTGTTTCTCATCACCTAAGACAATGAAACAAATTCATAACTCCATATATATATTGATATGACATTGAAAAACCTAGTCATAATTACCAAATAATTGGATTTATAGTTCATTTCATAAGTTTTATTTATTAATACTGAAGAATTTATAAATTTTTCTATCATTTTGGATAACAAAACCTAAGACATATCTTGAAATCCAGGTAATTAATGCCTCATAAGAAGTGACAGATTCACAATCCTTGTTTCAAAGCTACTAGAAGACTATCACCATATTAATTTGAAGGGATTAAAGGAAATAATATATATGAAATAACATCATTAATTAATCCTAATTCATTAATTATTATTTATGAAAAGACATCATTTTCTAATTGGGTATAGGGGGACCCATTACATAGCCTGTAGGCATTGGGGCAACAAAGGAAAAAAATACAAGGTCTGAAAGCCCATTTTTTCCAAAGGGCCCTTCATTGAAGAGTACTGTTACAATTCCTTCTATAGTATTGCTGCCACTAGAGTTCTAGAAATAGTGCCTATGCCGCTACAGTGTCACCGCTGCCATAGTTCTACCACTGCTATAGTACTGCTATAGTTTACTATTATAGTTCCAACCATTTATCAGCCCCTCCATCTAAATGATATCTACCAATAGTGAATTTCATCTACTCAGAAAAATTTAGAACAAAAAAGATCGTATCTATCGAGTTATCCCCCTCGTTCATAATAATTGGTTTGGAGCATCAAAAAAATGTTGGTGGATATTTCTATATAAAGGATTTAATATCTTTTTCACTCATTCTTAGATGATGTAGTACATTTCACATTTTTCATTTCATTATTTATAACTAAAGATATTTTGGTATACATCAAAACGATGTTTTTATATCCACCTCTAATTGAATTTGGAATGTCATTTAGGAAAATATTTCATTTTCCCCCACATAGTTTGTTGGCTGGGTTTCTCTTGGTTCCCACGAAGTTCTAAAATAGAGAAGATTTAATAGTCATAAGTGATCCTAGCTTGAATAATTAATTTATAGTTACGTATAAATTAATTTTAATGTCATGTATTATGGGATCCCTTGGCTTATCTATTTCCATAAATGAACCTTTTAAGAATATGTAACATAATACTTTTATATCATTCAAAGCAATAATTAAATTAAATATATTTTCTTCATAAAATTTTTTACTAGCTTGTATGATGAACTGAATCATGTAACGTCCCCCCGATATGGAACTCTCTCACATTTCCAAAAACAGGTTAGTTAATGGGCCTCATGCATGCGTCCATATATCCTAGAGGCTGCTGACTCGTAGTGGCGGTGTGGAATGTATAGTGGAGAGACTATACACCATTTTAAATAGACTAAAAATAGATGAATAATCACAAAAAATATATATATTTGGGTAGTAGAAATAATGGAAACACCAAAATATAGTTAAAAAACAATAAAAGGTAACTGAATAATAACATAAATCATAAAAGAAAATTGTAATTTAATCTTGAAATGTATTCCAATTTTTATCTATAATTAGTAAAATAAAATAATCTTCTGGCACAACTAAACTCTAATACCATGGTCCCAAACCCCATGTCAATCCAATCTCCAAACATCTTCCACTTCATTACATAACACTAAATATCAATGTCCTTTTCCATTGTTTAATCATGCATCCATGAATTCTAATTTGGTATCAAACCTCATCCCAAGTAGGGTGGGAGTATAACTCGGTAGTTTGACAACGCAATGTCTAAACATAACTAGTCTAACAATAAATATTTCAAATAATTCCATAACAAATTATATTAATTAATTTAAATTTAAAACTAATTCAATATCTACATGTTTCTCCACCATGCTAGAATATCAATAAGTGTGTCTCACAACCATTCCAAACAAAACCATATGACAATTATAAACCATAACAAACATTAGAGTAATATCAGATTATCTAAAATCATTTCCCACAACCATTCCAACCTTAACCATATATACATGGTATAAATAACACAAATCATTGGAAAATAACTATACAAGAAATTACGTATTTAATCAGGGACTGGATTGGTATATAGGCTTTTCATCATGTCTCATATCCATTCTCAGTATATAAAAAATTCAACAATAAATGTAGGTTGAGCCGGGAATAAAATATTTAATGAATTTTTTAAAGCACAAACATGTATGTACACATTAAAATATGTATCAGTGTTGATATCAATATATATGGATTAATCATTTAACATGAAAAGTCATAATATCAATGTTATCATAATAAAACATCATATGGTTCAGTGGATAATTTTGGAAATTAACAATCATATTTTAATTAAAAATTTTATTTATCATTTCGTTATAAATCAAAACAAATCTTGTCATTTAAATTACCAATCCATGCTAAGTAGAAAATTCTTCCATAAATAAAAAAACACAAGTTATTCTAAAGAAACATTAATCCATAATTTAAAGAGTTATATGAAAGGATTCCTTATCCCCAGAAACACCCATATGCTAGTTAATAATCAATTAGACCCATATGGATTCCATGTAATTTTCCAAATCCTTATATAATTATTTTAGTTCCATGTTATGTTAAAAAAATTGAAAAAATGCACATAATTTTCAATTAAATGGAACACAGTGTTAAGGTTTCGACCCCCAACCTTAACTGATTATCAAACAATGATTTCAAAAGGTTTACCCAAGAAAAATGAAGGCATAAATGATTTACAGAAGAATACATGATCATAAGAAAAAATATCAAAATAAAAAATTACCTTATCAATATATTACCCCATAATGGCTAGAGAAAAAATAGAGGGATGGTAAAACCTAAAAAGAACGACTCACCATAAACTAATCACCTAAATGGGATGTATGGAATAGATAATGGAACTCAAAAATCACCTAGAATTTTCCGTAGTAATATTGTAAGGGTTAAAAAAAGGGCGAATATTAAATCATCTTTTACGAAAACAATAACTCCTTGATCTTGGAAAATACATGACATACAATCTATTTAGACGTTGTGTTTTTCATTTTATTTTGATTCATTGAGAAAACAAATCCTCTCAGGATATGATTTAAAATTATTGAACATTACATGTTGTTTATTTAGTTCAATTTACGTATCCAATTCACGAAATGAAAAAGATCATGACTGTTGTTTGGTTAATTTTACACATTTTGTATAATTTACATGGTGTGTCAATATTCTGTAGAGTTTTTCTAACAAATTTTATCGTAATGATTCAAAACACCTCCAAATACTTTCAAAAAATAGAAACCACCCATTAAATATATTATGGAGGATATAACCATAAATCATTTACTCAATCAAAAATATATCCCTGATCATTAGGCTACTTTTTACCATAATGTTTCTACAACATGGAACAATACTCTACCACTAACTCTCAATGAAAATAGAAAAATAAATGATTAGAATTTAATGATAAAGCTCAAAGAGACACAAATCGGAATGATATTTTATTTTAAAACACTCCCACTATGTAATAGGCCATCCCCAAACATCTACATTAATAAAAGTGGGGTCCCAGTGAACATGTTTTTCAACATTGCTCGTATATCATACTCCCTCTATCATGTCCCCTCCTGAACACACCCATGCTGCCACTTCACTAAATCCATATGCATCACCCAAACCTCATGAGACATCTCACTGTGGTGTATAATCCGTATCAGATACTTTTTAAAGGACACATAAACACTACTATGAATGGCTACCACATCTATAACATGAGAAGGGTATGGATAATGTTTCTGAAGATGTGACATATGAAAAACACCATTAATGAAACTATAATGTGGTTGAAGAGAAAATAAATACCCTTTAGTCTAATCCTATCCACTACCTCAATCAACATGACAAACCTACTACCAAGGATTCCCTATTTCCATATATGTATTGTCCCCAACCTAGGTGACGCCTGATGAAAAAAGCAATGTCCAACATCAAAATATATAGGTCTTCTCTAATGGCCAGAGTATGATTATTCATGTGTTGTGTGGTCATCAACCAACTTATGATTATCTGAATATCTTCATATGTATCATGCACAGTACCTGTTCATATAAGCATGGAATCACCTGCAACTAACTGAAAAGGATGTAAATGTTACAACCAACCATAAGAATCCTAAAAAAATCCATTTGGATTGGTTCATATAGTATTTTTTTATATGAAAACTCCATGACTTCCATAGGTTTTTTCAATAATAAACTAAAATCCAAAACATAGGCTCATAACATATACTTTATAAACAGAATTTTCCACTTAGATTGACCATCATTTAGAGGATAATAGGATCTTCTAAAATGAACCTCCAATCATAGAGCCCTCTGGATACCCTACTAGTACTTCAATATGAAAAAAGGATCTTAGAAAGAAAAATACTCCATAGAAAACTATATAGATGAAATCCATCTCCACATAATGAAAACCTAAGTCATCAACTTTTTGGGTCTCCATGATAAGATAAAATGTGTGCTATATTTGTTTTTCAATACATAATTAAACATAAATAATTATTCATATGGGTTGTGTTGGGTAACACTATCACAATATCTATAACGACATCATCCAATTTCCACTCATGAATAAGAAATGGATACAAAATCCCATCTATCATCATATTCTCAGCTTTCTCCTATAAAAAAATGGAAACATCTAGACAAGAATCTCTCTACTAATTATTTCTTCCAAAACAATAGTACTATATATAGATATTAGGTTATGTATTTTTCAATCTATGATGTACCAAACATCTAGATTCATGAAACTCTTTCACAATCTCCTCACACTAGCCAGTAGGAACCCATACTCAGCAGCCGATTTGAATAGAATTGGAACTACAAATATACAACCCCAATGGTGTATCCAAACCATATATCTTGTCTCTCAAAATTATTACTTATGGATAAGATAAATTATATATCATAATCTAGTCCAAAATAATTGTTATATCATATGTCGATGTGAGATTATCTCATCCTTGAGACTCTGAAACATCTAGATTCTTCTCTACATAGAGTGCCACTATCTTCCACTCATCACATGAATTTCATACATCACTTTTATACGTCTTCCAACATAATGAACCAACAATGTAATTTTCATTCCTGGGAATATAATGAAACTCGATGTTGAAAAATTGTAGATACTCAGTGAACCTCCTCTATATAATGTTTTGTTCCCACTATGAAAAAGATGTACTTGATACGCTTTTAGTCCTTATATACCAAAAATCTATCAACCATGAGATAATTTCATAGACATCTTAAGTAATTTATCACTATAACTAACTCTAAATAATGAGTAGATTAATTCCGCCAATGAAGTATTAACTGTTTAGATCTATAAAAACCCACTTGATCCCACTACATCATAACAACTATGTGCCCAACACCATATAAAGAACTATACAATATATATGATTTATCTATAAAAGGTTATATGTTAATAGGTGGTGTGTTTAGCTATCAACTAAAAAACAAAAAAGATCCCTCTCAAGAATTATACAACGAAAACATCATCCCTTTCTTATTCAACCCTGACATAAGTGCTTGAAAATATTATAATTCATGTATAAGTAACTGATAAAAGCCTACTAAACAAAAAAATAAAATTTAAGACACATTCTTGGTATAATCCCATAGTACTGTGGTTGAATCCTTCTCTATGTCCATTGACACACCTACCTCTAAGATGACATGGCCTAAGAAGTTGACTTTTTCTCTCCAAAAACTGCATTTGTTTATCTTAACAAAAATATAATTATCTATCAATATAATCAAGACTATTCCAAGATATTGGGAAATAATATATTTTAAATTGGATTTCACTATGATATTTTTTTAAAACCCACCATATTCTGATAAAAAATAATGGTGGATCTAATTCATCTGGGCCATAAATATTATCGTTTCATTGGTAAAACAAAATGGCATCCCTACAAACTCCTACAACACATAATTTATTTTTAATGTAGTCTATGGTATATATAATGGCTTATCCCTCATTTTATGTATCCTAATATCAAATAGATCTTATAGAAGCTCATTGAATATCCAATCTAATCAAATATATCATCGATGCAAAGAAGTGGATACATGTTCATTGCCATCATGTAGTTCAATCTCTGATAATCCACAATTAAACCCAATGTACCATCAGCCTTATTGGAGAGAAGAATTGGGGAACCGTATAGAGATTTACTAGGATATGTTAAATATGTAGCTTCGATATCATCCAACTAGACACCCAAAAGATGAAGAACTGCTGGTGCTATTCTATAACAAGGGATACAGACTTTTTCTAGTCCTAACACCAACTCGATCATGAACACTATCTCCCTATTTTATTGTAATCCATAGAACATTTCATGAAAAACATAAATAAAATAATATACCCTTGTTAGAAATGAATCAGGATATACTCCACCATCATCAAGGGAAATATCTTTTATATGAGCCTAGAGACAATCCCTTAAAAACTGAATTGGTACTACATGATCAGAATAAATATCACAATCACATTGGTGAGAATAACAACCTCTTTATAGAGATTTAATGGTAACTTAGGTAACATTAATCTGCTAATAATAAATATGATCATAGTATAGTAAAATCCATTCCATTCTAAGAATCAAATCAGAACCTATCATCTCCATCACAAATAGTTCTCAAATTAAATTGTAACCACCAATATTTAGAGAATACAACATTCCATGTTTGATATTTTCTGACCACACTCTCAATAATGCACCAATGGTCATACTATCATCCAATAATTTCACATCTAATATCAAGTAGTATACAACATATGAGGATAAAAATGAATTATATCATTTAATATCAAATAAAAAAAAGTAATTATAGGTGATACAAGGATCATACCTATGATGTTAGATGTCCCTACATCCACAATATCAGAAGTATCCTTTATAGTGTGAAACTGAAAATACCCTCTACATTTCCCTCATCCTGACTCCGTTGAGCTATTCCCTATGACCAGTATTATTGTTCCTACACTAGTTAACCATGTTCCATTCCTAAAAAAAATTTCTAGTGGAGCTCCGCTACATATCTAGTGAGGAGTAGCTAAGTCTTACCCAAACATTAGTACATGTATAGACCCCCATCCACTGATCTATTTATTCATATGCAACATAACATCAATAGATCTCCAATATTTACTATATATTGAAACTACAATATAGGGTATATAAATTTTTGTGTCCTGTCATCTATCATTATAAACTAATAGTAATGAAACAGAACAGAATCTTAAAATGGATTACCATATCCAATATTTATATGATCGATGTTTCTGTAGATTAAACTATAATAGTGATGCATTTTTTCACTTGGATAAGTGTTTGTAGTTTCCTTCTGCTAATATAACATTTCCACTAATCAGGGACTCTCTCATATTCCCTTCAATGATGCGTTCCTAAGTCATCATATGCCCAATAATTTTTTGAAGGGATTTATTCACCTTGGACATGATCTCATAGCAAGGACCATCATAAAAAACTCTCCAAAGATATCCAATTTTTTGAAAAATATAGAGAAATATCATAATGTCTAGTGAATTTTCTGTTGTAGTCCATCAAGACCATGCCTTATTAGGTCGGGTGTATGAAATGATCCTTACCACACCTCATCTTATCATGATAGAAATATATGTGGAAAATAATCTTAAATCCATTAAAAGATAAATCCTATTGTTTTCATTCCATATCTGGAATGTCCCAACAAAAAATAGATAGTCTATGTAGTTTATATGAATTGAACATAAACTTCCTATAAAAAGGTGAATAAATATTCGTAATGACCATCTAGGACGAATTGATCCCGAACACGACTACTTGGGGCCTCCCTCCATAGTAAATGTAGGCGTATGTTTTAGTTATGACACTATCATTAGATCATACATTGGTGTCATAGTATAAATTGTCTACCTCCACCTAGATCACATGAACCATATGAAGATTGCATGAATCTGAACATCCACCTAATCCTCAAGAGATAAATAATGTTCCTTTTTAGATATGTTAGCAGTGTCTAGATTTTCATTCTCATGATTCTCAAATAAAATATGAAGATATGAATTTTATCTAAAAGACAACCACACTCCATAGAACACTTTATATAAAAATAGTGTCATCTTTAGCATTTGAGAAAAATAAAGAACCACCTCACCTGGTATCCTTAAAGCTACTAAAAAATTGTTTTAACATTCCATAAAAATTAAAATATTTAATTTAAAAAATATAGCAGCTATCTTATATCATAGATTAAATCGGTAGTCATATATCACAAATAATAAATATGCCTATATCATGAATAATTATTATCAATAAATATCCCTAGGTGCATATTATAATTCATTCATATTCATCTCACACTATATCAGGCCATGAGTATTGATATCAAGGGCTAATAAAATTGTGAAGCAATAACCCCACACAACATGTGAATCACCTAGGGTGAAATAACATCAAATAAAACAAGTGAAAATACAAACAATAGTCACACACCAAGTAAATATCAATTTACACAAATACATAGACTAACTAATCCATGAAAAAGATTTTTTGATAACACCTTGTACCATCCCACATTGGGTAACTCTCCCATGTGGCTAGTATAGGTTTGTTACGAGACCTCAACATGTACTCTCCCTATGCTAAAGGATAACAAATAGTGGTGGGTCTTACATGTATCATATGAAGAATATAAACCATTGATACATTGCTAAAAAATATCAGAATAATCGTACAATAATAAATAAATGTCCATTTGAAACAATGGATATAATATAATACATAGGAAAAACCATACAATAAAAGAAAACAGAATAATACAATAAATTAAAAATAAATAATTTAATTTAGTGTGGTAATTTATCTAAATGTGAAACTAAATGCAATTAAATAAATGAATTATATGTCACATATAAACTCAAAATCCATGGTCCCAAACATTGTGTATATATTTTCTCCTAACTATAATCCATCCATCTAGTAACTCTCAATAGCGAGGTCCCTTTCGCTTCTCCAATAATGTATCCATGTAATCTAATCTGGTAGTAAGTGGAATCCCATGTAGGTTATGATTATTAATTAGTAGTATGACACTATCATCTCTAAAGAAAACCTATCTCATTACAAGTGTATGAAATAATGAAATGATAGTGTGTAATAATTAATTATATACTTCAATTAATACCACATTAATCTGCGGTGAAACCATAATGAAATACATTTTATCATGTATCACAACCATTCCATCCATAATAAAATTAAAATGGTAAAGAAAAAACTCCCATGGTGCCATGACAGAAATTCCCTATGCATGTCTCATAACCATACCCACAATTACCATATATCCATGGTATAAATAACAAAAATCTGGTTCAAACCTTCGATATAAGAATGTCATTATTTAATCAGGGAAAATTTTGGTATATAATAATTTCCAAATCCCGCAAGTTCAAGACCTATATATATCAAATTCAGTAATAAATTTGGGTTGAGGTTAGTAAATAATAATTTTTCCATGTCTCATGGCTAAGCATGGTATATCAACATTAAAACATATAGGACGACCAAACATAGTATAAAAGCATTAGAAAATTTATCACATCATCACATAACATTAACTATCTCAAAATATCACACTATAAAGATAAATTGTTAATAATTAAATGATCATTTTAATGATAAAAAATACATATATAATTTGGTTATAATCCAATAACATGCCAGTCATTTCAGTTATCTAGAAAAGACATGGTGACTCAAGGAAAATCAATCACTTAAACCCCATGCCATTCTAAACATAGTTAAAACCATTAGTCAAACACTTATAATCAAGTATTCACTTTCCTGAATAGAATTTGTATCCTGGGTAATATAAAACAATATCCATAGAGAATTCATGGAATAATTTAAATCATCATTTAATTTATTTAGGCACACAATATGTTAGCAAATTTTCAATACTGGACACACATTAATGATACCATAGGGTTAAGGTTTAGAACCCCAACCTTTAACTGATGACCAAAATATTCTATAAGTAATATTCACTAATAATTATAAATACACATAATATCTCAAGATGGTTCCTAGAACATAAGTAATCAACCTCAAAACAAAAAACGACCATGCTCATGTGATTAAACCGCAATGGTCGGAGAACAAACAGATTGAAGGGAAGACCTAAAATATAAAAAAATAATAAGTATTGATCACAAAAAATGGATGTCAAAAATGGAGGATGGATTTCAAAAATATCTTGTAATTTATCTTAGGTGGATTGGAGGGGTTTTAACAAATGAATGAGAAATTAATCATCAATGTTGTAAAAATAAATTCAATACTCACGATAAATACACATCATGTAACCCTTTAAAATGTTGCATATTTCTTTGTAAAACGATAAGTGAAAAAACCTATCATAGAGGATTATTATTTAACATTCCTGAATATTACAATGATTGTATTTGGTTCTTGACTTATAACCACATCACATCATGAACTAGTTTACAAGCAGTATCATGTGGAATTTACATGTTGTGTATGTTATACAAAGCATCTAAATATTTTGCAAACATTTTTTTAGCCCAGTTTATTCAAAATGACCTAGAAACCCTTTAATTTCTTACATTTCACAGAAAACGCACATAAAACCAACTAACACCTTTATTCTGAGATCTGATTAAGTAAAATAAACATATATCCCAAAACATAATGTCATTTTCCCTAGTCAAATTCTATGAATATTAAATAAGACCTCGCTACAATGGGTCAAAGAAAATGGAAAACCCACTAAAAGGAATTTAATGAAAAAACTAACAGAGGGAGATACATAAAAAAGAACATATCTCAGAAATCATGTCACCAAAGAGTTTCAATCTAGTTAGGAAATAAGGCCAATTTCCTTGCACTATTCCTGGATCAACTACAGCTCAATATTGTGTTTTTGGGGTTGTCACCCCTATGTACATATGTTCTATATCCAAATTCATATGTAATATTCATATTTTTATTTAATTTCGTTGGAACCATGCACTCTTATACTTTACCATGACATAAGAGGATAACATATAATTTGAAATTTCCATAGGATTTTCTTTTAATGTTTTTAATATGACTTCCCAAATTATCAAATACAAACGCTGATATCAACTATTGAGACCTAAATTTTTTATGCGTATCTATTATATCTTTTTCAAGATAAAATACCTAATAGAGATACAATACAGGATTTAATAGTTTTTTAACTTTGGGAAATTAGGATCAATCCTCAATTTTACATAATAAAAATGTACCATTATTTCATTCTATAATCTAAATCTTCTTAGTGTCTCTCACATTCTACATAGTATATATAATATGATGAATATATACATCATATAAAGGGGTGTGATAGGTTCCTATTAGAAAAAATAATAAGTTACATGAATCAATGTAAAAAAAGTGAGAATAATAATCCTTATCATATCATAATAATATGATAATCATCATAATCATGAAGGAAAATTTTTACAATGATGGGGATTGTCGAATTTCATAAAAAATAATCATCATGATATTGTGGTATAGTACCATACATATTTCTGACCAAAGATATTCCAATATTCATAAATAATGTACGTGCATAATCGTAATGGCATAATTGTGAAAAAAGGATATAGAATCATTTTAATTCATAATAAACACTATATCTTGAGATAAATAATGCCTCAAACATAAAATGAACAATAATCATAATTATGAAATAACCCATGTAAAATAAAGAGTTTCATAGGGATTTTATATACCCTTATTTTATAATCAAACATAGGGTTAATACATGAAATAGAGAAAAAATATTTTTCATAAAAATCATCATTCCAGAGTGAAGAGGAAGAAACACAATATGAGTAAAAGATGTGTTTAGAAATAATATATCTTTTTAAAAAATATTTTTATTTAAACTATAAATATTTTTAGAAGCATGCATATTCTAGAAATAAGTTGGTTGAATAATGGAAGTATTTTTAGTAAATATTTTTGTAATATCTATTCTTATGTTCAAATTAACTAGGGATAAAACAACTAAAATGATTTTTCTTCCAGAATTTGCATAACTTAAAAAATTATATATTTTTATCTCTTATACCGCATAAATAATAAACATAGTATTAATAAACATAGTTCTAAAAGTATATTATTTTAATTTTTTCAAAACTTTTATCCATCATAAATATTAGATTATATTTTATGAGTCTCTTTGTTAAAATTGAATTATTTTTATATTATCTCTTTATAAATTTTTTTTGTTTCAATTTCACTATTTTAATTCATATCCATTTAGATATAAATATTATTTACCACAAAATAATTGAGTACTTGTAATTATAAATTCATACATTATATATAATACATATTATGTATCCTTAAATCTGGTTATAAGCATTGACATGGAAATGTCTCCGTAAAATCTTATCCAGCCTATGATGTGAGATTGTTGAAATATCACCAAAAGAATTTAAATTTATATATAAATATTATGATACTTAATATAGGTTAAAAACAATAAAACAATTATTATCATAACTACTAATTAATTTTATTGTGTTTATTTAATGTGGTGGGAAAAATCCCTAAAGGAAAAATAGATTATTTGATCGAAATTTAACCAATCCTTGAAATGGATTCTATTATATGGCCAAAAACGATCACATGATATTTAGAGTTTATTTACTAAAAACCTCCACAAAGACTTTTATTGGAATGAGAGGAAGCATTTGGAAAAGAATTATCATTTTATATGTTAGGGGTCAGTGGTTTTCCTAGGGGATATAGGGAGGATATTTATACTTAAAGAGATGTGAACTTATAGAATAAAGTATTAAATAAAAAAAATAACAAATGTAAATACTGTAATAGTGATTTTGTAAAACTATAAATCATATATAATTATAATTTAATGGTTTATAATATATTTAACCACTTTATAATTCGAACTTATTTCTTTATATAATATTAATGTTGAAATAAATGTTTATTTATAGTATCATTTAAGATATTTGTTGTTAGAATTTTTTTACGATATGTAATTTTGTATATAGTATTATAATTATGGATTACTGAATTTAAATTTATCATGGTTGAACATTATGTTTGTGAAATTACTATGTCATTATTACACCATGAATTATGTAATTTACTATATTCTGCTTAGGAGTAAACTATATTTTTACTACTCTTCAGAAAATTGATGTATTTTAGAAAATTAAAAAAATCACCCTTGGAAACATTTGGTAGAATTATTTAAAAAATTCTATTCTTTTTATTGATGTAAATTTATAAAATAGGTAATTATAATTGTTTTTATAAATAATTATTCAATTTACAAATGACCTTGATATATTATTTATTAAAATCTAATTATATATTTTTGGGATTTTTTTAATGATATTTATTTTCTTCATAATTATAATAATTATATATAATTAAATGAATAATATTAAATATTATTTATATTTCAATTTATTATTTTTAGGTAAAATTATTATTCCCATAGTCATGTTATTATTCTTAGTTATGAGTATAGTATTCTAACGGTCACATTACCTCATATAACTACCACCTCATTATTTCACTTATTATTCACTATAATTCCTCCCAAATATATATATTTTCAATTTCAAATATTATTATTGGTTCACTAATATTTTGATAATTTATATAGTTTTGGACATGGGGGTGATGATACTAGCAGTTTTGGTTGATCCAAACATTCACATTGTAGCTTTTCAATTTAATATATTTCCCAATATTAATTTTTGTCATTTTCATTTGTAATATAGATGAATAATTTAAGAGTATTTAAAATTAAATAATATTTTTCATTTTCATTTGAGATGTTTGATTATAACACTATATAGAATAATATATCACAAATTTATATCAAGAGTGAACTATCAATTATAAATAATGGGTTGTCACAAGGGAAACTATGAAAAAATATCATAATCACGTGGGGATCAATAGTTGGATCCCATTATATACCTATGTGTATCCATATATAAAAATATAATAACATAAACTACTAAATGTTGTAACCCATGAATTACCTATAGACCTACAAATAAAATAATATAAAAAACAAATTCCTCATTAGCCATATCATAGGAAATACATTTGGGGATTCATATAAATGAAAAAGAAAGATCGAAGTAAGTATATAGGGAATCCTAATATGATAAACATCATATCAGGATGATATGACACAATGTAGGAAGAACCTAAGTTGATCAGCATTGAATTATTAGTTATAGGTGAATTTAAAAATAATTGTTTGAGGGTAGACCAAGGCCTAAATAAACAACTATTTTCACAACCACTATGTCTTATAATTTTGGTTTGGGTTATATGTTGTCACCCAATAACATTGATACCATAACCTGATGTACTAGCTTACGGTCAGTGAAATATCATGTCACCCACTAGTTCCCTCATGTCATAGCTCAAGAGAGGCATCCCACATTGGTTATTCTGGAGTGAAGATAAAAGGAGGAATCATATATGGGACACTCTAAAGATAATAAAATAGTGACATCATATATGGTTTCCTCTGAACAGTAAATAAGAAGAGTCATCCTACATGGGACCCTTAAAAATGTATATGTAAGATAAAAAATCATACACTGGATCCCATGAAATAACCTATCTACTAGGTTTCTAATCCCTAAGGGAACCTCTTACAAGAAATATGTATTCAAAGGAAGAGCTAAGAAATAATATTTTAAGAGAGATAACTCATGGACCATATTATATCAAAGGTATCACTTTCAGGATATATCTAGATTTGATTACTAGTGAAAGACTATATCTCTATAGGAAAAATCTTGTAATGCCTCATAGGAGTTATCAAATCACGAAAATGGTTTTACCATCATGATATATGACTAATGATACTCAAAATGGACTACACATGTGTCCAATCCTAACTCCTAGCTTAAAAATATAAAAACACCTTAAAGTGTAGCAATGTGGTAGCACACAACGTATATACCAAGTACACTTTGTGTACCCCCAATACCCACTTGATCATGTACTCTTAGTAGACTTGTCAAGTAAAAACCTAAATACATTGAATTTTTATCAAGTACATAGTGTTTACACTACAAGAAGAACCTTCTTTTGTACATCACATGTTCTAGAAATGTACATAACCTGACCATGTACATTTACATGGAATGAACCTACATAAGGTATGTCCATGAACTGTACAAAACCATTCTCATTTAAATGGGATGTTTGGATAGGTACTCATCAATAGGAATGAGTGTGTTCCAAAAAAACACACCATCTAATCATGTTTTTCAAGAAGGAAAAAATTTAAAATTCATGAAACCCCAATTTTCATCTGAATCAATATATATCAACCAATAATGGGTCTAAAGTTTTCATTATAAGAAATTCAAACATAATAATGGTAAAATTATATTAATTTACATGAAAACTTAAAAACGTGATACCTTTGGGATGAATCCACCAAACCATCACCCATTTTCAGGATCTTGTACTATCAAACAGTGATCTAGATCCTCCCATGCTCTGTAGCAGTACCTCTCTTACCCTCTCTCTATTTTTCTCTCTCCTTATCCCTTTTCTCTCTACATTGTATGATAGTGGAATCCCATCATGAATTGTGTGATAATTCTATGTAGGAAAAAAATAAATGATATGAAATGAAAAAAAATAATTAAAATGAAAATAGGTATTGGGCCAGCCTTGACACATAATCTACGTTGCTACCTCATGTAAGAAAAACTCCCCATTGCAAACGTTAAATTAGATATGGATTCAAAATATAATTATCTATTAAAATTTTATTGTCTATAGAATTTTTATAATAAATAAATCAATAAATCAATATTTATTATTTATTATTTATTCCAAAAAAATGAATAGTTTGTAATTATACTAAACTACTACAATAGGATTAAAACCATATTCATGAACTTGTTGTATAGTCATCAAATTTTATTGATATCATATTCTTTTGAGAGTGGACCTTTTACCTTTAATATGAATCAAAAATAATTAATGAAAATTTATACTCAAATGTCCATTCATAAAAAACATAGTTACTTAATATCCCCCCCATTATAAACATTCTCATCCCGAAGAATCCTTAGTGGTAAAACTTAGTCGTTCTATCATCATGTCCATCTACATAGCTATGTTATCTTGATTATCTAACAACCATATTCATTTTGACAATAATTATAATCTATGTTGGAGATGTTTAGCGAAGATGAATCTGGTACTCCCCCCATAAGAATATCTTTATCATCATCTTGTAACCAAACATTGAGCTCAAAGCACCATAAAACCACTGAATTAAAAATAAATATGGGGGTAAACACACTAAAAATCCACTTATGTTCTCCCAAAATATGTATTACTTGCTTTTTATCATAAAGTGTACTAACAACACATTCATTTATCACACCAAGAAGGATATTTAAAAAGAAAAGAAGATAATATTAGAGCTGATTCACTGACAAAGTACTCAATATATATTCAAGAGGATTATGAAATATTTATAGGAGTTAACTATGTTAATAGAAAAAGGAGCCTATATATCTCTATAATCCATGATCACATCAAAATAGATACACCATCCATTGGAAAACACGCGAATCCATGTCTCCTAAAAAATAATGCCAAGTTCCAGCCATGGGACCATATCCTAGAGCCCAATCAATTCTCAATTACCCATCTACAATGGATGGAGATTGTTAATTTTACCACAACCAACACGAAATGACCCCCATGTCTTTTCATTGAAAACATGAGTTCTATACTCACATAGGAAAAATCTGTGATTTTTGATTTTGGTAACACAATGTGAAATTGACGCACATCATCATCATTTGACTCATGCTCCCATGATTCGTCCATAAAAAGGATAAGATGTCTATGATACATGCATTGTTAGTCTCAGTATCCAATTATCACACTTGGAACCCCTCTTTAAAATTATAATCCATGTTTATTCCATGATTTATTCCATGAACGCTCATCTCCTAATTCCATAACAGTCACGAGAATCTTACCATACTATTACAACATTAGAAATAATGTAAACATTGTTAAGAAGGATATTCATAAGAACATTACACCCCATTGAAGACAATTTTCATACCCTAAAACCATAGGTGCATCATCAAAATACAAAGGGATCAACACACATATATCACAACACTCCCTAACCTACAATGTATCCACCTCTAAACAAGTAGATAAAATAGATCATTTTTTATAAATGAATCAATAATCCCAATCTAACCCTACAAATAGGTTTTCCTAGATCAATAAAATAAATTCATATTATAAGAGTTTGAGTCAAAACTTAGGACCTCTAGGTCTCCCACCTATCCCACGTAATCACGAATTAGAACTGCTTCACATCATTTTTTCATGTAAACCAAAATATCAAACCTATCCCGTGGAGGTTCATATAAATATAACTTACGAGGGTTATAACTATCAACATCGGCCTATTAGGGCTCTGATCATTTCTGAGCATCCTCATAATGAACCAATCCGTTGAGGCTAAGATATCCAAAAAAATTTATAACCAACTAACACCCATCAAGAATCTGCATACATTAATACCCCATTGTGGTTGACATCGTGATAAATATACTAGTATTTATCATCATTGTACTCAACGATCCAAATTGATAGTCACAAACAAAGGTTGGTAATTTAATATTTCATTACATGGTTTGTAGGAAACATTGTATATGTTGTTACTAACACATTAAATTACCTATCCTAAGAACAAACATCCCTCAAGGGTCTAACATTTTGGAATCATATTAACAATTGACCTATTAAGGTCGCTACACCTCCCATTCATGAGGACTGATTCATCAACCTCACAGTGAAATTTCTCAACATTTATCCATGCTACCTAGCATTAGAAAGAAATATATATATGAATTAAATCCCAATTGAGTATAAATCCATGAAACACATATACGAGAAAAAACATAATATATTTTCCTTTTGACACATTATGTAATATTCCAATATTTTCAGAAAAATCACACACCAGTATGCCAATGACATATGAATCTGATGTGCCAAATACACTTCATGGTACATGTGTATCCCATTCCATCTGAGAGTCTAAGTTAATCCTAGGGAACATTTCAATATAGAACGATCCATTAATTCTTAATAAATTACTATATCGACAAAACATATAAATCTCTCAAGGAAGAGTTAACTATCGAATGAACATCATAAATCTAAACATTTTTCCCATATCCTTGAAAACTAATACATCTCACAAAAATTGGTGTTTCCAAATCACTAGTCCAATAACCATTATAGGTTGTTAAATATTAAAAATTCTCTTTTTAACCATATCATTAATATTTAATAGAATGAAAATGTGATCATATGATATAAAATTGAAACCACCCTACTCATATACCACCAAACTAGTGTTACGGGTGTGTTTTCCATAGGGATCCAAGTGCACATCACCATACATTATTGTCTCCTTACTATAATTAAGGTCCTAGATTGTGTCTGTAGAGATGTTATTCCCTCATATAAGAATAAAAAATAGCAGAAATATCTATGTGTCATCTAAATAAGTAAATAATAAAAGTGTGGAAGTAGTAAATAACTAAAAGAGAAATATGATTTACTAAAAATTTAAATTCTATAAAATCACAAATATCTATCTCATTCATAAAACACTGGTCATCGACTGGGATGCCCATACATATCGAAGTACCTATAGAAAACTAAATTAAAATTATAAAGCTCTACTACTAACTATAGGCCATACCACCTACTCAATTTCCATGAAATAGTCATGAATTCCTATCATGATCAATTTAAACAACATGAGGGGCTCCAGTTGATCAGGCCACCTTAGGCCTCAATATAACAACCCAAATTTCTAGTATACAACTTTTTATTTGATTGCGTTCATAAAAATAATATCTATATGTGTAAGAGAATATAATATCAAAAGACACTACTACATATTTAATATTTAAAATATATTAAATAAATGATATATTTTTCAGTTAATTCAAAACTATGTGAGCATGTGATTTACATAATAGATACATGCCTCAATAGCTTGTGTTGCACGCAAGGCTATGTTTAAGAAAATAACAATTTATAATTAAAATAATTTTATAATATTGCATATCATAGTAATTATGTTTGTTTTAATGTATTTTATTAATAGTATTATGATAATTTATGGTTTATATATATATATAAAATGAATTCATTGGTTACCAACTAATGAGAAATGAAAATAAATACTGATTGAATATATAAGAAAATATTATTTTCACAAAGTTTTTTCACCCTGGTAGATATAATTAATAATATTTAGTGGTAGATATTAATATAATTTATATCACATAGATTCACTATAATATTTTTTTGTAGTCATCGAATTGATTTTATAAGCAGAATATAAGATCAAACCAAATATTACACTTAAAAACATATGTTTTTAAAAAGGCTATTTTACTAGATTTTAATGATAAACAATTTTAAATCTTATTTTTAAAACATTAATTTATTTTATAACTCCAAATATACTTCATATTTTAATGTGTAACATAAAAATAATGTTATGGTGATTTTTTAAATTATTTGGAAACATGTCATTTTTAATGAATGGTTCAAAATATTTCACATGAGTTCCAAATTGATTTTTATTATTATTTATTTATAAGGTTGAAATATGATTTATATTGGTTTTAATGTTTAATAATATATTATTTTTATCAATTAATAATATTTATGTTATTATAATCAATTTCATGTTGAGATTAACTATAAAAAACATAGTAAACCTTTGGACGTTTTCACTTTAAAAACCTCCATTGTTGTCCTGCTTAAAAGAAAAATTTTAAATTAATTTCTCCCAATTCAATGATCGTTAATTTAAAAAATATATTCCATATTTAAAATAAGTATAATGTTTATTTTATAATAATTTCATCTTACTTTCTGACAAAAATTATTAGTGAAAGGAAATAAAATTAAATAAAACAATTATGGAAAAACTAAGCATAATAACAGACTAAACCGTTATCTTAGTAGACAAAATTTCATATCCACATGTTAAAAACCCATTTCATGGGAATATGTATAATATAAAATTTCAATTATTGTGTTTTTTGGTTTGTTCTGACATATTTTATGTATGAACATGTGTACACCAATCTTGTTTCCAAAATTTCCATGTGACTCTGTTTCCTTCCCAATAAAAGGCCACCACATCTCCCACTTCTTCACACCTCTTGATACTCTTATGTTCGGTCATGATATATCAATATAGCTTCCCTAAATCCCTCACCTAGACCTTGAAGACACCACTTGGGAATGAATCCCCCCAATTATTATTATGGTATAAACCTAATGAAGTTATCTAATTAAGATGTAACGACTTTTATTATGTTTTTTAATTTTATGTCCACTATCCATTGCCCTAAAATAAATTTATTTCATTATTATATAACATAAATAGTATCATTAATATAATATAATTTTTTTATATAATTTTTATACCAACACTTACATAAACCTCCATCTAATGGTGAGTGGATATATTGTTTCTCTGTATGGTAAAAGACTTCCACATGAAACAATGATTGTAAAATTTTCCTTTTCCGCCAATCATGGATTAAATATTGGTGGAAATTATATTTATATATTTTATATATGATATTTATAATGTATTTATGATTCTATATTATGTATTTTGAACATATATTATAGCATTTCATCTGGTACAAATAATGAAATTGAATTTGAGGAATTGTGGACAACCGCCCACTCAAAGTGATATGTCTCATTCATACTATACATGGAACGTATAAAGGATAGTTTTAATAAAACTATGTAAAATATATAAAATATATATTAATATATAATTATAATATAAATATGTATCATTTATTTTTTATTCATTTAATACAACAATGAAATGGTTGTAGCATTCATGCAAATGTATGCCCAACCATCTCTCTGAATGATGCACTGCATTTCTAATATCCAAATATAATGGACTAGTATAAATACATATATAATGATTACATATTATAAATAATACATGTTTTACATTATTTTTATGATGAAATCATGATCAAATTAATGATAACAACAAATTAAAATATATACCTTACTCGAGCAAACTTGGGAATAAACACCCAAACTAGTGAAATTAATGAAAGAGTGTTCAGAAAAGGGTTTTAAAATATTACAAAGAATTAATATATGATATTATATACATGATTTTGGTTCTATAATAAGTTATCATCATATTTTTAATCAATATTAAATATTATAAATACCACACAACAAAAGGATGGTTATGGTAAAAGAATTTTGTCTCAATTTACAATCCATTGAGACTTATTTGTTATTATGAAACTATTCAATTTTATTCATTATATATAAAATGTTTCAATATTTTATATCATGAATATCCTTATTCTCATGATATTATATGTTTCATTTAATTCATTAGTAGTTATTATTATAATGTTTCAATGGGGTATGGGAAACATCAGAATGTTGAAATATTATTTTCCTCATGAAAGTTTTAATGTCAACAACCCTTATTGTTACATATCCTCCTATGAGGTAGTTTTGATAGATCCATATTTTTTTTATTAAATGAGGATATTTTATAAGGTACATTATTATTTTATATATGAATAATTATTTAGGCTAGGGAAACATTGGTTATTCTTGGTAATAGATAGCCCCTTGATGCATCAGTAGTCTCATGAGATAACAATTCTTCCAAATTAGATGGGTTTATACATGATAACTAAACCATCTTCTTAAATGTATTGATGGTAATTTTTCAATGTAACTAGGAAATATAGAGTCCAATTATTAATAATTTAATTTATTTTGATTCATTTAATATTTATCCATGATATTTTTCGTCATCAGATATATCGATACATTTCATTTTCATTCATGTACTATTTATCAATGAGATTTTGTGTCGACATATCTATAGACACATTGAATTATAAATTTATATATATTTTTTCAAATTATTTAAAGTTTATTACCTTTATATATTTTGATATTTCCATATCATGTTTGATGAATTTCAAATGTTTTCAGTTATTTACTTTTCCATGTTAACTTATTCATATTGATTCATTAAAACTTCTTCTTTACATTACATAAATGAGAATTTTAGCTAACCCATATTGTGTTTTATTTCTATAGGTTATGAAGAATAATTCATTTATTAATAATTCAAGGATGGTGTTTATTTAATTTTATTATGTATGATTTTTTCATTTTCTATATACCAATGTATTATCGGTATCGTGTATGTAATCTGGATTTCCATGACATCTAAAATTATTGGTCCTTAAGGATTTTATTCCATGTAATCATTCCAATGTAGTAAATAAATTAACCAGCTCTGGGCTTCTGGGGTCGGTGCATTACTATTGGTATCAAAAGGAGTTTTATGATTAACAATGGAAACTAAATTTAGGTAACCTAGATTATTGACATCATCCCTAAGATATACCTTTATTATAAGTAGACAAGAACGTCCTAGAATCTTGGTATGGTAGTGATTGTATGGGTATTACAAGAAATACCTCCCTTTAAAGATACTAAAATTTTATGTGTCTCTATAGGAGATGTACCTAGGATTAATAACATGTTAAGTTGTTTCGGCCCTGACTCAAGCAACCCTAGTACAGAACAATAGGCCTTACTTTGCTCTAGTTTTGACACACTTGTGGAAAATAGGTAGGATAGATTACATTTTATTTACATAACTTTATGAAGGATATGGATGTAATGATTTTTTCAATGTAACTATCATTTATGAATCCAGGATTTATAATTCATATATTTATGTTATCGTCTCTACTAGATTTATATTTATACAATGTTCATATTTTTCAGTGATAATAAAGTATATTCCAATCTTTATAAATGGTTCATAGAAGGAAAATGGTGGTAATACTTGTAGAAAATATAGATATTTACTTACTAAGGAAATATATAAGTCTATTATAGTAACATATAATGTTATGGATATATTAAAGAATCTTTCTTTGGTTATGAAAAATAACCTTTAAAAAATGGAGAAACCAATTTCATTGAGAGAATGTTTTATGTTGGATCACATTATGCAGTAGAAGACCTCATTGATTTCTGGGACTATAATAAAATTTTATATGAATGATTAATTTATCATTTTTAAATATATTTACTATAATGGAATGAAGAAAGAGTAAAAGGTTATAGTCGGGGTCCATTGTATCTAGGGTGACGTTGACTAGTGGTGGTCTCTGATCTAGAATATATTTGTGGTAGAATAAATTGAAGTAATGGGGTGGGGACCAATTAAGGAGGAATTTCTCGATAAACACTTCCCTCCTGATCATCAAATTTAGATGAAGAGAAATTTTTATAGCTTGTAGAAATACGAAGAGTGGAGTTTTGTAGATGAATAAGCTTCCTTTATAATGACCGACATGTAAGCTACATATTATATATGAAACATGGAGTGCAAAAGTGACCACTTATTTGAAGGATATAATCCAAATCTCTCAAGGGAACTAATTTCTAATAACATTAAATAATGAAAATAAATAGTTTTATGTTCCATAAAGATAGTGAGTAAACTATCAAAATCATATTCATTTAAAGTAAATAAATAGAAGAAGAGGTCTTATGAGCATGAATAATAATGGAATACCCCAAATAAGAAGAATAAATTTGACAAATTTCAATTGTGTGAGAAAAATGGAAGGAATAACAATGGTAAACACATTAAAGGAAATGGAGTTTGTGATATATGCAAAGAAAATTGTCACTAGGAAAAATATTGAAAACGGAAAAAATGATGCTATTCAATTTTACAATTACATGGATATGGGGCCCTATGAAAATGAATACCCCTAAAATCCAATGAAAATACCTCTGAAGAAGATATGGGATCAAGGTCAAAAATATTTTATTGACATAATCTAAATGTAATGATTAATTTACATTTCTATTTGGATCTAATACATATCTTGTAAAAGTATGTTTTAATGATGTTCTCATCATATGATTAATGAAAAATGTAATTATTGTAATCTATTACTCTTTTAAAGCATTTTATATCATATGATGAATGGTACCAAGAAACATTATTTAGTAAAATGTAAAATTTTTCATAAAACACATGATTGATAGAATGAAAACCTTTAATATCATCCTGATGTTGATATAATGGTGTTGAAAATATTGATTTGGACATGTTATAACAACATTATAATTGATTAATGAAATTTATAGATGTGGAATTCTATCACTAGTGGAGTTTATATCACTTTTTGATTTAATGAATATATTCAATAACATGTGTTTTACTTATTGAATAAGGATGCATGCATGTTTCCAATTAGGTTTTATGGTAATTTTAGTTATTATCATATTTCAAGAGGATACAAGATGAATTTATTCACATGGTTGGAATGGAAAAATTTAGAGCTAATTCAGGTTGATTAAATGATTCTATTACTATAATTTGGGAAATTCATTGACAGCCCTTCAAATGTAATTGGATCATAATCTTTCAAAAAAAATAACAGTTTACAAAATGATTTGAGATTACCATTGGATGAGATTTTAGAATTTAATGTACCACTTCACCATATGACGAATCATGTAATAATTAATGATGTATACTATTTGATTTAGTAATAAATTTAAATGAATCTGTTTTTAGAAGTTTATATTTACTTATATTCTAATATATTGATGGGAATCCTTAAATATATAATTAAAATGGGTTTGAATCAAACTTATTATCCCATTATCATCATTTCTGATGATATAAGTGTCAATTATTCACAAATAATGTTTATGATTTATTTGTTAAAAATATTCATTTGAACATGTTCTCTATCTCTCTCTATGAAATCTAGATTTTGGTACTTTTTCTTCTATATCCATGTTTTCATCTCCCACCTATATTCTTCTATTATGGAATCTAGTTATGTGATCATTGTACATCTATTATCTCTTAGTAATATAATGTTCTATTAACCCATTTTATGTTTTGGGTATTTCAAAAATAATTTAATTTCAATCCGAAGATTACTAAGGTCAGGTTTAAATTTCAAGGATGCAATTTAATTAAGGTGGGGATAACGTAACAACCTAAAATTCTAATGTACAACTTTGTATTCGATAAAGTGAATAATATTTATAACCAAGAAAGTAATGGAATATAATAAACAACAATTCTAATATATATTTACTATTTTTAAAATATTAAAAACATTGTATTGGTTTTACTTAAAGCAACATTGAGTTAGCTAGCATTGCATGCTAGAGTGACCTTCCTCCATAGCTTGAGTTACATACAATGTCGTGTTTCTCCAAATAACAGAGTATTAAAAAAATATTATTATTATATAACATATCCAAGAAGTAATTTTAAATATTATGAATATTAATAATTGACATATAAAAATTTATTCTTTATATAAATATAATATGAATTCATTTGTTACCAACTAATGAGAAATTAAAAAGAAAACCAAATGAGTATAAAAAATATTATTTTCCCAAACCAATTTTACCATAATATATTTATATGATAATAGATTTCAGGTGAAATAAATGTAATATATTTATATATCATATAGTCAATATAATACTTTTTATTTTATTCCAGTATAATTTCTAAGAATAATATCAGAACAAAGAAAATATTACACTTAGAAATCAATACTTTTATAAAGGCATTTTTTTGTCTTTTAATGGAGAACCCATTTCAAAAATAAAATTTCACACATTAATTGATTTAATATGTCTAATTAATCTTCATAATTGAAGGTGGAACATAAAAATTTGGTTAGATTTATTTTTTATATTTTACAAAAACACAACATTCTTTTATAAATAGTTAAAAATACGACATTTTAGTCCCGAACTGCTTTTTCATCTGATATATTTATTTATTTTTTTATATTGTTTTTAAATCATAATTACATTATATTTTTAACAATTAATTCAATTGAGTTTATTAAAATAAATTTCACTTTGAAATGAACTATAAAAACGTAGAAAATTTTAGGATGTTTTTACATTAAAAATACTCTTTGTTATCCAGTTTACGGGAAACATTTTAAATTAATTTAGTCCACTTATGTCATTGGAATTTTGATAAATAAATTCCATATTTATAACCAGAATAATTTCTAATTTCTAATAATTTAAACATAGTTTTTTAACAACTGGATCATTGAATGTAATTAAAATTATTTATAATTTCTATAGAAAATTTAAGCATAATAAAGGACTAAACCATTTTATTAAGGAACCAAATGGAATAAAAACCTATAAAATATCCATTATTTGAAAATATATCTTCCATAACCCATCCATTAATGATTTAGGTTGGTTTGGACTGAAATTGTTTAGGTAATAAAATGTGTACAAGTGTGTTGTTTCCAAAAATTCCAAGTGAGTCATTTCCCTTCCATATAAAAGGCTTCTTCACACTCTCATACGTCATAGGTTTGGAAAATATATCCCCAATTAGAATCTAAAAATACCTTGACTCTACCTTGAAACCTCCCAATATTAATAAACCCTCACAAGGAAGCCATTTTTTTATAAATCAATATTAATTATCCGATTAAGATTTAATGTCTTCTATTAGGATTTTTAAATTTATTTTCAATATCCACAACATAAAATCACATTATTTCATTATTATGTAAAAAGTAGTATCCTAAATATAATATTATGCTATCATGTATTGTTTTAGATCTACACTTACACACAAATCCATCAAATGGGTAGAGAACATATTGTTTCTGTGTACGGTGAACTACTGTCACACAAAATGATGATTGTTCAATTTTCATTTACACCCTATAATATTGGCCAATATGGTTGAAAATATGTTAATATATGTTTTTTTGATATTTTTAAATTCTTTATTCATATTTATTTTATATTTAGATCATTCTTTTATGATTTCCTTATTATGTAAACACGATAATTTCGTTTGATCAGTGTGGACTACTACCCTCTCAAAGTGATATGATTAGTTCAATACAAACAAAGAACAAATAATTGATGGTTTTAGAAAATAAATATGTAACATACATAACATATATATGATTCTGTAATTATAACATAAATATTAATAATTTCGTTTTAATTATATCAAATCAATAATGAAATGAAAGTTGTGGTTATGAGTACATACGACCTACCATATCAATGAATGGGGAAGTTCATTTATAATATCCAAATATAACTGACTACTATAGATACATATATAATAATATTATATGATAATTAATCAATGTTTTAAATTTTATAGATGATGAAACGATAATCTATTTAATGATAACAAAAAATAACAAGTTAAATCATACTCGAGAAAACTATGAAAATTAACATCTAAAGTTGTGAATTTTATGAAATAGTGTTCCAAAATATGAAATAAAATATCATATGGAATTAGTAATTGATAATAAATTTTTTTTTCTTGTTTCGGTATAAGTAATTAACAAATTTTTGACCCTTATATAGGAGTATAAATATTGGAAAACAAAAGGAAGGTCGAGTTAAGAGAAATTCGCCTCAATTCACATTCCATTGAGACATATTTGTTATTATGGAACAATTAACATTTATTTGGGGTATATACTATATTTTAATATAGAATATCATGAATATACTTATTCTCATGATATATTATGTTTCATTTAATTCATAATGAATTATGATTTAAATGTTTCAATATGGTATGGGACACATTGGAATGTTTAAATATTATTTTCCATAAGAATGCTTTAATTTCAAAAACCCTTCTTGTTACATATCCTTCACTAAGTTAAAATTGAGAAATACATATTATTTATTCAATATATAAATTTTATAATGAATGTTATTTATTTCATATATTAGCAATGCTTTGGACATGTACAACAGTAGTGGGGACTCGTTATAGATTCCCCTCGATGCATCAGGAGTCTAATGGGATGGAATAGTCGGCCAAATTAAATAGGTTTTGCCCAGTTTCTAAAAAGTTTTGTCAATGGTATTTATAGTTATAGTTCCATGTACCTAGTAAATATAGTGTCCAATAATTAACAATTTCCATGATTTAGAATCATTTATTATTTACCCATGAGATTTATGGTTGACATATCTATAGATACATTTATTTTTCATTATGCTATTATTTACCCATGCATTTTTTCATCAACATATATATCGATATATTTTTTTTCAATTTATTGACTTAGATAGAATGAGTTTTAGTTTCATAACATTCCATATATATATATATTTATCTAGTAATTTGATTGGAATGTGTTATTAGATATTTAAATTTTCATGTTAACATATTCATATTGATTCATTATTACTTATGCTTTAATTTCCATTACCGAGCATATGAGTTCACCATTATTATGTTTCTTTCTCTTGCTTAATTTTTTTTGATTAGCCTTTCAATGATGAATTTTATTTCATTTATTTATGTATATTGTTTGTAATATCTATTTCAAATATATTATGGGTATCGTGTATGTAATCTGGATTTCCATGACTGCTAACATGATTGGACAATTAAGATTTGATTATCATTAATCATGAAAATGTAATAAAGAAATGAGTTAGATTAGGACTTCTAGGGTCATTTCCTTACACTTATCCCTATTATAATGTAACTATGATCAACCAAAAAATTTATATATAAGGTATTAAAACACACCAAGGTGCATATATATGGGTGAAAAATAATCTCCTTTGGAATCTCGAATGATGATCCAAAAAATACATTGAAATATATGAATTCTCAGTGAATATTATCAACCATGATGATACCTGACTGGAAATAAAAAAAACTATTACATGAAACCATTGTCAATCCCTAGGTTCATAATTTCATTCAACTAGAAAATATTCCATTATGTGTATTTATTTTAATATATATATTTATATAACCCCATAAATATATTAATATGTATATAAACATGGATATACGTGATTAAAATGAAAAATAACATACATAATAGTAGTTGATCTTTTGGTCCATAATCAATATTGTTTGGCCATTGTTTTAAAAAGGAATTGATATGGATTAAATACCACTCATGTCATGTATAATTATATTGTTATATATGTACGTAAACCCAATAAATAATACATACTTTAATGAGAAACATAAATGCCTCAATGATAGATACGTTTGCATATGGGGATAAATTTCCTAGCCATGGGTTCACCCATAATCACCCTAAATCACTATATGAAATTAAGTCAGATAGCGATGGATAATAATAAATATATGTTATATATATAGACTTAATTCCATGCACTCATTGTAAATATAGAACAATTTTTGAGCCCTATGTCATAGTACATAGGTAATCATTACATGGAGAATCAGATAATCCTTAATGGTCTAACCCTTAGGTGATGTATAAGGAGAGTCGACCTGGTTGGCATCATTCCCACCCCTCAAGATCTATGATTAGTGAGGTCATAATCAACCCCATCACTATAGAGATATTAGTCATCCATGACTACATATCAAATAAATTCTAAGAATAACTATTTCCACTGTCATAATCTAGTAACATTTCCTAGAGAGTTTAATCATCCCCATAGCTTCAGAGAGCATAGTCATCAATGACTATAATTAATTTGGACAACAAGACCATATATCATAATCAAGGTATGAAATTTCGAAATATCATAATCCCATAGGGCTTAATAGATGGATCACATGATGTACCTATAGAAAGAACAATACAATATAGTAAAAATAAAAAGGCTTAAAAGATGGATCCTAAGAATTACCTCTAGGATTACCAATAAAATTATACATCAATCAAATTTCATAGAGGTATGATACATAAAAATACATTAAGAGATCCAAATTAATGAAAAGGATGGATACCAAGAAGTACGTCATGGCTTCCCAACAAGAGTCACATCACATCAATGACATCATTTACAACCTAGGTAAAACCTATAGTAATCATCAATATATAAGTAGTAAATATGTGAATGGATAAATATAAGAGTTAAGGTGGAAAAATTAATAAACAAACTACTAATTTCATATCCTTATAGGCATACATGTTCAGTACAGGTTCTAATTTGACACCTAATAACCTCTTTACCCAAACTCTACATACCAACTAGTAGATATTCCAACATTTGGATACCCAATTGGTCCCTCTTATCATAACATAAGACAAGAATCCTAACAGAGATCCCTAGTAGTGATGTTAAAAGAAGTAATCCATCATTGTACACTCTAATGGTTTGAAAATAGATAAATCCTACATTAGAGCCTTAGAATAGTACATATGAAGATGGGTTCTTCATGAGAACCTTAAAAATAGTCTATATATATAGGAATCATACAAAAGAGCCTCATAATGAACTAATATCACAACATACTAGGTCAGATTGTAACATATCTTAGGGGATATGTACTCAATATAATACATATGAAGGCATCTATAAATATATTTAACTCCTATACCATCTTATATAATTGGTCACACTCTCATGAGATAGATGGATATGAATTATAATGGAAGAACAACATCATTTTTTAAAATTCCAAAACCCCTCTATGGAGTCCTCAAATAACACCAAGGGTTTAACATCATGATATACCAGGAATGATACTCAAAATGTGATACTCATGTAAAAAATTCCATCTCTAAGCATAAATATAAGAAACGATAAAAAGTTTATAAAGGGGGAGGAAAATGTGTCTATACCTAGTATATGATGTGTACCCTCAAATTCCCTGAATAGAGTGCACTATAACTAGAAATGTTGTGTAAATACTTAATTATATGGTGTGTTGATCATGTATACAACATGTAACCTAAATGGGATACCTTTCTGTGTACCTCAAACAGCCCAACCATTTACTTTTCCTGATTGTGTAATTTAACATAGCATGTAACCCACAAGGGGTATGCATGTGTACCCTTAATGGCTATGTTCTCCTACATGGGTTATCTGGATGGGTACTCAGCTACATGGACAATACCATGTAATTGTAATTCATACCCCATATAATTGTTTTCCTTCTAAAAAGATATGAATCCTTAAGAAAGGATAACATTGATTGTGTGGTCAGGAAGTACACACAACGTGGATGAAATTTTTTATTGGGAAACCCCTCAAATCGACTAAAACCCTTGTTTTCCTCTAAAAAGGTATATATCACCCCACAAGGGGTCTAAATAATTCATATAAATACATTAAAACATTAAAATGGAAAATGTATGGAGATTTAGAGAAAATAAAATGTAGGAAAAATTTTACCGGAATCCGCCAATCCTTCTCCTATTTCCACAATCCAAGATTACAGTATGAAGATTCGACACCTCCTGATCTCTGTATCACCACTTCTCCTACCCTATTTCTATTTTTAAATTTATCTATCTATCTTTCCATCTCCATTTTTACCTCTATTTCATGATGGAGCAATCCAAGTAGGTCATTATTGATAATAGAGGGAAGTAAAACAGAGTAAAATAATTAAAAAAGGAAGAAAAAAAATAAAATAGAAAAAGGTGTCAAGGCCGGTCTAGATGCCTAACATAAGATTATGTCCTCTTAATAAAAACACCATATTACAGACACTACATTAGATATATAATATCAATATAACACTCCGTTAAAATCTTATGTGCATATGAACAAATGTGAATAAATTAAAATTTAAATAATTAAAAATTAAATTTTAAATATTGAATGAAAATTCTAACAGTTTTTCTTCGATACTCCTTTCATATTGTAAATAAAATTTCCTAGTACTAACAGAGTAGTTATAAATATTATCAGATATCATATTATATGGGTAAGTGAACATTTTATCTATTAGATGCATCTAACAGAAATAATTTAAAATTTCACACAACATTCTAGTCCAAAGAATATAGTTCCTTATAATAGAACACCACCATAAAAATTAGATTGATAATATGTCTCAAAATAGATCACTAATTTTTAAAAGTACATTTTTTTAAAATCACCATGAATATATTTAGAAAATTAGGACTATTTAGTGGAAATACTATAAATTGAAATAATACAGTTTAATTCCTTGAAAACCAGTATCCCCTAGAAAAAGGAGTACTGATCTAATGTTGGACAATGATATGAATATTATGGATATATTTCTTATAAAAAATGATGATTCCTATTAAAGGAATTTTATTCTTATGGAAGGTATAGAAAGAAATGATACTAATTCTATCATTATATTTAATTTCAACGAATGGTACAAGATCAAATAGGGATCCTTAGTGGTCAAGTGAGTGTTAATTATCAATGAAAGCAATATGTTACTATAACATTGAAAAATATTACCACTCAGTATAGAATTTTAAAAATGGAAAAGGTATAAGATTGGTTATTGGAAAGACAATACAAAATTTAGGTATGCATACCTATACTACAATGATAGTATTCCTTTGAATACAATGATATGTCTTATATTGCTAAATATACAAAGAATCAATTTTAGAGACCAATGAAATATAAGTAAGTTAGGAAATTATCCAATTAAATTTGGAAATATAAATTAGAGATTATAGTGACCCAGGATTAAAATACATATAAATTAAATAATATTTTAATAAATTTTACTATATTATAGGGACACAAACACGAGGACCATAATTGTTTAGTGTCTTTGGAAACACTAACATAAAAACATTTATCTTTATGTGATATATGTTATCCCCACAATGTTCTTCATAGGTAGATACATTTTCAAAAATGTCTTATGTAACACATATATTCGTAACCTTGGGAATCAAAACATTTGAATGGGTGATCTTAGAATCTCAGTAAGGTTGGTAAAGGGAGATATGTAATCCAAACATGAAAATAAGGGTATGAGAGCTTTAGAATAACACATGAAAACCGTACACTATATATAGAAGATCAAATACATATGTTAATGAAAAAATATTTGCATTTTATAAGGCCAAAATAATAAGATAATAATAGAAAATAATCCTTAATATAAAAACAATTACATAAGTCATGAAATTTTTCGCATATACATAATCATAGAAAACCACTTCTATTTTTAAAAAGTCTCATTGCCAAGGACATCAATGGGGAAAAAGTCCTTTACTATATAGATTTAGTCCTTGTTTAATTTATGTCTTCCTAAACATGGTTCACTCCCCATTCTATCCCAGTCCAACTATACCAGTTTCACTACTCATTACATATAGTTCTATCTAAATAAATATATAAATAATTAAGAAATGTAAAATAGGGAGATATGTGTCCCACAAAACTCATAATAAAAACATATTTTTATATCTTGTATGGTCATAAAAATTATCCATATCCAAACCCCTGAAATGAAATGTATAAAATATATATTTAATCATATCATAACATGTATAAAATTGATAGGTTTCACAATAATTTTTTCATATGATAGCCTGGTAAAATTACCGGGTTTCATAATCACATTTTCATTGTATAACTCGTGGATGAGAAACCAATTTATTAAACATTGTGAAATAAAAAATATAAACCACTTAAAGAATTAATATGAATGGTATAAACTGATTATGTATCCATTAAGCCATAGGTTTCTTCAACATGTGTCATAATAGTTGGAGAGTGACTTTGTTCAATAATTTAAAACAATTTATAAATAATATATCCTTTCCTATTCGGAAAAATCATTTTAAAACATTAGAAAATTAACACTTTTTTTGAAACTAAAATTTAATACATATAATGGATGATTCAAATAATTGATTGTGATCGATGTTGGAATATTATTTTCATATCGCGAATGTTAAAATGAATTTTTTTTCAAATTTTAAATAATATCAAATCACTTATTGTTTGTAAAAATATAAAAATATTACATTAATTTAATTTTTATGAAAATTAAAGCATGGTTTCAAATGACTTATTAAAATCACAATCGAGTAAAAAACATTTTGAAAACATTTTGTAAAACATGATTTTGGATGAAAATATTTGTCTTTCTGAAGAGATTATTCATATATGATTTTCCTAAAAATATATTCTATATAAATGTAAATAAAAAATATATAAAAATGATGATATTACATGAATATATAATGAATTATATAGGAGAAGAAAATTAATTATAATTCTTAATAGTTTGATCATTATATTTTAACATTGGAGAGATGATCATAAAAAATCCTAATAAATGATGAGAATGTAACATAAATTAATTACTATTTTGGTAACCTTGAATCATAAATCTAGTGAATAAATAATATAAAATAAAAAAATAATATACCATTATTATGAAAAAATTAAATATATTATATGTCAAATGTGATGTATATTCACCTCGTAAAATAATATAGGTGTATGAAATAACGTACGATAAAATGAAGGAAAACGGGGGAAAATACCTTATTGATTGAGTAAATTTTAGATCAAAAACTACATTTACTAATAAAATAAATAGAAACATAAGTTATCATGAAATGAGGTATATTTATTATATATCATACTATAGCTTTTTATATACCCAAAACAATAAAATTGTTGTGAATATTGAATCAGTCTCTCTGAAATAATATTGACAATATAAATCCTTTTAACCAAAGTCTTGACATCCATCACAGTCAATAAAAATTATTTTAAAAAAAGTTTTCTATAAATAATTTAGAGAACCATAGAAAAATACAACGTTCCTTATATTAATTTCTTATAAATTTTAATTACCCATTTATTTAAAATACCATGTTAATGTTATGTTGCCAGTTATAACCTCATTGTTTTTTATATATATTTTGACTTCTTATTTTTGGACCTCTAACATCAATCATGAATTCATCACCACCATAATGTAAATAATGATATATATATATCATATATTTTAAGAAAATATTTTTTTAGATAAATACATAAAATTTATTTATATGAAATGTAATGTATTGTTCATTGAGAGAGTAGTTCCTACATATACATGAACATTGTTGTTTGATATCTTATCATTTTGAAAGAAATAAAAGTAAATAATATATTATCATTCCAAAATCACCTTAATTTTATATATGTTAAGTTTTTGGTTTAAACCATTATTTATTACATTGTAAATAAATTATTAATGAGTAACTTTATTTCGAGATGTGGTAATCTGTCACACACAGGAACACTATTTTCTTATTCGCGCAAAATTGAAATCATGATAGTATGTGTTATATAAATATCACTTAATCAAAATAATAAAATTAATAAAATTAATATATTATATAAACATTATGTACATTATTATTCAAATCCTTTATAGGTGGTAATGGAAAAAACAAATAGAATTAGTTCCTGAGGCTTTAGTCTACTCAACAATTGAATCGTGATTTCAAAACTAATTTGATGGATGTGTGGGTGATTTTAGGTTGTATAAATAAAATAACAACATATCAGTATATAGAATAAAACAATTTTATTTTATAATCATTATATAACAATAATTTATGTTGTTTGAGGTAGAAATAAAACATAAACTTTTGTTGATGAGTATCACACGTTCATCAGGAATCATCCTTAGGGTTATAAAAAAAGAATTCTAGAGATATATTTATCACCAAAATATTAATTATATTATTAAGGTAGGGAATGTAATAATATATTTGGTATGGTATTATCCTAACTAATTGGTTTTTATTTTTTGATGATAGGAGGATATTTTGTGACCTTATATAAGGCAGGAGGCTGGTACACAAGTAATTATTTTAGAAGAGTGAAATACACTCACATTGGATTCATGTCTCCAGTACCCAATAATATTACATTATAGATACTAATTAATATGTGGAATAAATATTTCTTCAAAAAATTATTTAGGCTAGTTTTAGAGAATTTTTATATCTTATATTCTATGATTACCCACAATGTAATCTTGTTTTACCCTAATTAATATAATTATTTATAATATTCATCACTAATAACATAGGTATAAAATATTTTTAACCTTGATAGAGATTTTTAATTATATTTACTTCAATAATGGATTCCATTTTTCCAAAATTCCAATCATGTATTTTGAAAAAATTAATTTAAAATTAATCCCACAGACATCACGGGGATGTGGGTTTCAAAAGAAAAAAATGATCAAAATTTTAAAAATATTTTGAATTCAGTTTTAATTTTAATTTAATTTAAATTTACTAAATTAAAATAATATATGTATCATTGAAATAATTACAATTTAGATAAATATTAAAATATAATTTTGAATTATAATTAAATTACATGAAAAGGATGTTTTTAATTAAAATTATGTATTTTTCAATATTCATTAAAAAATTTAAGCAGTTCATAATATCTTAATGAAATACCTTAAGATAATTTTGTCAATAATAATTAAATAATTATGTTTATTTTATTAATTTAATTATCCAAAAGTTTAAAAAAATAAATTGTATTATTTTTTTCAAGTGAAATAAAATGAATTTATTTTAAAAGATTTTATTTTCAAACATATAAACACCTTAAAGAAAATTATGTTTTTACAATCAATTGGATACATATATGTAATTAGAGTATAACTATTATTGAAAAATTAAATATTAATATTCATATCAAAAGGATTATTTTCATGGTTATAATTGTTAGATTAATATTATATCATGGTTTTGTTAAAACAAAATGGTACATGTAACACAAGCTAGTACAATTTTTCAAATATAAGAATATTAACATGGTGTAGTGTATAAAAAAGCGTAAAACGGCGTATCACGTAAAAGAATCCATAAAAGTAATATAATTTTTTTAGAAAAATTTATTTATAAAAGCTCATTGTGTTACATTCTCCCTTCTTAAAATGGATTTCCCTTAAAATTCATCACCATGATAAAAAAAATAAGGGTACTTCTACCTCATCATATCCCTAAGTTCCCATATAGAAACATGCAAATTGTGGGTTAAAAAAATGAATATCTAATAGTCCATGTTTCATAGACTATTCTTATAATTATATGAAATCTCCACCATCATTTCAAAAAAATAAATATATTTATGTACTGTTATTCCCTATGAGTGTAGTATATACAGAGGGTCAGGTACGTACATCTATAATAGAGATACATGGAAGAAATCGTGGGCTTCTGAGAGGTTTATTGAAATTTCAATATTATATGCTACCATCCCAATTTGATATTTCAATTAAAAGTGAATTATATACCTCATGATTATTTTCCCAATTTCCACAAATATCATAATTTTTTCCATGGGTTAATCCCAAGAAACACATTATCACTGAATTAAAATTACTAATCATATTAGTGATTACTAGAATCGCTTTTCAATTGACTCTAATATTCCTTGATATGTTACGTTATAACCATAAACTTCTCTACAATTTATTCAAGTATCTCTCTTAATAGTAGCATTATTTCTCCAACATCATCTCTTACATTGGATCGAAAATATTTTTTCTATAATAGGATTCATAAGGATCCATTTTAAATATTTAGATAATTGTATCATTGAAGAAAAACTCAACTATACGAATGTTGTGATCCCAAAAACATTTTAAATTCATTAAATAAGATCACAACATATCCACTAGGGTTTTAATTGTTCTTTCATATTGACTGTATGTATGACGATGATACAATGTTCTATAACAGAGCTCTATATCAAGATAATTTAGAAAACATCACCATAAAAAATAATTAAACCTCATATACCTATCTGATTCTATGGAATGTGGTACTCTATGAAACCTTAAATCTTTCATAACATTTATCCACACAATAAATTATTTAGATAAGTATTCTTGGATTGAAATAATGTGTGAAAATTATGTTAGGAGATCAGCTAAAAACTAGAAATAATTATTACCATTAGACATATTTGGGAGTCCAACATCAAAATATGTAGTCATATTTTCATGTTTCCATTTATAATGGGTAATGGATGCAATATCCACGTAGAATTGTGTCCTTCTTTCTTATCCTTCTGACATATCAAGAATCAAGATAAAAATTATATGATATATATCCCTTTATTTCAATCCACCAACAATATTTATTCAAGTCTCTAAATATTATTTTACTTCCTGGATGAATATTGAATGAATAACTATGTGATTCTTCTAACTACATTTTCTTCAAATGTAATATGGATAGAACACATTCACAATTCATAATCATTTCTATTCCATCATTATTGAACATTTTTTTCATGAAATGTAAAATTTATTAAGATTTAAATATGATTTTATAGTCTAGGGAATAACCTATGGAATCTCTCAAGGAGCATTTGTACGTTTATAGTCTGTGTTTTTATGAGAAAAGAATCAAAATTGGTGGTTGTATTAAAATCAATTTTTAAAACAACGTGACATACTTAAAGTGTTTAATATTTGAAAAATAAAAGTGTTGTTAAGAATTATAAGAGAATGTGGTCATTTTGTGTTCACTACACATCTTGGATAGCTCATTTTTCAGAAATATTCACCTGGTTTAGTACAATTATTTGTTTGAGGGTTATCATGATTACAACTTCTCTCTTTCCCCTTACAAAATGCACAAAGAACCACCCATTGACACAACAATAGTATTTTATTATTTTTGATCTAAAACATAGAAAAAATGTCTACCAATGTGCTGTAAAACTTTATTCATTTGTTAGAGAAAAAGGATGCTTGTGTTGTCTAATCTAAAGAACCCAACATTCCTACATGAAATCTCAACCAAATCAGTGTATAAATGAAAAGTGATTCACATAGTTTAACCCAAGAAAATAATTCAAAGGAAATTGGTATTGAGATAAAAAAATGAAATATCTAACAATAAATTTTCAAAAAATTGTAGACGGAAATGTGTCAGAACTAACTCCCATGCATGCATAGCTCAATTGAAATGATTGCCTTGTGTTTATCCCTCCATCAAGGGCAGGATGAGTCTCTGGTGGATCATTGAAATCATCCTTGATCCCATATATGGGGATAGGGGCCTTCATAACATCTTGGGTGAAGAAATCAATTATTTTAGTCTCTAAATGGGAAGATCATTTCTTCCTAGTCAAACATGAAAATGGAATTCCCAAAGTATCATTTAATTTGAAATTTGGATGGTGGTTTGAGCCCACTGATTTAGAGAAACAAAATGGACCACAATTTTCAACCTCCAAAATATCTTATATAGATTTTAATAAAAATAAAAAAAAATTATCCCCACCTCCTAAATATCTCCACTAAATGTTTTCACCATTTGGATAACTACAGATTGAGATATTAATAGAAGACAACACACCACTTTTGACCTTATTCGGATTTGGGGGATTGGAGAATCCATTCTGGATATTCCACCGTATTGCCAAATGGGGTTTGGGTAACGTCAATAAAGTTATAGAAAATTTCATTTTGGACCATTACACAAAATATCAACCCATTGGGACGTATTTTTTAGTATCACTGGGTGTTTGTGTCCACCAGTGTTCTTTGATCTGACACAGTTTGGACCATTTTTCTTAACCTTTATCATTTTCCCTCCAAACCACCTCCACATACAAAGAAATTATCAAAAAGATAACATCTCCATTTTTAATAGTGATAGTCAAAAAAATAAAATAATCAAACATTTTGTGAAATTTGTTATTATTTTTATAATTTTCAAATCAAAACTAATTTAGCATAGTGGTGTAAGGGTGAAAATTAAATAGTGAATCGTGTTGCGATCATACCTCCACACCTAAAAATTTTTAGTCATGGTAAAAGACACAATTAAAAAAATTATGCATGGATATACTCTCAAATTTAGGATGATTTATGTTTTAATGAAAATTTATTTCCTTTTAGAAATGTTATCAAAGAAAAAATCACACTGAGGAGTTATTATTAGTTATCATGGAAAAGATGTTTCAAAAAAAATTAGAATGAAATTATATTAGATGCATGATACCAATAAAATAAATTATTCAAATTTTGATCATGACAATAATTCTATAAGTGTGTGTGAAAACCATTTCATGATATTCTTTCTACTTTATATCAAGTAAATATAGGATATATTTTTTAAAAAAAATGCATGCATAATCCTTTACACCAAAACATCCCTATATCCATTGCAATCTAATTTCAAAACACAATCACTTAGGTAGTCTTGAAGAAAAAACATAAACTCTAAACCAAGATATCCCAATATATTTTACATTTGATAAACCCTCTCAATGTTTATTTGTTTGGTTTTTGTTTTTTTCCAGTATTTGTTTATGACGGAGTACAATAGTCAGATAATAGGTATACCCACATAGGTCAATCTGGTATAGTAATTTAATAGATCAGATAAGAAATGAACATATGGATAAATCAGTTTCAAAAGTAGGAAAACATTAACCTAACTAATATTTACCTTCTATTATGTAATATATTTCCACACATAATGGATGGGTACAATGATGTGTGATGAAATTATGTCGCACAATTTTCCTTTAAACTATGAACACATAGGGTTCCATTATTCACAATGGTTTTAAAATTATATAACCATTAATATAATTTAATAATTAAAAATTTCACGAGAATGTCAGACCACTATATTGAATTTATTTTTAAATGCACATTTCATAAGATTTTTTTAATCTTAAGACTATATGAATTATGAAAATTCATCATACAGTTTCAATAATATCATTGTTTAAGATGGAATTATTTTCCATGGTAATGTTGCATAAAAAATTAACATTCTATTAGATATGTATTGGGGGGAAGTAAAATATACTATTTAAGATGCTAAAAAGTGAAAAGGAAGAAAGATGACGAAAATTCCTGACTAACCCTGGAATATACACATCCTCCCACACCTAGAGTATGCAGTTTCTTCACTATAATAAATTTAAATGTGAGAAGGAAGGAAAAATCTGTGTGAGTGTTTCTGGTAGAATGAATTTGGACATGGATTTTTTGCATCGGGGACTCTAGAAGGGATTCATGGAAGTGCTTAAGTCATTTCCTAAAGAATGTAATGGTTTTTTTGTTTTCTTTATTTTGAACCAAAACAGTACTACATGGATAAACATTAGAAATAGTGTATGATCCATAACAGTTGGAATGAAGCATACAAAGATTCAACATCATCCATGCATTTTAAAATGAGGAACTTCTGACTAATGTGGAATTGAAAATGAAGGATTAGATGTTCATGGGAATCCTTTTTTCAGTCTTTATAAATCTTGGTGTTATCATATCAATCTCTATGCATTCCCTCAATCTCTTGAATATGAGTCTTCCATGGTTCACCTTTACTTAAATGATTTGAACCGCATTGTTCAATGGCCTAGTAGGCTTAGTGCACTTGCTCAATAGGGAGGCGGAAACTCGTTCCAAACAATAGTTGATATGGTGACATTCTAATGGGAGTTTTGAAATAAGTATGGTCATCCCATAATGAATCAACAAGTATAAGACTCCCATATTTTCTATTATGTTGAAAAAAAATTCATGAATCTGTTTGACCTTTCTATTTGAAACCTCAGAATCACCATTGGTCTATGGGTGATATACAAGAGACAATTGACACACAACCCCATACCTACGCAATAGTGATTAAATTATTTAGTTGTAGAAATGAGAAGCCTGTTCACTAATTATGTACCAAGGTAATCAAAACCTATAGAAATAGTGGGTTCTAAAAAATTACACAATAGTCTCCTAATCATCAGCCCTTGTGGTGTGCACGTCGACCCATTTTGAAAAATAATCTACTTCCATAAGAATGTACATATTCCTAAATAATGGGGTGGATGTTCCCATTAATTGAGTTTCCCAATCATAGAATATGTTATGGTAGAGAAAGGGTTGATATGAAATCAAGGAAAATTTTAAAATAAATCATGGGAATCCAGAAATCGTGATGGCCAAACGAGATGAGAATCAAGGACCATGCAAGAAGTCCATTAGGGACCAAAATGGCCCCCATAGGAAAGAGTGTGGTTGAACCAAACGAAAAATAGAAACTTGGAATTGTGGGAAATATTTCTAAATACTTCATCATTACATGTTCTCCAATGATATGGATCATCTAAATTTACCAATGGGACTCATGTTTTAGTTTGTCAACTTGATTTTTGTTAAAATTAGTGATAATTCTAGATGTTTTGAAATAATTTTTAATTTCAACATACTAAGGAATAACATATTGTACTCGGCATAGTTTCATATCATAAAACATGACATTTATATAAATACAGTATGATGAGTAAATGTTTGATGATGGGAGGATCCTAATGTTATGTCGGGTTTGTTGGAATTGGAAATTATTATGGGGTACTCTCTATGAGCATTGTTTTTTAGGAAGGGATACGGTGAAATATGGGAAGCGTCTGATGTCCATGGCACATAGATCTTGTTCTTAACAAGTTGCATGGTCTCTCACCATGATTTTCTTATTTCATCCACTAGGTGGATCATTGGGAAAAGATATGTCATCTTTTGGAAGGTCAACTAGGTGAGCAAGATACATGAATTTTGAGGTTTCCCTTATCCAGATATTTTATTTTAAGAAGATGAGTGTGCAACCTTATTTCATTCAGTCATTCATTAACACAGATCATGTGAGTGTTTGATGGTATTGTCATGAATGAAGAACCATACTGATGTTTCATCATATGATCTACCTCGGGTATGGTTTTGAATCGGGATTACAAGAGGTTTCTCCATGAAGTGAATCCTCGTGATGAATTGACATCAAATTAATGGTGTATTGAGATTCCTATAAAATGGAATTTCCACATTTGGCATACCAGGAACCGGTTTCTTCTGACCAAAGAGCATATACAATGGAATAGAATACCATTGGCATCTCACTGATTCTATTGTGAGAATATATGGGGCATATATACTCATCCGCTATTTTTTAATAGCATTCATGCATCTTATCTCTATTCATTATTATCTCAACATCCCTTCATCAATAAGGATTAGTCAATTCGTGGATTCATGGCCTCTTGGTTTCATGGTGTCGAGAGTAGGGTAATGAGATGTAATGTTTGATCAGTGATACTTTCATTAATCTACAAGACCTTATTGGAGGGATGCAACCAATAATGGATGGGATATATATGTTTTATTTTGTTTATTCAGATGAGCTTACAATATCTAATCATCATGTTGAGAACACTGTTAAATTGATGAATTTTTTTTTATGATGTTTAATTTTATCAATAGTCCTTGAATGCCTAAAAAGATAAAGGGTCCTTCGAAAATGTAAATTCCTCCCCTCAGAGGTTTGAAACTGACTGTGGATGGGTAATTTATGGCAGTGATGATGAGAGGTGGTGAATTTCTTAGAGACACAAAGACATCAGTTATTATGGGTTTTAGAGGATTATATTAACCTAGAAATTAATTGGCTATGGAGGTGAGACTCTTCTATTAGGTATGATGTTTTGTAGGAGGTATGGTTTCCCGTCGGTGGAGGTTGAGTAAGATTATGTTATTCTGGTGGGGGTTATTTATTGGTGTCATACAGTGCCATGGTCTTTGAACTACTGTATTTTAATATTCATGGTGGAGACTATCCATGTGTAGATTGTTCACCATTATCAGTGGGATGTTAATTTTTTGGATCACTCACTCACTTTTATGGGTATTCTAGAAGAGGATCCTGTTATTTATGATAGATTGGTTTCACTTATTTTATAGTGTAAGGATTTTATTCAAGGGGTTTTTCTTGTTTTGTATCACTTCCAACCCCCTTGAGGGTTCCCTATGTTACTGTTACTTATTTACAGTAATATTTTATAAGAAAAATTAATTTTCAGTAAGTAATTTCAAATTTAAATTGATGAAGTCAGAGTATCTAATGAATGAGACATGGTTAGGCATTCAGATTCATGAGGAGATACAAGATGCCTTCATGGTACGAGAATAGAATGAATTTAGTCCGTAAAAGGTATGGCGAAAATTTATTCAATGGAAACATAATGGGATAATATTAATTTTTAGTTGTGGTGTAGTTTTTTTGGGTGGGGTCCACTGTAATTGAGGCATGGGAAATGACATCTGGGGCTTGGTTTACCCTTTTTGATAAGACTTCCCAAACTGCATAGTTAGAGGCATCACAAATGAGCTCCAATGGTAAATCTCATCAAGTTGGTTGGATTATTAATGTTTATGTGAGACTACATTTCTATTTATTAAATGCATCCTCATATTATTTATAAAAAAAATACTATTTTGTTTTGGATAAATCGGGAGAGGGGATTATAATCTAACTAAATACATGAATGAAATGATGGTAAAATCTAAAATGACCAAGGAAATACTGCACATCCCATTATTTTTTTTGGAATGGTATGGAATAAAAAACATCCATTTTTTATTTATCAACTTGGATATCTTCCCTAGAAATGACATGTCCTAATACTATACCTTGTCAAAATAATTAATGGAATTTACGGTAATATATAATAGGATTATTTTCAATAAAGTGACGTAGGAAATACACTAAACTACTAAAACATTAATAAATAGAGGATCCGTACATATTGAAATCATCCATGAATAGATCCATGAAACTATATTAGTAATACGAAATATACTAATTATGCATCACTAGAAAGTACCCCAAGCATTGCATAGACCAAATGGAATCCTTCTATATAAAAATTTTCTAATGGGACAAGTGATGGTTTTCTTTTCCTCATCCTCTAGGGAAATAAGTATATGAATTTATTTAAAATACCCATCATGAAACTAATAATATGACTTCCCTTATAGCCTCTCTAACATTTGGTCAATGAATAAAAATGGGAAATGGTTTTTTTAGTGTGTTGGTTTATTCAGTGATAGTCTATACAGACACGCCAACTATTTTGAACACGAGATGAAATTGGTCCATTATTTTCATTTTTAATTATAGTTAAACAAGCTTTCTTAGAAACTACATGAACTGGAATGACCCATTTTCTATAAGATACATTGTAAATAAGTCCTGGAGACAATAATTTGGTTACCTTCTTTTTAAGAATATCTAAATCAGTTTATTTCGATCATTGTTGTACTTGCCTCACTAGTTTATCCTAATCATTTTAAAATATATGATGTGTGAAAATTGATCAGCTTATGCCAAGAATGAATGTATGTTTCCATACCAATGATTTTTTACACTCCCTCAAATATTCAATCAGTCACAATTCATGCTCCTGAGGGAGTTAACATGTAATGATGACTGGAATCTTCTTTCAACTCTCACTAGAGGAATATTTTTAGTTTGCATGGATTTGTTTAGTTCCCATTCTAGTGTCATTTAGATTTATGGGAGTGTTTGTGAAATTGAAAGGTCATTAATCTCTTATAAATACTCAATGGTAACATCCTCATATTATGAATGATCATTTACAATATTTGTGTATCATCAATGGTCATGGGATCCTTATTCTTCAATAAATAATAAATTTACAATCATGCATTACATTTTTCTAGATCAGTAAAACATTCTATGACTTTTTTATTTCATAGCATTTAATTCATTGATAAAAAATCAGAATGGGGATAAAGTTAATTAAAATATGTTTTTTTCATGTAAAGAGAGTACATATATAGAGTTAATAGAGTGAGATGAATGTTCATCTGAGGGATTCTTCATGGAATCAAGGATATTGAAATGGAAAATGTCACTGCCAAAAAACATAGATAATAGACTATTTTGGATATTAATATTTATTTTTGGAATTTTTTAGGAATATTCTCTCCAATATAATCAGGTCATGTCCACAGTTCATATCATCATCTATTTTAGGGAGATAAAAAACATTAGGAAAAATTAATATTCTCACCCTCAAAATAATATCCTCTAACAAATTAGAATGGTGTGTTGTACTCTAATTTTTGAATCGCCTAATAATTATAGTGAGATTCATCTTCCCGACCTGTAGTGATGAGTAAATAGAGAGAGGAATCACAATTATGGAATCTCTTATGTCTAGAATAGAGTTGGAAATGGAATACTCCACTATGATGGATGGAATTGAGAATGTACGTGGATCATTACATTTGCTGGGGAGTGATGGATTTATTGATTTATCGATTTTCCTTCACAATATCACCTTCTCATCTCCTCGAAGTCTCTTTTAGTGTGTACACAGATCATTCTGAAACATGGGGTATCTCAGAATTTTCATCATGGCATCGATAAAGGGGATATTAACATGATCTTTTTTGAAAAATAAGAAAAAATATTTATTGTGTTTAGTTTCTTTTTATTTTCATTATTGGGTGGAGCTTTGGGTAAATATAAGTGGAATGGATGGTCTATGTGGAGCATCAACATACACGGTCTTTCCATTCTAAGGGATTCCCTTAGGACATGATTTTTCAATATTGAGTTTAATTTCAATAGCTGGGATGGTGTTTTATTCAAGAGGGGATGAATCTAAAGGATGGTCCATTTTGATTTTATATTGTGCTCCACTCATAAGGGTGATGGAACTTTAATATCCATTATCCAAGAGTTAACTAGTGGGTGAGAGGGTAGTTTACCTGACCAATCATCATCATCATCATCATGTAAATTTTTATGAAAAAAAGGGAGGGAACATAGGACCAGCGAATGACACAGCATTCCCAAGGAAGAAAATCTGAAAGAGGCCAACAATAATAGGGACTCATGAAATCACATATATTTAGGTTGACCCTCTCAGTCTTTAGTCTTCTCATATTATGTAGACATAAATTTATCTGGCCATTGACATCAAGTGCATCCAAGTAGTCCAAAACATTGTTCCCCTCCCATAGTGTGTGGACCACATTGGTGATGTTATTTAAAATTTAGGGGCCTTTAAAAATGGAATAAGATATCACCTAAAGGGTGTCCCAAATTTTTTTCAGGGAATTATGCACCACTGGAAAATTACATTCGACCACTGTGATGTCGTACCCCCTCTCACTGCACAATCGATCGCCCATTAGTAGATCTATAAACTAAGCATGAAGAGGATAAACCTACCCTATAATGATAGAAAATGTTGGATTACTAACCCATTTGTGTCTTAGACCCCCCCTAAAGATTACCCATGGTACAAGACCTCTTCGTGTTATGTTTCGCCCTTAGGGGAGGGTTCAAATAGATCCAGTTTATACCTGAACTGCCACTATCTATTTAAGCACCCTATGACATTGTATTAAAATATTAAAGATTAGGTGCATATATCCATTTTTCATGATCCTAGACAATTCATTCTGGAGATACATTTTTGAAGAATGATGGAAATTACCAAATAAATCATCCCCTCATTTCTCTTCTTTTTCCTCACCTTCTAGAGACTCCAGCATCTAGTATAAAACAACATTATTTGTGCTACTCTCTCCAAAACCCTATCTCTTAAGCCATGGTACCAATGAACCTAGAAAAGTTTGATCATCATATCTCGATGTGGAAAAGTTAGTGAAGTCTCTAATGAAATACCACACTTCAGGCACCCACTCTCTATTAAGTTAAAAGTGACCCAACCACTTTACCCTATGAACCTTATAGAACATGCACCAAGAATCCATGTTGATACCACAATGCATAATAATGTCATCCTTAGGATGGACCTTATTTATAATTCCCTAGTTTAGGATTTTATACATCATGGGAATGATCCTATCGCAAAGGATTTAATTCCACATATCCATTGGAGCCAGCTCGTTGGAGAGTCCGAATAATTTCTTTCAATGTTAAGAGTCTTGAAAGAGAGGGGGTGATAGCAAACTTATCAGGTTCCCTGTTCAACCTGATAAGTTCACACTAGTCTAGTTGGTCCCCGTCGAGGACCACTCTAATAAAATATATGTGGAGTATAGATTCCCTAATGAGATATCAAGGGCAAGGAAACTAGAAAAGTCAAGGACAACACCACCATAATTCTAATGCCAGAAGAATATGTTTCCTTTTTCTGACAAGCCAATGAGAATGGGGTTTAGGGGATGTCACCAGGGGCGAGTAGAAACTCAATAAGAAAAACAGGGCCATCCAGAGATGAAAAATTCTCAGGAAAATGGTTGTACACGGTAATCCCCCTTAAAGTACGCTATTCCAGATCCTCAGATGAGTTTTTTATGCAAGTAGAGGATTGTATCCTCAAGACAACTATAACGCCCAGACCCCAGCTACCCAGAGTCGGTGCATTACTTCGTAACATTGGCATGATCACAAAAGATCAAGTCTCGAAAGACCGATTAGTTTAGTAGCCTTGGAAACACTAGATACATTCATAAACAATACATTACATCACAAAAATGAAAACTACAATGACATGGTCTCCCTAGTCCACACTCATATCCTCACTGACTATTCTTACAAGTCAGTCATAATACACTTCTTCACATCCTGGGAAAAATAAAACATTGAAAGGGGTGAGCTCAAATGCTCCGTAAGGATAACAATATAGCGGAAACTTTCATAAGAAAACCTAGGCATTTAAGGCAATGTATAACTAAAACAAAAGCCTTATTGAACTTGAACTTCAGCATAATATGGCAAAAGTAAAATGATATATTGTCATTCACTTCTTCACATTGATATTCTACTGGTAGAATAATCACATGCAATATCAATAACCACTTTCATAATGAGGGAATGTATAATGCCAGACATTCTGAAACATTTTGTCAAGGCCTCGGCCAAGACATCTAAAATGATTAAGGCCTCGGCCAAAACCATAAATCAAATTGGGAAAGGGCCTCAGCCAATTCCACGTCTAGTTGTCTCATGAGACCTACCGATGCATCGAGGAGCTATAGCGGGCTACACCCGTCTCTTATTAAGTCCAATACATTCTCATATGAATAGGTTTAAACATATAATAAACCATAACATAATCGTATCACATAAAACATGAATAAAGGAAACATAACATTTCCACATTTCAATCACAAGATATCAATACAACACATTGATATAATAAAAACGCTTTCAAAACCATTTTCAATACCAAAATAAAAGAAAGTTAAAACTTTGTATTTATTTTTCATTAAAAAAATGATGGCTTGTAGTGGAAGCCGAAACTCAAATAATGGTCACGGCGGCGGAGAAGTTGTTGTCGCCGCATAAGTACGGAAAGAAAAACATTCCCTTTTGTCATTTAGAAAAACACTTCGTATAAAAATATTCCATTTGAATAAACGTAAAAGTCAAAGGGGTTTATACACCGTATAAAAGAAAGTTGTGTACAAAACCAAATATGCCTCAATGAAAGGGGATTGAGACGAAGTCCTTAAAAAGATCATTTTTTTAAAATAAAGTACATCTATAATGTGTATTCACTATAAGTACACATAAATAATGTAAAAATACAATATAGGACAAAATAATATCATGACATAATTTAAAAGTAGGAGATTAACCCAAAGAATAGAAATTGGGTTAAGAAGTTCCCTTACCCCGTACCTGACTTGACTCAACCGTTCTTTAACCTCCTGAATAAAAAACTAGAGTTAATATATACCTTATTAAGAACCATTTTCAATTTCATTATCCTTATTATATCACTTATTACAATGATATGAACATTATGTAATTATTTAAGTTAATAATGGTCGTTTTGTCGATCTTTGGTACTTGAGTTAACAATAACCTTCTTATAATTACAAGTTGTTTATGTGGTAGAATATCCATTATCTCCAGAATTATATTCATGATTTATATGTCATATATATATTATATATCCAGTATATACATTCATTTATAATATTACGTAACATTTAGAGGTAAGAAATGAAATGCACCGTTCATGGAGACGGTAAGCCGTACGTACGCATGAACGCTACTTTCATTTCAATTTCATATTTAATGGAACGAAATCATAATTATATAAATGTATAATATAATTCCAGTATAATATATTGTATAATACCATTTACTCCATCCTTTATACATCCCACATGTGGCATTAACGATTCAAATCACTTTGAGGGGGCGGTATTCCGCACTTCCTAAAATGAAATTATCGCGTTTTACCCATAATGGAAATCATAAAGTATGCCATAAATGAGAAATACAGAACCATAAGTAAAACATAAACATATTATATATCATATATAAAAATAGTTACATCTTAATGGCCACCTTTGAAGGTGTTATATGAGTGTTGAACAATCATCGTTTCGTGAGCCAGAAATTCGCCATCCACAGAAACCGTATGTTCTTTAACCATTAGATGTAGGTGTGTGTAAGTGTAGCTCTAATACTTATTATAAAAACATCCTAGTATATTGAGGATACTGGTGTTGTTACAAAATAAATTAATAAAAAGATTTTAGGGGGTTGGAGAAGAAAAATAAAACAAAACAACATTAGAGAAGACATTACCTCAAAATCGGGTAACTCTTTTTGATTTGAGCCAAAGGCTTCCTTGGGAAGATTTCTACCCAAAGTGAGGCTTCTAGGAGTAATAGGGGGAAGTTGGGAGAGTATTTGGGCAGAGGTTGGCCGACCCAAATGGCTTGAAAGTGAAAATGAGGTGGGAGAGGTGGGGGCCTTTTATAAGTGGAGATGAGGGGCACTCTTGGAAAGTAAAGAAAAGTCACTTTATTATAAAATGAGTTTCGGATTTTAGAGGTCCCACACTTATATAATTCTAGGATAAGATGATAAGGGTTATAAAGCTACTCATCCAATAGGTTTTTGACAAGTTTACGCTTTGGATTTTATATTATCTTTCCATTTTATTTAAATCGTTAAATAATGAGGTCATCGCTGCATCATCATGATGTCATAAATAATTTAATTTATTTAATATCTAAAAATTATAAATAAAACTACTATGATGTAGGAAATATTTTTATCTTTCTAATGAATATTTATAATCAAAATTTGGACTTGTGTAACCCCACTTAAAAACAGTTTTAGTAAAACAACTCATGTTTGTGTCAATTTAATTTTAACATTAAATAAATATATATTAATGTCATTTTCCAACCAAAGTGGCTCCATGGGGTCCCCAAGTTGACCCATGGGTTTTCTTGGTCGGCCATGACTCATCCAATATGAGTAGGACAAGTGTCAAGCTCATATCATATTATTAAAACATTGTTTTTTACCTTAAACTACACTAATTACCTCTAATCGCGATTAAGAACTTCAAGTTACTATTCACCAAAAAATTATTTTAATCTCATTGAACCACATTTTACTTCTTAATGACAACCATGTATTTTGGATTTTTGAAAATCAATTCACAGAAGTGGTAATATTTTATTTAAACGAAAAATCAGTTATTTAACTACCACTTAGTGGTTTCACTATTCATCAAAAATTGATGTTTTTCAGAACAATGCCAAAATTTCACCCTAAGATATAATTGATATTCAGAATTCAAAAATGATGTCTATTTTACAAAATTCCAAACGAATAAGTTGAATTAATTAATTTTATAATTAATTCCTGCTATCACAACAAATAGTGTGTTTTTAAGAAACAATTTATATCAAAAGATTGACAATTGTTTATGTCCAATTTCAATGTTAAATTAATTCTAAGGACCACCATTGGATAAAATGGTAAAAATATATTCTAATTATACTTTAAAACCACTAAATAGTATAATTTCTCACCATAAATTATTTTTATTAAAAAATTTGTTTTAAGAATTTTCACTATTCATAAAAAAATTGGAAGTTCTCAGAAAGTTACAAAAAATTCAACTTAGGATAATTTTGATATTACGAATACAAAAATGAAGTCCATTTTGAAATATAAAATTTATATAATTTTAAAAAGTGGTTATTACTATTCAAAACGGCTACTTTGATTAGTCACGGTGTTTTAGAACTCGAAGTTGCGTACAATGCAAGCTATTGCATTATTGAATGAGAAGCGTATCGTGGAAGCTCGGGGTGTTACATTCTCCCCTCCTTCAATAAATTGTGTCCTCTAAATTTAAAATTTTTCTTTGAAAATAAAAGGTTGAAAAGAGAAAATACCTTTGAGGAAAACCCGCATCAGAAATAAGGTTAATAAATATATAACATTAAAAGAAAGCAAGATAAGTACAAAGGTCACCCGATATAGCCCATTCTAGGATTATATGAAAATATGGATATGGAGGAGAAACAAACCATCAAGGTCTGATGGAGAGTTATAGAAAACAGGATTAGGAGAAAGTTTAACCACAAGAAAATCACAAACTTGTGATTGGTTAAACGGTCATTGAATCCCCAGTTGGAAAAGATAACCGACAACATTTTTGTTTTAAGTTACCTTTTATAATGTTGAGGAATTTATTTAGAAGATTTACTAAGAACGTAAGGGAATATACATACTTGTTATGTATACTTTCATTCGTTAATAAATTTTTACCACAAACCCAACTTTTACTCCAAATGGTAACGGAACTCAAAAAAATTCTATTTATCCTAATTGTATAAGGTTCCAAATGTTAACACATACCATTTATATTAGTAAAATTATTTTGTAATAACCAGGGACTTCCTGTAGGCTAGTGGTAGGAAATAAAGGCTTGTCTCACTATGGTTGTGGGTTCGATTCCTGCAGCTTTGTCCGACGCGACGGGTTATGCCACACCCTGCAGGTTGTCCTTTTCCTAAAACTATAGTATTATAATATTCCAAAAATAATCTTCAGAAATTCTTTAAACTTAAACAATACTATCCAAAGATCAACTTAATCCAATCCAACCTTTATAGTTATCCAAAATACCTCCATCCACACTTTCTCTAAAAGGTCTCTAAATTTCAAAATCAATTGTAACCTCAGATTCCCCAAACAAAGTAATGTTTTTCTTATTGTCACATACTAAAATATGATTACCTTAATCATATTAAATCCTTAATGAAAACAACATGTACTGCAGTACAATCCTTATATATATCACATTATTCTTATAACCATAATCTAGTTCTTGAGTCCAAAAAACAAAAATACAATAATTATTCCGCTTCAACTGTAGTCACAGCATAAGATTGGCCTTGATCCCTTGGCCTTTTTTGAGGTAATTTTCCCTGATGATTAGGATATTCATTTGCATAATGACCCATGTCCCTACAATTATATCATTCAACATTGATAGCCTCTTTCTTTCCCATACAATCACGAGCCTGGTGACCCTTTTCTCCACATTTGTAACAAACTCCCATTCCTTTTAGGCAAGTACCAGGGTGATTCTTCCCACAATTATCACATAATGGAAAATCCTTCTTTCCCTTTTTCCCTTTATCTATCTCTTGTTCCACCATTCTCTTCTTCTCTTGCTTTACTTTGTTGTCATAAGACTTAGAGAATTCCTTTTCTGTCTTGATAGAACACGAGACAATATCTTCATATAATGAGAAGATTTGTGAGACTAATGCTCGACGGAGAAATGGTTTTAACCCATCAAAGAAACGATCAATTTTACTTCTTGGGTTACTTATATAATCTGCAGCATGTCTCGCTAACCTTGTAAAGTTGGCCTCATACTTTGCGACATTCTCATCCTCCTTTTGTCTCAGACTCAAAAACTGTCTTTCCATATCTTCTCGATGGTCATGTGGAAAGTATTTTTCTAAGAAAAGATCTTTGAACTCTCTCCATTCCATATTTGATACTTCTTCATCTTCCTTTGTGTTTTGAATCATTGACCACCATTGATCGGCATCTCCAGTGAGGCGGTAAACTACCATGATAACCTTATCCCTTTCGCTACTCCCCAAGGCGTGGAATATTTTCTCTAAGGAGTTTATCCATTGCTCTGCTACTAACGGATTTGTACCCCCATTAAATGTTGGTGGTTGTTGCCTCATGAAGCGGTCCAACATTGATCCTCCATGTTGCGGATCAGGGTGCTCCATATGAGTAAGGTTATTATTCATAACCTGAGTGAGTTGTCCCAGTATTGTAATAAGTTGATCAGCACCAGTTGTATCTCCAGATCCACAATAATTATCTTGAGTAGGAGGGAAATCCCTACACGGAGTGCGTGCATTGATACGATTTCCATTCCGTCCACTAGGCGCCATTTCTATACAATGGCATAAACTAGATTAGTTTATGAATCAAAATACATAATTCCATACTTATAAAATACTTAATATAAATTGAACTATTTATGGATATAATCCATAATCATTAAAATGTTTTCTTTGAGGAAGTAGGTACTCATAACCCTTCATAGTGGTTTGTAAAGAAAACGAGAATTATCCTAAGCATATCCCCCGGGAGTGTCGTAACCAAGAGTGCAGCAAGGCCCGTTGTCGTGCACCAGTTCTCGTTCGAGTCTAGCTCAAAGCGGTGTTTTCAGGTTTTACCCCTAGGTACATCTGTGCCAGAGCCGCCTCTACCTGCTTGTATCCAGACAGGGATGTAATGCTAGGAAAACTCACAACATCTCTACAATACCAAAATTCTAGGAAGTTCTTCTATACTAATCCTCAAAGTCTATCTTCGGGCTATGTGCTCTAATCAGAGTTTATCTAAATCTAGCTTCCAAGGTTAGTACTAAACTACCTCTGATACCAACTGTAACGCCCCGAACCCAGCTACCCAGAGTTGGTGCATTACTTCGTAACATTGGCATGATCAAAAAGATCAAGTCTCGAAAGAACGATATGTTTAGTAGCCTTGGAAACACTAGATACATTCATAAACAATACATTACATCATAAAAATGAAAACTACAATGACATGGTCTCCCTATTCCACACTCATATCCTCACTGGCTATTCTTGCAAGTCAGTCATAATACACTTCTTCACATCCTGGGAAAAATAAAACATTGAAAGGGGTGAGCTCATATGCTCCGTAAGGATAACAATATAGCGGAAACTTTCATACGAAAACATAAGCATTTAAGGCAATGTATAACTAAAACAAAAGCCTTATTGAACTTGAACTTCAGGATAATATGGCAAAAGTAAAATGAGATAATGTCATTCACTTCTTCACATTGATATTCTACTGGTCGAATAATCACATGCAATATCAATAACCACTTTCATAATGAGGGAATGTATAATGCCAGACATTCTGAAACATTTTGTCAAGGCCTCGGCCAAGACTTCTAAAATGATTAAGGCCTCGTCCAAAACCATAAATCAAATTGGGAAAGGTCCTCGGCCAATTCCACATCTAGTTGTCTCATGAGACCTACAGATGCATCGAGGAGCTATAGCGGGCTCCACCCATCACTTATTAAGTCCAATACATTCCTCATATGAATAGGTTTAAACATATCATAAACCATAACATAATTGTATCACATAAAACATGCATAAAGGAAACATAACATTTCCACATTTCAATCACAAGATATCAATACAACACATTGATATAATAAAAACGCTTTCAAAACCATTTTCAATACCAAAATAAAAGAAAGTTAAAACTTTGTATTTATTTTTCATTAAAAAAAATGATGGCTTGTAGAGGAAGCCAAAACTCAAATAATGGTCACGGCGGCGGAGAAGTTGTTGTCACCGCATATGTACGGAAAGAAAAACATTCCCTTTTGTCATTTATCAAAACGCTTTGTATAAAAATAATCCTTTTGAATAAACGTAAAAGTCAAAGGGGTTTATACACCGTATAAAAGAAAGTTGTGTATAAAACCAAATATGCCTCAATGAAAGGGGATTGAGACGAAGTACTTAAAAAGATCAATTTTTTTAAATAAAGTACATCTATAATGTGTATTCACTATAAGTACACATAAATAATGTAAAAATACAAGATATGACATAATAATATCATGACATAATTTAAAAGTAGGAGATTAACCCAAAGAATAGAAATTGGGTTAAGAAGTTCCCTTACCTCGTATCTGACTTGACTCAACTGTTCTTTAACCTCCTGAATAATAAACTAGAGTTAATATATACCTTATTTAGAACAATTTTCAATTTCATTATCCTTATTATATCACTTATTACAATGATATTAACATTATGTAATTATTTAAGTTAATAATGGTCGTTCTTTCGATCTTTGGTACTTGAGTTAACAATAACCTTCTTATAATTACAAGTTGTTTATGTGGTAGAATATCCATTATCTCCAAAATTATATTCATGATTTAGATGTCATATATATCTTATATATCCAGTATATACATTAATTTATAATATTACGTAACATTTAGAGGTAAGAAATGAAATGCACCGTTCATGGAGACGGTAAGCCGTACGTACGCATGAACGCTACTTTCATTTCAATTTCATATGTAATGGAACGAAATCATAATGATATAAATGTATAATATAATTACAGTATAATATAGTGTATAATACCATTTACTCCATCCTTTATACATCCCACATGTGGCATTAACAATTCAAATCACTTTGAGGGGGCGGTATTCCGCACTTCCTAAAATGAAATTATCGCGTTTTACCCATAATGGAAATCATAAAGTAATCCATAAATGAGAAATACAGAATCATAAGTAAAACATAAACATATTATATATCATATATAAAAATAGTGACATCTTAATGGCCACCTCGAAGGTGTTATATGAGTGTTGAACAATCATCGTTTCGTGAGGCAGAAATTCGCCATCCACAGAAACCGTATGTTCTTTAACCATTATATGTAGGTGTGTGTACGTTTAGCTCGAATCCTTATTATAAAAACATCCTAGTATATTGAGGATACTGGTGGTGTTACAAAATAAATTAATAAAAAGATTTTAGGGGGTTGGAGAAGAAAAATAAAACAAAACAACATTAGAGAAGACATTACCTCAAAATCGGGTAACTCTTTTTGATTTGAGCCAAAGGCTACCTTGGGTATAGTTATGCCCAAAGTGAGGCTTCTAGGAGTAATAGGTGGAAGTTGGGAGAGTATTTGGGCGGAGGTTGGCCGAGCCAAATGGCTTGAAAGTTTAAATGAGGTGGGAGAGGTGGGGGCCTTTTATAAATGGAGAGGAGGGGCACTCTTGGAATGTAAAGAAAAGTCACTTTATTATAAAATGATTTTCGGATTTTAGAGATCCCACACTTATATAATTCTAGGATAAGATGATAAGGGTTCGAAATATACTCATCCAATAGGTTTTTGACAAGTGTACGCTTTGGATTTTATATTATCTTTCCATTTTATTTAAATCGTTAAATAATGAGGTCATCGCTGCATCATCATGATGTCATAAATAATTTAATTTATTTAATGTCTAAAAATTATAAAAAAAAACTACTATGATGTACGAAATATTTTTAGCTTTCTAATGAATATTTATAATCAAAATTTGGACTTGTGTAACCCCACTAAAAAACAGTTTTAGTAAAACAACTCATGTTTGTGTCAATTTAATTTTAACATTAAATAAATATATATTAATGTCATTTTCCAACCAAAGTGGCTCCATGGGGTCCCAAAGTTGACCCATGGGTTGTCTTGGTCGGCCATGACTCATCCAATAGGAGTAGGAAAAGTGTCAAGCTCATATCATATTATTAAAACATTGTTTTTACCTTAAACTACACTAATTACCTCTAATCGCGATTAAGAACTTAAAAGTTACTATTCACCAAAAAATTATTTTAATCTCATTGAACCACATTTTACTTCTTAATGACAACCATGCATGTCGGATTTTTGAAAATCAAATCACAGAAGTGGTAATATTTCATTTAAACGAAAAGTCAGTTATTTAACTACAACTTAGTGGTTTCACTATTCATAAAAAATTGAAGTTTTTTAGAACAATGCCAAAATTTCACCCTAAGCTATAATTGATATTCCGAATTCAAAAATGATGTCTATTTTACAAAATTCCAAACGTATAAGTTGCATTATTTAATTTTATAATTAATTCCCGCTGTCACAACAAATAGCGTGTTTTTAAGAAACAATTTATATCAAAAGATTGGCAATTATTTATGTCCAATTTCAATGTTAAATTAATTCTAATGACCGCCATTGGATAAAATGGTAAAAATATATTCTAATTATACTTTAAAACCACTAAATAGTATAATTTATAAACATAAATTATTTTGATTAAAAAAGTTGTTTTAAGAATGTTCACTATTCATAAAAAAATTGGAAGTTCTCAGAAAGTTACAAAAAATTCAACTTAGGATAATTTCGATATTACGAATACAAAAATGAAGTCCATTTTGAAATATAAAATTTATATAATTTTAAAAAGTGGTTATTACTATTCATAACAGCTACTTTGATTAGTCACGTTGTTTTAGAACTCGAAGTTGCGTACAATGCAAGCTATTGCATTATTGAATGAGAAGCGTATCGTGGAAGATCGGGGTGTTACAACAACGAACATTGATACCACATTCAATGAATATCCTCCACGTGTTATTCCATGACACATAATGGATTTTTTTCATAGAGAGGATCTCAGATGTTGTCATCATGGATAGTGTCCCTATGCTTGATGATGATTTTTGGGGAGTTGATAGAAGAGGGGGCATGCACTAGTGTATCCAGTATCACGTTGATAACTGGCACCATCCAGCCACTAATGAAAAGATACATGGTCTTAAAGTTTATGAAATGATCCCTAATTTTACTGATTTAGGGATAAATGTATCAAATAAGGATATAACCAGATGATATGGGGGTGCCCAGTAATTATATAGGGAATTCTACTGTCATCATATCAATACTATGAGTCATTTAAGATAACTAGAAAGGGAGCCTACTACTAGATATGTATAAGCTTCTTTTTTTCTTATTCAAAGACTCACCCCTCCAGTGACATAATTCCTCCGTCACTCTAATCATGAATCTCAACAATCTTCTTGAAGAATACATGTAGATAATCATATCATCTAAAAAATGACAGAGTAAATAGAAGGTGATCTCATCCTTCTGTGGTACCAAAAAATATCACCCTTGCATAAACTCCTTTGAATTAAGAAGCTAAGTACACTATGGGTGATAATAAAAATGCTCAGGGAGAGGGGAACCCACATCCTAAGGCCACATGTTTCCTTGAAGAACCCATAATACATACAAATGAATGCGACATCCATCCAAAGAGTAACTAATGAATCAAAATATGCTATCAATATTTCAAGTGGATAGACCCATACCTATGATCACTGTGTTGATGAAGCTCTACTCCATAGGGTCATAGGATTTCTGCATATCAAACCTAATGGCCATGTTAGAACCATGGGTTTTGAAGTTGATATCTCTATTTATTTCCTAAGCCATGAAAATCTCCCCAAAATCAATCACACATTCACAACGTCATTTTGCTTTATCAAAACCAACCGAGGGATGTATGTCAAAAACCTGTAGTGCATCAAAACCAACCATCATTTTATAAGGCATGTTGAACATTCTCACTAGACAATAATGGAGAACCAAGGATGGAATCATGTTTTTGGAAAGGAGGAAAATGGTTGTTAAACTTGAAACATAAGGCCAGTTCCCCTATGAAAAAATCTCAAATAGACACAAACACATCCTATTTTACAAAATCCTATGAGAGACTATAAAAATGACCTTGGAATCCATCTGGCCCCACTGTACTCTTAGGTTTCACATGAAACATAGCCTCAAAAACATACCACTAACTATGGATACACCCCAAGTCTTTATTTTCTTATCCAGAAATATGATTTGGAATCACATCAAGTATCTATGTATTCTCGATTGGGTACCAACCATGTATATAGTTGTTTGGGAAGGAAAGGACATCCTTTAAAAAATAGTTTTCTAATACTTCCAGAACGTCCACATCATATGTCTATGTTCCATTATAAAAACTAATATTCATTTTAACCAACCTCTTCCTCTCTTTGATGCATGCATGAATGTATTTTGTATTCTAGTCTCCCTCTTTAAGACATTTGATGTGTGTGCCCTACTTGTCTAGGCATTCCTGCCAAAGAATAATGTTGAATATCAAATCATTCTTATTTGAGTGATCATTGAAAACCTTATTATTTGAAACCTCATATAGACTCTTTTCCAGATGTTCAATATCTTGAATGGTGGCATCCATATCTCAATCAGGAGGATGGAAGTCCCTGAGCCACACAATGAGACATATTTTGAGTACTATCTGATTGCTTTTTCTAGGTTTTCCAAATGTTCCCATGTGTGGGTTCACATATTGTATCCCGGACCAGGGCATGGTACCTAGGAATTTTTTCCTAATAAGGGTAGAATCTGAGATGATCATGTTTGTCCTGCCTAAAGGAAATGGAGAGTAAAAGATTTATATGATTAAATATTCCCTAAAGCATATGGTCTACTTTATGTTGGATTATGGGAAGATATCATGAATGTTCTCTAGACATTGATAAAAGTTGATCAATGAGTGGATGCTACCTATTTGATTGTTACAACACATGAATTTGTCCCATGAGATGTCGAGGTCCACGATCCCCTTCATTGTCATGAACATGAAAAAATCAAGGATACACTTCCTGGGAAAATGTACCATGCCCATCATCTCATATGAATTTGAAAAAGCATTGAAATAACCCTGTATTATCCGTGGAAGGTTACAAGGATTGATCCCAATAACATCATCCCACATATTATACATTTGGTGAGGAACAAAACTCCCATACACAATGGACATATAGAAGAGTTGATTTCCATAGTTGACATTAACTGTAATGATTTGGTCTCCTACCTAGACCAGTCCAAGTGAGTATTTCTTATTTTAGAAAACCTTTATGTGGGGATTATATGGGTCAACGAGCATGCATCCATGCTTCTTGATCCACCAGGAGAAATCACAAATCTTATCAGGGTGTTGTTTGTGTTTGAGGTTAGAAATGATAGAATACTTTTTCATGGAAGAGTCAAAACCCATGAAGTCCATATTGACCCAAGAACCAACACCATGTGAATTCCAAATGAGGACATGAATCCTTAAGGGAAAATGGTACTTGGAATATACCCATAACTCATAGCCTTCTCAATGTTGGAGGATGGCCTCACCTTCATGTTCATGGAATTAGATCTTCTGTAAAAACTAGTGATTTTGGGTAGGATCACTATTGTGTTTTTTTGAGATACCCTAGTGGTTGGGATATAGTTTTCAACAGATACCTGGGGGGTTGGGGTACTCCTCTATCTATAGCCTGAGATGTAGGGTGGAGAACCCTATTAGAATAGGGTTGCAGCCTGGATGAAATCGAATCAACACCCTGCAAGCCACCTGATCACCCTTGATCATGGTAGCCATGGGTTATCTGATTCTAGGACCGGGTGAGGAGTAAGACGTAAATAATAATCCTTCACATCATCTATATGGTCCTCAATGAGAGAGACATATTAATGGGTTGTCAAGAGGTCCCCCGCTGTATTTGGTTACTAGCTACATCTATGCCCCTATTAGAAACACTGGAGGGAAACCTACGGGGAGTGCCCTTGTAGCATACATTTAGATAAAAATATATGAATTACTGGGTAGTGAATATCCTGATTCTAGATGAAGGAATATTTCAAACGATGAATAATGTAGTTAGATAGGGGATGCGATATGTCCATCTCCACACAGAGGTGGGCCACCAATGTATCTAACAATCTCTTGGTGTTTCTATCTAAATAGAGGAAGATCGAAAGGGATTCACCAATTGATTTAAGGAAGTCAATGTTCAGGAATTATAGCGGTAACCCTAAAAGGATGATCGATACTGTTGTTGCTGGACTCAATTTTCCCTTGTGAAATTCTATAGACCACTGGGACAAACAAAAGCACCAATGGACTGGGGAGCAGGGAACCATACACCAAGCCGAATAGAAGTCTTCCTCAGAAGAAAAGATGAGGCAAAATGAAAATCTATGGATTACAGATACCTGTGTTAAAATAGGAGTCCCCCAGGAGTATACAAAATGAAGGAAATTGGAAAAGGTCTATTCACAGGCCCAAAGAAGGATACCAATGTCCATTCAAATAGGTTGATGCCTCCAAAAGGGTTGACATAAAGAATTACAGACAAACACATGGACCCTCCCTCGACACTTACATATGAGACACATAGCACTGGAAAAACAAGGTGGAGAAGAAATTGGGGACGGGATGCCTAGGGCAACCATAAAGGATAGGTGAAGGTCGTGTAGTTTGTGTGGATTGTTGGATGGAATCTACTGGGTAACATGAAAAGTAGGGGAGGAGAAGTCTGTGGGGAGGGGGAAGACATGAGCAAGGGGATGATTGGGGCCTTGTATATAGAGGTTGTGGATGGACCAAGGAGGAACCAACAGAGAGGGAGAAGATGGGTAAACAGGGGAAAATAATGCCAAAACAGAAGGGAGCAGTGGGGGCATGGATCCAGAGGATGAAACGATTGATAAAATTTGAACCACCGACGATGCGTGCGTTGCATTCCCATAGGAGAGAAGACAATCCATTTTGGGTCCAAAAAGATACCAATAAGTCACATTTAATTGACCCATGTCTTTTGATTTTCCCCATCGAGTTGGATAATCAACCAAATTTGGTTTTTAGGTCTTGAATGATAGCATGTGTGGTTAGATAGAACTACAGATTTTTGCAGCCATCTGGTTCATCATGTCTTGTAGGCTAGGATAAGGTTTACATGGGGGTTATTGGAAAGGGAATTTTTGGGGTTGAGGATTTTCTGGTGGTGTTAGATATATAATCTGAACTGGTTGGTTCCATGGGTGTTGAGGCTGGTTTGAATACCCCTTCCAAAAACCGTTGTTTTCGCACCACCCAATGTTTGAAGGATAGTAAGATTATTTCTTAATGGGTTGTTTATTGTGGCGACATGGAATGATTTCCTCACAACTCATAGGTTTCACTTTGTTGGGGGCATTGGTCAGAATATTGGGTGTGAGTAGATCATGTAATGCAATGGATAGGAGGATGAGATTGGGATTTTCTTTAGGAAAGAGCAAGTCGTCAGAGAAGGTTACACACCACATCAAACATCTTGTCCAATGTCATTTCGAACTAAGTTCGCTACAGGAATAATGGATATTTGCAATGGGGAAGGGTCCCGTTGAAAATAAATAATTAGTTGCGATTGGCAGAAGATCCTCATTACAATATGGTTTGGCATGAGTTTCACGCCAAACTATTGGAAGGGTGTTCGTTTTGGATACAAAATCTTGTCGGAAATACACGACTGTGTTTTTTAGTATTTCTGATGGGATTTATCTCTGATCAAAAATAGTATGTTGGCAGGTGGGCATTTCCCATATGATTCCCGTCACAAATAATCAAACATATATATACTTTCATCCATTTTTTCCCATTCAACACCTTTCTCTACACCTCTCCCTCTTTACATACTTTTTTTCTCACAAATTCATTCAATGTCTATCATTCTATATCAGAGAAATATTCTAAGCATATATCCTCTAAAAGATTCTGTTTTATGTTATTTGTCTATTTCATTTATTTTTTAGTTAATACATTTTATTTTATATTAGGTTTAATTTTTAGTAAATAGCTACAATTAAATTAAAATATAATTAGATTGTTTTATTTTTCATTATTTTTTTTACAAATAATTACATATTATTTTTATTAATAACTATTAATTGATACTTATTATATTATTTATTTTCTATTAGAAGTCATTAATATAAATTAGTGTCATTATTAATAATTAATCATAATTATAAATAATTAGCGATAATTAGTAAAAATTAGCATTATCAAGTAGTTATTTGAAATAAATATTTATAAATAACAATTATTAGTAATAATAAGTAATAATTAGTGACAATTAGTTATAATTAGAAATAATGTGAAATAAATAGATATAATTTGTAATAGTTTTTAATAAATAGTAATAATTAGTAGTAACATGCACTAATTAGGAATAATTAGAAATAAATATGATCAATTATGAATAAATTGTAATAATTATTAATAAAGGTTAATAATTACTAATAATTATTATTAAATTGTAATAATTTTTAATAAATGTTAATAATTAGTCATAATTGATAATAAATTGTAATAATAATTAATAATTGATAGTAATTTATATTAATTGGTATTAAATGTTAATAATTCCTAAGAAATTGTAATAATTCATAATAAATAGTGATAATTCATAATAAATAGTAAAAATTCATAATAAATAGTAACAATTAGTAATAATTAGTAATAATTGGTAATAAATAGTAATAAATAGTAATAATTAATAATAATTTGTAATAAATTATAATAAATAGTAATATTTTCTAATATATATTAATATATAGTAATAATTAGTAATAATTATTAATAAATAGTAGTAATTTGTAATAATTAGTAATAAATATAACCAATTTTGATTATTTGGTAATAAATATGATGATTTAGTAATAACGAATCATAATTAGTAAAAAATATGATTAATTAGAATAATTAGTATTAAATTTGAATATCTATAAATAATTATGATTTATTGGTAATAATGTGTAATAATTAGTAATAAATATGTTTAATTTTTAATAATTTGTAATAATTTGTAATAATTATAAATAATTTGAAATAATTTGAAATAATTATAAATAAACAAGAATAATTAGGAATATACAAGAATTAAGAGTAATAAATTTGAAAAAATTGGAAAAAATTGGAAAAATTAGTAATAATTAGTAGTAAATATTAGTAATTAGTAATAATTATTAATAATTAGAAATAATTTTTATTAATTTTTAATAAATTGTAATAAATTGTAATAAATATTAGTAAATAGCAATAAATAAGAATAATTTTGAATAATTAGGATTAAATATGAATAATTGGGAGTAATTAGGAATAATTAGGAATAATCACGAATAATTATGAATAATTAAGAATAATTAAAAAAATTAAGAATAATAAGGGATAATTAAGAATAATTAGGAATAATTTGAAATAATTTGGAATAATTAAGAATAATGAGGAATAAATATGAATAAATAGGAATAAATATGAATAATTTAAAATAAATAGGATTAAATAGGAATTAATAGGAATAAATTTCAATAAATAGAAATTATATTTAATAATTAGTAGTTATTTGTAATAATTAAGATTATATAATAATACATTGTAATAATTAGTAACAGTTAATAATAAATTGTAACAAATAGTAACAATGATTAATAACTTGTAATAAATATGATTAATTAGTCATAATAGTTGACAATTAGAAATAATTTTGATTAATTAGTAGTAATAAGTAATTATTTTCAATAATTAGTAATAATTTATAATAATTAGTAATAATAATTATTAAATAGTCATAAATTGTAGTAAATAAGAATAAATAGTATTAATTAGTAATAATTTTTCATAATTCATAAAATTATTAATAATTTGTAATAAATAGTAATAAATAATAATAAATAGTAATAAATAGTTATAAATCATACCAATTTGTAATAATTAATAAAAAAAGTAATAAACATTAAAAATTAGTAATAAATAATAATAATGAGATTTGAATGGTAATGAATTGTATTGATTAGCAATAAATAGTAATAATTAGTAATAATTAGTTATAAATAGTAATAAATTATAATAAATATTAATAAATAGTAATAATAATAATAATAATAATTAATTATTAATAATTGTTAATAATTATTTATAAATATGAATAATTTTGAATAATTAAGAATAAAAATGAGAGTAATAATTAGGATTAAATAGTCATAAATATGAATAATTAGACTTAAATAGTAATAAAAATTAATAATTAGGATAACATATAAATAGTTTGTAATAATTAGTAATAATTAGGATTAAATTTTAATAATTAGTAATAATTAGTAATAATTAATAATAATTAATATTAAATCATCATAATTAGTAATAATTAGGAATATTTTGTTTTAATTAGTAATATTAATGAATAATTAGTAACATATATGATTAATTAGAAACAATTCATAATAATTTTTAATAATAATTAATAATTAATAATCATTAATAATAATTATTTATAATTAATAATAATTAGTAATAATTAGAAATAATTAGTAATAGTTAGTATTAAACATGAATAATTATGATTAAACAGTAATAAATAGTAATAAATATTAATATTTAGTAGTAATTAAAAATAAATAGTAATAAATTTAATAAATACTATCAAATAGTAATAAATAGTAACAAAAAATATAAAATATTAATAAATTGTAACAAATTGGCATAAATTCTAGCAGATTGGCATCATCTTTTTTCTGTGACGGCTTATTTCCTTACAATAATCTCCCATAGATATCACAATGAAAAATCTGTTCCAATGTACATATATCTATATTAATATGCATTAGAACAGAGAGAAGCACAATGATGCCTCCCATCTCACTATTATTGTTCATACGAAATTAGATATACATATGTCAAAGCATATTTTTCATACTAATATCAGTCATATAATGTTGTAAGGGGATGCGCCTTTGAGAAAAAATAGCTATTTTTCCAAATGCTTCATATCCTTGCAATATTATCCTACTAAAATCTCAATGTCATATCTTTTTCAACATACTCATATACATTTTAATATTCATGGGAATATATTGTAGTGAGACACATCCTCCTAGCTCTCAATTCTCATGTATATGAAAATAGAAATTCATATGTTGGAGAAGATTTTTCCTAGCCATTTCAGTGAGAGACTGTGGCAATGAGATGAGCCGTTGAGAAAATGAGCTTCCCCAAAACCAATATAAATTCCACCACTTATAATTAGTGCTAATTACTATAAATCATCTATCTTTACTAATAGTTAATGTAGATAAATATAATTTTGAAGAAAATACATTAAGTAACTTTGAAATAAAAGAAATAATTTTAATTTTCTCATAATGATAATATAAATTTCTTCACATTTTTTATAGTGTTTTTAGTATATAAAATTATTAAAAAACTGATTACTTTATATTTTTTAAGGAAATATAGTAAAAAGAATTTGAAAAAGTCTTTATTAGATGATTGTTCTAAGATAAATTATCGCAAAAGTCCAAATAGTTCTTGTTTAAATCCTATATATATTGATGGTGTTGGGGATTTCTTGTCATTTGAACCATTAAAATTTGAATTTGTTTCATAAGGGACAATTAAATTTCCTTATAAAAATGTTCTTTGAGGACACTTCACACATTATAAAATGTTGGGGTTTGTCTGTTATGTTTTAATTTTCAACTAGATTATATTTCTTTGAAATCGACATGGTAGACTCAGTTATAGAAAAGATATTAATAATTAAGTTTTGGATCCATCACAATATCAAAATTTTGTAGATGGTGTGGAATATTTGTTTCCAATAAAATGAAACATGGGATGATATTTATTTAACTATTGAGTTGGAACCAGTTACATTTAATGATTTATAGTGGTCAGCTAAGGATACCTTATATCCTGGTTTCATGATAAATAAATATGAAAGGGTTAAAAAAAATTAGATATTAAATTAGATAACGAAATTTCAAATAGATATTTGGATTATAAATTTTCATTGGTTAAAACACACTTACCTGAAGGAAATGTATTTCATAAAAAAATATATTAGAGCAAGAGGCTAGTTCATACTCCGCGTTCGGGTTATAAAAAGATTCTTCCATGTTCAAATGATTGCATATTATATTTTGGTGAAATTGGTTCATTGTTTTGTTTTTCAATATATGGATCAATAATAAACCACAAAAATTCCCAGATTTGGGAAATAACACAATTGGATAAAACTTATCATTTTTTAGGATCTACAAATTTATTCTAATTTTTTTTCATAACATGATTGATTTCATAGACATTGGGAAAAAAATTTGATAATTTATTTTATATTGTTTTTGATATACCAGGTATGACCAATGATAATGTAATAGATTTAATTGATCTTTCCCAAATTTCCAGGTGACCGGAACTTGAACTATGTGAAAATGTAAAATCATAAATGTTAAGGAATCCTAATGAATATTATACACTTTCCATATTAAATTGATTATTATTTTTTCATTGGATTGTATATTTGGAACTCTATATTGTTATGATTCTAATTTGGGATGATGTGTCAGAAATGTTCATATTACTGAATTAAACACTAAGGAATTTCATGTTATAATGGAAGGTGTTATGCTAATTAGATTAAGATTATTGTTGAATTCTTTGATTTTAGATGTTATAATAGAAATATTATTTTCTTCTGAGACATTTATGTGATGACAAAAGATTATGATGCACAAAGAAGACTAAAAGATGATGTTGATTTAATTTTATGTAAACTGAAAAAAATTCCTTCCATCCTTCATTGACTTAGTGGACTATTTGATATTAAATTTTTATGATGATGTAAAATGTAGATTTTTTTTCCAGTTCATATGGACGTACCCATTCCAGTGGTTCATGTAGAAATTTAATAAAAATGTACATCATAATTAAATAGCTAAAGGCTCAATATTAAATGATTATTTGAAATATGAAATTTCATTTTTCATTCTCTCATTATGTTCAATCTGAATATACGTAAAAAAATGACCACATGGTTTTTAATGAGGGAAATAATGATAATTAAATGATAGATCAATTAAATATTTTTATTAATCCTTAACCTGGATTATATGGAGTTTGTGAATGATGGATTTCAGATGATATACATAAATGAGCTCAAACATACGTTCTACTCAACTATGAATAAATGAGTCCATTTTTACTATAGCTACTCTTATAACATATTCTGTAATAATTGTTATAGAAAATTAACATTATTATTTTTAGGTTTTATGATATTAATATCATCAAATTTATTTAATAAATTATAGCAATTTCTCTTGAAAAATGATTGAAACATAATTTTCCATAATAGTTTAAAAAATTGGTATCATAAATTATTTATGTTTTAACTTATGCAATCCAATTATTAGTTTTCAAATTGATAAATGTTATAATAATTATAATTTATTTCAACATCGTATTAAATTTGATAATAAATCGAGTGTATTGACTAACCCACCATAAAAAATGGTTAAATATTATAATTTATCTGTGGAGAATGGTTATTTATTTCATACACGTGCATACAGGGAATCCAAAAAATTTATGAGTGTTATTTTTATGAGATGATCTGATCATAGAGAAACTGATGTTTACATTTATGAAATGTTGGAAGAAATTATTGAACTCTGTTATATGTGAAAAAATTACATAATGATGTTTAAATATCAATGGTTAGGTATTGAGAAATTCATGCATGCTCATCTGACTGATGGATTCATTGATATTAAATATATAAATATTCTTACAGTAAATAAAACATTTTTGTTGGATCATCAGGCACGCCAAATTTATTATGAAAATTACTATCTTACTTCAATTGAGTTGGGTGATTGGTAGAGCAAAACAAAAACTAAATCTTAGTAAAATATGTTTATAGAATATGAATGTGATTCCACTAAAGTTCATGAAATTGTGATTTATCAGGAGACTTCTCCAAATCCATATTTCTCATAAAGAGAAATGAATATAGATGATGAAACCCTACAATTAAGGGTCGATGTTGATGATGATGTTAATGATGTTGAAAATTATTTGGATGTGACAAAAGATGATAAAACTGAATCTCATATATAAATTGATGATGCCGAGGACGAATTTGAAGTCATTGGAATCATTAGATAAGAAGATGTGTATTAAGATGAATATTGAAAAAGTTAAATACTGATTATAATCATCTATAATATATATCTACATAGAATAACTGTTTTCAACTATTTTTAAATAGCCATCATTTAGTTTTTTATATGGATGAGGATTTATTACTTTACCTATAAGAGGCTGATCTATCTTTGGATGAACAGGATGTTGGATCATTAAACCCTTAGACTACTTCCAGTTTAAGAGGTACTTAGTGGGGGTGTGTTCTTGTGCGATTGATGATTCCTTAACCAAACCATGAGCAATGTCAACATCATGGTTTTGATCCATGCCTGCCGAGATATATTTATCGGTGTATTTTTGTTAGATGTAATTAATTTATTTATATATATTTTTTGATTATTTATTTTTTTATTCCTATATTTTCACATATATCTAATGAAAAATGGATCACTATATTGTGTAATTATTTTTATGAAGCATGGGTCACTGGGGATGAGATTCTTGATGATGTCTAGCACTGCATGTTTGATCATTGTCTAGTACATAAATAAATAATATTAAATATAAAATTTATTCAATAAAAAACACGATATTATAAATTATTTATTGGTTTTATGGTATCCCATAGATTATAATACATGTGATGCTATCTGAAAGGCATGTGAGGGGTTAATATTTTAGAGTTTCTGTTATTTTTTATTAAATTTTAAATGAAAATAAATGATGAATGTATGAGTGTTAGATTTTGATAAGTCTTGTTTTATCCACCAACTTGAATACATTTCATCTCAGGTTTGGTATGAATTATGAACAAACTAGTTTAGTGGTTGTTTTTAGAGAAGATAATTGGTAGGTTGAAAAAAATTGAGGAATACAGGAGCTGACACATCGATCCAGTGGTTGTGCATTCATTATGCATATAGAATATATAGTATGTACCTTTTTTAAAATAATTTATTCAAATTAAAATAAAAATGGTTTATTTAATAATTATATAGTCCGTCAAATAGCCCGATATCACAGAGTTAGACGTTTATAAGAGTATGTAAAATGATCTAGTCAGTGGAAATATTTCATGTGATTACCAATATCAGATTATTGTTAGTATAATTTATATGGAGTTTGAAAATTAGTTGAAAAAAAATAATTTAATTATTTAAATTTTAAATTTCAATTGAAGAAGATATATGAGGTCCAGAAGTCTCAAACAAAGACGGATATTCATGATTATTTAAATTATCAGACTAGTACCTACTGATTTTATGATCCATCATGGATTCATGCAACCTAGTATGCCTTTGAAAAAGTATGAGTTATTGGTATTGGCTCTCAATTATTGCCTATAAGTTATTATGGCATTGTTACAATATTGGTGTCCATCTCAAGAGGATCTCATGGAGACTTATCATTATCAGATTCACTGTATTATGAGTTTCTATGATCTCAAGGTGAGCTTATAGATAGGATTTATAGTGAGCAGGAGGGGATGCGTCAATGGTAGTAATAGTAGTAGGAAGAGCTCCGACGATAGCACCAGAAGTAGGAGGAGGATATGTGTCGATGGTAGCAGTATTAGCATGAGTAGATAGAGTACACATGATGATTGAATTAGGATTTTGGGAAGGTGTGCCCACCAACATCTCATCCAGCACATCCAAAAGATCCTCCCCCTTAGTGATGTATTTTTTATTTGAATAAACATTTGGATGTAAATTTCATAATAATATTAAGTATTTACATTTCTATATAGTGTGTTATTTGTGTTGTTGCGAATATTTCATTTTTATTATTTATTTAATTATTAATAATATTATTAAATTATGTAATTTTTATTTTATTTTGTTATTATTATTCTATTTTTATATTTTTTTAATATTCAGATTATTAATATATTATAAAATTATTTTAATTTTACTAATTTTAATATTATTATTTCGTTAATAATAATAATAATATTCTATTATGAATTTTATTATTTTATTTTTATCATAGTAATATTTTTTAGTAATATTATGTTATCATTTAATAATATTTTTTTTTACTTATAAAAATATTATTATTTAATGAGTATTAATATTATTTTATTATTATTATTATTCTAAATTTATTTATAATATTAATAATATTATTATTATTATTATTATTTTATATTAATATATTATTATTACTATTACTATGATTACTTTTTCCAAATTAATTTATCTATAACTTTTTCTGCTATTTGTGAATAGCCCTTTTGAGATGTGTCATCTCCCTATCACAAATAGTATTAGCTGTGGGTCGTTGCATGAGGGATTTTTTCAACCTCAGTAAAAATATTTAAGATGGGCCGTCAAAATATATATTTTCAAAAACCCCGGGAAAACTTTTTGTGACACGACGTCCATCCATCACAAACAGACGAATTTCATGTATTGGTATGTTTCACCTCATGGAAGAATAAAATGGGTATGCTAGACCATGAATTGAACTGTTGAGTGTTTTGTGTCTTGTTCTAAATCAACGTCATTGCTGTAATTGTGGTTTTATCCACTACTGCACCACCTATAGCAGCATCAATCATTTTTCACTCAATATGAATTAAACCTTTATAAAAATATTTAATTAAATGTTGATCCCTTTTTTGGAGGTATAGAAATCTTGAACATAAGCTCTTAAATCATTCCCAATATTGATGAATTGTTTCTCCTTATGATTATCTTATTGCAAAAATTCTGTTTCATATTGTTGTAGTTCGAGATGTTAGGAAATGTTTTTCTGGAAAAAGGCATTTCATGTCTGCACAACCTCTAATTGGAAAATAAACATTATCCAACCAATACTTTACAGTTTTTTCTAATAAAAAAAAGAATGATATATGATTTACATGTTCTTCATCCACATTATGAGGATTTAATGTAGAATACAGAATATAAAATATATTTATGTGCTTATGTGGATCTTCTCATATGAGTCCATGGAACCTTGGTATTAAATTAATTAAACTTGTTTTAAGTTTAAAATTGGGTACCTCTCCTTGTAATTGAATTTAGGAGGGATTTATATGAACATCATATGAGGTTAGTTCTTTAAATGATCAGTTATTTTCATATATATTATGGTATTTTAATTATGTTTTTATGTTTTTTCCAGAAAAATAAGAAGGACGAAGAATACATGCAAGATGTGTTGTGTCTTCCATCAAAGGGTTGAATTGTGTGTCATGGTGTCACTGATGTAGGATCCTCTCTGATTCAGTTTCAAAAGGATCTAAATCTCTTACTAGAGAAATATTTATTCCTAGATCACATTGGAACCATATTTTCATCAATTAACACTCATTCACAAACTTGTTTGATATAAATGATGAAAAAGGAGGAATGCGTAATTGGAATTCCATTTTCTCTAGTATTTTATATATTCTGAAATTTATATATTTACACAATTTATGAATTATTAATAGCTCCTCTTCATTTTTTCTTCCCCTAAAAGAATGGATCTGTTTTCTTCTGTCACGACCCGTCCTCGGGGCCCGTGCCGTGACTACCCCAAGCCCGCCGTCCATAGGCCAGGGGCTGGTGACTAGCACCAAGGCGTAAATCCCGGAAAAAGGGAAGGCATTGCCTTTGAAAAGTAAACAAGCACCATAGAGTAAGCAAGCGGAAAAGTAAACACTAAGTAAAAACTGTAACAAGATGTGATGAATGTAAAGGGGGCCGGAAATACATGCCCAATTATAAAGTACAACTGAAAGGGAAAAACAACAACTGAAAGGAAAAGCCGTAGTGTCGAGCCGTCCTCTAGAAGTCCCACCTGAAGGGTGGGTATAGATAGCCTCAACTGCTCCTCGGGTCCACCTGACCGCTCCGAGTACGTCCCGCCCAGTGGTCCACCTCCAGGTACCGTCCTGCTCCGCACGCCTCCACCACGATCAGCGTTGTCCGTCGTCTGCAACCAACACAACGTAGTGCGGGCAAAGCCCATGCAGGAGTGAGTATAAGCTACTCAGTAGGGACCCCGAGACCCCCGAAGGTCTCTCGAAATCCACAAAGGTTAAACCAAAACGAAAATATAAAATCACGAAGTAACATCCGACACTGCTTAGGTATATTCACATACATATACCTAAGTCGTCAATTCCCGCTCGGCTCCAACGTCCGAGCTCAAGCACAACCCAGTCCACACAGGAAAGAAAAACGTATACCCACACAGGATAGCTCAACACAATCCACAAAGGAGAGTAAAACAGTAAATCCACATAGGATAGCTCAATACAATCCACAAAGTAGAGTAAAACAGGATTCAGCTCACACAGGTATACTTCTTATATGACGATAAAGATGATCACTGATCCATCTAAGTCGTCGGACCCACAAAGGATCGATAGGTAACTAACCCCCGCAATGACCCACACAGGATCGGGCCCACACAGGACCTGTAGGCGCTGGCTCACACAGAACCGCTGAGCGCTGACCCACACAGGATCGGACCCACACAGGATCGGGCCCACACAGGACCTGTAGCGCTGATCCACGTAGGATCACTGAGTGCAGTAGTCGTCGCAGTCCACTGAGGATCTCTGCACTGTCGTCGTCGCAGTACACTGAGGATCTCTGCACTATCTTCGCCGCAGTCCACTGAGGATCTCTGCACAGTCATCGTCGCAGTCCACTGAGGATCTCTGCCCAGTCGTCCTCGCAGTCCACTGAGGATCTCTGCATAGTCGTCGTCGCAGCCAGCTCTTGGGTTCCCGCACACAGCAATCTTGTACGGGAGGGTCCGCTCCACGAGCCGAGAGGCTGATAAATCAACTGACACAATGTCCTAAGTTGATGTTTCCAAAAGTTCCGTATCGTCAACAGGAACTCAACGTCGCAGACGGCGCGTCAATCAGACGCCCGATCTGAGAGTTATTGGCTTTTTTGTCCACGGGGCCCTGTTGGTTTTTAAGGGAAAACCAACCCGACCGTACTCCACCTGCGTCCAAACCTTGGGCGGAGTGAGACAAAAGATCCGTCTCACTTAGAGTAATTCAACAAAGCTGACGGCACGTCAATCGGACTTCCGTAGCTCAAGATATGAGCGTTTCCGCTCCGAGAGCCCGGTTGGTTTCGTGTACGAACCAACCCGGCCGAACACAAAGTATTCTGAAACCGTGAGTGCGATATACCGAAACGACCTTCTCGATCCAAGGATCGCGTTGCAACTGACGGCGCGTCGTTCAGAGGCTCGTAGCTCATGTTACCGGCAAATGACCGAAAACAGTCTGAAGACGAGGGGTCCGGGACCGGGCTGACCCGGCCCGACCCACCCTGGGTCGGCCGAACCGGGTCGACCCGACCCGGTCCCACCCGGCCGGACCCGGTCCGGCCCAGCCAGGGCACGGCCCGGCCGGTCGGACCGGCCTGGCTCGGCTCGGCCGAGCGGCCGAGCAGCTGGACGCCGCGGGGCGCCGCCCCCACTTTTCGGAGATGTCGCGGCCCCGCGTGGGGCCGCGTTGATTGAATGGATGCGGCTTCAGCCGCGTCCCGTGCGGGTGAGCTGGACCCGTGCGGCCGTGGGTCCGCTGGCCACCGCCGCCGCGGATTCAGCTGCTGCGGTCCCGTCCGGCGGCGCACCGGGGCGCCGCCGCCTCCGGCCGCCGGCTCCGCCGGTAGCTTCCGCGGGCCACTGGAGTTGCTCTGGTGGTCCGTTTTCCTTCCCGTCTGCGCCGTTGTTCCTCCCGGGTTCCGTTCTCCACTGCGGGATCGTCAAAACGCCCTTGCGTCACGATTTTCCTTCGCCCGCCAAATTCGCACAACAACGAAGAACGGTGGAGGGTTGTCGGGCCGTGTTCGTTTGGCCCGCACCCTCCGCGTTAGATAAAAACAACGGGAGAAATTATACAACTCATGAAACAACAATTTTAATAAATTAAAATTTTTCATATGAGTCCGGTTCATTTAATTTTAAAGAAATATTCACGGGAATAAAACAAAAGTGGTATTTCCAAAATAAATCCATACCTCGTCAAGTCGTCGCACGTGTTCTTCGCAGAATTGTTCGTCGCGGAAGGAGGGGATCGCCGCGTCATCGCGGAAGGGTGTCGCGTCGTCGCAGAAGGGCGTCACGTCGATGAACTCAACGGACCAAGAAACAACAGATTTAATTATAAATAATTAAATTTGTGTTTGTCAAAAACCACAAAGGAGATTTAAAAAAGAAACCCGAGATCTCTTACCTCAAGCAGTTGGAGATCAGAGATCGGGGCGGGGAGGGATGTCTCAGATGAAGCATCGTCAAACTCCGAGGGTGACGGCGTTCTTCACGTAATTCGTGTTCTTCGCGTTCTTCACGTTCTTCGCGAAGGAGGATGAAGGCTCAAGAATTCTGTTAAGGCCTCTCAACATATAATCCTCCAAAAGTCGTGTTGGTCTTATTTTATTATTATGCCAACAAACGAAAAAGGGTAAGTAATGACCCATTAATTCACAGAATTAATTCAACGAAAGAAACTGCCCATTTAATTCACGAATAAAACCGCCCAATTAAATGGTCTGTTAAGAATTTAAGAAAATGCGTTAGTTGACTTTCATAATGACAGGTTTTCGCAGGTGCGTTACTTAGCGGAAAAGAAATGGTGGGGTTCGTGCGGGCCCCACCTCACAAATATCCTACCAAAGGTTATGATATTTTTGGATAGCACCCTATCCATTTCAACTCAGTTTCAGTGGATTTCAAGTGGCTTCAAGTGGCTTAAGTGAAACAAAATAAAGTTCGTCGAACAATTTATTTTATTTCATAACTTTAAGCCCAAAAATTAAAAACTACACCCGAGCAAACAAAACTCCGGAAGAGGCGTTTCTAAGCAAATATTGGCGTTGTGATTTCATCGGTGCTCTCAGAATTCGATTCCGGGCACATATTCAAAAGTTATAAAAACCCGCTCATCCGTTCATTGAACGTAGCCGAGCCAAACTTCGGAAAATGATTCCGGGCACACCGGGCCACAGAATCAGGTGCCATCAAGAACTACGTTCTTGTAAAATTTCAAAGAAAATTAAGAAAAAAATTTCCTTGAAATTTACGGGTCATTACATTACTCCCACCTCAGGGATTTACGTCCCCATAAAGATACATCATAAACTAGGGACACAAATGTGGGTACTGAGCACGCATCTGAGCCTCCTGCTCCCATGTGCTTTCCTGGAGGTTCCTGTGCTGCCATCTGATGTGCACAAGAGGAATCAATCACCCACGTAGGACCTGATCCTGTCGATCCTCGATCTCCACTGGGACCTCTGCAAAAGTCACCCCATCATCCACGTCTAGATCCCTGTAGTCAATGATGTGTGTCGGGTCATGCACGTATCTCCTCAGCTGAGATACGTGGAGAACGTCGTGCACCCGATGCAACTGAGGTGGTAGATCTAGGGGATAAGCCACCTTGCCAATCCTGCTGAGGACCTGGAATGGTCCAATGAAGCATGGAGACAACATTCCTCCTCGACCAAATCACCATAAACCACGTCGAGGTGAGACCTGCAAGAAGACGTGGTTGCCATCCTCGAACTCTAATGGCCTCCGCCTCCGGTCAGCATATGACTTCTTCCGGCTCTGAGCTGTCCTCATCCGCTCCTGTATGACCTGGACCTTCTCTGTCGTTGCCCGGACCATCTCTGGTCCCACAAGTTCTGACTCCCCAGGGTCTGTCCAGCACAAAGGAGATCTGCAAGGTCTGCCGTACAACGCCTCGTATGGGGCCATCCCGATGGTGGAGTGGTAGAGGTTGTTGTACGCGAACTCCACCAAGGGTAGGTGGTCCTCCCAACTGCGACCAAAGTCGAGAACACATGCGTGGAACATGTCCTCGAGAGTTTGAATGGTCTTCTCCGTCTAACCATCCATCTGAAGTTGAAAGGCGGTTCTCAGACGTAGCCACATCCCAAACGCCTCCTGCAACCCCTTCCAAAGCCGGGAAGAAAAACGAGCGTCCCGATCAGAGACGATAGTCGATGGCTGTAGAGACCCGAAGCTTAACGTACATAGATATTACATAACTTTTTCAGAAAACACACACACAAGGACTGTAATAGTTTAGTGTATTTGGAAACTCGGAATATAATCTTCTAATCATGTTGAAAGATCTTCAAAATCTCCCATAACGATTCTCCCCTTTTTGTTTCCTTACCTAAAACCTTTCTTTTAATCCTGGGGAAAAAGAAAACATAAAAATGGTGAGCTGAAATTCTCAGTAAGGGTAAACAAAATAAATATCAATCACATCATATACATAAGAACATAGCTTTTGGAAATCTTAACCTGCAAAAGAGAGCTCATAATATCATAACATGGGTTAAATCATAGAAGTGAAATGTAATCCCTATAATAATAACTTAAAACATGAAACTTTGTGGCATACACACATAATAATATAGAATCATTTCTTGTTAGTCAAGACTCATTGCCAAGACTATCTTAGTGGACAAAGTCCCTTTCTGAACTGAGTCACCCTCGTTCCAGTCCTGTTTCACTGAACCGGTATAACCTACCATTCCAGCCATGTCTGTCTCATGAGATATAAAATCTTTACCCAATGCATTGGAGGGAGATATTGGTCCCACCCATCTCATAATGATACCATTCTTATATGTGCCAGAAAATCATTAATCATACATCATTACATAACCCATGTAATAAAAATGGGAATCTTAAACATCATGACATCATAAAACAATTCATATACGATAAATGAATTCATAAAAATAATTCCATCACAACATAATCAAATCAATGTAATAATAGGGATAAAAATAGAACCCTTTATTATCATAGATGGAAAATAATTTTTATAAAACACTTGAACTTCATTCTTGAGGAAAATATCCTTTATACTTCAAAAACATTTTTCCTTTCATAACATGTCATACCACATTAAAATAAAAGAAGTTGATTAAAAATAAACTTGAAAACTTGTAACGCCCCGACCCCAGCTACCCAGAGTCGGTGCATTACTTCATAACATTGGCATGATCACAATAGAGATCAAATCTCGAAAGACCGATTGGTTTAGTAGCCTTGGAAACACTAGATATATTCCTAACTTTTACATTACATCATATAATGAAAAACTACTACAACAACATAATGTGTCCACAGTCCACACTATTATTCTCTCATAATATCCCTGCAGGTCATTCATAATTTACTTCTTCACTTCCTGGGAAAAATAAAACATTGAAAAGGGGTGAGCTCAAATGCCCAGTAAGGATAACAATATAGCGGAAACTTTCATAAATAAAAATAAACATTTAGGGAAACTTATAACTAAAACAAAATCCTTATTAAACTTGAACTTTAGCATAATATAGAAAAAGTAAAATCAAATAATTCCATTTACTCATTCACATGGATATTCTACTAATCGAATAATCACATGCAAAATCACTAACCACTTTCATAATGTTGGAATGCATAATGACAGACAATCATAACCACATAGCCATGGCCTCGTGCCAAGACTACAAATAAGATTTTGTCAAGTCCTTGTGCCAAGACACTAGTTTGTCTCATGAGACCTACCGATGTATCGAGGAGCTATAGCGGGCTCCACCCGTCACATATTAAGTCCAATGCATTCCCATATGAAAAGGTTTAAACATAACATAAACATTCGTATTAAAACTAGCATACGAAATGTCAATATTTTACCATAAACTATGAATGGTATAAAAATAGCACATCCACAGTCAAACATATCACAAAACCTTCAATACAATATAGAAGTTTTGTATCATAATAAATCAACTTCAAATAAGCGTAAAATCCATCAAAGGATGTTGACATAGATGAAATCAAAACACTTTTTATAGAAATATCTCTTTCAATTTTTGAAATCATTTAAGAGCCATATAAAATAAAAAAATTTCTTGAAAATATTCTTATAAGCTTGTAAGGAATGCTTTGAAGATTTTATAACGGCGGAAATAACCGCACCTGCCGTATAAAAAACATTCTTACCTTAATTCTGTCGAAAAGGTTAAAAAGGACTTTGTTTTGAAAATGACGGAAATATTCCTATTATAAAATGTCAAAAAAGGGTATAAATGACTTTACCCCATATTCTTGTAAATAATATAAATGTTTTGAAATACATTTTGAAGAAACATGGATGTGGATGATAAAGAGATCCCAGTAGATTATTACGTATAAAAACCTCGGATAATGAAGAGATTGTGAAATAACCCTTACCTTGTACTTTTCCTTGGTTGGGGTAGGTTAACCTCCTGTATAATGGTGAAATAATTGTTATTAAATTATACAAGAATCATATACATTCATATGATATCATATATGATCTTTTAACATTGCTTTGTTAACAATATCATGGATTTATCGTTGTTTCGGGTGTTAACTTACTCGTTTTCTTTTATATGTTTTGTTACGTAAGTCATGTTTTTCATGGATAGGTTGTATCTTATTCATATCCAGAATGATATCATGTCCTTAAAAATTATTTTTAAATCATCAAATGATAATTATAATTGAATGGATACGACGGAGAATGAATCTCATCGCGTTCGTGGAGACGGTAGTCCGTACGTACGCACGAGTGACAATATCATTATTTTGATATTAAAATAATATATAATTGGATATTATATCATATATACAGAATCATTATCATTTTATATTTATTATTTAAATGAATTACATATCATTATTATACCCATCTAAATAATTATATATTGAATAACAATTACACCACGACGTGGAGACGGTAAGCCGTACGTACGCACGTATGGTGACATGTCATTCAAATGATGGGTAGAATACTGAATATGGTTGTTCCATATTTATAATAACATAACAGTATATAGAAGATACTGGAGTTATAATTTTAGAATAGAAATAATTAATAAGGAGGGAGTGGAAGAAGAAAGAAACTTGAAAGAGGGTGATGAAAATGTTACCTCTTCTTCGGGTTCTTCCTTTTGATTTGATCAAAAGGACTCCGTAGGATGGCTTTCTGACTAAATTAAAGCTTCTAGGATGAAGGGAGAGAAGTTGGGAGAGTATTTGGGCAGAGGTTGGCCGAACCAAAAGGCTTGAAAGTGTGAATAAGGTGGTAGAGGTGGGGACCTTTTATAAGAGGAGAGGAGGCGCTCATTTGGAAAGATTGAAATGTTACATTATTACACAATTATTTTAGGATTCTAAAGGTCCCACACTTATATAATTAGTGGCTAAGGTGATAAGGGTTCGAAATATCCTCATCCAATAGGCTTTGGACAACTGTAATCCTTGGATCTTGCATTATCTTCTCATTTTATTTAAATCGTTAAATAATGAGGTCATTGCTGCATCATAATGATGTCATAAATAATTTAATTTATTTAATGTCTAAAAATTATAAAAAAATACTATGATGTAGGAAATCTCTTTAGAGTTCTAATGAATGTTTATAGTCAAAATTTGGACTTGTGTAGCCCCACTTAAAAACTGTTTTAGTAAAACAACTCATGTTTGTATCAATTTAATTTTAACATTAAATAAATATATATTAATGTCATTTTCCAAATAAAGTGGCTCCATGGGGTCCCCAAGTTGACCCATGGGTTGTATTGGTCGGCCATGACTCATCCAATAGGAGTAGGACAAGTTTCATGCTCATCTCATATTATTAAAACATCATTTGTACCTTAATCTACACTAATTACCTCTAATCGCGATTAAGAACCTAAAAGTTACTATTCACCAAAAATTATTTTAATCTCATTCAACCACATTTTACTTCTTAATGACAACCATGTATGTCGGATTTTTGAAAATCAAATCACTGAACTGGTAATATTTCATTTAAACGAAAAATCAGTTATTTAACTACCACTTAGTGGTTTCACTATTCATCAAAAATTGAAGTTTTTCAGAACAATGCCAAAATTTCACTCTAAGCTATAATTGATATTCTGAATTAAAAAATGATGTCTATTTTAAAAAATTACAAACATATAAGTTGCATTAATTAATTTTATAATTAATTCCCACTGTCACAACAAATAGCGTGTTTTTTAAGAAATAATTTATATCAAAAGATTGGCAATTGTTTATGTCCATTTTCAATGTTAAATTAATTCTAATGACCACCATTGGATAAAATGGTAAAAATATATTCTAATTATACTTTAAAACCACTAAATAGTATAATTTATCACTATAAATTATTTTGATTAAAAAAGTTGTTTTTAAGTATTTTTCACTATTCATAAAAAAATTAGAAGTTCTCAGAAAAATACCAAAAATTCAACATAGGCTAATTTCAATTTTACGAATCCAAAAATGAAGTCCATTTTGATAAATAAAATTTATAAAATTTCAAAAAGTAGGTATTACTATTCACAACGGCTAGTTTAATTAGTTGTGGCGTGTGTTAGAGCTTGAGGTTGCGTACAACACACGCTATTGCATTATTCGAAGGGAAACGTACCGTGGAAGCTTGGGGCGTTACATTCTCCCCTCCTTCAAATAATTGCATCCTCGCAATTTCTAGGGTATTATTGCATAAAAATACTCGGGTGGTTCTTCATCATATGTTCCTCAGGTTCCCACGTCGCCTCTTCCATTTTATGATTTCTCCACAAAACCTTTACCAGACGAGTCATCCGGTTTCTCAGCACCTGCTCCCTCACATCAAGAATTCTAATGGGCTCTTCGCAATAAGATAGATCGGGTTCCAATTCTAATTCCTCATAGGTAAGTACATGTGTTGGGTCGGGCATGTATTTTCTCAATAGCGATATGTAGAAAACATCGTGAACTTTGGAGAGATTTGGCAGCATCGCCAAACGATAAGCTACAGCCCCAATACGATCTAGAATTTCGAAAGGTCCGATGTACCTGGGACTCAACTTACCCTTCTTACCAAAACGTATAACTCCCTTCCATGGAGATACCATTAGGAAAACATGATCTCCCACCTGAAATTCCAAAACCTTTCTTCTGTTATCGGCATAGCTCTTCTGCCTACTTTGAGCTGATTTGATGTGGTTTTGGATTACCTTCACCTTTTCCATTGTTTCTTCCACCAGTTCTGGTCCCACAAGTTTTCTTTCACCAACTTCATCCCAACAGGTTGTTGTACGACATCTCTTTCCGTATAACGCTTCATAAGGTTCCATCTGAATGCATGAATGGAAGCTATTGTTATAGGAAAATTCTACCAGTGGTAAGTATTGATCCCACATACCCTGAAAGTCAAGAGATCATGATCTCAACATGTCTTCTAAGGTTTGAATAGTTCGTTCTGATTGTCCATTTGTTTGAGGGTGATAGGCAGTGCTCAAACAAAGTTCAGTATCCAAGGCCTTTTGAAGACTTTTCCAAAATCCTGAAGTAAAACAAGGATCACGATCAGAAACTATCGATAGGGGTACTCCATGAAGTCTTACAACTTCATTAATATATAATCTTACTAGACGTTCAAGTGGTAGATCCTCCCGTATAGCCAGAAAATGTGCTGACTTAGTAAGACGATCAACAATGACCCATATTGCATCATTCCTTCTAGGAGTCTTTGGTAGTACCATGACAAAGTCCATCGTAATATTATCCCATTTCCACTCAGGTATGGGAAGAGGTTGCAATACTCCACCAGGATGTTGCCTTCCAGCTTTCACATGTTGACAAACCATACACCTCGACACAAAATCAGCAATCTCCCTCTTCATATTATCCCACCAAAAATGTTCCTTCAAATCTCTATACATTTTGGTGCTCCCAGGGTGTATAGAGAAATTGGAACTATGAGCATCATCCAGCAATTCCCTTTTTAGATCAGTTATATCGGGAACACAAAGTCTCTTCCTGAATTTCAAAATTCCATCCTTATACACAAATTCCCTCAATCTTCCATCATTCACATCTTTAATCTTCTTCTGAAATTCTTCATCATTGGTCTGAGAACTCTTAATCCTTTCTAGTAATGATGGTTTGGCAACCATTTGAAAAAGCATTGATATTTCACCTTCCCTAGTTATTCCCATGTCCATCTTCACTAGATCCAAGAAAATTGGATCCCTTTCAATTCTCATCACATTCAAAACTCCATGGTCTTTTCTACTCAAAGCATCTGCAACCTTGTTTGCCTTCCCCGGGTGGTAATGTATCGTGCAATCATAATCCTTGAGTAGTTCAAGCCATCGCCTTTGCCTCATGTTGAGTTCTTTTTGTGTGAAAATATATACTTCAAACTCTTGTGATCAGTATAAATCTAACATTTTTCACCATAGAGGTAATGTCTCCATATCTTTAAAGCAAAGATCACAGCTGATAACTCAAGATCATGAGTAGGAAAGTTTTGCTCATGAATTTTTAGCTGCCGTGATGCATAGGCAATGACCTTATCATTCTGCATAAGGACACAACCAAGTCCTTTCTTCGATGCATCACTATAAATAACAAACCCATCATTCCCCGATGGTAGAGTCAATACAGGGGAATTGACTAATCTTCCCTTTAGTTATTCAAAACATTCTTCACACTCTTTTGTCCAGACAAATTTAATCCCTTTACGTGTGAGCTTTGTCAATGGGTTAGCCAATCTGGCAAAATTCTGGACGAAACGTCGATAATAACCTGCTAAACCAATAAAACTGTGTACCTCAGTTATACTTGTCGGTGCTGGCCATTCTTGGATTGCCTTGGTTTTAGAAGGATCAACAGAAATTCCATCCTTAGAGACAATATGGCCAAGAAAAGAAATCTCATGAAGCTAGAATTCACACATGCTAAATTTCCCAAATAATCCATGTCTTCTAAGAGTCTTCAGGATAATGCGTAAGTGATTTTCATGATCTTCGTGGCTTTTGCAGTATACCAAGATATCATCAATAAATACCACTACAAAGTCATCAAGATATTCCTTGAAAACTCTATTCATTAGATCCATTAAAATAGAGGGTGCATTAGTCAATCCAAAAGGCATTACTGTAAACTCGTAATGCCCGTACCTTGTTCGAAATGCTATCTTTGGAACGTCTTCCTTCTTCACACACAACTGATGGTATCCAGAACGAAGGTCAATCTTTGAAAAGTATTGAGCTCCATGCAGTTGTTCAAACAAATCATCAATGCGAGGTAGGGGATACTTGTTCTTTATTGTTATAGCATTGATCTCCCTATAGTCAATGCACAACCTCATAGATCCATCATTCTTCTTAACAAAAAGAATAGGGGCTCTCCAAGGAGAAACACTAGGGCGAATAAATCCCTTATTACTCAATTCCTCTAGTTGTTTCTTTAGTTCAACTAATTCCACAGTGGCCATTCTATAAGGGGTCTTCGATATGGGCAATGATCCAGGAATTAAATCAATGGAAAAATCAACTTCTCGTTCTGGAGGATGTCCAGGTAAATCTTCCGGAAACACATCAACATATTCTCTCACAATAGGTACATCCTCTATTTGAATATTCCTTTCCTTGCCCTCAGTAATTTCCTTCTCTTCCTCCCTAATAATTGAATTTAGTTGAGCTACTGGGGGTGGATCTAGATAAGAATTATGTGGCGACGATTCAGCTCTAAAGATAAGGTGTTCCTTATCATCATCATCAAGAATCGTAAACTCTTTCCTCTTACAATAAATTTTTGCATCATGGTCCGAAATCCAATCCATACAGAGGATTATATCAAATTCAATCATGGTATGATGATGAGATCAGTAGGTAAAGAACATTTCAGTGCTCTAATGGGAACTAATCGACAAAACTTTGTCGCAACAATACTTCCATTAGGGGTTTTGACCGACAACTCCCTTGTTAAATCAAATTTTAAATATCTAATTTTATTAGCAGACTGGGAAGATATGAAACAATGTGATGATCCAGAATCAAATAATGCATTTGCTAAACATGAGGAAACCATTAAATTAACTGCTACCACGTCTTTCGGAGCTTCCATCTCAGCAGTAGTGATAGCATAAGCCTGGCCCTGATCCCTTGGCTTCTTCTAAGTTAAGTTCCCCTGACGCTTAGGACAATCATTTGCATAATGTCCCTTCTCTCTACAATTATAGCATTCCACGTTGACAGCTGCTTTCTTTCCCTAGCATTCATGAGCTTGGTGGCCTTTTTCACCACACTTGTAACATACTCCCATTCCCTTCAAGCAAGTACCAGGATGTTTCTTCCCGCATTTACCACAAGATGGATATTAAACCTTTCCCTTATTCCCTTTATTTCCATTCCCATATTGATCAGCAGGTCTATTCTTCTCTTGCTTTTCTTTAAAGTCATAAGACTTAGAGAATTCCTTTTCTGTCTTGATAGCACATGAGACAATGTCTTCGTACGATGAAAAGGATTGTGAGACTAATGCTCGACGAAGAAATGGTTTTAACCCATCAAAGAATCGATCAATCTTACTTTCGGGGTTACGTATATAATCTCCAGCATACCTTGCTAACCTTGTAAAGTTAGCCTCATACTTTGTGACATTCTCATCCTCCTTTTGTCTCAGACACAGAAATTGTCTTTTCATATCCGCTCGATGGTCGCGAGGAAAGTATTTTTCTAAAAACAGATCTTTGAACTCCCTCCATTCCATATTTGATACTTCATCATCTTCCTTCATGTTTAGAATCAATGACCACCATTGATCAACATCTCCAGTGAGGCGGTAAACTGCCATGATAACTTTTTCCCTTTCACTGCTCCCCAAAGCCTGAAATATTTTCTCTAGGAAATTTATCCATTTCTCGGCTACTAAGGGATTTTTACTCCCATTTAACGTTGGTGGTTGTTGCCTCATGAATTGCTCTAACATTGATCCTCCATGCTATGGATCAGGGTGCTCCATACGGGTAAGGTTATTATTCATAACCTGAGTAAGTTGTCCCAGTATGGTGATTAGCTGATCGGCACCAGTTGCATCACCAGCCCCACTATAATTATCTTGAGCAGGAGGGCAATCCCTACATGGAGTGTGTGCATTGATACAGTTTCCATTTCTTCCACTGGGCGCCATTTCTAAACAATGGCATAAACTAGATCAGTTTATGAATCAAAATACATAACCCCATACTTATAAAACACTTAACATAAATTGAACTATTTATGGATATAATCGATAATCATAAAAATGTTTTCTTTGAGGAAGTATATACTCATAAACCCTTAATAATGATTTGTAAAGAAAATGAGAATTATCCAAAGCATATCCCCCGGGAGTGTCGTAACCAAGAGTGCAGCAAGGCCCGTTGTCGTGCACCAGTTCCCGTTCGAGTCTAGCTCAAAGCGGTGTTTTCGGGTTTTACCCCTAGGTAAATCTGTGCCAGAGCCGCCTCTACCTTCTCGTATCCAGACAGGGATGTATTGTTCGGAAAACTCACAACATCTCTACAATACCAAAATTCTAGGAAGTTCTTCTATACTAATCCTCAAAGTCTATCTTCGGGATATGTGCTCTAATCAGAGTTTATCTAAATCTAGCTTCCAAGGTTAGTACTAAACTACCTCTGATACCAACTGTAACGCCCCGACCCCAGCTACCCAGAGTCAGTGCATTACTTCATAACATTGGCATGATCACAAGAGAGATCAAATCTCGAAAGACTGATTGGTTTAGTAGCCTTGGAAACACTAGATATATTCTTAAGTTTTACATTACATCATAAAATGAAAAACTACTACAACAACATAATGTCTCCACAGTCCACACTATTATCCCCTCATAATATCCCTGCAGGTCATTCATAATTTACTTCTTCACTTCCTGGGAAAAATAAAACATAGAAAAGGGGTGAGCTCAAATGCCCAGTAAGGATAACAATATAGCGGAAACTTTCATAAATAAGAATAAACATTTAGGGCAATGTATAACTAAAACAAAAGACTTATTAAACTTGAACTTCAACATAATATGGTAAAAGTAAAATCAAATAATTCTATAGCATCCCACCATTTTATAACATAAAATTTCATTACATTACACAAAACTGAGGATCTTTAAGGTCTAGTGTCTTGGAAACCAGGAACATAATACATGAAAACAACATAAACATTCTTCTTACCACATGAAAGGAGTCTCCTTAAGTTCATTCTTGGTTCATTACTGCATCTCATAACCTGGGGACATACACCAAAAGAAAGGGGTGTGAGCAGAAGGCCCAGTAAGGGAAACAAGAGGAACATTTTACATGTGAACATGAGATACTTCAATAAGGACATGAAAAGAACTTTAAGGCATGAGAAAGAAATCCTGAGGTATTTCATAATAAAATTAACATTTTTCATAACTTGAAGATGTGGCTACATCATTTAACATAGACAATCATGAACATATCACTAAGGTCCATCCCCAAGGTGTCATTTGAAAATTACCAAGGTTATTCACCGAGGTATCGTGAAATTGTAATCTCTAGTGGTTACATCATTACCCAATGCATTGGAGCGCTATCAGGGCGCACCCTTAAATTTGCCTTTATTATCAAGTATGTAAATCACAGAATTTAAAATAGAACATTTTGGTATATATGTGAATACCCTTGTAGAAATAGGAGCTTTGAGTATTCACTTTATAACATAAAATAATTTTTGAGAAAAAAGAGAGGCATTTTGAGGGGAAAATTCTGCAGCATAACGACTAAGTTTCGGGATTTTAGAAAACATTGAAATGAGAGGGGACATGGGTCACCCACTCATAAATAATCCATAAAACAGTAGGGTGAAAGAGTAAGAAGGAAATATGGAAATGGTAATGAAATTTGAGGGGCATACCATTTGAAATGAAAAACATGGAAGGAAAAAAAGATTAGATTTCTCTTATGAAAATTCGGCAGCCTTACGGCGTCACTTAACTTCAAAAGAAAATGATTTGACAAGATCAAATAGGGTCCCTCATCATATGATCATAAGAGATATGTATGATAGATATAGAGATCATACCCCAACATAATAAAAAGGAACTTTAAAGACTTGACATGAAAATCAAACTTGAAAAATGAGAAGGGTGAAGGAATCCCTTAAAAATTCGGCAGCCTAACGGCGTCACTTAAAAATTCATAAAACGAAATGATGAGAGTAAGAGGGGATCTCTCATAATATAAACATGAAAGGGCAGTAAGATGAATATAAAAGAACATCCTCTCACATAAAAACATGGAGCATAATAGGAATGACATAAAAGAGATTACATGAAAAGAAAGAGAGGGTCGGATCCCTTACCTTAAAACGTGACTCTTGAAACTCAAAGGATTGGACCTTGAGGGCTTGGGGGCACCTTTGGAGGACTCCTTGGAAGGTAAGAAGACCAGAACTTCGTTGGGGGAGTGTTGGGAGTGAAAACTAAGGGAGGAAAGGGTGGGTATTTATAGGGAAAGTGAGGGGACAAATCATTAATGGCCAAGGGACACCTCACATGTGCTTTTCTCAAACCCATGTGATCTCCCTTGGCATTTATCATGGAGTTAGGCCACATGGGGCCCCCAAAACAATAATTCATCACCCTTGACCGGCCAACCCTCAAAAGATCTCATGACATCATCATGACACCATTATGATGTCATTAAACATACCGAATCCCTAAAACTGTATTTTTACTATTCACTGAAAATTCAACTTTCTCAGAAAAATCCCAAAATTTCACCTTAACCAAATACCAATGCTCTTATTTCAAAAATGAAATCCAATTTATAAAAATAATTTTCTAAATATTTTTAATTTAATTTTTAAATAAAAACACTATTCATCGAAAATTCATTTTTTTCAGAAAAAACCCCAAAAATTACCATAACATAATATTGATGCTCTGAGTTCAAAAATGAAGTCATTTTTATAAAAATAATTATCTAATTATTTTTAATTAAATTTTTAATTAAAAAACACTATTCATCCGAAAAAACTAATACTTGAATAATAATTTATGAAACCGTTATTTACCCATTTTATTGAATCACATTACTTAATCTAGGTGTCTAAATTATATTAAAACTTTCTTTAAGTGAGATTACTAATCCATTTGGTCACATTACTAATCCTAAGCGTAAAATCACTATTCATAATTTACTATTCATCAAAAAATATGTTGATCTTATTAGACTCCAAATTCCTTACTGAACACTTTTGTAGAAGACCATTTTTGGAAAATCATTACACATCATTAGTTATTTAGGGTTTACATAAATATTTTAAAATATCCTTTTTTCAAAATTCATCAATAAAATACATTCTAAAATTATCCGGACATTTGAAATTTCACAAACATCACTAAAGGAAGAAATCTCAATTTATTCATCCGAAAGGACTACACAAGGAAGCTAGGGTCTCGTCACATAGCCCCTTATAACACCGGCATAAGACCTGAGTGTAAGGTGTGCTATGGTGAGAGAATTTGAGGGAGGCTCAGATAACATTGCCCTAGTAGTAATATCTACTAACTTGAACTTCTCCCGCAGGCATTTCCGTTCAAGCTTGACACGCTGGAGTTCGGCTTGGCTTGGTCCAAAGCGAAGCCCACAGATGCTACCTCCTTCCCAAGCTCTGATAAGTGGGATTCATAAGGGTTGAGTCTACTGGATGAAGCCATCGACTCCTCTTTCTGCATTAACCATTAACATCTTATTAAATCAGTAAGTTAATATACTACTCAAAAAATATTGGGTCGTTACAAATGCCATTTACTCATTCACATGGATATTCTACTAATTGAATAATCGCATAAAAAATCACTAACCACTTTCATAATGTTGGAATGCATAATTCCAGACTATCATAACCACATAGCCAAGGCCTCGTGCCATGACTACAAATAAGATTTTGTCAAGGCCTTGTTCCAAGACACTAGTTTGTCTCATTAGACCTACCGATGCATCGAGGAGCTATAGCGGGCTCCACCCGTCACATATTAAGTCCAATGCATTCCCATATGAAAAGGTTTAAACATAACATAAACATTCGTATTAAAAATAGCATACGAAATGTCAATATTTTACCATAAACTATGAATGGTATAAAAATAGAACATCCACAGTCAAACATATCACAAAACCTTCAATACAATATAGAAGTTTTGTATCATAATAAATCTACTTCAAATAAGCGTAAAATCTATCAAAGGATGTTGACATAGATGAAATCAAAACACTTTTTAGAGAAATATCTATTTCTATTTTTGAAATCATTTAAGAGCAATATAAAATAAAACCTTTTATTGAAAATATTCTTATAAGCTTGTAAGGAAAGCTTTGAAGATTTTATAACGGCGGAAATAACCGCACCTGCCGTATAAAAAAACATTCTTACCTTAATTCTATCGAAAAGGTTAAAAAGGACTTTGTTTTGAAAACGACGGAAAGATTCCTCTTATAAAAAGTGAAAAAAGTGTGTAAATGACTTTAACCCATATTCTTGTAAATAATAAAAATGTTTTGAAATACATTTCGAAAAAACATGGATGTGGATGATAAAGAGATCCCAGTAGATTATTACGTATAAAAAACCTCGGATAATGAAGAGATTGTGAAATAACCCTTACCTTGTACTTTTCCTTGGTTGGGGTAGGTTAACCTCCTGTATAATGGTGAAATAATTGTTATTAAATTATACAAGAATCATATACATTCATATGATATCATATATGATCTTTTAACATTTCTTTGTTAACAATATCATGGATTTATCATTGTTTCGGGTGTTAACTTACTCGTTTTCTTTTATATGTTTTGTTAAGTAAGTCGTGTTTTTCATTGATAGGTTGTATCTTATTCATATCCAGAATGATATCATGTCCTTAAACATTATTTTTAAATCATCAAATGATATTTATACTTGAATAGATACGACGGAGAATGAATCTCATCGCGTTCGTGGAGATGGTAGTCCGTACGTACGCACGAGCGACAATATCATTATTTTGATATTAAAATAATATATAATTGGATAGTATATCATATATACAGAATCATTATCATGTTATATTTATTATTTACATGAATTACATATCATTATTATACCCATCTAAATAATAATATATTGAATAACAATTACAACACGACGTGGAGACGGTAAGCCGTACGTACGCACGTATGGTGACATGTCATTAAATGATGGGTAGAATACTGAATATGTTTGTTCCATATTTATAATAACATCACAGTATATAGAAGATACTGGAGTTATAATTTTAGAATTGAAATAATAAACAAAGAGGGAGTGGAAGAAGAAAGAAACTTGAAAGAGGGTGATGAAAATGTTACCTCTTCTTCGGGTTCTTCCTTTTGATTTGATCAAAAGGACTCCTTAGGATGGATTTCTGACTAAAGTAAAGCTTCTAGGATGAAGGGAGGGAAGTTGGGAGAGTATTTGGGCAGAGTTTGGCCGAACCAAAAGGCTTGAAAGTGTGAATAAGGTGGTAGAGGTGGGGGCCTTTTATAAGAGGAGAGGAGGGGCTCATTTGGAAGGATTGAAATGTTACATTATTACACAATGATTTTCGGATTCTAAAGGTCACACACTTATATAATTCGTGGATAAGTTGTTAAGGGTTCGAAATCTCCTCATCCAATAGGCTTTGGACAAGTGTAAGACTTGTGTCTTGCATTATCTTCTCATTTTATTTAAATAGTTAAATAATGTGGTCATCGCTGCATCATAGTGATGTCATAAATAATTTAATTTATTTAATGTATAAAAATTATAAAACAAATACTATGATGTAGGAAATCGTTTTAGCTTTCTAATGAATATTTATAGTCAAAATTTGGACTTGTGTAACCCCACTTAAAAACTGTTTTAGTAAAACAACTCATGTTTGTATCAATTTAATTTTAACATTAAATAAATATATATTAATGTCATTTTCCAACTAAAGTGGCTCCATGGGGTCCCCAAGTTGACCCATGGGTTTTCTTGGTCGGCCATGACTCATCCAATAGAAGTAGAACAAGTGTCATGCTCATCTCATATTATTAAAACATCATTTGTACCTTAAAATACACTAATTACCTCTAATCGCGATTAAGAACCTAAAAGTTACTATTCACCAAAAATTATTTTAATCTCATTCAACCACATTTTACTTCTTATTGACAAAAATGTATGTCGGATTTTTGAAAATCAAATCACAGATGTGGTAATATTTCATTTAAACGAAAAATCAGTTATTTAACTACCACTTAGTGGTTTCACATATTCATCAAAAATTGATGTTTTTCAGAACAATGCCAAAATTTCACTCTAAGCTATAATTGATATTCAAAATTCAAAAATGATGACTATTTTACAAAATTCCAAACATATAAGTTGCATTAATTAATTTTATAATTAATTCCCGCTGTCACAACAAATAGCGTGTTTTTTAAGAAACAATTTATATCAAAAGATTGGCAATTGTTTATTTCCATTTTCAATGTTAAATTAATTCTAATGACCACCATTGGATAAAATGGTAAAAATATATTCTAATTATACTTTAAAATCAATAAATAGTATAATTTATCACTATAAATTATTTTGATTATAAAAGTTGTTTTTAAGTATTTTTCACTATTCATAAAAAATTAGAAGTTCTCAGAAAAATACCAAAAATTCAACATAGGCTAATTTAGATATTCCGAATCCAGAAATGAAGTCCATTTTGATAAATAAAATTTATAAAATTTCAAAAATTAGGTATTACTATTCACAACGGCTAGTTTAATTAGTTGTGGTGTGTGTTAGAGCTTGAGGTTGCGTACAACACACGTGATTGCATTATTCGAAGGGAAACGTACCATGGAAGCTTGGGGTGTTACAAAACTTGTAAAGGAAGCTTCTTGGAAATAATGTTTTAAAAATCCATTCATTCTGTATAAGTTAAAAAAAACATTCTTCGTACTTTTGTCGGAAAAGTCAAAAAGTACATCGTACAAAAAACGAGAAAAGATTCATTTCTTATCTTTTACTAAAAATTCACCGAAGGGTAAAATTGGATTTAATCAATTGTAGGTGGATGGAAATAATATTACATATTGTGGAAACATGGATGTGGATGATAAAATACACCCCTGTAAATGCCAAAGTAAAAACAATCTCAGATAAAAATGAGATTGTGATATTTTCCCTTACCTTAGGTCCGACTTGCATTGTACGTGTCCGAACCTCCTGTATAATGATTTAAATCATGTTATTTACTTATTCCAGAATCATATTCATTGTTATTATATCATATATGGTCCACTTAAGACTTTATATTACCCGTTCTTTTTTAAATTCATGTTAAAGTAGCGTTTTTGGTAAAATCGTCTCATTTGTCGTTCGTGTTTTTAACTTGTAATTATTAATATGATTACTTGGATCATGATTACTTATATCTATAATGTAAAACATGAATTATATATAATATATATTCAGAATATACATATATATAATATATTTATAAATGGAATGAAATACACCGTTCATGGAGACGGTAGTCTGTACGTACGCATGAACGCTGTTTTCGTTTCCTTATTGAATTGAATGGAATTAAGTAGATGACATACATATACATAAATAGAGTATCAATATTATGTCATATATTTCATTAGTACTTATTATATATACTTTATAATCATTCATGAATGGTTAATGTGGAGAATGAATCTCATCGCGTCGTGGAGACGGTAGTCCGTACGTACGCACGAGCGATTATATCGTTCCCATGGTCGTGGAATTGTGTTTTAGTGTATGTATACTATTTCAGTATCAATATAAATTTATAATAATCATATATAGTTACTCATTAAACCATTATACCCATCCAGTTAAGGTGGTGGTGGAAAATAGATTACACCACGGTGTGGAGACGGTATTCCGTACGTACGCACGCGCGATGATTTCATTTTCCGTAGGATGGATAGATGGTAAAATTGGGTTGTTTCATACTTATAATAACATATAATTATATGAGTTATACTGATTTTATTACTTTATAATGAAACAACTAAAGAAGAATATGTTTAAGAAGAATGAAATTGGAAAGGATCGGTAATGGATATTACCTCTTCTTTGAAGTACTTCTTTGAGACCTCCTTTTAGGGAACTAAAATTGGTCTTTTAAGAAGACCAGGACCTCTAGGATGATACTATGGAAGTGTAGAAGAGATTTTGGTAGGGTTTGGCCGAGATTGAATTCTCAAATTGGTGTGAGGAGGAGAGGGAGGAGGTTCCCTTTTATAAGGGAGGAGAGGGGCACCTTTGGAATAACTAAAAATATTATTTTATTATAAAGCCAAATTCGGTTTTAAATAGCTCCAAATTGATTTATTTCGAAGATAAGGTTGTTATGGGTCTAAATACTATCATACAATATGATTTAGACAAGTTTAGGTTATTATTTTAACCTTATCAATTAGATTAAACTCTAAGTTAAATAATTTAACTTTTACCGTGTCTTTTTGTTTTCTTACACTATATGGTTAATAAACATACTATATTAAGCCAAACGAACCCCAATTTGTTTATTATCCACATATATAACCTTATCTAAGTCATTTTGCCGAACCTTAGTTTTTTAGGAATAAAATAACAATTAATAATATAATATTTGTTTTAAAAACTATTTTATTTCAATTTTGACACTATTTGGTACATGATTTTTATGAAATTTCTAACAGAATGATAAGTTCGAACCAAGTTACATAAATCAACAATAACATGTCATATTAAGCTAGAAAATTAGTTTAAGTCAAAAAAAGTCTCAAATTATATTTATTTGGGCATTTATAACATCAATTATGTTAATATTTTCTTAAAAAGGTAATTACTGCATCATCATTGTGTCATAAATAAATTAAATTATTTAAAGTATAAAAATTACAAATAAAATACCATTATGTATGAAATCTTTATAGATTTCTAATGAATATTTATAGTTGAAATTATATTATGTATAACCCTATATTAAAAATGTTTTAGTAAATAAACTTTGATTTTAACTCTTTTAACTCTTCTTTGAATTAAATAATAATAAATGTCCTAATCTAATTCAAGTGGGCCTAAATGGTCATATTTTATTCCTAAGTTTGTTACACTTGTCCAATAGTATTAGGACATGTGTAAGGGTAATATTAATGTCATCTTTACCCTTAATTACCCTATTACTTTTAACCGTGGTAAATAAATGTAAAAAGTTACTATTCACCAAAAATTATTTTCATCTCATTGAACCACATTTTACTTACTGACATCAACCGTGTCTCTCGGATGTTTGAAATTCCATTAACAGAAGCGGTAAAATTATGATTTATGAAAAAAATTAATTTTTTAACTACCACTTAGTAGTTTCACTATTCATCAAAAATTGAAGTTTTTCAGAAAAATGCCAAAATTTCACCCTAAGCTATAATTTATATTCCAAATTCAAAAATGATTTCTATTTTACAAAATTTCCAACATATAAGTTGCAATAATTAATTTTATAATAAATTTCCGCTGTCACAACAATTAGCGTGTTTTTATAAGATAATAATTATCAAAAGATTAACACTTGTTTATGTCTGGTGTAAATGTGAAATTACATCCAATGACCAACATTGTATTGAATTGTAAAAATATATTCTAAATATACTTTAAAACCACTAAAATTAATAATTTATCACTATTAATTATTTTTATTAAAACAGTTGTTTTTAATTAAAATTTAGTAATTTTCACTATTCATCAGAAAATGAAAGTTATCCGAAAAGTAACAAAATTTCACCCTAAGCTAATTTCGATATTACGAATATAAAAATAAAGTCCATTTTGAAAAATAAAATTTACAAAATTTCAAAAAGTGGTTATTACTATTCATAACGGCTAGTTTTAATAATATTTTTGTAGCATATCGTGGTTTAGTGAAACTCGGTATTGCGTACTACACACGCTATCAATGAAGGTCGCGATTGCGTGTAATGAAAGGAAAGTCAAGGATGTGTGTTGTGAAAGCTCCTTTTGGTGTAGCATACAAAACAATACATTAATAAAATTAAAAAGAATATTTTTTATAAAATCCCGGGCTGTTACATTCTACCCCCCTTAAAATGAATTTCGCCCTCGAAATTCGTCGGGGTTATAAATGGTTTACTATTCGAATGTTTCTTTAATAGAAACTCACACCATAAAAAGGAATACCAAAACCAATCTTTAAAAACAAAGGTATGAAACATAACGGTTACCCAAATAAACTAATCATTGGGTTTCCACATAGGTGGAAATATGGATATGGAAGAAAAATCTAACCATCGTGTTCTGATGAACAGTGGTAGAGAACATGGATATGGAAAATCCAACAATCACAAATCCTTAAATTTGTGATGATCTAAGGTACCATCTGATTAATCAGATATAAGAGCACTAGGACAACATTTTTGGTTTTCAAGATCGTTTCCCTAAAGTTGAAAATTTTGAATTAGAATAAATACTTACTTTATTTTGGTAAAATCTAACTATTGTTCATGCCTTGAATAATTTCCACTTCATCTCTTAAATAAATGAAGTTGAATTTGTTATTCATGAAGTGTTAGCAGATCATGTGATAGAATGACGTGTCATTCCATCTGTCTCAAACAAATGGTTAGAAAAAGTTATTAAATATACATAAGTCATTATATAGGGAGATTAATCATATATGGTTCCTAAAATGGACTTATACTTCATATATCATACTGCTTAATATAATAAAACTAGTTTCTTCTAAACAGAGACTTCCTGTAGGCCAGTGGTAGGCGATAAAGGCCAGTCGCACTTCAGTTGTGGGTTCGATTCCCACAGCCTTGTCCGACGCGATGGGCTGTCGCCCATCCTGCATGTTGTCCTTTTTCTAAAACTATACTACTATAACATCCCATCAATAATATTGAAAAACGTTTTATCCTAACTTATGTCCAACATAATCCATTCTAATCTTTAGGCTTATCTAAAATACTTCGGTCCAAGCTCATAGTATAATGAAAATGATTACATGAAATGTCATAGAACAATCACATGAATGCCATCATTTATCCCCCATATATCATAAGATATATATTGTTGGTCAAATTACAAACATGTAAATAACTTAATCATGTATTTTCTTGAAGAATGAATACCCATTGAACCTTAGTGTGAACATGAATGCAGTTAAAAGTTAACACTTTCCACATACCAAAATCCTCAAAATTATATATACTCAAACCATGATATCACTTAGTCCTTATATCAATCACGAGCTCATGAATACTATTAAACATTTCATTTTCTTGTTTTCCCTTCATTATGCGCATATCATATAATTTCCAAAAATATCTCAATCACTTTAAATTCCACATTAGACCAACAAATAAATATTCCAATACTTTATGATACAACATTATTTTGGAATCCCATTACATAAACACTTAATCATTCCACCACATCATTGTCATATTCAAAATCGCCAATAGTGATCGCATGTGACTTCCCTTTGTCCTTTGCCTTAAGTGGTTTCTCATGTTGATCATCACTAACCCTTGGATTAGGGCATTTATTAGCATAATGCCCCATTTCCTTGCACTTGAAGAATTGAAGTGTTGGTGGTGCGTTCTCTGCAGTGTTTGCTTTATTCACATCATTAGAAACCCTTTTTCCATTACTTCGACACTCAACTGCTCGATGACCTTCTTTTCCACACTTAAAACATTTTCTAGTCCCTTTAAGACATTCTCCACCATGCTTCTTTCCACACTTTGTGCATAAGGAAACATTCATCTTCTTTTCACCGTTATTCTGAGATTTCTCCTTGAACTCCATCTTTCGTTTCTTGTCAAAACCATGAGATGGATATGTAACACCAAATTAAATTTCTACCTTGATAGCACAACGCACAATTTCTTCATAGCTACTGAAGTCTCTTATAGCTAATTCCCATTCGAATACTTGGTTTTAAGACACTGAAAAATCGATCAACTTTACTTTCAGGTTGGATGATAATGCCAGATGCATACCTTGCAAGTCTTGTAAAATTCGCTTCGTATATACCAACAGATTCATCATCCTTTTGCTATAGTTTAAGATACTCATTCTCCATCTTTGTTAGAAGAATACGAGGGAAGTACTTACTGAAAAACAAGTTCTTGAACTCGTCCCATTCCATGGACTCAATTTCATCTCTTGGCCTTGTATTCTTGATAAGATTCCACCATTGATCAGCTTCATCTTCCAAACGATACACTACTAAGATGACTTTATCATGTTCAGAACATTCAAGAACTGAAAATATCTTTTCAGTGGTACTGATCCATTGTTCAGCAACAAGTGGATCAGAAGACCCACTGAAAGAAGGTGGACGTTGCCTCATGAAGGACTCAATAGAATATTGTTCCCTTCTCTGCTCATTTGGATGTCCAGAATGATTCATAGCTTGTGTAAGTATAGAAATAAGATTTTTCACTCCATCTCCCATAACATTTGTTTGTTCAGGAGGAAAGTCATTGCATTATCCATTGCATTGATCAACACGGTTCCTTCGGGTTCCATCCATCGTCTAAAACCCAAAAAGAATAGTGTGAGAGGAAAAAATCATGCTAGGGAAACCAACATAATAAAGGGGGAGTACCTTCAATATCTAACATCTTAGGTTTAATTCTATGATCGTTAGCGTAATTCTAGTACTATAACCTACACGTATACTTAACATTAGTGACATCCCTAGACATACCTTAGAAATTTCTCTAGGGATCTCACTAACGTTTCACATCCTAGTTTCCAAAGGTTGACTAAACCTTTGCTCTAATACCAACTGTAGAGACCCGAAGCATAACATACATAGATATTACATTACTTTTTTGGAAAACACACACACAAGGACCGTAATAGTTTAGTGTCTTTGGAAACTCGGAATATAATCTTCTAATCATGTTGAAAGATCTTCAACATCTCCCATAACGATTCTCCCCTTTTTTTCCTTACCTAAAACGTTTCTTTTAATCCTGGGGAAAAAGAAAACATAAAAAGGGTGAGCTCAAATGCTCAGTAAGGGTAAACAAAAGAAATATCAATCACATCATATACATAAGAACATAGCTTTTGGAAATCTTAACCTGCAAAAGAGAGCTCATGATATCATAATATGGGTTAAATCATAGAAGTGAAATGTAATCCCTATAATAATAACTTAAAACATGAAACTTTGTGGCATACACACATAATAATATAGAATCATTTCTTGTTAGTCAAGACTCATTGCCAAGACTATCTTAGTGGACAAAGTCCCTTTCTGAACTGAGTCACCCTCGTTCCAGTCCTGTTTCCCTGAACTGGTATAACCTACCATTCCAGCCATGTCTATCTCATGAGATATAAAATCTTTACCCAATGCATTGGAGGGAGATATTGGTCCCACCCATCTCATAATGATACCATTCTTATGTGTGCCACAAAATCATAAATCATACATCATTACATAACCCATGTAATAAAAATGGGAATCTTAAACATCATGACATCATAAAACAATTCATATACGATAAAGGAATTCATAAAAATAATTCCATCACAACATAATCAAATCAATGTAATAATAGGGATATAAACAGAACCCTTTATTATCTTAGATGGAAAATAATTTTGATAAAACACTTGAACTTCATTCTTGAGGAAAATATCCTTTCTACTTCAAAAACATTTTTCCTTTCATAACATGTCATACGACTTTAAAATAAAAGAAGTTGATTAAAAATAAACATTAAAACATGTAAAGGAAGCTTCTTGGAAATAATGTTTTAAAAATCCATTCATGCCGTATAAGTTAAAAAAACATTCTTTGTACATTTGTCGGAAAAGTCAAAAAGTACCTCGTACGAAAAATGACAAAAGATTCCTTTCTTATATTTTACTAAAAATTCACCGAAGGGTAAAATTGTATTTAAACAATTGTAGGTGGATGGAAATAATATTACATATTGAGGAAACATGTATGTGGATGATAAAATACACCCCAGTAAATGCCAAAGTAAAAACAATCTCGGATAAAAATGAGATTGTGATATTTTCCCTTACCTTAGGTACGACTTGCTTTGTACGTGTCCGAACCTCCTGTATAATGATTTAAATCATTTTATTGACTTATTACAGAATCATATTCATTGTTATTATATCATATATGGTCCACTTAAGACTTTATATTACCCGTTCTTTTGTAAATTCATGTTAAAGTAGCGTTTTGGGTAAAATCGTCTCATTTGTCGTTCGTGTTTTTAACTTGTAATTATTAATATGATTACTTGGATCATGATTACTTATATCCAGAATGTAAAACTTGATTTATATATAATATATATTCAGAATATACATATATATAATATATTGATATGTGGAATGAAATACACCATTCATGGAGACGGTAGTCCATACGTACGCACGAGCGATGATATCGTTCCCATGGTCGTGGAATTGTGTTGAAGTGTATGTATACTATTTTAGTATCAATATAACTTTATAATAATCATATATAGTTACTAATTACACCATTATACCCATCCAATTAAGGTGGTGGTGGAAAATAGATTACAACACGGCGTGGAGACGGTATTCCGTACGTACGCACGCGCGATGATTTCATTTTCCGTAGGATGGATAGATGGTAAAATTGGGTTGTTTCATACTTATAATAACATATCAGTATATGAGTGATACTGATGTTATTACTTCATAATGAAACAACTAAATAATAAGAAGTTGAAGAAGAAAGAAATTGGAAAGGATCGGTAATGGATATTACCTCTTCTTTGAAGTGATTCTTTGAGACCTCCTTTTAGGGAACTAGAATTGGTATTTTAAGAATACCAGGACCTCTAGGATGATACTAGGGAAGTGGAGAAGAGATTTTGGTAGGGGTTGGCCGATCTTGAATGCTCAAATTGGTGTGAGGAGGAGAGGGAGGAGGTTCCCTTTTATAAGGGAGGAGAGGGGCACCTTTGGAATAACTAAAAATATTATTTTATTATAAAGCCAAACTCGGTTTTAAATAGCTCCAAATTGATTTATTTCGAATCTAAGGTCGGTATGAGTCCAAATAACCTCATCCAATATGATTTAGACATGTTTAGGTTATTATTTTAACCTTATCAATTAGATTTAACTCTAAGTTAAATAATTTAACTTTTACCGTGTCTTTTTGGTTTCTTACACTATATGGTTAATGAATATGCTATATTAATCCAAACGAACCCCAATTTGTTTATTATCCATATATATAACCTTATCTAAGTCATTTGGCCGAACCTTATATTTTTATGAATAAAATAACAATTAATAATATAATATTTGTTTTAAAAACTATTTTATTTCAATTTTGACACTATTTGGTACATGATTTTTATGAAATTTCTATCAGAATGATAAGTTTGAAACAAGTAACATAAATCAACAATAACATGTCATATTAAGCTATAAAATTAGTGTATGTCATAAAAAGTCTCAAATTATATTTATTTGGGCATTTATAACATAAATTATGTTAATATTTTCTTAAAAAGGTAATTACTGCATCATTGTTGTGTCATAAATAAATTAAATTATTTAAAGTATAAAAATTACAAATAAAATACCATTATGTAGGAAATATGTTTAGCTTTCTAATGAATATTTATAGTCGAAATTATATTATGTATAACTCTATTAAAAATGTTTTAGTAAATAAACTTCGATTTTAACTCTTTTAACTCTTCTTTGAATTAAATAATAATAAATATCCTAATCTAATTCAAGTGGGCCTAAATGGTCATATTTTATTCCTATTTTGTCTTTGGTCGAAATACACTTGTCCAATAGGATTAGGACATGTGTTAGGGTAATATTAATATCATTTTTACCCTTAATTACCCTATTTACTTTTAACCGTGGTAAATAAAAGTAAAAAGTTATTATTCACCAAAAATTATTTTCATCTCATTGAACCACATTTTACATACTGACATCAACCGCGTCTCTCTGATTTTTAAAATTCCATTCACAGAAGTGGTAAAATTAAGAATTATGAAAAAAATTAATTTTTTTAACTACCACTTAGTAGTTTCACTATTCATCAAAAATTGAAGTTTTTCAGAAAAATGCCAAAATTTCACCCTAAGCTATAATTGATATTCCGAATTCAAAAATGATTTCTATTTTAAAAAATTCCCAACATATCAGTTGCATTAATTAATTTTATAACAAATTTCCGTTGTCACAACAAATAGCGTGTTTTTAAGAGATAATAACTATCAAAAGATTAACACTTGTTTTTGTCTGGTGTAAATGTAAAATTATATCCAATGACCAACATTGTATTGAATTGTAAAAATATATTCTAAATATACTTTTAAACCACTCAAATTAATAATTTATCACTATTAATTATTTTGATTAAAAATGTTGTTTTTAATTAAAATTTAGTAATTTTCACTATTCATCAGAAAATGAAAGTTATCCGAAATGTACCAAAAATTCACCCTAAGCTAATTTCGATATTACAAATCCAAAAATAAAGTCCATTGTGAAAAATAAAATTTACAAAATTTCAAAAAGTGGTTATTACTATTCATAACGGCTAGTTTTAATAATATTTTAGTAGCATATCGTTGTTTAGTGAAACTCGGTATTGCGTACTACACACGCTATCAATGAAGGTCGCGATTGTGTGTAATGAAAGGCATGTCAAAGATGTGTGTTTTGAAAGCTCCTTTTGGTGTAGTGTAAAACACAAGACATTAATAAAATTAAAAAGAATATTTTTCATAAAATCTCGGGCTGTTACAATGGGACACCGTGAAGCCATACAATCTCCTTAACGTAGAGACGCCCCAATCTCTCCACTGAGCCCTGCTCTCTAATGGGTAAAAAGTGTGCCGACTTGGTGAGTCGGTCAACAATCACCCAAATGGAGTCGTGACCTATGGAAGTGCATGGATGTCCAGTCATGAAGTCCATAGATATCCCGTCCCACTTCCACTCCGGGACCTCCAAGGGCTGTACCAAGCCTGCTGGTGACTGATGCTCTGCCTTCACCTGCTGGCAGCTGAGGCATCGAGAAACGAACTCTGCCACAACCTTCATCATGCCCGGCCACCATTGCTGTCGTCTGAGATCCTGGTATATCTTCACCACTCCAGGATGTACCGCCAAAGGAGAAGTGTGAAACTCTCCCAGCACCTCCTCCTGTAAAGCAACTGGTACCAAGGTACGTCCTCTGAAAATAACGTCGTGCTTTGCTCCAAGGGAGAAACCATCAGGAGCCTATCCCGAGGATATCTGTGCACGCCATGTCTCACAGTCAGCATCCCCACGCTATGCCTCTCTGACCCGCTGCAGTAGTGGAGGGGTGACTGTGAGATATTTAAGGAAGGCTGCTCCATCTCTATCCACGAAGGATATCTGCAAAGCGGCTAGCTGCTATGTCGCCTCCTCATGTAGCTGAATGCCCGTCCTCCTGATGAGGGCATCAGCTACTACGCTCCCCTTCCCAGGAGTATAGACTATCTCAAAGTCATAGTCCTGGTGGAACTCGAGCCATCGCCGCTGTCTCAGGATCAGGTACTTCTGAGAGAAGATTTACCTGAGACTTTGGTGGTCAGAAAATACTGTAAAGCGCTCTCCCATCAGATAGTGCCGCCATGTCTTCAGTGCGAAGACCACTACTGCTAACTCCAGGTCATGTGTAGCGTAGTTCGGCTCATGTGGCCTCAACTGACGTGATCAATAGGCAATCACGGCCCGCTCCTTCATCACGACACACCCATGTCCGGTCCTTGATGCATTGCAGTAGACTACGTATCCAACTCCCTCCTCAGGAAACCTCAAGATAGGTGCACTGGTCAATCTCTGCCTCAGCTCCTGAAAGCTCTGTTGACATCCGTCTGACCACACAAAAGGTTTCCCCTTCTTCTTCAAAGATGAGAGAGGCGCCGCAACTCTGGAGAAGTCCGGAACAAATCACTGATAGTACCCGGCTAGACCCAAGAAACTCCGCACCTCCGTCACGCTCCTAGGTGGCTCCCAAGCTAGCACTACCTCGATCTTCATGGGATCCACAACAACTCCCGCCTCAGAAATGACGTGCCCCAAGAAGTGGACCTCACGTAACCAGAACTGGAACTCTGAGAGCTTTCCATAAAGCTGGTGCTCTCGGAGTGTGTCTAGCACAACCCGTAAGTGGTAGGCGTGCTCCTCCTCGGTGGTCGAGTACACCAAAATGTCATCGATGAAGACCACGACAAATCGATCGAGGTATGGCTGGAAGATCCTATTCATGAGACTCATGAACACTGCTAGAGCGTTGGTTATGCCAAAAGGCATAACCAAGAACTCATAGTGGCCATACCGATACCTGAAGGTCGTCTTCTGCACGTCCTCGTCTCGAACTCTGAGATGATGATAGCTTGACCTGAGGTCTATCTTCGAGAACCACCATGCTCCCTGAAGTTGATCGAAGAGGTCATCAATACTCGGTAGAGGATACTTGTTCCTCACTGTCACCTGGTTTAGGCGACGATAGTCGACACACAGTCGCAAGCTCCCGTCCACGTTCTTGGCGAACAATATCGGGGAAGCCCAGGGTGAAACACTGGGTCAGATGAACCCCTTGCCCTGCAAGTCCTCCAACTTTACCCACAGATATCGAAGATCAGTGGGGTGAATCCGATACACTGGAGTGGATATCAGGGCTGTCCTGAGGTACACATCAATGTAAAAGTCTACCTCTCTGCGAGGAGGTATTCCTGGAACGTCATCCGGAAAGATGTCCGCGTACTGATCCACCACTGTAGGAAAACTAGGACTCTGCACGTCCACTGCTCCTAGGATGAGGCTAGCCAACTGATGTGTTATGGGCTGTCCTCTCCTCTGTGGGAGTCCATCCTGCGCTGCTAAGGCTCCCTTCTCGCTGGTGAATGGGAACCTGCTCCCGTCGGTGCGCACACATCACACCTTACGCCTATTACCGTCAATCTGAGAATGGATTGTGGATAACCAATCCATGCCCAAGATGACGTCGTAAGGCCTCGACGCCGTTACTAGAAGATCCCAGCCAAAGCTCTCGCCTCCTAGAGTAAGCTCACACTGCCGGCACCAGTGCGTAATCATCGAGTCTTCTCCCGTAGGAGTCTCTAGCCGTAAGGATCGAGCCAACGGCTCTGTCGGAATCTCCGAGCTCCGAACAAGGACAGCGGCTATGAAAGAGTGACTCACTCCTGTGTCTATAAGAACTGCAGCAAGGGTGGAATAGACACATATCGTACCTCGAATAATCTCTGGTGCGCCGTGGTCGAAGGCCTCCACTGCCTGGAGCTGTGCCTATCTCTGCCCACCAGCTCCCTGTGGTCGGGGCGGACCTCCTGGTGGTGGTGGTGGCAGAGCCTCAAAGCGTCGCCCACCACCTGCTGCTCGGCCAGCTCCTCTGGCTCATCCGCCTCCTACCTGTGGACTGCCACGGTCGACCCTCCGCCTCTGCCTGGGTGGCCCCTCCACCGTCTGTTGCTCCTCGGTACGGCGGGTCGGGCAGTCACGATCCATGTGGCCCTGCCCGCCGCAGGCGTAGCACTGCCTGCCTCTCAGAAGACTGGCTCTGCGCTGTGTGCCCTGCACTGCTGATCCAGTGTTCCGAGGTCGTCTACGAGAGGGTCTGGTCTCCCTGGAACCCTGAGTCATCTGTCGGCTACCTGCTGCCGAAGACTCCGCTACCTGCCGCGCTGCAGTAGGTCTCGCTGCTGAAGTAGACTCAGCAAGAAAGCTCTCGATCAGAAGGGCTCTCTCCAGTACTCCTTCCTGGGTCGGGATGCTGAGGGAGATCAGTGATGCCCTGATCTCGTGTCTCAAATCCTGCTCAAAGGTTCGGTCCTGGAAGAAGGGGTCCCGTACTATGTCGGTCATGTAGCGAGAAAGATCGGTAAACCTCGCCGCTTACTGGGCGACCGTCAAGCTGCCCTGCCGCAGCTGAAGAAGCTCCTGAATGCGCACTGCACGGAGGGTGGCTAGGAAGAACTCTGAGTGGAATAGTCTCTCGATGTCCATCCAGATGAGAGAGGCATCATTTTGCACCAGGATAATCAATCTCCACCATCGTCCTGCTGCAGCATGTAGTAGGCTCGCTGCGAGGATCACCATGAGGTCTGCTGGTGTCCTCACTAGCCTGAAAACTCAAACGACCGCCTCCAGCCAGTCCTCGGCTGCCTGGGGGTCCATCTCCCCACAAAACCTGGGTGGTCGCTGGCACTGGAACTCGTGCAGAGCTCCGAGGCGACGTGCATCGTCAGTGGTCAGTGTTGGAAGCATCGGGGGCTCGGTGGGTAATGGTATCGCCGGTGCCTCTACTGTCAACGTGCCCTGTACCGAGGCCTCGTCGCTCGGCGGGCTGTCGTCGCGCTCTACTCTCAGAACCCTAGCTGTCTGCTGTCGTCGGGCCATCCTGAAAAGGAAACAAGTGCACCATGGTCAGAGCAGTATACCTAGTGAGCTGACACAAGTAATCACAAAGAAAACATGAAACACACACGCAATCAATGTTTTCGTGCATTAAGTCGGAAATCAGAAGTCAGGGTCCTGATGTATAGATACGTCGGCTGCCGCACCAACACTGGACTCCCTGGACTGATTACCACACTCAATACGCTAAACACTATTACTTCACATAGAAGAAAGATCAGAGTCTGCAGTAGAACCGACCACCTCTGATACCAATTTGTCACGACCCGTCCTCAGGGCCCGTGCTGTGACTACCCCAAGCCCGCCTTCCATAGGCCAGGGGCTGGCAACTAGCACCAAGGCGTAAATCCCAGAAAAAGGGAAGGCATTGCCTTTGAAAAGTAAACAAGCACCACAGAGTAAGAAAGCGGAAAAGTAAACAGTAAGTAAAAACCGTAACAAGCTGTGCTGAAAGTAAAGGAGGCCGGAAATACAAGCCCAACTGTAAAGTACAACTGAAAGGGAAAAACAGAAACTAAAAGGAAAAGCCGCAGCGTCGAGCCGTCCTATGGAAGTCCCACCTGAAGGGTGCGTACAGATAGCCTCTACTGCTCCTCGGGTCCACCTGACCGCTCCGAGTACGTCCTGCCCAGGGGTCCACCTCTAGGTACCGTCCTGCTCCGCACGCCTCCACCACGATCAGCGATGTCCGTCGTCTGCAACCAACACAACGTAGTGCGGACAAAGCCCGTGCAGGGGTGAGTATAATCTACTCATTAGGGACCCCGAGACCCCGAAGGTCTCCCGAAATCCACAAAGGATAAACCACAACGGAAAGATAAAATCACGAAGTAACATCCGACACTACTTAGGTATATGCCCATACATATACCTAAGTCGTCAATTCCCGCTCGGCTCCAATGTCCGAGCTCAAGCACAAACCAGTCCACATAAGAAAGAAAAACATATACCCACACAGGATAGCTCAACACAATCCACAAAGGAGAGTAAAACAGTAAATCCACACAGGATAGCTCAACACAATCCACAAAGGAGAGTAACACAGGATTCAGCTCACACAGGTATACTTCTTGTATGACCATAAAGATGATCACTGATCCATCTAAGTCGTCGGACCCAGAAATGATCGATAGGTAACTAACCCCCGCAATGACCCACACAGGATCGGGCCCCCAAAGGTCCTGTAGGCACTGGATCACACAGAATCGCTGAGCGCTGACCCACACAGGATCGGACCCACACAGGATCGGGCCCACACATGACTTGTAGCACTGATCCACGTAGGATCGCTGAGTGCAGTAGTCGTCGCAGTCCACTGAGGATCTCTGCACTGTCATCGTCGCAGCCCACCGAGGATCTCTGCACTTTCCTCATCGTAGTCCACTTAGAATCTCTGCACAGTCGTCATCGCAGTCCACTGAGGATCTCTGCACAGTCGTCGTCGCAGTCCACTGAGGATCTCTGCACAGTCCTCGTCGCAGTCCACTGAGGATCTCTGCACAGTCGTCGTCGTAGCCAGCTCTAGGGTTCCCGCACACAGTAAGCTCGTACGGGATGGTCCGCTCCACGAGCCGAGAGACTGATACATCAACTGACACAGAGTCCAAAGTTGATGTATCCAAAAGTTCCGTATCGTCAACAGGAACTCAACGTCGCAGACGGCGCGTCAATCAGATGCCAGGTCTGAGAGTTATTGGCATTTTCGTCCCCGGGGCCCGGTTGGTTTTTAAGGCAAAACCAACCTCACAATACTCCACCTACGTCCAAACCTCATGCAGAGTGAGCCAAAAGATCCTTCTCACTTAGAGGAATTCAACAAAACTGACGGCATGTCAATCGGACGTCCGTAGCTCAAGATATTAGTGTTTCCGCTCCGAGGGCCCGGTTGGTTTCGTGTACGAACCAACCAGGCCGAACCCAAAGTATTCCGAAACCTTGAGTACGATATACTGAAATGACCGTTTCGATCCAAGGATCGTGTTTCCACTGACGGCGCATTGTTCGGAGTCCTATAGACCATGTTACGGGCAAAAGACCAAAAACGGTCCGAAGATGGGGGGTCCGGGCCTGGGCCGACCCGACCCCCCTGGGTCTGCCGAACCGGGTCGACCCGACCCGGTCCAACCCGGCCGGACCCGGTCCGGCCCGACCAGGGCACGGCCCGACTAGTCGGACCGGCTGGGCTCGGCTCGGCCGAGCGGCCGAGCAGCTGGACGCCGCGGGGTGCCGCCCCCGCGGTTTGGAGATGCCGCGACCCCGCGTGGGGCCGCGTTGATTGAACGGATGCGGCTTCAGCTGCGTACCATGCGGGAGAGCTAGACCCGCGCGACCGCGGGTCCGGTGGCCGCCGCCGCCGCGGCTTCAGCCGGGGCGGTCCCATCCAGTGGTGCGCCGGGGCGCCGCCGGCAGCTTCCGCGGGCCACAAGAGTTGCTCCGATGGTCCGTTTTCCTTCCCGTCTGCGCCGTTGTTCCTCCCGGGTTCCGTTCTCCACTGCGGGATCGTCAAAACGCCCTTGCGTCAAGATTTTCCATCGCCCGCAAAATTCGCACAACAACGAAGAACGACGGAGGGTTGTCAGGCCGTGATCGTTTGGCCCGCACCCTCCGTGTTAGATAAAAACAACCGGAGAAATTATACAACACATGAAACAACAATTTTAATAAATTAAAATTGTTCATATGAGTCCGGTTCTTTAAATTTTAAATAAATGTTAACGGGAATAAAACAAAAGGGTTATTTCCAAAATAAATCCCTACCTCGTCATGTCGTCACACGCATTCTTCGCGGAATTGTTCGTCGCGGAAGGAGGGGATCGCCGTGTCACCGCGGAAGGGCGTCGCGTCGTCACGGAAGGGCGTCGCATCGACGAACTCAACGGACCAAGAAACAACAGATTTAATTATATATAATTAAATCCATGTTTGTAAAAAACCACAAAAGAGATTTAAAAAAGAAACCCGAGATCTGTTACCTCAAGCAGTTGGAGATCAGAGATCGGGGCGGGGAAGAACGTCTCGGATGAAGCATCGTCAAACTCCAAGGGTGACGGCCTTCTTCACGTTCTTCACGTTCTTCGCGTTCTTCGCGAAGGAGGATGAAGGCTCAAGAATTCTGTCAAGGCCTCTCAATGTATAATCCTCCAAAAGTCGTGTTGGTCTTATTTTATTGTTATGCCAACAAACAATAAAGGGTAAGTAACGACCCATTAATTCGAAGAATTAATTCAACGAGAGAAACTGCCCATTTAATTCACGAATAAAACCACCCAATTAAATGGTCTGTTAAGAATTTAAGAAAATGCGTCAGTTGGATTTTATAATGACGGGTTTTCGCGGGTGCGTTACTTAGCAGAAAAGAAACGGTGGGGTTCATGCGGGCCCCACCTCACAAATATCCTACCAAAGGGTAGGATATTTTTGGATAGCACCCTATCCGTTTCAACTCAGTTTAAGTGGATTTCAAGTGGCTTCAAGTGGCTTAAGTGAAATAAAATAAATTTTGTCGAACATTTTATTTTATTTCTTAACTTTAAGCCCAAAAATTAAAAACCACACCTGAGCAAACGCAACTCCGGAAGAGGCGTTTATAAGAAAATACCGGCGCTGCGATTTCATCGGTGCCCTCAGAATTTGATTCCGGGCACCGGTTCAAAAGTTAGAAAAACCCGCTCGTCAGTTCACTGAATGTACCCGAGCCAAACTTCAGAAAATGGTTCCGGGCACACCGGGCCTCGGAATCAGGTGCCGTCAGAAACTGCATTCTTGTAAAATTCCAAAGAAAAATAAGAAAACAATTTCCTTGAAATTTACGGTTCATTACATCTTCACCTCATGGAAATTGATATATTCCATGAAGAAAATCTTATTTATCATCCAATAGTGACAAATTTCAATCTTATCTTTCAAATCCCTTATTTTTATTATACATTAACAAATATTTCCTGATATAATGTGTTACATATTTGATTCCTTAGATGTAACACTAAGAGTGATTATTTCCACTCAACCTAGAACACTCTTTTCATCCTAACTCATCATGGGAAATATTCATTCGAATATTCCTTTTTATTATAATCCTTAAAATATTAATAGACTTTTTTATTCCATTGATATCATTCTTTGTGTGAAATACATTTGCTTATTGCAATATGAAATGAAATCTTGTCTTACATTAATTTAATTGACAATTTTATCAATTCATCAAGTATAAAAAGTATAGTCAAACAAATCTTCATCCCCCAACCAAATTTTTCAGATCTATAAAGTAAAAATTATTATACATAATAATATACGTTTTCTAAATTCATATCATGAATGAAAACATCTTAATGTGTATCAATTTTTTTCCTTTAGCATTAGAAATCAATATTTCATACTCTACATTATTGGTTATATCATCAGCAACCCTCATTTATTTAAAATAATTTTTATGAATAAATTAATTTTCTATGTAATTAATTACAAGAAACACAAATTTAATCATTAATTATATGAAACCTAAATTTATGTTTGTGCAATATGTAATTATGGCTCGTCATGTGTTATATGATACTTTGAGTTTTTACAAAACAATGATAAATTATTTAAGTGACCATTGAGACATAACCTAGAAGATTGGTGATATAAATTGTAAAAACAAATTGTTAATTTATATGAATATTTTTATGGCAAAAGAGTCATACTAATCCTAAAAAACAATATTTCTATTAAAGTGTTTATATGAATGAAAATACAAGATTCTCTATGAAAGAATTCTTATTTAGTTTATGATAAATATTAATATTATTTTATTAAATTTTTTATAAAATTAATTTTATTAAATAGGATCGATTTCTCAGATTATAACATCAAAATTATCATTGGGTGAATTGTATAAAGTATTCTAAAATGTTTCATTTTTCAGTGAATATTGAAAAGTATTGGGTTTTATATGAAACCTTCCTTCTTTTAAACATATTTGTACTATAAAATTATATTTTATATCATTTTTAAATTTTAATTATCTCAATTAAAAATATATTCACCCAATTTAATTTATTTTAATTAATTTCATTTTTAAATTTATTATATTTTTCATCCTTTTGTCATTTTCTCATCAAAATCCCGCATTCTCATCATGTCGGTGGGATTAATTTTAAGTTAAAATTTTCATATATATGGTTGGAATTTGAAAAGGTGGATTCATTATTTCTTATAAGAATTATTTATAATTCCTAATAGGGTAAAATTTATTTTTCACCAAAACTGATTAGTGAAATCAATTAAAAATAATTACCATGATTAAGATAAAAAAAGATTACATAGTGGTTAAACATATTATACAAGGATTAAAAAAGACCCAAAAAATGTCACAACAGAATTGGAAGGATATATTTTGACTTTATACCAAATAATTTCTATAATTTTCAATATTATTTCCTATTTAGTCGAATAAAACATGGGTGGAATTCACTCTTTCATAATAATTACATGTGTTCCACACACATCCCTTATAAAACGAGACCCCACCCTCTCATAACACCATCATATATAATTTTTTAATAAAATTCCTACATAAATAATATTTCCACATTACTAATATAATATTAGAAGCCTTATTTTGTAAATAAATCTAACCAAGGATATATTTTAATGAAAACCTAAGTTAGACAGCCGAAGAAGAGTTAACGTTATTCAATGAATGTTTTCTCATTTTTACCTCAAAACAAAAAAAAAATTATATTTCTATAGTTATTATATTATAAAATAAGATTATCAAAAATTATGAAGTGTTTTTATCTTATATGTATAAAATAATTCCCTACATTGTTCTCTCAAATGGGTTACAAAATTGTTGTTCATGTGTACGACTATTTAATGCCTCATAAGTCGAAGTCATTCATATTTTCCATTACCACCTATCAAGGTTTGTAATAATCACAAACATGTTTTTTATATTTTATATTTGTGATATTAATGATATCATTATCCTTATATAATCAATACATTCTCGCTTTCAATTTTATTAGAGTAAGATATAATTTTTCTTTTGTATGTTGGATAATCACCTCATGAAGCGATGTAATTCATTCAAATTTACCTTAGAATGTACTAACAATGTATTTACAAAAATATTTCATATGTATATAATTATAAATAATTTCCAATGCTAATATATCATTTAATTTTCATCATTTCAATATGAAAAAATTTAAAACAACATCCAGCATATGTACAGCCTATAATCTCTATGAACGATGCCTTTCAATTCTTATCACTAATATTTTTAAATTATAAAAATACATATATATACTAGACATATATGATAATTATATAAATTTTTACATCATGGAGATTATGAAATTAGGATTTAATATAGTGGAGAAAAGTTAATAAATCAAAATATATATGAAAAACAAAGCGGTTATTTCTTGGAATTTGATATTTACAAGGAATTATTAATAAACACGGAACAAAAAGTCACAAAAAATATATTGTATAGAATATATGAATTTTTTTCTATGGTAGATATAAAATAATCATATATTTATTATAAAAAAATATTTAATGGGTACGACGAGAGAGAAGACTTAATGTTTGGGGATTTCTAGTCTCACATTTATTTCAAAGACACTTATTCCATATTCACCACTCATTTCATTATATGGTATATATAATTCCCAATTACATGATATATGATGTATATATATCATATTCTGATATATATTATTTCCATTTATGTTATTATTTAATGTGATGAAAATCTAAATATTACTCCATGATTAATGCATTTTTTTAAATTTTATTCTTTGAGATGTATGTTATCCTATGATCTAGGATTATATCCCCTGCTACATATATATCCCATTTGATATATAATATAGAGAATTTTTTCAACATCGTGATATTATAATTTTCATTGGATGTTATTTCTTTAAAATTTTTACGATTGAAGGCAACCATAATGTCAATGAATTTCTGATAGAATCTCATCATTTACTGTGATTCTTTATGATCAAGTCTCTAGTGTTGTAATCCAATGAAAATCCTCTAATAAGATATCAAGAATATTCATATTTTATATTTATTCATTATATATTAAATTAATGGTACCATTTTTTATCTCTTTGGTATATAATTATAATTTACATTTTCTATAAAAATATGACTTTTTTGTCTTCATTTTGAAATATGTTTTCTCTAAAAAACATGTTTACTATTATGTTTTGAAAAAATATTCAGTACTATCTTATATTTATAAATGAAATTTCAACCAATGTTTTTCTTATTTAAAAAAATTCTAGAATAATCTTCATTTCTTCTTCCAAACAATACATCTATAGATTTGAAAAGTAATATTAATGGAATAATCATTTAAGCCATGTTTTATTTCATAAATTAACATGTTTCATATCATTATGGTCAAAAGTATCTCTTCCTCATTGATTTTTTTTTAAAATTAAAATTATTTATAAAAACATTTTCATTGAATAAAACATTCAAAAAATCAAATTTATTCTTCAAAGAAATTGTTTGTCCTAATGTCCAAAAATTATATTAAGTCCCAAAAAATTAAAACGATGATTCCATTAATATTACTAGTCATATTTATAGAGGAATTGATTGTATGAATAAATGAAGATTACTTCAATAATATTTGTCAAAAATAAATACATGGGCTTAAATTTCATTTAAAATACACAAGATATTACTAAATCAATTTTCAAAACATAATAGAATACATGGTGTTTGAAGAAAATAGATATATAAGTGATGATAGAATGAAATTCATGTTTTTGAAAAATCTAGTTAATTATAATTAATTATCAAAGTGTTATAAAATGGTACCAAGAATTTAATAAATCATTAATAACCATAGGATAAGAAAATTAAGGATAAATTATGAGGGGATGATCATAAGAGTTCAAAACAAGAGACTTGATAATAAAAAATAATGATATATTATGAGATTCTATCGTAAAATTGTTAACAATATGGTAGCCTTGAATCTTTAAAAATGTAAAGTATTAACATCCAATGAAACCAATAATATTTGGGGGATGAATAAATTCCCAATATTATATGTCAAATAGACTATATATACTCATTGGGACATAATCAAGGGTCATAACATTACATACATCTCAAAGAAATAAAATTGACAAAAAAAATACATTACTCATTAAGTAACTTTTAGAATATTATCCCATGAAATAATAAATAAATGGAACCACTAATTATCATTATACCAGATATATACATCATATATCTTGTCATTGGGAATTATATATACCATACAATGAATTTTGTTGTGAATATGGAATAAGTGTCTTTGAAATAAATGTGAGATCAGAAATCCACATACATTAATTCTTGACTCTCATTATACCCATTAAAATATTTTTTATAAAAACTATATGATTATTTTAAATCCATCATATAACAATATTATCAAGTGTCGTAACATTTATATATTATTATGACATTATTTTTTGTGTTTATCCACGATTCCATGTTAATTTTATATTTCAATATATAAATGCTTTGTTATTCTTGAATGTTTTTATTAATTTTTATTTTCCATTGTATTAAATTGTAATTTCATAATCTCCAAAGTGTAAAAAATGATATAGATATCATAGATGTCCAGTATATATTTATTTCTCTAATATTTAAAATTTAGTGATCTGAAATGAAATTCATTATTCATGGATAGTATAGGTCGTACATATGCATGGATGTTGTTTTACCTATTTTAGTATGAAAGAATGAAAATTAAATTATATATTATAATTAAAAATTATTTATTACTATATATATCACATATAATTTAAATCCATTTCTAATACATTCCTTGGTACATTTTATTGAATTATATCACTTCATGAGGCAGTTATCTCCCACACACACGAATGATTATATCTTATTCCCATAAAATAGATAGGATGAATGTATGGATTATATAAGCATAATAATATCATTAATATAAAAAATATTATATATATAAAACTTTTTCATCATTATTAAAAACCTTTAATAGAGGTAATGGAAAATTAAATGACATCGGCTTGCGAGGCGATAGTCTTCCGTACACATGAACAATGAGTTTTTAACCCTTTTGATGGAACTGTGTAGGGGACTAGATCATACATATAATATAAAACCACCTCAGTATTTTTTATGCATTGATTTTACAATATAATCATTATATAAAAACAATTTTTGGGTTTTGAGTTAATAATGAAAAAACATTCATTGATGAATGTTATCTCTTCTTTGAGTATCCTTCTTAATTTTTCAATAAAATACTTCTATGGTTGGAATTATTTAAATAATTAGGCTTTTAATAGTAGATTAGTGAAGTTGAAGTATTACATATTTATGAATCATATTAACAAATTATATTTGAAAGTATGATAATAGGTGGTACCCTTTTATAAAGGATGTGAGTGGAACACTTTACTTTTTATGAAAGAATAAACTCCACCCCTATTTTATTCAACCCAATAAGAACTAATAATGGAAACTTATATATAATATAAGGTTTAAACTCAAAATATATCAATCCAATTGTGTTTTGGCATGTTTTTCATCATTTTTAAACCTTATATTCTATTTTTAACCACTATGTAATCTTTTTTATCTTAATATTTGTAATTAATTTTTTTTCACTAATCACTTCCTTGAAAAATTAAAATTTACCCTATTATGAACTATAAATTATTCTTATAAATAATATTAAATCAATTTTTCCAAATTCTAATCATATTTCTGGAAAATTTAACTTTTAATCAATCATACCGACATGATGAGAAAGTGGGGTTTTAAATAGAAAATTAAAAAAAAGATATAAAAGTATAATAAATTTCTATATGAAATTAATTTAAGTGGACTAAATTGAAGGAATATATTTTTAATGGAATAGATTCTAATAATTAAAATAATATAAAATATAATTTTTTAGTCTAAATAAATTTTAAAAATAAAGTATTCAATTAAAACCCAATATTTTTCAATATTCACTAAAAATTGATTTTGTTTAAAAGAAATTATACAATTCACTCTATTTAAATTTTAAAATTATGAATTTAGAAATCAATATTATTTCATCCAATTAATTTTTTAAAACTTTAAAAAATTAATTTTAATATTTTTCATAAACAAAATAAGTATAAATTCATTGAGAATATAGTATTTTCAATCATATAAACACATTAACGAAATGGTTTTTTAGTATCCATATCAATCCATTATGTAAAAAATTATACTTACAATTTAAAAATTATTTATTACAATTCATATCAATAATATTATATGCAATGTTTTAATGGTCACTTTACTAATTTATAATGGTTTTATTAAAAATTATATAGTGCATATAATGCAAGACGGGCCTGTGTTATATATAGTGAAAAAAGTGGTGTTTAATATAATGAATTATTAAATTTATCTTTCTTCTAATTGATTCCATAAAAAAGATAATTTATTTAATCAAATCTATTTAACAAAAAATGCAGGTGGCTACAGATATGACAAATAACATAGAGTACAAATAGTTAAATTCTAATGCTAATGGAAAAAATTTTATACACATAAATATGTTTTCATTCATGAGATTATTTATAAAGGTATATATTATTTTGTTCAATAATTATTTTGTGATTGATGTGGAATATATGGGTGGGGGATGAATAATGGTTTGACTATACTTCTTATCCAAGATGAATTGATAAAATTATCAATGAATTTATTGGAAGATGATATTTCATTGCATACTGAAGTAGGGAAATGTATTTTATAAAAAGAAGAATTTATAAAGAATAATTAAGAGAATGAAAATTTATAGGATCAAAATCTAATTGAATATTCTGAAGAATTTGTCCCAATATTAGTTAGGATGAAAAGTGTATTCTAGGTTGAGTGGAAATAATCAATCTCAATGTTACTTTTATGTAATATAATATTTACCACCTTATATCATGAGGTATTTATTAATTTATGCTAAAAATAACGGATTTGAAGGATAAGATTGAAATTTTTCATTATTGGACTATAAATATGTTTTTCTTCATGGTATATATCAATTTTCATGAGGGGAATAATATGAGGGTAATCCTTTTGGGTGGAAACATGAAGTGGAGCTGTTAAGAATTCAAAAATTATATAAATTTATAAATTTCATCAATATATAAAATACTATAGAAAATGGAATTCCATTCGCACAATAATCCCTAGTCATTTTTTATATGAAAGATGTTTGTGAATGAGTTCTAATTGATGAAAATATAATGCAAAGGTGGTCTATATGATTTTCAATTGAATGTTTTGATATTAATTTAAAGATGTGTGCAAGATATAATGTTTTTCATAATGAATGTATAAGTCCTAACCTGAAAATTAGTTAACTTTTTTTTTTCACATTAATCATTTTTATATATATCATTGATAACCTCTATTATACACCTCTAATTTTATACATTGAGCTGGCCCATGAAAACAATGAGTGGTATAATAAAGGCTCAATACAATATAAAATCATATTGTTTCATCCATTAATTTTTAGTGGCCTAAAATGATTTCATGGAAAAGGATAATATGTTTTGGTAGAATGGGAATAATACGTTGATATGAAATCCCCTATTTTTCCAATAAATATATTGTTAATCAGGTGGTCATCATTTTCATTAACTTGTAAATATAATAGGGGTTTTTATTTACTAATTACATGAGGTAGATTGAAGATCCTTTATAAAGTTGTTTCATTTGTATCATATAATGTTTCAAGGAGTAAATTCTATATTATATTAGTTTTTGAAGGCTAACAAGTCATGATAATAAATTTAAGAACATTATTTGGGTCGATAACCTCTGTTTGTGATATATAGGTCATGGAAGCATCAGGTCGTTAAACATTCACTGTAGAACCATAATCTCCGAGTCAATGTAAAGATAATAATTTAATGATGTACAGTATATATAAGAATAATCTCATGAATCAAAATATAAATAACCATCATAATTGAGTGCATGTGTAAGAATTTTAAAATCTAATGAAGGCATCATCTTAATTGCTTCATAATTATCACATATAACATGATTAGTACAGATATGAATCATATCATGAGATATCAAAAGATAATCCTTAATTTTTGAATGGGTTTTATTGTTCCATAAGTTGAATCAGTAATGGAATTGATATATAGTTGTGACATGGATTTTTGATGTATTGTTTTAGGATGACATACAGTTGTTACATCGAGTTCATTGAGTTAATGTTCAGTTTATCAAGTATTGAAATTTAGCAAACCATCTAACATTAATTTCAAGTGGAATGTTTTAAAATAAAACATTGAGTTAAACATTGAGTGCATATGATGATGTAGAGCTATTTAAGAAATACCAATAGCACATCTTACCTACATATATAACACCTAACATGAGGAATTTATTTAATTGTTTTTCTTACAATATGAAATTTTCAGAATAGAATGTTTTTAATAATTTTTTTAATAAAATACACATGAAATAATATTCATGTAAATATAAATCATAGTGAATCAAATCATCTATAATTCATGTAAAGTATTATATAATACATTCCACAGTGATGGTGTATGTGTTTATAAAATTAGAATAAGGAGAAAACCCTGTTTTTAGGTATTTTTTGAGGATATTTTGGGGGATTTTTTAGAAGTGAAGATCACCTTTAGGAACTTATGAGGACTACATCAATATGTGTTTATGATGGCCATTTGATATAAAGGAATGATATTATGACATTTTTATCATATTTAGAAATTTATAGAGCATAAAAATTTTTATCACATGACCAGATCATATGTCTCTAAAGTCGTAAAAAATGGAAAAGTCTATGTATCCAATATGACAACCACACCACGAGAAGGAGTTCCATGTAGAGACAGAGAACGATTCTATTCACATGGGTAAATAAAAAAATTTTAAATCAATTTTTTTCATTTAGAAAAAAATAATTGAATAGTGTTCATGTATTTAAAATATTTAAAATATATAAATAACTTGTAATCATAATGTGTTTGATTCTAGAATAAAGACCAACAATCTATTAACTTATTAAAATGATAATTTCACAAAAATATATATTCAGATAAATGGGATTTGATATTTCAAATATGGAAATTATTATTCACAATACTTTAAATATAAATGTTAATGTGTTTATGAATAAGGTAGTTGAGAATGTTGAGAAACCCCAATAACACTATAAATGAGTATTCAAAGGAGAGAATAATAAGTCTAAATATAGTGGATTTTTTTATATAGAATAATTCTTACTGATGAAAATTGATAAATTAGAGGGAGATCAAAATTGTAAAATTTCTAAAAATAGATTTAATACCAACAATGATGATCAAATCTTTTTCCTCTTGAGGTCATTGAAAGTTTTTTACAAGGGTGGACAAGATGATTATGTTTTCTCATGTTGCAATATAATAATGAGTGGTCAAATAAATATTGATAAAAATATTTAGATCATTAGTGATTATATTATTAAATTATCATATAAATAGTGAACCTAATGTCTCTATTATGTGACTCGTGATCAAGAATAGAGTATGAATTTATATTTATCAAACAATGGTAGACTTTGTAGATATAAACACATTTTGATATAATGGAGAATCCATGAATTGGATGTCTAACCAATCATATAAAGAAGTGGTATTTTGTGTCCTACATTAAATTAATTAGGTATTTTGGATTATTTATAGTTTACTTAATACAATGAGAGGTTGATGGCTTATTTTGAGTGGATTTTAAATTTTACAAGGTCAAGAGTTTTTCATAAATTGGAGTAAATTGTAATAATAAAAATAGATCATTGATTAACCCATCACCCTCTATATGATCCAACCAAACCTTGTAAATTCAAATGATAACCATAAACTCATCCCCTATTATTATTTTCAAACAAACTCTCTTGAAATTCCATTTTTTAGTAGATCATATAAATTATAGATTCTTATAATAATTTCCAAAATTATGATATCAAATTGAATCAAGTATCTAACATTGCTATGAATGATACCAAGATGACCCAATTATTAATTATATGTTCTGTAACTTTCCAAATTAAAAATTTTCTAGATATCTCAATAAATAATTACTAATGTCTTTGGAATAATCCACAATAAAAATATTGACAAAATAAAAATAATCCATTTAGCTTATTTTCTTGTAGCCACAAAAGAAACAATCATAGAAACCAGAGTGGAATCTACTATACATGTCTTTAAATACCTATGAGATTGATAAATTATAATTTAAAAACCTAACAACTAATATAAGAGTGATCATGAAAATTAGTTCTCCATATTTTAATAAAAAATCCTTCCAAAATCACTGGGTTTCCATTATATCATATACATTAATCTCTAGTGCCAATTAGTTAGTAGAGTACTATTTTATCTAAAATATACTTAACATAACATGGATTACATGTATACCTACTCATATTTCCAACTACATATGTAATAGTTGGTGTTACCGAAGTTAAATAATGTATGATAAACCCGAAAATCCATAGGGAATTGTTAATTTCCAATGGTGCTACACATATTTATTAATATAAAAAACACAAATAACATAAATATAAAAGTATGCTAGTTAGTATGTATGAATTATGGTCTAATAATGAGGATCCATATGACCTAAATAATTTAATGTAATTGAAATTCAGATTGATTGGTTGTTTGAAAAGAGAGAAAGGGTTAAAAAAAGACAATAATTGAAATTAAGAGATGAGGATTTCTAGGTTCCATGATTTTAATGTTGGTGTATAAGGAATTCAATTTTTTATTTGTTCATTCATTATTCAGTGTTGGAACTGATTATTTAGGAATCATTGGTTTTAGTACACTAAATAATTCATGCAATTAGACTATTGGAATATTAATTTCTTAGGTTCAATGAAAAAACTACGCAACCCAAAACCGTGTTTATAAATTTCATAGGGCTTCAAAATGGTGGTACAAAAACTTGGGATATTAATTTATGAAACAAAAAAAATATATCATAGAATCACAATATTTTAAAATTAAATAAGAAAAGTATAAGAAATGTAATTACTTTGAATAACTAAAACATCCCAGAATATGAATGGAAAATAAAAATAATCGGTGACAACACTACCCACTACAATCACGAAACAAACACTAAAATCCCCACACACTCATGCTAATAATGATTAGGAAATGTATCTTGGAAACTCAATGAATATATTTTTTGAATAAATATAGTAGCATGGATCCACATCCATGAACATGTTTTCTAGTAGTTGTCTATTTCTCCACTCCTCATCCAAAATCTCTTCCCAGAATGACCAGAAGTCCTTATTATTAGGTCATTTTAAAAATATCATCTCTTCAATACACTAATTTCTCATACGTTTTTGTGGGTTAACACTATGTAATATTTAGAGGAGGATTCTCCAAATATTCAACTCCCGATACCCCCATGATGTGAATAGTCTAAACATCATGAATAAAATCATATTTAATAGTGTGAATGGGCAACAAAAATTTATTTATCTCTATATTTACCTTGTGAATGAAAATCTTTACATGTATCAGATTCTTGATATGAATATTCCTACCTCTAGTTTTTGAAATCTCATTCATCTCCATGTTAACTTTGCCTCCGACATTATTATTCTTGTGACCCATATCACTACTTCTCATTATGGGGATGACTATATTTTAACTATTATATTAATGTATTATTTTTCCTTTTCCTAATATTTTTAGTATCCTTTTATAAATTCCAAAACAAGTTAAATTTTCTAAATAAGTTCGACAACATCAATAAAATTAATGAAATCAATATATTTAAACACCCTTAATTACATACATTAAATAAACTTATGAAAAATCCCCACAATTGAATCCAGACATGACTTCAATGATAGAATCTCATCATACTAAAATGTATGTTCACTCTACAATAATTCAAATTAAATTTTATGAAAATAAATAATTAAAATAGAAAATTAAATATTCATGAATCACAAGATAAAATCCATCAATGCCGAATTTCTTAATGAAACTGGTGAATCTTGTATTTTACTAAATCTATTTTAAAATAAAGATTTATTTTCATTGATCCATTTTTATTTAGCAATACAGTATTAATGATTATGTAATTTTCAATTTAACATGCTTTGATTTTTTCTACTCACTATAAAGATAAAAATGTTAATAGAGTCCCAAACATACCTCAAGAACATATCACTTTCCATATGATTTCAAGGAATCTAACATGTCAAAAACTAGATTTGGTACCCTGGTAACATGATAACCAAGGTAGTCCTAACATAGCCCATCCAAGATTCCCAATACCCATTGTTTGGTTACCTGAACTTGTAATCATACAATAGTCATGGGAGAATGAATTTTCCAAAAAACATTGAACAATCAAGACAATCATGCCAATAAGCATATAAAAGAAACTCCACTTAGTGTAATTTACTAGAAGTCAAAATAGAATTAAATCACAAAGTAATAAAACTGTAGTACCAAAACTGGGTAATAAATACCAAGTACCAACAGACATAACTCACCAAGTGAACAGTTCAATATTTGGAACATAAACAATGAGATCTTTCCCCCTACTCAATCCAGTAAGGAGATAGTCTACAAACACATGAATCCCATGTAGGGTGCAAGATAAAATCCCTATAGGGATACTCCAAATATAGAATAACTGGTTAAAAATATATATTTTCCAATGTAATTGTTAAAATTTTAAATAAATAGGTTTGGAATTTTAAATCGAATTTAAAAAATTAATTCTATACAATTAAAATGATGGAAAACTATTTAATAAAAGGATTCACAAGGGATTATATATTTCAAAAATAATGCTGTTAAAACATTTTTAAGGAATAATTTATATAAATATAGATGGAATGTAAATCAATTAAAAAAAATTCATATATTTATATGTCTAATATAATACAAGCAAGAAACATGGTCATCTACCAAATAGGTATGGATGTTCCAGGATATTGGACTACACACACTCTAAGTGATCATGATAATATGTGTATACATACATCCTTAAGACACTAGATAAATGTTACTCATCACTATCCCATCGAGGATATAAACTACTTTATTTATTTTTTAGAATGTTGAATAATCATAGATTGTGTCCAAATAAAATACTAACTACGTAAGTATTTAATGATGTCTTCAACAATAAATGATTAGAAATTTAATTTAATGTATAATAAAATGATATTAAATCCCATTCCCCCATTTCAATTTCCAATTTTCTATTTGAAACCAAAATAGTATTTAATAAAAAACATTCCTTTTTAACAAATTAAAACCACCGATTTTCAATTAATACATTGTATTCCATTTTCATAAGATAGAAATAAATCGAAAACCAATTACATAAATTTCACGATACATTTAAATTTTTAAAATCAACAATTTAATAGAAAAGTCATACATCAAATGTTTTACTTAAATTAAACAATATTTATCAACCACACCCAATTCAATGGAATTGGGGGTTTTCCTATTTTTAATGCCAAAACCATTCCAAATATCCTAAATAACTGGAATTGGGATTTATCAAGTCAATTGAAAGAATGTTCGAGCAATTTAATTTAAATAAACAAGTGAAGTAAATCATGAAATTCATGTTTATTCAATTTGGACAAATGGGATAGAATTACCTACCATTTTCTTGAAATTCATTACTCTCAAAGAAACCCACCAATGTAAATGATGGTGTAGAATACCTTGAAACTCAACCTAGATATGAGATCCAAAATCAGGGATCATATATCCATCAATTTTAGGACGGTCTATTAAAATCAAAAGGGAGGAGAAACATAGAATGATGAAGAACAGGGTTGAAACATACCAGTGAAAAACACTATCACTACCACAATGATCTAAAACCTAAATAATTGACAAATATGGTTGGAGATCTCCAATATTTCATGGGGATGTATTTGTATATAGAGAACAGAAATTGGAGTAGGGGAGAAAACAAAATCTTAGTTGTGATGCCTATGTAAAAACCACAATTAGAGTATTACACAATTTGTAACCCCATTACATGTCCTGAAATAGTTATGTTTTATATCCAATGAAAAAGTCATTTGTTTAAATCCATAACCATTCATTAAAGGAATAGGGATGTGTAAGGTCTCATCATGTCATGTAATATTTAATTGAATGAAACTACTCATGAATTTAACCATATTAATACATGAACATGGTGACCATTACACAACATGTAACTCTATTACAACCTATAGAAAAGGTTGGATATACATAAGAGTTGAAAAAATCTATGACTTTAACATTATAAGTATCATCCCAATAAATTCTCAACCATACCTAGTCCATGAAAAGGAATACAAAGACATGTTTATTGTTCTATGCGTCAGAAATGTAATGAGAAGATACAACCTCTCAACCATATAAATATTATTTCAATAGAATACCTATGAATAAGTTTTCATGGACAAAATATGAGGTGAATACTCTCACATTAGTACCTCATAGTTGTGCTTCTTGTTTTTATCAGAACCATGCTTCAAAATCACTATAACCAGAGGACTCATCCTCCCCCAATGTAACATGGTCTCAAAATCAGCTATCCTGAATGGCCACTTAATCAATGATAAATATTGATCAATCTCAAAATAACTCTAACTCAAAACATGAGATGGGTCAAATAAATTCTTTCTCAGTTGTGATATATATAACACATTATGTATCAATGTGATGAAAAACAGATGTTCTAAATAGTATGAAATATTCCCCACATATCAACAACATCGAATTGTCCAACAAAATGAGGAGAATGCTTCCCTTTCCTCCCTATCCATCAATGACCCAACTAGGGTGAAACATTCATGAAATCCTAGTCACCAATAGAGAACTCCAAAGGTCAAAGGAAACGACCAGCATAAGACTTATATCATATTTGTGCTTTCATAATTCTATAAATAATCAACTAAATATTTGTTTTCATCCCATGAACAAAACTTGTTCCATCTAATGAATATTAACCAATCATTGACCAACATAAAAGATATTTAAAAGGATGACCATATAATTTATACAAAGGTTTTGTTCTCATCACAAACAAGAAACTATTATTATATAAAAACTCAACTAGGCCCAAGTGATCATCCCAAGTCCTAATAAAGTTTAGAACACATGTGCATAGAATATTTTGTTTAATCTGTACAACTCTTTCTAATTAACCAACTGACTGCTGATGATAGGTCATTTTGAAATAGAAATAAGATCCCAGTTCCACCTGAAGTCCTCTCAATAAATGTGATATTAACTGAGGATCCTTATCAAAAAAATATATATAATGGAACTACTAACAAATAGACATTATCTTTCATGTAATGATTTCCCAACTCCTAAACATACTCTATATCACGAATGTGTATGATGATTATAGAATTGGTTATCTTGTCAATCATAACCCATATCATAATAATTTTTATTTTGGTTTGAGGAAATAAAAAATCCATGAAAATAGAAATTTCATCCCACACACTTGTTGGGACTCGAAGTTGTTGATGTATCCCAAATTGTTTCTAGTTCCCATCCATCACCAAATAGCATGTATTACAGTGAGAAAAAAAACTAAACAATTCCCTTTATAATAACAATCCATTATAAATGACTTTGTATATCATAGAATAAGATATTAGTTCCTAGGTGCACAAACCATTGCGAATTACAATAGTCCCCCATCATAGCCTTCCTTGTCATTAAGGTCACAACGTAGGGATTCTGATAACATAGAACACCCACTTTAGTGAATGATAATAGGTTAAATGTCTCCCCAACATAAAGAGTGTCTCTAATTATTTTCATTTCATCATAAAGATGTTGATCCTAAAGAATAATCTTTAGAAGATCAGATGAAATCAAAATGCTAGCTAAAGAAACCATAGCTTCTGATTCATGGACACCAATTTGTAATTGTGAAAAGAAATCCATCAAATTCCACTCTTATGAAGATTCATTCAATTCTTGGTTTTTATGATTCCTACTCAATGCTTCATTATTAAAACTCCCTTCCCCAAGGGTGTATGTGATGAAAATGTAAAAATATTGAATGTATTCCACCCAACACATCTGGAATGGTTTCAAATATTTTCAAGAGAATATATAAATAATGTTTTTTGTATGAATAAAAAATAAAACACTCCCTAAAAAGGTAGTGATCCCAACTGTGATGTGTGTACATCAAAACTACAAGATCAATGTCATTGGTTGGAAAATTAATTTCCTGTGACCTAAGCTGATAAGATACATAAGAAACTACATAATCACCATGCCTGGGAATGAAACCTAGTCCTAAACCCAATCCATCATAAAATACCACATAGAACAAAAAAGCCTGTTGAAGAGTAAAAAACGGTGCAGTAGTGAAAAAAAATTATATTTAAAAAAATAAATCTATCATTTAACATTTGATGAAAAATTCACCCCCTTCAAAGTTAGTGTATTCATCAAAGAGACTATCTCTGAGAAGTCCTTCTTGAATTGATGATAATATAAAGCTTATTCTAAGAATCTCTAAATCATGATGACATTACATTGTTTCTCCCATGTCATAACAAACATCACCTTATCTGGATCAATAGATATTCTTTATTATTACACCATATTTCCTATAAATTTCACTTCTAATATCTATTGATGAAACTACAAAATCATGGAACAAAGTAATTTATTCCTCAAATAGAATTTGAACTATTCTCATATGAATCATTTGTTTCTCCACAAACATGGATTAAATAAGGATATAATCTGAAAAGACTAAAACATAGGTATCAAGATATTCATGGAGATTCCAATTCATTAATCCAATGAAAACTACTAGAGAAATTTTTGAACAATGGGAATAAAAAGGTAAACATAATGGTCATACATTCTTTGAAATGATGTTTTCTTAATATAAAATTATTTTATTATTAACAGAAGGTAACCAGATTGAATATCGATCATTGAAAACCACTATTATCTTTTTAACATATCTAATAGATCATCAATAAATGGAAAATGTTATTTTTAAGGTATCTATATTGAGTTTTACTTAATAAACCCAGAATTTTATATAACCACTATCTTTTGTAGAAGATAACTGGAGCCGCCCATGGTGACACACTCAGGCATAAAAATCATTTCCCATGAAGATCATCCAACTAGGACTTCATCTCCTTCAACTTCACTGATGTCATATCGTAATAGGGAATATAAAATTGTTGAGTACTAGTAATTATGTTAGTGGAATACACAACCTTCATTACTAGTGAAAAAATAGTTAAATCATAATGAAACATGTGTGGAAACTCGATGAAAATTGGAGGGAGATATGTACTAAAAAATTCCTACTCTATATCAAAATAAAACCCTGATATTACCTTCTCCAACACTATATAAGAATGTTTGGCCCTGCTCGACCTTCAATCCCATTCTCCTAAAATGATAAGATACACACCACAAGGTATAGTATGGTAGACCCATCAATTATAACATTTAGTTCGGGGTTTATTTAAAATTATAACATCCATCCTAAATAATTCATCACATTATTTCATGTCAAGTAGAAAAAATTCAAATCATGCATGACATCATAAAAATCAAATATTCAAAAGGGACTACAGAGACCCAACTCTATCTCTGTTCCATGGGGTGTTGTAATATCAATTTTACAAGATAAAATCACAATTGGAAGATTTAGTAGACTAACTATATGTGTTGAAATAAAAAAAATTAGATGCCCAAATATCAAATAGAGTAGTCATTAATGATGACTCTATCATTATGGTACATATCCCAATTGTTGGACCCATATCCACTTCTTTTGTAGACTATTCCTCTGTGAAACTAGATTCATTTTATATTCTTTTTGCTAGAACCCTTTTTAACGTGAAGCATATGACTTCCCCACTATATTAGGAGGAGTTTATGATTCTATTCCATTGTAAGGAGTGGAAAAATATAGATTAATTTTTTTAATTATCATGAATATCCACAAGAGCTATAGTTCTTGGGTACATCAGGGAAAACCCTGGTATAATGTCCAATCTTTCCACAATTATTTCATGTCAAAGGACTTCCTCATGGCAATTTAAGAGGTGTGTAATGACCTCATCATGATGAACAATCATGAGAATCATCATGCTTCTAATTTACTGGGAGGGAACTAGCACTTACAGATATAGAAAAAGGAACTCCTTCCAACCCTGAATTTATTGAAAGGTCCATCTCAACCATCATCACCTTATCCAGCAGATCAACATAAGTGGGATGCATTAGAAAGAAAACTTGAGAGTAGTTATCTGGTCGATTTACCAACTAGAACAGTTAATACACCATCCTCTTATTATCCACAATAATTTTTGAAATCTTCTTGAATTTAATAAATCTTTTTGAATACTTAGTCAATGTTCGGTCGAACCGGTCATGCTTGAGAAATTCTACATCATTGGTCAACACCATAGTCTCTGGATTGGACTGGCTAATGAACAAAACCCTGAGATATTTTCACTACAATACCTCATGTTTCTTTTCTATCTCTATCATGTCACAAAATGTCCTTACTGTCCCTCCAACATGTAGGTGGAACACTTCACCTTGATTTCATCTGGATTCTCAAAGAAATCAAATCAATAATATATCACACACAACCATTCCTATGAATATTAAGGATTAGTGGATCATTTGAAACCTTGTGGCATATATTAAAGTAAATACTAATAACTAACATTGAGAGAATCCATATGAGGTTCCAAAGATGGATCCAGGTTGAGAACATGAGGTAGTTTCTATCCTAGAGCACAGATACCGTGTATAGTAACACCAACTAGATCTAGGTCACTAGTGTATTTGTTCACTATGTTTCAATAAAATCATACTTAGGGATCAAATCACACATATTCTAATAGTCGTGATGATACAATATATTAGAATACGACAAAGAAGAAATCAGGTAATATTCCAAAAAAAGCAACATGGGAAATCAATCCCAATGGAAGAACAAACTGGATCTGGATTTCACTCTGTCCAATTTGAAATAGAGAAAAGGAAAGATCTAATCCTCAAGATTCCATTCCCTAACCACCCCAAGAGAAATAAGGTTCATAACAATGATATATATCTAGATATTAAATAGATTTTTTCTTATATGTCTTGATAATATTTCAAAATGTATACTGACTTGAATACATGAAGATCAAAAACCCCCCTCTAGTACCGCTTTTTCACAAAAAAGATCAGGTACCCTAGAAACCCAATGACCAATCTGGTCCTGTCATAGCCTAAAGGAAGTTCAAAATCCCAATGGGTCAGGGACTAGCACATGTAGTTATACAACATGAATGTGGGAATGTATTTTCCACAAAACATAGCTTAAGAAGGAGATTAAAGATAATATGAATACAAAAGAAAATCAAATGGGAATAACATACCAGAAGATAACCTGAAAATAAATCCCAATGTACAACAAACCAAGTACCAAAATAGTGGAAAAATTTTAATTTCCCTAGTTAAAAAACTCACCATGTCCACTCTTCAATAGATGGATCCACCTCTATGATTTCTTCCCCCCTGCTCGAACCAGGAAGAAGATATTCCAAAAACACCAGAAGGAATAGGTAGGGTGTGAGATAAAATTCAAGTAGGGTTTCACCATAGATTTCACAGAATAATAAAATTGTATATTTTCTAAATTAATGCCTAAAATATTAAATAAATAAGTTTTTTATTTCAATTCATATTTAAAGAAATCATTTTAATCAATTAAAACGATGGGAAAATATATTAAGAAAAGGCTTTACAAGTGATGGAATATTTATAAAACAATATACTAAATAAAACATGTAAAAAAATAGTTTATATAAATTAAAAAGACATTTCAATAAGTAAAAAAAATGGTTTATATTTTTATCACAAATATAAAACATGTGAGAAACATGGTCATCTTCAAAATAGGTATGAATTTTCCATGTTATAGGACTCCACACTCTCTATGTGGAAATGAAAATATTTTTATAGTGACATCCCTCTGACACTAACCAATCGTGGATTGTCATCATTACATTGGGGATGTGACCTACTAAAATATTATTTTAGAATGCTGTATAATTGTAGAGTGTGTCTAAATAAATCAAAAACTACCTAAGGTATGCATGTCTTCTAACACAATCAATGATTTGAATTTTATTTTGAGACTACTTAAAATACATTTAAATCTCATTCCACCATATCAAATTACAATTTTCCATTTAAAACCAAAAATAGGTTTTACTAAGATAAATTTATTTTCAACAACATAAAACCACAGGGTTTCTATCAAAACTTTTTCAGCTAATTTATTAATATTGAAATAAATTCCAAACAAATTCCATGAAATTCACATTTCATTTCCATAATTAAATTCAACAATTTAATTGAATGACCTTATATCAAATATTGAATTTAAATTAAATAATTTAAATCAACCAATTTCTATAATCACTATCCATTTCAATGACATTGGGGGTTTTACTAATATTTTTCCAAACCATTTATAATCCCCCAATTCACTGGAATTGTAGTTTATTATATAAATTGAATGAATGTTTTAGTAAATTATTATAAATCAAAAATTGAAACAATTCATTGAAATAAAGGTTATTATATTTCAAAAAACGGTACATAATCACCTACCATTTTCCCAAAACTCAATTATCACCTTGAAACTTTCCAATGAGAATTAAAAATAGTTCAATAAATGATTTGAAAATAGTTCAATAAATTAAAAATATTTCAATAAATGAATCTGGACATTTAATTTATCATCACATAGTGTAATATTTCTTGGTATTACTATTTTAATGGATTATAACTTCTTCTGACATAAACATGGAGACCATTACACAACAATTAACCTTGCTACATGGAATGTAACTCCACAACAACCTACTAAAAATTCTGATTAAATCTAAGAGTCCAAAAAATCGCTCGACACTCTTTTATAGGTATCCACCCAAGATGTTCTCAACTCTACCACGTCAACTAAAAGAAAAAAAACATGACATGTTTAATGATGTACCAATTATTTTGTTAATAGGATGCCACATAACATCCCCACCTTGCAAAGACATGGATGACAACTAATAATTAGTGGTAACCCATTTAGGTTTAGATGAACCTAAGATTTATGGTTGGTGGGTAAATATTTTAAATGAAAATCTCAAAATAGGGGGTTTCCACTAAATCTGAATTCATTATATATGAAGTTAATCTAGTTAGAAATCCCCCCTTTACAAATTTCATATAGATCTTCTCCCCCAAATGATCAATGTAGCATAATGACATATGTAAGCACTATTAATGAATCAAAAGATCAAAATTTTTTATTTTTCTATTCAATTATTACAAATAATATAAGATAAAATAATTAAATAATTATTATCAAATTATTTTGGGTCTATATATTTTGATTTTACATCATTCCAAGATACAACCCAATTTATATTTTTTTTTTCAGTTTTTGATATTTTTTTATCCAGATAGTTGAACAATAAATCGAATGTAAAATATATTTCCTTTAAAAATATCATAAGTAATTACCTATAATATTTTTTCTAATAAAAATATAACCATAACCTCATGGAAATTACCTTTCCTAAACAGATTCTATGAAAATCATTCAATATATTTTGAGGAAGATTGAAGTGGATAAAATATTCTTGTATTTTATCACATTTCCTAATAAGGATAATCCTGGATTATATGTGCATAAATTATACTAATGATAGGTTACATAAAAGATAATTAGTTTAAAAAATATGCCTCAATCATATTAAAATCAAATTTGTTTAGTCATATAATTTATATGATGACAAGATAGTTCTATAAAATTAAATGTCTGAGTATCTCATGAAATATTTATTAAGAAGTAATAGTAATTATTAGGATCAGAAAATTTCTCTTGAATGGGAAAAATAGGTGGGAAATTCAAAAATGTTAACTCAATTGTATAAAAAAATGAAATTCATTAAAATATTATAAATTAAAGGCATTCCAAATCAAAGAAAAGTTTCATTTATCAAAATCTAAATACACTCTTAAATCATTATTTTTCAGATCCATATCCTCATGACTATCCCAAATAATAATATTATTCATTTCTCTAATTCTAATCTAATGATAATTATACCTTAATTCATGGCTTACTAATTATACTAAACAGTTTACGTCTTATAGTTCAATTGAATAATTAAAGATTGGTGTGTGACCATGGAATTGGTATATAATGATTTAAATTTATTTCATATCGGGAATATAGTATAAAAATTATAATTTAAAGTCTTACTCCCCTTCTTTAAGATATTAATTTCTTTTGGGGGTTGTCACTACATTAAAATCATGACATGAATTTCTCTCATGATGTTTATTTTGTGTATTCCACAATGTGAATGGGTTTCATGATGTGTTGTGGTCCTACATATTCCTTACATGCCTCATGCAGCTTTCTAACTTCTAGGGTTATGGTAGTCTTGAAAATTAAAAATTTATAAATCAAATTAGAAATAATGATCAATGTATTATAATTTATTTTTAGAAGACTGCTTGAAACAATATAAAAAAATAAATAATAATAACTAAAATACTAATGTATTCTCATGATTAATATTGGTTTAATGTTGTACAGTTTACATTGAATCGTTCTCCTACATTATAAGAAACAGATGATTGAAAAATTAATAAATATTCTAGGTCAATATATGGTCTCAAATGTGCCAAATCCCCATTGGTTAGTCCCTATCCATTCTATCTAAATATTTTTACTCTTCTGGGTGACATAACGTAATTTATTTCCCTTAATTGAATCCCAAATTTATTCCTCAATCCTCAAAACAATATGGATGGTCTTGTACCTTCCATTCATATTTTCCAGTTTCTATCTGGGTGGATTTTGTCTCCTTTCCTATTTCATTGTTTAAAACTCTTATCTTTTCTTAATTTTTCATAGTTATTTAAATTTGATCCTCCTATTATAGAACATCTTCTACCTCATATATATTTTTCATCATTAATATCATTAAAATTTTGTAGTTTCTTATACCAAATCCATATAATCTCTTACATAAAACATATTCATTTCTCAAAGCATCTTGAAAATTATATGTTCATTTACTACACTCAGCCACAACTCACCAATTTGAAAAATTATTAGTGGTCACCCAGTGGTTAAAACATATCATCCCAAAATGAGAGGTTTTTCATAATCGTCCATATCATGAACTAAAATGGCCATGGGATAGTATGATTTATTGAATTGCATCAAAATACAATTAATGACCCCTTAGGGGTAGATCATTAAGGATTCTACTAATAAAAGTGATACATATAGGATTTAGTCTCTCATAAAGCAATATATAGAAGTGGTATATGACATGATATCAATTTTTCCACAAAATCACATAACTATTTTAAAAATTTATTACATCTGATAAATATCAGAATTTAAAATATCCATTGATCTCATAGTTTTATAGAAGTTTCATTGGATGATGTTAATGGTCATTATAACAAGATTTCAATATTTCTCAAATCTTAAATATTTCATTTGATCATCACAAGAAAATTCATGAACATCGAGTACATTTTTATATTTTCACGTGATTCTGCAAAATGTATTTATATTTGAATTATTTAAAAATTTTCAATAAAATTACCTTTTTGGGCATCCCACTTTTCTATATTCTTCCTCCCTATAAATGGTAGCAATGGTTTAAATGATGGAGTATCTTCCAATACATGTTCTTATTTTGATTTATACTTATTTTTCGTACAAAAAATCATAATATTCATTCTCAGCTTGTTATCCTTGTTATATTATTCTTCATTTTTGGTTTTTCTAGGTGACCTTTAGACTACATGGAGTTATCATTTTCACATCATCCCATGGGATCACCTTTAGAACTACTAGAAAAACTCAACACATACTCTCCTAAATATACTAAATGATTTGATGAAAATGATTATCTGGATTCCACAATCCAACATTTTAAATCATTGTATAATACATTATTTCCATTTGTATAACCCCAATAATGATCATGATTGTAGGAAACATTTTATCCCAGGTGGGTCTTTATCTTGACAGTGAGAATCCCCATAGTGATTATTTCTGAAAATAGTATAGTATTTTCTTCTTATCATTTGACTTGTTTCTATTATATCACGTACCCTTTTAAATTCATTTTTTCACTTATAATGCTAATAATGAGAATGTATATTACACATACCTTTGGTATTGTTAAAATACATCATCGTTTACATTTTAATATATATAGACTCAATTTTAGAAACCATCCAATTATTAAGTACGATGTTCACCCCATGAGTTCATACATAATTTGGCATACACTATAATCATTATGTAGACATCTCATCCAATAACTAATAACTCACCTCTGGTGATTTCCTCATAAGAAAACCTCATGAAAATTTATCGATGGTTGAGTGATTTTAATATGAAATTCATTTCTAAAGAGTTTGTATTAGAAGGAAAATTTTAATTTCTTGATGAGTAAATCATTATATAAAACACTTAAATTTAACCCATGAATATTATAAATTTTCATCAATAAATGTCTCAAAATTTAAAATAAACACACACAGAACCATTGACATTTTGAGTTCAAAAATATGAGATTATATTTCTCTTACTTGAGCGTCCAATGTTGTGATTGAATGTGGGGGTGAGATTTTGATCCACACTCATTGATTATACATTAATAATAATATAAATAGGTGTATTCCCAGGATATCATTTGTGAAATTCTAAAACTAGAACATGCCAAATATTTCCAGGAAACTCCCAATGTGGAAGTTAGAGTCTTCATGACGTACCCTAAAAAAATTGATTGAATGTGTGATCATTTCGATTATTTAAGGATTGATATCAAAATATAGATTATAGTTGATGGGAATGATAATTCATAGATATTACTCCCAATTTTATGGTCTTCCATAGTTAATTAGAAATACCCCCTCATTAATTTATTCCTTATATTTTAGGCATTCTTTGTAGACTAACTCATGTTTATCTCTTTATTATTGATAACTTCCTACCATGATGTCATATTTTTTCTTATCCACTTATTTTTCAATCTATTTTATGAAAATAGTCATGTTTCAAAATTGGGTTATATGAAAGATCATCCATTTCCTCATTCCCGCAAGTGGAGTATTCATGAAAAGAATTTTTTCCTAAAACTAAAAAATTAATTTCCAATATTAAAACAATTAAATAGAGAATAAAAATTCATTAAATACCTAATTAACTCAATAAAGATGGAAATAATCCCTAAAAAACTCCAAAAATTTGGTATCCAATAGTGTGTTGTTAACATCTGATGTGGAAAAAATTAATATTTTATAAAAATAGTACAACCCAATTATAATAGTGTGGTTCTTGGAAATAATTCTTCTCAAACCCCCAATGACAATAATTATGTAATAAATTATTTATATTAATTAAAATTAAAATTGATTAGTAATTTTTATACATAAAAAATTGAATAAAATATATAGTTTTATATTAAGAGGTGGTGCATGCATGGTTTAGTGAATTTCATGTTTTTATGGTATGACCTCAACTGATTCTATTTTATTTCATGATTTTTTTCTGTAATATCATATTTAGGGATTAATATTTTGGGCACCATACACTAATCCAATATTCACACCATTGTAATTGACATATACTAGGTTCAATAACAAAAATAGGAGGCCCATTATCTAATTTAAACATAACAACAAGGGCACCATAACATTCATGTTCATACCATTGTTATTTATTGATACAATAGAATAAAACCTAAATACATAATAAAATAGTAATGCAATATTAAAATAATAACAATTGGAATTGAGAAATTGTGGTGGAGTGTAAGATCATAACTCTTTCAAGTGATTTCATGATCTCATTTCAGGATCTCTATTACCATTGTTTTTTTATATTTTTTTGTGTTCTCCACTGGGGAGTTTTGTGGTGAAATTGGTTATTTGGGGAAAAATATGGGTAGTATGTGGTTATATCATGGTTTTCCAAAACCATGTTCCTAGACAACAAACCATGTGATCAAAGAAACTATATTCACATGGTTGGTACATGATTTATCCAATAGTTCTCCCACTAATTTTAAATATTTAACCCCTTGGAGGAGGCATAGGGTTAGGATCATGGTTAGGGAAAACCATTTTCCCTATACAGGAAGCCCTCCATGTAGATAATTAAACACTATAAATTAATTAAAAAGTTATCGAAACCCTGTATTATATCCATACACACTGAGTCTTGACACAATCATGTTTACGTCATTTTTCAATTCTATTGAAAGGATTCTAGGGGCTTCAGAACCCCATTTAATGAAATTGATGATCTATTGGAATGGATTTACACCAGTCTAGTTATGTTATATTATCACATTTATATTCCTCAATATCTCATGTGTTTTTCATATTTTTTAATGGGATGATTTCATCTTGTAATGATATGTATAGATCTTGGTTTTTATAGATCATATTAAATTAATTGTCAGATGTAGTTTATGGATTTAGAACACATTGGTGATATGGAAATTGAATGTCCAACATCAATTTGGGGATTTTCATTGGCATGAATCCATCAACTAACATGAGATATATAGTATAAAGTGAAAATCTGATAGGCCTAACTTAATAAAAAAAATTTAATTATGAAATTTCATTATCTAGGATTGGCGAATTTTATCTGGAATTTAATTTCATTAAATTTAGTTTCCATGTGATATTTTAAAGGGTGTAATTTTGGGAAATAATAAATTTCTCAAATTAGATTAAATAATTTATTAAATAATCAATGGAATTATTTGATTATGCAATTGATGGGATATTATAATTGTGGAATTGGCTAATTAAATCAGATTTTGAAATTAGTTAATTTTAAAGATGTGAATTTAATTAATAAAAGAAATAAAGTGAGTATTGTTCTGACCATAAATGGTCAAATGGTGATTTGACTAAATGTTGAAAAATAGATTAATAATTAATTGTTCAAATAATGACATGTTATTAATTTAAATAGTTTTTATTTAATAAATAATTCAAATTCTATACCGTGTTATGCAATGTTGGTATGGATGTTAATTTTGATTTTCATTGTTAAATATAAAATTTATGATATATTTTAATTTATTGATGGATAAATGGGTTGTGGGACAGAAACTAAAGCTTCAAATATAGTTGGGGTCAAATCCATGGTGTTCTTCACCCAAATGAACATATATAATAATGACTATGGGACCCAAACTAATGCATCAAAAGACAAATTTTGTGACTATTTTATTGTGAGTGTGTGATAAAGACTATGGCTCCAAATACCCATATGTGTTACTATGTGTGGGATATGGAATAAGTATCAAAATACCCATAAATAAATTCATTTGTGGGACATAAAATAAGGATTCAAATTCCTGTATCTGTTAGTAACTATCAGACAGGGACTGAGGGTCCAAATACCCATATGTTATTTTGAGGTATGGGATTGGTAATGAGGCTAAAAACACCAATATATGTTAATTAGTGTTGGATAGGGACTGAGGCTCCAGTTACCCATATGTGACAATGAAGATTTTGATAATAACTAAGGATCCAAATACATAATTTTGATAGCAAGTGTGGGATAGGGATGGAGGCTATAAATATCCATTTTATTTGAGGTGTTGGAAAGGGAATGATTTTTTAAATAACCATGGTGTGTGAGAGATGATATTCTACACACCTGAGATTGGCATTGGACTATGGTTCTAATTAGTCTAGATTGGAATTTATATTATGTGGATAACGAAAGGACAAGTGAAAATGAATTGTAAATCAATATTGGATATGGTTCAGACTTCAGCGTGTTCCAAAATATGTATTGATGGGTTGGGTATCTTCATGAGCCCTAGGAAATTATGTGGTCGATTAATGAATAATTAAATGTGATAACTATTTACTTATTTGTTTGTACCTTATTCTTTTTAAAACAAGACATACTATTGTTGATTGGATATTATTTTTGAAACTATTGGTGGTGGCATAGTGTTTTTTATGTGTACCAAAAACATGTATCCAAGTCATTACATGAATATAATTAATGTTTTCAGGTTAGGAAAATGGAATGTGGCCTATGATAGATGCATGAGTTTTGGAAGTTCATGGATGAGGGAACCAAACATGTTGTCAGGACCCATTTGAAGGATATATCAGTTTCATTTTGATGGGTTTTATTTTTTACTCTTGAAAATTATTTAGAAGTACATGTCTAATGTTTTAGTTTTAAGATATTTCCTTTGGTTTTGATTTATAATGTATAACTGGCCTTTTAATTTAATTGAATTATATTTGTTATTGGATTTTTTTTGGTTATCGATTAGTTATTTATGATGTTTTCCCCCTTTGATAATGAGGGTGTACTATCACCATGATATATATATATAACCATTTATTATAGTATGTTTCCTCTTGAATATGTGGAGGTGTTCTTGAGGTAATGGGACCCACTAGATCCTGACACTAGTTTTTGGAACTTGGGTCTAGATGTCATAATGCGGTATCAATGGATGTTTTATATTAATTTTTTCATAATATTTTTGAATGTTAAAAAAGAGACTATCAAGAGTCGGGACATGCTCATGAGCCCTTGTGTATGAGTATTTAACCCATGTATTTGGGAAACCCATGTACATAGGGTGGGATTATTGTAAATTATGTTTTATTCGTCAATTTTGTATGTTATTTCACCTAGGGTAATGAACCTCCTATGTGATATCAATATTTTTTCTGAGTATTTTTTAGAATTGAATCATGGACTGGCATGTTACAAGAGTATAAAATAAATTAATATTTCTTGTCACTCAAGATTATTATGAATCATGTGAGTCACACATGGGAAAATAATGTTTTGAGAATGTAGTTAACGAAAAATATTTTAATTACATACGCGATTTAATAGAATAAGGTTCCTATAATTATAATTAAAAATCTAAAAATGACGAAAAATGTAGAAACTACCTTTTTAATGTGAATTTGGAATATGCGAATATGTTTACCCTCTATTTATAATGAACTCTATGTAGGATGGTTAAGGGGTGTGACAGTACCTCAACTTTGAAAATGTGGTGTAAAAGGTGGAAGATTTTTTATAGATTTATGTGAACCCCTCTTGAAAATGTGTTAATGTTGTGTGATGAGACCAATGATTTATGTTTGGAATTGATAAATATTAATCCATGAGGATACTTGTTGATAGGATGAAATGAGTTTATATATGGACATGAACAACTTGTAGTGGAACATATGGCACCAATAGTACCAAGTGAAGGAGAAAGAGAAAATTTCTATGAAAACATTTATAGCTTCATAAAGATTATTTAAAGAGAACCTGAATGGGTGGTGAAATGTATATCTAACCAGACATGATATTTTTTTTATATAACCCTCAGACATTTCCCATGAGGGTTTAATTGAGGAAGTTGTGTTCTAGATTGAGTCTATCTATATGATTGTTCACCAGTTGGAGACCCCGATTGATAAAAGAGTCAAACATCCAACATATATAATACATTTTTAGGTGAAGAGTATGTGGGAAATATATAATGAGGATTGAAAATTGGATAGTACAGTGCTGAAGGAAGTTCATATGTAATTTTTTAAGAACATTTATCCAGAAACTGTGATATAGGGGAGGTAAGTAGGGTTCTTGCAGTTGACGTAGGAGAGTATGTCAGTAATGGATCAACTAGGTAGATCCATAGTGTAGGAAGGGGGCCTTCAAAATCTTATTAGTTTAGAATTCATAGTTTTAATGGCCATATAATTTGATGTAATGGGTGACAAACTTATGGGAAAGAGAACCCATATCTGTTTAGTGGTTCATCTTAGGGAACACATAATACGTTATAGATAAGAGTTTAAGGAGAGTTGAATGAAGTTTAGCCTACATTTGGGGATAATGAGGATAGACCATTAATAGTTATTGGTACAATTATTGTTTCTTATAATCTAGATAGTTCATTTTATGATATTGACGCCTCTTATCATTATGGGTTTGTGGTAGTATTTTTGGATGACATATGGGTGTACCCCAATACTCATGATGATCATTTGTAACATCCAAAAAATCCTCCTTAGTTTTATAAGAGATAATGGGATATACACAAAACTATATATATGGTGGTTTTATATTGATTAGGTATATTTCATTGGCCACATCATCTTGGTGGTAGGTGCGTCAGTGTTCCCAATGATTGTTCAGGATGTGATTTATTGGGAGTAGAACAATATATTTTATGACATCTTTAGTTTTATGGGATTAGTGATTTATTAATGGAGGTTCATCCCAGACTTTTTCCATTTGGAATCAAAACATTAATTAATTAACAATAATCAGATAATGCTTGAATGTATAATAGCATGTGATAATTCATTCTATGTTTTGACAATGTTCTTGATAGTCAAAACAAATTTGATCTAAATCAATCAAAATGAGGCCTATATAGGGATTCGTGAGGCATCTGGGATTGAGATTTGATTAGAATTTATATATTGGTATTTAGTGGTGGCATATGAGTCATAGATGTTGAGATCTAATGAATAGAACTAAAATTTTCATGACCCCATATTAGCTATTTTTATTTTTGATTGGATGGTCGGTGAAAAAATTGATTGGTAGAAAAGTTTTCTGTGAATAATGATCACAAGAAAATAATGTTTATCTTTTCACAATGATATTTTAATCGTCGCCATTGGATATCAATTGTGTTTCTGTAATAATTTTGTTTTGAACTATAACATACACTTGATATGGGAAATAATTTTTCTGATGCTCAATGTAAGAAAACCTAGACTCAGGAAAAATTGAAGTAAACTTTTAAGTGGAAGACGATGGAGATTCTTGTTGATATGAATGTTTTAGATTATGAGGTCCAAGAGAAGTTGAATCTTATATTAGTTTTAGAGGATTTTACACTTTTGAGCCATATCTTGGAGATGAAGTCTGAGGATCCAAATTTTCTTCCCCTATGCTAATTCTATGAAGACATGAAGTCACCTTCATATTAGACTATAGATAAAGATGATATAATATATTTTAGTAACCGGGTTATTATTAAAATGAGTATGTGAGAGGAAGAAATATGTGTGTCTCAATATTCAAAGTGGGAAGTGAATCCTGGTTTTACCAAAATGTACTGTGACCAATATTGATAGTATTGGTGGTCAGGCATTAAAAAGAATATTTCCGGGTTCATAAGAAGATTCTACAACTATCATTATGTGATGGTCGAACATCAATCACCTAGTGGTTTACTATAGTAATTTACTATTACCTAATTAAAGATGGATGATATTTCCATGTAAATTGTGGTGGGTCTCCCGAGGATGAATCATAAGAATAATTCTATATGGTTTTTTGTAGACTTTTTGACAAAATAGTTCATTTCATGCCTATACACATGATACTCTGTGTGGATCAATAGGGAGATATGTATTTTTGGGATATTTCCCATATACATGGGCAATTATGGAGTATAGTTTTATACCATGAATCACAATTTACACAATAATTTTGGTAGAGATTGAATAAGGCTCTTGGTATCTAGGTTTAACTATATACCGCATTCCACCCAAAAAATGATGGGATGTTAGAAGGTGTTATAATGGTTCCCGAGGATATCTTACGAGTGTGATTTAATGATATTGGTGGGTCTTGGGAGAATCACATAGAATTGTTGAAGTTATACTATAGTATGTAATATTAGGAAAATATATAGATGATACAATAAGAGGATCTCTGTGGTAGGAATTCCAGATAACCATTATGGTGGACAAAGGTAGGGGAGTCAAAAATGTAGGGAATAAATCTTGTGAAATAGACATCGAAGCTAGTTCATTTTATTGGAAAGTGTATGTATATGTCATAGAGTGTATAGAAGTCATATATTGATATACATTGATGAAACTAATATTTAACAGAGTGTGATCATGTGTCCTTCAGATTTTCCCTATATTAAGTCCCCATAGTGTTTAGAAATGGGGTACATTATCACCCCTGTTTGATGGAACTTTTGAGATTTGGAGGCATTAAAACTGGTGGTATACTTATTGGATATTCAATCAATGTATATTTATATTAATTACATTTATCATATTTCGTATCTTTAGCAGAATTCCCTTAAGTCTTCTCATGTGATCTATGTGGATGATGTTGTTCTTGTTATTGATGTGTCCTTTGAGGAAGCTCATATACATGTGATTGATCATAGTGATAAGTTGTTGAATGGAAATACTATGATGCTATATAATATATTATTGAATCATGGAAATGTTTTAGAGGAATGATGAGAGAGATATGTGGTTATATGGGCTCAGTGGCCCGATCTATTTTCCTCATAATCATAGAGTTATGTGGGGGTACATCTGAATGATATGTTGTCATAAGGTAGGTATATTTTAAGATCTCTACCTTATATGGTGATGTTGTGTGTTCTTTTTTATTTAGTAAATTACCTTTGATTTATTGTATCTTTTTTAGGTGTTACTTTTTGGGGTTTTGCAGTGATATTGGTGAATTTTTAAAGGAAGAGGGGTAGAACACCGTTAGAGCAAGATTTTTCCAAAATGTGAAAATAGGCCTAAAAACATCTCAGAACAAAACAAAGGGGATTCACATAGTTTGGAATATCATTTTCAATGTCATGATCCCTCCTAGTAGTAACCATGAGACCAATAGGACAAGGTACATTATTAGATGCATGGTTTGGGTGGTTTCAATCCCCTTAGAGGAAACTATGAATTTGAAAAATTAAACCAATGAAAATAAATTTAAAATATACCAAATCCCAATTTTACAATCCTAAAATATAATAATCAACCATAACTCATTTACCTCATTTTTTGAGGCCCTTTACAGATTCCAATGGATTTATAGCCCCATTCGTTGTGCATCAAAGAACTATTTGAATGGATATGCTCCTCTCTCAGTAATAGATCTCATCCTAACTAGTCTCCTCCCTCTCTCTTGTATTTCAATCAACTTTGGATGGATGTTTTCCTCTGTTGCTGATGGATCTATATATATTTATTGATTGATCTTAATCCATTCAATTTTTTATCTAGGTCTTGAATATTGATCTCATTATTAATTGTGAAATTGAACATTTCGTATCAATTTGTTGATTTGAATTTGTGAGAATCCATCAACCATCATGTGGTAGGTGGTGTAAATTGAAAACCACATAGTCTTGATTTAATTACATCAATGTAACTCATAAATTTAAAATTCCTTGATTGTTCAATTGAGTGTAGATTTTATTATTATTAAATTTAAATTCAATGACATAATTGAATGGGTATAATTTGGGGAAATCGTAAATTGGTTGATTTATATTAGTTAATTAGTTAGTTAATTAATGGATTGTTGTGATTATGGATTTGTTGTTATATTATCATTGTAAAATTAGTAAATTAAATTGGATTTTTCAATTGGTTAATTATTGATATATGTATTTAATTAATAATGGATACAAATGGAATATTGTCCTAAAATTTAAGGGTTAATGTGTTCTTTGATAAAATATTGATTAATCATTTAATTATGAATGTTTCATATATTTCCATGCGATTAATGTAAATTATAGTGATTGAATATAATTTTGAAATGGTATATCATGTTTTGAAATGTTTGTAAGGAGCATAATGATGATTTAACATTTCAAATATGGAATATGTTATATATTTTGATTGGTTGATAAAAAGGATGTGGGATATAGAATGATGCTTCAAATACCCACAGGGTCCAAGCCATGCTGTTCTAATCCATAATTCATTCCTATGATACAGAGTCTGGGAAACATAATGATTCTTGAAAATCCAATTGGTGTGATTGTTTGAAAATGATAGTTTGATAGGGAATGATGATCTAAGTGTTAATATTTTTTAGTAAGTGTGGGACCGTGTCTTAGGATCCAACTACTCATATTTGACATTGAGGTGTGGGATACAGACTAATGTTCCAAATACCCTTTTGTTTGTCGGTGCAGGATAGGGTCTGAGGATCCAAATACCTATATGTGACATTGAGGTGTGGGATAGGGAATGAGGTTCCAAATATATGTGTGTGTGTGTGTGTGTTTTACATAGTGCGACATTAGGACGAAAGAAAAAAATACCCATTAATCACATTGAGGTGCGGGATAGCGAATGAGGCTCCAAATACGCATTTGTGATAGCTAGAGCAAGAAAGGGATCAAGACTCTAAATACACTTGTGACAAGAGGAGTGGGAAAAGAACCGATTCTCCAAATACCCATTGTGTGCTCGATACATTGTTTTGTGATAATTTGATTGAAATTGGACTATGGATCCAAATATCCATGATATTAATTTAAATTAAATGTATAATGAAATAACAGTTGATAATACGTATTAAATACCTATGTGCTTTGGTTCAATCTCTAAAACTAGTCAATGTAGGTATTCATGTGTTAGGCATCTTCATAATCCTAGAGGATTTTAACAGTTAATTAATTAACTATTAAATGCAATTAATGTTTACATATTTTGTTATACCATATTATTTATAAAACTGGGTACAATTTTATTGAGTGGATATTGTTTTTGACAATGTTGGTTGTAGCCTACTGATTTTTACAGACACCATACTCAGTCTTCCTGATCAGTATATAAATATAATTCATTTTATAATTACATAATAATTGAAAGAGGGATTTGATAGATGGATCAGTTGTCATAGGGAATGTGTGAGGGAACTAGACATCATTTCTGGAAAAACATGGGAGAGCTATTAGTGTCGTTATTTTGGGTTTTAATTTTTACACAAAACACTAGTTTGGGATGACATATCAATTTTTTTAGTTTTAGATATTGTATTTGGTTCCAATTCACTATGTATTACCAGTCTATTTTTATTATGGAATGATAATTGTTATGACCCATACATTTGAATGAAAAATTTTTTTTCTTGAAAATGTATGGTTTACTATGTCATAATCTTAAAAAACTATATATGTATATTTGAAATTTAGTCATCGAGTTTTGGCCGATATATGAACATTGTTTTATATGACTGTTGGAAGCTATAAATTTTTTTAATTTTATAATTATTATATATAAATACAAATTATAATGGATAATTAGTGCAGAAAAAAGAGTCGATGGCCTCTACCATTAGAATAATTCCATATGAATTCTATTTGTCGAAGCTTGGGAAAGAGGTAGTGTCAATGGGCCTTTATCTAGACCAAGCCCAAGCCAAGCATCTATATGTTATGCTTGAATGAAATCATCAATGGGAGATTTTCAGTTTGATAGAAATCACTACTTGGGAAATGCTTTCTGAACCACCAAAAGATTCAATCACCATTGTACACCTCACATGTAGGTCATATACATGTGTTATTAGGGGTTATGTAATGAGGCCTTAGACACATTGTGTAATCAATTTTTATAAATAAAATTGATATTTCATATTATTGAAAATTAACATTCTTTTTATAATTTCAAATGTGAAATGTAATCTAGTGTTATTTTGTAGTTTTTTCCTATGAAGAATAATATTTTTAAAGAATATTGAAAAAATAGTATTTAAAAATAATTTTTATACTTTAAATAATATATACTATGAATTGATTTTCAAAAAATGGACCCTTATGGATGTGATCAGTAAAAAATTTACACTCTAATAAGATCAACATAATTTTTGGTGAATTGTAACTTATGAACAAGAATATAACCCATATGAATAGTAATATGGCCAATGGAATAGTAACACAATCTATTTCAGTATAAATATAATTTAGGCATCTTTAATAGTAATGTGATATAATAGTATAAGTAAATAAATGTTTTAGAAATTATTAATTAAGTATTAGTATTTTTAGATTAAATAGTGTAATTAAATAAAATTTAAATTTCTCTTATGTAAATAATTATTTTCATAATATAGAGTTCATTTTTGAATCTTGAACATCGATATAAGGTTAGGGTGAATTTTTTATATTTTTATAAAATGTTTTTCTTTTCAGTAAATAGTAAAAATACATTTTTTAGTTTTCAACATGTTTTATTGCAACATAATGATTTAATATACAACTTTAAAAGATAACAGACTCATGTGGATTAAAATATTATATGAATTGTCCCAAGTAGTCAAATCCATGGTCAAATACCATGGTAAAGCCAATTGTTTTTCAAATACCACTGGTGTGGAATCCTTAGAATTTAATTGAAAACTATCTAGATATTACGTTAAATACCATGAAATTACTTCAATTATATTAATTATAAATTAATCATCCCGGATGTTCTGAAATTTATACAACACAAGGATTCCTCCCACGGAGTCCTCACTCCCTCAAGGTCCTAATCATAGTTTTTTAAAAGATACTCTTGTTGGTAAGAGAATTCTCAACGTCTCTTTTTCAATTCAAGTTCTGTTTTATGTGTGATGTATTTAAAGTATTAATAACATGTTCTTATTTCCATTATATTATGTACCTGAACTATATTATTAGTATTTTACTAATGGGTGACCCTTATACAGCCTCTTTATAATGTTTTTTGAAACCATGTTTTATAGACTTTATGTTGTACAATTTTCATCTCTAAATCTATATTTTATTCTCAGAAAATTATCTTATTTTATTTATGTGAATAACCAATAATATTTCATTTATAGGGGTATTAATCAATATATATATATGATATATTTTATTCTGTAATTTACATACATAAAACCCTTATTCCCTTTTTGTGGGTTATAAATGGCAAGATGATCATGTTTTTATGCACTTTTTAAAACATCGTTATTTTGATATGAAACCCATTTCATAAAATATCATTGGGTTATTTATGAAATTTTCTATTTTGATCTAGGTTTGCCTCATGAAAATGATGACATATTAAAGGTTAACCTAGATAGCACTTCACTTCATTGGGTATAGAAATTTATTTATAGAGATGACTTGTTTTTCGATACCATGGGGAATAAGCTAGGTAATTTTCATGAAGACTTCGGGAGAGACCATAGTGATATGCTTATGAAAATATAAATTAAAATATTATCCATATTTCAATGATATTAAATGATTAATTTATATTATAATATTCCCCTTTATCATGCCTTAACTCTATTCCTCATCTTCTTATTGATAACTCTCAAGTAAATTGTTGCACTATTTTTTTCTTACTAGTCGTTCTTCTCACCATTTATTTTGATGTATGTCCCCAAGATATGAATTGGAGTAATTTTAATTAGGATGAATAAATGATGAAGCCTTTAAAGTGTATTGGTCTTCATGTATTTTTTACCTTTTTCCATGATGTTAATCATCAAATATCCCCTATTTGTAAAATGTAATGTAGTAAAAAGACTAGATGTCATAGTTGGTATAAAATTATAGTTTAGTTATTTGTAGAAATTAGTAGCTGAAATTATTAGGAATAATCCTATATAAAATATTAAATATAGGTCAAAATCCATGATTTTTTGGGAAATAATAAGAAAGTGGTTTCCAAAAAATATATCCCTATTTGGAAAAGAACAGTTGGACGTCGCTCTGGAACAAATATATCTCAAGGTAAAACCTAAAAAACAAATTTTAACTAGACTAAAATAGTAATTGGTTCACAAAAATCAGGCTTTATATAGTCATGTTTTGACACTCCCATGGAATTTTTTTGGTGAATCAAAAGCGTTTTGTGATTCATTATGAAGGATTTATAGGGAAATGCAAATTTTGTTTAAGAATGAAGTTTTAAGACATAAAAATTATTTAAAATTTAATGATTCATAAAGGAAATATGTTCAACACTAAGGATTTATTATTTTAGAAAATGGAGTGAAATAGGAGGAACTGTGAAAATGGTCACCCCAACAGACCATGCCCCGATGACTCACTGATGGATGCCAGAATGAAAAAATTCATGAGAATGATGAAAAAAATGACAAAAGTTATGTAAAATAACATGAATCATGTTGAGAGAAGGATTTCAACTTGAATGGGAAAACATTCTATTATGTCCTTTATGTGTCAATGACTACCAAAAATCAGTGGATCTATCGACCGGTTGATTTCTGATCAATGGATCAGCTTTATTGAAAGGATCATTTCTGTACTCTGATGTTTAGAATTAGAGAAGGTCACCATGGATGTTTACAACATAGAGGGAGATCCGATTAGCAGTAGGATCTGATTAAAACCATGAGTCCATGAGGGGAGATTTAAGCTATGGAGTGGGAAGAGATAAGGGGTATCTTCTTGAATACACATTTCCTTCGTTCGATGAGTATAGACACTCATCATTTTCATACACTACTATTACATCATATATAATATTATCAAAATAATAGTACTACACAATAAGGGTCCAAAGTTTTAGTTTCTTGGAAAAACTAGGACCGTACATAACATTTAAAAAATAAAATATAAACATTTATTTAATCCTTTTTTTCTCCAGATTTCTATTGTCCCCTGAAAACTCCTCAGTACACATAATCAACTAAGTATATACATAAGAAAAGTGTGACATAAAACCACAATAATAGGGATGATATGATTAATATATAATTAGGTGAGTGTAATCATAACATCATCATCAATATCATGAGTGTAAACATAATATAAAGGCATGTAATGGGTCAATCCATAAATTATGAAAACATTGTGTCTTAGTGGATAACTAACACACATAGTTGTGAAAAAACCTAAGAACTTGTTCTGACATCATTTAACATTAATTAGTGAGATTTATTACATTACCCAATGCATTAGAGTGCTGTACAATTTTGGGCGCCCCAGTCACATTCAGACATTCGTATTGCAGTATATAATTTCAAGGGACTCATCACATCATAACATTTAATTTATCATGAATGCCACATTGAAAATATTAAAAACATGAACATAAAATAACCCATGGAATAAAATGAGTTTCACATAATACATTCATAAAAATATATATCCCAAATGAAATATGGAATATCATTCTTATCATAGAACCAATAACCTTGATTGAAGAGTGAAAAAATCTTCAAGAAGTAAAAAAGGGTGAGTTTATTTGAATGAAGAGTTCATTTGGAAAACATTGGGATTTTCATCAAATAAATTAGAGAACATATATAACCCATTAAAGGTATTATAATGATGAGTAAAATTTTTAATGGCATATCCTTATTGAAAATGGGTATAAGAGGGAAAAACCAAAAAATGGAGTTGGGTTTGAGAATTCCCCCTTACCTTGTATCTAAACACATTATTCACTTTAATGTCATGTATAATGACATTATATTAATTAATTAACAAATAAAGAACCATTTTCACATAAATATGGTTCATTATGGTTTCATTAGGTTCATTAATGGGCCTTTAGATGAGTCATAGTGTATAAATTCTTTGTTCATGAATGATAATTTCCATATATTTTATGAAGGTTTCACTTGTATACATGAACATATGTTCATTTGAATTGTGGTTGAAAATAAATTTTTTTAATATATATTATTATTGAAATTAAATAGATATAAATGATCTAGTATAGATTTTTTTATATACCATGAGGATGAGTTATTAGAAAAAATTTAATGGCGATCATTTGTTGTCTATTTGTGTGGTTTTTCGCACACAATGAACTTATTTTCTATTATCACTTTTTGTAATGTAAATAAATTAGTTTGAAAACATAAAAAGGGATAAAATAGAAACATTAAAATATTTTTTCAACCATTTTATGTTTTTATTTACTTCCTTGATGGTGTTGAATTAAAATGAATGTTCATCGTCCATGATGTAGGTAAATTAACATATCACGAGCAACGATTTCATGTTTACTAAAAAAGAGAGGAAGGGAGGGGTATACTGAATAATCGACCATTAAAATTATATCATTTCATTATATCAATAGTACTAGATTTTTAATAAAATTAGGATAATATAAGATTAGTATAATAGAATAAATTAAATGAAATTTGAAAGAAAATTGAAAGATAAGAGAGAGAGGACTTACCTCTTGAATCCTCTTCTTGAAATCCCCCTTAAGAAACCTAGGATTGGTCTTTTGATGAGAAAAAATGCAATTAGATGAGATATATGAGACATGAAAGATATTTTGGAAGAGTTTCGACATGGCTTGACCCTTTATTGGTGTTATGTAATTAGGTTGTGAGGGGTGGTATTATAGTGGAGGGGAGATGTGTTTTCAAATTATTTTTAACATTAGTTTAATAATTTCCACCACGATAATCAATAGTAATGATTCCATGACCCAAAATAGTAAATATGGAATTTTAGTTTGATATTTTAGGGTTCCAATCAGTAATGATAATTATTATAGTTGATTTAAATTGTATTGTATTTATAAGATAAATTAATGTATTTTACTATTCAGAAAAAATTCAAGTATTTCAGCAAAATACCAAAAAAATCACCATAACCATTTTTAAATGTTTTGAATCCTGAAATAAATTGAATTTTTCAACTATAATTTTCTAAATATGATTAATATATTTTTTAATTAAAAAAATAATTTACAGGAAAATTATAGATTTTAAAATTAAAAATGATTATATAATGCTTTCAAAAATTACATAAGTTCTTGTAAACTTATAATGAAATAAGAAGTCATAGAATTTTTAATGCATGAACACATTTCAAGAAAATAATTTTTATTTTAAATTAATTAATTAATTATAAATATTTATTTATTACATAAAAATAAACCTGTACTTTTACTATGGTCATATTATCACTGTTAATATGCATAAATACTATTTTGTCATTCATGGGTGAGAATACTATTATTTAGGATGATTTACTATTCATAATTTCCATATTACTATTCACGAAGGTAGGTTACAATTCATAATGGTTGGTTACTATTTAAAAAGAATTAATTTTGTTTCATTAGACTCCAAAAATAAACTTGAACTCAAACGTGTATGTCAGTGTTTTGAAATTCAAAACATAGAGGTGACAAAATTGAGTTTAGTGGTAACATATTATTTAGTATCATGATATTTCATTGTGATTCATAATGTGATTATAAGAATGGAATTTTATTGAAAAAACATTGGTTCATCACATTTTTCCCACTTTATAAAATTTCTCCCTCGAAATTTTATTTTACAGAAATAGTTGAGGGTACTTCTTCTTCAACTTCTCTTTCGGTTCCCAAGTATCTTCTTCAATCTTACAGTTCCTCTATAAATAAATTAACAATAAGGGTTGTCTTGTTATGTTGGATATTATCTCTCTTGTCCAGAATCTTTACTGGAGGATCCTCATAAGAGAGATCATCTTCCAACTACAACACCTATGAGTTCCGTACATGTGGGGGATCTGGTATGTACTTCCTCAGGAGTGATACGTGAAAACCTTCATGAACATGATTCATATATTGTGGATATGCAAGATGATTGGCCATAGATCCTATGTTCTCATTGATATCATGTGGTACAATGTACATTGGGATTATCTTCTCTTTCTCTTCAAACTGCATGACTCTCTTCCATAGAGATATTCTAAGGAAGACATTATCTCTAATGTAGAACTCCAAGTCCCTTCTATGGTTGTATGAATCACTCATTTGCTGACTTTGATCAGCATTGATATGTTTCTGGATGAAGTGAAACTTTTATATCATCTCCTACACATGATCGGGTCCATGTAGTTTTCTTTCTCCAACATTATCCTAACTGGTTGATGTTATACATCACTATTCATAGAAAGCTGCATATGGAACCATAGGAATAATGAAGTGGAAGATATTATTGAATGACAACTCAGCTAATGTGAGATGTGGATCCCATCCCCCATTAAATTCTAGAGAGTATGATTTATCATATATTCAAGTGTTTGAATAGTCTTTTTGGATAGGTCATCAATTTGGGGGTGAGATGATGTGATGAAATTTAATTCAGTACTCAAAGCATGTTGAACACTCCTCCAGAATTTAGATATGAACCTTGGAAATTGGTTAGAGACAATCGAGAGTGGCACACTATGAAGTCTTAACACTTCCTTCACATATATCTATGCAAGTTGTTCAAGTGAGAGTTCCTCTCAAATAGTGATAAAATGGTCATTCTTTGTGAGTCGGTCATCTACAACCCTTATCACATTATTTACCTTTGATGTCTTCAAGAGACCCATGTAAATTTACACAGTGACATTATCTTATTTCCACATGGGTATATGTAATGGTTTCATCATCCTTTTGGACTTTTGTCACTATGCTTTAACTTTCTGACATACCATGCACCGGGAGATATATTACGTAATCTCTTTGCTCATGTTATCCTACTAGATATTTTATCGAATATCTCGGATGATCCTGGTCTTACCATGATAGGTAGAGAATGTTGTGGTACCGGAATTTTTAAATATCTTCTTTTTTGTCCTCGGTGACGATTGTAACACCCAAATTTTCCAGGGTACGCTTCTTATTAATAATTCAACAGTGTGCGATGTATGCAACACCGAGTTCAAGAGCACCACAACCTACCAAACTAGACATTTAAAAAGTGGAAATAAATAGTACTAACCACATTTATAGGTATATATATATATATATCACATACAAATTTAACCTTCATCTATTGTTCATTATGAGACATAATATAAGGATAGATTCAGTTTTTCAGATTAAAGATGTATTTTTAATAAAATGATATTTTCTTCCTTTAAATGGAGAACCCTTTTCAAATACAATATTTGAAAAATTTAGATATTCAAATTTAGGAAATTAAATTCTTATTTATAATAGGGAGATAAGAATGTAGTTTCGATAAATTTTTCGAACTTTTTTGATAACATTCATATTTTGATGAATAGTTAAAAATAATAAATTATAATTAAAAACAATATTTTTAATAAAAATAATTTAGAGTGTTAGAATATACATCTGAGTGTTTTTAAAGTATAATTAGATTATATTTTTATAATTTAATAAAATTTAGTTAATTAGATGTATTTTTACATTTAAATTGTAAATAAACACATATCAATCTTTTGAATGTTTTTACTTCTTAAAAACCTGTTTTTGGGTTTTGACAATGAGAATTAAAATTAAATTAATTTCTGCATGCTCTCTGTTTTGAATTTGGAAAAATGGATTCCGTATTTGGAATCATATGTTTCAAATTATTTAAATAATAAATTTTTATTTTTTGACAGTATGAATTGTAATTTCAGTAATTATTTTATTTACCAAGGATAAAAGGTAAATATGGTAAATAAATGTTCAAAAATAATATAATAATAATATAAAAATTTCCTAACACATGTTCTAATCCTATTGAATGGGATATATTTTGACCTGGCCTACCTTGGGTCGATTTGGGAACCCAATGGAGCCACTTGGGTGTGAAAATGAAATTTTTTATGAATTAATTTTATGTATAGAAAAATATAACATGAACATGTATCTTTTACTAAAATAATTTTTATATGAAATTACATAATTTATCCCTTAGACAATAAATATTAATTATAAGTCTAGAAATAATTCATACATTATTATATTTTATTTATAATTTTTAGAAATAAAATAAATAAATTTATTTATGACACAATTATGATGGAGTGATTACCTCATTAATGAAACACTCAAATAAATGAATTTATAAATATTAAATAAATGCAATCTGAAATTTTGTTTGCCATCGAAGATTTTTTGGATATCCTTGACATATTATGGATGATTAATGTCTTTTTTGAGATGGAATAAATTAGTTATAACTTTAACAGAAATCATTTACTAAATAGTGTGAAAATTGATAAAAAATGAGTTAAAAAAACTATTTTATTAATGGTATAAAAATAAAAAAAATGTTCAGGTAAAAAACTTGATTTCTGATAAAAAAATTATAAACGATGCAATTTATGTTCTATTTTAATTTTATTGTAATGATATTAACCATGTAGTATAAAAATTGAAGAGGGCATGGTAAGAGTTAACTTATTTTACAAAGTGTAAAATATAAAAGATAAGGTTTATTTTAGGACATAAACATGTCTAATAACTATTTGTTGAAATTATTTAAAACCAAAATCATATTATCCTCTAAATAAATCAATATGGAGTAATTTGAATCTGAAATAAATTTATATTAAATTAATATTTCACGCTTTTCATAATAGACCTCTCACCTCTCTTATAAAAGGTAACCTCCCTTTCTGTTTAATTCATGCCTCCAAATCCTTTTGGCTCGGCCAAAACCTTCTCAAATGTACTAAAAAATTACCTTTGTTGACCTTAGGGGAAAAAATTGGGCATAAAGTAATCATATGATGTCATTTTGTGCAAATGAAAAGGTGACACCTGAAGAAGAGGTAATTGATTTATCCCTTATTTCAATCTTCATTTCTTCTTCTACATCCTGTTACTATGTTATTACCATACTAAAATAATAACTCTATAGTATAATATATTTTTCAATGTTTTTATTATTATTGTAAAAACATATTACACTTTTTACCCATCCAATGAAAAACAATACCACCATGCGTGTGTACCTATGACATACAGTCTACACACCGTGGTGTAAATTGTTGTGCATGTGAACTATATTTATATGTGTATAATGTTGAATATTATTAATTTAAATAATAAATATAACTTGGTATTGCATCTATAGAATCATATTCCACCCAATTAAATACAATTTAATCATTAATGGAATGATATTGTAACTTGTGAGTACGCCCAACCTACAGTTTCTTGGACACGATGAAATTTATTCTCTACTTTAACCATCCAAGAATGATTATAAAAAATATATTATTCATAATTATGATATAAAAGAAAAAAAAGGCCACTTTATATATATATATATATATTTGTTTGTGTACATGTATTTCATTTATTTAGTTCCAAACAATAAGATAAGAAAACAGAAACAGCGTTCAAGTGTACATACGACCCACCATCTCCATGAACGGTGTGTTCAAATATATATATATATCTATTAAATATATTTATATTTTTAATATACATTATATATAAATCATATTATAAATTTTGGATGTAATTAAATCAGTATCTAAGTAATATAATCCAGAATAACAAGTCAAAACATGTACGATAACCAAAGCGATATTAATTGAAATGGTACATTAACATGGAATTCTTAATTAATGTGTAATATAATGTCATAAATGACACATATATGATATCATAAATATTATTATGACTATTATATAAGTTAATAATATGTTTAAAAACATTGTACAATGGTTTTCGAGTCATATAAATAGTATCAAACATAAGATACGGGTTAATTTTACAATCTCTTTGTTATCCGTGGTTGTTGATACGTAAGTATCTACTAGGAATTCTTTATCATCCAAATATGTGTTTCATAAAAATATTTTCCAAATTTTTTTTAATATTTCTTAGACTATGATTTAATATCATTTATACTATTTTTTACTTCTTTTATGTTGGTTTAAAGAACACTTTCTTCCATTTTCCAAACAAGGTACTTTATGATATTTTCAAAAAATTAAGGAAATAATGAATTTTTAAAAATATATGGAGGGTGCACTATTTTCCACTATTATAAAACTTTTGAAGCTTAAATTATATGATTATATTTATATTTTCAAAATAAATGTTTTATTTTATAATTACGTGACTTTTAAATGATTTCAAAGTAGAAATAGATATTTCTCTCAAATAGTTTTTTTATGGATTTCATCTTTGTCAACATCTAATGTTAGATTTTATGATTAATTTAAATTTATTTATTATGATATAGTATTCCATATTGTATAAATAGTTTAATGATATGTTTTATTGTGGATGTTCTATTTTTATGTCATTCCTGGTTTATGGTTAAAGTATTAAAATTTTGTATGTTAGTTTAATACGAATGTTTATGTTATGTTTTGACCTATTCATAAGTGGATTGAATTGTACATAATAAGTGACGAGTGGGGCCCGATAGAGCCCCTCGATTCATCAGTAGGTCTCATTAGACAAACTACTGTCTTTGGAAAATGACATTATAAAATATTTGTCAATGGTCTTGGCACATGTCCTTGACATAGTAGTTATTATGTCTGATATTATGCATTCCCTCATTATGAAATAAGACATTAAAGTGGATTTTTCAAATAGTTAAAAGTTCATGTTCATGATTGTATGGTATGTTTGATTTATTTTTTCCATATTATATACATGTTTATTAATTAAAAGGATGATGATTTAATTATACATCTTGCCTAAAATTTTTATAACTTACATTGAATTATATACCCTTTCTGAGAATCTGATCTCACCCCTTTATTATTTATTCATTTTCCCTACATTGTAATAAGTGTATTATGATTGATATACTGGGTTAATATAGGGGAATAATGGAATTATCAAAAGATTATGTATGTTGTGTTATTTGTTAGAAGGTGTAATGTGATGTTCATGCATGTAATATATTTTCTAGGACAACTAATCTAATAGGTTCTTTGGGACATGGTTCCATATAATCATGAAAATATATTACAATAATTCACTAGATCTGGGCTTCAGGGGTGAGGGAATTACAATTGGTATTAGATGAAGTTAGCAACAACCATAGAAATAAAGTTAGAAAACAAATATTATGGATCATAACCCTATGATATAATTTCAGGATAAGTATTGAAAATAATAATATAATTTTAAAATAGATATTTTGTGGGTATTCATATAAAATACATTGCTTCCTAGATACTAAACATGGATGTATTTAGGATATAGATGTACCTAGGGGTGAAACTCTGAAAATCTGTTCCGAGTTTGACTCAAGGTAACCTGGTACACGACAACAGGCCTTACAGCACACCTGGTTAGACACTCCCAGGGAGTATAATTAAGATAATTCATATATTAATTATAACCCATTATAAAGGATTTATGATAAAATATGACCTTAGAAACTGATATTTATTATTATGGAATAGATATGCATAAATTTTTCTATTTATGTTAAGTATTTTACTATTTTGGAATTATACATTACGATTCATAACTTGATCTACTGTATGCCATTGTTTTGAAATGATAAATTATATAAGAAATGTAAATTTCAACAACTCACTTAATCCATATGGGGATTTACATTTTATGAAAGATAATGACAGTGGAGTTGGAGACACATTGGTACTAAAAAACTTATAATCGTACTGGGACAGCTGACTCATGTTATTAATAACAACCTTACTCATAAGGAGGTTCCTGATCCATAACATAGAAGATCAATGTTAGACCATTTCATGAGACAACATCTTCTAACATTCAATGGTATTACAAATAATTTTATAGCTAAGCAGTTTGGAAGTTCCTTAGAAAAAAATTATTACTTTAGGAAGTAATGAAAGGGAAAAGGTTTTCATCTTAGTGTATCATCTCTCAAGAGATATGGATTAATGGTGGTCAATAATTCATAACAAAAAGGATAAATAAGAATTGGGAAATACGGAATGGATGGAGTGTAAAAAACAATTTCAAGATAAATAATTTCCTCGTGAATAACGAGATGACATGGGAAGACATTTTCTGTGTCTAAGTCCAAAGGAAGATGAGAATGTTAAAAATTACGAGGCTAAAATAGAAAGGATAGAAAGGCATGATACCGACTACTTACGTAACACACGAAATATGATTGATCAATTATTTGATGGGTTAAAACCATTCCTCCTATAGGAATTTGTATCACAAACTTTTTCCTCAATTGAAGTTATTGTCTTGTCTGCTATCAAGATAGAAAAAGATGTCTCCATGATATATGACATTAAATTAAGGAATGATAAGAAAAGAAATGTGGATAAAGATATAGATAAATAGAAAAAATGGAATGAATTATTTTCCCTTATATGATAATTTAGGGAAGAAACATCCTTGTACTTTCCTAAAATGAATGGGAGTTTGTTACAAATGTGGAGAAAAATGTCACCTGGATATTTATTTTAAGGGAAAGAATGAAGTCATACAATTTCATAATTGTAAAGAGTTGGGACATAATTCAAATTTTTGTCCAAAGTTTAAAGGAAATATATAATATAAAATTAAAATGGAAAAAGGTCAATCTTATATAGTTACTATAGTGGAAGTGGAATTATTAATATATTTGTGTTTTTGGATTGAAGAATTATATTTTGGTTATAAGAATAATGTGATATATATATAAGGATTTTACTACATTACTTTTTTATATAATTAGGGTTTTAATATGAGGAAGGTAATCATATATTCGTTATGTGATAATAAATGAAGCATTATGTTGTTAGGAGATTCTGGTGATATAATTGATTTGGGAAATTTAGAGACAATTTAGACCGATATTGGCTAGATGTATTTTGGAGAAATCTAAAGTATGGGATGTATTATGTTGAAAATTTTATAGATTTTTATAATATTATTTTTAAATTGTTATAATACTAAAATTTTAGAAAAATGAAACCCTACTGGCTGGGTGATAACGCGTCGCATTGGACAAATCTATGGGAATCGAACCCACCACCGAAGTGTGACAAGGCTTTATCACCTACAACTAACCTACACGATGCCCCGGGTTATTATAAAATATTTTTCTTTATTTTAATGGTATTTTTTTATATTTTGATCCTTATATGATTGAGATGAATACAATATTTTTTGAGTTTAATCTTTTGAAGAGAAAGACGAGTTGGTGGTAGGAATTAGTTAATGGATGAAACCATAGATGTAAATTAAGTATACTTCCTTGTGTTCAAAGTATATTAATTAAATTAATTCTATAAAACTAGGTAAAGGATCATAAAACCCAAAAAAAATTCCTAGTTCGTTCTTTTGTGATGAATCAAATGCCCCCTAAGATCAACCAAGATTTATATATTTCATTGATGTTAACGTTCTCCTAATAATATTATCTACCACTATATATTAGAACATTCTGGTTAGTTTCTTCTTCCATATTGATGTTTTCCTACATGGAACCCTAGTATATGTTATTTATGATATCCTTCAAAAGTACCTTTATTTATTTTAAAATAGAGGTCTCGTGGATCCATTTTACGTTGTGGGATTTCAACTAAGATATTTTGAAATGTCAAAACCCTATTTTTCAATATTGAGTTTAAATTTAGAGGATGCAATTTATTGAAGGAGGGGATAATGTAACACCCCATTCTTCCACGGTATGCTACTTCTTAATTATTCAATAGTGTGCGATGTATGCACCACCGAGTTCAAGATCATCACAACCTATCAAACTAAACATTTGAAAAGAACTTATGAATAGTATTAACCATATTTTTTATTATAAATATTCAATATAATTTTAACATTAATATTTTTTATTTGACCCAATATAAGGACAATGTAAATTTTTTAAATAAAATAAGTAATTTAAAAAAATACAGTTTCTCCCCTTAATGGAGAACCCTTTATAAATCCAATATTTAACACATTAATATTATCAATTTGATAAAATTAAATTATTCATAATATGTGGTACATAATAATTTAGTTTGGATAAATGTTTGGTAATTTTCTGATAACATTCCTGTTTAAATGAATATTGAAAAATAATAAATTTTCTTTGACAACAAAAATTTTATTCGAAATAAATTATAGTGTTACATTATACATATAAATATTTTTAAATTATAATTAGATTATATTTTTATCATTTTATATAATATATTTCATTATATGTATTTTTACATTTAAATTGGACATAAACACATATCAATCTTTTGAATATGTTTCTTCTTAAAAACCCGCATTTTGGATTTGAAAATCGGTATTGACATCAAAATAATTTCTTTCCAAATCGGTTTTTTCAATTTTAGAAAATGGATTCTGTATTTGGAATCAGAAGGTCCAAATTTTTTAAATTGGTAGCTCTTATTTTTTTGACATTATTAATATTAACCTCAGTAATTATTTTATTTACCATGAATAAATGGTAAACCATGTAAATAAGTGTAAAATAATAATATTTTAATATTATTAAACTACTCTAAAACATTTCTTAATCCTATTGGATGAGATATTTTCGACCATAGTCTTACATTGGAAGATTTCTGGACCCCATTGAGCTACTTGAGTGTGAAAATGTCATTTTATAATAATTAATTTAATGTATAGAAAAATATTTCATAAACATGTATGTTACACTAATTTTTTTATAGGGTTATATAATTTATATCATCAAAAATAATTAGAAATTAAAATGATAATAATATTTAGTACATCATGATATTTTATTAATAATTTTTAGACTTAATATAAATAATGTTATTTATGAAACAATTACGATGTCGTGATTACCTCCTTAATGAATTATTCAAACAAATGAATTTATAAATTTTAAAATAAATGTAATTGAAATATTTTTATTCCATAAACTAATTTTTGTATGAAATTGACATATTAGGGATTTTATAATTTCATTGGTTAGATGGAATCAATTATTTATCACATTAATAAAAATCAATTACTAAATAGTGCAAAAATTGAAATAAATGAGTTTTTAAAACAAATACTATTTTATTAAATGTTGTGAAAATCCAAAAAATCAAAAGATCATCTAAACTACTAGGATAGTGTTAAAAATATCATAAATGATCAACATTAGGTTCTCTTGTCATTTTATATTAAATATATTAACCATGTAGTATAAAATTACCACATGACATGGTAAGAGTTAACTTATTTTACAAAGGGTTCAATATAAAAGATAAGGTTACTTTTATTATCTAAACATGTCTAAAACCTATTCATTGGGAGGATTTAGACCCATAATAATTTTTTATATGAATGAATATTATTTTTAGTTATTATAAATCTAAAATAATTTTATATTAATTTATTATTTCAAGGTTTTACTAAAGTGTCCCTCACCTCTCTTATTAAAGGGAACCTCACTTTATCTTCAATTCACACCTCTAAAGGCCTTTGGATCGGCCATCCACTGGAACAATATCCTCCCAAAATCTCTCCATTAATCACAGAGGACAAAAATTGAGCCTAAATCAATCTTACGTCAGTCGTTTGATCAAATTAAAAGGATACACCCAAAGAAGAAGTAATCGACTTCTCCCTTCTTTCAAAGTTCGTTTCATCTTCTTCTTCATAATACTAAGTGGTTACCACAATAAAATTATAACTCCAGAATATAATATATTATCCTTTTTTTTGGATTACGTTACAATAATATTCCTCTTTTTAACCAACCTATGAAAAACAATACCAACCATGTGTGGGTACGTACAACTTACCATCTCCACGATGTGGTGTAAAATGTTTTTCATGTGCACATAATTTTTATGATTATAAATATCAATTTAATTGATGTAAATAATAAATATAACATGATATTTCTTCTATAAAATATATATTCCATCCAATTACAAACCACTGAATCATTAATAGAACGATATCATCGCTTGTGTGGAGGTACGACCTATTTCATCCACGACGTGATCATGTCCGTTCTCCACTTTAACCATCCAACAATGATTATAAAATATATATTATTAATAATTATGATACAAATAAAATAATAATTCTATGTTAATTATATATATACATATATATTTTTACATATGTTTCATTCACTTATGTCCATTCAATATGATTAGAAATCGAAAACATCGTTCATGCGTATGTACGACTTATCATCTCCAATAAGGGTGTATTCCATTATATATATATATATTAAATATATTTATATTATGAATATATATGATATATATATAATATTATACATTCTGTAATTAAATAAATCATGATCGATGTAATATGATATTGAATAACTTGTCAAAACATGTACGATAAACAAATAGATATTTCTCGAAATGATGAATTAACATGGAATTGTTAATAAATGGGTAATATAAATTCATAAAAGAATCATATATGATATCATAAATAATATTAATAATATTAAATAAGTTAATAATATTTTTAAAAACAAAATACAAGATTTTCGGAGTCATATAGAGAGTATCATACTGAAGGTAAGGGTTTATTTTATAGTCTTTTTATTATCTAACGTTGTTTATCAGTAAGTATCTCTGTGAATTCAATACCATACACATCCATTTTTCTTAAAAATGTATTTCAATACATTTTTAATATTTCATGGACTATGATTTAATTTCATTTATACCATTGTTTTAATTTTTTTAATGTTTTCAAAAATTCGTTCCTTCGAATTCAAAACAAGTTACTTTATGACCATTGCGACAAAATTAATGAAAAAATATTTTTAAACATATATGGAGGGTGAATCTATTTCCCACCATTATAATACCTTCAAATCTTCCTTTACATGCTTGTATAAATATTTTCAAAATAAATGCCTTATTTTATATTTTTGTGACTTTTTTATGATTTCAAACTAGGAAGAGATATTTCTATCAAATAGTTTTTTGTATTGATTTCATCTATTTCAACATCCATTATTGAAAATTATTTTTATTTTAAGTTTATTTATTATGATAAAATATTCCATATTTTGTTAATAGTTTTATGATATGCAATACTTTGGATGTGCTTTTTTTATGTCATTCATTGTTTATGGTTAATATATTAAAATTTTATATGTCAGTTTAATACAAATGTTTATGTTATGTTTCACAATTTTAATATGATGAATGCACTGGACGTAATATGTGAATGGAGGGGATCACTATAGTGCCAAGATTCTGCAATAGGTCTCATGAGAATAACTAGTTTCATGGAACAAGGAATTGACAAAATATTTTTGAATGGTCTTGGAACAAGGCCATCACATAGTAATTATTATGTGCATATTTTTCCACTCCATTATGAAATTAGTTTTTACATTTGATTATTCGACTAATAGAATGTACATGTTAACTTTTTATGGTAATTTTTGATTTTTTCCATATTATGTTCATGTTTATTGTTTAAAAGGATGAGGATTTTATTATACATCTTTCCTTAAATGTTTATATCTTCCACTGAATTATTTACCCATACTAATAATTTTATATCACCCCTTTATTATGTTTTCTTCCCAGGATTCCATGATGTTTACTCTGATTTATATGATGTGTTAATCTATGGAAATAATTCCATTCTCTAAAGATTATTTATTCTATGTCCTATGATAGAAAGTGTAATGTAACATTCATGTATGTAATCTATTTACTAAGATTTATAAACTTATCAATCCTTTGGGACATGATTACTTCTAACGATTCCACTTTATTAGAACAATGCATAGGATTTGGGATTTTGGGGTCAGGGCGTTACAATGAATTCACAGAAATTTGTGTTTCAAACTAACTCACACAATTATCATTGATATGGAACTCTTGAAGCTTCCCATCCTTAAATAAATTCATCTTCTTTTGTAACTCCAGATGATACCTTTGTTCCACCTTAATATTATCATAGATAGATGAATACAAAATCATTTGGGATAGGTAGGATGTATCTCTTTCCATCATGATTTGAAAATCCATCCTTTGAATATCCAAGAAGATAAGGTCTTTCTCAATCTGTAACATGGATAGTTTAGCAGGTTCTTTCCTTCTTAGAGCTTCATATACATTTTTCTCCTATCCATGGTGGTAATAAATATAGCAATCATAGTTTTTGATTTCCTCTAACAATATCATATGATGCATGTTGATCTCCTTTTGTGTGAATACATACTTTAGTGTCTTATGGTCTGTGTATATGTCACGCTTCATGCCAAAAAGTTAGTGCCTCCAAATTTTCATGGAAGACAATCATGGTTTCAAGCTCTAGATCATGTCTTGGGTAGTTCATCTCATGTATCCTTAACTACCATGAGGAATAGGCTGTCACATTTTCATTTTTCATGAGTATTCAACCCAAAAAATTCATTAAAGCATCACTGTTTATCAAAAAACTATGTCCACTTTTCAGTATTGTTAGTACAGGTGTAGTGATCTGCCTTCTCTTTAGCTCCATGAAGATTCCCTCACAATCTTTTTTTTCAGACATACATTACCCCGTTCCTTGTTAACATAGTTAGTGGTCTTGAAACTATTGAAAAAATTATCACAGAACATCAATAGAACCAATTTATGCCAAGGAAACTATGGATATTTTTTGACATTACAGGGCCTACGACCTTCCTTTATTTCCATTTTTTTGAAGGGTCCACAAAAATTCCTTTAATTGTGATCACATGTCCCAAGAACATGACTTGATTCATCCAAAAGTCACTCGTGCTGAACTTGGTATGCTACTTATCCATTCTCAATGTCCCCAAAACAAGTAATAGATGTCCTTTATGTTCCTCCTTTTTCATGGAGTATATGATAATATCATCACTGAACCCCACCAAAAAAATGTCAATGTAGTGTCTAAATACTGTATTAATCAAATCCATGAATATTGTAGGGGAAATAGTGTGTCCGAAAGGCATCACCAGATACTCAAAGTGCCCATACCTCTTACAGAGGGCAGTATTCTGAATATCTTCCTTACTCACCTTTAGCTGATGATATCCAATATGAAGATCCACCATTGAGAAGTATTGAACTCTTATTAACTGATCGAAAAAGTCGTCAATTATTTTAAGAGGATACTTGATATTTAGAGTGATCTTGTTGAGTTCCATAAAATTGATACAGATCCAAATTAATCGATCATTCTTCATCACAAAGAGCACTAGAACACCCTAAGGTGATCCACTAGGGCTTATATTACATTTGTCCAAATTCCATTACAACAACTTCTTTAAATTATCTAGTTTTATAAGATCTATCCTCTATGGATACATAGAGATAGGTGTAGCTCCATTTATGAGTTCTATTGAGAACTATACATCATTGTCTAGGGGATATCTGGGTAACTATTCAATAAATACCATACTTTATTTCTACATGATGGTAATTTCCACAAGATTTTACAATTACTCTAACTCAACCATTTGGACGAGGTATGCTTCTTCATAGGGTATCTCAACCCACAACGTTGAAGGATTTTTCAATGGAGATTCACGATCTACCTTGAATTTTTAAGGGATCATAGGATAGACCATAATATAAAAACAGATTTACTTTTCTTTATAGTTGATATGTGTCCTATATTATGAGATCCAATCTATTTCCATTATAGAATCAAATTCCACCAAGTAATGTCTTACAAGATTCTTAGAATAATCTTCCCACATACACCAACATGATATGAGTCAAACACTTGGGATGAAATTGTTTCATCACTTTGTGTTTTTATAGATATCTCTACATCAAGAATTTGTATCATAGATTCTAATGTTCTTGAAAACAAGAAAGATATAAAGAAATGCGTAGAACCAAAATAAAATAAGACTTTTTCCATTATTGAGTGAATATGAAGAGTACCTTATATGACATTGTTATCTTACTCCACTTCTACATTAGTGATGGAATAATCCTTCCCTTGTTCCTTTGTATTTGGTGGCTATTGACACCGATTAAACATGAGGACTTGAGGATTAGTGCATTGGCTGCCATTGTGACCTTTCTCCCTACAGTAGTATCATTGTATCAGGGATGGGGATCCCTTTTCTTCCACTACATTATCTTTATCACTCATGTATTTTCAACACTAATGAGCTTTGTGGCCTTATTTCCCACACATGAATCAATTCCCCATCACTTTGAGGAAGTTCCCAGGATGCAATGTCACACATTTTTGGCCTGTGGGTTGTTGAGTTTTCTTCCGATCCATATGATTAGATCCTCTGGCATGAAACACCATCTTTCATTTCATATCACTATAGACAAGTTAAAATTCTCTAAAATCCATTTCCACTTTTAGAGAACATTGATAAACTTCTTCATAACAACCAAAGTCATGAATTGCAAGAGCCTTTTGAAGTTGTTGATCTAATCCACTAAAGAATCTATTAATGTTCTTAAATTTGTTGATAAAAAACCCCAAAGTGTACCTTGAATGCCTTGTGAAACTCATTTAGTAAATTGTGTTAGATTCTCCTTATTTTTTTCATAATCTAAATGAATTCCCTCTCCATCTTCATATGACAATATTGTGGGAAATACTTTTGACGAAACAATATCATAAATTCTTCTCATTCCATGTCGTCAATTTCATCTCTTGGATTGATGTTCTTTATCAATGCCCACCATTGGTCAGAATATCAATCTAGATAATAAAGAGATTGTGTCCCCTTCTCAGTATCAGAATAGTGAAGAAAAAATGATCTTCTCCATGTATTTGACCCACAGTTATTCAATTAGTGGATCATAAGATCAACTAAACATCATTGGTCATTGCCGCATAAAACAATTGAAAGACAGCTGCACTGTCTTTGGTGAAGGAGGAATTTCCTAATTTTTCAGGTTATTATTCTTAACCTGAGATATTTGTGAAATCACCATCATGATGTTTGGAACTCCACATATTAAATCATTGATGATGTTTATCAAGGAAATCATTGCATTAGCCCGGGTATGGGTTGTTTTCCTAGTTTCTCATGGTTCCCACCATTTTCTAAAATAGAAAAAGTTTGAACATTTCATAAGTAAACTATTCATGAAAAAATAACTTTTTCATCTATAAAATTTTCACTAAAATAATAACTTATGGGATACCTATTTAAATCTTTCTGTAGGGATATTTTAACTTAGTCTCATACAAGGGGTTTTCTCAAGGGTTCACTAATCCTAATTTCAAAATTAACTAAACCTTGCCTCGGATACCAACTATGGAGACAAAACCTTTACATACACTACAATTAAATCATTTGGAATATAAACAATATAATATTATTACACAACAAGAATCCAATGGTTTAGTGTATTTGAAAATCATGGACCATACATATCATTTAGAACGTAAAATGTAAACATTTATTTAATCCATTCTTCTCGAGATTCTTATTATCCCTTGAAAAATCCTTAGTACACATAATAAACTAAGGATATACATCAAAAAAGAAGTGTTATAAAAGCCTAGTAATATGAGAGATACAAATTATTTTTCATGGGGTGAGCATAATTATACTATCATCATCAAAATCTTTAGAGGAATCATTAGCTAAATTCATGCAATGTGGAAATGCATAAAATATTAAAAAGATCATGTCATAGTGATTAAATACCGAAAAAAGTTTTGAAAAGAGATAGAATCATTCTCAAACCTCATTTAAGAATAACTCATGAGATTAACCACTTTACCAAATGCATTGGAGCACTGTATAATTCCAGGTGCACCCATCACATTCAATCATTCGTAGTGAGCTATATCCTTCTCAGTTCACCCATCCTTTCATAAAATTTACATTATCATGCTTGGCACATTGAATATATTTCAAATGTTATCATTAAATAAACCATTGAAATAAATCGGTTCACACCATAAATTCATTAAAGAATTTCCCAAAAAAATGTAATAACATTCCTCACATAGAACCACTAACCTTGAGTGAAGAGTGAAACAATCTTCAGGAAGTAAAAAAGAGTGTGTTTATTTGAAAGAAGTGTTCATTTGGACAACATTGGGGTTTTAATAAAATAATTTAGATAAAATTTATATCCCATAAAATTTAGCATAATTATGATTAAATTATTTTAAGGCATATCTATACTAAAAATGGGTTGAAGAGGGAAAACCGAAAAAAGATAGTTCAATTCGAGAGTTTCCCCTTACCTTGTATCTGAACGCTTTCTTCAATTTAATTTCATTTATAATGAAATTATATTAATTAATTAAAAATTAAAGAACATTTTAGACATATATATTATTCATTATGGGTTCATTGAGTTCTTTATTGGGCTTTTGGATGAGTTATAGTGTTTAAATTCATTGTTGGTGAGAGTTAATTTCCATAGCTTTTATTAACGTTTCACTTGTATTCCTGAAAGGATGTTCATTTGAAATGAGATAGAACATCAAATTTTTTTAATATATAATATTAGAGACATTAAATAGATATAAGTAATCTTATAATGAATTTGGTTATGTACCATGAGGATGAATCATTACCCAAAATTTAATGATTGTTATTTTTGGGTAATTTGGGTGGTTTTTGGATCACAATGAATATGTTTTCTTTTATCACATTGTGTCATGTAAATTATTTAGTTCCACAACATAAAAGGGGATAAATAATACAAATTAAAAATTGTTTTCATCCATTTTATGGTTTTATTTACATCCATGAATGTCTTTATGGAAAATGGAAGTGCATCGTCCATGATGTAATTAAATTAACACATCACAGACAATGAATTCATTTTTATTAATAGAGAGAGGGGGGGAGTATAATGAATAAACATACATTAACATGATATCATACCATTATATCAATCATATGGGATTATTCAAGAAATTTTGATAAGAGAAGTTGAGGATAAGAGAAAAGAAGAAATGATATTTGAAAGGGAATTGAATGAAAAGATAGAGAGAGAATATTTACCTCTCAAATCCTCTACTTGAGATCCTCCATAAGAAATCTAGGCATGGTATTTTTACTAGACAAAAATATATTGCAGATGGTGGATGGTCTTGGAACGATGTTTGGGTAAATATTAGAAAATGATTGAAGTTTGAGAGGTTTGATCTAATGAGGGTGTGGGGGCTGGTATTTATATTGGAGGGGAGAGGGTTTTTCCTAATATTTTAATCATTAGATTATTAATTTCCACCAAGATAAGAAATAGAGAGGATTACATTACCAAAAATAGTAATCAAATAATGTGATTTCTAGATTTAGGTTCTTACGTCACACATGATGATAGGAATTGTAAAATTTAAATTATAATGTAATTATTCTATAAATTAATGTAATATTCTATTAACCAATAATTCATTTATTTAAAAAAAACCCAAAAAAATAACCCTAACCAATTTTCAGCATGTATAATAATAAAATAAACATCCCTTTTCCAAAATAATCTTCTAAATATGATGAATTTAATTATTAATTAAAATCATAATTTACTTGAAAAATGCATATTTTAATAAAAACAACATTTATTATGCTTTCAAAAATTAGATAAGTTATAAAATTATAATAAAACTAAAATTCATAGAATTGTCCATTTATGAACACATTTTATGGAAGAAAATTATTTTAAATTAATTAATTAATTATAAATAATTATTTATGACATAGAAAAACACATATACTTTTATTATGGTCAAAATATCACTTATAAGATTCCAAAGTTTTATTTAATCATTCCTAACTGAGGTCGCAGTTATTTTAGACGATTTACTATTCATAAGGGTCAAGTTACTATTCATTATTTTAGGTTACTATTTATAAGGGTAGGTTACTATTCAAGCAAAATTATATCTATTTCATTAGACTCCAAAAATCAAGCTGAACACAATTGTGTGTGTTATATTTTCAAAATTCCTAACATAGAATTGGAAAATGTTTGATTAATGGTCACCGAGTATTTAGTATCATGAAATGTAATTGTGTTCCTAATGTCATTATAAGAAGGTAATTCCATTGATAAAACATTTGGGCATTACAATGAGAATAAAAACGGAGAAGTAATTTCTCATGCTGAAGCAGAATGAGAATGAATATGTGGGAAGTTATAAGATGAACATCACAAGGATTTCATGTTACAATGATATCGTTGTCATGAAGAATAATTATAAGGTTGATAGATTATTTGGTGGACTAATACTGTATCTTTGGAATTATCTATCCAACTAAGACTGTGATATCTATGATGAGATCGTGTGGAGTTCTATGAAAGTCAAACTGGTGTTTGGTGAGACGTAGTGGTCTCACAAATCCAATGAAAGGAACATATCAATGAAGCCTATATTTTTGTGAATATTTGATCAGGAAATAGGAGGAATGATAATTAAACTTTCAGTGTGTAATAAATGTTGGAGAAATCATTTTGAGAACTAAATTCATGAGAGCGATATGTTCGATATGTGGGGAAGAGATGGCCATATCGTGTGGAAATGTCATCGTGAGTTGAATCCTAACCTTACCAACACTAACAAAAAAGGGAAGATAGTTTAGGCTCTACCATAAGTCCAATTATTCCTGTGTTGATATCTTGGGAAATTTACAAATCACTATCCAAATATTAGGGCCATGGAGGGGAATCATCATCATCATTAGTAATGGAAAAGAAGAAAATGTCGTGATTTTTCTATCAAGATAACATATGTTAAAGCTTCAAATGATGTGGTGGAAGGTACTCTTGTTGTTCTCTCAATTCTATAATGTACATTCTTTCATTATAGTTCTACAAATTCCATTAAATCCTCCATATTTTTTATAGAATATCAAATCAACCTCTATATTGCTAAAGGTAGAGCTGTCAGTCAAGAATCTTGATGGGATTATCCAAGCATCATCAGTGTTTAAAAACACTTTTAATTACTTTAGTGAGGAAAACTTTATTGCTAATATAGATTTCATTCCCATGTTGGAATTCAAAATTATAATAGGGATGATTTAGATCACAATGTGCAATGTTAATATCAAATTAAGAATCAAGGATATCTCATTAGTCTTGAATGGGTATCATATAGTTATCATCCAATGATTGATTTGTTGACCAGATTGTTGTCTAAAAAGCCTTATTTATAGAGTTGATCATTGAGGATGAATCGTGAAATGATAGTATAATGATATGAAGTGTCAACACCATCTAGGAATACATTTATGAATTTCTAGATGAGTAACTTGGACCTACCATAGAATGATATTTAGAGTTATCCATTGTGCTAATACTTGAATCTCATTCGATGTCAAAGACTCTATTTAAAATGTTAAATATGGAGGATCTGGATTTAAATGAACAACTCCATGATCTTTTGGAGAAGGGGATAATCCAACCAATTGTTTTTCTTTTGGGAGAACAGTTTTATTTTTAAAGATTAAGGATGGATCAATTCGGCTATTCATTAATTATATTGAACCGAACAAGATCATAGTACAGAAAAAATATCCTCATGCAGAAATTGATAACTTATTTTCCCAGCTTTGGGTGGCTCAATTCTTCGCCAAGATTTATCTTTGATCTTTTTATCACTAATTTATGGTGACGAAAGATGATATTCCAAAAACTACCTTTCGATCAAGATATGGGAATTTTGAATTTTTTTTATTCCCTTCTACTTGACTAATGCACTTGATATTTTTATGGATTTTATGAATAGAGTCTTGAAAGATTACCTTGATATATTTGTTTTGTATTCTATTGATCATATTATGATATATTCCTAATGTAGTGAGGATTTTCAAGATCATATAAGGGTTATTTTCAAACCATCTTGAAGGAAAATACTTTTTTGATTGTTTATCAAGTGTCGGTTGGTTACAAAAATTTGATTTTGTGTAGCACATTGTAACCAATAAAGGAATCACAGTTGTCCCTAAAAATAAAAATGTTTTAGAACGGCCTCAACCAATAAAAAAACCGAGACTTATAGTTTCCTTGGATTAGAATAATATTATAAGAGGTTTCTAGAAAATGTTTCAGGACATTCTAATATATTTACTATGTATACTCAATAACATGTCATGTTGATCTATAAAAAGTGATGTAAAAAATGTTTCCATGTACTAAATAAGATATTGGTTACTACACCTATGTTAACTCTTCCCTCAAGTGGAGAAGGATTCTATATTTTTAGTGATGAATCTTAGAAAGGGATCTGTGCCTCCTCATGTGAGATGAAAAAGTGATTGATCATTCATCTCAAGAGTTTATGAATCATGAAAAGAATTATAATACACATGACTTAGAGCTGGCTGCATTTGTTTTTTACATAATATATGTAGGAACTATATTTATGGGGAGATGTTTGAATTATACATAGAATATCAATGATTAAATTATATTTTAACACAAAATTCTTTGAACATGAGATAATGGAGATAATTTGACCTTTTTAAACACTATGATTTTCAATTCAATATCATCCTAGGGGAGAATACAAATGAGTAGATGCATACAGTAGGAATGAACATGTTGTTACATTTATGATGAGGAATCAAAGGGATCCCTTTATAAACACCTTTTGAAACTGAAAATTAGAATTTTAAGGGATATAACATCAATAAACATATACCAAATGATTTCTCAACCATCATAATATATAAGATTGAGAAAGATAAAAAATAATATCCTTTGTTACCGAATAAGATTCTAGCTATGAAGGATGAGAAGTTTCCTGTGTTCAATATTGATCAATAAAGTGTTCAGAAATTTTAAATAAGACTATGTGTTCCATATATTCCTTAAATAAATATAGATTTAATCTATGAAACTCATATCTCAATATTCTCTATAAATCATGGAAGCACAAAAATTTAAAGGGAACTTCTTGATCATTTTTGGTGGGATAATATGAAATGGGAGATTACTTAATAAACTACGAGGGGCTTTATATGTCAACAAGGGAAGAAAGTATAAACAACTACAAAATGGGTATTAAAACAACTCCTTATAACATCATGGAAGTGGGAAAATATCATTAGGGACATTATTAATGGTCATCAAGGAACATCCAAAGGAAATAATTTGATATGGGTTATAGTGGACAATCTCACAAAGAATTAACATTTAATCTCTATTTGGAGATATTTCTATCATGATCAACTTTCTATGATTTACTTGAAGGAAGTGGTAAGGATGAATAGAGTTCCACTCTCTATCATATCGGATCATGATCTGAGGTTTACATCAAAAATTAGGACAAGTATTCAACATGATCTATGTACAAAATTGACTTTTAGTAAGAAATATCACCCCCCAAACAGAAGGAAAATCTACAAGAACTATTCAGACACTTGAGGACTTTTTGAGAACATGAAAAATAGAATTTAATGGTCGATGTGATAAACATCTAAAATTAGCTCAGTTCTCAGATAACAATAGCTTCCACGAGGGCATTAAAATTTCATCCTATAAAGATCAATATCGAATTTAATATAGAACTATGACTTTTTGGGATGAAGATGATGAGATAAAGCTTCATGGGCCTAATCTTATGAATGAGATGATAGTAAAGGTTCATTCCTCCCAATAACACATTAAGGATTCTCAGAGTTAGATGATGATCTATTTCAAAAATTATCGATGAGACTTGGAGATTGATGTTGGTGACAAATTCTTCATTAAAATATCACCATTTATGAGAGACATGTGGTTTGGAACGAAAGGGGAGCTCATACCCATGTTCATGGGCCCCTATGAAATCCTTAATCACATAGGAGGAGTGTCTTATCCGTATGAAAATCCACCAAATTTATCCAAATATCATTATGTATTCCACATATAAATATTGATGAAGTATATACCTGACCCTTCATATGTTCTGAATCCATAGGTGGCATAACTGGAACATGACCTCTCGTATGAGGAGTAGCCTTTGGAGATTAGGGATCATAGAGACAATGTTATACACAATAGGAATACCCATCTTGTTGATGTGTATTGGAGGAACTCAAAATATAAAGAATCCAAGAGGGAACCCGAAGAGACTATGAGGTAAAAGTACCGACTTTTTTCTCTTCTAGGTGTAAAAGTTGAAATTTTGGGGATGATATTTCTTAATGGGATAAGAATGAAATGAAAAAAACTTTTAAATAATATTTTAGTTTCCTAAAAATGTATTTTCTAACTATGTCATATTCCATAAATCTATATAAGTATAATTTAAAGGTACACCTCATGTTTTTCCGTTATCTGATTGTTGGTTAATATGACTGATGGAAATAATAATAATTTTTAATGTTATAATTATTTTTTATAAATAGAAATGATAATGTATAATTAATACTAAAATAATAGTTTATGCCCACTACTAATAGAATCGTTCCATATGAAGACCATTTGTCGGATCATTGAAAGGAGGTAGTTTCACTGGGCTTTGATATGGTCTATGGCCAAGTTGAGCTTCAACATGTTATGTTTGAATGACAATTCCTATTGGAGATTTTCATGTTTATAGAAATCACCACTCGAGAAATGTTGTCTGAGCCACCACAGTATTCTATCACCATGGAACACCATACTCAAATGTCATATATAGGCGTTTTAAGGGGCCATGTAACAAAACCCCCATTACATTGTGTTGTCAATGTTTATGAAAAAATAATTTATTTCTTATTGTGTTATAATAACAATCATTTTTTAATTTCAAATGTAAAATTAAATATAGGTTGAGTTTTTAGTTTTTGATCAAAGAAGTTTAATTTTATTGATGAATATTTAAAAATGTATTTTAAAATTAATTGGTATACGTTAAATAATTGATATTGTGAATTGATTTTAAAAACATATACATATACGGTTGTGGTCATTAAGAAATTTAGATCCTGATAAGATCAAATTCATTTATGGTGTATAGTATCTTATTAATAATAATATTATGCTTATAAATATTAATAACACCAATGGAATAGTAACTTCACTTAGGAAAGAATAAATAAAATTTGGCATCTGGAATGGTAATGAGATATAATAGTACAATTAAATAAAACCAATTGTTTTTCAATTATTATATGAGGTGTCCCATGTAGTCAAATACCATGTTAAAGCCAATTGTTTTAAAAAATACCACTGATGTGGTATCCTTAGAAATTAATTGAAAACACTATATATATTACTATAAATACCATGAAATTACTTCCATTATATTAATTATAAATTAATCATCCCTGATGTTATGAAATTTATACAACCCAAGGAGTCCTCCCACGGAGTCCTAACTACCTCAAGGTCTCGATAATAGTGTTTTAAAAGATACTCTTCAGGGTAATATAATTCCGAACGTCTCTTTTTCAAGTCAAGTTCTCTTTTATGTGTGATGTATTTAAAGTATAAAAAACATGTTCTTATTTCCATTATATTATGTACCTCAACTATATTATTAGTATTTTACTAATGGGTGACCCTTGTATAGACTTTTTTTAATGTTTTTTGAAACCATGTTTTATAGACTTTATGTTGTCCTATTTTCTTGTCAAAATCTATATTTTTTTCTCAAGAACTTTATCGTATTTTATTTATGTGTACAGACAATAATATTTCATTTATTGGGGTATTAATAAATATATATAAATATATATAAATATATATATATATATTATATATTTTATTCTGTAATTTACATACATAAAACCCTCATTCCCTTTCTTTGGGTTACAAATGAAAAGATGATCATGTTCTTAAGCACTTTTTAAAACATCATTATTTTTATATGAAACCCATTTAATTAAATATCGTTGGGTTTTTTATGAAATTTATTATATTATGATCTGGGTTTATCTCATGAAAATGACGACTTATTAAATATGAACCCAGATAACACTACAAATCATTGGGTATAGAAATTTATTTATAGAGATGACTTGTTTTTGGATATCATGGGGAATAACCTAGGTATGTTTTATGAAGTCTTTGGGAGAGACCATAGTGATATGCTAATGAAATTATAAATTAAAATTTTTAGCCATATTTTAATGATATGAACTGATTAATTTATATTATAATATTCCCCTTTATCATGCCTTTATTCTATTCCTCATGTTCTTTTTGATAACTCTCAAGTAAATTGTTGCACTATTTTTTTCTTACTAGGCCTTCTTCTAACCCTTTCTTTTGATGTATGTACCCAATATATTAATGGTATTAATTTTAATTAGGATTAACAAATGATGATTCTTTTCAATTGTATTAGTCTTCATGTATTATTTACCTTTTTCCATGATGTTAATCATTAAATATCCCCTATTTGTAAAATGTAATGTAGTGTAATGTAGTAAAAATACTAGATGTCATTGTTGGTATCAAATTATAATTTTTTTATTTGTGGAAATTAGTATCTGAAAATATTTGGAATAATCCTATATAAAAGATTAAATATAGGACAAAATCTTTGAATTTTTGGGAAATAATAAGTAAGTTGTTTCCAAAAAATATATCATTGTCTGGAAAAGAACAATTGCACATGGCTTTGGAACAAATTTATCTAGAGGTAAAACCAAAAAACAATTTTACCTAGACTAAAATAGTAATTGGTTCAAAAAAATGGGCCTTTCTACAGTCATGGTATGACACTCCCATGGGATTTCTTTGGTGAATCAAAAGCGTTTTGTGATTCATTATGATGGATTTATAAAGAAATGCAATTTTTGATTAAGCATGAAGTTTTATGAAATAAAAATTATTTACAATTTAAAGATTCCTAAATGAAATATTTTTAACACTAAGGATTTATTATTTTAGAAAATCGAGTGAAATAAGGGGTACTTTGAAAATTGTCATCCCAACAGACCATGCACCGATGGCTCACTGATGGATTCCAGAATGAAAACATTCATGATAATGATGAAATAAATGACTAAAGTCCTATAAAATAACATGAATAATGTTGATATAAGGATTTAAACATGAATGGGAAAACATTCTATTTTTTCATTTATGTGTCAATGACTACCAAAAATCAATGGATCTATCGACCGATTGATTTCGGATCAATGGGTTAGCTTTATTGAAAGGATAATTTATGTACTATGATTTTTATAAAACGAGAAGGTCACCATTGATGTTTAAAACATAGAGGGAGAGCCGATAAGTAGTGGGATCTGATTAAAACCATGAGGCAATGAGTGGAGATTTAAGTTTTGGAGTGGGAAGAGATCAGGGGTATCTTCATCAATATATATTTCCTTCATTCCATGAGTATTTCCAATAATCATTTTCATACACAACTATTACATCATATAGAATATAAAAAACATAATAGTATTACACAATAAGGATCCAAAGTTTTAGTTTCATGGGAAAACTAGGACCGTACATAACATTTACAAAATAAAATATACTCATTTATTTAGTCCATTTTTCTACAACTTTTTATGGTCCCATGAAAACTCCTTAGTACACATAATCACCTAAGGATATACACAAGAAAGGTGTGACATAAAACCATAATAAGAGGTTTGAAATGATTAATATAGAATGAGGTGAGTATAATCATAACATCATCATCAATATCATGAGTGTAAACATAAGATAAAGGCTTGTAATGGGTCAATCCACAAATAATGAAAACATTGTGTCTTAGTGGTTAACTACCAAACATAGTTGTGAAAAAAGCTAGCATGTTGTTCACACATCCTTTAATATTAACTAGTGAGATTTATTACATTACCCAATGCATTGGAGTTTTGTACAATTTTGGGCTCCCCGGTCACATTTGATCATTCGTATTGCACTATATAATTTCAAGGGACTCGTCTCATAATAACATTTAACTTTATCATGCATGCCACATTGAAATTATTCAAAACATGAACGTAAAATAACCCATGGAATAAAATGGGTTTCACATAATACATTCATAAAAATATAGATCCCAAATGAAATATGGAATATCATTCTTATCATAGAACCAATAACCTTGATTGAAGAGTGAAAAAAATCTTTATGAAGTAAAAAGGGTGAGTTTATTTGAATGAAGAGGTCATTTGAAAAACATTAGGATTTTCATAAAATCAATTAGAGATCATATATAACCCATTAAAGGTATGATAATGATGATTAAATTATTTTAAGGTATATCCTTATTGAAAATGGGTATAAGAGGGAAAAACAAAAAAAGGGAGTTTGGTTCAGGAATTCCCCCTTACCTTGTATCTGAACCCTTTATTCACTTTAATGTCATGTGTAATGACATTATATTAATTAATTAACAATTAAAGAACCATTTTTACCTAAATATAGTTCATTATGGTTTCATTAGGTTCATTAATGGGCCTATAGATGAGTCATAGTTTATAAATTCTTTTTTCATGAATGATAATTTCCATATCTTTTATGAAGGTTTCACTTGTATTCATGAACGGATGTTCATTTGAATTGTCATTGAAAATCAATTTTTTAAATATATAATATTATTTAAATGAAAGAGATATAAATGATCTGGTGTAGATTTTTTTATATTCCATGATGATGAGTCATTAAAAAAAATTTAATCGTGATCAATTTTTGCCAATTTGTGTGGTTTTTAGAACACAATGAACTTATTTTCTATTATCACTTTTTGTCATGTAAATAAATTATTTTCAAAACATAAAAGTGGATAAAATAGAAACATTAATAGATGTTTTCAACCATTTTATGTTTTTATTTACATCTTTGAAGGTGTTTAATGAAAATGAATGGCTATCGCCCATGATGTAGGTAAATTAACATATCATGAGCAACGATTTCATGTTTACTACAAAAGTGAGGGAGGGAGGGGTATACTGAATAATGTTACATTAAAATTATATCATTTCATTATATCAATATTACTAGATTTTTCATAAAATTAGTATAAGATAAGATGATTATAATAGGATAAATGAAATGAAATTTGAAAGAAATTTGAAAGATAAGAGAGAGGAATTACCTATTGAATCCTCTTCTTGAGATCCCCATTAAAAAACCTAGGATTGGTCTTTTGATGAGACAAAATGCACTTGGATGAGGGATATGGGACATGAAAGATGTTTTGAAATATTTTCGACACGGCTTTAATCATTATAGGTTTTATGTAATTAGGTTTTGAGGGGTGGTATAATAGTGGAGGGGAGATGTGTTTTCTTAATATTTTTAACATTAGTTTAATAATTTCTACCATGATAATCAACAGTAATGATTCCATGACCTAAAATAGTAAATAAGGAATGTTATTTGAATATTTTAGGGTTCAAATCACTAATGATAATTTTTATAGTTGATTTAAATTATATTGTATTTATAAGATAAATTACTGTATTTTACTATTCAGCAAAAATTCATGTATTTCAGCAAAATACCCAAAAAATCACCAAAAACATTTTTAAATGTTTTGAATCCATAAATAAACTGAATTTTTCAACTATAATTGTCACGACCCGACCCTACCCGGGCTCGAACTGCAACTACCCCAAGCCCACCTCCATAGGCCAGGGGCTAGCGACTAGCGCCGAAGGCACAATAACTCGGGGAGGCCATTGCCTAAGCACCTGTACACACACACACACACATACAGCACACTCAATTCAATAGTGCAGAGTAAAAGAAAAGGCAAGCAATGAAAAGGAAAGGGAAACTGCTATATATATATATATACCACAAAGTGCATTGACCTCTAAAAGTACAAAGAAAGCTGAAAGTACATTGAAAAGAAAAGGGGCAAAACACGCGCCCAACCAACAAGTGCCACAACCCGGCAACAGGTAAACAAAAAAGGAAACAGCTGATGAGTCTCTCACCTGGAACCCGTCCATGACCACCGCACGCGGTCCAAGCTCCCAAGATCTTACGCTCCACTGAAGTCACGCTCCACCTGTCCGTCATCTGCAAGGGCACACCAAGTGCGGGCAGAGCCCAAGCAGGGGTGAGTATAAAAATACTCAGTAGGATACCCCGAAGTCTCGTGGGAGCAACAAAGGATGTACCAAAGGGTGAGCAGTAGAGCGAATAGATAAAGGTAGAGAAGTACAACCAAGAGTGCAGTAAAGAGTCCAGCTCAACCCAACAAGAGGAAAGAAGGTAGACTCGTCCAGACACAAGGAGCTGGAAACGGTGAGAAGAAGAACTTCCCGTCGAGTCTTCGCTACCTATAGCAAGAGAGTAGACTCGTCCATCCATGAAAAGCTAGACACGGAAAGCACGTGGCATACCCCGCGCGTCTTCGCCTCTCCTGGAAGGAGAGTAACCAAACCCAAGAAGTGGGTACCGGAAACAAGGTATATACATATCGGTATGCTCAACAAGAAACCCAAAAAACGTCGTAAGGGGATCCCCATCCCGTAGCTCAGCCCAAGAAAAGTAGCCAACAGTCCCAGACGCAAACTCCATCGATGCCCAGCATCCTGCACTTCTGCCCCGAACCGCAAGCCAAGGGGATCAATCACCACACCTCGACACTATCTGCTTTGGGCGGCACTGACTCGCCCGCACGGTTTTAGATCACGTCACAAGAACGCATCTCGGTGGGGAAAGTGTCCCTCGTACTTGAGAGTTCTAGGGGAAGTCAAACCACGCCTCGTCACTACCCTGCAGTCGAGAGGTCTCCCCAAAGCTAAAGTTGTTCAATCACCGACCTGTAAAACCAAGGGTCTCGCTCCGGTAAACATGGAAGAAAAGCCACAGACTAGCCTAGTATAAAGGACTGAGTCTGGAATGCCAACAAAAGACCCACTGCCCAGCCCCGCTGGAGGGTAATTCATAACCAGATATTGGGTGACCCACTGCCCAGCCCTACTGGAGGGTAAACCCTAATACATCATCAGGCGACCCACTGCCCAGCCCCGCTGGAGGGTAAACCAAAATAAGATACTGGGTGACCCACTACCCAGCCCTGCTGGAGGGTAAAGCATAATACGTCATCAGGCGACCCACTGCCCAGCCCCGCTAGAGGGTAGACCTAGAATAAGTTGACAGGCGACCCACTGCCCAGCCGTGCTGGAGGGTAGACCTGGAACTAGACGACGGGCGACCCACTGCCCAACCCCGCTGGAGGGTAGACCCTAAGAGGTCGTCGGGTGACCCACTACCCAGTCTCTGCTGGAGGGTAGACCCTAATAGCATCGAGTGACCCACTCCCTAGTCTCTACTGGAGGGTAGACCCTAAGAGCATCGGGTGACCCACTGCCCAGTCTCTGCTGGAGGGTAAACCCTAGAAATCGATGAGTAACCCACTGTCCAGCCTTGTTGGAGGGTAAAACTCAGAACTGCCCTGGCCATCCCCACTAGAGGGTACAACACTGGCTAACCGAACACGGAGTGGGTATCGCACGACCACCCAACTCCAGTAAAACTCACCCAAAGGTGTTTCAGCGCCTATTCCAACACTGGGTGTCACCAGCACCGCTACCGGCCGATCCATCAAGAGCGAAACCAGGGGAGACCACTCAAACCTGCTGGTCAAACAAACAAGCACAAAGCCAGGGGAGATAAACTCCACCCTGCTAGCCCAAAAAAACGAGCACAAAGGGACCCTCTACGCCGCGAGAGGTCCAAGTACCCAAAGCAGATCGCGACACGCATGTGGGGCCCACACGACGTGTGGTCTCAAGTCAAACCCAACTGAGTGCACAAATTTCCTCAGGTACAAACAACCACACGTACCTCCAAGCGCTCCTGTATACTCCCGGAGTATACCTCATCCAAGCCCAAAGGCTATCATGCACACGGCACCCATCGTCAACGCGAAGGCGTGACATAACAACTCCAACCTGCCACCTCATCGGTTGAGGCACAGCCAACCACATCTCACTAACCATTTATATCACTCACCCCTGAATGCGTGATCACACGCCAAGGGTCCGCTATAAACAAGGTAGGGAGAACCACCACTGGAGCATCTCTATGCTTCCTCTGTTAATAAGATCGTGCAAGAGGCTCCACACAACCAAACAGATCATACTGTTGTAATCCTCACAGAAAAACACGTGAGATCGACTACTTACTCACCTCCAACGGATATCCGACGGAAAAGTCACCATCACCGCCTCACGCCCGAACGACGTCCCGTGATTCCGAGCCTTGTCCCTAAAAATAGTCGGGCGCATCGCACAATTGCGATCCCCTCAGGAAAACACGTCAAAAGAACTACTCACTTGAGTGGAACGGATATCCGGAGAAAAAGTGCATCCCGGCGCACCGCACCCATGCGGTGCCACGTGGGACCCACATCCCGGTCCTAAAACGCAATGAACGGATCGCACCGTTGTGATCCTCTCGAAAAAGTACACGAAATGGACTACTCACTTGTCCAAAACGGTCGCCTGGTGATAAAGATGGAAAAATCACCGTCGACGCCCAAACGACCCTTGTGGGCCCCGCACCATCATGCCGAAATAGGGAGGGTGGATTGGACCACTGCAATCCCCTCAGAAAAACATCCAAAAACGACTGCTCGCACACCCCGAACGGACGTCCGGTGAAAAAGTCGCTAAAAGCGGCACACAGCTCAAAAGACGGGCCGTGGGTCCCGCACCTCAAATTCGGCCTCAATGCCTGGAACCACCCTGGAAAGCTCCGCCTCGGTTCCAGGGTCCCAACGCCGCTGACGGCGCTCAAAACGGACGTCGGATGCGTCCGCGCCGCTCCAAAACAAGATTCCCGGAAAAACGACGTTCCACTTTAAGACGCGTCGCGCCTCCGCGGCCCCTCGTTTCGGGAATTAAAAATTCCCGAAACCATCTCAAAAACTCCGCCTTGATGCAAGCTCCACGCTTCCGTAGATGGCGGGCAAAACAGACGCCCGTAGCCCGAAATACGGGCGTCCAAAGACTGAGGGGCAAAGCCCCTTGGGCCGGACCGGCCCGCACCGGCCGGTCCGCCCTGCTTGGGCCGACCCGCGCCGGCCGGCCCGGTCCGCACAGCCGGCCTGCGGCTCAGCCGCGGGTCCGGTTCACCCCACTGTGGCCAGCGGGCTGCGGCTTGCTTCAGCCGACCGGCCGCCTCGCGGCCGGTTGATTCCCCATAGCGACCCGCGTTTTGCGGGTCGCGGTCGTGCACGGGGGGTCGCGCGCTTCGCGGCCCCCCTCTCTTCTGCTTGCCGGCGCCCGCGGCCGGCTTCCGACAGCTGCCGCCGAAGGCCGGCGCCGCCTCCTGGAAGCGCCGCTGCCGCCTTCGAAGCCCTGGCCGACTTCCCTGCTCTGCCCTGCGCCGCCCTGCGCCGCCGCCGCCGCCGCCTTCGACCCTCGCCGGAAACCGGCCGTGGCCGGAAAATTTTCCAAGGACCACTGGGAACGATCCGGTGGTCAAAATTTCGATCCTGATAGATTTCCGGAAAGCTCGGGACGTGATATACGCAACCATGAGATTTTATTGAGGATCCAATGGCGCGATTGAGCATAAATGAGGATTAAAACGGGGAAGGGGAGGAAAACTCAAATCCACCTACCACGTTGGGCTTCGCCCAGCGCTTCCTGCACGATCCGCCATGCGCCATCGTCTCGCCAGAGCCACCTCGCTGGAGTCACCTTGCCGGAGCTCGCCTCGCCGGAGGAGAAGGAGGGGAAGGAGGGTTTGAGGAGGAAGAAGAAGAATACGAAAGGGGGTGGGGTGTTTAAGTACAAATCACATAAAGGCACGCCCGACAGCCGCGAACCCGAACTCCCGACAGGGTCGGGATTTAGCCTCCCATAGGGTAAGAACCACGCTCTGAGCGCAATGGCAGTCTCGGAATTTTATTCCGAGCCCCGTTCAAAAGTTATTAACCTTAGCGCCCGAGGCCGCCAAATTACGAAAATGCCCCTAGGGCCATTTTTCACAGACGGCCCACGCCCGCGAAACTTATACCCCTCCTAGGGTAAACGGAATGCTCCGAACTCAACGGTGCTCTCGGGTTTCCGATCCGAGATACCGTTTAAGAGATACTAGCATTTCGCCAATTTACGAATAAATTAATTAATTAATTTATCCGTTTAGCGTTCCGGGAGCGGGCGAGGGGTCCAAACATCCCGCGCCAACAAGTTTTATGCCGTTCCTAGGGTAAACACCCCATTCTGGAACCATCCGTACACTCGGATCCCTAATCCGGAACTCCGTTTAGGCGTTATCCCATTTATTTATCGTTTCTAGTGTGAACGCACTGAAAATTTAATTTCGGCCACTCCGGGGCTCGGAATCGAACGCCGTCTGAAGGCGCTCCTCTGGAATATAATCAGTAATATTCCATAGTCTTTTACAGCAAAAGCTGGGTTCTTACATCATTCCCTCCTTCAAGCTTTTCGTCCTCTAAAATCAAAACTAGGGAGCAACAAAGGGTATGAAGCCCACACCTGGCTTCCCATACCCAGAAGAACCCACGCACAGCTTTGCGTCACCGCACACGGAACAAAGGATTGATCCGTTCATGCTAGGTCAGTCCTTGACGACGTCGTGGACCCAGTCCAGACTTCGGGGTTAGGGCAAGGTGGTAGGGAACCTCACATCCCTCTGCACGATCTCAAATGGCATGAAGGCTCTCGGGGGTATCTCACCTCCCAGGTCAAGCCTCTACGTCGCACGCCGCGACTGGAATCACCGCCCGCACCTGAAACAAGGCCCGGTGATTCCCTCCTTCAGAATATTCATATGGTGAAACACCCAAGGATATCTGGTCACACAAGATTCCACAATTGATGCTCTCTTACACGCTCAACATGCGAAGGAGCCAACACCATCGACTCAAGGAAAAAGGTCTCACGCCTTTTACCTTACCAACACAGGGTTACACCCGACGCCCTGCGTCACCCTGGTAACACCTCAAACAAGGAGCAGGGAGAAAATCCTTTCACACGCAGAGCCTAACAATTCTACTGTAAAAATTAGAAGAGTCGCAAGGGGTACCTCTCACAATCCCATGCTCTGCAGGATCATAGACATCCGAAGATCGCGGCTACCCATGGTCCCAATCGTCAGCTCCCGGAGCCTGACATGGACCACTTAGTGGTGATGGGGAGATCTCGAAATGTCGTCCCCCACCTCCGGCTCCTCCCGGTCCTCTGCCAGCACCACCTCTCTGGGTACTACTCCGATCACGGCGCTGCCTCTGCCGTGTTGGTGCGCCTACTACCTGCCCGAAGCTCTCAGCAACTCGGGTCGGGCAGTCTCTTGCCATGTGACCTCGCCCGTCACAATCATATCACCGGCGCTCTCTGGGCTGCCCTAGTGCCCTCCAGCGCCACTGTGGTGTCCGACCACAGCCCGGGATCCACTCACGGAAGGGCATCCTCGGCTGAGGGGCTGTGCCTTTTCGCCATAGTGGTTTACGACCACGTCTCCGAAACCGGCAGTGGGAAGGCCACCTGCATCGAGGTCCTGTCCTCCGGCGCCTGCTAGCTATGGCAGACGTCCCGGCTCCATCGCGCCCACTGCAACTACCAACCGCAAAACAAGACAGGAATCCCACTATCACCAACGCCTGCTCTAGCACCCCGGCATATGTGGAAATTCCCAAGGGTACTCTGACAACACGAATCTCTCGGTGGAGACCCTGCTCAAACGTCTGGGCTCGGAAGTTGTCGTCATGGACCAAGTCCGGGTAAAAGAGTGCACGGTCTGCAAAACTAGCCGCGTACTCAGCCACCGTCATCCCTCCCTGCTGAAACTGCAGGAGCTCTTGAATCCGAACGGAGCGCAAGCAGGAGGGGCAAGACTCCTCATGGAGCAACAACTGAAAGTCGCCCCATGAAAGCGATGACTCGTCAAAAAACTGAGTCACCAGACTCCACCAACGCCGAGCTGATCCACAGAAAAGTCTGGCTGCCAAAGCAACTCTCTGATCTGTCGGCGTCTGCACAAGCCTGAAGAGACTAACCACTGCCTCGAGCCAAACCTCTGCTGCTTGAGGGTCTGGCTCACCACTGAACCTCAGCGGTCTTTGCCGCTGGAACTCACGGAGCACGCTCAACCTGCGCTCAAGATCAGCCTGCTCTGCTGAAACTGCCTGCTGCTCAATAGGTGGGGGTGCTGCTACCGGCCCACCCGGAGAAAGGGGCTCGCATGATGGGTCCTGGACTGTGGCCTTGTTGCTCACAGGGTCGTCGTCACGAACCAAAGCTGGTATCCTGGCTGGCTGTCCTCGCGGAGACATCCTGAATATTATCAAGGAGTGTCGCGGTCAAATGCGCATATATGTATATACCGATAACAACAACTATGGGGAGCTGAATCAAGAAGGACAGTCAAGACTTAGTCCTATGTGATGCACAAACAAATTTCCCTGCAACAAGTGTCTCAGCATGCCGAGTCGACAAGAGGGTTATCAAGGTCCTGGTGAATGGATACGTCAGCCGCCGCACCATCACTAGACTCCCTGGCCTGAGAGCCACTCTCGAGACACGTTAACATTGTTTCCCTATATCCCAACCAATTCCTCTTTCAGGGACGTCCACACAATGTCCCAAGGAAAGAACCTCCTCTTATACCACTTTGTCACGACCCGACCCTACCCGGGCTCGAACCACAACTACCCCAAGCCCACCTCCATAGGCCAGGGGCTGGCGACCAGCGCCGAAGGCACAATAACTCAGGGAGGCCTTTGCCTAAGCACCTGTACACACACACACACACGCATCACACTCAATGAAAAAGTGCAGAGTAAAAGAAAAGGAAAGCAAAGAAAAGGAAAGGGAAACTGTTATATATATATACCACAAAGTGCATCGACCTATACAAGTACAAAGAAAGCTGAAAGTACACTGAAAATAAAAGGGGAAAAACACGCGACCAACCAACAAGTGCCACAACCTGGAAACAGGTAAACAAAAAAGGAAACAGCTGATGGGTATCCCACCTGGAACCCGGCCACGACAACCGCACGTGGTCCAAGCTCCCAAGCTCCTACGCTCCACTGAAGTCACGCTCCACTTGTCCGTCGTCTGAAAGGGCACACCAAGTGCGGGAAAATCCCAAGCATGGGTGAGTATAAAAATACTCAGTAGGATACCACAAAGGCTTGAGGGAGAAACAAAGAATGTACCAAAGGGTGAGCAGTAGAGAGAACAGATAAAGGTAGAGAAGTATAACCGAGAGTGCAGTAAAGAGTCCAGCTCAACCCAACAAGAGGAAAGAAGGTAGACTCGTCCAGACACAAGGAGCTGGAAATGGTGAGAAGACCAACTTCCCGTCGATTCTTCGCTACCTATAGCAGGAGAGTAGACTCGTCCAAGCACGAAAAGCTAGACACGGAAAGCATGTGGCATACCCCGCGCGTCTTCGCCTCTCCTGGAAAGAGAGTAACCAAACCCTAGAAGTGGGTACCGAAAACAATGTATATACATATCGGTATGCTCAACAAGAAACCCGAACATCGTCGTAAGGGGATCCCCGTCCCGTAGCTCAGCCCAAGAAAAGTTGAAAACAGTCCTAGAGGTAAACTCCATCGATGCCCAGAATCCCGCACATCTACCCCGAACTGCAAGCCAAGGGTATCAATCACCACACCTCGACAATATCCTTTTTGGGCGACACTAACACGCCCGCATGGTTTTAGATCACGTCACAAGAATGCGTATCGGTGGGGAAAGTGTCCCTCGTACATGAGAGTTCTAGGGGAAGTAAAACCACGCCTCGTCACTGCCCCGCAGTCGAGAGGTCTCCTCAAAGCTAAATTCGTTCCATCACCGACCCGTACAACCAAGGGTCCCGCTCCGATAAACATGGAGGAAAAGCCACAGACTAGCCTAGTAGAAAAGACTGAGTCTGGAATGCCAACAAAAGACCCACTGCCCAGCCCCGCTGGAGGGTAATTCATAACCGGATATCCGGTAACCCACTGCCCAACCCTGCTGGAGGGTAAACACTAATACATCATCAGGCAACCCACTGCCCATCCCCACTGGAGGGTAAACCAAAATAAGATACTCGGTGACCCACTGCCCAGCCCTGCTGGAGGGTAAAACATAATACGTAATCAGGCGACCCACTGCCCAGCCCCGCTAGAGGGTAGACCTGGAATAGGTCGACAGGCGACCCACTGCCCAGCCATGCTGGAGGGTAGACCTGGAACTAGACGACGGGCGACACACTGCCCAGCCCCGCTGGAGGGTGGACCCTAAGAGGTCATCGAGTGACCCACTACCCAGTCTCTGCTGGAGGGTAGACCCTAATAGCATCGGGTGACCCACTGCCCAGTCTCTGCTAGAGGGTAGACCCTAAGAGCATCAGGTGACCCACTGCCCAGTCTCTGCTGGAGGGTAAACCCTAGAAATCGATGAGTAACCCACTGTCCAGCCCCACTGGAGGGTAAAACTTAGAACTGCCCTGGCCATCCCCACTGGATGGTACAACACTGGCCAACCGAACACGGAGTGGGTATCGCACGACCACCCAACTCCAGTACAACTCACCCAAAGGGGTTTCAGCGCATGTTCCATCACTGGGTGTCACCAGCACCGCTACCGGCAGATCCCTCGAGAGCGAAACCAGGGGGAGACCACTCAACCCTGCTGTTCAAACAAACAAGCACAAAGCCGGAGGAGATAAACTCCACCCTGCTAGCCCAAACAAACAAGCACAAAGGGACCCTCTACGCCACGAGAGGTCCAAGTACGCAAAGCAGATCGCGACACGCACGTGGGGCCCACATGATGTGTGGTCCCAAGTCAACCCAACTGAGCGCACAAATATCCTCAAGTACAAACAACCAAACGTACCTCCATGCGCTCCCGTATACTCCCGGAGTATACCTCATCCCAGCCCGAAGGCTATCATGAACATGACACCCATCGTCAACGCGAAGGCATGACATAACAACTCCAACCTGCCACCTCATTGGCTGAGGCACAACCAACCACATCTCACGAACCATTTATATCACTCACCCCTGAATGCGCGATCACACGCCAAGGGTCCGCTACAAACAAGGTAGGGCGAACCACCACTGGAGAATCTCTATGCTTCCGCTATTAATAAGATCGCGCAAGAGGCTCCGCACAACCAAACGGATCGCACTGTTGTAATCCATGCGAAAAAACACGTGAGATCGACTACTTACTCGCCTCCAACGGATATCCGACGGAAAAGTCACCAACACCGCCTCACACCCGAACCACGTCCCGTGATCCCGAGCCTCGACCCTGAAAACAGTCGGGCACATCTCACCATTGTGATCCCCTTGGGAAAACACATCAAAAGCACTACTCACTTGAGTGCAACGGATATCAGGAGAAAAAGTGAATCCCGGTGCACCGCACCCGATCGGTGCCACGTAGGACCCGCATTCTGGTCCCTAAACTGAACGAACGGATCGCACCGTTGCAATCCTCTCTAAAAAGTACACGAAATGGACTATTCACTTGTACAAAACGGTCGCCCGGTGATAAAGATGGAAAAATCACCGTCGATGCCCAAACGACCCTTCTGGGCCCCGCACCATCGTGCCGAAATAGGGCGGGCGAATTGCACCACTGCAATCCCCTCGGAAAAACATCCAAAAATGACTGCTCGCACGCCCCGAACGGACGTCCGGTGATAAAGTCGCTAAAAGCGGCACACAGCTCAAAAGACGGGCCGTGGGGGCCGCGCCTCAACTTTGGACTCAACGCCTGGAACTTCCCTGGAATTCTCCGCCTCGGTGCCAGGGTCCCAACGCCGCTGACGGCGCTCAAAACGGACGTTGGATGCGTCCGCGCCGCTCCAAAATAAGATTACTGGAAAAACGACGTTCCACATTAAGACGAGTCGCTCCTCCACAGCCCCTCATTTTGGGAATTAAAAATTCCCTAAACCATGTCAAAAACTCCGCCTTGATGCAAGCTCTGTGCTGCCGCAGACGGTGCGCAAAACGGGCGCCCGTAGCCCGAAATACGGGCGTCTGAAAACTGAGGGGCAAAGCCCCTTAGGCCGGACCGGCCCGGACCGGCCGGTCCGCCCTGCTTGGGCCGGCCCGCGCCGGCCGGCCCGGTCCACACAGCCGGCCCGCGGCTCTGCCGCGGGTCCGGTTCACCCTGCCGCGGCTTGCTTCAGCCGACCGGCCGCCTCGCGGCCGGTTGATTCCCCACAGCAACCCGCGTTTTGCGGGTCGCGGTCGTGCACGAGGGTCGCGCGCTTCGCGGCCCCCCTCTCCTCCGCTTGCCGGCGCTCGCGGCCGGCGCCGCGACCGGCTTCCGACAGCCGCCACCGAAGGCGGCCTCCGCCTCCCGGAATTGCCGCCGCCGCCTTCGAAGCCCCGGCCAACCGCCCTACTCCGCCCCGCGCTTCCCTGCGCCGCCACCGTCCGCCGCCTTCGACCCTCGTCGGAAACGGGCCGTGGCCGAAAAATTTTCCAAGGACCACCGGGAACGATCCGGTGGTCGAAATTTCGATCCGGATAGCTTTCCAGAAATCTCGGGACGAGATCTACGCAACCATGGGATTTATTCGAGGATCCAATGTCGCGATTGAGCATAAATGAGGATTAAAATGGGGAAGGGGAGGAAAACTCAAATCCGCCTACCTCGTTGGGCTTCGCCCGGCGCTTCCCGCACGATCCGCCGCGCGCCATCGTCTATCCGGAGCCACATCGCCAGATTTGCCTCGCCGGAGGATAAGGAGGGGAAGGTGGGTTTGAGGAAGAAGAAGAAGAAGAAGAAAGGGGGGGGGGTGTTTAAGTACAAATCACTTAAACACCCGCCCGACAGCCCCGAACCCGAACTCCCGATGGGGTCGGGATTTAGCCTCCCCTAGGCTAAGAACCATGCTCTGAGCGCAACGGCGGTCTCAGAATTTTATTCTGAGACCCTGTTCAAATGTTATTAAACTTAGCGCCCGAGGCCGCCGAATTACGAAAATGCCCCTGGGGCCATTATTCATAGACGGCCCGCGCCCGCGAAACTTATACCCCTCCTAGGGTAAACGGCATGCTCCGAACTCAACAGTGCTCTCGGTTTTCCAATCCGAGCAACCATTTAAGAGATATCAGTGTTTCGCCAATAAACGAATAAATTAATTAATTAAATTATTCGTTTAGCATTTCGGGAGCGGGCGAGGGGTCCAAACATCCCGCGCCGATAAGTTTTATGCTGTTCCTAGGGTAAACACCCCATTCCAGACCCATCCGTACACTCGGATCCCTGACCCGGAACTCCGTTTAGGAGTTCTCCCATTTATTTAGCGTTTCCAGTGTGAACGCACTGAAAATTTAATTCCGGCCACTCTGGGGCTCGGAATCGAACGCTGTCTGAAGGCGCTGCTCTGGAATATCATCAAGAATATTCCAAAGTCTTTTACAGAAAAAACTGGGTTCTTACAATAATATTCTAAATATTATTAATCTAACTTTTAATTAAAATAATAATTTACATGAAAATTATAGATTTTAAAATTAAAAATGATTTTATAATGCTTTAAAAAATTACATTAGTTCGTGTAAAATTTTCTTAAAACAAGAGGTCATAGAATTTTTAGTGTATGAAAACATTTTAGGAAAATAAATTTTATTTTAAATTAATTAATTAATTATAAATATTTATTTATAACATAAAAATATACCTAAACTTTTACTATGTTCATATTATCACTGTTAAGATGCATAAATATTATTTAGTCATTCATGGGCGAGGATACTATTATTTTAGATGATTTACTATTCATAATGGACATATTGCTATTCATTAATGTAGGTTACTATTCATAAGGGTTTGATACTATTTAAAAATAATTATGTTTGTTTCATTCGACTCTGAAAATAAACTTGAACACAACCGTGTATGTCGGAGTTTTGAAATTCAAAACATAGAAGTGTCAAAATTGAGTTTAGTGGTCTCATATTATTTAGTATAAATATATTTAATTGTGATTAATAATGTGATTTTAAGAATGGAATTCCATTGATAAATCATTGGTTCATCACATTTTTCCCGCTTTATGAAATTTATCCCTCGAAATTATATTTTACAAAAACAGTTGAGGGTACTTCTCCTTCATCGCATCTTTCAGTTCCCAAGAATCTTATTCAATCTTAGAGTTCCTCCATAATAAATTAACAAGAAGGGTGGTCTTATTGGGTTGGAAATTGTCTCTGTTGTCCCGAATCGTTACTGGATGATCCTAGTAAGAGTGATCATCCTCTAACTGTAACACCTATGAGTTTAGTAAATGTAGGAGATCTGGTATGTACTTCCTCGGGTGTGATACGTAAAAACCTTCATGAAAATGATTCGTATATTGTGGATATGAAAGTTGATTGGCCATAGATCCTATGTTCTCTTTGATATCATGTGGGATAATGTACATCGGGCTTATCATACCTTTCACTTCAAACCACATGACTATCTTCCACAGTGATATTCGAAGGAAGACATTATCTCTAATATAGAACCCCAAGCCCCTTCGATGGTTGCCTGCATCACTCATTTGCTGACTCTGAGCATCATTGACATGTTTCTAGATGAATTGAACCTTCTATATCATCTCCTTCACATGATCAGGTCCATGTAGCTTTCTTTCTCCAACTTCATCCCAACAGGTTGTTGTTTTACATTGCTTTTCATAGAATATAACGATCCATACTTTACATACATTGTTATTACTTCAGAATTGAAGCACACTTATAACAACATATAACAAAACCAAGAAAGGACCGTATAGGTATAGTGTCTTTAGAAACTGGGAAACATAAACAACTGGTTCATAAAGCATCTACTTTGCCTCCCATTTATTTCATCATATATAGAGTCCCTTTTTTGCATATTCTACTTAATAACCATCTTCCTGACCTGGGGAAATAAAACATACAAAAGGGCGATCTCGAATGCTTAGTAAGGGTAATCAAAAGAAATATCAATCACATCATATTCATAAGAACATAACATTTTTGAAATCTTAACCTACAAAAGAGAGCATAATTTCATAACATGGGATAAATCATAGTAGTGAAATGAAATCCCAATAATCATAAATTAAAACATGAAACTTTGTGGCATACACAAATAATAATAGAGAATCATATCTTATTATTCAAGACTCATTTCCAAGACTATATTAGTGGACAATGTCCATTTCTGAACCGAGTCACCCTCGTTTCAGTCCTCTTTCACTGAACCGGTATAACCTACCGTTCCAGCCATGTCTATCTCATGAGATATAAAATTTTTACCCAATGAATTTGAGGGAGATATAGGTCCCACCCATATCATAATGATACCATTCTTATGTGTTCCACAAAATCATAAATCATACATCATTGCATAACCCATGTAATAAAAATGGGAATCTTAAAAATCGTGACATCATAAAACAATTTATATAATATAAAGGAATTCATAAAAATAATTCCATCACAACATAATCAAATCAATGTAATAATAGGGATAGAAACAGAACCCTATATTATCTTAGATGGAAAATAATTTTGATAAAACACTTGAACTCCATTCTTGAGGAAAATATCCTTTCTACTTCAAAAACATTTTTCCTTTCATAACATGTCATACAATTTTAAACTAAATTAAGTTGATTAAAAATAAACTTGAGAACATGTAAAGGAAGCGTCTTGGAAATAATGTTTTAAAAATCCATTCATGCCGTATAAGTTAAAAAAACATTCTTCTCGCACTTTTGTCGGAAAAGTCATAAAGTACCTCGTACGAAAAACAACCAAAGTTTCCTTTCATATCTTTTAATAAAAACTCAACGAAGGGTAAAATTGGATTTAAAAATTTTAGGTGGATGGAAATAATATTAAATATTGAGGAAACATGGATGTGTATGATAAAATACACCCCAGTAAAACATGAAGTATAAACAATCTCGGATAAAAATGAGATTGTGATATTTCCCTTAGCTTAGGTCTGATATGCTTTGTACCTGTCCGAACCTCCTGTATAATGATTTAAATAATGTTATTGACTTATTCCAGAATCATACTTATTTTTATGATATCATATTTGGTCATATTCATAGATTCTTAGTAGTAATATTTCATTGCTACTTGTTATTCGAGTGTTTATAACTTTTTGTTCTTATGCATGTTTTGTCGAATAAATTATTATTCTTCTCTTTAGGTTATAGATACCTCATTTCCAGAATGTTATTAGTGTAATATAATTCATATTCATTCATTCAATTCATCTATATAATCATTATTAAATGAAGATCATGTAGAACGAGTCGCATTACATTGTGGAGACGGTATTCCGTACGTACGCACGAGTGATGATATTGTTTCTATGATCGTGGATTTGTATTGGAGTGTATGTATACTATTTCAGAATTAGTATCAATTTATAATAGTCATATATAGTCATTATTTACACCATTATACCCATCCAATTAAGGTGGTGGTAGAAAATAGATTACACCACGACGTGGAGACGGTATTCCGTACGTACGCACGCGCGGTGATTTCCTTTTCCGTAGGATGGATAGATGGTGAAATAGGGTTGTTTCATACTTATAATAACATATCAGTATATGATTGATACTGATGTTATTACTTCATAAGGAAACAACTAATGATTAAGAAGTGGAAGAAGAAATAAAGATGAAAGAATCGGTAACGGACATTACGTCTTCTTTGAAGTGCCTCTTTGAGACCTCCTTTTAGGGCACTAAAATTGGTTTTTAAAGAAGACCAGAACCTCTAGGATGTCTCTAGGGAAGTGGAGAGGAGAAAGTGTCCAGGTTTGGCCGAGAGTTATGTCTCAAAGTGGTGTGAGGAAGAGAGGGAGGAGGTTCCCTTTTATAAGGGAGGAGAAGGGCACCTTTGGAATAACTAAAAATATTATTTTGTTATAAAGTCAAGTTCGGTTTTAAATAGCTCCAAATTGATTTATTTAGAGGCTAAGGTGGGGATGGGTAGAAATCCTCTCATCCAATCGAATTTAGAAAAGTTTAGGTTCCTATTTTAACCTTATCATGTAGATTTAACATTAAGTTAAATAATTTTACTTTTACCGTGTCTTCTTGTGATCTTATACTATAAGGTTAATAAACTTACTATAAGCAGCCAAACGAACCCCAAGTTGTTTATTATTAATATATATAATATTATCTAAGTCATTTGGCTGAACCTTAGATTTTTAGGAATAAAATAAAAATTACTAATATAATATTTGTTTTAAAAACTATTTTATGTCAATTTTGACACGATTTAGTAATTAATTTTTTTGAAAATCATAACAGAATGATTAGTTCAAAAAAAGTCTATTAAATAAATACTAACATGTCATATTAATCTATAAAATTAGTGGAATTCATAAAAAGTGTCAAATTACATTTATTTTGGTGTTTATAACATCAATTATGTCAATATATCATTAATAAGATAATTACTACATCATCATTGTGTCATAAATAAATTAAATTATTTATGTCTAAAAATTACAAATAAAAAAATATTATGTATGAAATCTTTTTATCTTTCTAATGAATATTTATTGTAGAATTTATCTTATATATAACCCCATATTAAAAATCATTTACTTATTAAACTTTGATTTTAACTATTTTAACCCTTCTTTAAATAAATTAATAATAAATGTCCTAATCTAATCCAAGTTGGCCTGAATGGTCATATTTTATTCCTAAGGTTGTTTTTCGTCGAATTACACTTGTCCAATAAAATTAGTACATGTGTTAGGATAATAATAATATCATTTTTACCCTTAATTACCCTATTTACTTTAAACCGTAGTAAAAAAAACTAAAAAGATACTATTCAACAAAATATTATTTTCATCTCATTGAACCACATTTTACTTACTGACATCAATCGTGTCTCTCAGATTTTCAAAATTCCACTCATAGAAGCGGTAAAATTATGTTTTATGAAAAATTCATATTTTTTTTAACTACCACTTAGTGGTTTCACTATTCATCAAAAATTGAATGTTTTCAGAAAAATACCAAAATTTCACCCTAGGCTAATTTCGATATTACTAATCCAAAAATGAAGTCCATTTTGAAAAATAACATTTATAAAATTTCAAAAAGTGGATATTACTATTCATAACTGCTAGTTTTAATAATATTTTAATAGTATATCGTTGTTTAGTGAAACTCGGTATTGCGTACGACACAGGCTATCGAGGAAGCTCACGATTTCATGTAAAGCAAGACAAGAAAGTGTTGTGTGTAGAAAAAGATTCCTTTGATGATTTATATAACATAAAAGTCTCGGGTGTTACATTCTACCCCCCTTAAAATGAATTTCACCCTCGAAATTCGTCGCTTTGTAACAAACAGATGAGGATACCTCTCCCTCATCATATCCTCAAACTCCCATGTAGCTTCTTATAATTGGTGGTTCCTCCATAAAACTTTCACCAATCGAGTGCTCTTGTTTCATAGGACTTTTTTGCTACGATCCAGAATCTCTATCGGTTGTTCTTCATAAGAAAGATCTTGCTCCAGCGGTACAACTTCTGAGCTGAGTACATGTGAAGGATCAGGTATGTACTTTCTCAGGAGAGATACATGGAAAACATCGTGAACTTGAGAGAGATTCGGTGGAAGTGCCAATTGGTAAGCTACCTTCCCAACACGATCCAGTATTTCGAAAGGAACGATAAATCTAGGGCTCAACTTCCCCTTTATTCCAAATCTCATAACCCTCTTCCAGGGAGATATTCGTAAGAACACTTTATCACCCACTTCAAACTCTAGGTCTTTTCTTCGGTTTTCGGCATAACTTTTCTGTCGACTCCGAGCTGCTCTTATGTGTTGTTGAATAGATCTGACCTTTTCTGCCATTTCATCAATGAGATCGGGTCCTAATAGATTTATTTCCCCAACTTCATCCCAAAAACTTGGAGTCCTGCATTTCTTTCCATAGAGATCTTCATAAGGAGCCATCTGAATTCTGGATTGAAAGCTATTATTATAAGAAAATTCCACCAATGGTAGGTGTTGATCCCAACCACCTTTGAAATCCATAGAGCAAGCTCTCAACATATCTTCTAGAGTTTGAATTGTTCTCTCAGACTGACTGTCTGTCTGAGGATGATAAACAGTGCTAAAACTGAACTCTTTATCCAGAGTATGCTGAAGACTTCGCCAGAACTTCGAGGTAAATCTCGGATCCCGATCAGATATAATATAAAGTGGTACTCCATGCAATCTTACCACTTTACATATATCCTGGCAAGATGATCCAGAGAGAAATCCTCTCTAATAGCAATGAACTGTGCAGATTTTGTAAGACGATCAACTATGACCCATATAACATTATTGCCTTTGGATGTTTTAGGAAGTCCTGTGAAAAAGTCCATAGTGATGTTTTCCAATTTCCATTCGGGTATGGGTAATGGTTGTAACATCCCCTTAGACTTCTGTCTCTCAGCATTAACTTGTTGACAACCCAAGCATTGAGAGACGTATTCAGCAACATCTCTTTTCATGCCATCCCACCAGAAGTATTCTTTCAGGTCCCTATACATCTTCGTGCTTCCAGGATGAATAGAGAATGAAGAACTATGAGCCTCATCCAGCAGCTCCTTCTTTAATTCGGGGATGGGAGGAACACAAACCCGATTCCTGAACTTTATTATCCCATCACAATCAAGGATGAATTCAGGAACATTTCTCACCTTCTTTTGTAACTTGACATCTTCTTTCTGTGCCTCTTTAATCTTCACATGTATATATGGTTGAACATTCATTTGATAAAGATACGATTTTTCTCGTTTCATTATAATTCCAAGATCCATCCTTTGTAAATCCATAAATATTCGATCTTTTGTGATCCTCATCATGGATAAACTAGCATGGTCTTGTCGACTTAATGCATCTGCCACCTTGTTTGCTTTCCCAGGGTGGTAATGGATTGAGCAGTCATAATCCTTAATCATCTCCAACCATCTTATTTGGCGCATATTCAGCTCCTTTTGTGTGAAAATATACTTTAAACTTTTATGATCAGTATAAATGTCACACTTTTCTCCATAAAGATAATGCCTCCAAATCATTAATGAAAAGATTACCGCAGCTAACTCCAAATCATGATTTGGATAATTTTGCTCATGTATTTTCAACTGTCGTGAGGTATAAGCTATCACCATATCATTTTTCATAAGAACGCACCCCAATCCCTTCATGGATGCATCACTGTAGATCAAAAACCTTTCTCCACTACAAGGTAGTGTGAGCACAGGTGCACTGGATAACCTTCTTTTCAACTCCTTGAAATTCTATTCACATTCCTCCGTCCAAACAAACTTAACTAATTTCCAAGTCAACATGGTGAGTGGATTAGATAATCGTGAAAAATCATTCACAAAACTTCGATAATATCCAGCCAAACCAAGAAAACTTCGGATCTCGTTTACTGTTGTTGGTCTCGACCATCTTTCGATAACCTCTGTTTTTGCTGGATCCACAAATATCCCATCCTTTGAGATTATGTGACCCAAAAATGCAACTTTTTGAAGCCAAAATTCACACTTGGTAAATTTGGCATAAAGCTTCTCCTTTCTCAGGGTCTTCAATATAATTATCAAGTGATCTCTATGTTCTTCCATGCTCTTTGAATAGACAAGAATATCATCTATAAAGACGACCACAAACTGATCAAGATAGTCTCTAAAGACTCTATTCATTAGATCCATGAAGATTGAAGGGGCATTAGTAAGACCAAATGGCATCACTATAAATTCATAGTGTCCATACCTTGTACAGAAAGTCGTCTTTGGTATATCCTCCCTTTTGACCCTTAATTGATGATAACCTGAACGAAGATCAATCTTGGAAAAGTATTGAGCTCCGCATATTTGGTCAAATAGGTCATCAATGCACGGGAGAGGATATTGTTTCTTGATAGTAATCTTGTTAAGTTCTCGATAATCAATGTAGAGTATCATTGATCCATCTTTCTTCTTAACAAACAGAATAGGTGCTCCCCAAGGTGACGCACTAGGGCGTATGAACCCCTTATCAAGATTCTCTTGGAGTTGTTTCTTCAATTCCTGCAACTCAATTGGGACCATTCAATAAGGTGTCTTTGAAATAGGCAAAGAACCCGGTACGAGTTCTATTGAAAACTCAACTTCACGATTCGGTGGAAGACCCGGTAATTCCTCCGGAAAGACATCATCAAACTCTCGTACAATGGGAATATTCTTAATCATGAGTTTCTCACCAACCATTTGAGATAAATAACCTTCATTTAGTGGAATCAATACCTATAAAATGGAAGAAATTTCCACTGGAAGGTTATGTTCATCCTTGCATCGATAGACGATCATAGATTGATCTGGAATATGAAATGTGAATTCCCTTCTTTGGAAATTGATATGACCTCCATGTAGAGAAAGACAATCCATGCCAAGAATCACATCAAATTCTAATATAGGAAGGATCACAAGATTTGCAGGAAGCACATTCCCACAAACTTCAATCAGAGAAGAATTATAAACTTTTGATGCGACTGTTGTGGAATTAGGTGTCGTCACAGCTAACTAAACATCTAATTGTTGACGTAATACGGTGATACCCTTAGAAAATTCTTCAGAAATAAAGGAGGGGGTGGATCCAGAATCAAATAAAACATTTGATACTTTAGAGTGGATGGTAAGTGTACCTTTCACCACATCGTTATCATACTCCACATCGCTGATAGAAATTGCTTGTGACTTTCCTTTGCCTTTAGCCTTAAGAGTTTGTTGACGTCGACCATCATCATCAACCCTTGGATTAGGGAATTTATTAGAATAATGTCCCATCTCCTTGCACTTGAAGCATTGAAGTGTAGTAGGTTCATTCTGTGTATCCCTTCCTTTGTTTTCATCATTAGACATCTTCTTCCCATCATCGCGGCATTAAAATGCCTGAGGACCTTCCTTTCCACATTTAAAACATTTACTTGTCCCTTTAAGACAACTCCCTCCATGTTTCTTTCCACACTTTGAGCATAAGGGAAAGCTCATATTCTTTTCAGTGTGCTCTTTAGACTTTCCTTTGAATTCCATTTTCCTCTTCTTATCAAGCCCATATGACTGATGGGTTACTCCAATATCCATCTCAACTATGAGAGCACATCGAACGATTTCCTCGTACCTATTGAAGTCCCTTATGGCTAAGGCCCTTCGAAGACTTGGTTTTAAGCCCCTAAAGAATCGATCGGTCTTACTCTCAGGTTGGATAATAATACCAGAAGCGTACCTTGCAAGTCTTGAAAAATTTGCTTCATAGGTACCAACAGATTCATCATCCTTTTGCTTCAGTTCAAGAAACTCATTCTCTATCTTTGTTCGGAGAATACGAGGGAAGTACTTATTGAAAAATAAGTTCTTGAACTCGTCCCATTCCATGGAATTAATTTTATCCCATTGCCTCATATTCTTAATAAGTTTCCACCATTGATCAGCATCACCTTCCAAACGATACACTGCTAAGATGACTTTATCATGCTCAGAACATTGAAGAACTGAAAATATCTTTTCAGTAGTACTAATCCATTGTTCAGCAACTAATGGATCAGTAGACCCGCTGAATGATGTTGGACGCTGTCTCATGAAGGATTCAACAGAATGTTGCTCCTTCCTTTGCTCGTTTGGAGGTCCTGCATGATTCGTGGCATGAGAAAGTTGTGTGACATGGCTACAAGATTTTTCATTTCAGCTCCCATAACGTTTGGTTGCTCAGGGGGACAATCATTGCATTGCCCGTCGCATTCCGCATTAACACAATTTTTTCGGGTTCCATCCATTGAATAAAACCAAGAAGAATAGTGTGAGCAACACTAATTATAATAGGAAAACCACATAATCAAGAATAAAATTTCACACTTAAGTTCTTATCCTAGGTTATTCATGGCCATTTCTAAAACACTAAGATTGTGTTCTATGCTTAGACTTATCCTTAGGATTCTTACTAAGGCTTTCACATCCTAGTTTCCAAAGGTTGACTATACCTTTACTCTAATGCCAACTATAATGACCCATACTTTACATACATTGTTATTACTTCATAATTGAAGCACACTTATTACAACATATAAAAAACCAAGAATGGACCATATAGGTATAGTGTCTTTAGAAATTGGGAAACATAAACAACTGGTTCATAAAGCATCTACATTGCCTCCCATTTATTTCATCATCTCTAGGGTCCCTTTTTGGCATATTGTACTTAATAAACTTCTTCCTGACCTGGGGAAATAAAACATACAAAAGGATGAGCTCAGATGCTCAGTAAGGATAAACAAAAGAAATATCAATCACATCATATTTATAAGAACATAACATTTTGGAAATCTTAACCTGCAAAAGGGAGTATAATTTCATAACATGGGATAAATCATAGTAGTGAAATGAAATCCCAATAATCATAACATAAAACATGAAACTTTGTTGCATAAACACATAATAATAGAGAATCATATCTTATTAGTCAAGACTCACTGCCAAGACTATCTTAGTGGACAAAGTCCATTTCTGAACCGAGTCACCCTTGTTTCAGTCCTGTTTCACTGAACCAGTATAACCTACTATTCCAGCCATGTCTATATCATGAGATATAAAATCTTTACCCAATGCATTGGAGGGATATATAGGTCCCACCCATCTCATAATGATACCATTCTTAAGTGTGCCACAAAATCATAAATCATACATCATTGCATAACCCATGTAATAAAAATGGGAATCTTAAACTTCGTGACATCATAAAACAGTTTATATAAGATAAATGAATTCATAAAAATAATTCTATCACAACATAATCAAATCAATGTAATAATAGGGATATAAACAGAACCCTATATTATCTTAGATGGAAAATAATTTTGATAAAACACTTGAACTCCATTCTTGAGGAAAATATCCTTTCTACTTCAAAAACATTTTTCCTTTCTTAACATGTCATACAATTTTAAACTAAAAGAAGTTGATTAAAAATAAACTTGATAAATTGTAAATGAAGCTTCTTGGAAATAATTTTTTAAAAATCCATTCATGCCGTATAAGTTAAAAAAACATTCTTCTTGTACTTTTGTCAGAAAAGTCAAAAAGTACCTCATACAAAAAACGACAAAATATTCCTTTCATTTATTTTAATAAAAACTCAAAAAAGGGTAAAATTGGATTTAAACAATTTTAGGTGGATGGAAATAATATTACATATTGAGGAAACATGGATGTGGATGATAAAATACACCCCAGTAAAATCCGAAGTATAAACAATCTCGGATAAAAATGAGATTATGATATTTCCCTTACCTTAGGTCCGATATGCTTTGTACGTGTCCGAACATCCTGTATAATGATTTAAATAATGTTATTGACTTATTCCAGAATCATACTTATTTTTATGATATCATATTTGGTCATATTCTTAGCTTCTTAGTAGTAATATTTCATTGCTACTTGTTATTCGGGTGTTTATAACTTTTTGTTCATATGCGTGTTTTGTCGAATAAATTCTTATTCTTCTCTTTAGGTTATAGATACCTCATTTCCAGAATGGTATTAGTGTAATATATATCATATTCATTCATTCCATTCATCTATATAATCATTATGAAATTAATATCATGTAGAACAAGTCGCATCACATCGTGGAGACGATATTCCATACGTACGCACGAGTGATGATATCGTTCCTATGATCGTGGAATTGTATTGTAGTGTATGTATACTATTTCATAATTAGTATCACTTTATAATAGTCATATATAGTCATTATTTACACCATTATACCCATCAAACTAAGGTGGTGGTGGAAAATATATTACACCATGGCGTGGAGACGGTATTCCGTACGCACGCACGCGCGGTGATTTATTTTTCCGTAGGATGGATAGATGGTGAAATAGGGTTTTTTCATAAATATAATAACATATCAGTATATGAGTGATACTGATGTTATTACTTCATAATGAAACAACTAATGAAGAAGAAGTGGAAGAAGAAATAAAGATGAAAGAATCGGTAACAGACATTATCTCTTCTTTGAAGTGATTCTTTGAGACCTCCTTTTAGGGCACTAAAATAGGTCTTTGAAGAAGACAAGAACCTCTAGGATGTCTCTAGGGAACTGGAGAGGAGAAATTGTCAGGGGTTGGCCGAGCTTGAAGGCTCCATGTGGTGTGAGGAAGAGAGGGAGGAGGTTCCCTTTTATAAGGGAGGAGGGGGGCACCTTTGGAATAACTAAAAATGTTATTTTATTATAAAGTCATGTTCAGTTTTAAATAGCTCCAAATTGATTTATTTCTAGGATAAGGCGGGGATGGGTTGAAATCCTCTCATACAATATAATTTAGACAAGTTTAGGTTTCTATTTTAACCGTATCATATAGATTTTACATTAAGTTAAATAATTTTACTTTTACCGTGTCTTCTTGTGTTCTTATAGTATATGGTTAGTAAACTTACTATAAGCAAACAAACGAACCCCAAGATGTTTATTATTAATATATATATCCTTATCTAAGTCATTTGGCCGAACCTTATATTTTTAGGAATAAAATAACAATTACTAATATAATATTTGTTTTAAAAACTATTTTATGTCAATTTTGACAATATTTAGTAATTATTTTTTGTGAAAATCATAAAAGAATGATTAGTTCGAAAAAAGTTTATTAAATAAATACTAACATGTCATATTAATCTACAAAATTAGTGGAATTCATAAAAAGTGTAAAATTACATTTACTTTGGTGTTTATAACATCAATTATGTCAATATTTCATTAATAAGATAATTACTGCATCATCTTTGTGTCATAAATAAATTAAATTATTTAATGTCTAATAATTAAAAATAAACTACCATTATGTAGGAAATCTTTTTATCTTTCTAATGAATATTTATAGTCGAATTTATCTTATGTATAACCCCATATTAAAAATGATTTACTTATTAAACTTTGATTTTAACTATTTTAACCCTTCTTTAAATAAATTAATAATAAATGTCCTAATCTAATCCAAGTGGGCCTAAATTGTCATATTTTACTCCTAAGGTTGTTTTTGGTCGAATTAGAGTTGTCAAATAAAATTATGACATGTTTTAGGTTAATAATAATATCATTTGTACCCTTAATTACCCTATTTACTTTTAACCGTGGTAAAAAAAAGTAAAAAGATACTATTCACCAAAAAATTATTTTCATCTCATTGAACCACATTTTACTTACTGAAATCAACCGTGTCTCTCAGATTTTCGAAATTCCACTCACAGAATCGGAAAAATTAAGTTTTATGAAAAATTCAGTTATTTTTAACTACCACTAAGTGGTTTCACTATTCATCAAAAATTTAATGTTTTCAGAAAAATACCAAAATTTCACCCTAGGCTAATTTCGATATTACTAATCCAAAAATGAAGTCCATTTTGAAAAATAGAATTTAAAAAATTTCAAAAAGTGGTTATTACTATTCATAACGGCTAGTTTCAATAATATTTTAATAGTATATCGTTGTTTAGTGAAACTCAGAATTGCGTACGACGCAAGCTATCAAGGAAGCTCGCGATTTCGTGTAAAGCAAGACAAGAAAGTGTTGTGTGTAGACAAAGATTCCGTTGATGATTTATATAACATAAAAGTCTCGGGTGTTACATAAAAAGCTTTATATGGAGCCATATTAATACTCATGTGGAATATATTGTTGAATGAGAACTCAGATAATGGGAGATGTGGATCCCATCCCCCGTTGAATTATAGAGAGTATGATTTATCATATTTTCATGTGTTTGAATAGTATTTTTGGATAGGTCATCAAATTGTTGGTGAGATGATGTGCTGAATTTTAATTCAGTAGTGAATGTATATTGAACACTCCTCTAGAATATAGATATTAACCTTGGAAATTTGATAGATACAATCCATATTGGAACACTATGAATTCTGAAAAATTCCTTAACATATATCTATGAAAGTTTTTCAAGTGAGAGATCCTCTAAAATAGTGATAAAATGGTCATTCTTTGTGAGTTGGTCATCTACAATCCATATCACAATATTTACCTTTGATGTCTTCAAGAGACCTATGTAAATTTACATAGTGACATTATCTGACTTCCACATTGTTATATGCAATGGTTTCAACATCCCTTTGGGATTTTGTCACTATGCTTTAACTTTCTTACATACCACGCACCAGGAGATATATTCCATATTATCTTTCCTCATGTTATTCTACGAGAGATTTTATCGAAGATCTCGGAAGATCCCAGTCGTACCATGATAGGTAGAGAATGTTGTGGTATATAAATTTCCCAATATCTTCTTTTTTGTCCTCGGTGATGATTTTAACACCGAAATTTTCCATGGTACGCTTCTTATTAATAATTTCAACACTGTGCGATTTATGAAACACCGAGTTCAAGCGCATCACAACCTACCAAACTAGCCATTTAAAAAGTGGAAATAATTAGTACATACCACATTTTTAGGTATATATATATCACATACAAATTTGAAATTCAGATTTTGTTATTATGAGACATAATATAAGGACATATTCAATTTTTCAGATTAACGATGTATTTTAAAAAAAATGATATTTTCTTTCATTAAATAGAGAACCCTATTCAAATACAATATTTGAAAATTTTAGATATTCAATTTTATGAAATTAAATTCTTCTTTATAATAGGGAGATAAAAAAGTAGTTTGTATAAATTTTTGGTACTTTTTTGATAACATTCATATTTTGATGAATAGTGAAAAATAATAAATTATAATTAAAAACAACTTTTAAAAAAATTAATTTATAGTGTTAACATATAAATCTAAGTGGTTTTAACGTATAATTAGATTATATTTTTATAATTTAATATAATTTAATTAATTAGATGTATTTTAACATTTATATTGGAAATAAACACATATCAATATTTTGAATGTTTTTACTTCTTAAAAACCTATTTTTGGGTTTTGACAATGAGAATTAACATTAAATTAATTTCTTCCAAATCTATGTTTTGAATTTGGAAAAATGGATTCCATATTTGGAATCATAATTCTAAAATTGTTTAAAGAATAAATTTTTTTGATGGTAAGAATAGTAATTTCAATAATCATTTTATTTACCATGGATAAAAGGTAAATATGGTAAATAAGGGTTCAAAAATAATATAATAATAATATAAAAATTTCCTAACACATGTCCTAATCCTATTGGATGAGATATGTTTTGACCTGGCCTACCTTGGGTCGATTTGGAAACCCCATGTAGCCACTTGGGTGTGAAAATGATATTTTTTATGAATAAATTTTATGTATAGAAAAATATAACATGAACATGTATCTTTTACTGAAACAAATTTTATATGAAATTACAGAATTTATCCCTTAGAAAATAAATAGTAAGTAGATGTCTCAAAATACTTCCTACATCATTATATATTATTTATAATTTTTTGAAATAAAATAAATAAATTTATTTATTACACAATTATGATGGAGTGATTACCTCATTAATGAAACACTCAAATAAATGAATTTATAAAAATTAAATAAATGTAATCTAACCTTTTGTATGCCTTCAAAGAATTTTCTGGATAACCTTAACATATTATGGGTGGTTAATGTCATTTTTTAGATGGAATAAATTTTTTATGACTTTAACAAAAATCATTTACTAAATAGTGTGATAATTGATAAAATATGAGTTTTTAAAAAAAATACTATTTTATTAATGGTATAAAAATCAAAAAAAAAATGTTTGGAAAACAACCTGGTTTGTGATAAAATTTTGTAAATGATCCACTTTATGTTCTCTTTTAATTTTATTGTAATGATATTAACCATGTAGTATAAAAATAGAAGAGGACATGGTAAGAGTTAACTTATTTTACAAAGGGTTAAATCTAAAAGATAAGGTTAATTTTAGGGAAAAAAATATCTAAAAACTATTTGATGAAATGATTTAAAAAAATAATCATATTATCCTCTAAATAAATCAATATGGAGTAATTTTAATCAGATAAAAATTTATATTAAATTAATATTTCAAGCTTTTCATAATGGACCCATCACCTCTCTTATAAAAGAGATCCTCCCTTTCTCTTTAATTCATGCTTGCAAATCCATTTGGCTCGGCCAAAACCTTCTCAAATATACTACCAAATTCCCTTTATTCATCTTAGAGGCAAAAAATTGGGCATAAAGAAATCATATGAAGTCATTTTGTGCAAATGAAAAGGTGACACCCAAAGAAGAGGTAAGCGATTTATCCCTTCTTTCAATCTTCATTTCTTCTTCTACATCTTGTTACATTGTTATTACCATACTAAAATAATAACTCTAGAATATAATATATATTTTTTATTTTTTTATGATTATTTTACAAACATATTCCACGTTTTACCTATCCTATGAAAAACAATACCACCATGCATCTTTTCGTACGACATACCGTCTACACACCGTGGTGTAAATTGATGCTCATGTGCACTATATTTATATGTGTATAATGTTGAATATTATTAATGTAAATAATAAATATAACATGGTATTGCATCTGTAAAATTTATATTCCACCCAATTACATACCATTTAATCATTAATGGAATGATATTTTAACTTGTGAGTACGCACGACCTACAGTTTCTAGGACACGATGAAATTCATTCTCCTATTTAACAATCCAAGAATGATTATAAAAAATATATTATTCATACTTATGATATAAAAGAAAAAATAAGTCCACTTTATATATATATATATATATATTTGTGTGTGTGTGTGTACATATATTTCATTCATTTAGTTCCAATCAATAAGATAAGAAAACAGAAACATCGTTCAAGTGTACATACGACCCACCATCTCCATGAACTGTGTATTCAATTTTATATATCTATCTATTAAATATATTTATATTTTTAATATATATAATATATAGATATTATTATACATTTTGGATGTAAGTAAATCATGTTCTAATTAATATGATCCAGAATAAAAAGTCAAAACATATATGATAAACAAAGCGATATTACATGAAATTGTATATTAACATGGGATTCTTAATTAATGGGTAATATAAAGTCATAAATGATGCATATATGTTATCATAAATATTATTATGACTATTATATATGTTCATAATATGTTTAAAAACATTATACAATGGTTTTGGAGTCGTACAAATATTATAAGATATAAGATAAGTGTTAATTTTACAATCTTTTTCTTATCCGTGGTTTTTGATACGTAAGTATCTACTAAGAATTATTTATCATCCAAATATGTGTTTCATAAAAATATTTTCCAATTTTTTTTTAATATTTGTTAGACTATGATTTAATATCATTTATACCATTTTTTACTTGTTTTATGTTTGTTTAAAGAACCATTTCTGTTATTTTCCAAAAAAGTTACTTTATGATATTTTCAAAAAATTAAAGAAATAATGTATTTTTCAACATATACAGAGGGTGCATCTATTTTCCACTATTATAACACCTTTGAAGCTTAACTTATATTATTATATATATATTTTCAAAATAAATGTTTTCTTTTATAATTATGTGGCTTTTAAATGATTTCAACGTAGAAATAGATATTTCTATCAAATAGTTTTTTATGGATTTCATCTATGTCAACATATAATGTTGGATTTTATGTTTAATTTACATTTATTTATTATGATACAGTATTAAATATTGTATAAATAGTTTAATGATATGTTTTATTGTGGATTTCCTATTTTTATATCATTCCTGGATTATGGTTAAAGTATTAAAATTTCGTATGTTAGTTTAATACGGATGTTTATGTTATGTTTCAACCTATTCATAAGTGGAATGCTATGGACATAGTAAGTGATGGGTGGGGCCTGGTAGGGCCCCTCGATTCATCGGTAGGTCTCATTAGACAAACTACTGTCTTGGGAAAATTACATGATAGAATATTTGTGAATGGGCTTGGCACAAGTCCTTGTCGTAGTAGTTATTATGTCTGATATTATGCATTCCCTCATTATGAAATTAGTATTGAAAGTGGATTTTTCAACTAGTGAAATGTTCATGTTCATGAATATATAGTATTGTTTGTTTTATTTTTTCCTTATTATATAAATGTTTATTATTTAAAAGGATGATGATTTTATTATACATCTTTCATTAAATTTTTATAACATCCACTGAATTATTTACCCTTACTGAGAATCTAATATCACCCCTTTATTATTTATTTATTTTCTCAAGATTGTAAGAAGTGTATTATGATTGATATGCTGGGTTAATCTAGGGGAATAATGTAATTATCAAAAGATTATGTATGTTGTGTTTTTTGATAGAAGGTGTAATGTGATGTTCTTGTATGTAATATATTTTCTAGGAAAACTAATCTAGATGGTCCTTTAGGACATGATTCCTTCTAATAATGCCTATGTATTACAATAATTCACCGACTCTGGCCTTCTGGGGTGAGACCATTACAATTGTAATCAGATGAAGTTTAGCAACAACCATAGAAATATATTTAGAAAACAAATATTATGGATCATAACCGTATGATATAATTTTAGGATAAGTATTGAAAATAATACTATAAATTTAAAATAGATATTGTGTGGGCATTCCTATAAAATACATCGCTTCGTATATAATACAAGTGGATGTAGTAATTATATAGATGTACCTAGGGGTGAAAACTCTGAAAAGGTGTTTGGATTTTGACTCGAGGTAACCTGGTACACGACAATGGGCCTCACTGCACAACTGGTTAGACACTCTCAAGGAGTATAATTAGGATAATTCGTATTTTAATTAAAAACCATTATGAATGATTTTTGATAAAATATGACCTTAAAAAATCACAATTATTATTATGGATTAGATATTCATAAATTGTTCTATTTATGATAAGTATTTGACTAGTTTGGAATTATACATTATGATTCATAACTTGATCTTCTGTATGCCATTGTTTTGAAATGATTAATTGTAGAAGAAATGGAAACTGAAACAACTAACATAATCCATGTAGGGATTTAAATTTTATGAAAGATAATGACGGTGGAGTTGGAGACACAACTGCCACAGAAAAAATTATAATTGTACTAAGACAACTGACTCAGGTTATTAATAACAACCTTACTCATAAGGAGCTTCCTGATCTATAACATAGAGGATAAATGTTAGACCATTTCATGAGACAACATCCTCCAACATTCAATGGTATTACAACTAATTTTATAGCTAAGCAGTGGAGAAGTTCCTTAGAAAAAACATTTATTACTTTAGGAAGTAATGAAAGGGAAAAGGTTGTCATGCTAGTTTATCAACTCTCAAGAGATACAGATAAACAGTGGTCAATAATTCATAACAAAAAATACCAAGACAAATTGGGAAATACATAATTAATTGAGTTTAAAAAACATTTTCAAGATAAATAATTTCCTCGTGAATAATGAGATGACATGGGAAGACATTTTCTGAGTCTAAGGCCAAAGGAAGATAAGAATATTGAAAATTAAGAGGTTAACATCAAAAGGATAAAAAGTCATGATTCCGACTACTTACGTAGCCCAAGAAATATGATTGATCGATTATTTTATGGGTTAAAACCATTCCTCTGATGGGAATTTGTATCACAAACTTTTTCCTCATTTGATGATATTGTCTTGTCTGCTATCAAGACAGAAAAAGAAGTCTCTATGATATATGACATTAAATTAAATAAAGATAAGAAAAAATTATGTAGAATGATATAGATAAATAGAAAAATGGAATGAAGGAATTTCCCTTATATGATAGGGAAGATACACTCTTTTACTTTCCTAAAAGCAATGGGAGTTTGTTACAAATGTGGAGAAAAATGTCACCTTGATCTTTATTTTAAGGGAAAGAATGATGTCATGAAATGTCATAATTGTAATGATATGGGACATTATTCAAATTTTTGTCCAAAGTTTCAAGGAAATATAGAATATAAAATGAAAATGGAACAAGGTCAAGCATATAAAGTAACTATAATGGAAGTTTAATTATTAATATATTTGTGTTTTTTGATTCAAGAATTTTATTTTGGTTATGAGAAGAATGTGATATATATATATATATATGGAATTTAATACATTTCTTTTTGTTATAATTAGGGTTTTAATATGAGGAAGGTAATCATATATTCGTTATGTGATAATAAAAGAGGCATTATGTTGTTAGGGGATTCTAATGTTATAAATGATTTTGGAAATTTAGAGACCATTTAGACCGAGATTGGATAGATGTATTTTCGAGAAATCTAAAGGATGGGATACATTATGTTGAAAATTTTATAGTATTGTTTAAGATTATTTTTAGAATGTTATGATACTAAAATTTAAGAAAAAGGAAACCCTACTGGCTGGGTGATAACCTGTCGCATTGGACAAAGATTTGGGAATCGAACCCACCACCAAAGTGCGACAAGGCTTTATCGCCTATAACTAACCTACACGATGTCCTGGGTTATTATAAAATATTTTTCTTTATTTTAATGGTATGTTTTTATATTTGGAGCCTTATACATTTGAGATGAATAAATTATTTTTTGAGTTTTATCTTTTGAAGAGAAAGATGAGTTGGTGGTAGGAATTAGTTAGTGGGTGAAACTATAAATGTAAATTAAGTATGCTTCCTTGTGTTCATAGTATATCAATTAAATTAATTCTATAAAACTATGTAAAGGATTATAAAACCCAAAATGTTTTCCTAGTTATTTATTTTGCGATGAATCAAATGGCCCTTAAGATCATCCAAGATTTATAGTTTTCTTTGTTGTTAACGTTTTCTTAATAATATTCACTATCACTCTCCATTAGAACATTCTGGTTATTTTCCTCTTCCATATCGATGTTTTCTTACATGGAACCCTAGTATGTGTTATTTATGATATCCTTCATAAGTACCTTTATTTAGTTAAAATAGAGGTCTCGTGGATCCATTTTACATTGTGGGATTTAAACTAAGATATTTTAAAATGTAAAACCCCTAGTTTTCAATATCATGTTTAGATTGAGAGGATGCAATTTTTTGGAGGAGGGGATAATGTAACACCCCATTCTTCCATGGTATGCTACTTTTTAATAATTCAATAGCATGTGTTGTACGCAATACCGAGTTCAAGATCATCACGACCTATCAAACTAGAAATTTAAAAAGAGGTTATGAATAGTATTAACCACATTATTTATTATATATATTCCATATAATTTTAAAATTAATATTTTTTTATTAGACAGAATATAAGGACAATGTAAATTTTTTAGATAAAAGAAGTAATTTAAAACAATGCAGTTCCTCCTCTTCATTGAGACCCCTTTCAAAATCCAATATTTGTCACATTAATATAATCAATTTGATGAAATTAAATCTTTCTTAATATGCGGTACATAATAATTTAGTTTGGATAAAGGTTTGGTACTTTTCTGATAACATTCTTATTTTAATGAATAGTGAAAAATAATAAATTTTAATTGATAAGAACATTTTTAATCGAAATAAATTATAGTGTTACATTATAAATATGATTAGTTTAAAATTATAATTAGATTATATTTTTATTAGTTTATATAATATATGTCATTATATGTATTTTTACATTTAAATTGGACATAAACACATCAATTTTTTGAATATGTTTCTTCTAAAAAACCCACATTTGGGTTTTGAAAATCGGTATTAACATCAATATAATTTCTTTCCAAATCTGTTTTTTTCAATTTGGGAAAATGGATTCTATATTTAGAATCAGATGGTCCAAATTTTTTAAATTGGTAGCTTTTATTTTTTGACATTATGAATAGTAACCTCGGTAATTATTTTATTTACCATGAATAAAGGGTAAACCTTGTAAATAAGTGTAAAAAATTAATATTGTAATATTATTAAACTACCCTAAAACATTTCTTAATACAATTGGATGAGATATTTTCGACCATGGTCTTATATTAGATAATTGTTAGACCCCATTGAGCCACTTGAGTGTGAAAATTGAATATTATAATAATTAATTTAATGTATAGAAAAATATATCATAAACATGTATATTTCACTAAATTTTTTATAGGGTTATATAATTAATATCATCAAACATAAATATAAATGAAAATGAAAATAATATTTAGTATATCATGATATTTTATTTATAAATTATAAACATAAAATAAATATGTTTATTTATGACACAATTACGATGCAACGATTAACTCATTAATGAATGATTCAAATAAATGAATTTATAAATTTTAAAATAACTGTAATTCAAACATTTTTATTCCATAAACTAATTTTATGTATGAAATTGACATATTATGGATTGTATAATTTTTTGTTTCGAAGGAATCAATTATTTATGACATTAATAAAAATCAATTACTAAATAGTGAAAAAATTAAAATAAATGAGTTTTTAAAACAAATACTATTTTATTAAATGTTTTGAAAATCCTAAAAAACAAAATATCATCTAAAATACTAGGATAGTGTTAAAAATATCATAAATGGTTCACTTTAGGTTCTCTTGTCATTTTATATTAATGCTATTAACCATGTTGTATGAAATTACCACATGACAAGGTAAGAGTTAACTTATCTTACAAAGGGTTAAATCAAAAAGATAAGGTTACTTTTGTGACATAAACATGTCTAAAACCTACTCATTGAGAGGATTTCGACGCATCATAATTCCTTTTATGAATGAATACTATTTTTAGAATTTATAATCCTAAAATAATTTAATATTTTGTTATTGTTTCAAGATTTTCCTAAAGTGTCCCTCACCTCTATAATTAAATGGCACCTCCCTTTCTATTCAATTCACACCTCCAAAGGCCTTTGGATAGGACAACCACTAACACAATATCCTACCAACATCCCTCCATTAATCACAGAGGATGGAAATTGAGCCTAAATCAATCTTACGTTGGTTGTTTGTTCAAATCAAAATGATACACACGAAGAAGAAGTAATCAACTTATCCCTTCTTTCAAAGTTCATTTTTTCTTCTACTTACTAATACTAAGTGGTTAACACAATAAAATTATAACTCCAAGAATATAATATATTCTCTAATTACTTTTGGATTATGTTACAATAATATTCCACTTTTTAACCAACCTATGAAAAACAATACCACCATATGTGGGTACATACGGCTTACCGTCTCCACGCTGTGGTGTAAACTGTTTTTCATGTGCACATTATTTCTATGATTATAAATATCAATATAATGGATGTAGATAATAAATATGACATGATATTTCTTCTGTAAAATATATATTCCATCCAATTACAAACCACATAATCATTAATGGAATGATATTGTCACTTGTGTGTAGGTACGGCCTATTTCGTCCATGACGTGATCATGTCTCTTCTATACTTTAACCATCCAAGAATGATTATAAAATATATATTATTCATAATTATGATATAAATAAAATAATAATTACACTATAATTATATATATATACATATATTTTTACATATATTTCATTCACTTACGTCCATTCAATACGATTAGAAATTGAAAGCATCGTTCATGCATATGTACGACTTATCATCTCCAAAAAAGGTGTATTTAATTATATATATATATCTATTAAATTTATTTATATTATGAATATATATGATATATGAATAATATTATATAGTCTGGAATTAAATAAATCATGATCTATGTAATATTATCTTGAATAACTAGTCAAAACATGTACGATAAACAAAGCGATATTTCTCAAAGTGTTGCATTAACATGGAATTGTTAATAAAAGGGTAATATAAATACATAAAAGAATCATATATGATATCATAAATATTATTAGTAATATTAACTAAGTTAATAATATTTTTAAAAACATTATACAAGATTTTTTGAGTCATACAGAGAGTATCATACTGAAGGTAAGGGTTTATTTAATAGTCTTTTTATTATCTAATGCTGTTTATCAGTAAGTATCTATGTGAATTCATTTACATCCACATACATTTATCTTAAATATGCATTTCAAAACATTTTTACTATTTAATGGACTATGCGTTAATTTCATTTATACCCTTGTTTTAATTTTTTTAAATTTTTCAAAAATTCATTCCTTCAATTTCAAAACAAGTTACATTATGACCATTAAAGAAAAATTAATGAAAAAATATTTTTAAACATATATAAAGGGTGTATATATTTTCCACAATTATAAGACCTTAATATCTTCCCTTACAAGCTTGTATAAATATTTTCAACATAAATGCTTTCTTTTATAATTTTGTGACTTTTTATGATTTCAAACTAGGAAAAGATATTTCTCTCAAATTTTTTTTTATTGATTTCATCTATGCCAACATCCATTATTGGAAATTATTTTTATTTGAATTTTATTTATTATGATACAATATTCCATATTATGTTAATATTTTTATGATATGCATGATTGTGGATGTGATTTTTTTATGCCATTCATGGTTTATGGTTAATATATTAATATTTTATATGTTAGTTTAATATGAATGTTTATGTTTTGTTTCACCCTTTTAATATGATAAATGCACTGGACGTAGTAAATGAATGGCGGTGAGCACAATAGGCCCTAGATGCATCAGTAGTTCTAATGAGAAACACTAGTTTCACGGCACAAGGAATTGATAGAATATTTGTTAATGGTCTTGGACCAAGGCCTTCACATAGCAATTACTATGTGCATAATTTTTCCATTCATTTATGAAATTAGTTTTTACATTTGTTTATTCGACAATAGAATGTCCATGTGAACTTTTTATTGTAATGTTTGATTTTTTTCATATTATGTTCATGTTTATTGTTTAAAAGGATGAGGATTTTATTATATATCTTTCCTTAAATGTTTATATATTCTACTGAATTATTTATCCTTACTAAGAAATTTATATCACCCCTTTCTTATGTTTTTTTCATAGGATTCCATGATGTTTATTCTGATTTATATGATGTTTTAAGAGATGGGAATAATTCCATTCTCAAAAGATTATTTATTATATGTCCTATTATAGAAAGTGTAATGTAAAGTTCATGTATATAATCTATTTAATAAGAATTATAAACATATCAATCCTTTAGGACAAGATTACTTCTAACGATGCCACTTTATTAGAACAATGCATACGCTCTGGGATTTTGGGGTTAGGGTGTTACAATGAATTCACAGAAATTTTTGTTTCAAAATGAATCACACAATCATCATTGATATGGAACTATTGAAGCTTCCCATCATTAAAAACATTCATCTTCTTTTGTAACTCCAAATGACCCCTTTGTTCCACCTTAATATTCTCTTAGATAGATGGATACAAAATCATTTGGGAAAGGTTGGATGAATCTCTTTCTATTATGATTTCAAAATCCATCCTTTGAATATCCGTGAAGATAAGGTCTTTCTCAATCTGTAACATGGATAGTGTAGCAGGTAATTTCCTTCTTAGAGCTTCATATAATTTGTTCGCCTATTTATGATGGTAATAAATAAAGCAATAATTTTTTTTGATTTCCTCTAACCATATCCTTTGATGCATGTTGACCTCCTTTTGTTTTAATACATACATTAGTGTCTTATGGTCTGTGTATATGTCACACTTCATGACAAAAAGTTAGTGCCTCCATATTTTCATGGAAGACAATCATGGTTGCAAGCTCTAGATCATGTGTTGGGTAGTTCTTCTCATGGATCATTAACTACCATGAGGCATAGGCTGTCAAATTTTTATTTTTCATGAGTATTAAACCCAAGAATTTCTTTTAAGAATCATTGTTTATCAAAAAACTATGTCCACTTTTCAGTATTGTTATTACAGGTGTTGTGATCAGCCTTCTCTTTAGCTCCATGAAGATTCCCTCACTATAGTTTCGTTCAGACATACTTTACCCCATTCCTTGTTAACATAGTTAGTGGTCTTGAAAATCATGAGAAATTTATCACAAAACATCAATAGTACCAAGCTAATCTAAGGAAACAATGGATATTTGTGACATTACAGGGCCTACGACATTACTCAATTTCTATTGTTTTTGAAGTGTCCACAAAAATTCCTTTAATTGTGATCACATGTCCCAAGAACATGACATGCTTCATCCAAAATTCACTCGTGCTGAACATGGTATACTACTTATCCATTCTCAATGTCCCCAAAACAAGTCTTAGATATCCTTTATGTTCCTCCTTGTTCAAGGAGTAGATGATAATATCATCATTGAACACCACCACAAATTTATCAATGTAATGTCTAAAGACTGTATTCATCAAATCCATGAAGATTGTAGCAAAATTAGTATGTCTGAAGGACATCAATAGAAACATAAAGTGCCCATACCTCTTACAGAAGGCAGTCTTCTGAACATCTTCCTTATTCCCCTTTAGCTGACGATATCCAATATGAAGTTCCACCATTGAGAAGTATTGAACTCTTGTTAACTGATTGAAAAAGTCATCAATAATTTTAATAGGATACATGATCATTAGAGTGATCTTGCTGAGTTCTAGAAAATTGATACAAATCCAAATTAATCTATCATTCTTCATCACAATGAGCACTGGCACACCCCAAGGTGATTCACTAGGGCTTATATTCCCTTTCTCCAAATTCCCTTGCAGCTACTTCTTTAAATTCTCAAGTTTTATAAGATCTATCTTATATGGATACTTTAAGATAGGTGTAGCTCCATTTATGAGTTCTATTGAGAACTCTACCTCATGGTCTAGGGGATGTATGGGTAACTCTTGAATAAATACAATACTATATTCCCACAAGATGGTCATTTCCACAAGATTGGCGAATTCCTCTAACTCAACCATTTGGACGAGGTATGATTCTTTATAGGGTATCTAGACCCACACCGTTGAAGGATTTTTCAAGGGAGATTCACGATCTATTTTTCATATGTAAGGGATCATGGGATGGACCATAATATGAAAAGAGATTATCTTTTCTTGATAGTTGATATGGGTCTTATATTATTAGATCCAATCTATTTCCATTATAGAGTCAAATTCCACAAAGGAATGTATTACAAGATTCTTAGAATAATCTTCCCACATAAACCAACATGATACGAGTCAAACACATGGTATGAAATTGTTTCACCACATTGTGTTTTATAGATATCACTACATCAAGATTTTGTATCATAGATTCTAATGTTCTTGAAAACATACAAGATATAAAGAAATTCATATAACCAAAATCAAATAAGACTTTTTCCTTTATTGAGGGAATATGAAGAGTACCTTATATGACTTTGTTATCTTTCTCCACTTCTGCATTAGTGATGGAATAAGACTTCACTTATTCATTTGTATTTGGTGGCTATTGACACTGATTAAACTAGAGGACTCCCGGATTAGTTCATTGGCTTGCATAGTGCCCTTTCTCCCTACAGTTGTATCATTGTATCATGGATGGGGATCCCTATTCTTCCACTATATTATCTTTACCTATCTTTTCTTTTCAACACTAATGAGATTTGTGGCCTTCTTTCCCACACATTAATCAATTCTCCATCACGTTTGGGCAGTTCCTAGGATACAATGTCACACATTTTTGGCATGTGGGCCATTGAGTTTTCATCCCATCCATATGATTAGATCCTCTGGCATGAAACTCCATCATTCATTTCGTATCATAATAGAAAAGGAAAAATTCTCTAAAATACATTTCCACTTTAAGATAACATGGATCAACTTCTTCATAACAACCAATGTCAGGAATTGCAAGATCCTTTTGAAGTTGTGGTTCTAATCCACTAAAGAATCTATCAATATTCTTAAAATGGTTGATAAAAATCCCAAAAGTGTACCTTGAATTCCTTGTGAAACTCATTTAGTAAATTTTGGTAGATTATCCTTCATTTTTACATAAGCTATATGAATTCCCTCTCCATCTTCGTATGAAGATATTGTGGGAAATACTTTTTATGAAACATGATCGTAAATTCTTCTCATTCCATGTCGTCGATTTAATCTCTTGGTTTTGTGTTCTTAATCAATTCCCACCATTGGTCGTAATATACATCTAGATGATAAACAGACTGTGTCACCTTCTCAGTATCTGAATAGTGAAGAAAATATTATCTTCTCCATGGATTTGACCCACTGTTCTTCAACTAGTGGATCAGAAGATCCACTACACATCAGTGGTCATTACCGCATAAAACAATTGAAAGATAGATGCTCCATATTTGGTGAAGGAGGATGTTTCTAATTAGTAAGGTTATTATTCTTAACCAGAGATATTTGAGTAATCTCCATCATGATTTTTTGAACTCCTCCTGTTAAAGAATTGATGATGTTTATCAGGGAAATCATTGCATTAGCCCGGACATGGGTTGTTTTCCTAGTTTTTCATGGTTCCCACCATTTTCTAAAATATAAAATGTTTGAACATATCATAAGTCAACTAGTCATGAAAAAATAACTTATTCATCTGTAAATTTTTCACTAAAATCCTAACTTATGGGATACCTATGTAAAGCTTCTTGTAGGTATATTTGTACTTAGTCTCATACTAGGGGTTTTCTCCAGGGTTCACTAATCCTAATTTCAAAATTAACTAAACCTTTCATTGGATACCAACTATGGCTACACAACCTTTACATACACTACAATTAAATCATTTGGAAGATAAACAACATAATATTATTACACAACAAGAATCCAATGGTTTAGTGTATTTGAAAATCATGGACCTTACATATCATTTAGAACATAAAATTTAAACATTTATTTAATCCATTCTTCTAAAGCTGCTTATTATCCCTTGAAATATCCTTAGTACACATAATCACCTATGGATATACATCAAAAAAGAAGTGAGATAAAAGCATAGTAAGATGAGAGATACAGATTATATGTCAGGGGGTGAGTATAATCATACCATCATCATCAAAATCTTGAGAGGAATCATTAGATAAATGCATGAAATGTGGAAATGCATAAAATATTAAAAAGATCATGTCATAGTGAGTAACTGCCGAAAAAAGTTTTGAAAATAGAAAGAATCATACTCAAACCTCATTTAAGATTTTCTCATGAGATTAACCACTTTACCCAATGCATTGGAGCACTGTATAATTCCAGGTGCACCCATCACATTCATTCATTCGTATTGAACTATATTATTCTGAGTGTACCCATCACCTCATAACATTTATATTATCATTCTTGCCTGATTGAAAATTTTTCAAATGTTATCACAAAATAACACATTGAAATAAATCGGTTCACATCATACATTCAAAAAAAATTCCCAAAAAATGTAATATCATTCCTCACATAGAACCACTAACCTTGAGTTAATATTGAAACAATCTTCAGGAATTACAAAAGAGTGTGTTTATTTGAATGAAGTGTTCATTTTGAAAACATTGGGGTTTTAATAAAATAATGTTGAGAAAATTTATATCCGATATATGTTAACATAATTATGATTAAATTATTTTAAGGCTTATCTATATTGAAATTGGGTTGAAGAGGGAAAAGCAAAAAAAGGTAGTTCAGTTTGAGAGTTTCCCCTTACCTTGTATTTTAACGCTTTCTTCATTTCAGTTTCCTTTATAATGAAATTAAATTAATTAATAAAAAAATAAATAACATTTTATACATATATATTATTCATTATAGGTTCATTGTGTACTTTAAGGGGCATTTGGATGAGTTATAGTGTTCAAATTTTTTGTTGGGAGAGTTAATTTTTATAGCTTTTATGAACGTTTCAAATGAATTCACGAAAGGATGTTCATTTGAAATGTGATAGAACATCCATATTTTTTAATATATAATTATAGCAACATTAACTAGATATAAGTGATCTTATAATGAAATTGTTTATGTACCATGAGGATGAATCATTAGATAAAATTTAATGTTTCTTATTTTTGGTTTATTTGGGTGGTTTTTGGATCCCAATGAACATGTTTCCTTTTATCAAATTGTGTCATGTAAATTAGTTAGTTACAGAACATAAAAGGGGATAAAACATAAATATTAAAAAAAATTCATCCATTTTATGGTTTTATTTACATCCTTGAATGTGTTTAATGAAAATGGAAGTGAATTGCCCATGAGGTAATTAAATTAACACATCACAGATAACGAATACATTTTTATTAATAGAGAGAGGGAGGGAGGATTATAATGAATTAACTTTCATTAACATGATATCATAACATTATATCAATCATATGGCATTATTCAAGAAATTTGGATTAGATAATTTGAGGATAATAGAATAAAAGAAATGAAATTTGAAAGGGAATTGAATGAAAAGATTGGGAGAGAATATTTACCTCTCAAATCCTCCTCTTGAGATCCTACTTAAGAAATCTAGGCTTGGTATTTTTACTAGACAAAAATATCTTTTACATGGTGGAGGGGCTTGGAACGATGTTTGGGTATATATTAGAAAGGATTGAAGTTTGAGAGGATTGATCTAATGAGGGTGTGATGCCTGGTATTTATATTGGAGGGGAGATGGGTTTTTCCAAATATTTTAATCATTATATTACTAATTTCCACCAAGATAAGAAATAGTTATGATTCCATTACCAAAAATAGTAATGAAAGAATTTGAGTTCCAGATTTAGGTGCTTACGTCACTAATGATGATATGAATTGTGAATTTAAATTATAATGTAATTATTCTGTAAATTAATGTAATTTTCTATTCACCAATAATTCATGTATTTCAAAAACATCCAAAAAAATCACCCTAAACATTTTTCAACATGTATAATAAAAAAATAAACATCCTTTTTCAAGAATAACTTTCTAAATATGATGAATTTAATTATTAATTAAAACCATAATTTTCTTGAATAATGTAGATTTTAAAAATAAAACGGTATTTATTATGCTTTAAAAAATTTGATAAGTTCTTATAAAATTCTAATAAAACTAAAAGTCATAGAATTTTTCATTTATGAACACATTATATGGAAAAAAATTATTTTAAATTAAATAATTATTTATAATAATTATTTATGACATATAAAAACACATATACTTTTACAATAGTCATAATATCACTTATAGGCTGCCAAAATTTTATTTAATCATTCCCAAGTGAGGTTGCAGTTATTTTAAATGATTTACTATTCATAAGGGTCAAGTTACTATTCATTATTTTTGGTTACTATTTATAAGGGTAGGTTACTACTCCCCCGAAATTATATCTATTTCATTAGACTCCAAAAATCAAGCTGAACACAATCGTGTATATCAGATTTTCAAAATTCCTAACATATAATTGGAAAATGTATGATTAATGGTCACATAGTATTTAGTATCATGAAATTTAATTGTGTTCCTAATGTGATTATAAGAAGGTAATTCCATTGATAAAACATTGGGGCGTTACAATGAGAATATAAATGGAGAAGTAATTTCTCAAGCTGAAGCAGAATGAGAATGAATATATGGGATCTTATAAGATGAACATCACAAGGATTTCACATTATAACGATATCATTGTCATGAAGAATAATGATATGGTTGATAGATTATTTTGTGGACTAAGACTGTATCTGTGGAATTATCTATCCAACCAAGACTGTGATATCTATGATGAGATCGTGTGGAGTTCTATGAAAGTTGAACTGGTGTTCAATGAGATGCAGTGGTCTCACAAATCCAATGAATGGAAGAGATCAATGAAGCCTATATTTTTGTGAATTTTAGATCATGCAATAAGAGGAATGATAATGAATCTTCCCGTGTGTAATAAATGTGGGCCAAATTATTTTGAGATATACCTTCATGGGAGCGAGATGTTCTACTAGTGTGGAAGAGATGTCCATATCGTGTGGAAATGTCATAGTGAGTTGAATCCTCAACTTACCAACACTAACAAAAAAGGGAAGTTAGGTTAGGCTCTACCATAAGTCCAATTATTCTTGTGTGGATATCTTGGGCACATTACGAATCATTATCCAAATCTTAGGGCCATGGAGGGGAATCATCATCATCCTTAGTAATGTAAAAGAAATAAAGGTCGTTATTTTTCTATCAAGACAACATATGTTAAATCTCCAAATGATATGGTGGAAGGTACTCTTGTTGTTCTCTCAATTCTATAAAGCACATTATTTCATTATAGTTCTACGAATTCCTTTAAATCCTATATGTTTTCATAAAATGTAGAATCAAACTCTATATTTCTAAAGTTAGAGGTGTCAGTCAAGAATCTTGGTGGGATTTTCCAAGCATCATCAGTGTTTAAAAACTCTTTTAATTACTTTAGTGAGTAAAATTTTATCTCTAATATTGATTTCATTCCCATGTTTGAATTCAAAATTATAATAGGGGTGATTTCGATCACAATGTATATTGTTAATATCAAATTAAGAATCAAGGATATCTCAGTAGTCTTGAATAGGTATCATACAGTTATCATCCAATGATTGATTTCTTGACCAGTGTGTATTCTAGAACTACCTCTTCTAGCCTTCTCAATAGAGTTGATCATTGGGGATGAATAAGGGAATGATAGTATAAGGATAGAAAATGTCACCACCATCTGGGAATACATTGACGTATTTCCTAAGGTGTAACCTGGACCTCCCATAGAAAGAGATATAGAGTTATCCATTGGGCTAATACTTGAATCTCATTTGATGTCAAAGACTCTATTTAAATTGTTAAATATGGAGGATATGGAATTAAATGAACAACTCCATGATCTTTTGGAGAAGGGGTTAATCCAACCAATTATTTCTCCTTGGGGAGAACATGTTCTATTTTTATAGATTAAGGATAGATCAATGCGGCTATGAATTAATTATAGTGAACTGAATGAGATCAAAGTGAAGAAAAAAATATCCTCATCTAGTAATTGATGACTTATTTTTCCAGCATTGGGTGGCTCAATTCTTCTCCAAAATTTATCTTTGATATTGTTATCATTAATTGAGGGTGATGAACCATGATATTCTAAAAAATACCTTTCGATCAAGATATGGGAATTATGAAAATTTTTATTCCCTTATACTTGACTAATTCACCTGATTTTTTATGGATTTGATGAATAGAGTCTTGAAACATTACCTTGATATGTTTGTGGTGTATTTTATTGATGATATTATGATATATTCCTAATGTAGTGAGGATCATGAAGATCATCTGAGGGTTATTTTCAAACCATCTTGAAGGAAAATCCTTTTTTTATTGTTTATCAAATTTAAGTATGGTTACAAAAATTTGACTTCGTGTAGCACATTGTAACCAATAAAAAAATCAAAGTTTTCCCTAAAAAGAAAAATGTTTTATAGTGGCATCAATGTACTAAAAAAACCGAGATTCGTAGATTCCTTGGATTAGAAGTATATTATAAGAGGTTTCGATAAAACTTTTCAGGAATTTCTAATTCATTTACTCTGTATACTCAATAACAGGTCATGTTGATCTGTAAAAAGTCATGTGAAGAATGTTTCCATGGGCAAAATAAGTGATTGGATACTACACCTATGCTTACTCTGCACTCAAGTGGATAAGGATTCAATATTTTTAGTGATGAATCTTAGAAAGGGATCTATGTATCCTCATGTGAAATGATAAAGTGATTTATTATTCATATCAAGAGTTGATGACTTGTGAAAAGAGTTATCATACACATGATTTAGAGATTGCTGCATTTGTTTTTTACATAATATAAGTAGGAACAATATTTATGGGGAGAAGTTTGAAATATACATAGACCATCAATGATTTAATTATATTTTCACACAAAAGGTTTTGAACATGAGATAGTGTAGATGATTGTAACTTTTTAAACACTATGATTTTTGAATTCAATATCATCCTAGGGGAGAATACAAATGAGTATATGCATTAAGTAGGAATGATCATGTTAATACGTTTATGATTATAATGACCTAAATCCAGATCCCCTCCACTGGTGCCCCATACTGGGTTCACCACATGACCTCAAATGCATTTCCCCATATGCCAGAGGCTGCCGACTAGTAGCGAGGGCCTTGGTAAGTTATTGGGGAAACTATGCCCTCATTTGGTATGGTATACAGGGTAAGGAAAACAACAGTCAATAGTAGAAGTAATAACAACATACATAACTGTAACCAAATAGAGGAAGAATAAATATATAGCAATGATGATAATGATGCACCAGGTACACATATATAAGGAAGGAAGCAAACACAACAACGTGCCGAAATACAACAGAACACATGGTACTAAATAAAAAATAACTCAAGCAGCATCTCAAGTCATAGCTTGGCACCATGCTCTCCAACTCCATAGCAAGTCAAACACCTGAAGTTTAAGGGAAGTTGCACTTATCTATACCTGCAAAAACATAGTTTTCTTGGGCCCAAAAGCATGGCCCAAATAGGGTGTGAGACAAAGTCCCAATAGGAAACCACCCAAAGATATGTGCCTAACAGTCAATGAATACATTGCAAGTAAAGTACAAGAACCGTAAATAGTAAGCATGAAACAGGATAATACATAGCAGTAAAAATCCACACATTCTAGCATATATTCTACAAACAAGAAAAAACTACTCAAGAAAGTAAACAAAAGGTAACCTATGGGTAGTTATCACAGTCTAACCCCTATGGTTCATCCTATAGGTACTAGCAACCCTCTGGCAGTCACACATAGTCTCACCCCTCTGGTTAAGAGAAAGAATAGACTCTATGGGGATGCACTCACCGTCAATTCCTCCTATAGTCTTATATCGTACTAAAGGCTCTCTGGGGAATCACTAAACGTCAATTCCCCATGTGGCCCGCGTCGAGGACCTACAGACTCTCTGAGGAAGAACTCAATGTCAATTCTCCATGTGGTCTCGAATCGTAATTAAAGACTCTCTGGAGAAGCCCTTTCGTCCATTATCCATATGGTCCACTACACTAGGTTATCAAAGACCTGTGTAACATAAACATGAATAGAATGCATGTATCGCCCAAGAAAACCTCAAGAACTACATGGATATCATTCTAGGGCTCAACAGAAAAACAACACAACAGTTCCACTATCCTACAACTAGGCATGGAAACTTGCATAACGCCTAGCAGGCAATGAAAGTACGGAAAACATCTAGAGTACAGAAAAAACTAATCTATTCACAAAGGTAAACCTATACTATAGTAATCAATAAAGAAGGCAATCAATCAAGGAAAAACAGGAAAACTCACTATTCCAGTTATGAGAATTGGTGAAATTGCACAAAATATTCAAAAACTTTCTGCAGAAAGGCACAAACCACCTATCTCGATCCTAGGAGATCGATATACATGAACAACGACGATAGATTATTCTTAGAATGTTGTCGATCTGAGAAAATGTTCGAAACACCTAAACAGATCCGGCCACTGTGATCGTACATCGGCCTCCCTCTCCCAGGTCTCATCTTGTACTCGCCCGTGCTGCCATAGCACCCATACCAGAGGAAGAGATCGCCCATAGAGAACCTTTTTACTACGATCGAAAATCCAGATAAGATGCTCCTCAAACGATGCATCTGCATCGAGCTCAAACTCCTCGGGCTGAAGGACATGAGACGAGTCTAAAATGTAACGTCGGAGCTGAGAGACATGGAAGATGTCGTGCATGGCCCGGTACATCTGAGGTAACTGCAACTGATAGGCAACCCAACCAACTCTCTCTAAAACATCAAACGACCTGATGTACCACGGTGAAAAATCACCCTGGATTCGAATCCTCTTGTGTCCCAACCTCGTTGCAACATGCAGGAAAACCTGATCCCCATCCTCGAACTCCAGAGGTTGTCTCCACTGATCAGCAAAAGACTTCTACCGAGACGGTGGTTTAGCCATCCTCTTCCGAATTAGATCTATTTGCTTTGAAGTCTCATGAACAAGATGTGGTCCCAGTAAAGCTGCATCTCTTGCCTCCAGCCGGCATAAGGGTTATCAGAATGGATTACCGTACAAAACCTCATATGGAGCCATCTGAATTGTTGCCTGGAAACTGTTGTTGTAAGCGAACTCCACAAGAGGGATATTCTTCTCCCAAGAACCTCCAATTTCTAGGATGCAAGGCTAGAGAATATCCTCAAGCACCTAGATCGTACACTCGGACTAGCCATCAGTATAGGGATGGTATGCTGTACTCAAAAGTACCTGTGTACCCAAGGCCTTCTGAAGTCCCTGCCAGAACTGAGAAGAAAAGCGCACATCCCTGTCTGAAACAATGGAGTGGGGAACTCCATGTATACGAACAATCTCTTTAATATAAAGTCATCCCAGATAATTGGCACTGAAGGTCTCCTTGATTGTCAAGAAGTGAGTGACCTTCGTATGTCTGTCGACATCCACCCAAACAATATTGTTCCCTCAAGGCAACCTCATCAATCCGGTCACGTTGTATATCGCGACATCATTCCACTTCCACTCCAGAATGGGTAACTGGTTTAAAAGGATTGCTGGTCGTTGATGCTCAGTCTTCACCTGCTGACAAGTAGAGCATATCATGAAAAAACCAGCAACACCCCTCTTCATACATGACCACCAGTACTGGCGATGAAGATCCCGATACATCTTGGTGACACCAGGATAAACTACCCAAACTGAGAAATGAAAGCCCCGCATCATCTCCTCGCGTATGTCTGCTGGCACCCATACACGTCCCTAGAAACGCAAGATCTCATCCTTGCCCACTATCCATCCAGGAATAGCGTCCTCTCCTGACACACTCTCCCATAGGACTAAGCCTTCTGAGTCCGATAGCTGCATCATCTGTACCCGATCAAGTAGTGTAGAGGTAATAGCTACAAAATAATGGAAGGATTGTCCCTGCCTATCATGCACCTCCAGATGCATCTCAAAAAATAGATCCATAAGCAGCCACTCACTGCTAGCCTCTTGAACCGCCTGAATCTGAGTTCTCCTGCTCAATGAATCTTCCACTACGTTTCCCTTTCCCTGCGTATAGGCAAGCTCTAAATCAAAAGACTGAAGATACTCGACCCACCTGCACTGCCTCAGATTCAGATCACGCTGAGTGAAGATATACTTGAGACTCTTGTGGTTAGTGAAGACCACAAAGTTCTCTCTCAAAAGATAGTGTCTCCAACAGCGTAAGTCATGAACAATATCTGCCAACTTCAGATCGTGTGTGAGGTAGTTCCTCTCATGTGGCCTCAACTACCGAGACCCGTACGCAACGACTCCATCTAACTTCATAAGAACAGCTCCTAGCCCGATACCTGAAGCATCACAATAGACTGTATAGCACTTTCCTGGCTCTGGAAAGACTAGTATCGGTGTTGACGTCAACCATTGCTTCAACTACTAAAAGGATGACTCACCAGAATATGACCATAAGGACTTCACCCCCTTCTTTTTCAGACCTTTCAAGAGTGCTTCTAGGCGCGAGAATTCCTGAATGAATCATCCGTAGTATCCAGCTAGCCCTATAAAACTCTGTACCTCAAAAATGTTCATCAGATGAACCCAGGAGACTACAGCTCTCACTTTCTATGGGTCAACAGATAATCCTGCCTCTAAGATGACGTGACCCAAGAAGGGAATCTATTCCACCCAAAAGTGGCACTTCGAGAGTTTATCATAAAGTCGACGCTCTCTCAGTTTACTCAGAACGATCTCAAGATGTGTGGCATGGTCGTGTCGAGTGTGAGAGTACACCAAGATATCAACCATGAAGACCATGACAAGGAGTCCAAGTAAGGATGGAACACTCGGTTGATCAGTGCCATGAAAACTGTAGGCATGTTCGTGAGACCGAACATCATGACTGTATACTCGTATAGACCATACCTGCTCCTGAAGGCTGTTAGAGGTATATCTGATGGTCTAATGCGCAAATGATGATAACCGGACTTCAATTCAATCATCGAGAACACCGAGCTCCATGAAGCTGATCAAAGAGGTCATCGATCCTTGGAAAGGGATATTAGTTCTTGACTGTCAACTGGTTCGGATTCCGATAATCCACCCAAAGCCGAAGGGTACCGTCTTCCTTCGTCGCAAATAGGACAGGTGAACCCCAAGGAGAAGTACTGGGTTGGATGAAACCATTTTCCTGCAACTCCTCCAATTTCCTCTTGAGCTCTTGCAACTTAGGTGTAGACATCCTATAAGGAGGAATGGACACTAGTGCTTCTCCTGGCATGAGCTCAATAGAAAAGTCTACCTCACACTTCGGAGGAAAACCCAAAAAGTCCACTTGAAATTCATCCCGGAAATGATCCACCACTGGAGGAAAGTCCAACTGTGAAGTCCGATGATCATCCTGATAATGACTAGAAATATGGGCTGTCACCCTTCCTAGCCCATGATGCTTGAGTCCTTCTTGACACGCCTGAACATCCCATTCGCCTTAGTGAATAAAAGATTCACCCTATGGTGAAACGAGACTCCCTTGGAAGCGATAAAAGTCGACAACTGCCTAGAAGGGAACCAACCAGTCCATCCCGAGGATGACATCATAGCATGTCATCTCTAGGACATAGAGATCCCATAAGAAACGATACCCAGCAACCTCGAGAGGGCACTCTCTACACTGGCGTACACTAGATGACTTTGTCCCCAATGGTGATTCTAGTGTCAATGAGTCGGCAGAAGAAAAGACACAGAGCCCAAGGCTCTACAAAATAGCAACAGAGATAAAGCTATGCGTAGCACCAGTATCGAAAAGAGTTGAAAATAAAATTGAGGCTACTAAAATCGTACCTCAAACTGTAGAAGGTCTGAGATCATGCTCTTGATAAGTCTACTCTACCGCAAAAGTCTGGCCTATCCCACGGCCCTATGACCCTGCGTGACCACTCTGAGATGAACCTCCCTGTTGGAACAGAAGGACTGGTGACTGACTGCCACGACCTCGACCTCCACCTTGGCCCGAACGGCCTGAAGAACTCTAGTTCCCTGACTAGTGTGAAACTGGTATGCTGCTCTTGAACGAGGAGTCATGGAAGAACCCCCGTCACCAGCAACTGGTGAAAAAACCTGACAGAAAAGCTGAAGGTGACCCATCTTGCCGCAGGATCAGAACTCCACTGGGTCCCTTTGGCACTGCGACCACGTATGCCTGGCCCTTCCACATTGGTAGCGTACGACCTGGCTACCTGAAGATGTATGTCGACTCTTAAGATCACCATGCGTAGACTCCCTATGACATTTCCTGTTATAAACTGGAGGAACACTAGCTCTGGAAGCAGAACCGCCCTGGCCCGCAGCTCCAGAGTCTCTCAGATTGCGCTCTGCAATCAGTGCCTAGTTGACGATGGAAGTGATGGTAGTCAACTGGATGATATTCACCTGCGAGTGGATCTCTCACCTGAGTCCATCCTCAAAATTCCTTTCTAAAAACACCCCAATTCCATCCCGGAGAGGTGTGAAACACTACATCTCAGTGAAACGAGAGGAATGCTCCATAACAGATAGAGTAACCTGCTCTAGACTCATGACCTCCTGGGAAAAATCGGCCCTTATGGTCTCTAGTTTGAAGTAGTCGTAGAACACACACTGGAACTCCCTCCAAGCCATGACCTACTGATGACCCGCCTGTGCGACCACATCCCACCACCTCTTGGAGGAGTCTCGGAACATGTAGGTAGCGAGTTTGACCCGCCTCTCTGGAGGTGTTTCCAGATGCTCAAAGATAGTCAGCATTACTTCCATCCATGACTCTGCACCCTATGGTCCTCCTTCCCCTGAGAATGTATGAGGATGCTATTGATGGAAAACCCACGTCAAGTCTTCCATAGTCATGGAAGAAGGCGGTGCTCCCGGATAGGTCTACAGCATCCTCAAAAAAACTTCCCTGAACTATGCATCAATGCCTGTAACTGGTATAAAATCTGGTGCCAAGGATTTCCAAACTAGAGGATCGACAGGAAGTCCCTGATCAGCCATTTATGGCGTCTGATCACTGCCTGACAACTGACGTACAATCGGAGGATGTCTCGGAGGCATGTCTCTAAAAGATCAAAATCACACCTTAGACCAGATTTAACAAAGTCAGAGAAAACAAGAGTACAAAATGGGAATATGGGAAGGAAAACACAAATGTTTACAAAACATGATTACACGACGTGTATAAAAAATACACGGCGTTTCTTATTAAGACACTGACATGGGTGCGTACCCCTACCCTACAGATTGTGTAACACATCAAACTACACAGCGCGTTGACCCCACACACAATGTGTACTCGAAAACAATTCTTCTGCCCGAGTCTCTTTACACGGCTAACCCACACGGTCCGACTTAACTCGAGACTAAACAACATGTTCTGAACAAACAAGGCGTGTACTAGACAAGGCTTTGGCGTCCCGTGTTGTTATGTACATGGTCATCTACATGGCGTGTTCCGAACAAAAATGGCGTGTATAGGTAAAGGTGAACCGTCCCGTGTTGTTCGTGACACGGCCGAGTACCTGAAAAAGACTACATGGCGTGTTCTGAAAAGAACACGGCGTGTCTAAGAGAATGTAACGTCGAACCGTGTTTTTAGTGACACGGACGGGTACCTGGACAGGACTAAACGACGTATTCCTTTACAAAATGGCTTGTTCTACTCGAGCTTCCCCAACCCGTGTTGTTAGTGACATGGCCGGGTACACAACTCCAAACTACACGGAGTGTACCAACTGTACACGGCGTGTTCCTGAAGTTATTTCTACAACAGCGTGTCCTTGCCCACACGGTCAGTGACATGGTCTAAAAACTACACGGTGTGTAGTCAAAAAGTATAAGCTGTGTATTCTGGGTTTTTCTGGGCAGTAGCTCAGAATCTGCACAGAAGCCCAGAAAACACAGAAAACAAGGCAAAGAGGTGCAAATTCTGATTTCTGAGGGGACATAATCCCCAAAAATAAAAGCTTGGCATCTCCTACATTCATATATAAGGAAAACAGGTCATACATCCACCAATTTCCGATTCAATAGGGTCCATAACACCTCAAGAATAAAAAATTGGTGTTCATTTAAGCAAACCAAAGTACCAAAACTATCTATCAAAAAAACATGGATTTTATCAAGAATATATCACAACAGCATAAATAATCTACACAAAGTATATCACAATAGCATGCAATCGCTAATTCACCCTAGATGGCATGGCAAGAATGCATGGCATGTGATATCTACAAGTTCCTATATGATGCATGAGATGGAATACCCTCATCTCACTAGGTTGCGACAGAAATAGAACCACAATAATCAAGAAAATAACAACAAAAAGTATGTGAATCACTCTTGGTTAAATCATATCAATCGTAAAATCTCAAAACCAGAAAACTGCAATTAACGACGTAGTATGGCTATTCCCTGTACACGAGTAAACTACTCCCGAGCACAGCTTAATACCATGTACCTAATTCATCTTATCCCTAGCTAAAGTCTCCAAATAGTAAAGTAAGAGAAAATAACTCCTCTGATAACCCTTTGTGACGACCCGAATCCAGAGCCCCTCCACTGGGGCCCCGTACCCGGTTCGCCACATGACCTCAAGAGCATTTCCCCAAATGCCAGAGGCTGACGACTTGCAGTGAGGGCCTTGGTAAGTTATTGGGGAAACTATTCCCTCATTTGGTAAGGTATACAAGGTAAGGAAAACAACAGTCAACAGTGGAAGCCGTAACAACATACATAACTTTAACCAAACAGTGGATGAATAAAGATATAACAATGATGATAATGATGCAGCAGGTAAAAGTATCTAAGGAAAGCAGAAAACACAACAACGTGCTGAAATAAAACTGAACACAAGGTACTAAAGCAACAGAAACTCCAATAGCATCACAAGCCATAGCTTGGTCCCATTCTCTCCAGCTCCACAGCAAGTCAAACACCTGAAGTAGAAAGGCGCTTGCCCTTATCTATACCTGCAACAACATAGTCTTCTTGGGCCCAAAAGCATGGCCCAAATAGGGTGTGAGAAAAAGTCCCAGTAGGAAACCACCCAAAGATTCATGCCTAACAGTTAATGAATACATGGCGAGTAAAGTACAGGAACAGTAAATAGTAAGCAGGAAATAGGATAATACATAGCAGTAAAAATCCACAGATTCTAGCATATAATCTACTAACAATAAACAGCTACTCAAGAAAGTAAACAAAAGGTAACCTCTACGTAGTTCTCACAGTCTAACCCCTATGGTTCAACCTACAAGTACTAGCAACCCTCTGGGAGGCACACATAGTCTCACCCCTCTGGTTAAGAGAAAGAATAGACTCTCTGGGGAAGCACTCAATGTCAATTCCCGCTATAGTCTCGTATCGTACTAAAGGCTCTCTGGGGAAGCAGTCAACATCAATTCCCCTTGTGGCCCACATCTAGGAACTACAGACTCTCTGAGGAATCACACAACATCAATTCCCCATGTTCTCTCACATCGTAATTAAAGACACTTTGGAGAAACCCTTCAGTCCATTCTTTCTATGGTCCACTACACTAGGTTCTCGCAGGCCTGTGTAAAATAAACATGTATAGCGTGCGTGTATCACCCAAATAAACCTCATGAACTACTTGTCTATCATTCTAAGGCCCAGCAGAAAACAGCACAACAGTTCCACTATCCTACATCTAGGCATGGCAACTGGCATAATGCCTAACAGGCAAAGCAAGTACGGAAAACATACAGAGTATAACAAAAACTACTCTATTCACAAAGGTAAACCTCTACTATAGAAATCAAGAAAGTAGGAAATCAATCAAGGGAAAATTAGGAAAACACACAATTCTTGTTCAAGAGAATTGGAAAAATTGCACAAAATATTCAAAGACTTTATATAGAAAGGCACAAACCACCTACCTCGATCCTAGGAGATCGATATATGTGAAAAACGACGACAGATTATCCTTAGAACATCGTAGATCTGAGAAAACATCCAAAACACATAAACCACGATAACTTGAGAACAAGGAGGAACCATGGAACAAGGATAAAGTAGAAGATATAGCATACCAAGGCAATCACAATGCAATCAACAATGGCTGAAATAGAGACTAGACAAAGGCACGGGGGCTCCGGGAAGATTTTTGGTCGTACGGGTTTCTCTCAGACAATGATCCTGAAGAAGAAGAAAGTTCTGTCCGTCAGGCGCGACCCCGATGCGTTTAGTGAAAAAAAAAAGAAAATACACGTCATGTACTTCTTGATTACACAACGGGTACTCTATTTTTCCGTACTCCACTTTGACCGGCCTCCACCTCACCCTTACACATCGTTTGCGTGGCCCGAACATGGCCATCACACGGATTCGAGCGGGAAGAGAGTACACGGCATGTACACAGAAAGTACACTACGTATACTTCAAAAACATCCAAAAACTACATTATTCATAAAAACATTAGAAAATGGAAAAACGTACCTGAAACAAAGATCCGGGTTCTTATAATGATGAAGAATAAAAGGTATCCCTTGATAAAAGACCTTTTGAAACTGAAAATCATAATTTTAATAGATGGAACATCATTAAACATATACCAAATGTTTTCTCAACCATCATTAATATATAATATAAAGAATGATAAAAAATAATATCCTTTATTACAGAAGATGATTCTGGCTATGAAGGATGAGAATTTTCCTGCGTTCAATATTGATCAATAAGGTGTTCAGAAACTTTAAACAAGACTATGAGTTCCATATTTTCCTAATATAAATGTGGATTTGATCTATGAAACTCATATCTCTATATTATCTATAAATCATGGAGGCATAAAAATTTAAAGGGAACATTGTGTTCATTTTTGGTGGGATAATATGAAATGTGAGATTACATAATAAACTACGAGGGGCTTCGTATATCAACAAGTGAAGAAAGTGTAAACAATTACAAAATGAGTATTAGAACAACTCCTTATAACAACATGGAAGTGGAAAAATATAACTAAGGAAATTGTTAATGGTCTCCTAGGAACATCTAAAGAAAATATTGTGATATGGGTTATAGCGGGAAATCTCACAAAGACAGACCATTGAATCTCTATTCAGAGAGATTTCTATCTTGATCAACTTTCTAGGATTTACTTGAAAAAAGTGGTAAGACTTAATAGAGTTCCACTCTCTATCATATCAGATCATTATCTGAGGTTCGCATAAAAAAATTAAGACAAGTATTCAACATGCTCTATGTACAAAATTGACTTTCAGTATGAAATATCACCCCCCAAACAGATGGAAAATCTAAAAGAACTATTCAGACACTCAAGGACTTGTTAAGAACATGCTAAATGGAATTTAATGGTCAATGGGATAATCTTCTAAAATTAGCTCAGTTCTCAGACAACAATAGCTTCCACTAGAGCATTAAAATTTCATTCAATGACGATCTATATCTAATTCAATGTAGAACTCTGACTTTTTGGGATGAATTTGATGAGAGAAATCTTCTTGGGCCTAATCTTGTGAATGAGATGATAGTAAAGGTTCGTTCCTCCCAATAACACATTAAGTATTCTCAGATTTAGATGATGATATATTTTGAAAATCATCGACGAGACTTGGATATTGATGTTGGTGACAAATCCTTAATTAAAATATCTCCATTTATGAGAGTCTTGTGGTTTGGAAAGAAAGGGGAGCTCATCCCAATGTTCATGGGCCCATATGAAATACTTGATCACATAGGAGGAGTGGCTTATCGACACGAAAATCCACCAAATTTTTCCAAATATCATTATGTACTCCACATATACATATTGATGAAGTATATACCTGACCCTTCATATGTTCTAAATCCATAGGTGGCATAACTGGAAAATGAACTCTCTTATGAGGAGCATCCATTGGAGATCAGGGATCATAGAGACAAGGTTCTACACAACAGGAATACCCAACTTATTGATGTGTATTGGAGGAACTCAATATATAAAGAATCCAAGAGGGAACCCGTAGAGACTATGAGGAAAAAGTACCAACTTTTTTCTCTTCTAAGTGTAAAATTTGAAAATTCAAGGATGAGATTTCATAATGGGAGAAGAATTAAATGACAACAACTTTTAAATAATATTTTTGTTTCCTAAAAATGTACTTTTTACTATTTCATATTCCATAAATCTATATAATTATAATTGAAAGGTAGACCGCATGTTTTTCTGTTATCTGACTATTGGTTAATATGACTGTTGAAATAATAATATATTTAATGTTATAATTATTATTTATAAATAGAACTGATAATGTATATATAATACTAAAAGAAGAGTTGATTCCCACTACCAATATAATCATTACATATGAATCCCATTTGTCGGATAATTAGAAGGAGTTAGTTTCACTAGGCTTTAATCTGGTCCATGCCCAAGTCGAGCTTCAACATGTTATGCTTGAATGACATTTCCTACGGGAGATGATCAAGTTTATAGAAATCACCACTCGAGAAATGTTGTCTGAGCCACCCCGGTATTCTATCACCATGAAACACTATACTCAAATGTATTATATTGCAGTTTTAAGGGGTTATGTAACAAAACCCATGTTACATTGTGTTGTCAATTTTTATGAAAAAATATTTTATTTCATATTGGGGTAAATTAACAATTATTTTTGAATTTAAAATGTCAAACTAAATATAGGTTGAATTTTTAGTTTCGATTCAAAGAAGTTTAATTTTATTGATGAATATTGAATAAAATGTATTTTAAAATTAATTTTTATACGTTAAATAATTGATATTGTTGATTTATTTTCAAAACATGTACATATACAGTTGTGGTCATTAACAAATTTAGAACCTGATAAGATCAAACTAATTTATGGTGAATAATACATTATTAATAATAATATTATGCTTATAAATATTAATATCAACAATTGAATAGTAACTTCACCTATGCCAGCATAAATAAAATTAGGCATCTTGAATGGTCATGAGATATAATAGAACAATTATATAATTGTTTTTGGAAATTTTAATAAAGTATTAGTAATTTTCGGAATAAATAGTGATTTTACATAAATATTAAATTTCTCAAATTTCTCAAATTATTTCCACAAAATGAGGTTTGTTTTTTAATTTTGAACATAGATATTATATTAGGGTGAATTTATGATATTTTATTAAAAAAAATTTCTTTTTGGTGAATAGTAAAATACAGTTTTTGAGTTTTCTAGGAGATTTATGATATCATAATGATTTAATATGTAATTTAATATTATTTTAGACTCATGTGGATACAAATATTATATGAGGTGTCCCACGTTACCAAAAACAAGGTAAAATAACATTGTCAAGCCCATGGTTTTGCAAATACCACTGATGAGGTGTCCTCTTAAATTAAATAAAGACTCCCTCAATTTTACTATAAATATCGAGCCATTACTTCGTATATATTCCTTAAAAATTCTTCCTCAATGATTTTATATTATTATTAATCCCAATAAGTCCTATTAATGTGTCCTAACAAGGTGTTCTTAAGCCCTCATTGTCCCAATCATGACTTTTAAAAGTTACTTTTCAAGGTAAATGGATTCTAAATTTCTCTTTTTTCCTATTCAAGTTCTCTTTTATGTGGTTTTTATTTATAGATTCCATAGCATGTTCTTATTTACATTATATTATTTCTCTATACTATATTGTGATTCTTTTATGAATGTGATACCCTTGTACACTATTTTTTAATGTTTTCTAAAACCATGTTTCATAGGCGTTATGCTGCAGAATTTTAATCTCATAATCTTTATTATTTTCTCAAGAAATTATCTTATTATTTTAATTTTAATTCCCAAAACTATTTCATTTCTATGTTTATTCATCAAAACATAAAAGTTATATTTTTTATGTAATTGAAATACATAAAACCCTCATTCTCTTTATGTGGGTTATAAATGACATAATGATCATGATTTTAAACTCTTTTTATAACATCACAATTTTGATAGGAAACTCATTTCATTTATTCTTATTTGGTTATTTATGAATTTTTTGATTATTATCATTGTGGATGACATGAAAATAAATTCATACTAAGGGTGCACCCTGAAAATTCATTGATGCATTAGGTAAATAAATTAATCTCTAGAGATTAAAAGCTTAATTTTACCGTCATTAATATGCTTGGTAATATTTATGACACCATGGGTATGAAATTTGGTGATATGCTAATGAATTTATAAATTATATATCATAGCCACATTTGCATGTAATGTATCATGTTATTATTACTATGATATTCCAATTTTTCATTCATTTATGATATTCCTATTGTTCTTATTGATATCTCTCATGTATGAAGATTCACTTGTTTTCATTACTGGGCCTTCTGCTCACCCATTCCTTTGATGTATGTCCGCAGTTTATGAGTTAGAGTAATTGTATATAAGATGAAAAAAATGAATAATCCTTACTAGTGAATTATTCATAATGTATTGTGTACCCTTTTTCCAAGACACTGAACATTATTGATTCTCTATTTTTAAAATGTAATGTAATGTTTTGTAATAAAAAGGTAGCATTCCATATTATTAGTTGTTGGATATAGTATTTTTGTTATTACCTGGTTATTAAATCTATTCTTATATTTTTATAAAGTTATTATTGTGTCAAAAAGTTATATATATATATATATATGGCCATTGTTTCTAGTCTGAAGTCTCTTGAATATGAAGAGGTCCAATTGAGGTCATGTGACCAACTATATCGGGGCACTGGTTTGGCACTAGGGTCAGGACATTACTTGCATGATTCAAAAAAAATGAAATTTTAATATAATTAATACCTAATAAATAACTCCATATAGTAATGTCACCAAGAATTGAATGAACTGATTTCTCATGCTAAACATTATGAGGAAGAGAAACATGGATGCACTCAGAGGAAAGGCAAGAAATGAACTATAGCATCAGGGCTCTGTAATCGTGCACCGTTCATTTAGAATTCATCTAGGTATCCTCTCAAGGTCGAAGATCTACTCCAATAATGTATTTATGAATGAATAAAATATTATTCCATGAAACATCATTCATATAGACGAGTAAATTATCATTCTCTTTAGTGGGGATTTGATGTGAAATGTGTTAACATCGTGTAAGATAATGCAGTGTTTTCCCCATTTATATATCTCCCAATAAACTCACAATGTTAATGGTGCACAATCCATGAATAAATTAATCATTAATTGAATGAATGGGTTCCATGAATTATGGATAATATTTTTCCAAACCCCTTGAGTGGAAATAATGACATGTACTAGGTTCATGACTTGAAAACGAGTTCCTCTAGGTTTTTCGGTCTGTTCTGCATTGATTTTAATTAAGCCCGTGGATTTATTATTCGGGGGTTGAGCCACAAAGCTTCCTATAATGGGGATATGTATCATTTATCTACCATATTCATCTGATTTTTTTCTTTTTTAAATATTTGTAGTATCCATCCATAAATTAAAAAAATAAACAGTCGCTATATTTGAAATAATATTAATTAAATTAAAATATTCAATATATAAAAACATGAAAATATCAATAAATGAAACACAGATATCAACCCCAAATAATTATTTCATATTATTATTAATAAATTTACCTATATGGGATTGGTAACATCATACTCCCATAGTATTATTAGAAAGAATTTTGTGAATAGTAAAATTACTCAATCCTCATTTAAACCATTCCAATGTAATGAGACTGAGAATGGAAATTTGTATACTTATTTTTAAAAATTTATTTTCCTAATGTTACATTTTCATTATTGAGGTTATTAAAATATAAATTTCATGATAAGATACACTTTTCCCCATTCAAATGATTCATATAAATTCCCAAAATTATCATTTCACAAACACCTAAACAAATAGAAACGCCATAGTTTTTTGTGAATCACAATATTTATACATTTATGATGATGGTTAAGAATATTTTTTTATTAAATCGTTAAATTAAATTTATCATTCCATTTTTTTAAAAAATATTTTATACTATACAAGTAGAATACTAATTCAAAAGAATTTTTTATTTTCTAGGTAATATGAATCCCTCTATTTGGTAGTTATAATCATCATAATCTTATTCACTACATAAGAATTATATTTTCTACATATATTTTGGGAAATTACTATTTATATATATATATAATATTACGTGAAAAAATTATATTTTAATATGTACATTCAATGAGAGCATAGAAATAAATGTAATTGATTTCTTCATTATGAGTGAACTCATTATCTACAAAATCAGCTTTATATTTTTCTACTACACTATTATCCTTTTTTATTAAAAATTAATTTCAAACTAATTAGATTTGATCCTTGGATAAATAAAAACAAATATATAGATATTTTCCCTTATTATAGATTTTATTTCTTAATTTATAACTTCTTTCTATTGTGATTGATCACAATATGACATAGAATCTTTGAAATCATCTAGATCTTTTTTATTTTAAAAATTCAGTGTTTTCTAACAACAAAATCATCATTTCCTTTCAAAATTTAATTATATAATTTATAACCATTTGTATCACATGTTTAAATATATTGTAATTTTAAAAATATCCATTATAATAATTTCATGATTTCTTATTTTTAGGTGAAAAATTATTTAATTTTGAATTTATTATGTTAAGAGATAAAAATAGATTCAATAAAGATGTCATCTCATGATTAAATGATTATTTTTATAGATAAAATTAATTTGATTCCATAATGATGACTCTATAATCACTAAAATGTTTTAAATATCCATTAAATATTTTGTTTTTATATATTTTATAAAACGTTTCAATTTTTGGTTCTATTACAAATATAAATATTTGAAAACCCCAAACATTTAAATTAGTATGGTTTGGATTCATAACTATTATATTTTTTTAGAAATTTACACATTTATGATCATTTTTGACTATACTATACAATATTTCAGTTGTTAACAGGTCATCAATTTTTTTTATAATATATTGGATGAAAATGATTATGTTATAAATAAAAAGACATTGACATATATGAAAAAATATATTCGTTCAATTTGAATAATAAACTATTTTAAGGAACCTATCATTAAGATATCACACAATTGGGAAAGAAAATGTTATATACCTAAAATGAAGCATGATTACCATGATTATTTAACAAGATCCCCAAAAATATATTCATATTCTCATTGGGAACATTAAATGAATAATTCTTAGTGAGTATATTCCATAAAGAATACTCCAGATCAACCACAATGTTTTGATTTACATCGCTTCTTATTGAGTTCCCCATTATTGTTAAATCAAACTGTCTACTAATTTCATCCAAATGAGTATATATATTTTTTATAGAAAAAATAAGCAACATTAAAGTTGAACAAAAAAGAAGATTTATCTTCAATATAATTATCTTTGAGTATTATTCCTATCAAGATCTCCATTATATTACTTTTTAATCTTTATTCTTATAAATATGTAAATCCCACATAATGTGTCCTGTTTTCTCATATATTTATAATCTCTATTACTTATTATTGAATTATAACATTCATGTAAAAGTATATTTATAATGTTTATTCCCTATTTATGACTGATATGGGCAACACCCTCCGTTATGGGGACCATGTAATTATAATTAATAGGCTCACATTCCTCCTCATCATTATTATATTCTCCTTCATGTTTTAGGAATTTTTTAAAAAAATTGAAGGGAATATATTCCTTATTTTGTTTTATAGAATAATTAATTTTCTTCCATGCGGGGTGAGTGTTTAAATGTATGAAATGATAAAGATGGCATCATCTATGTTCATCAAGTTTTTATTCCTAATGTTGTAATATATATTGAATTATATATAACCAATCTATGATTGATCTTTAATATACCATTAGTTAATGATATAATCCTTATTACAATGAATTTATTATTTTTCACATTCTAAATTATGTAATTTCACACCCCAAAATCCCAAAATATTATTAATAGTTCAATGATTTTGATATGTGTTACTGATATCATTGACTAAGGCATTATGAATGTCTCCCTGACACAGGATATCATCATTATCCCATTTCTTCTCAAACTGAAACTATGGAGATTCATATCATTAAACTTGGAGGATTTTGAGTTGAGGGCATGTACACCACATTGAGAGTATCATGTACCATGTTCATCCATGTTATCCACAAATTTATATTATAACCATCAAATTTTTCCATCATTATAAAATTTGTGATTTTTTCCAAATCCATTTTAACATATCTAATTATATGAAATTTGGGGGATATACATGGGAAACGCGACAGATTTTTATTGATTGGTAGTACACGGATCTCTTCAAGGCAAACTGCATTGTCTCTCTTCTAAATAGTATTCTCCTCCCATTATTATGGTAATATAATGGATTATATGTGAAATCTATTTTGGATAAAATAATTCTTTTCTTTATTTTATACGAGTACTTAGTGGAGAGTTACCACTGGATGTGACATGTAATCAAGAGAGTGTTGGTATAGTTTATAGTGTCACACACCAAGAAAGGATATTTAATTCTTGTAAATGACAAAGAGATGAAGATCAATTTTTAATAGATTTTTGGAGACCCTGAAGTTGATTGAATTTAGTTTTCCATCAAATAGATACTCTATTATATAGGTGTAGAAACTCTAACTCATATAACTCTCCCTAAATAATCTGAATTGATCAGAAATGTATTCATAAGAGGAATGTATTTTCTAGAATTAATCATTCAGATAGAATCACCACAAATTGAATTATTGGAAAAGATCGAACAATATAAGATCTATGGTCTAGATCATAATAATTGGATAAAATAGTATGACCCCTTAAAAATTCCCATTAAAGACTTAGCCCAAAATAGTTTGACTAACTAATATGTTTTGAATAATTTAATCCCCACTAAGAACCTCTAACTAATCCAAAATTCAATGTGAAAAGTGTGTTGTTAAATCACAACATTATGTGATTACATGTGTGTGGGTGTGTGTTTAGTGAGACTCTTGTGAACCACCCCATATTGGATTACTTTCTCTTAATTAATTATTTTAAATAATGGTAAATGAATATGCAGTTACAAAAAGGGGCTCATGTAATCCCACAGTCCATTCTGTGCTTCCAAAAATTATTCCACATTAAAAAAACTACAATAAAAAAATTAAAAAATAATAAAATCCTACACGCACAGACGAATATATATATATATGATTAATTATAATTTTTTTAATTCAAAAAATTGTATATTCAATTTTATATAAATATCATATTCATATGAAATAAGATTTATGATCCATTTGTTACACTAAGATCATTTCATCAAAAAGAAAATATCAAAGTCCATATATTTTTGATAATAATGATCCTTATAATCATCGTATATCCAATAATATAACCACATTATTTCAAATTATAAAAAATGAATATTTTTAACCGCATATCATCTTCAAAAAAAATTCTTTTTATATGTTATCTATATGGATTCAAATGATGAGTATATATATTTCATTTGTCATTGTTTAAATTTTATTTAATGATTTTAAGTATTAGAAACCAAAAATGATAGGGACATTTACCATTAAAATTATTATAGTTTCGTTTTGATAATTTAAATGGGTAAAAATGACTATTGTTTGTTGATTTATAGTTTTTAAAATATACTTTTTCTTAATGATGATTTTTCATGAGGGTGTCAATGTTGGAATTCCAATGGAAATTATCATGAAAATGAAACTCGGGGATACTCTAGTGGTACCCGTGATTATGAGTGTTAATATGGGAATTTAAATAGAAAATCTTATAAACTCAATGTGATGGTTTAGTGATACTCATGATTTCAATTAATGGTAACGAATCTCCAACTGGTTCTCTATTATATGTTCCCTCATTAAGAATTACATTATTAATAATGATCACTATAGAGGAGAATTATATGAAGTTTTATTTTATGTGTTGTCCAGTGTGTTAATGCGTGATTCAATGCCACATCATACATTAAAATCCTCAATGTTCTATAATTCAATGATGCTAGTTGTCATTGTGTTATAAATTTTGAATTATACATCGTGTTCTATAAACTAATTTTCTTTTACAAAATAGGATGGAATAATTGTATTAAAAATGATATTGATCAACCTGATGATCGATTTACTAGCTTGATTAATTTTATCTGATGGAATAATGAGTGTAATATCCTGGGAAATTACTTATAATGATGAATTTATAGATTTATTATTTTAATGATCTCTATCATACTATTTTTTTTACATTTATTATAGATTATTATTCGATGACATGATGAATTATTTTCTTTTTCCATAGATAATTATATATTCCCTTTATGACAGTTTATCATCAAGTTATAGTTTTGAGAATGTGTTTGTTTGTGATTCCAATTGATTTATTTTTATTTCAATGTTAGTTTTGTAATTGACCATAATCCAATGATTAATTCATTATGTATCATTAACATTGAGATGAGGCACTCAGTTTCCATGAGTTGATTTTTTTTTAAAATATGGGTTCTTTTACAACCCTAATTATTATATTTCACAATACCTAATTGGTCCTACATATTTTAATGGGGTCTCAAACTCCCTTGATGCACGCAATCATTAAAAAAATATGGTTCCCCCTCAATATATGATGTTAGCTACTATACTGATTAACATTATAAATAATAGTTAATAGATCCGCATACAAAATATGGGATTGTGTACTCCACAAATTGATTATTCATTCAAAAAATGTTTCAGTCCTACATTAGTAGAGTTAAGAACTCCCTCACCTAAAACATACACTTAGTAAAGAGTTGTTCCTATACTATAACACAATCCATTGAAATATTAATACATTAATTTATTATTTTTCAATTATATGTGGCATATCATTATCATGGACCTATTATGAAGTATATATCTATAAAATTATGGTAAATTAATAGTGATTAAAACGGTCAGATTTGAGATAGGCCATAATGATTATCTGACCAAATGAATAATGACTCGGTGGTCTCTATAAATATCTTATGACATGTGCATTGTTCTATATGAATTAATGGATAGTAAAAACTTCCTGATGATTAATAAACTATATTATCCATAGTTGTTATGGATTTATATGTTGTTGAAAATATATTAGGATTTCATATGTGTTATCTCCCAAACTTTGTTCACTAATAAGTAACATTACCTGGTTTTCCACAAGGCCTCATGAACACCGCACCTAATTTTATAGGCTACCAAATATAATTGAAGGTCTATAAGTGTAATATGGGGACATTATAATGACATTATTAGAGTGACATGAAGTGGAATTATATAGAAATGAATCATCAGAAGAAAGGTATTACAATAGGGGAAACATAACATCCAAAATGAGAATAATAAACATGAACAATGTCATCAAAAACAATAACAAAACCATATAAATTATAATATAAAAAATTGACATCATTTTTTTTATTCTATAAGAAAATTATATATATTGAAAAAAGAACACCAAATATAAAACATGGTATATAAAATGAATAAAAGACCACAAAATCCTTCTCTAATATCTTTTTTTGCATAAGCTTTTTCTTTTTATTCCATTATCTCTCATTATAGAAAATCACACCTCTATTGCAATATACTTTTCTTTGACCATACATTTATCCATGAATTCATTTATATTACCAATTAGTAAACAAAACAAGGTGTGAATAATGTAATTAGGCAACCACTAATGGTGTCTAACACTATCTAGTATGATTATATACTATGATCAGTGTTCATGTATAATGATTAATTATTTCAAATTAATAAATATTATCAGTCATGGTTCCCATGGTACACCTTTCTGAAACTAAATTATTTAGCCTGTGATGGAATCCCTTATATCATTTATTAATGATGATTAATTTATATTACTTGCATGGGTCTAGGACTTATAGCCTAGGTATCCCTAGATGATAATTAACATAAAAGGGGTGCACACTTCCATTCATATTAGTATTGAATGCATTTAAATAGGAAAGACCGTTAAATGTGGAATGAATTGGCCAAATCCAACTGCGTTCATTGACTTGGAACATGAATAGTTAAATTAACTTAATTACACCATAGGCCTGTCTAGCATATTCCGCATAGGGAACACGGGTATCGCACCAGGTGTAATATAACCTATACCCATAATTGTACGTCCTTAGTATTCATCGTAAGAATCTGTTTATCAATCAATGTGTTACATAAATCATCACCATATAGAACCATCCATAGAATTAATCATATGAATTTAGGTATCATCAAGGAATGGTATACTAATATAGCTACCTAATCTCATCCTTGGTTGTCTACATATTGAACCCAATTGAAATTAAAGGCATGATATTCGTCTGTTCTCCATGTGATCTAGTCCAGATAATTCCATATAGGAATCCATGATTATCCTGTTGAGTAATATAATTCAAATTCTAATTTACTTAATATAAAAATATGGATGATCACATCAAAGGAATTATAAGTCAGAACTCATGTATCACCCAAGATACGACTCACAAGATGATAATGTCCAGTAGTAATAGATAAGATTTGACAATTCACTTAATTTAAGAAGTAATTTTAATTTACAATGATAAATAAAACACAATTTATGACGAAAAAGGTCATATGAACATCGGATTACCATTTCCTGTTTATGTTGTTCAATTTACATATCATTCATTGGTTAAAAAATGACATGCCTAATTTGGATGTCCAGTATCATTATTAAAAAAATACTGGGTGTGAAAGGGAGTCACACCCAAAGGGGTTTCTAGTGTCATGGTAACATCCTCAAATGAAAGAATTAGTGTGTGAGGAATACCCTAAACAGGGTTATATGCATTTTCATAGATAAATTATCATTTTATTGTGCCCATTTAAAATTTATACCAGGAAACACAAAAACACATAAAATAAATGTCCATAATTTTAAGGAAAAATAACTAAACCATCAACCATATGGATGTAAATTAATCCATATCTATTATCAGGATCCATATTATCCAAGAATAAGATAAGTCAAAATAAAATAAAAACACTCTAAAAATATGCTATATTAGATTACCTGATTTAAAAAAAAAGATGGTATGATAAACTAATAATATAATAAAGTGGGTTATATTTCATTCCATGTGGAATCCCACATAATGAACGACACTTGATTTGGATTTCAAAGGGAGGATATCAAACATAAACTAGGTGGAAGGTGGAATAACTCTCCACGTGAGACACTAATGTAAGAAATGGGGATCTAAGTTAAATGAGGGGTTTACTCCGTTATAACTGGTTTGTGACATTTTCATGATGTGAATGGGATTCATTTCATTAATATCTAAATATTATCTCCTCAACCAGGACAAACTAATTCATGTTGGCTAGGTGATTTATGCATTGAATTAACCTTTCATGTCTGGAATTGAATACATGGGGTCTATCCTGAAAAATTCACTTCATTCATTGTATTAACCTCCTAAATTGTTTTAATATCCATGTTAATACTCCTTTATACCATCCTCTACAAAAATAAACCAATGGTTCTAATAGAAAAATTTATATTTTCTAATCCAAAATTAAAAACTGAATGAGGGATTAACCAAGTTTAATAAAATACATTTATCTAAAAAGGGTTTGTGAATTACAACCTCTACTCTGAATATTTATTATTACTTACGTTTCCTTTCAATGGGAGGTAGATCATCATCTAAAAATAAATCTTGTAATTGAGCATATATATCAACACACTTCTCCCATGTGTTATACTATATATGGTTCTGATTTCATGAATATAATAATATAAGGATTGACCTATATTATAGAGGCATCATTCTACTTTCCATGATAAATAGAGGTATCTATTGAAATGAAATAGTGAAATCTAGCTGAACCTCATTATGCTGGTGTACATGAGATGTTTTTCGGGGATTATGGTGATCCTATGAAAATGGATGGCATCATGCATGTCATTAAATATATTGGGTAATTGAAACTGATAGGCTACCTACCTGAGTATCACCAAAATATAAATTGTTTTGAAAAAAACTAATAACCTTATTACCTTATTTCTGAATCTTATGGTATATCAATCTTTGAAAAAATGAATGAAAACATGATCACCAACCTCAAATACCATATATAAGAGGAAATGGTTGAAAAATGATCATTACTATAGTGTGTTATAGCCATAAACTTCTAGATAATTTGTTCCTCCTCTGATGTCTCATAAACCAAATGAGGCACCCTAAAAGATTACTCCCTTGTCTCTAACCATAACAGTGGTGAAGTTAATGGATACTATATAGGGCCTCATAATGATCTCTCTATACCATTTTTAGAAAGACTTTATTAAATAAGCATTTGATCATAGGTATGTGTTTCCCCAAAGAACCACAAAAAATATAATATTCATTCACATGGAATGTCTTCCAATAGCATAATAATATACAACACTATCTTTTTAACTATGTGAGATAGAATATACATAGCATTACATGTGATTCTTTTCCATTTTTTAACCCCTTATAGAACTATGATATAAATGGAGTTTTACTCTATAATATGATAATTAATGGAACACTGATATTTTGTACTAGCTCTCAAATGAATAGCCTGTCAAGTTCATGCATGAAAATGGTCTCCCAAAAATAAAGGAAGTGTGAATCTATTTTTAGAATATCAATTATCACCCATACTGTGTTACTACCTCTTGGAGTCCTATGTAATTCCATCACAAAATCCAGGGTGTTATCATTCCATTTCCAATCAGTAATGGGAAAGGGCTATAAATGCATAGAAGGTCACTGGTATTTTTCATTCACCTGTTAATTGGTGGAACATATAAAAAAGACCAAAAACTCAATTTTCATTCTGATCCATTAATGCTAGTGTCATTTTTTGAGGGACGCCATGGTAAGTCCATGATATATTTCCCAATAATAGGAAAATGAATCGTGCGTATACACCTCACATATATCTACCAAGACTGAGACACACCTGTCGATGGACAATATATCTTATATATAAATGACCCAACTAGGTGGTGGAACATCATCTAAAATACTCTCCCTTAATAATAATCTACCAGGATTATAATTTTTCTTCGTATTCACTCGATCTAACAGTAAATAGGTCATTGATAATGATTGAAATAACAACAACCCATAGCATACTACACCTCAAAGTGCATATCATAAAACAAGTAAAATAATGAACACTCATTACAGGACCCATGAACATCCAATAATTGTGTTATTTGGCTCCCAACATCATCCACTTCATTTCCGTTCATAGGCATGTAATAAGTTGCAAGTTTGACATTTGGTATTCAGTGCATGTTTGTTATCCAAGGATAATGTCATACTAGGTAAATATTTATATAATGATTGTTTAATATATGATACCAAAAACCTGTCCACCAAAAAATAATTCCTTCCAAAAAATATAACATAATCCATTGATTCAATCATGGGGTTGCATGTAAAGTAATTCCACTTGTGAGTTCTCAACTGAATGAAATCATAAACCATGACTCACTCACCTAATATCAGAACTCTACTAAACCCAATTCATAAATAATCACAATAAAAAATATATATTTTCCAGAGATATGGAATAATCCTGATCAATATTGAATCCATCCTTTCTTTGGAATCTTGAAATCCCATGTCATATGCTATGGACAACAAAAAATTATGTCCATTCTAAGTCAATCTAGGAGGAGGATAATCTAGGAATAAAATTTCTTGAATGAAGAACCTATAATATCTATTTATTACCATTAAACATTATATATGAAATAAATTATTGGGATTCTACCACTAAAAACATATCTTACAATCTCTAGGTCTATCGACACTCCTTCTTTTGCAAATATATGACCCATAAAGTCGAAATTATTGATCCAGAAATGTATTATTCTTGCATATAAAATAAACTATTCTCACACAGTGTATTCTTTACAATATAAACATGTTTTTCATGTCCAATTCATGTATTATAATATACCAAAATTTTATACATGATTAATACCACAAAATTATCCATGTATTGATAAAAAATCATATTCCTCATGGTCGTGAAAAATATTGGTTCGCTCATCAGACAGAATGACATTGCCAAATTGTAGTTCAAGCCATAAATTCTTATGGAATGATGTACTATAGATGTACGAATGACTGAATCACCCATGATGGTTACCCGACCATAGAGTAATCATTTAAAAGACACAAACTCCTTTGATATAGTCTAAGAGGACTTTATTTTTCCGATACAGGGTATCATTTCCTAAAGGAAAGTATAATTAAATTATGGGAATCCATTTAACATCTTAGGTAACCATCAGCCTTATTGGAGGAAAGTACCATTAAAACCAAAGGATATGTACTAGTTCAGATAATCCTCAAGCTTTCCAATTACTATATTTGTTTCTTTTGTTCATAAAGCTCAGTAAGACCCGTATTGTAATGAATAATAAAAATCCATTGTCCTCTTGATACCAACTCAGCAGTAAAATCTACCTAGAGCTCAGGATGTACTCTAGAAAACACCAGTGGATAAATGCCTCAAAAATGATAATCTATAGGAATGAATCCAATTTTACATATTACATGTTCATATAAAAACATGCTATAAATTTTATTTTTCACTCCACCCATCCCACTCTCAAATTTTCAATCTGAAGAATCATAGAAATCACATTCACCATTATAAATATAGATACCACACTCTCATGATGAAAATTACATCATCAAATGAAAAAAATTGACATGATCATAGGGTGGAACAAACCAATCCATATCAATAATGATATCAAAACATTTCATCTCAAGGAAAATAACGTTCCATATCATGTGATAGCCACATATATCAAGTGGAAACTATGTGAAGTGACATACTATATCTTATCAAATGTTTTTAGGGGTGTTTAAGGTCATGAAGACACATTAGAACTCTATTTATATGACAAATATTTAATCAAAAATGAATATATAAATGATTTTGAAGAGTCTATTTTAAATAAGGAAGATTCAATAGTAGAAGATACAAAATTTGTAACTCATAATAAAGAAGGCTCAACAATCTACTCCTCATGAATAGATTTTGATGAATTTAGTTGACCAAGAGCACATCTTTTATCTCTAACTAGTCTACCATGATAGTGCCCATTTTGATGGTGATTCAACTCAAAAGACTAGCTTCCATGAACAAATCCACCACCTTATCAAGATCTTCTAGTAGTAGTCCAACCTCCTACCTGATGCAGAGATGTTGATCCTTCTCCTGAAAATGGTTTTGTAGTAGATACTCTCTAAATATAAACTATCCAATCATGAAATAATCTCAAAAAGAAATTCCTTCATTGGTACACTGGGAATTTTTTCTCATGTCTACCACACTGATGAAACATGACATAATTAATAGTGTGTGGTGTCTGGAAGTCGTAACCTCTATGAGAAGACTCAAGGTATAGTTTCATGCCACATTATTTACCCATTTCCTATATCGGTACTGGACCACCTTGGCATACACATCCATATTCTATTGAGAAAAACATGGTGATGAAGGAATCAATCACTGATTTGAAAACAATTGTCAATCTGAAATAGAATCACCTAGGATCATATGAAAGAAATGATCCCAACCTGAAATATTATCATTATCGCCAACTTGTAGCCAACAATGGTCAATGTGATGTGTTGATGCTTGGTAATGACTGTTTAATTTTAAATTATAGATAATGAAACCTATTGTATATGTACAAAAATTAGAACATTAGTTTGTCTTATCATCTGTAGAAATATGTAATCATATAATATCATCTAGAAGACCATATATGCCATGTCCTGATGAATCTATGTCTTATTAATAATATCCAATCTAGTATTGGAATTATAAATAAGTATATAGGTTGAAGGGATGACTAATCACTCTATAGGTGTCTCCAAATTCACAAAAATAGACGACATTGAATCAATCCACGAATCAAAAGACTGATATGAGCATTCCCCAAAAAGGTAGTAGAGTTATGCTGCTATATTTATCACTTATTCTTTACCAATGTTGGGGTAGTTCATGGGGTCCCCATTATATATTACATATATGATAGTAATCACTATTGAAATATATCATTGTCCAATAGAATAGGAATAACAAGTTGTTTTATAGGTGGAACTAAGTGGGTAATACCGATCACTTATGGACCACCACCTCTAGAGAATAGTCATCAACACCAACCAAGCGATCAGCCAAAGGCCATCATTGTGGAATATATGTAAAATTTTCCAAAACACAAACCTAATTAGAGGATTAATCAACAGAAATATTGTAGCTAATGAAACTTTACAGGTATATAGACTTCTAATATAAGAATCAAAACCAATATTCATAAATTTAAATCATTGTTTATGTAATTATAAATGATCATATGACTCCAAAAATACAATACCCATATCCCACTACAATGTTTTTATAGTTTCAATTTAATATAATTTATAGGAAATGTCCCAAGATATGGTGTTTCAATTGAATGTCAGAGTGGAAGACAACCTTTACGCTAAAATTGGATTCCCCATTAAATGGTAAACATTTATTTTATAGTTTAAATTTATTTGATTTCATAGTAATTTATATTAATATATATCATAGTCCCATTAGTTAAGTCACCATTCCCAATTTATATATTTAAAACATTAAATATTATAATTGGTACATCATGTAACTATTACTAGCCATAATTATGGACCAATTAGTTCGATAAATATCCCCATTTTATAGATACAGAAAAACACTTCAGAATTAAATTAACATCCATGTAATCGCAACAAACTAATGTATCATTCCCTAAAACCAATGGATCCAACCCAAACATGTCATAAATGGTTAATCGAGGGTCCCCATCACTCTATATGGGATAAGACAGTTTTGTATAATGTAAATAACATAATTAATCTTTCATTTATCTCATTTCCCTTATAAAATTGATAATCTAATAACATATATATTAATCAAGATAATACATCGTGGTACATGAAATGAATGAAAAAAAAATATGCAATGAAATATGAATCAAATGTGAGTATCTACATGCCTATAATAATGCATGAGACAATAACCCTATTGAATATGAGACCCTGAGTAAAAAAATAATCATATAAAATGGCACAAATCATGGTCACCAAGAAATAGTGAAATCAATACAAATTAAATAGGCACAATCCATAATAACGAGTCGGACACCATGTAATTTTTAATTTCTCTATATGTGGGTTTGATACTCCCACGAATTGGCTTATTACTAAATTATGACACTCCACTAGACTCAAATTTATTAATATAAATAGTGGAAAAAATAGAATAATTGGTATCTGATATATATTTCTAACATTCCAGACCAAGATCCCTCATAGTTAACAAAACCTAATTTTCTACGATGCTTCAATTGAACCTATGCATATGACATAGTCTCTGGACTAGTCATGAGGGTCTATGATGTCATTATAGGGAGACTACATCCTTATGAATAGAGTTACATGAATCAATAGTATAACAAATGTATATGAGAGAATATGTTATTAAAATTATGGAATCATAACATACATAATAATAATAATAATATTCTAGTATAATATCCAAAAACATAATAATAGAGATATATCTAGACTCATAATAAATGATATCATAATTTCAAGCTATATAAAATGGGAGTATAGGTATATTTAGTAGAATTCTTATGCGACAAACTTTTCAAAAATAATTAATAATACCTTAAATTCTTTTTCCAATAACATCTTGAGAATAGTATTATTTTATTACTCTTATACATCATTCAAATATTGAAAATCAAGAATCTATAGTTGGGTGATTCCTTTTTTTACCTACAAGAATTCATGAAGATTATCTAGGTACCAATCCACATCATTAATAGGGTTTTTCGATAAATTCAATAGGCCAATGGAAATGGTGCCTATCACTATACATTCATTGAATATACTAAGAGAAGTGTTCTGTTATAATGATTAAAATTTACAAATAATTAAATCTTGTCCACATAGTTTCTAAATGGAACACCTATTTGAAATTTCTTACTTCATCATATTTTATAATGTTTTTGAATGTTTTTTCAATTATGATTAAATTATTTTACTATCTTGATAATAAGATCATATCCATGGAATCCCTAGATGATGATAATCAATTAATTTCTACATATGTCATATCACATTTCGAGTAAATGAATGTAAATAGAAAAAAATAATGTATGGAAGACATTTAATGACACAATTTGTATTCTTTGAATTGGAAAATAGGTAGTCAAAATAATTTAATTACACCTATGGTCCATCTATGGAATTTCACTTAGTCAACTGAAATATCCCTCTAGGTGTAATATTACCTATCACCCAAAAATTCCATCTTTGTATTTATCTATAGGAACCCATGAATCAATCTATGTGTATTACAACCATAACACTATAAAGCCATCTATTAAATTCCTCATAGTAATCTTGGTATCAATGTGGAATCTCATACAAAAATAGATTTATGATATCATCCTTGGCAATCTTTGTAGGGTTCCCATGTGTCATTCAAGGAATAATTTTAGTAGATACTCTGGGTGAGCATGTCCATGTAATATTATAGGGAAATCCATGTATTTCCCACCATGTAATAATATATCATCTATATTTCATTTAATTTAATAATTAAGATCTCCCTATATATGGAATCATGAGCCATAACACCTATATCACCCCAATAATATCATGCTGGATGACTATGGTAGGTAGTGTCCCCTAAAATTTAACAACTCACATTATTCAATTTGGAAATATAATTTATAACAACTCAACCTATTTGAAAGATGCACATGGTATTTGAAACATGGGCATAATAATTTATCATTATTTTATAAAAATTATATTTATTTCCTAATAGGAATCATAACACATGTAAATTGGCTGTTTCATTTCATTTTTAAGCATGAGGTTCATAGTCAAGAAAGAGAGACACAACTAAAGGGTATACCACATCAAGGTATTATCCTCCAATGAATGAATTTCAGTGCAAGGAATACACAATAAAATTTGATATAAATTTACATAATTAAATCGGAATTGAAGAGGATTCGCATTGAAAGACTCGCATGTAAAAAAATGACACATAATATAAATATCAATAATTTAATGAAAAATTATCTAGAACCCCACATTATGGAAACTGATGGATTCTTATCCTGTTTTAGTCTATTATTTCCTATAACAATAAAAATGTGCTAAAAAGAAAATAAATATAAAAATAGAAAATACTATCCAACATGAAGATCAGCCATTGAATGGTGAAATAAAAAAGAAATGTACACAATAGAGTTTATGCATTGATGAAAGGAATCCAATGTGGACAACCAAACATTTTTCTGAAGATGGATTAAGGAGATCCAAATTAATATATGTTGAATAAGGAGAAAATCCATCAAAAAGTCAACTACAATGAAAAAAGGATAATTTAGGTTTAATGTGTGGGTTAATACATTATAAAGGGATAAGAAAAAATTATTATGTTAATGGGATTCACATAATTAATAACATGTCTTTTTCCTGATTGATGTTAAAAATAATAAACAATATTATTGATATTCCTGAATTTAATTATCTATTAATATCATGAATTAAATTCATTGGATCCATTCTATGAAATTCACGTTATGAATTGCATTCGCTTCATGAATTTCATTTCTACCCTGAATTGTTTCTATACCTAGACTCCATCCCCAACAACATTCATTCAAAAAAACAATCTCACCATCCTAAAAAAATGATTACTAATGTCTAAAAAAATATAAATTTAAATGATGGTTTAAGAAAATTTAAAAGAATAACTACCTCTCATAATGGTTGGGGATATATTATAAGATTTTATTTTTATGCATACATGAGATTGAATTGGGGTTTCCCAATAATTGGGATATCATACTAGGTTATTTAACTAACAAATATAGAAGAAATTATTTTTTTATCTACATTTTGTTATGAGATTTTTTTAAGGATAATATATGTACACAATAATGCATATATATAGGAGTCATTTTATATATGTGTATTTGTGGTGGTTATTGGTCGTGTCCTTAAAAATTATTCTTCATATATATATTTGGATGATCCATTTCATTAAGCATACATTTATTCTAGTAAAATATAATTTCAACACAAACATTATTATATGTGAATATATAAATTTTTTCATGATTTTCTAAATAATGTGATATATAGTCTCATGAATTTTTTATTACATGTGAATATTAGTTGTATATTTTTCCTTCCAGTGGAGTTTTGGAGGGTTTTCATTGAAGTTTTCATGATTGAATGCTTATAAAAATGTTTTTGTTCCCCCATAGTGTTAATCCCCAACCCATACATATTATATATAGTTTTGGATGATAATTGAGTCCAATTAGGGATATGGTTGGAATCCTATTATGTAAATCTATGTCAATGACTATATTCAAATTGATATTAGTTTTGAGTAATGATCTCTTGGTAGTGAGACTATGGGTTAAGAATCTATTATACTAGGTAATATGAATATATCATGAAATTTGGTAATGAATATATTTCACACCATACATGATTTTGAGTCTGATTTTAATCAATTACATGATTGTGTTTTTTGTACCTTATACATGAGATTCATATATATATGTATTCAGTATTATAATCAAATTTTTCTTGGTTGAATCATTGAAAATTAAATAATGTAGTTTATGTTATATATTAAAACTTATGAAAAATCTTATTTTTTTAGGTCCTAATATTAATAGATTAAATTTTTAGATGCACGCCTACATATATTGAATTAATGGGATGTATACATGTAATGTTTTTATCTGTAAAACTCCATAAAAACCACAGTGTAAAATTATATTCAATGAAATAAATTTTCAATACATTTATCATACAAGTTAGTGAGTCTTATAAAATATGATTACTCATGGATTAACATATGAAATTATAGTATAAAATACGATTTCAATCAATTGGGTTCCTCCATTTAATATGAACATTGGCTGACACTTGGTAGGATTACCCTAATCGTTAGGTGTGTAAAGTAATTGAGTAAAAATATGAAGTATGTGAGAAGAGTTTTTATCTCCACAATCCATTGTTCTATGTGATATCATTCCTATAAATTTCAAACAAAATTTAAATTTTATTATAGAATGAATCTTTTAACTCATAGTGTAGGGAAATGAGGATCTGGTCTAGTAATAGATATGATGTACAGTGTCATCATTTTAGCGGGAGTCTGTTTTATTCATGTACTTGTTTAATACATTGTAATTCATGATATTAACATTAAAAAAATATATTTTTCTATATCAAAATTTTATTAAACAGATATATAATTTTGATATTCATTACAAATTGGTATCATAATTGGAGATGTTTTCTCCAATATAAAGAGAAGAAAAAGGAAAATAAATAATAAAATATTATATAATTTGTTTTAAAAATTATAACTAATTCAAATTTTATATCTGTTATATGTACCACATTTTTGATGATTCATAGAAAATTGGAAACTGAAGACAAAATACCAAGAAATAAATAAATAATCATATTGAATATGGAGAAATATTTGTTTCATTATAAGAAGGTACATATTGTCCAAATTTCACCGGTGGATTAATTCTACAATTATAAATTTGTTACCATTTCTTAACCCAACCCACTAGGGCCCACCTAACCAATGGTAAAAATAGTGTGACACATAAAGATAACATTTAATGGGATTGTCGATGGTGACCAATTTCTAGATGGAATATCACACCCATGGGTGGCATTATCCTAATATACCTACACACACATCTCCAAATATGACACACTAATGAAAGGTAAAATACAACTAATACCATAATTTATGCATAACTATATCTAATATCAATGTATTATAAAATAATGGAATGAAATAAAGAATCCAAATATTATTCCACCAAAAAACTGAGAAATTTTTCTATCCTTTTGATATGGATGGGATTTTATTCAAGTGAAACAACTATGAATAAACCTCAATCAAACTATCTACCATACTCCTCTATCTCCTGGTCTTCCTATAACTCCATAAAAATGAAACTATTCTATATAATACATGAAATGGGATGGAAAATCCTATGAACGTGTTAGTATAATAATACATCATAAGAAAACATGAAATATCGAATCCTAAATAACTAGGTGTAATCATCTTATGACCATCAACATATGTCAATCTGGATATTATACTTTGATATAAGAAAAATAAACCAAGATGTAGTAATAAAAGAATCTTAATATCATAAGGGTCTATACTAAAATACAAGACTAAATAATCTTCTATAGGATTAATTGTAATGCTCATCGGGGAGAACATTATCGACACACCATGTTATAACTGCAAGTGATTGTACGAGAGGTTATCCATTTAGGGAATCACATATCTGTACCAACTAAAATTCTAAATATCTCAACACCAAGAAAGGGGATAACTTTTAATTCCATTGGGGGACACCACCGACCCAAATAGAGCATTACTATAGGATGGGGATCAATTTTATGTTCATGGTGGTCTCCCTGATATCATGAAACATTGGTCACACTGTGGGATAACCATAACTCTATCAAATATAAACCATGTAGAGGTGATCCCAATATAATAACCATGATATAATGATACACAATTACCTTATATGGATGGACTAAGATATCAAACCAAATTGAATCAGGTAAATACATAATAGGCAACAACATCTAAACTACCTCACAATAGTGTTTGATGTGTATATAGAGTACATATATTGTACACCTAAATCCAAACATAACATTGTAAATGCATGTGTCCGTATTCCAATGTAAATATAAACTAGTAATGCCTGTAGAAATTTATGTGTTTTAGTAACTTGGAAATTTCAATGTACTTGGTAATTCCAATTTAATCTGGTTATTCTGATGTTCCTCGATATGTTCTGGTCAATATACCATTGGTTACACACCGATATCCCCACACCAGTTCACATGATATGTGAAAAATTACACATGGCATGTTATATTTTTAACATAATATAAATTTTAAGGTTGTCAGAGGTAACCACTGAGGATGAGTTATTATGGAATACAAGGCATATAGTCAGTAATTTCATAGAAATTATATAAATCTTCATGCATACAACAATACAAAATATTCCTTGGATGTCCCTATAGAATTATATAGAAAACCATTATCTCATGTTGACTGAGGCTCATAGTAATTGGTGGTTAGATCTCACCCCTTTTAACTAATCAATAACTGTTTTCTTTCGTACAATAATATCCTTTTCATTAAAAAACATAATTACAAAGGACCAAAATGTTATAGACCCTCCTTCGATCACCCACTGTCATTATTTAACAACAATTTCGCCATCTTTGAGAACATGAAAATGGTATATCAAAACCTTGTGCCATAAAATGGTCTCACAACAAATAAATATGGATTATTGTTCAAATCACAGTCATATTAAATATTTGATGATGAACATGAAAATAAATTGGGAGGAATCCCTGAAACCAAAAATAGGAACACACATTGGTAATTTTTCTGGATGGCCTTTATTTGGTTCATTTTAATTAGATATGAATCAAAATAATAATCAACAAAATCACTTCCCTATAATACCAAAATGATATAATTGATCTCACAAGTCATTCTTGACCCATAAAAAAATTTATTAGAGGATTGATTCACATTTATCATGTGATAATCAAATGTGGAAACTAATCCTTGAAAATAAAATAAACATCCTCACCCTTTGATCAATAATTATTGATGAATATTTGTAGGTCATAGTTGATGGTGTGATCCAAAAACATAGTTATCATTAAAAACACTTTGGTACTCCTATCAATGATCCAAGAAAGAGAAATCCACTAATAATTCTATATGATCCTCTCCCAATACATAGTTTTATATGAAAAATAATAATTATTTCTCAAAAGACAATATTTATAGGGTTCATATAGGCCAGGGAAAACTTTATTAATTATTTAATTAATTATTTCTACCATGAACACTTTTTAGGAAAACACCTAACCCAAACAATGTTTATATATTGATGAGGGAAAAACAAACCCTTCGTATTTAATAGTGGTTTCATATTTCTGATCACATACATTGACTTGAAGTTGTGAAGTTGTTTATAAAAACTAAATGCATGTTATATAATATATTTTTAATATTTTTTGTGCATCTAATGAGGATATGTGAGTCATGGAATTTTATACCGTCTCAGTGTCAATCTATGAAAATGTTCTATAATATTTTCCAACACCATAAAAGTATAAAATGGATGTTACATTTTCTCAACATAGTTATTTTCATCTAAAAAAGAAAAAAAATAACTACTCGAATAAATTTGGGTAATGTGATCCTATATAGTTCTCCCCCTCCTAGGTTCTTTCCAAAATATTCTCATGCAACCACCAGACATGAACTAATATAATTTTTCACCCTTATAAGATGTTATAATATTTATCCTTGAACACAATCTTGTATAATTCAAAGGATTCTCAATTCATGATATCTATCTTTCTCTATTTGATAACAAGAAACATGTCGTGGACATCCCTCATCATCTATGACACTTAATATTTTCTATGTACCCATTCTAACTATGAGGGTTTGGCCACATGATAATGTTGTCATTAAATGTAACATTTATTATGATTATAATAATGAATTATCTTCTAGGATATACCTTAGAACATATCTTAGGAAGTCATGGAGTTTTGAAGTGTGTGTGTTTTACAAAAAGGATAAAATATTGGGACATTCTGAAATAAATTATATATTTAAAATGACATAATTAAATAGTTTAATATTAGGAATTCAAATATTTTGGTTTTAGAAAAACATGAGAAATATTTCATTTCAATTTACTGCAAAATCATAGTTAGTTCATGGATCTAAAAAATAAATGTGGACAAATAGAATCTTTTGGTTAAGGGTAATCAATATCTAAATTCACATAATTAAATTTAAAATGATTCACAACGAACAAACATATGGCCTAAAAATCATGTATTCATGGTTTTTACATGAATGATATATATAGGGATTAAAAGTATTACTGATACCCATGCATGTTATTGTGAATTATGATGAATGTGTTGTTCAATTAAAAAACCAAAAAATTTCACTTGAAATCGCTGTTAAATCAATGTTTAAATGAAATGTTTTTCCCTTAATTATTCCAAACACAGTGCATTGATAGGATAATCATGTTACAATAAAACATAAATTAAATATTACAAAAAAAACAATACCAGTAGTATAACAGTTTATTTAACTCCCTCCCCATGTGTTTAGATCCATTTAAATTACTACCCACTGTTTAGGTTTCTATTGGGATGAAGATGAGGCTGGAGTGGAAATTTTCCATCATATACTATATCCCAATGAGGATATGGTCCTTCAAAACATCTAATATGAAGAGTTAACTCCTCTAGGTCTCCAAAATGATATATATTTTCCCATGGTCTTACATACAAATGGGATTCCCAAGGTGCTAATTTATAGGAAAAGTTGGATGTGATTTTTGGACCATGATTTTAGATATCACCTGGACCAGGGATTTACTCTTGTAATGTAAATTATAATAAATTAGAAAAAAATATTATAATTAGAATCCATTATATTTTATATCACACTATCATATTTAGTAATGAATGATTTCATAAAATGGGTTATATTTCAAAAATACATAACTAATATTTTTTCATCAATCGGGTTTTGTTTCTAGGATAGATCAATTTTTTTATAGCCCTTTTGGAAGAATATAGTTTGGGTTTCATGTCAAATGTTTTATCTCACTGAAATTTAGTTCATCCCACAAAGTTTATGCCAAATTGAATTCAAAAATTATCTATAGTTTTAAATTTATTCAACATATGATATTGGGAACATTATCATTTTATCCAATATCTCATCAAATTCATCAAGGGACCACTAAATCACCTCCTCTGATAATGTAATCATCAAAACAAGTAAAATTTACCATTTTTGAAAGATTAATAATAAATAATCGAATAAAATGTGATGTTTAATTTTTAATTATATTTGAAATTTAAAATGAAAACCTATATTAAAACATTTGTTTGAGGGTGAAATATAATATTTAATAATTCTTATATCAAACCCCACACCTATGAACATTCACTATATGGAAAATTAATATTTCAAAAAAAGAATCATGCAAATATTCAAAAATTATTAAATATTTAACATTGATGGAATATTTTGGTCAAATAAAAAACCACATTATAGAGTTATTCATATTGATCATTAAAAAATATATCAGATAAATTATAGTTATAATGAAAATAAGAAGAAATTTGATACAATTAATAATAAGGAAATGAAAATTAAAACATGTCACTAACTATCCAAATGTATGTGTGAAAACCCTTTAATTTTATTCATTCTACTTTCTATCTCATAAATATTGTTTACTAAAAAAAGTGTGCACATAAATATTTACACTAATCCTAGCATAAAAATATATTAATCAAATTTCAAGACACACTTACATAGGAATTCACATAATTAAAACATTATGTGCAAATCTATATATCGGAATATCATTATCATTTCATCACTCCCCTAAATATTTATTTTATAATTTTTTTTATTTTGTTGTTGCAAATTAGTCAGATAATAGGTACACGCACCTAGTTCAATACAGTATATTAATTAAAATGATATAATAAGAAATGAACATATTAATAAATCATTTTTAATAATATAAAATATTCACATAAATTATATTTATCCTATAGTATGTCTTAATTATTAAATCATCTTAAATTTTTATTGAAATTATTTGATATTTTTAGTGAAAAATTATATAATAAAATACTCGCAATAATCATATCAATAAACAAAATAGTTTCAAAGAGACACAAAAATTTATATCATCCAAAAAAACAATTTACTTCCAAAAATATAACCTCAGTGTTAAATTCATTCTATATAATTATATATTGAGAGGCTATGAAATATTTCTGACAAAAGGGGGTTTCATGTCCACCCGGCCTCACATTACGGTATTTTATTAATATAACCAATCATTTGTAGTGTATTCTAATAAGAAATAGAATCATTAAGAATAAAAAATTCTTCATCTATATAAGTAGATTTTATCATTGAGAATAATTTATAGAATACATTTATGTTGATATTTGGGTCATCTCTTTCATTTTAAGTGAATTTCATAAATAAATGAATTATTTTTTATTTATGTTAAAAATTATATTCTTTTCTTTAATTTGAATATATTCATGTTTGATATCCACATCATGATACAATCGTTCATTTAATGCCAAAATATTTTCATCCATATTATTCATTTATATTTTATTCTTGATGTTGGATTCAATTGAAGAAGAATTATTGATAAGAGTGTCCATGATTTCTATATCATATATCAAATGATCATTATGTGTGTCTCAGTGTCACTAATGTAGGAACCTATCTAGTTCTCGATGGAAAAGGTGTAAATATCCCTAAGAATAATTGTTCATTACTAGAAACAACATATGAAATAAATTAGAATATAAAATGATATATAAAGGTAGAAGATATGAAAACCAATATTCAAAATATTAAATAAATATCTTATCAAACATAAACTAATTCTATAGTGCTCCTAATAAATGGAATATAATATTTACCACATTTGAATGACATATAAAATTTATTATTTTTAAAATGATTATTTATATTATCTAGAGGATCATATGTCTTCCCTCAATGAGTGTTATAGGTTTAATGTGTGTGTCTTTAAACAATATTATAAGGAGGTGGTTTTGAAACCAATTTAAAAATAAATTTAGATAATTCAAGAGTTTAATAGTTTAACAGAAAAATGGGGTTATTTAAATAATTAGATAGGTTGGTCATTTCTATTTCACTACACATATTTATTATTTCATTTTTCTAAAAATTAAAGTCAGTTTAATTTTATTATTTTGTAGTGGTAAATAAAGATCTCAATTCCCCTCATTCCTTTTAAAATTATGCACAATGAACGATCCCTTGATGCAATAATCAAGCTGTAAATGATGGTTCTTCTATAATAGATTTAATTATAAAATATAATACTAAATATTTATGCATGTGAATGTGAAAAAGGATTCTTAGGTTGTTTATTTTGATAAACACGACATTTCAAATTGAAATCTCAACAAAATTTGTATTGAAATGAATAGTGATTCAATTAATTATAGATAAAATTAAATTTAAAGGAGAACCATGTTACATTTAAAATTGAATTAAAATTGGCACATAGAAATTATACCATTCCATAAGAATAACATATACCTGAACACCCTTTCAATGTAAGTCCATCTCCTTCCTAATGATTTCCCACCCCTAAGATCGCAAATGATAGGAAGAGGAGGTTCGGGTGGAACATTTCCTTCATCATAAATATTGAAATGAGGATAAGGGAATCAAGAACTTATAGGATAATGATATTAATCCCATGGGTATTTGAGATGTTATTTATTTTCCTATTTGTTGAACATAAAAATGGTATACACAATGTGCTAATTTATAGGCAATGTGGGACGTGGGTTCGTGAATATAGATATCAAGATACCACTTCTCCCATTATTTTGTTTTAGTAAATTTCATTTTCTAGAATTGGAGGAAATATAATATTCATTGTATGTCCACTTGAATATCACTCTATAATATTTTTTGTACATTTAATTCAAAGAATGGGTGTTTTTCAGAAATATAGATATGTTATTTTGACATTGATCAGATTATGTTACAATGATTTATTATTTTAGTTCAGACCCTTTTGGATGAATTATTCCTAGGCTTCATAAGTAGAATTGTGCCGTACTAAATTTTTTATCATTAATAAAATTATACCCAATTGGGTTCATGGATAAGATTATATATGCATTTTATGAAACATGTGTTCTTTGGGATCCTATGTAGTTTTTTCCATTTATTTCAACATCATATTGGTTCCTCTATATGACATCACCATACAATTTAATCTTCCAAATACGTAAAATGATAATTTTTAATAGTGATAAAAATTGAATAATTGAGTGAAATATGCTGTTACATTTATTATTTTATTTGGAATTTACTATACAAAACCAGTTTAACATTTTGTAGTTAAGGAGAAATAAAATAGTATGTCATAGTGTTGTCACCAATTATTGCGCCACCTACCCGAAACTAGAATGTATATGAAAGTTTCCAATGAAACAAGAATATAACATTCCTTTATATATTAATATCAATTATACACATTGAGTTGAAACCATTAGGAACATGTGACCTCCCTCATCAAACTAAAATAAAATCCATTTTCAATCTACTCAAGGCTTCTGATGGATTTGGGAAATCATCATCCACTCTTGGATTATATACAATTACTCAGTTGTTTGTAACACCAACAGTATGACCATTGACACTATTGGATTAGTCTATCATAGGGGTGACCTAAATTCTCCCATATAGGGCCTCAAATGGGCCCATAATGATGATGAAATAGTAGATGTTTTGATATGAACACTCCCCTAATTGAAGGATATATACTCAAATATGGATGCTAAAAAACACGAAAACCGACAACATGTCCTCCAAAATTGGAACGGTCTACTCAATTTAACCAATTATATGGGGGTGAAACACCATGATATAATCTAATTGAGATCATACAGATTAAAATAACCCACTGAATAATCATGATCTCAAGAGTGCATCATGGTATGAAATGATCATTCAAGGGACTTTTTGATTCCAAAATATATCCTTAAAAAAATGTTTCCCACAATCTATACATTACTATTATATTATATATTTATAAGAGAGATGATAGAGTGACTTATTATACCATAACCCATATATAATAATGTACTATATAAATTCATCTAATCCTCATCATGATTTCATAAGAGATATCATCTTTCTTCTACTCTAAAACGATAATGAGTTGAGGAAATCCTACTAAATCATAGTTCTCAACCGTCAAATTCTGATATGTGAGCTATCAAGAGGAAAAAATATGCAACAAACGTCTTCATTACCAAAAACACGAACTAACATGAATTTTCCAAGAATATCATTTGAAAAATGGGATCTTCCACCATGGGGGATGCATGAAGTTCCCTTAAAACATTTTTACGCAATTCACTTGTACCATTTCCTATCATATGGTAAGGATTACATGCACCACACATTCATATAATCCATTAAGAGCATGTATTGTGAATATCTTAATATGAATGGTCATATAGATGGTATAAACATTTCAAGACTCCATTAACCAATTTATAATATAATGGATAATAACAATAGATTAATTTTAAGTCACTCTATCCTTTACACTAGGTAATGTATCAATGAGGAAAACTACTCTGATTCTTCAATCAACAACTATAAACATGATATCATTCTAAAAGAATCCCTAACCTTGTTTCTCATATTATGAGTATATACTGTCTTTATATAATATTCATTGTGGAATTATATCCATTTTATCTATCTCGTTAAAGGATCCTTATGAGAAAATATATAATTGATACAATTTTGGTCTGAATAGAAGATAAAACTGGTCACCCATGTGTCAGTGTCACCACATCTTCATGGAATAACCATCCACTACCCAAAAAGTATTTTGTGTCATGTAGTTATTCTCATGTGGTCTCGGCTTTCAGGACTCATAGGAAATCACAATTGACCTCCACATTAGAAAACAACCAACTATGGTTCCTGCGGCATCACAAAACACTACACACTCTACACACTCCACTAGTAGTTTCAAGATAGGGGGCATGTCAAACTCTATTAGAACTCTTAAAAATCCTATGAGAACCCTTCATTACACATTAAAGTAATCACCTTTTGGGTCAATAAATTCATGGGTGGTGATATCAAAGAGAAATCAGTCAAGAATCTATATTTGTACCCTTCCAACCAATTGAATACTCATTCCTCATTAATTTTCATGGGTGGATCCCAATAAGGAACTACCTTAACATTTTCATGATCTAATACTACACCCTAAGCATATATGATGTGTCTCATAATGTAGACCTCTTAAATACAAACCTAACAATTAAAGAGATTCACATAAATCAAGTTCTATTTTAGAATGTATTAGAGTGTCATAAGGTGTCTCACATGGTCCAAAAAATATGTTGATCACAGCAGGGAAATATCGAAAAAACCATTACATCAGAGTATATGAAAGGCTAAAATATTTTTTCCAGGAGTCCAAGGAGCTCTATAAGTGCATCCCTCATGATAAATAATTCATGAAGTAATCATAATTGAAAAAGATACATCTGAATGTTTTCTTTGGTGTATTTATGTAACCCACAAATTATTTTATGAATTTTTTCATTAATTAATTTATATTCATTAGTAGCATGTGTTGCATGCAATTGTGAGTTTAAAGAACCATGGGATTATCTTTCTATAAAAATACTATTATACCCATGTCATTAGGATAGTGGGGACATGTTTTACTAACATATGAATATGAATTTAGAATTCATTGGCTACTAATTATCAATGAAAACTATAAATCAATTACATATTTTTATTATTGAGTTAATTATTTTTGGTAATGTAATTAATTATGTATATATATATGTGACATATATATGAAAATATTTTTAGTATTAATCCAATGTATATTTTAGTCATAGGGTATGAATAAATCCTATGTGATATACTGAAACCTATTTTTTAAAAAAGTGTAATATTATATATATGAATGGAAAACACCTTTTAAAATATGATTTTAACACATTAATAATATTTTTATTACAAAATAACCATGTTTTTTTTGAATTGGGAAATAAAAATTTAATTTTTATGATATTTTTATATTCTTCTGAGAACATTCTTGTTTTGATGAATTGTAAAAATGCACTAAATTTTAAGAGACAACTTTTTTCATCGAAATAATTCATAGGTTTAAATTATAATATTTAATGGTTTTAAATAATAAATATAATATGTTTGTATAATTACACATAATGTATGTCATTAGAATTAATTTTACTTAGAATTCATACGATTATATATTTTAATCTATTATAGTGTTTTATCTTTTAAAAACATGTTCTCTCATTCCAACAACAGAATTGATTATAAATTAATTACTACAACTCCTATGTTTTTAATTTTTAAAAATAGACTCCATATTTGGAATTAGTAGTTCCAAATCATATTAATATGTTACCTTTATTTTTAGCTATTATGAATAGTATCATTGGTAATTATTTTTATTACCACGGTTGAAGGTAAATCACGTAATTAAAGGTAAAAACAACAGTATAAAATTACCATAACACCTATAACAATCCTATTGCCTGACAAAATTTACCCCTTATAATATATGATTCTAAATGGAATGAAATAATTCCCACATTCCCTTGAATAAGACATAAATTTTATTTAAATCAATGAATGTGACAAAATGTCACTCTTTAGTTTCTTATGAATTTATTAATTTTAATATAAAGATAACTAGGAGATAATATAGTCTACCGATAGTTTTTGGAAATATAAAATAATTACCAACATCATAGATATTTTTTATAATTTTTAGAAATTAAGTAATTATATATAATAATCACACAACAGTGATGTGGGCATTACTGTATAAATATAATATCAAATTAATGATTTTAAAATTATTTTAAGAAAGATCATATGAATTAACTAATGTTCCCCATGAGTTTTCTAGTTTAATATGTATTTTTATGAGTGTATTAAATATTTTTTTATTGAATTTATATTCTATGTGAATTTTATTTAACGTTAAATAATCTAATAGTGTCAAAATGACACTATTGAAATTCTATTAAAAAAATATTATTAAAATATTTAAAAGTCGCTAATATATTTCAACATTACAATGTAAAAAATATAACGTCAAAATTTCTTAGACTATCCAATGGTGGAAAATTGAAAACACCTAAGTAAATATTTATAACCATTTAATATTTAGAATATTATTACCGCAAATAATATTAAATATATTAAATATGTCCAAATTAAAATGATATGGTTTATAATATAATCAAAAAATGTCTAAATTTTAATATATGGGAGGATTTAAGGCCATCCACAAATAATATTTTAAATAATCCACTTTTGATACATTTGAATCTTGAAATTAATTTATTTTAATTTAATACTTTTGGTATTCCAAATGTTCCCCTCACCTCTCTTTAAAATGGTTTCATATCCTTCTTTTTAATCGCATACCTAAATCAATTTTTCTTAGCGAAACCCTTCCCATTTCCTCTCCCAGCTTCCCTCGTTTTATCTTAGTGATCACACTTTGGTAAAAAAATACATCTTATGGAGGCCTTTTGTGCTAATCAAAATGTAAAGAGCCATAATTTTTGTATATATTTTTTAAATTGTTTGGAATTAATACAAGATGGTGAAAATTCATGGAATGTGATTTTGAGGCATAGAATGCCAGAAATGAAAATTTGAATTTTTTTTATGGTACGTTCAATGAATGTTCAGGCATAAATTTCAATCTTTTGAATGAGTGTTCAGATTGAAATCGAATGGACACCGATGGATTCGTAGTGACGATATTTGCTTAGGCGAAGCATAACATTGACCGGCAATGGTCAGACAAAAAAGATAATTTTGGGACTTTTGGAAATCAATAACAAAATAATGAAATGTTGTTTTATTGTTTCTAAAATTATTGGGAGATGGTTGGTAGGACAATAGAGTTAGTCTATCATTAAATAAAGGTAATTAAATGACCTGTTACAGTAATTGTGTAACCGCAAAGAATTTGTAGTGAATGGGTTCATTAATGAAAAACATTAATGAATATAATGTGACACTCTTCATCTATGAGTGTTAATCAATCCGTTGGGAGAGGGGGATTTGAAAACCATGGGAAAAATCATTGATTCAGCACCGGTGACGAATTCCAATAACGAAGAATGGAGTTTTTAATACGCTTGATAGGAATCAATCCAGATGGAGGCGAGTGGCGATGAACATCAAATGACAATATACACAGAACTTCTAATTATTATTCATCTTCTGCAAAAGTTTCCAAAAAAATCAAGATAGGGGAATTAATCTTTTCTAAGTGTTTAAATATTGATCATAACTCGTTCATGAAAAATTATGATGAATGTGGATCAACCGACTAACGGGTAGATCCGCAATTCGTCAAAAATTGTGGGAGTTTATTGTGAGAAATTGATTTTGGTTAAATAGTTATCTTTTTTTGAATGATTTCATTCCCATGTAATAAGGCTAACGCGTAGGGTGTAGGAAGTACCGAACAAGGCTCGTACCCTCCGCCAAAATTTTTCTGGGTGCGTTCTTCAAGGTGGATTAACAAACGTAACAAAGATGTGATTTTGATGGCCATGAAGTGAAGGAGGAATGTCGAGAGGAACATTGGCATATTCGGAACAATAAACAGACCATCAGAGTGCATCTAGTGGTTCGGTTGTGGCACGTGGCGGTGCTGAACGTATGTCGGTCGGATGGCGGAGCGCCGTAGAGGAGATGACGGCAGCCATTGGGCTACCACGAAGGAGGCGTCGCAGATCCGGCCATGATGGTAAGAAGACCCACACCTATAGTTCCCTCCTTTGACTATTCCATACAGATAGGTCAGATGAAGCGGCATTGGAATCTGTGGGATGAGGCGTTCCATTGGAGTTACTTCACTCGAGTTTCGGAAGAAGTTGGAATATGGACAAGGTGGATCAGACTCGAATACTACTAGCCCCTGTTTACCTTTTTATCCAATGACATACTAATCGGTGTCTGATTGGTGCACTGTTAGTTGTGTTGGATACCTTATGACATGGAAGTCCTTCGAGTTACAACTTTTTGGGACTTCATGGAAGTTGAAGTGTGATTGATGGATTGAGAATAAAAAACTACTAAACTCATTCATACTAAGTACATGAATCCAGTGTCTTGGTATAATGTGAAGAGGGACCCTTCGTGGATTGTTAAGAGACTAACCCTTCATGGATCGTATGTATCGCAACCCTCCGTGGATTTAAATGAGAATGACCCTTCATGGATCGATTCTAGGGTGACCCACTACAGATCAATATCTGAGTAAAACTTCAGGGATCAGCAGTAGCGTGACCCAACATTGTCCATCAATAGAGCGATCCATCGTGGATTAGTGATATAGCGGCCATTTGTGTATCTATGGAAGAGCGACCCCTTTGTAGATCAGTAGTAGTTCAACAATTATTAGATGATTAGCAAGACACATAAATTAATAGAATGATTTAGCTTAAAACTACTCATCTTTATTACATTCCTATAAGTTGTATACATTGTTTGAGATGTCTTTTACTTTATGATTTCTAATTTAGATCATACTTTGTGGTTTTTCTGTGGTGAATTTTGGGAGATAGTAAGGGGACTTAGGGACCCAACTGAGTATTATTATACTCACCCATGCATGGGCATCACCCGCACCTTTTGTGTCTTGGGCAGACAACGGGAAGCTTGACTGACACTTGGGGAACCAGGGCTACAAGGTGCTCAGATTAGATTGAAAAATGTGGTGAGTAGAAGTGACAAATGATGATGATCTTCATTTACCCGTCATGTATGATCCTTGGTGGACAAACTTTAGAGCATGTTTTTAAATTTTTTTTACTTCCTTCCATGTTGGTCCTTCATACTAGCACCATTACATTCAGTACTTACTTTTACTCTTAGTAGTAGTTTTTAGTAGTGGTTATACATTCCAATTTTCCATTTTGTTTTACTTATATGCATTGTTTAAAAGTTAGTGTGTGTAAAAGTTTAATGGCAATGCCTTCTTATTTTGAGTTTTTCCTTTCCAGTGATATTTTCCAACCCCTGGCCTATCGAAGGCAAGAATTGGGTAGTCACAGCACGAGACTTGGGGGACGAGTTGTGAAAAAGTGATATCAAAGGATTCAATTCTACCGAAATAACTATGATACATAAATTTTCAATTGAGAAATAGTGAGAAGTGTTTTGAGTTTGGTTTTCTATTCTAGGAGTCCAGTTTTGGTGCGGTGGTTGATGTATCCATACACACGGACCCTAAATTATAATATCATACTCAATAAACAAAAACACTAATTATGTGTGTTTTTAAATGTTTTTCTTTTGAAATCTTTTTGAGTCAGCTCACCTGGTATATCGTATTGACTGTGGAGAATCTGTTTCTTTACAGGATTCTACCGCATAGACAGCCAACTAGGATTCTAGCGAGAGATCATGATGATGGCCCTATGAGCAATGAGTTGTCAATGCAGGGCCCACTTATAGTGATATTACCTTTGGGTGGTGTATCAATAGCCCCACCACTCATAGGGAAGCAGTTTCCACCATCCCCACCAGTGGACCAAGCACAATGACTGAGCATGTTGTATGATTTTAGAGACAGATGCCTCTGAGGATTCATGGTGAGTCAAATTCACAGGCAGGTGAGGACTGGCTGCAGGGAGTGGCTCAAGGTTTCTAAATTAATGTGACACCAACTGACCATATGGTGATCCGAGATCATAGTCTCTTCCAAGGAACTGTAGGGAGATGGTGGAGCCTGATGCTACAATTTTCCCAATGAGATGACACTCACAAGGTTGGACTTTGATATCCTCTTTACGAAGGAGTTCATACCAGTGACTCTATGATCTTTGCGTATTCAGCAGCCACTAAACTTATAGAAGGGCAGCCGGACAGTATCCCTCTACACTGAGAGATTTACTAACCTCTTTCACTACTTCACCGACATGGTACAAGACCATTTCATTAGGGATTTGACATTTGAGCGGGGTCTCCGATGGGAGATTAGAGCATCGATGATATCTCACAACATATTGATGAAGGCTAGAGTGCTAGAAAGATCAATTTTGGTGGAGAGCTTCCTAGATGGCCTGGTACTGATGGGGAGATCCACCACCAGATAACAGTTAGTCGATTCATCTGCATAAAGAAGTAAGACGATGACATATAGGTCCAAGTGGTCTAGTCCATTTAGAGGACAACCCCCAGATATAGGGTAGAGGTTTGGAGCTCACAGGGCCGGGGAGGTTAGTAGAGGAGCTAACTGTGATACACATGTGGCGGGAAGGGTCCCATGGCCCGTGACCACCAGATCCACTATACTGATGATTAGAAGATGGTAGGGGGACCAATGAGTATGAGGTCGTGAATCGATCGAGGAGGATCGCAAGGCGGCAGATGTGGAAGAAGAGAAGGTTGCACATTAGGTGGTGGGTGGTGATTTGAGGTTATACAACCAGCACCTCTAGGTTCTACACCCCAACCTCAGGAAACATGTGGATAGGGATGATCTCGGCTTCATACAGCAGAGGCCTATGATCCTGATGCTCCCTAGATTATTAGATATTTGATTAGTGTATACTCCACCCATGTTGTTATTCTTATAGAAATAGTTTAATGTCACTATTTTATTTCCATGGATATCGTTTGTATCTCAAATATTCTGGTGGATCCATTATCTCGATCCATGTGATTAGGGACTCCTACGAGGGGGGATTTGATGATTATTCACTAGTTCCTATAGTGCGAGCATACATTAGGAGGTGATAGCTTCGACTATGATCTCATAGTAAAAACAATGATGCCTTACGATGCCATATTTGGTATGGATTGGTTATCCAGAATCCATGATAAAATTGATAGTTTTAGGTGCAAATTGTTGTGTGTTTGCGTAGATGGGACCATGTTTTCCTTAAATAGTGTGAAATGAACATTTGTAGCATTGGATAGGTTTTTAATAGGATGGTTCATGTGATCACTCATCAGTTTTCAAGCCTCACCATAGGTGTAGTGGATGAATGGAACATGACTTATCCTGTAGTAGTGGACAATTATAATTATGCCTTTCCTGATGATATTTCGGGACTACATCCTCACATAAAAGTATACTTCTAAATCAACAAGTACCCTCATAATACACTGATATCTACACTAGCATATCAGAATTATCCCATGGAGCATCGTGAGTTGAGGGTAAAACATGAGGACATTTAGAGGAAGGGGTTCATAAGGCCTAGTGTGTCTCCTTGGGAAACCCCGAATTTTTTCACCATGAAAATAGATGGGAGATGGAGGAATTGTGTGGAATATCGGTGCCTGAACTAGTTGACTATAAAGAACCAGTATCCTCTATTGGGGATTTATGATCTATTCAACTAACTGAAGGTAGATTGGTGGTTTTCAAAGATAGACCTCAGATCAGGCTATCATCATCTTTGGGTACGAGATGACAACATACCAAAGGCTACCTTCAGATGCTGATATGGCCACTATGAGTTCATTTTTTTGCCTTTCTGCATGTACAATTCCCCAATAGTGTTAATGGAACTCATGAAGATGATATTATAGCCTTACCTCGATCACTTCACGGTGAACTTCATTGACGACATATTGGTGTACTCAACCAATGAGGAGGAACACATCACCCATCTACAAATAGTTCTGGAAACACTCTGAGTGTAGAAGAATTATCATAAGCTCCCAAATTTCCAGTTCATGATATGGGAGTTCATCATTCTGGGACATGTTATCTCAAAGTCTAGAGTTTCATTGGATCCCGTGACGATAGAGGTAATTCTTTCTTAGGGGCCACCAAGGAGTGTGAATGAGGTGTGGTGTTTCTTAGGGTTGGTTGGGTACTATCAAAGATTTGTACATGAATTTTCAAGAGTAGAAGAACCATTTTCATCTTTGACCAATAAGGTACGGCCATTAGTATAGGCGGAGAGATGCTAGTGGAGTTTCTAGGAGCTATGATAGAGAATGACGAGTGTCCCCATATTGAGTCTACCAGAAGAATACATTGGGTATTTAGTGTACTATGATGAATTAGGGATCGTACATGGATGTGTACTGATGTAAGAGAGAGAGTTGATCACCTACAACTGACAAAATTTAAGGAAACACAAGCAGAACTATGTGACCCATGATCTGGAGTTAGCATTAGTGGTCTTTGTGTTGAACATGTGGAAAAACTACATGATGGGAGAACGGTTTACTGTATACTCTTATCACAAGAGTATGAGTTAATATTCTCATATAAATAACTAAACATGATACAAATAAGATAGCCATAGTTCCTCTAGTGTTTTAATGTTGATATTTTCTACACTCTTGGGAAGGGAAATTTGGTGGACGATGCACTCAGTAGGATGTCATCTCTAAATTTGATGAGAGAGGACACAAACCACCTTTCGGCATTTCATATATGTTATGTGGATAGTGATAGAGTAGCTTACCACCATTCCATTACTGTCACTCACCCACTCCTTTAGTGAGTTTGATAGGAAAAACATGGGAACATTCACTATGAATCCTTACATGCTCATATATCCTCAATACATGCTGCTGATGTATTTTCGGAAGGCGGGGTTCACGTCATCCTTTTTAAGGGACGTACCATGGTTCCAGTGACACTACGAGAGTTTGTGTTGATGTAGATCCATACATTCTCTTAGGCAGTACATCTTGGTGTAGTGAATATATACCATGTCCTCCAATGTTAGTACTGGTGGACATGGATGAAGAAAGTTGTGGCAAGGTTCATTTCACGATGCATCACTTGTCAGGAAGTGAAGACCAAATATCAGGTTCTAGAAAGCTTATCAAAACCACATGATGTTCCATAATGGAAGTGGGATGGCGTCTAAATGCACATCTTGTCAAGGATACCATGTACATCTAGGGGCCACGATTCTATATTGGTGATCATTGACTGACTCACCATGTTGGTGAACTTTCTACCCATCCAAAAGTAGGGATCTATTGAGGGCTTGGGACGCCTCTATGAATAGAAGATTGTAAAGATTCAGGGGTACCCTCAATAATCATCTCAAACTGAAATGTTCATTTTAAATCATGGTTGATGAAGGGATTGTGGGAGGTGTTCCTGTAATGTCCCTGACCCAGAATCCACTAAATTAGTGCTCCAAGCTAGGTTACCACATGACCTCAGGCACCCCTCCCCGTACGCCAGACGTTGACGAATAGCATCGATGGTTTAATGAGTCATGTGGAGAGACTATACCCTCTATACCAAAGTAATCCATAACAGAACAAAATATATACAGATAAAAAAAGTGAAATACCAATAAAAGAGTATAACTGAGCATTTCCCAAACATGGTACAAACCACAAATCCAATAATATATGTCATGTTATACTAGTAGTTCTATATAGAAGAATCCCAAAATAAAACAAATATCTAAAACTCCAAATGGGTCCTGACACCGTGTCTTGTCCTTCTCCATTTACATTATTAGACCACCTCAACATCTAATTTTATGTTCTATTCCCATGTCCGAACAAACATCCAATAGATCTTCTCGAGAACCCAACGGAAGACCGAGCTGGGTGTGAGTACATAACATAGTAGGCCGCCCCTAATGGTGTCAACAAAATATCCAATCTAATAGATACTTCATCCAAATAAAAAATATATGTTAAGTAATCATGGGATGGTTCAGGTGGCATTATTCAACAAGATTCACTTAATCCTAGACTATGAATTTCCACAATTCCATTTCATACACCACTGTCCATACAAAATCATCATTGGTCACATGTTCCATGTGTTAGGTACAAATAACATATACCCAGGGTCAAATTCAATTATTCACAATGTATAGAGAAAACAAAGTATATCCATATGTAATTATGGATCCATATATCCCATAAAAAATTTTCTTCACCTCAAAGCCTATGTTTGTGTGGAATGACATCAATATAATAACCTCAACTTGGATCCTCAGTCCATGTGGTATAACATAAGTACAATACACTCACCTTGGAGCCTTAGTCACAGTGGAATGATATCAGTAAAATAACATCAATGTGGAGCCTTAGTCCAGTTGGAATGGCATCAATACAATAACTCACCCTGGAGCCTCAGTCCATGTGGAATGCGATCAATACAATAACCTCACCTTAGAGCCTCAGTCTCTGTGGAATGAAACCATTAGGGGGATAAATCATCTGTCTTCATCCCAAAACTATGAATTTGGGGTGATGTTTAGAGCATCAATCCAACTTGACCCATGGGTGTAGAACCTCAATGAATACCACACTCTACCAAGCCATGTACATATTCTTATTTATCAAATCAAGACAACCATACCATAACCCAACCAAGTATATTAAATGAAATTGGATATCATAATACATAACACAACATAACATAACCAATGCTATTGTGAATCAACATTCACAATGCTTAAAAAACAACAAGGTAATTAATACTATTCCACAAACCATTTAACATTTCCCACATGTAATATATTCTATCGATTTATCCCAATTCCCTTTTTATCATTCTTATCTCAAAAAGAATTCATTCATTATGCCTATCCCACTAGGCATTGTTCATTGGGTCTAACTCAGTAGGCCCCAAAACCAGGCTTATAATCCATTCAATTATGGTCTCTAGTCATTTCTACTTAATAATACATTCAAACAATTTCCAAATACAATTTATGTCCATTTAGCCAAATTCTCATTTCCATGCCTTAACCCCTCAGGTGTATTCAACCACCACTTTGCCTTATCCAAATTCATCATTGACCACTCATTAACCCATTTTTCCCATTTATCATTTCCCAAGAATTAACCCACTTATGCATTCCAAACACAATTCTCATATCACATAACATAATACCTTCATTACATTCAACCATTTAGGTGTACCAACTAATTCTCATTTATTAACCCATTCCACAATTAATCCCTGATTATTATTTCACATTCTTATCTCACTATTCATAATCTTTCATAAAGCTAACCCCTTATCCATTACCTTTTATCTCACTTAACCCCTTTTTTATCCCCCAACACCATCATAGGTTACCTCCCAACCCATGTGTGTTACTAGTACTACCATTAACATCCTTCAAACTTAATATCATATTCATCCTTGTCTCTATGTTCTCACACAATGGCCATTCATTACATATCTAAAGTCTGTGTCCAGGAATGTGGGCACACCCCATGGGTGGCCCCAACATAGGTCACATCATCCTTTATTCATACAACCTGGATCATGGGGGTTCCACTTAGTGGTTTAGGGACCCTAAACATCACATCACAATAATTTCATGGTAGACTCTTCACAAGAGGGTAAGAATCAAATCACTACATGAACAAATATCTATATAACTCAAGGGATAAAACCTGTAGACCACCGACCTCGAATCAGATGATGAATGTCCTCCCAATCAAGGCCTTAGATCCCACTACCACATATATTTTAAGCCTCAACCTAGATATCACTCAAAAAAGATGGTTTTAGAACATCAAAAGGATATGGAAGAAACCACAAACCCTAATCCTCAAAAAATAAGGAAGGACGAGATTTTATTTTCCCAGATCTTTGATCTGCAACCTATGACGCTCTAAGCGACCAAAAAAAGAGGGATATTGATCCATGAGAGATATTGAGGTCCTTGGGGTGTCACTATGACTGGAGGAGGAGGAATGGAGTAGAAACCCGATTTGGGTTATAAAATCATGGGGTGGCATTTTGGTAAATTTTACATCTTTTTTGGGCCGCACGGTTTACGAGCACAGTTTTACAAACACTGCGCAACCCATGTAAGAGATACTGTCTGCGAAAGGCTATCCCACATGACATCCTAAGAATCCCACACAGTATTCCCTGATCAATTAGAGACTTTCTCAAGCTACTATCCGAGGATGGCTGGTCCGCACGGTCTACCTGCACGGTTACGCCTAATCGTGCACAGACCGTATGCCTAGAAATGCATTGCATGATTGCTATACTCTTTGCACCCCAAGCCCCTGAGGCACTCTGCCTCCCCACATAAACATGTGAAACACTTACCTTTCCAAAATAAGAGGCCAAACCAAAACATAAAAAACATACATTAAAATGATCTAAGTTCTTACAACCTCCGCACATTATAACAGATCGTCCTCGAGCCACTCATCTGAGCATCACTATCTTCTATGACATGGGATCATGACACACGGTCTACCTATAATCTCTAAAAATCCATGTTCTTGGATGGACTACACTAGACCACCAGACATGGTCCAAGGTCACAAACATTCCCTTTAAGACTTCCTCACCACCACCGCAACACAAAAAGAAATATCCTCAAGGATCTATCCCCATAAACCATTATCACCATAAGAAAATCATGGGGAAAACATTTTTGACAACACCCAAATCAAAAAACATGGAAACATAACCCAAAACATCACATCATCATGGGTGAACAAATCGAAAGCTCATCAGCCTGATCTTATACACAACTAATAAACCAAATAACATGGCATCATTTTCATGCTCCCTCAACTATGATGGGGACCAAACCCGGTATCACCTGAGAAAAAATACATGATACTTCAAACCAAATTTTCAAATAATTTCACTCCACAACTATAAATCCAAATTCAAATAAAAAATTTCGGCAACATGACCATTAAAACCATTCCACTCTCTCTACCAGGGCCAACTCACCCGAGCAGTGACGACTCGAGTACTTCCAAACTGAAACTCTAGTAAATTCATAAACCATCCATTAATTTGGTATGGTTCTATCCCCCATTTCTGGTTACATGGAACCTCCTCCATCGACGAAGGACCACCAGAACCTAACCCAACATTCCCATTGCCTACACATTCCATCATACCAGGCCCATGAATCCATAAAAGCAATAGCCTACCATGGACTGCAGCCGCACTGTCACAACCATTGGGAAGACGTACATACCCCATCCATTCAAGGACTAAGATCATCCTGACCTCACTAAGGTAGAAATTTGTTTTTGATGGTGCCTTTTGCTACAACATGATCCTAGATGTGGGTCACTATCACCACACCCATCATGTTCACCATCTCAGGTCAAACCACCTTTGAATGGCTGTCCCGAGAACACCCACCATTCACTGATGGTACGCTACCCCTTTTTCTCACCTTTCAAAGGTGATCACCGACTTGAAGCCTATCTTTAACATCCAAAACACCCCCTGAGGTAGTTCACAGAATTATAGTAGAATTCTACCATCATGGCATTACTACACTCCACACCATCATTGGCTTCACCCTTGGAATGACACCACATCACATGGCCAAGGTTCACCCAACTTCACGATGTCCTAAAACCCCACAAGGAAACATTTACTAGAGTCTCACCCCAAATTCCAATGCCACAACTAGCTATCATAACCAAAAACACCCCATATGACCCAACACAGGTCTCACAATCTCCACATGAATCCACCATGAACTCCAGTCAACACTTGGCTCATTTTTCATAACATCCAAGTCCCACATGCCTTTCTAAGGAACCCGACACACACCTCACCAGTTCCTCATTCATACCATGGTGCTATTACGTCATATTGAAATTTTTTTCCACATACAAGGTTGATTTATCAATCCCTACCTTATGAGTCACATTACCTTTTCTCATTATGATGAATTCCAACCATAACATCTTAAAAATGTTAACAAATTGAACCCCAATTGTATATACGACGATTTATCCTTTTTACCTAAATATGAGAACAAACATCAGCCAATGCCCATTCTCGTTTTCATTGAATCGAACCCAAGGTATTTATTTGGCATACATCCCATCATAAGGTCCCCACCCTATATCATTTTGTGTGTACATCTCGTCATCAAACTCCACACATAGTGCTACCATTCTCGTAAACTCCATGATGTCCCCTCATCCAACCAAACACCTCCCTGTCTCTTGGTGAGTTCCAAAGCTTCTCAACATACCTAGGATGATGTAAAGATGTTGGGAATGCTAGTCACTAGCAGAGGTACACTATGATGTCATCAAACAACACCACCACCAACTTATCTGTTTCTGATGTCATGCTTTGGGACACCATGGCCTTCCAGAAATCTCATGATTCCCTACCAAAAGTGACACTTCAACACATAACCATGGCCTATAAAGTGTGATTTCCAACCATTTTCAACAACCTCTCCACAAACAAACCATTTATGCAACATGTTCAGCCACATGACCACACTTACCTCGGGTGTAACCATTGAGCGGAAGTATATAACCACACTTTTGCAACCCTTATCTTTTTTGTTCAAAACAGCTTCCAAGCTTCTCTCATAGGTCACATTAAAGGTTTCACAAACCAAACTCCCTAGGCTAGAATCACAACCACGATAAGACATTGGACCTCTCTCCATACCACACATATGATGAAACAAACAATGAAAAGCACATGAATGGAACTCTAACTCCCCTTAGGATGCACGCTATGCTTTCTATACCGAACAACCATCAAATCTAGGTTCCACACCAAATGTGTAGACATTCATCACCACTACAAAAAAACATCCTCTACAAAATTTGAGACACAACTCGTAAGGTCTCTATACACATGGTCCCCATGACTATGCACCATCCTTTTGCCCTGGAATTTACTCCGTACGATCATGGATCACAAGAGTTTCCTCCCTCACATCACCAAACAACACTTCACAAACCAAAGGTCACAGCCCTAACAAGGGTTCCTTAAACACACCACCTAGTCTATATCATAACTGGTAAGGCCTCTCAATCCAAACCCAAAGCCTTAACTAGGGAAATATCTTTTCTCCATCCCAGGCTTACAAGGGTCAAATTGACAACACCAAGGATTCCCACCATTGAACCCAAACATTTTCATTCTAAAAGTTCCATTCACTCGACACTTCGATGAATGACCGGTAGAATTTAACCACTGTTGGAAAATATCTCACACTATAGACCTTAAACACCCTATTATCCATACTCTATCACATCGGTTACCATCACACATAGAACACTACCCCTAACATAACCACCGTAGTCATGGTCAACATGGGGTAACGAAATTACTCAAACACAAGTCTTTCGTCAACCTCTTCTAACCCACTTCTACATTCACAACAAGTCCCATTCTTCTTACCCACATTTCCCATTTCACAACCTGTTATATCATAATATTTTTAACACATTTACATCATTCATTAGGAAAAATCCATTAACAATTTTCACCATCATTATGAAACCCCTTTTTATTTTGGATACCGAATAAACCAATGCAATTTATTATAACCCAAAACTTTAGCCCAGTCACAACACTTATTTATACATGATATTCTAGAACTATTCATTTTCATTATTCTCATTATAAAACTTTCATTACAATTATTAAGAATATTTTTCTTCATATTTATCAATGATGAAAACTGTATTCAACTCCCCATGTCCCACACACCCATTTAGTGTGTGTGTTCTTATAAAGTTGCATGCCACCTATATAATTAGGTGCCTAAAATGATGCATGAATAAACATCCCCATGGCATTCCAACAATGATTGAAATATCATAAATCAGTCAAATCACACAACAAGTGCATCACCCAATGGTGAAATATTGTTCAACTGTAACAACACACATCAAGAACAACAATCCCCCCCATGGTGACTTGGGATTTACCACATAAATGTGTTATCTACATACATGCACAAGCTCATTTCCAAGGCCTAACACTGTCCTAATATCCTGTCTACCATTCAAAAATTGTAATAAAGAGAAAATAAATCATCTGATACCACTTTGTAACATCCCCAACTAGAATCCACTAAACTTTTACCACGAGCCGATTCATCACAAGACCTAAAGCGCTCTCTTGGTACACTAGAGGTTTCCAAATAGTAGAGAGTGTCTAATGACTCACATGGGGAGACTATACCATCTTTACTAGAGTAATACATAGCATAAAACAATATAAATGGGGGAAAATGTGAAATAATTATAATAGAGTATAACCAAGCATTTCCCAAATAGGGTACAAACCGCAAATCAAATACAACCATGTCATGCCATACTAGTAATACAAAGTGGAAGAATACCAGCATAAAAAAATGGAAAAACATTAAATGGGTCTTGACTATGAGTCTGGTTATTCTCCAGGTACATCCCAAGCCCAACTCAACATCTCATAGTGGGGCCTCTACCCTTGTCTTAACTTACAACCAATATATTTAATCAGGTACCCAATGGAGGCCCGAGCAGGGTGTCAGTACAAAACTCATTAGGCCACCACCAACTTTGTCTAAAAAATATCCAGTCAAATTTTTTGTTCATGCAAGTAAAAAATTAATGTAAAGTAAGCAAGGGAAAATTCAAGTGACATTATTCAACAAGATTCATTTAATTCATGACTAGAAATTATCCCAAATCAATTTCTTACACCATCTTCCTTATATAAGACACATTGATCAGATGTTCAATGGGTTAGGTATAAAAAACATCTACACAAAGTCAAGGGAAATCATTCACAATCTATAGAGAAAAAAATCAAGTACCTATCTCACTAGGGATCCACATATCACATCAACACATCTTCCTCACCTCTGAGTCTCAGTCCGTGTGTAATGACATCCATATAATAACATCATATTAGAGCCTCAGTCCAGGTAGAATGACAAGAATAAAATACCCTCACCCTAAATCCCCAATCCAGGTGGAATGAAATTAGTACAATATCCTCACCATGATTCCTTATTCTAGGTGGAATGAAAACAATACAATAACCTCACCTTGGAGCTTCAATCCTCATGGATTGAAATAAATACAATAACCTATCTTTAGATCCTCAGACCATGTGGAATATAACCATTAGGGGAATAGATAATCAGTCCTCATCCATAACACATGCATTAGGGGTGGAGTTTAGAGCATCATCCCTACACGATCTGTGGTCATAGAACCTCATTCAATACCCAAAATTACGTAGCCATCTGCACAAGCTTATTTATCAAATAAACACAACCATACCAAAACACAACCAAGTATATTCAATTCCATTGTATATCACAATACATAACAGATCATCATAGTACCAACACTATTGGGAATCAACATTCACAATTAATAACAAAAAACATGGGAATTAATACTATTCCACATCCCATTGACACATTTTCCACATTTCACATATTTTATCTAGTTATCCCAATTCCCTTTTTATCACACTTATATCACTAAGAATTCATTCAATTTTCTTTTTTCACTAGGCATCATTCATTAATCCAAACTCACGAGGCCCAAAACTAGGCTCACAATCCATTCTATCATGGTCTTTAGTCATTTCCACTTAATAACCCAATTAAAATTCATATCCATTTAGTAAAATTAAAATTCCCATCCCTTAACCCATTAGGTGTATTCAAACAACCCTTTTCCTTAGACAAATTCATCATTAACCATTCATTAACCCATTTATCCAATTTATCATTTCCTAATCATTTACCCACTTATGCATTCCAGACACAATTCTTATATCACAGAACACAATCCCTTCATCACATTCAATCACTTAGGTGAACCACCTAATTATCATTTACTAACCCTTTCAAAAATTAATTCCCAATTCTCATTTCCCATGTTTATCTCACTAAGCTATACACGCAAAAGGCTAACCCCTTAACTTTTCCATTTTATATCACTTAAACCCTTTTTAAGCCCACCAACACCCACATAGGTCACCTCCCAACCCATTTGTTTTACTAGGACTCTTATTCACACCCCTTAAACATAATATCATATTCACCCTGGGCTCTATGTTTTTACACTACAATATTAAATTTACTTACCTAAACACTATGTCCGGGAACGTGGGTACACCCCATGGGTGGCCCCAATATAGGTCACATATTCATCCATGCATCCTGTAGAGATTATACAGGTTCCATTTGGTTATCTAGGCACCCTAAACATCACATCCCAATAATGGTATAATAGACTCTTCACAAGTTGTAAGAATTGAAACACTACATGCGCAAATCACTATAAAACTCAACGGATATTACTTGTAGACCACCTTCCTTGAATCTGATGATAAATGTCCTCCCAACAATGGCCTATGAACCCAATCCAACAAAACATTGAAACCTAAACCTAGATCTCACCTAAAATGTGGGGTTTAGAGCTTCAGATAGAGATATAAATAACCAAAAACCGTAATCCTAAAAAGAGAAGGAATGAGAGGATTAGACTTACCTGGAGCTTCGAACTGCAAAAGGAGACTCTCCAAACAACCATGAAACAAGGTAGATTGATCCATGAATGATCTTGATGTGAATGGGTCATCACTAGCACTGGAGGAGGTGGAATGGATGAGAAATACAAATTGGGTCTTAAAATCACCAAGTGGCATTTTTGTAATTTTTACAACTGTTATGGGCCAAACGGTTTACCCACACTGTTTTCCAAACCGGGCACAAACCATGCTAGAGATATTGTCCATGATTAACCATATAACATAGCTTCCTAGGAATCCTACAAGGATTTACCTAACTATGTGGGGGTCGTGCTCTAGCTACTATCTGAGGATGGCTGGTATGCACAGTCTACCCACACAGTTACCCCTAACCATGTGTATGTCATGCGCCTAGAACTTATTGGACGGATTTATCTACTCTTTGCAACTAGAGCACCCCCCCCCCGAACCCCCACCTAAACTTGGGAAACCCTTATCCAGACAAAAGAATAGTCCAAAAAATAAACAAAAACTGATAAAAAGATCTGGAATCTTACAGGTTTGGCACTCAACTATTTTTAAAAAATTCCATTCATCCTTAGACAGATGGTGAGACAGAGAAGACCACTCATACGAATGAAAAAAAAAATTTTGCTTTAATACTTGATTTTGGCCATAGTTGGGATGATCACATGCCCTTGGAAAGTTTACATAAAACAAAAATTATAATTCCACCATAGGCATGACACTGTTTGAGTCTTTGTACAGGCGACCATGCAGATCACCTCTATGCTGGACAGACCTAGGTGAGTCAGTACTAATTGGTCCTGAGATGCTAAGGGCTACCACTAATAAGGTGCAGGTCATACATGAGAAGATGAAGACTGCACAGAGCTGGAAGAAGTCTGATTATGATAGGATACAGAGACCCTAAGAGTTCGAGGAGGGAGACCATGTCTTCGTATGGGTCTCACCTCGACCTGGTTTGCTGAGATTTTTCCATTTCTGGAAGATATATCCAAGTTTCATCGGACCATTCCTTATTCTCAGTAGAGTTAGTGAGGTGGCATACAACCTAACTCTTCTCCCACAGATGAAAAGAGTGCACAATGACTCCACGGGTCATAGATGAAGAGATACATGCATGGTATGTCTCACAACATCGACTAGGGTGATATGGACATTGATGATGGGGAGAAATTCGCGGGATCCCAGTGGAGATAGAGGATCCACAAGAGTGGGTCATAAAATGGTGGATGAACCCTTTGGGTTGAGTTTGGTGGTAGAATATGAACCTACTGGAGATGATATGGGAGCGGGAGGGCCAGATTCATTCTCAGTATCCTCATTTGTTTTCATAGCATTTGTGGTGAATTTCACGAATGTAAATCCCTAATGTGAATAGAATTTAAAGACCAATATATTTCTTATAATTGTTTTTAAAATAATTCAAATTATTATGAGACTATGAAAATTGAAAACATGTGATTCCAAGGCCCTGAGAGACCGGAATGAAATTTTGAACATTTTTTTAATGTACGTTCAGTAAACATTTGTGCAGCAATTTACGACCAATGCGGATCTACCTACTAGTGGGTAGATCAATGGTTTATGAAAACATAAGGTATTTTATTGTGGGAAATTGATTTCCGTTAAATAATATTCTTGGTTTGAATGATTTCCTTCCCTTTCTATAACGCTAACGCAGTGGTCACTAGTCGAATTGGAAAAGGTTTGGACCCTCCATCGATCTTGTTCTTGGTGTGTTCTTCGAGGAGGATAAATGAACGTATTGAAAATGTGATTTAGAAGTCCACACAGTGAATAAGGTGTCTTGGGAGGCCCATAATTTTAGATGGAATGAAGCATGGACCATCGGAGCACGTTCAGTGGTCCGACGAACATTCTTCCGGGTTAGTGGTGGCAGCGGCATCGCCCCGTGGTTGAGGTGGCGGCAGCCATCAAGCTACAATGGAGGAGCCACTGTGCCTTATGTTGGGGTGGTAGGCTGACCAACACCTGTCTGTCTTGCCTATGACCGGTCCATGCAGAATAGTCAGATGAAGCGACACCTAGCTGGCGCCGCTGTGGGAGGACCCGAACGGACCACATCTATTTAGGGGTGCGTAGACCACACATGGCTGGTGGGTCATGCCAAACCATCAGACTATGCTAGCTTTATGTCTCAATGGGCCGCACACATCCAGGAGGAACCAGTGGGCCAGGTCGGACCCGGGTTGGGTTAGGTTGACCTTGACCGGGTGGGTTCAGCACAGAGCAGGATGGGACTGGTCGGTCCGAGAAGGTCGGATCAGACACGAACCCAATCGAACCAATTTTTCCTTAGAATCAATAACTTCCAAATATAATTCTTTATTGACAAGACTCTTGCAGCATTATATTCCTTGGGATGAGGCTATCCTTTGAGTTACTTCACTTGGGTTTTGGAAGAAGATGGAATACGGCCGGGTTGGATCGGACATGACTACAACTATGTCCTATTTAAAATTTTGCCTATAACAAAGAGATCAAACATCATATTGACCCACCATCTATCAGGTTGGACACTTATGACCTGGTTATCCTTTTAGGTAATTCATTGTGGGACTTAGTGGTGGTTTAGGTATGACCTATGTCTTGAGGAGTAGAAACTAAGGAACTCAAGAGTACAATGTTGTGGAATCTAGTCGCTCGAAAATTAGTGAAGAGTGATGCTTCATATATTGGTAAGAGAGTGAACCATCATGGATCGGTAGTAACTTGACACTCCATGGATCTAAATAAGAACCTTCGTTGATCGATGTTTGAAAAAACCTCTATAGATCGATATCATAGTAACCCACTGTGGATCGGTAGTAGCGTGACTAGGTGTGATCTATCTGTAGAGGGACCCATCGTGGATCTGTGACAGGGCGACCCTTTGTGCATCATAAGTAGAGTGACTCTTTGTTGATCAGTAGCAGGGGTACCCTTCTTGGATTAGTATCTGATCCACTCAAAAGAATAAAATTATTTATCTTAAGACTAATCATCTTTATCCATGTCCTTTATGCTGTATACCTGGTGTGAGCTATCTTTTACATTATTCATTTTTATTGAGATCTAGATTTTGGGTTTTCATTTGTGGAATTTTGGGGTACCTTTAGAGGGCTCAAGTTCTCTATTGTGTATTATTATACTTACTTATTTCAAGGATTCTCCATCTCTTTACTGTCTCATGAATACAACGTACGAATTGACTAAAACATGGGGAGCTAGGGCTAGATGGCTCTCCTAGGTGATTGAAAGACGTGGAGGGTGGTAGTGGCGACAGATGACGAGTTGTACCTATCTTTCAGGTTGGATCCTTACAAGATGATCATCAGAGAACATTTTTTCCTTTTTTTTCTATACTTTCATTTCATTTGGTCTTGTATAATGGTCCCTTTACATTCAGTACATACTTTTACTCTCAATGGTGGTTTCTAGATATGGTTATACATTCCCTTTTTTCGTTGTGTTTTTCTTGTATGTTGTGTGTACTAGTCTATGTATGTACAAGTATAAATTCAATTCCTTCTGTTTTTGGCTTATTACATTGTGGTGCTAGTCACTAACCCCTAGAAGATTGAGGGAATGTTTGGGGTAGTCACGGAACAGGCCCCGGGGGATGTTTGGTGACACAAATGGTGATACTCGAAAAAGAGATAATTATTTTATCTGCTCATTCACAATTATTTTCTTCGTCTACATCCTCTTATTATGTTGATTTCTCAATAACGTAATACATTTAGTATCATATACACGCTGATATGATACTATAGTTATGGTTCATCCTTATACCTTATTATATCCATCATATTATTAACAATATCACCATGCGTGCATACGTACGGCTTACCGTCTCCACGTCGTGGTGTTAAATGTTGTTCCACAATACTTTATTTGGATTGGTATAATGATGGTTATAATGGATTAAATAATTAATATAACATGACTATTAGTCTTTATAATTAATATATCATCCAATTCAATATCATTTAACAATCATATGGAATTATAATAAAACTCTTTCATACATACGACCTACCATCTCCACAATGCGGTGAGATTAATTCTCCATGTTAACAAATCAATAAATATTATAAATTTTACAAGAAGAGTAAAAATAATAAATATGAACATAATTTTATTCTGTACATGAATAAAATACATAATTAGAATAACAATCATAACTTACATTGCAAAATAGGAATGGGAAAATGAAGTAGTTAACACCCGAAATAATGGATATATTGAAACCCAATAATTAAAATGATTTAATAAGATAATATAGGATATCCTAAATATAAATATTTTTATGGAATAATTTAATAAAATACTCTAACCATTATATTAGAGTATCAGATACAATCGAATGATATGAGACATAAGGTAAGGTATAATTTGGTAATCTCATAATTTTTTTAGATTGCTTATACGTAAAAGTTTACTAGGTTATATTTATCATGAACATCAGTGTTTCCAAAATATATAATATGATTTATATTATTATACTATTATTTAAATTCAATATTACCCCTTGGTGAATTTTTATTAAACGATATGGAATGAATCTTTCGTTTGTCTTCCATACGAGGTACTTTTTGACTTTTCCAGAAAGATTACCAGAAGAATGTTTTTTAACTTACAGAGTATTAATAGATTTTTAAATATTTATAATTTATTATTTACAGGGATAATCCCATACCTTAATTCAAGTGTATTTTAAACTAAATTGTTTTCATTTAATAGTGCAAAAATGTTTTAAAATAAAACATATTTTTTGAAGAAGAAAAGATATTTTCCTCAAGAATTAAGCTCAAGTATTTTATCAAAATTATTTTACATATAAGATGACATAGAGTTATGTTTCAATCCCAATTATTAATTTTATTGTGTTTAAAATGGAATTATTTTATTGACGTCTTTTTATTTTCAATAGATATTATTATGTTGGGATGATTTTTAAGAAATCCATGTTTTGGTTCCTTGGGTTATGATATGGTGAATGGTTTCTTTTTTTTGTGAAACATGTAAGAATGATTTCATTAAGAAATGGGTGGGAACTATAGTTCTCTAAAAATAATTGGGAAAATATTTACGTCTTAAGTTATAGACTTTATTGGAATGGAAGGTAAATCTAGTTCAGTAATACATGACTGGAACCACAATTAAAATCAGTTCAGTAATGGACTTTGTCTGCTATGACAGTCTTGTCTATGAGCCTCGGCGAATATGGAAAATATTTTCTATGCATATGTGTATTCCAAAAAATAAAATGTCATGTGTTTTGACATTTGGGATTATTTCCATCAATTCTTATGAACTGTTATCACATGACATGATATCATGATATTTTATATGCATAATAATATTTTCAAATGTTATTTTCTTATGTATTGTAATAATGATATGATTGATATTTTCCTAGAATACCCTTAAGGAACATTTGAAGTCACCCTTCATATTTTTATTTTCCCCAGATCATGAATAAGGGTATTATGTAAGCTATGTTAGATATTAGTATAGTTATGAAGAAATAAGTGGAAGACAATTTAGATGGGTTATGAACTAGTTTTTTATGTTTCTTAATTTCTAAGGAATCTATATTGATACAGTCTTATCATGAATTTATTATATTTTTTAATCAATGTAATCAATTTTGAATTAATAAAATTGTATGGAATTTATTGTTCGTTATATTTGTTATTAGAGGAAAGGTATAATTAACAATTGGAATCTTGGAAAAGAAAGCCTTAGTAAGAACACTATCGATATGCCTAAATATATTGTATAGTCCTAGTATTTTAGAAATGATCTATTTTAATCTTGGATAAATACTAATGTTTCCTGAATTGAAATTTTAAACATGATTACGTGGGTTTCCCATTATGAATAGTTTATCTCACACTACGATTTTTGGTTTTTGTCAATGGATGGAACCTGAAGGAATCATGTTAATGTTGAACAGGATAGGCAATGAAATTATTTTCCCCCTAAGAAAAAAAATGTTATGGATGATTGAATGAAAAATCGTGTTTTATTTATTACACAAACATTTCAAGATATGAATCATGAAGGAGTTCCAAATGACCAAAGGATAGAGAATCATTTTTTTGAGCCCTTCATGAGTCAGTGTCCACCATCATTCAGTGGGTCTTCTGATCCATTAGTGGATGAAAAATGGATCAATACCACAAAAAATATATTTTTAGTTCTACATTGTTTTGAACATGATATATTCATCTTAGAAATATATCATTCAGTGGATGAATCTGATCAATTTTGGAACTTCATCAAGAATACGAGGTATCAAGATGAAATTGACTCCATGAAATGAGAAGAGTTCAAGAACATATTTTTCAATAAGTAATTCCCTCACATTTTTCTAAAAAATATGGTAATGGAGTTCCTTTAACTTATGAAAATAGATGATGAATCCATTGGTACAAACGAAGAAAATTTTCAATGACTTTTAAGGTATTCTTCTGGAATTATTTTCCAACATGAGAGTAAAATTGATGGATTCTTTAGGGGCATAAAACCAAGTCTCCAAATGGAGTAATCCACAAGGGACATTAATAGCTATTAGTAAATAATTATAAGTGATCTCAAGTTTGATATGGATATTAGAGTAACCCTTCTATCCTATGGATTTGAAAAGAAGAGAAAAACGGAATTGAATGGAAAATCTAATGACTGCACTGAAAAGAAGATGAGTTTTCCCTTATGATCAAATTGTGGAAAGAAACATGGATGAAATTGTATTAAAGGGACAGGTCAATTTTTTAAATGTGGAAGATGAGGTCACTGGGTAGTTGAGTGCCAATTTTTTTTGAAGATGATGTCTACTAATTCGAACAATGAAAGGGATGCACATAATGAACCTCCTACACTTCCATGATACAAGTGCATGTAAATGGGTAATTATTCCAATCAACACCCAAATTCATGGGTTATTGATGATGATCAATGTCAAGAAAATCATAAGGCCAATGACAATGAAATGTCACATGAAATCACTATCGACATCCTAGAGTACTATAATGAAGTGGTCAGTGGTACACTTACCATCAAATATAATGTAGAATTTTTTTTATTTGATTCTAGATCCACCCAATAATTTATTTTTGAAGAATTTTATAATGGTATCGCCATATTACCTCACAAATTTGATGTTAATATAGCTATAAAAACTCCAAATGGAACAAAATTAACATCAAAATTGTATAATTTTTCTCTGATTGAAGATTGTGCGAATGATCTAACTTCAAATCTTGTGATCCTTCGTATAGTAAAATTTTATGTTATTCTTGGAATTGATTGGATTTCTCACTATGGATCTCAAATTAATTTCTTAGTGATGGAAGTCACATTTCATATTCCAAATCAATCTATGATCATCTATCGATGTAGGGATGAATTTAACCTTCCAGTAGGAATCTCATCCATCTTATGGGTTTTTAATCCAATAAAAGAAATACATTTTTCTCAAATGGTTGGGGATAAAATCGTGATTAAGTATATTCCCATTATACGAGAGTTTGTTGATGACTTTGCATATGAATTTATAGATCTTCCCCCAAATCGTGATGTCTATTTTTTAATAGCACTCATACCGGGTGCTATACCCATTTCATAGACACCTTATAAAATTTCCCCAATTGAGTTTCAGGAATTGAGTAAGAAACACCAAGTGAATTTTGATAAGGGATTCATATGCCCTCATGAATCACCTTAGGGAGAACCTAATTTTATTGTTAAGAAGAATAATGGTTAAATGAGAAATTTTATTGATTATAGAGAACATAACAAGGTCATTATCCAGAATAAAACATCCACTTCCTCAAATTGATGAAATATTAGACCAAATACGCATAAGCTCATTACTTTTCCAATATTGATCTTCTTTCATGATTGCATCAAATAAGGGTCAAGAATGAAGATATACCAAAGAAGGCATTCCATAAAAGGTATAGAAAATATGAACTTATAATGATGCCTTTTTTTTCTAATTACTTGCTATATTAATGGATATAATAAATAGAGTATTTTAGATCTATCTTTATTTGTTTTTGGTAGTCCATGAAGACAATATTCTTGTGTATTCTAAGAGAAAGGAATAACATAATTAATAACTAAGAATTGTATTGAAAACCCTATGAAAAGAGAAGGTTTATGAAAAATATACCAATTGTAAATTTTGGCTTTAGAACGATTCATTTTTTGGGTCATATAATCTCAAGGGGGGGGGGTTATAAGTGGATCCATAAAAAAATAGAAGTTTTTGAATGTTGGCCGAGACAAAAAATTGTAACCGAGATTCAATGTTCTCTTGGATTTTCTATATATTATTAGAGTTATGTGAATGATTTTTCATGATTATCTAATCCACTAACCAGGTTGTATTGGAAATGGGTTATGTGAAATGGATAAAAGAATGTGATGAGAATTTCGAAGAGCTAAAAATAAGGTTAGCTTGTGCACCTGTTATCACACAACCTTGTAGTAGAGAAAGTCTAGTTATCTACACTGATGCATCCAAGAAGGGATGGGATGTGTTCTCCTAAAAAACTAATATGGTGATATCCTATGCCTCATGACAGTTGAAAATGCATGATAAATATTAACCAACTCATGATTTAGAATTTGCTGCAGTAAACATTGCATTAAATTCATGTATTCATTGTCTATATGGTGAATAATGTGGTATTTATACAGATCATAAAAGTTTAAATTATATTTTCACAAAAAAGGAGCTAAATATGCTCCAATGAAGATGGTTGTGGTTGATTAAAGATTACGACTTCTCAAAACATTACCCCCACGGGAAATGAAAAACGGTGGTAGATGATTTGAGTCAAAAAGACCATGCTAGCCTATCCATGATGAGGATAAAAAAAGATCAATGTTTATGGATTTTCAAAGGATGGATTTAGAAATTTCAATGGAATCGTTGTAATATTATCATTCCCATGTGAATTTCAAAAAATCTATACAAGTAATTATAAAGGATCCATAACAGAAAGATATGGAGGTACAAAAGATGGAGATAAATGTTCTTGAATTAAACAATGATTTTCAAAAAAAAATAATGTTCAGAAACCGGATTTGTATTCCTCCCAAAGAAAAATAAAAGAAAGATATATTGTATGCGGCTCATAGTTCTTCATTAGTTATTCACCCTAGAATAATAATAATGTAATGGGACATTAATGTGTATTTATGGTGGCATGGAATAAAAAGAGATGTTGCCAAATATCTCTCTTGATTCATGGTTGGCAGTATGATAAGGCTGGGAGATAGAATTCTAAGGGGAAATTACAACAATCACCCACACTTGAATTGAAATGGGAAAAAATCACTATGGACATTGTCATCATAATTCCCAAAAAATCCAAAGTCAATAATTCTATCGGTGTTATAGTTGATCATCTTACAAAGTAAGTACTATTCATTTCTATTAGAGAGGATTTATCTCTTGATCAACATACCAGGATATATGTAATGGAAGTGGTAATATTTCATGGAGTACCACATTCAATTATATCTGATCAGGATCCGAGGTTTACCTCGATGTTATGGCGAGGTCTGCAGCATGATCTAGATATAGAGTTCTTATTTAGTACTAATTTTCATCCACAGATATATGATAAGTTTGATAATACAAATCAATCACTCTATGAAATGTTGAGAGATTATTACATATATTTCAGAGATTGTTTGTATCAACACCTACCTTCGGGGGATTTTCATACAAAAAAAGCTTTCACTCCATTATTATGATTGAGAATTATGAAGAACAATATGAAATTAAGTTCATAAATCAAACTTGTTAAGATGAATTTGGAGAAACAATGATTTTAGGACTTCATATATTTGAGAAGGAAAAGTTTAGATCCATTCAAAAACACATAAGAGTAGCTCAGAGTCGACAAAAACGTTTTTATGACAACTGAAGAAATGAACTAGAGTTGATGTGGGTGATAAAGTGTTTTTAGGAATATCTCCATTGAAAGTGTAATGAGATTGAAAAAAAGGGAAACTTAAATCATAGGTATATTAGTATATTTGAAAACATTGTTCATGATGGGAAGGTAGCTTATGGATTAACGCTTCAACTAAATCTCAATCAAGTTCATGATGTGTTCCATATATCTCTCTTGATTATGTAAATACATCATCCTTCACATGTATTAAATATATAATTCATACTTCAAGAGCATGATCATTCTTATAAAGAATAACTTAAATTGATTCTAGATTGTTGAGAAAACTTTCTACGAAACAAGACCACAAGCATGGTTAAAATTTTACATAGGAACCAATAATTTGGAGAATCTACATTGGAAATTTCAGATATAATGAGTGATAGGTATCCTAATTTTTTTTCAAGGTGATAAATTTGATGGGAGAAATTCAGTTTAAGGGGGAAAAATGTAACATCGAGTTGTATTTATAAAATATTTTATTTAAATAATTTTTCTTCATTAGAAGCTATAGTTTCTTGCAATAGTGAGTATAAACGAACCACAAGAAACCCTTAGTATAAAATTATCATTATATCCTTGTCGTTAGGTTAGGTAGAATAAGTATGAATATGTTAGGAAAATTCATTGTGAAATCATTGGCTATCAATTATTTATGAAAAAAAATCAAGTAGACAATTTTTTATTTAGTGAATATATTTTGGTAAATTAATTAAGGAAATATATATGTGTTGTATACATAATAAAATATTTTTTTATTAATATAATTGATATTCTGGTCATAGAGTATTAATAAACCCTATTTGATATATAAAACCCAATCTTAAAAGGTAAATTTACCCCTTTTTATGTAGAACCCCTTTCGAATTAAGATTTTTACACATTAATATTTTCTATTTAAAAAAAGTAGTCATGTTATTTAGAAGTGGTAAAACAATTTACTTTGGAATAATTTTTGATATTTTTCTGATAACATTTTTGTTTTGATGAATAGTAATAATAAACTATATTTTAAGAGAAAACAACTATTTTCTCATAGAAACAATTTATATGGTTAAATTAAAATATTGAATGATTTTAAAGTAAAAAATATAATATTTTTTTCATTTAATATAATATATGTCATTATAATTAATTTTAAATTGGATTTTATGTAAAAATATTTCAATCTTTTGCAATGTTTTGACTTTTAAAAACCCGTTATTTTATTCTAAAAAAGGGATTGATTTTAAATTAAAAAATGAAACTCCACTGTTTTGAATTTTTAAAAAATAACTCCAAATTTGGAATCAGTAGGTCCAAATTATGATAATATTATAATTTTATTTTTCAACGTTATGAATAGAATCATTAGAAATTATTTTTATCACCATGGTAGAATTTAAATTTGGTAATTAAAGGTAAATATAATATTATAAAATTACATTAGAACCTATAAAAATTAATTTTAAGAATAAATTTGACCCTTATTATCTATGTTTTAAAATGAAATAACTTAATGACAAATTTCCCATGAATATGAACATAATTTTATTAAAATCAATGAAAGTGAAAAAATTCCACACTTTGTTTATATATGTGCATTAATTTTAATATATAAATAAAAAATAGATAATATAGACTATAAATTATATATTGAAATCTAAAAGAATTACCTAGATCATAGAAATTTATTTAAATTTTTTAGAAATTAAATATTTACCCATATTGATGACACAATAGTGATGTAAAGATTATTTTATTAATAGATATATCAAATAAATGTTTTAAATAATATTAAAAGAAAATATCATATGAAATAATTAATGTACTCCAAGAATTTTCAAGGTGACTATGACATGTTAAGAGTGTAGTAAATATTTATTTTTAAAATATATCATTTCATTGTATTTTATTTAATGTAAAATAAGTTAATAGTATCAAAACTAACACTCTTGATATTTTATTAAAATTTCATACTATTAAATTATTTAAAAATCAGAAAAATATTTGAAAATTAGAGAGTAAAAATTATAAGCTCTAAAATGTAAAAAAGTATCCAATGAGGGATAAATTAAAACACAAAAGTGAATATTTATAATTATTTAATATTTAGAATATTATTTCCACAAATAAAATTAAATAGATAAAATAAGGATCAATAAAAATGATATGGTTTAAAATAAAATCAAAACATGTATAAATTATATTGTTTGAGATGATTTAAAACCATCCTCATATAATAATATGAATAATTCACTTTGGAGGCATTTAAATGTAAAAATTTATTTAAATTAATTTTAATGTTTTTATATTTCCAAAGGTTCCCCTTCCCTCTCTTATAAAAGTGAACACCTCCTTCTAATTTAATCACACCTATAAAGTCATTTATTCCTGGCCAAACACTGCCCATTTACTCTTAAAACATCAATCAATTCATCCTAGAGCCCAAAAATAAGTCATAATTCCATATTAAGGAGGCTTTTGTGCAAATCAGAAGGTTATACTCAAAAAAAGGTAATTGTTTTATCACCACTTTCAAAATTTATTGCCTCCTCTAATTCTGATCCTTATGTTCTTTCTATAATAATGTCCTAATGGAAGTATATTTTACCTAATAATATGTTAATATAGTTATGGGATAACCATATACATTCTTTTCTTCATCATACGAATAACAATACCATCTTGCATGCATACTTACGACTTACCATCTCCACACTATGGTGGAATATGTTATTCTACAATACATTATTTAAATGGGAATAATGATGGGGGTAATATATTTAAATAATGAATATAACATGATTATTATTCTTTATAACAAATATAACATCAAATTCCTTTTCATTTTTCTATTAAAGGGAATGATATCGTTTCTCAAGCGTACGTATGACCTTCTGTCTCTACATCGTAATGAGATTCATTCATCATGTTAACAATTAAAGATTGATTATCAAATTTATATGATGAGTGAAAATAATAATTATGAACTTAAATTCTTTATATACATGAAAAAATACATCTTAATAATAACAAACATAACTTACATGGAAAAACATTAATGAGAAAATGATGTAGTTGGCACCCAAAATAATGGAAATATTGAAAGACTATTAACAAAATGATATAACTAGATCATATATGATATCATAAATATGAATATGGTTACGGTATAATTGAATAAAATAAATTATCCATTATACAGGGAGTACAGATACATACGTATGATATCAGACCTACAGTAAGGGGTAATTTCACAATCTCATTATTTTCTGCGATTGATTGTACATAAGTGTTTACTAGGGTATATTTATCATCCACATCCATGTTGCCTAAATATACAATATTATTTCTATTCATATATTATTTGATAATTTCACTTTTACCTACTGGCTAATTTTTATTAAATTTTATGGAAGGAATCCTTCTTTCATTTTCCATACGAGGAATTATTTAACTTTTCTGGAAAGAGTATGTGAAGCATGTTTTTTAACATATACTGCATGAATGTATTTTTACATATTCACAATTTTATATTTCCATGTATATTCCTATATAATATTTCAGGTTTATTAGAAACTATTTTCATATATTTTTTAATTTCATGGAATTTTGAATATAGAAAACATTTGTAAAGAAGAATGGATATTTTCCATTGGAATTAAGTTCATGTGTTTTATCAAAATTATTTTCCATCTAAATGACACATGGTTCTGTTTCTATACCTATTATTAATTTAATTATGTTTATAATAGAATTATTGTTATAAAATCCATTTTTCTTATATGGATTATGTTGTGATGGAATGATGTTTAAGAAACCCATTTTTTCCAGTGGTTATGCTATGGTGAATTGTCCCTTTTTTTGTGGCACATATAATAATGATTTCATTATGAGATTGGTGGGACCTATATATCACATTAATTTATTTTTAAATAATTTACATCTCACGAGATAGACATGAATGGAATGAAAAATATATCTAATTCAAGGATACATGGATGGAATGACATGTAAAACCAGTTCAGTAGTGGACTTTGTCCATTAAAATAGTCTTGGATATAAGGCATGGCTAATATGGAAAATATTTTTAATGCTTATGTGTATTACACAAAAATTAATTTCATATGTTGTGGAATTTGGGAGTATTTATATTAATTCTTATGAACGTTTATCCCATGACATGATATTATGATATTTTATATACATTGTAAGATTTTAAAATTTTATGCTCTTATGTCTTATAATTTTGATATGATTGATATTTAAATTGTATACCCTTACTGAGCATTTTAGATCCCCATTTCATATGTTTCTTTTCACCGGGTCATGAAGAGTGGTATTTTGAAAGCTATGCCAAAATGATTCTAGTTACGAAGAAAAAAATGTATGAATATATAGATGTTTTATGAACAAGTTTTTTATGTTTCATAGTTTCTAAACACACTATACCAATATATTCCTATCATGGATTTATTATGTGTTTTAATGAAAGTAATTCAATGTTGAATTAATATAAATGTATATAAAATATGGTTCATTATAATTCATATCTCATACTAAGAGTTGGGGATAGCCTATTATGTGGTCAATAATTATGATCCATATCACCCCTCTCAACTGGTCAAAGAGGTTATCGACACCAGTAGTGGATTATTATTATTCATCTCCACATAGTTGAATGAAAAATAACCAACATACATCCTTGAGATCCCATCCCCATTCATAGAGAAAAACACATAGTATATCCACTTGTCGAAACACTTGTTCTGATGATGACCTTCCAATGAATGCCCACAAACATCACTTCCATTTAATAAAGCAATGTGGGAGCCATATGATATGATAACATAAGTATCATTTCAATCCATGGGTGAAATTAATTGCATATTTCTATCTGATGGTGGGGAGGTAAGGTAGAAATATCCTCCGAAAATACATCCTAACACTCTTCCACCACTAGAAGAAACTAAAATCCCATAACATCGACTTCTCAAAGCGAAACACTATCCAACTAAAAATTAATCAGGTCTATCCTCTCATATATGGTCCCATCTTACTCTTTCCATGATTACATTTTTCCGATGGAGGAAATCCACATTCCATCATTGTAGATACTCCACATCTGATAAATATGGTATCTAATATCGGCATGAATTTCAATACGGTAGTTTATACAAAGAATAGTTTCATATTGTAATATCTCTACTACAAGATGATCCAAAAAACATGATCCCCTATCTAATTTCCAAGTTACAGTATCAACAGTAGTGTGTAATCATTTAATTGACTCCAATGGGAGTCTCAATGTATATGGGTGATCAACCATCATCTATATATCTTAAAAAAGAATAGCGTAAACCAATGAGTGGAATTCACCCATGTATATAAATAGAACAAATAATGTATAGATGATACATATTATACCTATATTCATCACTAGTCCCTATTAGACAGTGGCCTTCACTACCTATTTCAATGGTTGTTCGTGAACACAAACACAATGATCCTAGTGTAGACCAAATAGGAGTGATGGAAGAAACATAACAAACCATCCACCACATCTAGTTTCACTCCAATCTCCTCTACCATATCCACCACCCAACTTAACTCATTTCTCCAACCACTTTCATTGTATGGGTGATCCATTGACCATCTCACTATTTTTTATAATGATTCATATATTCTAAATATTGGTGTGCATAGACATCCAAATAGAAATGTCATGTCTCTCTATACTAACTAGAACCATACAAGGATAATTGATATTTAGACAATTGGCCATGGGAACATCGAAATCATAGATCCCTATGTTTTTTATCATCTACCAACTACTATGGTATTATCTCTTAAGTTCCCAATACTAGTAAAAGATGTCGATGTCGGCTCAACCATAATTATCTCCACCCCTGTGTATCACTCCAGCACTCCATCATTGGTGTGACTATAAAGAGATATCATTGTCATATAAAAATATCATTGTAGGCCCACCTTGAAGTTATTAACTAAAAAATATATCTCAAACAAAATACATATTGTTTCATGAATAGTTGGCGAACCTCTATGAATAGACTTCCATTGGAATACTATACTACCCAGGCTATTAAATCTCATGGAAGAACACTTCTGACAACAAGGCTGTATATGACTCCTCACTTTATATACTCTCAAACATTGACTGATAGAGATCCATTTAATCATATTTATCATTCATAAAACTCCTTCACCACCTAGTATAAATATAATAAAGACTTATATCCTAGAAAATCATTTAATCTAGTGCTTTGCAGGATTGGATGAAAACAATTGTCCGAACCTATTGCTAATCCTCAACTACCAAGGGGCTTCGATCCACATAATCTTATGATTTTTCTACCTCAGGATCTCATGGAGTTCAATTAGGGTGTATCAATTATTAACTAATATTTCTAGCACATCCTCCTATTCATCTGGTGGTGTAATTACAATAATACCACTTGGAGGTATTTCATCCTATAGAGTACCCTGTACTGATGAGTATTTACTCAGTGGATTATCAGAGTGATCCAACTATAGAATCCTAGAAAGAAATAATTTTATAGTAATCCTAAAATAGAATAAATATAAACTACAATAAAAGATAATTTATTGGGATATATTTCATGATATAAATATAATTGATAACCAATTCCTATATGATAGATGTACCAATGTTTTCTTTGAAAACAGTGAAAATATGTGTAAAATAAATATGTAGGTTATCAAAGTTATGTTGAATGGTTATTTTATCATCCAAAAAAAAAATTTTTCTTTAACCTAATATCTAATCATGAATCAATTTGATAGTATGACTCTGGTTCATAATTAATATACTACATGAAAATATCCAAACTCTAGTCATATAACAACCCTAATTTTTATTACACATGTAAACTTGATTTATTACATAAATTCTACACTTGATACAACATAAAATATTGAGATATGTAGTGTATTTGAGGCTTAGAAGAATTATATAACAACATAGAACATAAAACAACCAACATCTTAATTGGAAACTTCCTTTACATAACCACTACATTCCCTCGTATATAGCATTGCATGGGATAACATGAGGACATGCATAAGAAAAGGATGAGCTATAAAGCTAAGAAAAGGAATAAACAAGGAATAAAATGAGAAATAAAATACATGTTATACAATAAGAATATCAATGAAACACAACAGAAAAATGAACATAAAGGCATAATAAATCATGATAATCATAACATGGAAATGTGGGAACAACACTTATCATGGATTTAGAATGATCCCAGGCTAATTGCACATAGAGAATGAGTAAAACCTCATTGCACATAAAGCGGGAGTAAAAACCATGTTGCACATGAATTAGAATTAGTCAACACTTATTTCACATGATGTATCATGATACTATAGTTTTCCCAATGCATTGTAACGCTATCAGGGCACACCCTTCTTAAACATTTCATTTCATGCATAAGTGTGCCACTTGGATCATATAAATGAAATCAATAAACCTCATAAGTTATTCCATGATTAGGTAATGCTGAAAAAATACCTAAAACTACCATTCAACATCTACATGTTCATAAAGGTGAATACCCTTGATAGAGACATTGGTATGGTATTCACTACACAACGATATTGGCTTGGAAAAACACGGTGCAATTTCGACAGTATAACAACGTGACATAATGATTCATTAAAATGGTTAATGAGATAGAAAAAATGTGTCTCATAATATTTATATGAAATTTACAGAAAGGGGTTCATATAGATATAGGTTCCAACTAATTTAATGTAATTTAGATGCATAATACAAATGAATTACTAGGATGTAAAATAGGAGAGAGAAATCCCTCTTGGAATTTTGGCATTATAATGGGTGTACATTGGAGGCATTAATGAGTGTGAAAAGGGTCTACCATAATCCAAACATAAATTGGGAAGTATGGGGGAGATGTAAAATCATACCCCAACATTTTTAATTGAATACAAAATGGCATAAAAACTTAAAAAACATTGGAAAAAAATGAAAAAGGAAGAAATCCCTTACATGAAAGTGTGATCCCAAAGGCTTAGGAGACGCTTGAGAGAGGCTTCATGGGAGCTTGGGGAACCTTATGAGGAGTCTTGAGAGAGGAGGGTAGGGGTCAGTAGAACTCCAAAGGCTTTTATTGAAGAGGGTGTTGGATCTTGGGTGGGATTATATAGGAAAGGAGATGGAATTCTTGATTATTTAGGTTTGGGTCACCACACATTAAACATATCAATACCACAAACCAGACCATGGTTTTTCCCATGGTTTTTGTCTAAGGGGAGTGTAAAACAATATTTTATATGGCCAATGGCCGAATATCTTATAATAATAGTGTTTCTTATGTGGAGGTGAGTCACACTCTCAAGAAAAACAGTCTAAAAATTCAAAATGATTTAAAAGTCTTGGAGAGTCCAATAATGCTTTGTAAATGAAATAAAACAAACCCAAAAAACACATTATTTTTTTATAAAACCTATATTGTTTGAAAATAATGATATATTTCTTTTATTAAATCACAATTTGGTCATTATGATGTCATAAAAACATTATATATTTAAACGGTATTTAATTTTTACCCAAAAATTCAACTGTCTCACAAAATATTAAAAAATTCAAAGTTGGGTAATTTCGATGCCCTGATTCACAAAATAATATTCATTTTATCTATATAATTTGATAAATATGTGAATTCTTACTTTAAAAATACAAACTAATATTTATCAAAAATTCATGGGTTTTGACAAAAAAAATGTTTCAAAAATTAATAAAAAGTACAGTTACATTCATAAAATTATAGGATAATTTATATTTAATAAATATTTATTTAATAATAATATTTTGTTAAAATATTTTCTAATTCAAAAATCCATTAATTCATCAAAATATATTTCTTAGTTGAATTTAAACAAAAAATACTACTTGTTCTTTAAAAAATATTTACATAGTAACAATAATAAAATTAATGCACATTCATTATTCAAAAATAATGTACATAGCCATAGTGCAAGGGTCTTGTAAGATAACACCTTATAACACCCGCATACGACTGAAGGGTAAGGTGTGAGATGTTGATAGACTCTTGGTGTGGCTTAGAAAACATCGCTTGGATGATAATGTATATTAACTTCCACTTCTCTCGTAGTCAGTTCTACTCAAGCAGAACGTGTTCAATCTCAGATTGGGCTCAGTCAAGAGTGAAGCCCAATGACGCCACAACCTTTCTGAGCTCTGAAAAATGGGCTTCGTACGGGGAAGTCTACTAGATGAGGGCATCACTTCCTTTGTCTAATTAAATTGTATTTATTAAAGCCCTATATTTATAATAATCATGAGATCATTGTTCAACACCTATATTAGAAATGGTTAAAATTCATAACAGTATTTTAAAATCCAAAACTAGAAGACCAATGAAGTTCACATTTTACATAACCATAATAAGACATTTAATTAGATCAATACGAATTTTCATTAATTAATGTTTGGGTTGTTACAATCTTCCACACATAAAAAAATTCACCCTAAAAATTTCTTTTACCCACACTAAAACAGATGCAGGTAACTTTGTTTCATCACTTATTCTGATTCCCCCATCGCTTATTCAAACTTGTGGTTTCTCCACAACACCTTGATGTGAGGAATTGTCTTATTTTGTAGAATTTTTTCTCTATAATATATTCTCATCACTGGTTTCTCTTCATAAGTAAGATATTCCTCAAACTGTACTACCTATGATGAGAGTACATGTGAAGGGTCTGGTATGTAATTTATTAAGTGGGATACATGAAAGACATCATGTACATTGTCCGTGGTAGGAGGAATTTCTAGTCGATAGGTAACAACCCCAACACAATCATGATTCTTGAAGGGGCCGATGTACCTAGGACTTAAAAACATTTTCATTCCCAACCTAATGACCTTTTTCATGGAGATATGCGTAGAAATACCATGTCTCCAACTTTAAACTCAAGGTATCATCGATGGTTATTGGCATAACTCTTCTATCAACTCTGGGATGCCTTGATATGCTGTTGAATGGTTTTATCCTTCTCCACAATTTCTTCAACCATTTCTGGTCCTAGTATCTTACGTTCACCAACTTCATCCCAACATGCAGGTGATCTACACCTATTCCGACATAGGGCTTCATATGGTGCCATTGAGATGCACTAGTGAAAACTATTATTTTAGGTAAATTCTACGACTAGAAGATGATGGTCCCAGTCTCCTATGAAGTCCATATAACATGATCTTAACATATCCTACTCTGTCTGAATTGTTTTCTCACATTGGCCCTCTATTTGAGGATGATAGGCCATACTGATGTTTAGTCTTATGTCCAAAGCTTGTTGAAGACTATTCCAAAACATATAGGTGAATCTTTGATCTCGGTCAGATATAATAGATAGTGGTAATCCATGTAGCCTTACCACATCCGTGATGTATATCCATTCATATTGATCTAATGAGAAATCCTCCCGAATTTCTATAAAGTTTGTTGACTTTGTAATAAGATCCACAACAACCCAGATTGCATTGTGGCCATTCAGTGTCTTCAGAAGTGCAGTGACAAAGTACATGGTGATGTTCTCCCATTTCCATGCTGGTATGGGCAATGGTTGCATTATCCCCTTAGACATCTTCATCTCTTATTTCACATTCTAACACACCATGCACTTTGATGTATACTCAGTGATCTCCTTCGTCATATTATCCAACCAATAATTCCCTTGGATATCTCAATACATCTTTGTGTGTCCGGGGTGAATATAGAAATTTGAGCTATGTGCATCATCCAAATGATTCTTCTTCAGCTTTGGACTTTATAGAACACATAGTTTTTTCCCAAATCTCACAATTCCTTCTTCATTGACATTGAACACCAAGGATTTCCGTCTTCTTATAGCTTACAATTAGATCTGAATTCCCACATCATCCTTTTGAGAATATTTTTTACTTTCCTAAAAGAGATGGTTGATAAATCCTTTGTGAATGGATTGATGATGTTACCATCATTAGGATTCCCAAGTCCATCTTCATCAAAACTATGAATATTGGATCCTTTTCAATTATCATAAATTATAGAATCATTTGGTCATTTCTACATAGATCATACACCACCTTGTTTGCATTCCCAGGGTGGTAATTAATTGAGTAGTCATACTTTCTGATCCGCTCTAACTATCTTCTTTGGAACATGATCAACTCTTTTTGTGTGAATATATACTTGAGGCTTTTGTTGTCTGTATAAATTATAAACATCTCCTCAAAGAGATAATACCACCAAATTGTTAATGTGAAGATAACCACAACCAACTTAAAATCATGTTTTGGATAATTCTTCTCATGAATATTCAATTTCCTTGAAGCATAGGCAATGACTATGTAATTTTTCATCAACACACAGCCCAAACCCTTCTTCGAAGAATCATTGAATACCACAAAAATATCTCCACTTGTTTGTAAAGTGAGCATGGGCACAGTGATAAGCCGCCTTTTTAACTCTATGAATCTTTATTCGCATTCATCACTCCAACCAAACTTTACTCCCTTCTATGTTAGCTTTGTAAGATGGTTGGAAAATTGTGAGAAATTTCTCACAAATCATTGATAATATCCAGCTAACCCAATAACCTACAAATATCTGTTACTGATTTTGGACTCAACCATCCCTTATTTGCATCAGTTTTGGAGGTATCAAAAGATATCCAATTTCCTGTGATGATATGGCCTATGGGTTAGACCTCCTTAAACCAGAACTCAAACCTTCTATACTTTAAAAAGAGATCACCTTCCACAAGGTCTCTAGTATAGTTCTTATATTCTCATCATGCTCCTCCATGGTTTTGGAGTATATCAAAATATCATCTATGAATACTACCAAATTGTTTTAGATGTAATCCCTAAAGACTGTATTCATTAATTCCATGAATATTTCTAGATCATTTTAGAGTCCAAAAAGAATTACTATGAATTAATAGGGCCCATATCCTATATGAAAAGCATTCATGGGGATATCTTCCTTCTTTATAATTACATCAAAATATCTCAACCGCCAATCCACCTTCTAGAAGTATTGTGCTCCACATAGCTGATTGAACTAGTCATCGATTCATGGGAGATGATACATGTTCTTTATCATGATTTTTTTTAGCTCATGATAATCAATGAAAAGGAGGATTGACCCTTCTTTATTCTTGATAAAGAGTACTGGTGCACCCCATGGTGAGTAACTTGGGTGTATAAACACTTTATACTAATTCTACTATAGTTTTTTCTTCACCTCCTGAAGCTCCACAATAACCATTCTATATGGATTCTTGAATATTGGCACCAATACAGGTATAAGCTCAATTGAGAATTCAACATCTCTTCTAGGAAGAAGAACGGTCAATCCGTTGGGATACACTTCAGAAAATTCCCTCACAATAGGCATGTTATCAAGGATGGTTTCCGTCTTCGACTCAATCATCTGAGCCAGATACACATGCTCATAGGGAAAAAATATCTACACTTGTGATGATGGAGCTAAAGAAAATTCATCTTCAATCTAGAACATGAATTGAAACGGAGGTTGATTCCCCACAGGGAGAGTGATTTTCCTCTCACAACAATTTATGTTGGCTCTATTTAGGGAAATCCAATCCATGCCAAGAATTGCATCAAATTCCACCAGACTGAGTATGACGAGGTTCTCTCGGAATTTCAATACATAGATGATGATAGGGGAGGATTTATATTCATGGAATTAAATGATTTCCCCATTTTACGTACTCACTAACATCTTTACTTCCATGATTTGTGGTGGTGTTATGATTGTTCTACTAAAAATTCAAGATATAAAAGAATGCGTAGAACCTGAATCCAAATGTATGTTTTCTATTATTGAATGAATAACTAGTGTACCTATCACCACTTCATTGTCCGGGTTCACTTTGGCAGTAGTGATGGAAAAAGATGTCCCTTGTGGCCTCGGAGGATGTCGGTTGCCTCCACAAACCCATGGCTTAGAGAATTGATTTGTAAGTTGTGAATGTTCTTTGTAGTTGTAGAAATGAACAACGCATTGTGGATTGAATAGAGTGTTCCTATCCTCTATTACAGTCGTGAGTTTTCCTTGTAAAAATTGAACAGTTATATACCCATCTCATCCACACATAATGCATTTCCACATCCCCTTCAGGGTATTTTTGGTGTGCTTCTTTCCCAACTTTGGAAAGTGGGGAGAAGGATCTTTTTTAGAACCATTGGATTTATCCATCGGACCACTAGAATTGAATTCCACTTAATGCTACTTATCCCCATGATATCACTGAGATTCCCCAATCTCTATTTCGACATTGAGGGCAATCAAAAAATTTCCTCATAGCTGTCAAAGTCACGGATCGCTAGCGCTTTCCGTAAGTAACGTTTCAGCCCACTAAAGAAGCAATAATCCTTGCATTCGGGGGAAAAACAAAGCTAAAGGTCTATCGTGAAAGCCTTGTGATGTTTTCCTTCTATGATCTGACAGATTCGACATCTTTTATCTTGAGTACAAGGATGTCCCTTTTTATCTTAATCTAGAGGGTGCATGGAAAATATTTATCAAAAAACATCTTTCAAAAATCCTTCCATTCCAACACCTCGATCCCCTCCTCAGGATTTGTATTTTTGATCAACGTCCACTGTTGATCACCCTTACCCTCAATATGATAAGCAATAAGGAGAATTTTTTTTTATTTATATCATTGAAGGATGTAGAAGATCTTTTCAATAGAGTTGATTCGTTGTTTGGTGATTGATGGATCAGATGATACATTTAAAGTAGGTGGCCTTTGTCAAATGAAGCTCTCAATAGCGACATGATCTTTCATAGGGGGGGGGAGTATTTCTATTGACTCCTGATTCTATTCAAATCTTGTGTTAACTGAGAGAGAAGCATGAAAAAGTTCACGACTCACTATCCCATTGGATTGGGCATCTCATAAGCACAATCAACACATTGATCATCACAGTGATTGTTAGCCTGAGTCCTCCTATTACCTTCCATTGGCTGGAATAAAGGGAAAGTTAGGGGTAACACATAAAGTCTAATCCTAGGAGAAAACTAATGTATTATAAACAACTTTTATTTCTGTAACAAAGGAAACCATAGTCTTTAATCTATGATACTCATGATCTACTCTCTAACATATATTCTTAGTGGATTTTTTTAATTCCCTTAATAAGGGTTCATACTAAGCTTGTGAATTTAGAAAACCATATCCCTAGGAGTGTCGTAAACAAGAGTGCAGTAGGTCCCGTTTTCATTTACATGTTCCCTTTTGAGTTTATCTCAAAGCGGTGTTTTCGGGTTTTACCCCTAGGATATATTTGTGCCAGAGCCACCTCTACCTGCTCGTATCCAGACAGGGATGTATTTTCTTGATAAAATTTTTTCACAATACTTAAAAATACATAGGGATGTTCTTATTATACTTATTATTATCTCTAAGTCTTCAATAGGGTTTTCTAATCCAAATCCCAAAAATAACAAAACCTCTATCGAATACCAACTATAACAACCCTATTTTCTATTACACACTTAATCCCGATTTATTACATAAAATCATCGAATGATAAAACATAGAATATTGAGAGGTTTAGTGCCTTTAGGGATTAGGAACATTAAATAACATCTTTGAACATAAAACACACAACATATTTATTGAAAACATCCTTTACATGACCACTATATTCCCTCATACTTAGTATTCCATGGGATAACGTGCGGGCATGCATAAGAAATGGGTGAGCTATAAAGTACAGTAATGGAATAAACATTGATTAACATGTGGAAAAAAATACATGTTAGACAATAGGCATATCAATGGAGAACAATAGAAATATGAACATAAATGCATGATAAATCATGATAATCATAACATTGAAATGTGGCAACAACACTAAACATGGAATTAGCATGAGCTAAGGCTCATTGCACATGGATCATGAGTAAACCCTAATTGCACATGAATCACAAGAAAACCTCATTTAACATGAATTAGCATGATTACACACTCATTGAACATGGCGTATCAGTATACAATACATTAACCAATGAATTGGAGCTCTATCAGGGCACACACTTCTTAAACATTTCATTTATTGCATAAGTGTGCCACATGGATCATATAAATAGGAATCAATAAACATCATAAGTTATTCCAAGATTATGTAATGAGGAATAAATAAATGAAAATACCTTTAAATATGTATATTAACATAATAGTGAATACCCTTGATAGAGACATGGGTATGGTATTCACTACACAATGATATTGGCATTGAAATACGCGGTGCAATTTCAGCATCATGAAAGCGTGACATGATGATTCATAAAAATGGTTAATGAGATAGAAAAGGGTGTCTCATCATATTTACATGAAATGGAACGTAAGGGGGTCATATAGATATAGGTCCCAACAAACTTAATGGAATTTATTTTCATTATAAAAAATAATTACTTGGATGTAAAAGGAGAGAGAGAAATCCTTTCAGAATTTCGGCATTGTAACGAGTGTATATGGTAGGCATTAATGAGAGAGAAAGGGGTTCCCCATCATCTAAACATAAATAGGGAAGTATTGGGGAGGTGAGAAATCATACCATAACATTTTTAATTGAAATAAATGGCATAAAAACTTAACGAAAATTGGAGAAAAATGAGAAAGGAAGATATCCCTTACATGGAAGTGTGATCCCAAATGATTGGGAGAGGGTTGAGAGGGGATTCATGGGATCTTGTGGCTTATTGGGATGATTATAGAGAGATGTGGGAAGGGTTTGGTCGAACTCCAAATGCTTTTAGTGAAGAGGAAGTGGGAGATTGGGTGGGTTTATATAGGTTTGGAGAGGGAATTCTTTATTATTTAGGTTTGTGTCACCACACATTAAATTAAAAAATACCACAATGCAGCCCAAGGTTTTTCCCATGGTTTTTACAAAAGGGTATTGGATAAAAATATTTTATATATCAATGTATGAACATCTTAAAAATTATTTGGATGTGAGTCACACTCTCAAGGAAAACAATTTAGAAAGAAAAAATGTTTTATAACTCTTGGAGGGTCCACTATGGCTTTGTAAAATAAATCAATAAAACCCAAAATCACATTATTTTAATGGTAAAAAATATATTGTCCCACATATTTTTTATATTATTTTATTACATAACTATTGGGTTATTATGATGTCATAAAAAACATTATATATTTAAACGGTATTTAATTTTTACCCAAAAATTTGACTGTCTCAGAAAAATATAAAAAATTAACCATTGGATAATTTTGATATCCTAATTCAAAAAATAATAATCATTTTATCTTAAATTATTATAAATATGTGTATAATTACTTTTAAAATAAAAACCAACATTTATAGAAAATTCATGGGTTTTGAAAAATACCACTTCTAAACCTTAATAAAAATTACAATGGAATTCATAAAAGTATATGATAATTTATATTTATTAAAAATAAATTTAATAATAATATTTTATTAAAATATTATTTAATTAAAAAATCCATTAATTCATCATAGTATATTTATTAGTTGAATATTAACTAAAAATATTATTTTTTCATTACTAACGATTTAAAAAGTGACAATAATAAAATGAATGAACAATTTTTATTCAAAAATAATGTTCAAAGTTATAGTTCTAGGGTCTTGATACATTACCCCTTATAACACCTGCATATGACCCATGTGTAAGGTGTGCGATGGTGAAAGACTCATGGGGTGGCTCAGATAACATTGCTCGGGTGGTAGTCCATATTATCTTCCACTTCTCCCATAGTCGGTTCCACTCAAACATAAGGTGTTCAAGCTCAGATTGGTCTTCGTCAGGAGAAAATCCCAATGATGTCACCTCCTTTCAGAGCTCTGACATATGGGCTTCATATTGGGAATTTCTACTGGATGAGGCCATCTCTTCCCTTTTCTGAGTAAATTGGATTTTATAAATCCCAATATTCATACTAATAATGTGATCAATGTTAAACCAATATATTAGCAACAATCAATATTCATAATGGTATTTTATAATCATTAAACATAAAACCAATGTATTTCACATTTTATATAATAATAATAAGAAATTTAATTAAATCAATGGAATTTATATTAATGAATGTTTGGGTCATTACAAGTCATAGGATGAACACTCATATAATACCATTATACCCTCACCTATCCCAATATGGATTGAATGGACAATAGTAAGCTGAGCGTGACACCCCAAGATCAATTCCAATAGGTGCATGACTATAATGAAATAGTAAGTACCCATATCAAACATAGAAAAGGTGCTAGCCTAATGAACCTATATACACAAACACATGTCCAAACACTCTTGAACTATTAGAATATATAATAAAACTGATACTATAATGAATTAATAACAGACCTCCCTCCTCAATGTATGAAGAATTTGGAGAAATAAATATTATTTTAAATACAATACAACCACAAAAAATATCAAATTACTGTAAATTGATGGGAAAAAGGGAATTCTCTATGTTGAAACATCCCAACACAACTCTATTTTTTCCAATAAAATTAAGCTCTTCCATCTCCCTATCCTCCTTTGTCTCCGTCAAAATGTATATCATTTGTACAAGACATGGAATGTGTAATTAGAGCCCATGTTGGGGGGTTATAGAAATACCCAGTGGGACACTCCAAAATAACCAAACATTATGTATCTAGAGTATTTATCTCATTATCACCAATTTATGTCAATTGTGAATTAAATTAGAACAATAACAACAAAAAAACTATGATATATTCATAACAGGGTCAATATATTTGATGAGACTCAACCATATAGTGAATCACATAATGAAACTTGATTAATCATTATAAAACTCATATAAGAGAAATTACATCACAAGACATGATATCATTGATGTTGCTCATCCAAGAGGTCATGATTGTCTTTCCATTCTATGAATTAATCCCTAAAACTATAAATATCATAACACATTGATAGGGGATCACAACCCGGGATACTAAGGGACACTATATTTTGTACTGGATAAATCATCTAGATAGGGGATCAACTAACAGTTTATACTATCATACCAATATGATGAGCCCCAAGTAAGATAAAAAAAACTGATAGAGGATCCCATCTAGCTATAATGTGGGATTCCTAATAAATATAAAGAGGGTATAATAATCAAAATTTTAATATGTAATTCACATTTTACCATAAAAGGGATGGAAAATGGGATCACACTCAACTGAAAATGTTTTATTATATATTTATGAATGTATAAAAACTACTTTAGATGATGTAAAAGACATGTATATATAAACAAAGATGTATACCTCAACACACAAACATTCTCATCTCTCTTATCAAGTCCTTGTGCACATGACCATATACATTGGTTATGTCTTTGTACCTGGTCGTTTTTGAGTACCATCATCATGTCCATGTACATGGTCATGCCCTTGTACACTAACTGTGTTTTTGCACCTAGATGCTTACATTTCCATGCACCTCTATGGTACATTCCAAGCCTCCTACACTAGAGTACAAAGTTTCTGACATGTTAAAAATATAATGTTATATTGTCCCATATGTGCATAACCCTAGTAATATATGAGTTGACCACATGGCATATATATATATATATATAATTTGCATTCCACATAGTAAATAATTTAAAAAAAATTCATGAATGATTTATTTGTATCCTCACACCACATCTACATTGTATCTCACTAAGGAATTCAATGGAATTCCATTATATGATGTTGATGTAGCCTCTCTAATGTTGATGGTTAGATTCCAACCATCCCGACTATTCAAGAATTAGTACCCTTCCCACCATGACACATGTGACATACCAAACCACAAATACGAGTCACCCAGCCAATCTCAATCCTCCATTAAAGGAAATCCATCGTCATCAAACCTCAAACAATATTCCTATCATTATTCTATACATGGGGTGTAGAATATTTTCACTGATGAATAATAACACAGTGAATAATATTGGGTAGTTGTCAAACGGCCGACTAAAGGAGTTGTTATGAATGAGCCGGGGTAGAATGGGGGAGGATTGTACTGATGAAAAAAAAGAAATGAACCACATTTAGTATTCTGTTTCCTTAATTATTTATCATTTTAATGATAAAATAAGATCAAATAATATTCAATAAAATCTAATCAATGTAATCCCTATTATATAAACTGGATCTCGGAATGCATGATTGGACAATTAATCAGTCCGTTTTTGTATTTTTCCATGTTCATTAAGAGATTATCAAAAGAGGAAAACAAGTCGATAGAAACATATGCCCTCACATGGATTTTGATAATTTTTTTGAATATTTCATCATTTTTGTGTGATCAACAAACTCCATTGGCAATAGAAACACATTTGGTACTCTTTTCGATAATCCATGATATCATAATCCTTCAACACTCCTCCATTAACTTTTATATATATATTGGGATATGCATGTAACCCTTGGGATTTCAATAATAATGTATTATTAGGAGGGGTTAGGTAATTGGAAAATAAACAGAAACTAAACTAATTAATTCATTAAATATTTCTCCCATGACCAAATTTTGACAAAATATCCAACACTGAAAAAGGTTAGGTCATAGAAAGGGTATGTACTATTTTTTGGATTCAGGGGTTGTCTAAAAAAACTTATTTGATAATCTATTTTGAATTTATACCATTATTACAAAAAACTACATTCATTCAATATAATATATTTAATACTTTTGATAATCCGTAATCATGGATATATAAACCAAATAATAGAATGTAGTCTAAGTGATTTCCTACGAAATATTAATTATTATATTCTACAGATAGAAATTGAAAAATAAGGGACGTCACATACAATGTTAATTTCATAAATATTAATTTACATTATATTTTGTGTATGGAAAATAGTAGTTATTAAGTAATTCATCATTATGGTTAAGAGTTATACTACAATCATGATTGTAACAATTAATTTATTTTAATATACATGGAATGGTTTATATATTCATGACATGAAAAGATCAATAAATTATGGTAAAAACAAGAATCTAAATAGGTAAAATTATAAAATAAATTACTTTTGGAATTATCTATTTGGAAATATAACTGAGAATAATATTTAAAAGTATATATAGATGTTGTTTTTGAATCTCTCGAAACATGTGAACCTTTATTATTTGGATAATGAAAAATACCCTTTTAAAAAATGGTTAAATTCTTTATTGATTCATTGGAATGAACAAATAGTAATGTATATGGGCTAATGAATTCTCAAATCGTCATTTTTTTGGTGTCCCAAATGATTCTGTGATGAAACCATGTCTCTCCCTAGAATATCATCTCCAATAACAAATATTTTAGTGATTATCATTTATATAATAATAATCATAAATGATAGGTATTACACTTTATATAAAACCATGTATAATGTTTTAGGTCACACTGAATAAGTAATCAATATATGATTTATTAATCACTACTGTAGAATATACATATATTAGTGCAGAAAATAGGAAATATTAAAATTAAGAATCTATTGATGTATGGTGCTCATTTAAAAATCAATAATTGTCATCAATGATATAAAATAAGTGATTAAAACGTATAATATGTGATAAAAATCATTTTTAATAGATGAAAATTATTTTTACATATAATTTAGGCCCTCCAAAACACCTCACCCTCCATCTCATTCAGAACCCACCACCACATTAGAGGTTCCTGCCTCCATAATATCCAACTTATCATGTGTAATGTTCTTCCTACCACACCATTGTTAGAGATAACACCCCAATCTGTGATTTCCCATCTATACTCAAACATACAGACCTAGAATAGAACTTAGGAACTACATATTGAAATGGTATACACATACCACTACATTGTCCCATTTTATTCTATATTTTAAATAGTATCTATTTAAATGTTTTTTTGTAAATTCCTATTTTATCCATATATATATATTAATATATTTTTATTTATTTATATAATTATTTTTAAATACATTAATTTTTTTATTTTTGTTGGTGTTGTTGGGACAACTTTGTGTATGGAGATTGTATTTGTTGTCAACAGTTGTCAATACTCGTCAAAATGAATAATGAGATGAAGAAGGACTAAAAAGTTAGTGGAGATTGGCTGAAGTGAGGATTCATGGAGAATTGTTATGGAATCATAGCATTGGATGTCATACTTGAGAAATTCTCTAAGAAGATCAATTTAAATGATTGTTGAACTGATACTAAGTTCAAAGAAATTGTGTCAAAGGTGACACATTTTTTATAACAATGAAGAATGGTAAAGTATCATCTATATAAGGATTATTGGAGAACCATGTGGATTTAATGAAGACCATTCAATGCTTCACGGTTTCATGAGAACCATGCAAGATCTTACTTGAAGAAAAGAATCATATGATATGAATCATGTAGAGAATGATGGATGAGAAGAACGGAGAGTGTGGAAGGGCTTGCCTTACTAAGAAGGTCATGAATTACACATTTCCATGAAATCAGATGATTGTTGTGCTGTTATTATAGTTCCAAATACATGTATCATAGGTGATACATTGTCTGAAACATTGAAGGTATTTGAAGAAGCTTCAAGTATCCACTTTTGGATGAAGAGAGATTATTCGAGTTCATTGTAATTAACACTCCAAAAGGAAATGAGGATTTAAAGTGAGGATGAAAGAAATACTTTGGAATTAATATTGCAAAACTAATGGACAAAACGATGACGACGATTTTCGGATTTGTATTTCACAAATATTATAAGTTTGGAGAACTTATGATGCAAGCCTTATAAAGATTATAGAGAGTAAAGAAGTGATTTTGGATTAGGAATGAAAATGGAGAAGAGGTATTGGCACACAAGTATTGGCTCACATGTGTAAGTGGTGCAGAAGTCATATTTCATGATCATCACATCAATATATAACAAAGGAAATAATGTGGCACGCAAGTTAAAGATTGGTGTGCAAGTAAAAAAGTGGCTTGCAAGTATAAGGGGTGCGCAAGTGTGGCGCGCAAGTGTGGCGCGCAAGTATAAGTGGCGCGCAAAGGTATGTTGCGTTCAAGTCATATTACAACATCATCATATCAAAATATGAAAAAGTAATGAAAGCGTCGCACTAGTGATGGAAGGGTGCGCTAGTGATGGAAGGGCGCACAAGTGATGGAGTAGCGCGCAAGTGATGGAGCGGCACATAAGTAGGAATGTCACACAAGTGTATGTGGCACACAAGTCACCAAAATTCCTATATATAGACAACTAGTCTCCTCATTTTTTAAATGCTCAATACTTAAGATAAAATTTTCCCTCTGATCATGAAAGTAGTAGAGGTGGCACACAAGCTGAAGTGGTGCACAATATGAGGCTTATTTATAAGGCGCACAATCTGGGCACCGCACATGTGGTGCCGCACAAGTTTTTCACACAAGTTTTTCCATGAAAGTTTTGTCATGCACATTTTATCGCGCATGTTTTGTCGTGTAAGCTGCCAAGGGTGTGAAATAAGGAAGTGTGTATAAGCCAATGGTGGTGCGCAAGTTGAGAGTTGTGAATAATTTTGGTGCGCAAGTATTTATTCACGTGCAAGCAGGGTGTCGCTCAAGTATGGACTGGCGCACAAGCTGTGAGTTGTTCTGGAAGTTCTAACCAACATCTGATCAACTGTGATAAAGAAGAGCTTGGTGTAGATGGTTTTTCACTGAAAGAAAACGTGTGAAGAAGAGTAGGTTTTAATGCAACTGGTTTTTCATTGAAGAATCAGAAGAAGAAGAAGAGTGTGCAGCTTACAGGTTTGATTCATAGAGAGAAGAGAAGAGGAGTAAGAAGAAGAATTGAGTATGCCCAATTAAAGCCTAAAAATAATTAAGGTAGTTTAATTAAGATGATACTTTATGAGCTGATCCTCAGTTTCAGAATAATCACATTGGTATATGTGGTTGTTTCTATGAAAGATGGAGTATTTGTGCATTCTGTTATTGCACTGAAGAAAAAGAAGAAGTAATGATGCAGCTGGTTTTGCACTAGAGATGAAGAAAAGAAGAAGACAAGAAAAATTTCTTGCCTACTACATTGATTGTAATGAAGTGTAGAGAATTGATGAAGATCAAAAGCAGAACCTACCTTTTTAATAAGGATGAAGACTATCTCTATAGGCAGTATAAAGAACCAGTAGAGGCTGCAAGTTGGACTAGGCTATCACCAGTCTAGGGAAGAGGATTGTTTCCCACCCCCTCCAATGTGTAGGGACTCACACTAGCTATAAGATAGTTTTCCAAGCCACTCCACTATAATTGCATATCACATCATAATATAGAATCCGTGCACATGTCATATCCATGCATGGAAGGGACGTAACTACTCTTATTTAGTGGTTAACCTTGTAAAAATATCGTGTGCATATTTTTACTGGTTTCTATTATTACAAGTGACAAGGAAAATAGAATAAAATAATCATGATAATAAAAAGGTCAAGATGTACATGGATAAATGTTGGAATTCGTTCAAAAAGTCCCCAACACTGATTGACCCCCATCTCAGTGTTAGGTATATCCCAAACTGGTCCTCTCAATTGGTATTAGAGGGACAAGTTCACCTCTATTGGATTCTCTACAGTGAAGTTATTCTCTTTTGAAAACATTAGTTCCTTTCCTAGGTCAACAATGAAGAGCAGTGATTGTAAATATTCAGCTATCTCTGAGAATAAATATATATCTACCAAGACCATGATGAATAGGAAAAATAATGAGAAGAGAAAATTGAAGAAGATTTCCCTCTTATCTAAAGAAGAGGAAGCATTTGGTTCTCCATATGTAGCTGATATCGAAGACACACCAGACTTGGAAAGTAAAAATAAGGTGGATCATGTCCCCACCAAGAATATAGATAACCTTCCTACCTCAACTGATCAAGAGGTATGTGTTACTACATTTGGAAATTATTCTCATGATGAAAATGCTAGCACTAGTGGTGATGATCAATCTACAACATCCCATGAAATATCAATTGATTGATTAAGAATGATTCTACATGTTATTTCTGAATAAAGTACATCCCTAGATTGTGGATTATTTCAATGCATGTAGGAAAATATCACTCATAAGGAAGATGAAACTGATGTTTTGGAGAAAGTATTACAAACAAAAATTGTTTAAAGTATAAAGGTCTCCAGACAGGTGGGAGCCTTTGAAGCAACAAATAGTGGATTTGGAGTAAGTTCTTCAAAGTGTCTCAAAGATGTTGAAGAGAAAGAGGGAGTCAACAAGACCCTAGAAGAGAAGATACATGAACTTGAAGACGATATAAAAAATAGAAATGATGTCAAGGAGATATATTTGGAAGAAAACTCAAATAAGGTAAATGGACATTACTCTTTGTTACAAAACAAATTAAAGATTCGTGAAGATGATGTTAAAAGATTAAAGTTGGCTTGTGAAGAGAATATGACTATGATAGAAAACTATGATGTCATCCTCATTATGAGATGTCTAGAATTGGAAGCTAAGTTGACCAATCTTAAGAATACACATATTGAGTCTCCATAAAATAGGGAAACCATTACTGCTAGTATTCAATGCTCAATGGAGGATTCTACTATCAAAATACATTCAAAATTTGATAAGAAGATCATGTATTCAATCAATGATCTATCACATGTAGCTGGAAAGGAAAGGTACCATCCATACCAACTTGTACGGATGGTTTAAAAATTTCTTCTACAAAAAGTGAAAGTTGGAATAAAAATTATAAACAAGTATGGATGAGGAAAAGTGAGAAGAAACCTAACACCATGGCTAGAGTGGTTAGGGTAAAGATTGTGGAAGATAGCTCCCCAAAGAAAGAAAAATATGACAAGAAGAAGATTCAAAAACTTTATATAGAAGATGAAAATAATTCAAGGTTTGTTGGTCAATGCTGGTGCTGTAATAGATTTGGGAATTGAGCAACAGATTGTTGGTACAAACCCTTAAATGTAAAATTATAGAGAAAGCTCATCTCAAGGGGTAGAAAGCCAGAGAAGAAGAAGCAACATTCACAGTTCCAAAAGAATCTGTATACTAAAAGTAGAATTGGAATGTTATATAACCTCAGTGATGTATTCAATAGGAGTGGTCATATTAATGGTGCATGTTCATATAAGAAAAGAAGGACACGGAATCTAAGTATGAATGAAGAAGCATCCTTGGGAAGAAACAATAAGAATAATGTGGAAAAAAATTCTCCCAAGAAGATTTCAAGAAGGAAATATAAGAATTCATTGGATTCTAAATTCAAATAGGTGAAGGGTGGTGCGAACAAAAGATCTACTATAAAGGATGCCACTCAGAAGAAGCCATGTAGAAGATCCAATCATAATGCCTTAGTTTCTAATGACATATTGGTGGTCTGGACAAATGATTTGGAAAGAATGAGGAAAATAAAAGATGCACTAGCTAAGGAAAGTGCTAAAAACAAAAAGAAGATTATATAGGAATACATGGAAGTTCTGTGTGTGAGGTGCAACAAGTATGGTCATACTGTCAAAAAGTGCTTTGAATTTATTCCATCCCAACAAGAATTAATGAAGAGGATGAACGTTACCCCGAGAGATTCTAGTTCTTGGAAAGATCTTGATGAAAGATGATTCACACAAAAGAGATAAAAGAAGTATTGAGATCCACACAACCACCTTAAAAATTTAAGATCAAATGTGAATGTGTGAGGAATAGAGAAAATAGAGCATCTTGGTTAAGAAATTTTCCCAGCATTCTTACTCAAATTGAAGAAGCTTGGAGGACCCACCCTAGTCCCTTAAATCGTTTTGTATTGTATTTTTTCTTTAAATGCAGGGAATTTAAGGTGAAGAAAGATCTTAGGGGGAGTACTTGTGATTCATTGATGAGAAGTGTTCCCTTGAGAGGGAGACATATCATGAAGCTACTAGATTCATTATCTTAATAAGTATCAACTTCATTTGGTACTAAAATCAACTACTCTGAAGATTTTTTGCGGACTATGTCATTGTAATAGGTGTTTCATTTCGTAATCTCTCATCCCTGGTTACTCAAAATAAATATATTTTTACAATGGGGAAGTAACTAAGTCCACCAATGACATAATAATAACAAAAGTTCCCCAAGTCCACTTGCCTTTCCAAATTCACATGAATGTTTTCAATCCGTTTGTTGATGTGAGTGCAGCAATTTCAGGATTGATTATTTCTTATCACATTCAATATCTTTCTACAATAATGAAAGTAGAAAACCCTTTGAAGACAAGTGTTGGAGATCTTATCTAATGATGTATCACGATCAATGGATAGTGGACTTCTTTGTTGTCTAAACCAAATCCTCTTGTTTTCTACATCGATCTTTCCTCAAGTAGACTTAGAGTGAAATGATTGATGGTACACTCCTTACGTATGGGCCAATACCGTCTCTACCACAAAAATTGAATTTATTGTCAATAAGGGGGAGATAAAGTTTCAAATTAAAGGGGGTTAGAAAAAAGTAAAGGGTAGAGAGAAGATTCTTATTTAGACATTGGCACATTCATTTGAGGAGACGTTGTGGTATTGAAAACAAAATAAAAAGGGGAAGATTTTTGGGACCACTTTGTGTATGAAGATTGTATTCATTGTCAATAGTTTCCAATTCTCATCAAAATGAAGAATGGGATGAAAAATTACTAAAAAGTTAGTGGAGATTGGCTGAAGTGAGGTTTCCTGGATAATTGTTATGGAATCATAGCATTGGATGTCATACTTGAGAAATTCTCTAAGAAGATCAATTCAGAAGATTGTTGAATGGATACTAAGTTCAACGAACTTGTGTCAAAGGTGACACATTGTTTAACACAATGAATAATGGTCATGTATCATCCATCTAAAGATTATTGAAGAATAATGAGGATTTAAATAAGACCATGCAATGCTTCACGATTGCATGAGAACCATGTAAGAGATTACTTGAAGAAAAAAATCATATGATATGAATTATGTAGAGAATGATAGCTAAAGAAGAATAGAGAGTGTTGAAGGGCTTGGAATTCTATGAAGGTAATGAATTACACATTTCCTTGAAATAATATAATTGTTGTACTATTCTTAAAGTTCCAAATACATGTATCAAAGGAGATACATTGTCTGCAACATTGAAGTTATTTGAAGAGGCATCAAGCCTCCAATTTTAGATGAAGAAAGATGATCGGAGTTCTTTGGAATTAACACTCCAAAATGAATTTAGGATTTGAAGTGATGAACAAAGAAGTTCTTTGGAATTCATATCTGAAAAAACGGACAAAACTATGATGATTCATTGTGGATTTGTATTTCACAAATATCATAATTTTGGAGAACTTGTGATGCAAGACTTCTGAATAGAAGAGAGTGTAAAGAAGTAATTTTGTAAAAGGAAAGAAAGTGGTGTGCAAGTATTGGTGCACAAGTATTGGCGCGCAAGTATTGGCATGCAAGTATTGGCACACAAGTGTATGTGGATCACAAGTTAAAGATTGGCACGCAAGCCAAAATGTGGCGTGCAAGTATAAGGGGTGCACAAGTGTGGAGCGCAAGTATAAGTGGTTCTCAAGTGTGGTGTGAAAGTATAAGTGGCGTGCATGTGTATATAGCATGCAAGTCATATTCCAACATCATCATATGAAAATATGACAAAGGAAAGAAAGTGTCGTGCTAGTGATGGAAGGGTGCACTAGTGATGGAAGGTCGCACAATTGATGAAGCGGCGCACAAGTGATGGTGTGGCGCACAAGTAAGAACGTCGCGCAAGTGTATGTGGGGCGCAAATCACCAAAATTCCAATATATAGTTGACTAGAATCATTAATTTTTAAATGCTCAAAAATTAATAGAAAATTTGAGCTCTCATCGTGCAAGTAGTATAGGTGGTGCGCAAGCTGAAGTGGCTCTCAAGATGAGGCTTATTTATAAGGCATGCAAGCTGGGTGTCGTGCAAGTGGTGTCGCACATGTTTTTTCACGCATGTTTTTCTGCATAATTTCTACCATGCATGATTTTCTGCACAAGTTTTTTCATGCAATATGCCAAAGGTGCCCAAGAAGGTAGTGTGTATAAGCCAAAGGTGGCGCGCAAGTTGTGAGTTGTGAACAATTGTGGCACACAGGTATTTGTTCGCATGAAAGAAGGGTGGGGCTCAAGTTGGGATTGGCGTGCAAGCTGTGATTTTTTCTAGATGTTCTGACCAGCTTCTATTCAACAAAGATGATGAAGAGATCAGTGCAGATTGGTACGCATACTATGAGTTTTTCTAGAATTTCTAACCACCTTATGATCAATTAAGATGATGAAGAGATCAATGCAGATGGTTATGCCATGAAAGAAAAAGTGTGAAGAAGAGTAGGTTTCAGTGCAGCTGGTATTGCATTGAAGAAGCAGCAGAAGAAGAAGAGTGTGCGACTTACAGGTTTGCTGCAAAGAGAGAGGAGAAGAATAAGAATAAGAAGAACAAGAATAGAGTATGCCCAATTAAAGCCTACAAATCATTAGGGAGGTTTAATTCAGTTGATGCTTTGTGTACAGATCCTCAGTTTCTGAACAATCACATTGGTATATGTGATTCTTCCTAAGAAATAAGAAGAAGTGTTAATGCATCCTGTTATTGCACTAAAGTAAAAGAAGAAGTCCTAGTGCAGCTGGTATTGCACTAGTGAAGAAGAAAAGAAGAAGACAAGAAGAATTTCTTGCCTAATTCTTTGCAAGTAATCAAGTGAAGATAACTGAAGAAGATCAAAAGAATAACCTACATTTTTAAGAAGGAAGAATACTGTCTCCATAGGCAGTATAAAGAACCAGCTAGTGGCTGAAAGTTAGACTAGGCTATCACCAGTCCAGGGAAGAGGATTGTTTCCCACCCCCTTCAAAGTGTAGTGACTCACACTTGATAGAGGATTCTTTTCCTAGACACTTCACTATAATTTCATATCACATCATAGTGGATAATCCATGAACTAGTCATATCCATGCATGGTAAGGATGTAACTACTCTTATTGAGTGGTGAACCTTGTAAAAATATCATGTGCATATTTTTACTACACTCTATTATTGCATGTGATAGGGAAAAGAGAATAAAAGAATCCTGATCCTAACAGGTCAAGAGGTACAGGGATAAAAGTTGGGATTGTTTTAAAAATTCCCCAATACTGATCCCCCCTCTCAGTGTTAGGTATATCCCAAACTGGTCTTCTCAGGTGTATTAGTTTATGTGTGTTTTTGTTTATAAATATATATACTCATATAATGTTGTCAGTTAGAATATATTTTTTTGATGTTTATATATATTTAATATATGTAGTGAAATTTTTATAAATTTATAAATTTAAAATATTTACATACAATAGTAGAATATATAAATTAATATATATTTTATTATATTAATATTGACACACATAGAGAGGTAGATAGATAGATATTTATATATGATCATTATATATAACTTTTTATAAGTTAAAAAGATGGTCAAATCATGTTTTAATTTAAATAAATAATACATATTTACATAATGTTTACATAATTAAAAATATATTTTACTTATAAATATCTATAAATATTTATTCATATAACTATATTTTTATATTTAAATATAATGATTTGTAAAAATAAAAATTTATATTTATAAATAAAACTTTATTAAGAAAAATGATAAATTTTAAAAGGAACAATATCCTTATGAATGTAATTACTGGGGAAAATTATGTATCCACTAAAAAAGTCATGGATACCCTGTTAAATGAAGTATAAATTAAATAAAATGTTTTAAAATTAAGTCATCCCATCTAAGAACCCCATTTGGGAATCCCTAAAGACCTTTTTGGTTTGATAAAAAAATATTTTGTTCCCCTTAGGTCTATATGGCCTAAATATATTAATAAAATTTGATTTTGAATCTCGTGTCGCCCAAATGGACACTAAGATGAAATGTTATGGATGATTGAAGTAATAGTCATGTTTTCAACATTATGTTAATCAGTTAAATATTTTTTTATGTTTCTTATCACTAAAAGTTTATAAAATGTATATCAACCAATACTAAATAGTGATTGATTAGTTTTTATTAATTTTTAATAACTGTAAAAAAAATTTCTTTAAAATATTATATATTATGTGTAAATAAATATTTAATTATTATATAAATAATTTTTAGGAAACTAATATATATATATATATATCAATAGAGAAACATTATTTTGAAATGTGATCTTTAATAATATATAAATTGTTTATAAAGATCACTTTTAACAATGATATAAAACCACCAAAAGTAGGTATTTATTAGTGATAAAAATGAATTAATAAATCATATCCCTTGATTAGTACTATAATAAAGTTCAGATAAAAAACACCAGTTATCATTTGAAATTTTATTGGGGACAATGGTTGGAGAATAATATGATGAAATTGGTATAACTGAATTACATTATCAGTCGGGGGTCACACCCAAGTCTTTGTATAGATCATGATCAACACATTAGTTACATGGTCACCGTTACTAATATTTCAATCATCAAAATAAATGAAGGAAAATGTTTTTATTGGTAAAATACACTTCTTATTGCATTGATGAGGTGTAAAAATATGTGGAATCTCAAAATGGAAGTTGGGTAAAACTCTCAGATATCCATCATAATAAAAGGGGTCCATGGAAGTTAGTTTTTTTCTTAAAATAATACTTTCCAAAACATTTTTAAGTGTTTTGAAATATTTATTTTTATTAATACTATTTTTTTATATATCATATAAATATAATAAAAAACAAAAAACAAATAAATATTTTATAAAAAACCGACAAATAATGCAATTAGTCCAAATTATTGGATTTTGAATATTAAAAATTTGATCCATTACACCCTCCAATATATATATTATATTTTTCAAATAAAAGTATTCTTCGATCAAAATGGTGATATGGAATCATTTTGAAAGACGTTGATTTTGATATATTAAAAAATGAATGGGGAGATATTCTATTTTAATATCACTAATACAGAAATTTATGTACATAAAAATTCCCATCATTAGTGTTGTGATGAAAGAGAATTTTGTATTCATCATTCCATAAATAATAGATAAATTCTCTAGATAAATTTCTATCATTAACCCAAAACTAATAGGTGGGGGTAGATAAAATCTTTATTTTATAACATGCCTTGATTTTAAAATGAAACCCTATGTTCAATATCCTAAAATAAATTCCACATAAACCATAAAAGAATAATATGAAATTATTATTTAAATGTTAACTCTGTAAAAAAACTCATAATTTGGACGAAATGAATAGTAATAACAACATTATGAAATATATAAGGGTGATAACCATTTCTAAATTTTAAAAATATTAGTTTTAAAAATGTACAATATTTTTACAAAATTTATTTAATTATAAAAAATTATGTCTTCATAATTTTTTTTATATTTCTTAATGGATGATTATTATAATTAAATTATTAAATTTTAAAAAACGTAATTTATCAAAATAATTTGATTTTTTATCTTACTATGAGAATCTTATCTTAATAAAATTCCGATAATTTTAAGGAAATATTTACATTTACCGTTAATATGAAAAATATTGACTTTTATTGAAACAAGTATATAATATTACTATATTTAGAAGGTAAAATTATTTTTAATATATTTTTAAAATTATTTTTAAATAAATTTGATTTAAAATAAAAAATTTATTCTTTTTTATATGTATTTTATACTTGAATTCAGTAGAATATATTTTATTTTTAAATGGGATTTTCCAAAAATTTGTTTTTCAATGCATATTTTCAGTTTAATTTTTAATTAAATTATGAAACATATATATTTTGAATTTGACAAGTGGATTCCATATTTGTAATCTATTTATCCAAATTTATTAAATATTTTCATTTTATTTTTTTCAATATGAATAATAACCATGGTAATTTTGTTATGATGATAAAAGGTAAACTAGGGAATTGAGGATAATAATAACATGATAAGGACTTTAAAATTACCCCTACAGTAGCCCTTCTTTTTACTGTGTGAGTAAAATTAATCCATAATAAACAAATTTCTAATATATGGAATTTATTTATTTTTATGTGATTATGTAATTTATAAAATTTTATTTAATGAAAAGTGAAAGTTGTCACACCTATATTGTTTATAAATATAAAATTTCTAATATGGGGTCATCCGTAGGATATGATAAACTAGAAATAATTTTTTACATTTCAAATATTTATATTAATCATGAAAATTTGTTTTCTATTTTTATGGATAAATTATTACCGTAAATTCATTCACAACATTAACATTGTAATTATTATATTATTATAAAATAAAATAAATTATTTTAAAAATGATAAAATAAATATAATTCTCGATAATTATTATAAACCACGAATAATATAGATACCATTGAAATTTTATTGATGTATTAAAATAAATTTTTTAAATATAAATTTTATCATAATATTATTATGTTCAATGCAATTAATAATTCAAAAAAATTTCAACGTTGATATATTATAATAAATAATATTGAATTAGATGATATTAAAATTCCAAAAAACATTAATTAGTCAATGTGATTATGATAATGTTTTAAATATAAAATATTGTCTAATTTTGTGTAATTTTTTTATATTAAATATATTAACAATCAAATTGTTAAAATATATTTAGTCATGGTAATGGTGAAAGAGGTTTAAGATGGGTTAAAATTTGATATGTGTATAAATATAGTCAAACAATACAAATTTTTATGATTATATTTTAAAAAATCACGTTATTAAATTCCATATAACACATCTTGTATCAATTCTTAATAGAAAATTAATTTATATTAACAGAATATTTGATAAATTCCAAGAGTTACCCTCACCTCTATTTTAAAATGGATCTACTTCTTCTCATTCCATTAAACATCAAATCCAATCTTATTCATCCAATAACTACCCTAATCCCATTCTATAATATATCCACACATTCTAGATAACAAATTTTAGGCATTGCACCAACCATTATTTTTATAAAGAGATAAACAATGGACATTTCCCGAAGAAGATGTATTATTTTTAATCGAGTGTTACTATTTTGTTTATTATTCCGAATCTATCAAATCATCCTAAAAATTATGAAATAATATATCTACTATTATACATATACTAATATGTTATTATGTTAGTTTAATTATCAATTTACAAATCCATTTCATTCAAATAGGAAAATATTTGATCATTTGATTCTACCATGGATTATCACCTTGCAAAATGATGTTATTCATTTTACATAATAGTATTTCAGTAATAGTTATTAAAATTTAGTTAATGATTATATTATAAATTAATTACATATTTTTCATTCTCAAAAAATAATATATCATTTACGTCATTACCTTTCAATGCATAAAAAAATGGAAACATCATTTATGCTTACGTGTTGATTACTACCTCCAGGAAGCAAGTTGATTAATTTTTCATTATCATATCACATGAATTATATATATGATTTTATTTAAATAATTAATATGATATTTTTTATATTAGGAAAATTAAATAAATATCAAATATTAGTTACATTATTTCCTCAATTATTTTTGAAAAATGAAAATTCTACTCATGTGTATGTACAGACAAATGTCTATATGATTCGAACACCTATCATTTTTCATAACCTTCATTAATGGTTGTATTTAAAAGTATTATGTAATTATTGAAAAGATAAATATTAACTTCATATTATTCTACAATTTATAGAAATATTACCAATTTTTCTATAGTCATCCTACTGATGTCATTTTTTACTTATATACCAAAAACAATCAAAACATTTGAAATAAACGTAAATAATTACGGAATGGTTCTAACATGGTAATAAGTGATTTAAAAGAAATAATAAAATTGAAAAAGTTTCTAATTAAAGTTAATATTTTACATAATTTTGTTATTCATGATGATAAATCGAATATATCACATGTAAAACTCATGTTATGGGACATTATATTAAAAATCCACTTTTAGATTTCCACATTATAATTTGTATAAAAAATGTAAAATGCATATTTTTTAAAATTATAGGCTAGTAGAGGTATTTTCCACCATCATAAAAATATAATTATTTTAATTATAAATTAATAGTTAAAATATTAATTTTATTGTATTTTATTTTTCATTTTTATATATGCGGCATAATGTTTTTTGAATTGATTCCCAAATTGAATGGTTATTCCCCTCAGTGAGTGTTTCTATGATGAAATATTTTTTGTTTTGTTATTTTATTATCTAATTTGGAATTGTATATAATTATTTGTATTTCCATGAGAAAAAAATAAAAATTAGTTATGCTATTAACCAATTAATAGTGATTTTATGATAAACTAATGATAGAAGGATAGTTTATAACATTCAATGCATTGGGTACTCCGAGTTTGGAGGTTGAAAATATTGGTTACCCCACTTTCAATGTGATATGGAAAATGTGGTCTGATGTTAAAAATAAATGTTAACTATTTTTTATCTTGATTTTCCATGAAAAATTACTTATTTAAGAATGTAATTAAAAGGTTTTATAGGAAAATAGTTTTTCTTTATGGATTAAAATGTATGTATTTAATAAGATGTTTTTAATTTGATTTCATGTGTTTCGCTGGAAATAATATTTTTTTATTACCTTACTAATTTTATTACTATTATTACATGTTTTAAAAATGTTTTTCATAAATTTTAAGGATCATTTGTGACATTTATGTGTAAAATATAATAATTTTTAATATTTATCCAAAAAGAAATCCTCTTTTATTTTAAAGAGAATTTTTTTTGTGGAAAAATATAAATATTGAGTATATGTTCCCACAAAAAACGTTTGGGTTTTAAATATAAGATATGTTCAAATTATCTATCCAATTAATGTAAAAATATCATTTTAATTATATATATTTGAATTCTTTTATAAAAATATTATAATATGTAGTTTTTAAGGACATGTCCTTGCTATTGGTATAACATAAGAGAATAAATTACTTTTGATATCACTGTGTTTTTAGGTGAGGTAATATTATGTGTTAGGGATTCCATCATGGGTTTTGAATTTTATGTTTGATCAAAATATTAATGTCAAGTAAGCACCTTTTAGGGTTTTTTGTTACATAATATTAATTAGACTAATGATATTTTTAGAGACATTTATTTTTTATGTAGTTATGGGTTATTAAATTTTGTTGTAAATATTGAACATGTAAGTTAAACATCTTGGTTAAATCATTTTTTTCTTCATTAATGAATATATTGAGGTTATTATTGTGTATCTTCCAACATATATGAAATTTTAAAATTATTAAATTAATATAGATAGATAAAAGGTCAGACTGCAGACCATTTGACAACTAGTCACGTCCAAAAAATCTATAGGGATTGAACCCCCAACCAATGGTCGCTAAAGAGAGCATCTCTTGAAAATTTCTTATGTGATATCCATGTTTTAATGAAATAGTTTTTATTATCTAAAAAACCCAATTGATAATATTCATGACAATTTTGGGAATAAATGTTTTATCTAATTGATAAACCTTGTTTTAGAAAATTGTTTGTTGATTTAATGATTTTTGTTGTTTCATAAATCATTAATTTTTTTTGGAAAATCTAAATTATTATGTTAAAATTAACAGCATGATATTTATTATTAGGAATAAGTGTTCAATTATATTTTGGAAGATATATTTTCTAATTGTGTATTTATGGAGAATAATGTAATTAATTTAAATGATTAGGATATCATTAAGATTATTTGATTTCAGAATCCCATTTTTGTATGATAATTTATGATTTAAATATGCGATTTAGAGATAAAATTAATATAAAATTTCAATACAAGAGATAAAATTCCACTAATTTTTTTGATTCAATCATGGGTGATAATATTTTTTAGGAATTTCATGTATATTTATTTTTTGAATTTTCTATGTTGAACTTTGGATATAACTATAAAATTTTGGATATTATTGTTTTTTTATAGTATGATGGTTTGCTAATTTTTGGGAAATATATAATCTTCTAGTAATAAATTTTTTGGATTATTTTTACAGATTGGAGAAAAAAATACTTATAATTTTTTTTTATTTTTTGAACTATTAAAAGTTAATTCTAGTTATTCATGCAAGGAGAATTTATACTGAGCACTAGTTAAATGGAGAAAAATATTAGATTGTTGAGGGAAATAACAAAATGATGAGATTATAATATTAAAGTATGCATATTTTCATGATTGTTTTATTATACATGAAAATGGAATTCCTTATCCATTGGAAAATGATCTTGAAATAAAAACATTATTGGTTTAACTTATTTATCAACAAAACAATTTCCTATTTATCCCATCACATATTTATGATTTTTTAATGGATAAATATGTCATTTATAGGTTCTATATCACTCTATTATAATCCTTAACAAATAGTATTATCTTCTATATCTGTGTTTTAAAATGTATAAGTCTTATATGAGTTATCTGATGTGACCTTGTTTTTAACACAACATGGTTTTAAATATAAATTGGAATGAATGAATTTCCAATTCTCTACATAATGATTTTTTAAGGATGTATTTATAAAGTATCCATTAAACATAATATTTCAGCATCTATGATTTGAATTTCAATAAACGGACACATACGGGTGTGATTAGTATGTTATTTGGAGTCTAATAGAACGAATTTTTTTTAGTGAATAGTAACATACCATTATGAATAGTAATATAAACCTTATGAATATTATATAATATAATTATTTTATTTTCTTCAGGTTAAAATATAATGAGAACTTGATATAATTTTCAAGGTGATATTAAATCTGTTATAGTTTCCAAATTATTAATTTGGGAATAATATATAAATGAATTTAAAAATTGAATTAATCATATTTATAAAATTATTTTTAAATAATGGGATATATTTATTTATTATACACAAAAAAATGGTTAGGTTTACTATTTCTTATTTATTAAAAATACTTCAATTTTATGTGAAAAGTTAAAAACACTAATTAACAAAATATTCTAAATAAATGAATCGCGGCAACATGCTTGAGTTATTGATGATGTAAATGGACATTGTTTCAAACTAACAAGAACATATTACTATTTTGGTTCACATGAATCAATACTAATCATAGTCTTTAAAAAAAATTAAACTAATGATTAAAATAATGTCAAAGCCCTCTTCTATTACATTATAAATACCACCCACACCCCATCTTCTACCCACACCACTGAAGCCTTAATTCTTGTCCATGTTCTATGAAAAAATCTTCTCAATACCCTTAACCACATCCAAGTCATTTTTTCTCACCAAAAGGGAAAATCCAGAGGTCTTAATGAATATCTCAAGGAGAAGAGATCAATAGGTAACGATCCTCATTCATTTTCTTATATTTTCTTTTCTATTTTTCAATTCTTATAATCACATCTCCTTCCTATATATAAGAGCCTAAAAATATCCGTTGTTATATATTTGGAATATTTTATCATAATTATGGAATATTTTATCAATTTAATTCTTCTCCTACACCCTGTTATTATAAAAATAGGGACACGGTCCGTGTTGTGCCGATTTAAAAAAATCCTAGATGATATGTATTCAATTTCCTTTAATTCAATGAAAACTATGTGTAAAAAAATTTAAATTGTTGAGTAATATTTTAATGTGTATTTTCATACCAATACTATTTTCCTTAAGTAACTTATATTAATTATATTAATGATATATTATGATACAAGTTTGTGTTTATCCAAGAACTGCCAAAATGATCTAAACGGACGACAATAAGTATTTATCTAATGATTCATAATCATAACATATATACTAAAATATCTATGGAATAATTTTATATTTTAGAAACATAGGAATAAAATTTCATTCCTCTTCGGTGCAATATCCTTGTGAATATGTAGCCTATAATTGTAGGGATTGGAATTGAGAAATTTGTGACTGTAATGGATCTGCTAAAATAAACACTAAATGGTGGTGTTATCCATGCAGGAGAACAACAAGAGCTACAAAAAAGGAACATGGTGATAGTGGAACTTTTTATAAGGCAATACCCTCGTTCTTTCAGTGGAACTTCTGACCTAGTGTCAACTAAAGTATGTATTAAATCCCTTAATAGGATATTCAAGGTTATAGATGTTCAGATAAGAAAAATTTAATTATTTCTATTTATTTTTTTGAAGGTGAAGCTGATAATTGGTGGTCAATGTTCAATAATATCAGGGTCATAGAAGATATTTAATCCATAGAGTGGGTTGAATTTAAAATATTTTCCATGAGAAATATTTTCCTAAGGTGGTTCAGAAATGGATGGAGAATAAATTCCTAGAATTGAAGAAAAAGGATGAAGATTTAGTGGCTCCATATGAAGGAAAATTCACCAAAGTAGTGAGGTATGCTCCAATCCGTATCTTGGATTCTAAATTTAAAATCTAGAATATTTACATAGGATTAAAGCTATGATATCAATGGGAATTGGCCTCCCATGAGTTTAAAAAGATATGATAAACATATATGATGCACTGAAAGGGTAGAAATAGAGTTTTTTGATAATCACATTCACATTGAGAATAATTATAATAAGAGGCCTAAATAAAGCCGATGGGTTATAATATATTAAATAAATCTGGTGGTAAGAATGTGCAGTTTCTAGTTTGTACAAATTGTGGAAAAAAGCTCACTAGTGAATTCATTCCCAAAATCGGCAAGTGTGTTTGATAGGTATAGTTTGGACATATGGCCTGATATTTTAATTAAAGATAATCATAACACTAATAATGATAATAAAAATTTCATATGTATTAAATGTTGTGAGATGGTTCATTATGTAAATTCCATTCCAAAGTGAGATCAAAATGATTAAAAAAATCCAACATAAAAATACAAATGTGTTGCAAGATGCTTTGTAACTACATCTGCAGATTTTGGGCCATTTAATGATGTTGTATTAAGTACAATATTTGTTTCCTATGGTTTTTCTAATGGGTTTTTTATATTGGTGCTACACATTCTTTTATATCAGAAAATATTTCTGGAAAATTGGAAATATCATCTCAACAAATGAGACCATAACTTATTGTAAAACCACCAATAGGAAATGTTATATCATAGAGGAATTATATGAATATTTTTATTGTGTATATTTGGAAAAAAATTACTGTAAAACCTAGTTATTTTTTATTAGTAGAGTATGATGTAATTATGGGTTGGGATTGGATTAATGTTTATCATGATAATATTGATTGTAGAGAAAAATAGGTTGTTCTTTATAAAGTGTTTCCATTTGAATATCAGAATGAACCCATACAATTGAAAAAGTATTATTAATATGAGAAACTGTTGGAAAATAGAAATGGAATTATCATCCTCATAATGTTTATAACAAGAGAGTTATTTATATTAGTTATGTGATATTAGAAAATTAATATCTTGATGTTTTCCTAATTGGCGACCCAATGTTATACATATCAGGGATGTTGAATTCATAATTGAATTAGTTTCTAATGATAAGAGAACTTCAAATACCTTTTATCTAATGGACCAAATAAAACATATTGAATTGATAAATTAGTTATAGGGGTTAGTTGATAAAGGAGTAATTCATCCTAGCAATTCACCTTTGGTGATCTTGTTTTGTTCGTTCAAAATGAAGATGGTTCCATGAGGCATTAAAATGATAATAGAGTCTGTAATAACATCACTATTAAAAACATCTATCTATTGCCTCTCATTGATGACATGTATGATAAAATCTAGGGAGCACTGTATTTTTTTTATGCTTGAGCTATGGTCAGGGAACAATCAGTTGAAATAAATCTAATCAGACATCTCGATGCTTATATTGCATATTATATATGGGAATTATGAATTTTTTGTTCTGCTATTTAAGTTTACCAATTCCCCTACTATAATAATGGATCATATGAATAGAATATTTCATGAGTTCATGGATATGTTTGTAGTTGATTTTATTTATGATATTTTAATATTTTATAAATGTAACAAGGATTATGAAAAACATATAATGTTAGTTTAAAAAACATAAGTGAAATGAAAAATGTATTAAAAAATTATAAAGATTGATTTTTGGTTGCAATTAATTTATTTTCTTGAGAACATTATAAATAAGAATCTAATAAGTCTGGATCCTACCAAAACAAAAGTTGTTGATGAATGAAAAATACCTAAAAATTACATAGAGATTCATAGTTTTCTTTTATTAGAAGGTTATTACTGATGTTCTATTAAAAAAATTTCACAGTTATCTATCCTGTTATCTATGTTAACACAAAAATGAGTTAAATTTATTATGATAGAAGAATGTGATTTTTGATTTTAGAATCAATAGAAGTGATTGGTGACTGATCTAGTTTTTCTTCTGCCTTCCAAAAATGGTGTTTTTTTACTTATTGTGATGATTCATTGAAGGGAAATGGTTGTCTTTTGAAGTATAATGATTAGGTAATTTCTTATGATTTAAGATAACTAGAACATCATGAGATAAATTATTCCACACATGATTTGAAATTATAATCTATGGTTTTTGTTTTGAAAATTTAGATGGATCATTTATATGGAAGAAAATGTAAAATATATAATGACCATAAAAATATGAATTATTTCTTCAATCATAAGGAATTAAACATGAGTAAGATAAGATGCATTGAAATAATGAAGTATTATGATTTCATGATAAATTACAGTCCTGGAAAAAAAGTGGTGGATTCTTTGACTCAAAAACATCATGCATCATTAATTATGTGTCATTTCGAACATGATCCCTAGATTACTAATTCTAGGAATTATAGGTTACATGTTATTTGTGTAATAAATAAACTTATTTTGTTTTATGTTTTAGTGTAGTCAACGTTATCCGACAGAATTATGCAAGCATAAAAAGAAGAATGTGACCTAAAAAAATGTCGAATTGGTTAAAATAAGTAAGTTTGTAGAGTTTAATCTTGATATATATTTTGTATTAATATATGTGAAAAGTTTTTGTGTGCATTTTTATTCTCATATGAAGAAATAATTATTGTTAGAAGCTTATTGTTATAATTTTTAGTTTATCAAAGCAACACAAAGATGTACCGAGACATTCAAGAGTATTACTGGTTCAGTGGAATGAAAAGAGATTTTTTAGATTTTACTCTGAAATAATTTAACTGTCAATATGTTAATATAGAGTAGCAGTTACCGATGGGGATGTTTTCGACATTACCAGTTATATATTAGAAATGGAGAAATATATCCATGGAATTCATTAGGGGAATACCAAAGGCATCTCGAGGTTACATTGCAATATGGTTTACTGTTGATTTATATACTAAATCTAATCATTAATTTCCTATTCATGAAATAATGCATTTGAATAATATTTATAAAATGTACCTCAATGTGTTTTTCGGGATATATGGAGTTCCTTTTTCTATTGAATCTGACAGGTATCCAAGATTTACTTTTAATTTTTAATGGGACTTCAGATGCCTTTGGGCAGAGAATTAAATTTCAGTACACCTTTTTATCCTTAATCAGATGGGTAGTAAGAAGGAAAGATTCAGACATTGGAGGATATATATTGATCTTGTTCAATGGACTAGCAAGGAATTTGCGATAAATATCCTTCTTTAGTTGAGTTTTATTATAATAATAATTTTCATTCTAGAATACAGATGGCACCTTTTGAGGCATTGTATGGGAAGCAGTTTCAAACATCATATTTTTGGGATAAAGTCAGTGAAATGAAGTTGATGGTACTAGAATTAGTCAATGAAGATGTTTTGAAAGTTATGATGATATAGCAATATGTGAGGATAGCTTAGAGTAGGTAGAAATATTAAGAGAACAAATGTAGGAAAGAATTTTCTTTTGAGGTATATGATCATGTTTTTTTAGATTCTCACCATGGAAAGGAGTTATGTTTTTTTATAAAAGGAATGTTATGCCCATAGTTCATTGGACCTTATGAAATCCTATACAAAGTTGTAAAAGTCACTTACCGAGTATCGTTTTCTCTTAGTTTATCACAGGTACACTTTTTTCATGTTTTGATGTAGAGAAAGTAGGTGCCAAAAATCATCTCATGTTTTCAACCCAGAAGTAGTTCAGTTAGAAGGGATCCATTTTTTTAAAGTGAAACCTATTTAAATTCTTGATTAAAGAGAAATATTAATGTAAAATAAAGTAATCCCCCAGGTAATATATCTGTAGAGAAACCCAATGGTTGAGGAAGCAACATGGGAAAGTGAAAATGATATGAAATGAACGTACCCTCACTTGTTTAAAAATTAAATAAATTTTCAATGGAAAAATTTCCAGAAGGTGGGTATAATATAACACCCCATGATTTTAAAAATAAGTATAAATCCATGAAACAATGAGTTTCTACATAACAAAAAAATATAAATGAAATATTTATAAATAATCTATTAAACATAATTTTGCTGCTTCAGTGTTTTGAATTTAAAAAAATGGATATCTACGGTGGTGGTCAGCATGTTATTTGGAGTCTGAGAAAACCAACTTTTTTTTTGGAGAATAATAACATACCCTTGGGAATATTAATATGAAACTAATGAAAAGTAAATCATATTATTATTATTTTATTTTCATATGTGTATAATATATTAAGCTCTTGGTTAATTTTGTAGGGTGATATAAAATCAGATATAGTTTTAAAATTGTTAGTTATGAAATAAAATATAATTTTATCTAAAATTTAAATTAATTATATATAAAAAATTATTTTCAAAACATGGAGTTCATTTTTGAATTCAACATGTTGACTTTATTTTGGGTTATTTTATTCGACTTTTTCTGAAAAACATTAATTTTTGGTGATTAGTGAAATATGGTAATTAACAAAATATGCTAAATGAATGAATTTATACATCATTATTGAGATAGGGATAATATAAATGGATATTGGTTCTAACACACATTAAATTTTTACTTTTTTGGGTATCATGAATAAAAACTATTCATATTAATAAGCAATAATATTAAATAATTGATTATAATAATGTAACACCCCTCTTCTCCAATACTATTAATACAATCATCATCCCCTCTTCCTCTCACACCAATCAAGCTGTCATCATTGTCTAAATTATATAAAATACTCTTCCAAAGACCTTCCCCGAGACCCAATACCTTTTGGTCTCACCATAAGGCAAAAACCAAGGGCTTTAAGGATTCTCCCTAGGAGAAGAGGTTAGGGGGGGGCAAAGTTCCTATTTTATTTTCTTTTGTTTTAGTTTCAAATATTTATTTTCTAATACTCTATTCTTCTCCACTTATAAAAGAGGAATTAAAGATAAATTATTATATAGGTTATGTATTTCTAAACTTTTTATGTGAAAAAATCATCAATTTACTTCTTATCCTCCCCCACTTATTCCAAAAATAAGAACATCGTACCCAATGTGCCGATTTACCAAAATAGTTGCTGATGGATTTTCAATTTTTTTACTTACATAAAATAAATTTGTAAAACCATTTTAATAGTTGATACATATTTTAATTATTATTATATGACATCTGTTATATTATTTAATTAACTTATATTAATAAAATTAGTGGAATACGTTGAAAACAGATCATGATTGCTCGAGGACCGCCAAAATGATCTAAAGAGGTATAACTAAACATTTATCTAATGATTAATCCGCATACCATATAAGAAAATTCATCTAGGAAAAAATTTAAGATTATGGAAACATTTTAATACCATTCCATTCCAATAATATATTTTCTTTTCCAAATGACAAAAAAATGTTATACAAATCAGCCATGGAAATCAGGTATAGAACGCACAAAAAGCAATGGAGGGAACCAAATACTAATAATTAAAGTGTGAAATGATGATATAAACTGACTATATAAGGTTCTATAAACATGAATATTTTTATTTATGATATTAAAAAAATTCTTTTAACCATTATACATGATGTTAAAATTCATTTTAATTAAGAAAAATCAAAGGTAAGAGAATTTTTAACCCAATTTTAATTTTTTGGGTTAACCTTCTACTTTATTTATTATCTTCTATTAAGAGTTTTTAATGATGTTTTTTATTATATTATGTTTATTTATAGTATAAACACATATTACATTCATTATATTAATTTCTCTAATCCATTGTATGATATTTATAAGTGACTTTCCATTAAAAATCATCTTTTAAAACTCTGTTTTACAAAATTCAATGTGAATGATTTTATGAAAGTATAATTGTTTTTTGTTTATGTATAGGTTCATTGGAATTGTTTATGATGAATTTTTTGGCCTATATCTCCCTCTAATTCATCAGGTATGTCTTATTTAGAGGTCAGATATATGGTTAATCCATGTTTTACAACTATTGTTACACAATAAAGTAGTCTTGAGAGTTACATTGTAAGTAACTCATGAGGCTTACAAATTACAAGGTATCTAAGTGGGATAAAAGATTGTGTTTGTAATTATTAATTATATATTTTCATTATATTCATGTTCTTTATGTTTTCTAGGAACCTCCTAAAAATCTTATGTTTGAGAAACAATTATGTATGGGTGACAAGTATTTATTTTTGAAAATGATTTCATATGTTTAATAGAATTCATGGTATAATGTATTATTTCATTCATTTTATATCCATTACTGAGATTTATATGCTCATCCAAATATTTGAAATGAATCTCATAGGCTAAAATGATGTTGATGATAAATATACAAGCCAAGTTAGATGTTATAAAAATTATCCAACGAATAAATGTTTTTTATAAAATATTAATATTTTGGATGAAATGGATATATTTTTTTAGTATATTCTCTGTATAAATGGGGAAAGTTATATATATATAATATCCCAATTTTATAAAACAAAAAAGCTGAAAATATTCTTAACATTAAAGGAAGTGAGTTCATGACTGAAATTTAGGATTATGTATTGTAATAATACCAAGACCTTATATCGATACTTTCTTTTGTCTTTATTATTGTGGTAGTTTTGTTAATCATTTTTACAATACATGATTTGAAAAGATTTATTTTAAATTTTTGACCAATGGTTACCAATCATGTCCTCAAATTTCAATGGATAAATATAAAAAAGTCTAGATAATTTAACATCATGATATTTTAAATTGAAATACTTTTTTAGTATAGAAAATACAACACATTGGGCTTAAAGAAAAAAAAAACATATTATTATTTAAATTTGACCTTTATAACCGAGCTTTTAAATTGGAGAGAAAGAATACTGTTAAAGATATTTTGAAATATATAATGGTATTATCCTTTTCAAATGTATTAATTAATTATTTTGAATAAGTAGTGAATTTTTAGAAAATTTGTTTTATACTTCAAAAAATATGTTTGTTAAAAAAATTATTATTATTGTAATTTTATGGGAGATTATTATAAAAAAAATTATTGATATTAAATAAAATTTATTTTTCAAGATAAATTCATTTTTAATTCATGATTCTAAAATTAACATCAAATGTTTGTTTTAATTTTCTTGAAATATTCATTCTTCATAGAATAGTGAACAATACTGATTTGTATTAAAAAAATAAATATTATTTAATATATTTTTAAGATATAAAAATGGGTTGGGTTAGTTTAAAATTTTTAAAAGTTCATTTTTTAAATAAATCCGTTATTGTTTTCTAAATATATTATAAACAGGAATTTAGTATTATTTTTTTAAATTCAACATATTTCCAATAAACTTTATTCATAGCATTTTTTCATATTAATATCAATTTATTTTTGACAAAAGAATGGTTTTGAATTTTTGGAAATTAATTACTATTTTTAATCTTATTATCCAAATTTATTAAATAGGTCCCATTTAATTGTTATGAATATGAATAATAGCCTTAATAATTTTTTTACCACAATAACGGTTAAATCATGAAATTAATGGTAAAAATAATATGACATCGACTACTAAATGACAGCTACTTTTCACCTTGTTTTATAGGATCAATAATTATAATCCATATTATGTCAGGTTTCTAATATATGGAAATTTTTCATATATTAATGTGACTATGACTTTTATATTATTTTATTTTAAAAGATTTAAATGATTCCACAATCATTATATTACAATATAATTTTTTTAATATACTCATATCTAGAAGAAATGTTTTAATATAAATTTTATTTTTAAATATTAAATTCTTCTCTTCATCTTGTTAATTTATAAATATTTTTTAATGAATAAATAATTACCTTAAATTATTTAGAAATGCTAAATCATTAAATATTCAATTATAGAAAAAAATTAAATAAATTATCACATAATAAGAAATAAAATATAATTTTAAACCATTAACACAATACAAGTATATTAAATATTATGGGGACATGTTATAAATATATAAATATATATGGTTCAAATTATTTGTGTTTTCTTGATAATATTAATGTAAATGTAGTGAATATTTCTAAAACGTTATTAATATTTTATAATATGTAATATTATATTATGATATATAAAATTAAAAAAAATATTAAATTTGTCCATTTGATTATGATAAGGATTAAAATATCATCCGTGGCATGGTTATGGGTATTTTTTTCTTTTTATAGTTACTATGTAAAATCTTAAATAATAATGTTAATTTTTTCATGGTAAGACTTAGAGAGGTTAAATTAGGGTAGACAACAATAGAAAAGGGGAGAAATACAGTCAAAATTTATCAAATATCTATTTTATTATTGAATTTTGACCCATAATCATCATATATTCTAATTAACCTAATTTCTATCTATTTTTTAACAAAAAACAGTTCCATTAATTTAATATTTTGAGAATCTCGAGAGACCACCTACCATATATTTTAAAATGGAACATATTTTTCTCATTTTAGAACACATAAAACATTTTTTATTTGTCTAATACAGTCCCCAAAATCTTCCTAGAATAACTACCTTCATCCTATTGTTATTATTTTAAGCATAACCCAAGCATTAGTGGTATTAAGGATTTATGATAATGGGTTGTTCGAAGAAATGGTATCTTTTACGATCGATTTTATTTTTCCATGCCCCCAGCACCATCATAAAACATGAATCAATAACAAATATTGTATTTGATAAATATAGTTATATGTCATTATGATAATTACAGATCTATATTAATCTCCACTTCAATAAAATCATTAAAAAATGCATTGATCATGAATATGGAGGACTACAATCTCATGAACCGATTTCATTCACTATTAATAATTGTATATGAAGAATAGTTATAATTATAGAATTAATTTTAACATGTGATATTAATAAATTATTTATCATTATCAAAAATTTATATATAATTTATTTTCATACATTTGTATGAGTATAAAAATTATAATGTCATTCATCCCTATGTGTGTACTACCACCTCTACGAAGTGATGTGATGGATTTTTTCTCACCACATAAAATAATTAATTTATATAAATATATTTCAATAATTAATATGACATATATTATATTATGATAATTATATAAATATTAAATAATTTTTAACATTCTTTCTATAATGATCAATCAAAAATAGAAATGTTACTCAAACAGACGTATGACTTAGCCTCTTTATTACTGTAACATAGTTGGTTTTTTCATACCCATAAATAAATGATTTAAAAGTTTAATATATATTTAATTCATAATTATTTCATTATTACTATTATAGATATTATGAAATTATGACCACCTTGACCCTATTCAACTAATTAGTGTAATTTTGAACATATTAACAGAATATCATCGAAACATTCATCTTGAATTATAAAATTAAGTAAATTTAATAACATGTTAACAAGTTACAAAAAATAAATAATAGACTCTATAAAATATCTCAAAAAATTTAATAATTAATAATATTTAACTTTTATGGATGAGAAATGATGCACATCATTATTATGAATCACAATAATGGAAATTCATTAAAAAGTTTTTCTTTTAATGTTTCTATGTCAACATATGATATTAAAGTCAAAAGGAATGTTTTTTAACATATATATGTCATGATAATATTCTTCCACCATCTTGATGTTTTATGGTTTTGAGTTATAAAATACATGTTTATATGTTTAATTTTAGGGGAATCATTTTATTTCATATGTGGGAATCATTTAGTTTTTGTGAAATGATTTCAATATAAAAAGGTTATCTTCCTAATAGTGTGGTTTTATGATGCAATATTATATGTTTTATGACTATATTATGGATCATGGGGATAATTTATATTTATTTATGTTTCTATAATAATCTAAGGATGGGTGGTTATGTTACTAACTATTGAAACGTGGTTCCATGTTAAACCATGGATGGATTTTTACATTATAACCACTAATGAATTAGGTACTCTCATGTTAGTAGTTGAAAATATTGGATAATCCCTCTGAATGTGTGATATGAAAAATTATGTTCTATGTTTCCTATTTATATTTTTTTACTTGTAGTTGTATTTTAATGAAATGGATTTTATTTAAAAACGTGTGTTAATGTTTTTTAATGAAAAATGTTTTCTTTTCTGATGAAAACATATTTCTTTAAGAAATTATTTTTAATGGGTTTAATGTGTTTCATTAAACTAATTATTTTCATCTTTTATGTCCCTTAATAAGATTTCTTTTGATCATAACACAATTTAAAAAATATCATCTGGGTGTGTGTGGAATATTTGTTTGAAGGATGAGTTCATGATGCAAAATTTGGTAATTTATCATTAATAGAGAACATGTTTTATTTTAACGAGTTTGGTTTGGAGAAAAATGGATATCAATTATATTTTTTATTGAAACACTACCCTTTGTAACATAATATTATATGATTTTATGATTAATTAAACATCAAATTAAATTCCATGTATCATAATATCTACTGTCTTCAAAGATAAGGAACATAAAACATAAAACATTAGACTAAATAAAACATTTCATTATTGAATATTCATAAATAAATATTAAAGTCCATTATGATCATAAAAACTTATAGGATATAATAATGATAACATGAAAAAAAGTAATGGCTAAAATCCCAGTAATGGAATAAATATAATTATAATTCATAGCACATGGTATAAAAGGTATAACATAATGATATAAAAAGGCATGGTACATGGTTACACATAAAGAATCATCATTTGTAAAACACAAGATCCTGTTATCATGAATTAATAATATTGTGTATGATACATTAAACAAGAAATTAGCCTCATTTAAGGATCTTTTCACATATGGGAGCTTGAGTCAAGGCTCATTGCACATAGAGGAGCATGAGTCACGGAAAACCGCCAAGACCATTGCACGTGGAGCATGCATCAACACTACCCACCAAGACTGTTTCACATATCCTCTCATGAGTCAAAAAATTATCCAACTATATGGAGAACTATATAAGTTAACACATTATAATGAGTTCATGAAAATTATTACCACATACATAATCTTATATAAGTAATCAAACATTAAAACAAGGGTTACCCATAGTAAGGCTTGGGTATCATTATTTTCACAAAAGGAATAAAATTTGGTATTAAAAATATTATATCTATTAATGAATGTAATAAAAAAATGAATTTTAATAATGTAATATAGGCATATATCATTAAGACTACTATCAAACTGAAGTGGAAAAGTGTTTAAGAATCTTCAGAAATAATACATTTTAGAATGATTTCATGGAAAACATTCATGATTCACTAAAACGGAAAAGGAATAATTGTTTGTATACAAATATAATTGAAACAAAGTTATTTTCCCATGATAAAATGAGTGATTTTATAAAAAAAAATTGTTTTTGATGACATATTATAGATCACACATGAAAATTGGTTAGAATTCTAGAAATTCCGTTAAAGCTGGCTTGTTTAGTGGGAAGAGTTGAGTAGGAATCCTATAAAACAAGTATATCCCCAAAAAGGAAGGATGAAAGAATATTGATAAATGATTTTATAACATATACACATAATTGAAAATATTTAAATAAAAATACATGATTAAATATTGGTTAAAGTGAAAAATAATAACTCGAAGGAATAAATGAGGTTAGGGTAGAATCGCTTAACTTAAGTCTGAAGTTGTTTTCCCCTTGATCTCAATGTGTTGTATAATAAAATTAGATTAATTAATTAATATTTTAATAACATATTTATACATTAAATTTATTTAGTATAATATTTTTTAGATAACTTATTCCATTATTATGAGTTATAATGGTCAGTTATATTGTTCGTCGGTCCTTTTTTGATATAATTTTTTAGATCGACTCGCTTATAGAAGTTATTGAAAAATAGAAATTTAAAAAAAAAATTGAATTTATAATTTATTTAGGACCATATAGATTTTATGTAACCATATAATATATTTGGTTATTTTTGGAGAGGATTAATCATTAGATAAATCATTAATGATAAAAGCTTTGATTATTTTAAGCAGTTTTGTTCACAACAATATTGGTTTCTTTTATTATTTAACATCAAATGTTTATAATTATTAAAAAAAATTAAATAAGATATTATACATATATTATAAATTTTTTCAACCATAAAAATGGTTTCATGAGCATCCTTGAATATGATAATAGAAATTGTAAACTCGTCATCCCGGAATGCAATAAATTAACACATTTCAAACATTGTTTTCATTTATAGTATAATAGGAGGGGGTAAATGGAGTTGAAGATGAATTAATATATTATAATAAATATATTTTAGTATATTTAAGTTACTAGAGTAATCATACCATTTGGATGAGTGTAGTTTAGGAGAGAAACGAAAATAAAAGTACTTGAAAATGAAAATAAAGTAATTAGAATAAGGAATTTAACTCTTATGTTTATCATACATGAGAGCATCCCTCGGGAAGAGATTTTGGTATTTTGATTAGAAACAAATTATATAAACATAGGGGAGAGGCTTGGTAATATTTTTGAGTAAAATGTGGACAAGGAAGAAGGAATTATATGTGATCGGAGAGGAAGTGGTGAGGGGTGGTATTTATACTGGATGTGGGGGATGTTTTCTCATTATTCTATTCAATATTTTCTTATTTTCCTCAAGATAAGAAATAGTCATAATTAATGAGACTAAATATAGTAATTATTTCTTTTGAATTTGATTTAATGGTAAGTTACATCATCCCTGACTCAAGTAGGACTCAAAAATTCATTTTTTAACATATACTTTAAATTATCATATTTCACTATTACCAAAATTCATGAATTTTAGAAAAATGAAAAAATACAACCTTACAATTTATCTATTTTTAGAATTAAAAAATTAACAACATTATTAAAAAATTAGTTTTCTAGATATTCGAAATTTATTTTTTAAATAAAATCTAAATTTATATAGAATATATATATTTTCAAATTAATGATTATTTTCTAAGACTTGAAAAATTATTAAGGTCTTCTAAATTTAACTGATAATAATATGACATAAATAAATAATTTATGGATAAATTTAATTAAAAGACATTTTATTTTGAATTTTTTAATGATTCATAAAATTTAAATTAAATATTTATGAGAAACACTTCATTAATATTTTGTAATATATTTATTTACATACACTATGGTATAATTATATCTTATTGTCACTTAGAAGATGGATAATAAAAATATTTATTCTAACATTTGTCAGGTTACTATTTAGTCGGCTTATTTACTATTCATATGGGTCACAGTACTATTCCAATGGTCTAATTACAAATTAGTCCATATTTTTTTTCTTAATATCTTCAAATGACTCTTATTTCATTCATTCATCAATTATGAGGCTTCTACTGTGTTCTCAATATGCCTATAAAATACGACATAATTATAAGAAGTGAATTTCTATTGATAAATCATTGGGTCGTTAAATTATTATCCCCTTACAAAATTTCTCCCTTGAACATTTGGTTAACATACTATGGATAAAATATATCTGGGTACATTTCCATCATTTCTTCTCCTGGTTCCCACATTTCTTATTCATAATTATGGTTCTTACATATCACATTGACAAGGTAAGTATTATTATTGCATAAGAATTTAACTATGTAATCTGAGATCTTCACTAGATTCTCATTATATGAAAGATAATTCTCCAATTTCACCACCTCTAATGTCAGTACATGTGAAATAACTGGTATATAATTTATTAAGATAGATATATGTAATACATCATGTACTTGTGATACGGTTGGTGGATGTTCTAGTTTATAGGCCATAGATTTGAGATTGAAAATGGACTTGATGGGGTTGATGTACCTAGGACTTTGCATCCCTTTCATGTGGAATCTCATTATCTTCTTCCGTGTAGATATACGGAGGAATACCATCTCTTAAAACTAATACTCTAGGTCCCATTGACAATTGTATTCGTAATTCTACTATCAACATTGGGTTTCCTTGTTATGATTATAAATGTTTTTAACTTTCTATACAATTTAATTGACCATTTCAGGTCCCATCAACTTAAATTATTCGACATCATCCTAGTATACTAGTGTTCTACACCTCTTCCCAAAAAGGATTTCATATAGATCCATTTGGATTATTCAGTCGAAACAATTGATGAAGTATAATTCTATTTGTGGATGATGTTTGTCCCATGCCCCTTTGATGTCCATAGAACATTCTATCAATATTTCTTCATGTTTCTAAATAGTTTTCTCATATTTCCAATCATTTTGAGGATGATAGGTAGTACTGATGTTCAGATACATGATTAGTGAATATTGGAGACTTTTCCACAACTTCATGGTGAATCTCAGATATCAATCAGATACAATATATAGTGGTACTCCTTTTAGCCTTATAACCTCTTTGATTTATAACTATTCAACTTTATATAATGGGATGTCCACTAGAATTGAAATAAAGTGATATGTCTTAGTAAAAAATAATCAATGACCCATATACAATTGTTTCCATTGGTTTTCCATGGAGTTCGAATGACAATGTCCATGGTAATTTTTCCCCACATCCATGTTGGTTTGGGTAGTGGTTGAATCATACCCATAGTGGTTTTCCTTTCTGCCTTCATTTGTTTAAATATGATGTAATTTTATGTGTATTAAAAAATATCCCTCTTCACATTGTCTCATAATTATCTCTCGGAGAACTCGATACATATTTGTGCACCCTGGGTGAAAAGATAAGGTTGATCTGTGGCTTCATTCTAAATCTCATTCTTTATTTATGGTTCGGTTGGTACATAGAGTCATTAACCAAATCCTACCAATCCATCCTCATCAATATTGAACATAGAGGAATTCCTAATTTTGATAGCTTCCAACCTTTTCTGAATTTCAAAATCATTTTTTGAGCATTATTTATTTTCACTATGAGGTATGGTTGAGAAATCATTTCACAAAGTATTCATGATGTTCCTACCTTAATGTTTTCCATTTCAATCATTTGAAAATATAAGAAGATTGGATCCTTGTCAATTCTCATCATCAATAATGATACAAGAACCTTTCAACTAAGAGAATCATCAAACTTATATTCCATACCAGGATTGTAGTTGATTGATCAGTGATGATACATGATGTGTTCATACCATATTCACTAGCGCAAAAAATTCTACATATATGTGAATATATGTTTCAAAATATTGTGATTAGTATATATCTCATACTTCTCCCCATAGAGATAATACCTCCTTCTTTTCAACACAATGATCACACTATAAAATTCTAGATCATTTGTGGGATGGTATTGTGCAATAATTTTCAACATCCTTTTGGCAGAGTTTATTAATTTTTATTTTTTCAATTGTACAATTTCTAGGAACATCATTGAAGCATCATGGTAAACAAAAAAGACTTATCTAATTTTTAGGATTTATAGTATTTACATGGTGATATGTCTATTTTTGATCTCATTAATGATTTCTTCACATTTTTAGTGTAGATAAACATAACTCCCTTCAATTTCACCTTTGTAATTTTTTATGAAAATCCTGAAAAGTTTTTCTCAAATCATTGATAATATCCAGCTAGACCATGAATGATGTTGTTCAATGTTATAGATGATGTATTGGGACACTCTGTGATTTTATTTTTCAAATAAGGGTCCACAAATAATCCTTATTTTGTGATAAGATTCCCCATGAATGATACTTCCTCCATCCAAAACTCACATTTACTACAGTTTCCATTAATTTTTCCTCTTTAGAAATTCTTCAACAATGTATTCAAATTCTCATCAGTTTCCTTCGTTCTCATGGAGTATATCACAAAATCATCAATAAAAACTACAACTAATTTTTTTGAAATAATCTCTAAAGTCTCTATTAATTATTTCCACGAACATTTACTGAGAATTAGTGAGTCCAAAGGGAATCAATATAAATAGAAAGAGTCAATACCTCATTCAAAAGTAAGTCTTGGGAATATTCTCTTTCCTCGCTATTAATTATTGATATCCCGACGGAAGTTCTACCTTAGAGAAATAACTGGCCCCACCTAGCTAATCGAACAATTCATTTATCTGTTGAAGGGGATACTTGTTTTTTACGGTGATTTTATTGAGCTCAAAATAATTGTTGCAGAAGCACAGTGATCCATCCATATACCAAAATAAGAGGACTATAGCACCTGATATAGAAGTACTCCAGTGTATAAAACCCTTTTCCAGATTCTCCTATAACTGCATCTTCATTTATTTCTAATCAATGGTTTCAATTAAAATAGGTGACTTTTATATCTTTAGATATACAAGAAAAATCCCAATTGAGAAATCAGCCTCTCAATTATGATAAATACCAAAAAACACTTCATGGAATACATAAATGTAATCCCACATGAAGGGAATTCATTCAAGAAGTGTCATCTCCGTTATCTGTATAATTTGTATAATATATGCTTTGTCCAAAATAAGTAATATACACACATGAGATAATGATTCTAATGGAAGTTAATCTTACTCATTACACATGTATTGTTTTAGAGGATGCTTCAGGATGTGAAGATAGATCTACCTTTCCAGACATTTGATGTTTCATTCGTTTAAAGATAGGAAATACATTCCCAAAATAGCATCAAACTCCACCAGTGTATGTAAAATTAAATTTTTTGGAGGTTATGTAAACAAAAATTTATAGAAGTGGAGTTATGTACTTCGGATAAAATAATTTCCCCATTATTTGTTTTTAGAGATAACCCAGTAACCAAATTTTGTGGTGGTGTTTGAATAGTTCTAATAATCTAACATGAAATGAATAAATTTTCTTAGGAAGAATTAAATAGTACATTCTGTATTTGTGAATTAATAACTGTATTAACCATCACAACAATTTTGTTCAGCTCCACATCAATAGTATTAGAAGCATGATCCCTTCCTTGTTACATTTTAGGTTTCTTTTGATTTTCTCTAAAATACATGGGCATTATACATTCGTTATCAAAATTCCCTTTTTTCCTTGTAGTTGAAATACTACACGTCTAGGTGAGCGTTGATATAACCCATATTTTATTCTTCATTATTCGAGGGATTTTTTATATCCCTTCGGCACTTATATGCAATATTCTCTATTAATCCACATTTGATGAATTTCATGGTTCCATTTAGACAGTTTTTTGGATTTTTTCCCACAATTTTGACATGTTGGATTTGTAGTCATATTTCCATCATGGGGTTGTTTATTGATCCACCTATGTTAAAATCAATTGCCCTCTTTTTTTTCACTTGTCCAATGATACCACTGAATGTATCTGATCTCCATTTCGACATTAAGGGAACAACGAACAATCTCTACATAGTTTTCAAAGTATAATATCCTAAATTCCATTCATATAATAATCATTAGTTGGCCTAAGAAGTTATCCATAAATCTTTTATGGTTTATTGAAAATCTAGAGTCATACATTGCTTGACATGAAAATTTTGGATCACAGGCCCTGATAGACTCATCTGCCTTCTTCTAATGTCCAAGGAACACTGTTTCCATCTTTAAGTGGATGGTTCAATGAAAATATTTATTGAAAAACATCTTCTAGAATTCCCCTCAATCGATGGAATCATTTTTTTAGAATTTGTAATTTTTATCTATTTTCAGAAATGATTTGATACCCCATCAAAAACGTAATCCACCATTATGGATATATCTTCATCTGAAAACGTGATGACATAAAATATCATTTCATTGAAGGTATTCCATTATTCCAAGATTTGGGGGTATGAAGATCCACTAAATATTGGAGGCCTTTACCACATGATAGATTCTATGTAAACTTTTTCTTCTCTTAGATGTGGAGGGATACCTCACATAATTCAAGTTATTATTCATAACATGAGAATGTTGGGAATGTATTGTCATAATATTTTGAGAAACCATTCCCATAATATTTGTAATTTCAGTAGGGAAATCATCACTTTCCCCATCACATTGATTGTTGGAATATGTTCATCTATTTACCTCAATTATTTAAGAAAATTAAATATCAATGATGAGGATTAAATACATAAATAATAAGTATAAAAAGGAAATATTTTATAGTGAAGGATAAAAATATAATTAAAATGAATATCTTAACTTGAAATTCCCTAGGATTTAATCTAGGTTATCTATGATCTATTGTAACGCCCAGACCCCAGCTACCCAGAGTCGGTGCATTATTACATAACATTGGCATGATCACAAGAAAGATCAAATCTCGAAAGACCGATTGGTTTAGTAGCCTTGGAAACACTAGATATATTCATAAGTTTTACATTACATCATAAAATGAAAAACTACTAGAACAACATAATGTCTCCATAATCCACACTACTATCCCCTCATAATATCCCTGCAGGTCATTCATAATTTACTTCTTCACATCCTGGGGAAAAATAAAACATAGAAAAGGGGTGAGCTCAAATGCCCAGTAAGGATAACAATATAGCGGAAACTTTCATAAATAAGAATAAACATTTAAGGCAATGCATTACTAAAACAAAAGCCTTTTAAAATTGAACTTCAACATGGTATGGCAAAAGTAAAATGAAATAATGCCATTTACTTATTCACATGGATATTCTACTAATCGAATAATCACATGCAAAAATCAATAACCACTTTCATAATGTTGGAATGCATAATGCCAGACTATCATAACCACATAGCCAAGGCCTCGTGCCAAGACTACAAATAAGATTTTGTCAAGGCCTTGTGCCAAGACACTAGTTTGTCTCATGAGACCTACCGATGCATCGAGGAGCTATAGCGGGCTCCACCCGTCACTTATTAAGTCCAATGCATTCCCATATGAAAAGGTTTAAACATAACATAAACATTCGTATTAAAACTAGCATACGAAATGTCAATACTTTCACAATAAACTATGAATGGTGTAAAAATAGCACATCCACAGTCAAACATATCACAAAACCTTCAATACAATATATAAGTTTTGTATCATAATAAATCAACTTCAAATAATCTTAAAATCCATCAAAGGATGTTGACATAGATGAAATCAAAATTCTTTTTAAAGAAATATCTCCTTTTATTTTGAAATCATTTAAGATCCATATAAAATAAAACATTTTCTTTGAAAATATTCTTATAAGGTTGTAAGGAAAGCTTTGAAGATTTTATAACGGCGTAAAATAACCGCACCCGCCGTATAAGTTAAAAAAAACATTCTTACCTCTATTCTGTCGAAAAGGTTAAAAAGGACCTTGTTTTGAAAACGACGGAAAGATTCCTTTATAAACCTCTTATAAAAAGTCAAAAAAAGGTATAAATGACTTTAACCCATATTCTTGTAAATAGTAAAAATGTTTTGAAATACATTTTTAAGAAACATGGATGTGGATGATAACGAGATCCCAGTAGATTATTACGTATAAACAACCTCGGATAAAGAAGAGATTGTGAAATAACCCTTACCTTGTACTTTTCCTTGGTTGGGGTAGGTTAACCTCCTGTATAATGGTGAAATAATTGTTATTAAATTATACAAGAATCATATATATTAATATGATATCATATATGATCTTTTAACATTGATTTGTTAATAATATCTTAGTATTATCGTTGTTTCGGGTGTTAACTTACTCGTTTGCTTTTGTATGTTTTGTTACGTAAGACATGTTTGTAAAGTATAGGTTGTATATTATTCAAATCCAGAATGGTATTAAGTCCTTAAACATCATTTTTAAATCATAAAATGATAATTATACTTGAATGGATACGATGGAGAATGAATCTCATCGCGTTCGTGGAGACGGTAGTCCGTACGTACGCACGAGCGACAATATCATTCTTTTGATATTAAAATAATATATAAATGGATGGTATATGATATATACAGAATAATTAATATGTTATATTTATTATTTACATGAGTTACACATCATTATTATACCCATCCAAATAATATTATATTGAATAATAATTACACCACGACGTGGAGACGGTAAGCCGTACATACGCACGTATGGTGACATGTTATTCAAAGGGTGGAAAGAATACTGAATATGGTTGTACCATATTTATAATAACATCACAGTATATAAATGATACTGGAGTCATTATTTTAGAATGGTAACAACAAAGGAAGAGGAAGTGGAAGAAGAAAGGAACTTAGAAAAGGGTGGTGAAATCATTACCTCTTCTTCGGGTTCTTCCTTTTGATTTGATCAAAAGGGCTCCTTAGGTTGGCTTCCTGATCAAACTAAGGCCCCTAGGTTGTAGTGAGGGATGTTGGGAGAGTATTTGGGCAGAGTTTGGCCGAACCAAAAGGCTTTAGAGGTGTGAAGAAATGAGAAGGAGGAGTGCCCTTTTATAAGAGGGGTGAGGGGCACCTTTGGAAAAGCTAGAAATATTAATTTATAATAAATTCATATTCGGTTTCTAAAGGCTCCAAAGTTGACTATTCAAAGGATGAGGTGGGGATAGGTCGAAAAAAACTCATCCAATAGAATTTAGACAGGTTTGGGTACTTATATTAACCTTATCTTTAAGTATTAACTCTAAGTTAATTAGTTTCACTTTTACAATGTCTCTTTGTATTTTTATATAATATGGTTAATAAACTTACTATATACATCCAAGCGACCCCCAAGTGGTCCATTAATGATTAAACTATCATAATATAAGTCTCTTGGCCGAACCTTAGATTTTTAGGAATTTAATATCAATTAATAATATAATATTTGTTTTAAGAACTCTTTTATGTCAATTTTGACACTATTCAATAGTTGATTTTTTTGAAACTCATAAAAGATTGATTACTTCGAAAAAAGTCCATTAAAGCAATCCTAATATATCTTATTAGCCTAGAAAATTAGTTTAATTCATTAAAAGTTTCATATTATATTTATTTGGGTATTTATAATATCACTTATTTTAATTTTTCACTATTATAGTAATTACTGCATCATCATTGTGTCATAAATAAAATAAATTATTTAATGTCTAAAAATTATAAGTAAACTATCATTATGTAGGAAATCTTTTTAGCTTTCTAATGAATATTTATAATCGAAAATCCAACATGTATAACCCTATGTAAAAATTGTTCTTCTAAAAGATGTAAGCTTATGCCATTTTTATTTTTATCTTAACTTTATTAATATAATGTGTCATTATCACTTACAAGTGGATCCATGGGGTCCCAAAACAGACCCAAAGATGCCCATGGTCGACCATGTATCAACCAATAGGGTTAAGACACGTTTTAGGGTAATTTAGTATTATTATAATATTATTTTTTTAACCCTTATTTACCGGATTTACCCTTTAACCATGGTAAATAAAATATTTACCGCAGTAATTATTCAAAATGTGTAAAAATAAAAGTTACCTATTTACATAATTTGGAAATCCTGATTCCAAATATGGAATCCATTTTCCTAAATTCAAAACACAGAAGTGGCAGAAATTAATTTAAAATTAATTCCCGCTGTTAAAACAAAAAGCGTGTTTTTAAGAGATAATAACTATCAAAAGATTGACACTTGTTTATGTTCGGTTTAATTGTAAAATTATGTCCAATGACCAAAATTATATTAAATGGTAAAAATATATTCTAAATATACTTTAAAACCACTAAAATTCATAATTTATCACTAGTAATTAATTTGATTAAAAAAGTTGTTTTTAATTAAAATTTAGTAATTTTCACTATTCATCAAAATATGAAAGTTATCCGAAATGTACCAAAATTTCACCCTAGGCTAAATTCGATATTCCGAATCCAAAAATGAAGTCCATTTTCAAATATAAAATATATATAATTTCAAAAAGTAGGTATTACTATTCATAACGGCTAGTTTGATTAGTTATGGTGTGTTAGAACTCGGTGTTGCGTACAACACACGCTATCGCATTATTCGAAGGGAAACGTACCGTGGAAGCATGGGGTGTTACATTCTCCCCTCCTTCAAATAATTGCGTCCTCGCAATTTCTAGAATACTTATTACATGAAAAGACTCGGGTGGTTCTTCATCATAAGTTCCTCGGGTTCCCACGTTGCCTCTTCCATCTTATGATTCCTCCACAAAACTTTTACCAGACGCGTCGTCCGGTTTCTCAGCACTTGTTCTCTCGTATCAAGAATCTTGATGGGATCTTCGCAATAGGAAAGATTGGGTTCCAGTTCTAATTCCTCATAGGTGAGTACATGCGTTGGGTCAGGCATGTATTTCCTCAACAGAGATACGTGGAACACATCGTGAACTTTGGAGAGACTTGGCGGCATTGCCAATCGGTAAGCCACAGCCCCAATTCGTTCTAGAATTTCGAAAGGTCCGATGTACCTGGGACTCAATTTACCTTTCTTACCAAAACGTATGACTCCCTTCCATGGAGATACCTTCAGGAAAACATGATCACCGACTTGAAATTCCAAATCCTTCCTTCGATTATCGGCATAGCTCTTCTCCCTACTTTGAGCTGCTTTAATGTGATTTTGGATTACTTTCACCTTTTCCACCGTTTCCTCCACCAGCTCTGGGCCTACAAGTTTTCTTTCACCAACGTCATCCCAACAGGTTGGTGTACGACATCTCTTTCCGTATAACGCTTCATATGGTGCCATCTGTATACTCGAATGGAAGCTATTGTTATAGGAAAATTCTACCAGTGGTAAATATTGATCCCACATACCCTGAAAGTCAAGTGAGCAAGATCTCAACATGTCTTCTAAGGTTTGAATAGTCCGTTCTGATTGTCCGTCTGTCTGAGGGTGGTAAGCAGTGCTCAAATGAAGTTCAGTATCCAGGGATTTCTGAAGACTTTTCCAAAATCTTGAAGTAAAACGGGGATCACGATCAGAAACAATCGATAGGGGTACTCCATGAAGTCTCACAACTTCATTAATATATAGTCTTGCTAGATGTTCCAGGGGTAGATCTTCTCTTATAGCAAGAAAATGTGCTGACTTGGTAAGACGATCAACAATCACCCATATTGCATCATTCCTTCTAGGAGTCTTTGGTAGCCCCATGACAAAGTCCATTGTAATATTGTCCCATTTCCACTCCGGTATGGGAAGCGGTTGCATGACTCCTCCAGGCTGTTGCCTTCCAGCTTTCACTTGTTGACAAACCATACATCTTGACACAAAATCAGCAATCTCCCTCTTCATGTTGTCCCACCAAAAATGTTCCTTCAAATCTCTATACATTTTGGTGCTCCCAGGGTGTATAGAGAAATTGGAACTATGAGCATCATCCAGCAATTCCCTTTTCAGATCAGGTAAATCGGGAACACAAAGTCTCTTCCCGAATTTCAAAATTCCAACTTCATACACAAAGTCTCTCAATCTCCCATCATTCACAGCTTTAATTTTCTTTTGGAATTCGTCATCATCGGTCTGAGAACTCTTAATCCTTTCTAGTAAAGATGGTTTGGCAACCATTTGAAAAAGCATTGATGTTTCACCTTCCCTGGTTATTCCCATGTCCATTTTCACTAGATCCATGAAAATTGGATCCCTTTCAATTCTCATATTGTTCAAAACTCCATGGTCTTTTCTACTCAAAGCATCTGCCACCTTGTTTTCCTTCCCCGGGTGGTAGTGTATCGTACAATCATAATCCTTGAGTAATTCAAGCCATCTCCTTTGCCTCATGTTGAGTTCTTTTTGTGAGAAAATATACTTCAAACTCTTGTGATCAGTATAAATCTCACATTTTTCACCATAGAGGTAGTGCCTCCATATCATCAAAGCAAAGATCACAGCTGCTAACTCAAGATCATGAGTAGGATAGTTTTGTTCATGAATTTTCAACTGTCGTGATGCATAGGCAATAACTCTATCATTCTGCATAAAGACACAGCCAAGTCCTTTCTTTGATGCATCACTATAAATAACGAACCCATCATTCCCCGATGGTAGAGTCAATATAGGAGCATTGACTAATCTTCTCTTCAGTTCTTCGAAACATTCTTCACACTCTTTTGTCCAAACAAATTTAACCCCTTTACGTGTGAGCTTCGTTAATGGGTTAGCCAATCGGGCAAAATTCTGGACGAAACGTCGATAATAACCTGCCAAACCAATAAAACTACGTACCTCAGTTATACTCGTAGGTGCTGGCCATTCTTGGATTGCCTTGGTCTTAGAAGGATCAACAGAGATTCCATCTTTAGAGACAATATGGCCAAGAAAAGAAATCTCCTGAAGCCAGAATTCACACTTGCTAAACTTTCCATATAATTCATGCCTCCTCAGAGTCTTCAAGATAATGCGCAAGTGATTTTCATGATCTTCATAGGTTTTGGAGTATACCAATATATCATCAATAAATACTACCACAAATTCATCGAGATACTCCTTGAAAACTCTATTCATCAGATCCATGAATACAGAGGGTGCATTGGTCAATCCAAACGGCATTACAGTAAACTCGTAATGCCCATACCTGGTTCGAAATGCTGTTTTCGGAATGTCTTCCTTCTTCACACACAACTGATGGTATCCAGATCGAAGGTCAATCTTTGAAAAGTATTGAGCTCCATGCAGTTGGTCAAATAAATCATCAATACGAGGTAGGGGATACTTGTTCTTTATCGTTATAGCATTGATCTCCCTGTAGTCAATACATAACCTCATAGATCCATCTTTCTTTTTAACAAAAAGAACAGGGGCTACCCATGGAGAAACACTAGGGAGAATAAATCCCTTATTACTCAATTCCTCTAGTTGTTTCTTTAGTTCGACTAACTCTACAGTGGCCATTCTATAAGGGGTCTTCGATATAGGCCTTGATCCAGGAATCAAATCAATAGAAAACTCAACTTCTCGTTCTGGAGGATGTCCAGGTAAATCTTCCGGAAATACATCTACAAATTCTTTCACAACAGGTACATCCTCTATTTGAACATTCCTTTCCTCACCGATAGTTACTTCATTCTCTTCCTCCCCAATAATTGAATTAAGTTGAGCTACTGGGGGTGGGTCTAAATAAGAATTAGGTGGTGACGATTCTACTCTAAAAATAAGGTGTTCTTTATCATTATCATCAAGAATCGTAACCTCTTTCTTCTTACAATAAATCTTCGCATCATAGTCCGAAAGCCAGTCCATACCGAGGATTATATCAAACTCAATCATAGGTATGACGATGAAATCAGCAGATAAAGAAAATTTATGTGCTCTAATGGGGACTGATTCACAAAACTTTGTTGCAACGATACTTCCCTTAGGAGTTTTAACTGACAACTCCCTTATTAAATCAAATTGGAAATATCTAATTTTCTTAGCAAACTGGGAAGATATGAAACAATGCGATGATCCAGAATCAAATAACGCATTTGCTAAACTTGAGGAAACCATTAAATTACCTGCCACCACGTCTTTCGGAGCTTCTACCTCAGCAGTAGTGATAGCATAAGCCTGGCCTTGATCCCTTGGCCTTTTCTGAGGTAAGTTCTCCTGACGCTTAGGACATGCATTTGCATAATGCCCCATCTCCCTGCAATTGTAGCACTGAACGTTGGTAGCTTCCTTCTTCCCCTTGCAATCATGAGCTTGGTGGCCTTTTTCACCACATTTGTAACAGACTCCCATTCCCTTCAGGCAAGCACCGGGGTGTTTCTTCCCGCACTTACCACAAGATGGATATTCAACCTTTCCCTTCTTCCCCTTATTTCCATTCCCAGATTGATCAGCAGGTCTCTTCTTCTCTTGCTTTGCTTTAAAGTCATAAGACTTAGAGAATTCCTTTTCGGTCTTGATAGCACATGAGACAATGTCTTCGTACGATGAAAAGGATTGTGAGACTAATGCTCGACAGAGAAATGGTTTTAACCCATCAAAGAAACGATCAATCTTACTTCTTGGGTTGCGAATATAATCTCCAGCATACCTCGCTAACCTTGTAAAGTTAGCCTCATACTTTGTGACATTATCATCCTCCTTTTGTCTCAGACTCAGAAATTGCCTTTCCATATCTGCTCGATGGTCGCGAGGGAAGTATTTTTCTAAAAACAGATCTTTGAACTCCATCCATTCCATGTTTGATACTTCATCATCTTCCTTCATGTTTTGAATCAATGACCACCATTGATCAGCATCTCCAGTGAGGCGGTAAACTGCCATGGTAACTTTTTCCCTTTCACTACTCCCCAAAGCCTGAAATATTTTCTCTAGGGAAAATATCCATTGCTCAGCTACTAAGGGATTTGTACTCCCATTGAACGTTGGTGGTTGTTGTCTCATGAATCGATCTAACATTGATCCTCCACGCTGCGGATCAGGGTGCTCCATACGGGTAAGGTTATTATTCATAACCTGAGTAAGTTGTCCCAGTACGGTGATTAGCTGATCAGCACCAGTTGCATCACCAGCCCCACTATAATTATCTTGAGCAGGAGGGCAATCCCTACATGGAGTGCGTGCATTGATACGGTTTCCATTTCTTCCACTAGGCGCCATTTCTAAACAATGGCATAAACTAGATCAGTTTATGAATCAAAATACATAATCCCATACTTATAAAACACTAAACATAAATTGAACTATTTATGGATATAATCCATAATCATAAAAATGTTTTCTTTGAGGAAGTATATACTCATAAACCCTTCATAATGATTTGTAAAGAAAATGAGAGTTATCCTAAGCATATCCCCCGGGAGTGTCGTAACCAAGAGTGCAGCAATGCCCGTTGTCGTGCACCAGTTCCCGTTCGAGTCTAGCTCAAAGCGGTGTTTTCGGGTTTTACCCCTAGGTACATCTGTGCCAGAGCCGCCTCTACCTGCTCGTATCCAGACAGGGATTTATTGCTCGGAAAACTCACAAAATCTCTACAATACCAAAATTCTAGGAAGTTCTTCTATACTAATCCTCAAAGTTCATCTTAGGTCTACGTGCTCTAATCAGAGTTTATCTAAATCTAGCTTCCAAGGTTTGTACTAAACTTCCTTTGATACCAACTGTAACGCCCCGACCCCAGCTACCCAGAGTCGGTGCATTATTACATAACATTGGCATGATCACAAGAAAGATCAAATATCGAAAGACCGATTGGTTTTGTAGCCTTGGAAACACTAGATATATTCATAAGTTTTACATTACATCATAAAATGAAAAACTACTAGAACAACATAATGTCTCCATAATCCACACTACTATCCCCTCATAATATCCCTGCAGGTCATTCATAATTTACTTCTTCACATCCTGGGGAAAAATAAAACATAGAAAAGGGGTGAGCTCAAATGCCCAGTAAGGATAACAATATAGCGGAAACTTTCATAAATAAGAATAAACATTTAAGGCAATGCATTACTAAAACAGAAGCCTTTTAAAATTGAACTTCAACATGGTATGGCAAAAGTAAAATGAAATAATGCCATTTACTTATTCACATGGATATTCTACTAATCGAATAATCACATGCAAAAATCAATAACCACTTTCATAATGTTGGAATGCATAATGCCAGACTATCATAACCACATAGCCAAGGCCTCGTGCCAAGACTACAAATAAGATTTTGTCAAGGCCTTGTGCCAAGACACTAGTTTGTCTCATGAGACCTACCGATGCATCGAGGAGCTATAGCGGGCTCCACCCGTCACTTATTAAGTCCAATGCATTCCCATATGAAAAGGTTTAAACATAACATAAACATTCGTATTAAAACTAGCATACGAAATGTCAATACTTTCACAATAAACTATGAATGGTATAAAAATAGCACATCCACAGTCAAACATATCACAAAACCTTCAATACAATATAGAAGTTTTGTATCATAATAAATCAACTTCAAATAATCTTAAAATCCATCAAAGGATGTTGACATAGATGAAATCAAAATTCTTTTTAAAGAAATATCTCCTTTTATTTTGAAATCATTTAAGATCCATATAAAATAAAACATTTTCTTTGAAAATATTCTTATAAGCTTGTAAGGAAAGCTTTGAAGATTTTATAACGGCGTAAAATAACCGCACCCGCCGTATAAGTTAAAAAAACATTCTTACCTCTATTCTGTCGAAAAGGTTAAAAAGGACCTTGTTTTGAAAACGACGGAAAGATTCCTTTATAAACCTCTTATAAAAAGTCAAAAAAAGGTATAAATGACTTTAACCCATATTCTTGTAAATAGTAAAAATGTTTTGAAATACATTTTTAAGAAACATGGATGTGGATGATAACGAGATCCCAATAGATTATTACGTATAAACAACCTCGGATAAAGAAGAGATTGTGAAATAACCCTTACCTTGTACTTTTCCTTGGTTGGGGTAGGTTAACCTCCTGTATAATGGTGAAATAATTGTTATTAAATTATACAAGAATCATATATATTAATATGATATCATATATGATCTTTTAACATTGATTTGTTAATAATATCTTAGTATTATCGTTGTTTCGGGTGTTAACTTACTCGTTTGCTTTTGTATGTTTTGTTACGTAAGACATGTTTGTAAAGGATAGGTTGTATATTATTCAAATCCAGAATGGTATTAAGTCCTTAAACATCATTTTTAAATCATAAAATGATAATTATACTTGAATGGATACGATGGAGAATGAATCTCATCGCGTTCGTGGAGACGGTAGTCCGTACGTACGCACGAGCGACAATATCATTCTTTTGATATTAAAATAATATATAAATGGATGGTATATCATATATACAGAATCATTAATATGTTATATTTATTATTTACATGAGTTACACATCATTATTATACCCATCCAAATAATATTATATTGAATAACAATTACACCACGACGTGGAGACGGTAAGCCGTACGTACGCACGTATGGTGACATGTTATTCAAAGGGTGGATAGAATACTGAATATGGTTGTACCATATTTATAATAACATCACAGTATATAAATGATACTGGAGTCATTATTTTAGAATGGTAACAACAAAGGAAGAGGAAGTGGAAGAAGAAAGGAACTTAGAAAAGGGTGGTGAAATCATTACCTCTTCTTCGGGTTCTTCCTTTTGATTTGATCAAAAGGGCTCCTTAGGTTGGCTTCCTGATCAAACTAAGGCCCCTAGGTTGTAGTGAGGGATGTTGGGAGAGTTTTTGGGCAGAGTTTGGCCGAACCAAAAGGCTTTAGAGGTGTGAAGAAATGAGAAGGAGGAGTGCCCTTTTATAAGAGGGGTGAGGGGCACCTTTGGAAAAGCTAGAAATATTAATTTATAATAAATTCATATTCGGTTTCTAAAGGCTCCAAAGTTGACTATTCAAAGGATGAGGTGGGGATAGGTCGAAAACAACTCATCCAATAGAATTTAGACAGGTTTGGGTACTTATATTAACCTTATCTTTAAGTATTAACTCTAAGTTAATTAGTTTCACTTTTACAATGTCTCTTTGTATTTTTATATAATATGGTTAATAAACTTACTATATACATCCAAGAGACCCCCAAGTGGTCCATTAATGATTAACCTATCATAATATAAGTCTCTTGGCCGAACCTTAGATTTTTAGGAATTTAATATCAATTAATAATATAATATTTGTTTTAAGAACTCTTTTATGTCAATTTTGACACTATTCAATAGTTGATTTTTTTGAAACTCATAAAAGATTGATTACTTCGAACAAAGTCCATTAAAGAAATCCTAATATATCATATTAGCCTAGAAAATTAGTTTAATTCATTAAAAGTTTCATATTATATTTATTTGGGTATTTATAATATCACTTATTTTAATTTTTCACTATTATAGTAATTACTGCATCATCATTGTGTCATAAATAAAATAAATTATTTAATGTCTAAAAATTATAAGTAAACTATCATTATGTAGGAAATCTTTTTAGCTTTCTAATGAATATTTATAATCGAAAATCCAACATGTATAACCCTATGTAAAAATTGTTCTTCTAAAAGATGTAAGCTTATGCCATTTTTATTTTTATTTTAACTTTATTAATATAATGTGTCATTATCACTTACAAGTGGATCCATGGGGTCCCAAAACAGACCCAAAGATGCCCATGGTCGACCATGTATCAACCAATAGGGTTAAGACACGTTTTAGGGTAATTTAGTATTATTATAATATTATTTTTTTAACCCTTATTTACCGGATTTACCCTTTAACCATGGTAAATAAAATATTTACCGCAGTAATTATTCAAAATGTGTAAAAATAAAAGTTACCTATTTACATAATTTGGAAATCCTGATTCCAAATATGGAATCCATTTTCCTAAATTCAAAACACAGAAGTGGCAGAAATTAATTTAAAATTAATTCCCACTGTTAAAACAAAAAGCGTGTTTTTAAGAGATAATAACTATCAAAAGATTGACACTTGTTTATGTTCGGTTTAATTGTAAAATTATGTCCAATGACCAAAATTATATTAAATGGTCAAAATATATTCTAAATATACTTTAAAACCACTCAAATTCATAATTTATCACTAGTAATTAATTTGATTAAAAAAGTTGTTTTTAATTAAAATTTAGTAATTTTCACTATTCATCAAAATATGAAAGTTATCCGAAATGTACCAAAATTTCACCCTAGGCTAAATTCGATATTCCGAATCCAAAAATGAAGTCCATTTTCAAATATAAAATATATATAATTTCAAAAAGTAGGTATTACTATTCATAACGGCTAGTTTGATTAGTTATGGTGTGTTAGAACTCGGTGTTGCGTACAACACACGCTATCGCATTATTCGAAGGGAAACGTACCGTGGAAGCATGGGGTGTTACATCTATTTCCTAACATATATTAATCTGGCATTTTTTGGATCCATTAATAATGGATTCTAATGAGATTTTGAATTTACAAATGAATATCATTAAGGAGTGTCAAACATGGTGTGTAGTAAGGCCTATTGTTATTGACTTGGTTACCCCTTGTTATGCCCAGAACTCCTTGTTAGATCTATTACTCTTAGGAACATTTGTTTCGGTACCATGTCCACTTGTAGAATCCATATTGGGATGTAGTTTATCAATAAACCACTTACTCAATTCTTACAATGAATTATGTATGTTTTCTTATACATTGCCTTATCCATAGGGTTATTACAAAAGATTTATATTCCTAATCTACAAAAATAACTAGACCTTTCTCTGATACCAACAATAATGAATGTATCCTTTATCATATAATATTTCATTTTTTTATGAATAATTATACTTCAAATTACAAGATACGGTTCATAAATTCTAATTCATTAGAAAACATGTTATGTAAAACCGAAAACATGGGACTAAATAAAACATATTCTTATTTAATAATTATTGAGAGATCCTAACTACTATTGTACTCATACGTCTGTATAGGTTAATCTAGGGATAAAATGAATTATGTGATTACCTAATGGGATAGTAAGGCAATGAAATATGAATATATCTTATCACATGGGTTATAAATAATAAAATAATGATATAAAATTCCGTATATGATGATTAAACATAAGGAATCATTATATATAAAAAAGGATCATCCAATACTAAATTAACAGTAATGTGGCAGCAACATAAAATAGGAAATTATCATGATTTAAGTCCCATTAAACATATAATAACATGATTCAACGCTGGTTTCATGTATAGGATCAAGAGTCAATCCTAACCACCAAGACTGATGTACATAGAGAACGAGTCAAGGATAACCACCAAAACTATTTCAAATAAGTCTCATGAGACAAAAATTTGGAGAATTAATTGGAGAAATATTAGAGTGAACTCATCACAACATGTTTATGAATATTCATTTCTTATAAATAATCATATAAAATTAATTAAATATCAACATAATGGTTACCCATGGTATGGATTGGGTATCATAATTTTTTAAAAATAAATAACATTAGGGAATATCGCAATGGTGTCAATGAAATAGAGGATTCACAACATAAATGATAATTTGGATAGGTATATAGGGATATATAATGTCACCTGATGTCAAAAAAATGTGAAGAGTGTCTAGGTAACACTAGAAATAAAATAGTTCTGTACAATTTAAGTGAAAAATTTAGGATTCCTAAAAATCGAAAAGGAATAATTATCTGAATAAAACTATAACTGATCAAATTCGTTTTTTATGATGAAATTATTTATTTTAGTAAAATAATTGTGGATTTAAAAATATTATAGAGAATATAGTAAAATGTGAAAGAATTCGAGAAATTCCTTTAAATTGGGCTTTCTAATCAGGATGAATTGAGTATATAACCATTTAAAAACAAGTATATCCATTAAAATGAAGGATTATAGATTCTTATTAAATGATTTTAGAACATATACAGATAATTTAAATTATTTTATCAAATTTAAAATTGAATATCATTTGGGTAAAAGGAGATAATGAATAACATGAAGGAATAATGGAGGTTCAGATATAATCCCCTACCCTATGTATGATGGTTTTCATACCAAGATCTTAATATCCTAAATAATAAAATTAGATTCATTAATTAATAATTTTAGAAAATTCTCTACAAGAATTTTTTTAGTATAATTATTTTTGGTTATTTTATTCCCTTTTGATGTGTTATAATGTTCAATTATATTGTCTATCTGGGATTGTTTTCTTAATTTTTAAGTGCAGTTTTCTTATGTATGTTAACGTTAAATTGAAATTGAAGTCCATAATTGTAGTTATAAATTAGTAATGATCATTAAAAAGAATAATTAATCATATATTTCATTTGGTTATTTTCATTGAGGATGAATCATTAGAAAAATCATTTATAATATACTTTTCGATTATTTTGAGTGGTTTCGCTCACAATGAACTTGTTTTCATTTATTACATTACATCATAAGTGAATAATGAATCTGTAACATTAAATAATACTTAATACATATATAAGGATCCAATTAATAAATAAAAATAGTCTCCCAGATAGCCTTGAAAATGGTATTATAAATTTAAAACATGTTGTCCTTGAATGCAATAAAATAATTAATCTCGGATGATGTTTGAATTGTTAGTACCAAATGAGGGGGAAAGTGAAATGATGAAGAATTATTCCATTATAATAATAAAACAACAAAATATGAATGTTACTGGAGTATTCATACCCTTTATATTAGGGTAGGTGAGGTCATAAAAGAAAATAATGGAACATGAAAAAGTTAATAAATTATTTCGAAATATGAATTTACCTCCCAATTTATACTCCTTGCTGGCCTTCTAATGGAAGTGGTTTTGGAATTTTAATGAGAAAAGAATCATGTAGATGTGGGGTAGAGGTTTGGGAATATATTTGAGAAGAATATAGGTAAGGAATAAGTCATGAGATGTGTGAGGATAATTGGTGGTGAGAAAAGGTATTTATAATGGAGAACGAGGAGTTTTCTCATTTTTTTTCAACAGTTTATTATTTTTCTCAAGGATATAAATAGTGCTGATTCTTGAGACTAAATATAGTAATTTGTGCATGTGAATTAGAATAAATGGTTAGTTATATAATCCATGACTCAATCATGACTTAAAAATTCATTTATTTACATATAATGTAAATACCGTATTTCACCATTAACCATAAAATCATGAATTTTAGAAAAAACCTAAAAATTAAACATAAAAATATTCAATGTGTAGAATTAAAAAATTAACTTCATTTTTTTAAATAAATTTTCTAAATATGAGGAATTTAATATTCAATTAAAATTATATTTTACATGGAAAATATAAAATTTAAAATTAATGCCGCATTTCTAACACATTGAAAAAATTATTAAGGTCTTGAAAAATTATCTTATAATTATAATATGTGAAAACAATAATTTAAGAATAATTTTTTTGAAAAGAATATTTATTTTTTATTATTAAATTAGGTATTAAATTACAATTAAATATTTTAGGCCAACACTTAATTAATAAATTTTTAAATATTTATTTACTTTTATTATTAAATAATTATATCATATTGTATCTTACAAAGAGTGTTTAATTTTATTTATAATTCCATTGGTGAGGATTATATTCCATTGGATGATTTAATATTCACAATGGTCACATTAATTTTCCCAAGGTCGTGTTACTATTTCATCGGTAAAGGTTCCATAACTCCTATAAATGCTTATTATTTATTTCAGTAATCATTTATAAAGCCTGTATTTTGTTATCTATGTGTTTATACCATAAGAAATAATTATAATAATTGAATTTCAATTGAATGGACATTTGGTCATTACAGGTGTATACTTAAAATTTATGTGTTTTCTAGTTAATATTTTATCATAATTTCATAAAGAACTGAAATGAAGTGTTCTCTGTAATTTTATGTATATGAAATCTATTTTAATGACACTATATTATTTAATGTATAAGGATGATTTCTCACACATTTGTATAGTTAATTAAATTCACTCGTTAAGATTCAATGTTCTTACTCTTCTATCTAGGTACCATTCTATTTTTTTAATAATAAATATCTTTAAAACCATGGAGGATCATAGAAATGGATTACAAATACCTTGAAGTAAAGAACCCATAAATGGTTAAACATAAGAAGTTAGATGGAAATAACATCTCATGGTGAAATGACATGATGATGTATCTTATTATAATATTGATGATTTTTACATCATTTCATAAACCAAGTCAGGATGCCATCTGACATGACACCCGACCTAGTCTGTGAGAAGTCCCGAAAGGATTTCATAATCCCCATGGGTTGGAAATTAGTATCGGGATTCATATGTAAATTGAGTGGGAATGATTTCAGCACAATAAATAGAATCAAATAATCAAACTGATCAAAATGATAATGCAACACCAACTCCCCAATGATCATAAAAAATTAAATAGATGATCCTGATAAAATATGCAACTAAATATACTGATGAATAAATCAAGAAATATAAAACTAAGAACAAACTAAAACAGGACCATGATACAACTATCGCCATGTGACACCTTGGTCACCTCCAACTACATGACCAAACCCACTCTAACCATGAGCAACAGAACCAGGCTACCTGAATAAATGCAAAACCTACAAAAAAAATCGGGTGTAGAGACACCGAGTGATATATGTAGAGTGAGAGCTAACAACTCAATAGGTAATCACCAAAAATTCTAGGTGTTTCATTTTCCAAAATACTCTATTTACAGTATTTTGAAATACAGTTATAAAAATAGATTTTTCACATTTTAATAAACAACCACAAATTTACAGTTTCAACGGCCAACACACGCCCGAACAAGTTTTCCAGAAAACTATCATTTTATAACAAAAATCCAACCCAAAAAATACTAGTAATATATTTCAATGGAACTATTTTAAATGGGAAAAAAATTATAAGAATTCCACTTTAAATACAAAACACTCTCATTTAAAATTACAAACCCAACCTACTATATTTCCAAGTGAGGAGTAATATTATCTTTGAGCACTAGTCATGGGAACACCCCTAGTCACTAGCTAGTTGTGGGCCCCAAGCACCTTGTATATCAGGGTAAGAGTAACCATGAAAACATATTTTATCTTGAAATATCCACCAGTAGGGAAAATTCCCATAACATAGTGGTCCCCAACATCATCATTAGAGTTTAGTTAGTGTTTTCATCGTCAAACATGCTATGTGAAATGGGGCCAAACCCCACTGGATCACTAGAATACTGGTACATGTCTACCCACCTAGATACTCAGGCTTCCTTTATGGTGCTCAATCCAATTTCACACATAACATGTTACCACATACACCATTTATCAACCAAACTGATCATCTCATTTCATAAGACAATACTAGCACCTCACAAACCCATTCATGAGAACTTATGCACACTCGAAAATTTACAAATCACTTTAAAAACCATGATGAACAACAACTCCTCGAGAGTTTTCTAAACAAGACATAATAAATTTTAAAAATTACCTAAACTCTAAAAACATGACAAATAGGACTTTATGATTATACACCCAAATTCATTTACCATGACAGTTCTAAATTATTTCCAAAACCATCTTCAAGTGTGATTTTCCAAACAACCCCTCAAGATAATTTTTTTTTCAAAACACACACACCACAATCCATATTGGCATTACCCCTTGAGATTCCATATTAAACCACATTTAGAAACCAATCTATGGATACTACATTATTTAGAAAACAAGAGCCATTTAAGAAAACAACATTTTAAAAAACACCTATTTTAAGAACCATCTTCATTTGACGGTAAAACCATGTGTGAACCTAGGGCACCCATGGATTTTCTAAAATTAAATGGTACACCAAACAATGAATTGGAATCGCAAAAACCATTTCCACAAAACCCATAATATTCTTTAAAACCACACCCACCCATCCACACTAGTTAGGATTCATAAAAAATCCCCCTATAACTATGCTACCCTATTAAAACATTTTAACTCATTAATCATGATAAAATATTAATATTAATTAGAAAATAAATATTAATTAGAAAATAATCAAGGTTATTCATTTCATTAAAACACCCAATTTAACTTTAAAAGAACAATGAATTTTTTAACAACAACCCAAAGTGCTAAAAACCTTGGAATTTAACAAAAACCCCTGTGAAAACCAATTTCTAGTAAATTATACCAACACAAAATCACCATTTCCATCAACAAAAAAAATCCATTAGAGTTTAGAAATACATTTAAAAATTAAATGAAAACACACAAGTTCTTAGGGAGTGTTCTAAAATGGAAAAAGATGGAAACACCTAACTCAACCATACGTAAACGAAATGCGACATCAAGGAGAGGAAGATATAAGTCCCCTAAACAATATGCGCACACTAACTACTTGAAAAAAAACACAAATCATCCAACCCTAACTCTAGTAATTGGAAAAAAAACATTCCAAGCCAATATAGAGTAATGAAATGAATGAGGGGAAGGAGGAGAGGATAAATGGGGATGATTTGATGAAGAAACACTAAGATTTGGTGATAAATATCTCCAAAAATGAAAAGATTGATGGAAAATGAAGATGGAGGAACCTTTGGTTGATGACCAACGGAAAGGGATTAACATTGGAGGTGTAATTACTTAACATTAATCTCCACAGAAAAAGTTTTAAATCCCAAAAGTGGCTAAACAATTTGGCAGCATGGTTTTTCAAAACCACCAACAACCCATGTGAGGGATACTAGAAACATATTTAACATTTCATGGTGAGGTTTCATGGTTTATCCCGAGCAATATCAAACCATGAAACCCAAAAAATTGGATGAAAACACTCAAAATACACCCCAAACACTATGGAAGTTCAACCAATGATCCCTCAATGATTAAAACATGATGTAGTGACATTGTGGGTGTCACAAAATCCCCATCATGAAACATCATCCCAATCCCAAAAAGAATAACTAATAATAGGTTTAAAATAAAACCCAAAACCACAAAAACAAAATATATATTGTTGGGAACTCAACATAAACATCAACCCAAAGATACATAATCAAGGAAAGAATAAAATAAGAGTATTTGTGGTTATATTTTTACAATTCTCCCCTCTACCGACACATTATTCCTCCAAAAAGTAACCCCACTAAAAGCCATCCAACGATCAAGTACATGCCAGACAAAAACAAAGGGGAAACCATAATCCCGAGGATGACTATTCACTCCACAAGGAACACCTGACTGATCAAGAGGAATCTCAAATTTCTGATTAAAGATGAGGGGAGAAAACGAGAGGGTTCTTCCAACCACAAGAACTCGACAAATATTAAAAATATTTAAACCCCAAACAACTCCCACATTTCAGCAATGAACAAGGGTTTTCAACATTTAACATTTATGAACAACACACATGGTTTGGCCGCACAGTTTCAAAAATGTCTGCCAACTATTCCAATGCCTCTGCCCAAAATAGACATAAATTCACACTATTATGAGACCTACCGTACAGTTTTATGATAAAAATGCAGTTGGTTATATCCACCAGGATTGGTCCACATAGACATGATTCCTTGTGCGGTAATTGAGCTTCACCTGAAAAAAACTCACAAATCTCCAAAAACTAAAAACCTTGACCAAGTTCAAACCTAAAATTCCATATAAATGTTGGAAACTAACACCACTAGAACCACGATCCTCCCAAAAAAACTAAACCCACAATAGAAAATTTCTACAAATCTCCATCATCTCTTAATGAGAAATGCAGAAAGATAAAACTAAAACTAGCGTTTGCAAAGACAAGACGCACTCAAAGTAGAATGAAAACATTCAAAGGCCACATTCCGATAGTCTCAACTATTTGGGTTACAATAGAAATAGTTTATCACACCATTACCAAAAAAGTTTAACAAAACAAATTAGGGAACAAGAACGAAGAGATATTAAACATTTCCATCTCAACACAGAAAAAACTAGGTTGGGTTTCACATCCCCATATCACTCTTGAATATGTGCGAGCATCACCCCAAGACCTATGGTTGTCACTATGATTGATGAATCATATCCTAAATCATTGTTAGGCAAAAAATCCTCCGATAAAGACTTCAATTTTAGAGAACACCCCATACAAAACATCTTCAAATGACCCAAATTGCCACAATGGTGGCAAGTATTTGGAGGAATAAGACAAGACGACATTATGTGACCAAATCGGATGCATTGGAAACATACAAGAAAAAGGTCTGAAGAATAGGAAGCTGGAGACAACAAAGGATTTTGTTTTTCCGAAATTAGTTCCCATAACACTCTACTCACTAGATGGGGAACCATGGAAGACACAACAACCATTGGAGGCACCCCAAAAACCAGCTCCTGTACGCATGCCTCATCTAAAAACCTATGAAAACATGTTTCACCAGATGAGAGCACTATATCCGTAATTCCAGGATGAAGACCCTAAATAATGAGAGGGGCCTTCTTCTAATCCTCCGATGCTACTTACAAAGGTAATATATCCATCTCTTTGAAATTTTCAACATGAGACTTTTCTGATCACTAGTCCAGCCAAAATTTTTATAGATCTACCACCTTCCTCAACTTCACCTTCTTCGGCATGAACCGTTGGATAAAAGTGGAATTATACACCCACATGAAATCACACCTTCTGTCAATGATGGGGAAATCGACCCCACTAGTCCAAATCATGACCCACAAACACCCTTTGAACTGCAGTAACTTTAACAGCATCGGGAGTTACCAATGACTTTAATACACACTCGTCATCCTCAAGCCTCTAAAAAGCCTCAAGAGAACATTGATCACCATAGAAAAGAAGAAAAACATATGAAGGAAATGGAACTATCCATGACTCATTTGAAACATTGGGGACCATTCTGGGAGGAATTTTCTGAACAACATGAAAAGCACATACCAAATTCAACATCAATCTAGGGCACAAACAGTGAGAAACACCAAAATCCAAAACCAACTAGCTCAAAATCCATGTAAAAATAAAACACCACCATTATATTCGTTTCCAAAAACCATAATTTTATTTAAAAAAAACATCATTCTTCCTAGGATAATTCCCAATTACTATTAACCATTTTTTCAAGATTTTTTTCCAAAATCATTTTCTAATTGAAATCCACTTTAAGAAAACCATGGTAAACCTTTAATTCAAAAACCCAACCCATGGTATACCATGAACTGTGACATGTGTGTCTGTACATTCCAATCCTCTGTTTCCATCACACACTTTTCACACATACGCACTCACATGTCAACGTCCATAAGAAATACAAAGGGCCACATTCCATTAACATTCTTAAACCCAAAACATCCTCAATGTTTGAAAACCCACTTTTTCAATTTAAAACTATTTCATGGAAAACACATAAGTTATTAAATACATTTTTTAAAAAAATACACTTTATTTTCCACATAGACATACACCTACTGAAATCAAAATGAACCCCAACCAACAATTGAACACCAGAATGAGGGACTAGGGCCTATGACAAGTCCGACTATATATTGGTGATCCATACTCTATGTAAGGAATGAAACTTATAGGGCCTTGAAATGGGAACATGGACTTCACATGGGTCACCACCCAAAATATCAAGAACCTCCATTGAATTTTTTTTCATGTTCCAAGAAAGGAAACCATTTGACCCGACACCCGACCTGGTCCGCAACACGACCCAAATGACATTCCCGATCACCATGGGATGGAAACTAGTCCCACGAATCATATATAAATTGAGTGGGAATGATTTTGGCCCAATATCCAGGATCAAATAAATAAATTATTCAAAATGAGCATGCAGGAACAACCCACAACTGAACATATATAAATAAATTGTTGATCTAGATACAATATGCCACAAAAAAGACTGTAGACTAAAATATGAAAAATGAAACTGAGAACAAACTAAAACTGGACAAAGCTACCCCTATATTCATATGACACCTTTTTCACCTCTAACAAAAAGAGAAAAAACTACTCCATCCACAAGAATATGAACCATGATACCTGAAAAAATGTGGAACCTACTCAATAGCTCAGTTCTACCAACATCTAGTGGTATAGGAAGGGTGTGAGCTAATAACCCTATTAGAAATCACCATAGAATCCATGTTTTTACTTTCCCAAAATAGTCCATTAACACTAGTTTGAAAAAAAATATAAAAAAATATTTTTTAAATTTTATTAAACAACCCCAACTTTACCGTTTTAAAGGTCAACACATGATACCATCTATTTTTATAGAAAACTATAATTTTATAACAAAAACCCAACCCAAACCATAATAGTAACAATTTTTAATGGAACAAAATTAAATTGAAAATAGTTTCAATGAATTATACTTTAATGACCAAACACTTACATTTAAAATTACCACCCCAACCTACCATATGCCGAAAGGAGGTAAAATATAACCATTGAGAACTAGTCACAGGAACGCCCCAATGAACTATGTAATTGTGGTACTAGGTAACTTGTATCTCTGAGTAAGAGTAACCATAAAAATATCCTCTCTCAAGAAACATCCACTTGTAGGGACCATACACATAACCTAGGGTCCCCACAACCATCATCACTGTTTATTAAGTGTTTTTATCATCAAGCATTCTATGTGAAACATGGTCCAAACCCCACTGGATCACTAAAATGCTAGTACATACCCGCACACATAGAAATTTGGTATTCCCTTTTTGTGCTCAATCAAATTTCACACATCACATGTTACCAAATACACCATTTATCAACCAAACTAAGAATTTCATTTCATAATCCCCCACTAGCACATCACAAATAAATTCATGAGAACATTGGAACACCAAAATATTTACAAATAACTTCAGAAACCATGAGGAACAACACCTCCTCGAGAGTTTTCTAAAAAATCTTTTCCGCATTTTATAAAAAACAAGAAATTGTAAAAACATTCCAAATGTGACTTTATTTTTATGTACCCAAATTCATTTTCTAAAACATTTCCAAATCATTTCCGAAACTATCTTCAATTGTGAAATGCCAAATACCCCTTCATGAAAAACATTTTCCAAAACACACACCATGATCTAAATGGGAATAACCCCATGAGTTAATATTTTATCCCACATTTAGAAACCACGTGATGGATAAAACATTATATAGAAAAAAATAACTATTTAAGAAACCAATATTTTAAGGAAAACTTGTTTTAAGCACGATCATCATTTAAGGGATAAACCTTGTGTGCCCCCAGTGCACACATGGATATACCAACATCAGGTGGTACACCAGGCATATAATATGAATCCATGACAAATTTCCCAAAAAACCCCACCATTTTATTTAAAACCACATCCAACCATCCAAACTAGTTAGAAAAAAACAATCCCCTAATAACTATGAATCACCTATAAAACATTTTAACACATTAAACAAGCTAAACCATTACCAAAAACATACACACAAAATCATGTTCCCAAACAATAAATAACCATAAAATCATAATCAAGGATAAACATTTCATTAAAATCCCCAATTTAACTGTAAAAGAACAATGACATTTTTAACAATATACCTAGGTATTATTAATCTACAAATTTCACAAAAATCCATTCGAAATGCTATTTTTAATAAATTCTACAAACAAAAAATCATCATCCGCATTAACAAATAAATGTATTATATGTGAGAAATACATTTAAAAATTAAATGAAATCACATAAGTGCTCATAGAGTGTTCTGGAAAGAAAAATGTTTGAAACACCTAAAATAACCATGTGCGAATGGAACAAAACATCAATGATAAGAAGATCTATGTCCCCCAAACTATGCACACACCCAAACTATAAAAAATAAACAAAATGTAATCCAACACTAACCCTATGGTTTGGAAAAAAATGATCGATTCCAAGATAAATCAGTGAAATAAAAGAGGGGAAAAGGAGAAGAGAAATGATGAATATTTGATGAATAAATACTATCAATTCATGTTAAATGTCCCCTAAAATAACCAATATTGATGGATAATGAACGGAGGGGCACCTATGGTTGATTACCAACTTGAAGGTCTCCATTTTGGAGGTGGAATCACTTAAAATAGGACTCCATGTAAAAAGTTATAAGGAATAGATTGGATGCCTCATTTGGTTGAACGGTTTGTCAAACCGTATGATTACAGTGCGAGGGCTACTGAAAACTTTTGTAACATTTCATGGATAGGTTTCACAGTTTGGCTAGGACATTCTCAAACTGTGCAACCCTGAATAATTGGATAGAAACACCCTAAATATACATCAAACACTTGGGATGTTCACCCAATGATCCCTAAATGTTTCAAACACAATGTAGTGACACAGAGGGTGTCACAAACTCCCCAACATGAATCTTTATCTCAATACCAATATAAATAACTAATCATATCTATAAAATGAAACCCAAATCAACAAAAAACAGAAGGAATGGTTTTTGGGAACTCAACTAGAACATCAACCAAGAAATCTTACATCGAGAAAAGAATAAAATAAAATAGTATCTATGGTCGGGCTATAGAATCATAATAAAAATCATTACTCACATTCTTGAGGTGCCTCATCAAAATAAATACGTAAATAAAATTGATGTAACTAACATAGAAATCATCTGGTAAATGATGATTAATCTTGATAAATATTATGTCTCTTGAAAAACTCATAGTATCGACATATTCTCTAATATTCTACTTGAATATTTTCACCAATTGATTTTTTCAAAATATATATGTGAAGAAATAGAATTCCTTTAAATATAAATGGAAGAAGGTACCAATAAATTTCATGTTCAATGTATCTTAAATTCATGATGGATGACAATAATTCCATTTTATAGTAGGTTTATGAGTTCCATTTTATTTCAAACTAACTTCTTTACCTTAAGATTAGTATAGAAGAAATATTCCATGTTGTGGAAAATATTTCATAATTTCAACCTATGTAGATTAACTTTGATACATATGTAACTAAAATGTGATAAGATATTTCTTTGGAATATTTTCAAAATAGTGTAAATAATTAATAATAATCCCTGTTGACATATGTGGATATAGCTTCACAGTATCAAAAAATGGTTAATATCATTGATGTAAAGACATAAAAAACTTCTCCATATATATTAATAAAATAAGTCAATAATTGATGATGAAAGGTAATATTTCTATAAAGAATGGAGAAGGAATTTTCTTTGAAAAACTATAGTATTTTCCCTGGAAAGGTTGTTGTTGAATGAAATTTTGCAACCCATCCTAAAATATGTTTACTGAATAAAATCTAGTTTCTAAGATATCTGATGTCAATTTTAATTCAATGAATATATGATACTGTATTGATTCTAGAATGAAATTTTATGTGTTCAATAATTGTTTTATGTTCAAAATATATGATGATGATATTATCATGATGGAAGTACACTATGGAAACAATGAATGAAATAATGTTTTTGGATAAGGAATTATTGAACTAGACATTGATTATAAGAAGTAATTGACTCTTCTAAATGTGTTTTATCAACCCTAATATTAAAATAATATAATCACTATTGTTCTACTATATAATAAATAATTTTAAGATTTTTGTGGATTTGAAAAGAATATACTGTCGAAAAGAGGTATGTGTTTGAAGATCGGGTACTCAAATAATGGCATTTTTCAAATTTATTTTAACTATATGATTAAATATTCAACAGAATTTATTAACACATTTTATTTATTACATAATAACTTGGAATATTTTAATTATAAATCATTAAAAGTAATGATTAATTTATACATAATTAAATTTTAAAATGAAACTAGTAATTATGGAAGATGTGTAGAATATAAATTTTTTAAAAAACCATTTGGAAATGTTGATATAGAATATAATATATAATACTTAGTACATTATATTAGTTTTAATTAAGTTGGTTTTTAATACATAGAGTAAAAAGGAATTTCATTAATTTTGTCGACGGTTGTTTTGGATATTTAAATATATATGTTCTTTGGAAAAAATGTGGTTTCAAATTTTTTTAAGATGTATAAATCTGAATCAAAAAACAAATTTAAAAAATGATTAAATTATAATTCTCATATAGTGGTGGTGAATTAATTAGGAATGAATTTGATGAGTTTATTGAAGAACATTTTATAACACATCAATGTAATGATCCTTTCGCACCATAAAATATTATATTTGAAAGTTAAAAATAATAATTTATTAGAAATAGTAAATTCAATTATTAATAAACCTATTATACCGTTACATTTATAGGGAAAATCATGATTTGATACATTTTATATTCATAATTGGATTTCATCTATGAAAACAAGTAAACTCGTTATGAATGTTTTAAATTTATAAGGTCTAATATTTCATATTTTAATGTGTGGGGGTGATTAGATTTCTATATATTTCATAATCCTAAACGATCAAAAATTTCATTAAGAGTGATTAAAGGTATATTTTTATATACAAAAAATATCAAATCATATAGAGATCTGGATTTAGAGTCTAAACACTTTTTTTCAATTAAAAGATTTAGTTTTCATTGAAAATAAAGTTTATAAAGATTATAAGGATGAGTTTATTGATCATAAACTTATCTATTATATGTCTTATATCTCCCATACAATATTAGGTAATAATTATTATTTTAGAGTTATTCCAAAGAGGAGGACAAGGCTTAGGAAGGAGTAATATTTACATACATATTTTATTTCTCCAAATATCATAGTATTTCATGTTGTGGTAGATAAAAATAATAATCATATGAATATGTATAAAATATTTTTGAATATTGAATAAGACCCAAAAAAATATAAATATGCTATGACTTATAGGGATGTTACATTATGGAAATAATCTATTAATAATGATATAGATTCCATTATGTGGAATAATACTTGGGTGATTATGGATTTATAATGAGGATGAAAACCTATTGGTTGTCAATTTATTTAATGATAGAAGTATTCTAACATGTAGATCATTAAATATTTTATAGAAATATTGGTTTCCAAAGGGTTAAATAAAAATCAAGTTATTTATTATTTTGATACTTGTGCTCATGAAGCTCGAATTATTTCATTATGTATTTTTTTCATTAGAATCAATTAAACATTATTAATTCCATAAAATGAATTTCAATGTTTCTTTATTATTTTAGAAATTAAATGAAGAGTTTTACATTGAACAACCATAAAGGTTAGTTTTGAAAATTTAATTAATGAAAGATTTTAAACAAGTTAAATTTCATTTTGTACTTAAATATGATATAGAGAAATGGCATGAAATTGTCATTTTTATTATTTTAGCTAATTATTGAACTCATAATAATTAGTTTAAATGTATTTATTCCATGTTTATAGAAATATATAGAGTTATTATGTGTTTATATGTGGATGATAAAGTAATTATTTTAACGTAAATTTCTATTTTAAATTAGAGAAATAATCATTTACTGGCTATGTTTTAAATGAAGGATCATGTAATAGTTGATACAACATTTTGTATTAAAGTTATTAAAAATAGAGGTTGATATTATTTAAGTCAGTATCATTAAATATAAAGAAATGGTAAATAAATTTCATTATCTTGGTTTCAAGGATGTTAATAATCTATTTTATGCAAGTGTAAAACTATTTATGAATATAGGAAGACCAATATCACAACATTAGTATAAAAAAACATTTTTATGTAGTCTTTCTATTGTAATCATCTATTTATTTCTATTAATGTATATTATATGAGTATATATACAAAAAATCATGTAAAGGACCCTTGGATATATATAAATGTAATCTTTTTGGACTCAAGAATGAACAAAAATTTAATTCTACACTGTAATATATATTGTTATTTTTTATAAGGTTAAAATAATGTGAATTTGGTTAATATTACTTTTGAAAAACCATCAACATCTAGATGATGTTCTACTCATGTTGGTTGTGTTTTTCCATAGTAGAGCAAGAAACCAACATTTAAATCAAATGTAACCATCGATCAGATATTATCGCCTTATTGTTAAGTGGTAAGAATGATAAATTGATTTGAAATCATATAATGGATAGTATATTATGGTCCAGATGGATTCTATGCATCATTATAATGAATTATATAAAATAAAACTTTTCAAATACATATAGTTTTATGTATATGTTAATTCTATAAATATAAGTTTGAGATGTTGTTATGTGAGATAATTTTTACATGATGGTACTATAACAATTTGAATTGGGATATCTTGTAAAATCATTATAGACAGATTTTTGATGTCTCTCTCAAGAGAAAATATTCATATAATAAATAATGGTATGGATTTAAAACATTTATAATATGTCATTTTTGTAATGAAAACAAATCACATTCTTTAGGAAAATAGTAGTAAAATTGTTTAATGTGTAAAAACTAGTTACGAAGATGATACCTGACACTGAAAAGAATATCTATATCTACATGCTATCAATACCTTCTATTATGAGTATATTTGGAGTAATAAATTATTATAAAATATTAATGATTGTTTATTTATGTGTTCTATTAATATATCAACATTTTAATATTTTTCCTATATTATATTTGAAGTGGTTCCACTTATTGTAGGTGTTAATGGGTTTACTCCATAGAGATTTCTTGAAAATGTTAAAATCACATAAACATTAAAGTTATATATAATGAAATGTTGGATAGAATGATAATATTATTTATGATATATCTATCTTACCTTAAAAATTAAATGATTATTGTTTGAGATATTTTAAATCTGATAATAGATTGATGAATTGATATTGAGTACCGGCTTAAATCAAAGGATACCATTGTTATATATAATGATTCACTTGTGATCTAGAGAGTTAATATTTATGTATTAATGTGGGGGTATTTTTAAAAATTTATATATAAAAATATATGAATAAAAGTGTTTTTGGTTGTGCCATCAATTTTTATCTTGGATTTATAAGGTGTAAAAATATGTGGAATAACTTATTGGAAATGAGGAAGAATTCCAAAATCCATTCCCTTATAAAATAGGGCCATGTGAATTGATTTTTTCATAAAAATATATATATCAAAATGGATATTAAGCCTTATATATATATATTAAAAAAATTATATATATATATAAACAAAATAATAAAAAATAATTTATAGAGAACAAACTAATGAAGATATTAGTAATTATGATATGATTTTAAAATTTTGAAATTTATTTTGGTGACCTCCTCATTGAGTTATCTTTTATCATTTGATTTAATGTTTCATTCAAAAAAAATTCCATAAGAAATCAAGGTCAATATCAATTATTTGTATACATAAATGAAGAGATGGAAAGATAGTCCATTTTAATCTCATGAATCCAAAAAATATGTTGTTAAATTATCCATACATTAGTATTGTGAGGTTATCATAGCCTAGTTTTTGGAATTACATAAATTTATGTGAAATCCTTAATGAAAATTTCCACAATAAACCCTACTACATCATTTGTGGTTGGATCAAACCAATTTAGACAATGAAATAAAATCATGCATTATGATTAAATTTTTTCTATTCTCTATAATCCCTCATATTTTCCATCAACCCACACATATACTTGTAATAAAAATAAATAAAAATAATTTTATAAATATTAAAAGGATGGTTTAAAAAATAAAGGATTCCATATTTTTTTTCTCAGGAAAACATTAAGAATAGTTCCATCATAACTTTTTTGTGTCTAGTAATCATCAATTATGATATCTAATATTTTTAAAATAACATAAACAACCCACATGAAAACCTAAATGAAATAAAAATACCATTATAATGATATTCCAAGAAAATATGATGATTTCTATTACTCCTTATGAAAAATGTATATTGGATAAAAGTTACAAATTTTTTGAAACAATTATTTGGAGTGGTTTCGTTATTGGACTATATAAAATTACATGTAATAGAATTACATATCGTTAGATGGTTAAAATATATTCATCTAAATTTCAATATATTAGTGAGAAAAACAAATCCCAAATTTGAAATCATAGGACTTTTTGTGATTTTTTGTACTGAATAACATATGGAAATTACAACCCATACACACAACGGAAAGAATTTATAGATTTTATATAGATACCATTAAACGATGACCACCCTGCCCATCTATTATAATGATGACAGAAAATAGTTTTTTTATTTTTATTATATTAATATAAATACATAAATATCCATATATAAGGCCACCTATGTGACTCTCTTAAATACCACAAATAATAAATTATTAGTTTATTGGAGAAAATATAATACAATTCTAGTCTTCACAGGAGTCAAGCATCCACTGATTTTTTACCTACTACCTTGGTGGAATTAAATACGTGTTCTACCATTTTAATATCATAAAATATAAAAATATGGAAATATATTTAAAAATATACAATATATTTTTATTACATAAAATAACAAAATAAATATGATCATGCACCATAACCTCCTTTCCCCCCAGAGGTTTACATAAGATAAACATCATCGAGAAGATAGTCATCACTATCCATAAAACACAGGTCATCCCACACCACCGATAAAAATTTAATGTTTTTTTTGACATGTCCCCCCTTAGAGGTTAATAGTTTAGGATATAAAAAATTTTCACCTTGAAATTATAGATCTCATATTATGAATGTATTGCGAGATAAGATAAATAGAGAAAAATATATTTCCATAAATTCATGGTTGTAACTTATTCCAACTATAATACAGATAGTTTGACACCTATGGTGGATGGTACTAGTAGTAATACATATTCTGTATAAGGATAAGTGGATTTTATTTAAATTTTTACCATTACTAGAAGAGTATTTTAAAAGATTTTAATTGGTGTAGAATTGAGGTAGATACCCATGAAAAACAATTGGAAACAATTCTCTAATGTGGTGGTGTAAACTATCTAATTTAACATAATTGATGAAATAGAGATAAAGTACACTATGAATATTAGCAGAATAACCATATAGATTGAATGTTGTGTGGGAGAAGGAATGACCACATCTTACCACCTAGGTCATTAAAAAGTGGAAATGAAGTAATTTTTTTAATGGCTCAATAGATGACTATAATATGATTTGTGTTAGAAATAATTATGTTGATAGCATTCAACAAAAAAAAGATATCAATATAACAATTTATTTTGGTTAGGGTTTTAATGTGGGAAAGAACGATATAAAGCATTTCAATACTTCGTGGGACATGATTTCTAGATTGGGATAAATTTATATTTTTTTGGAGCCTTTATACGATGAATGGTAATAATAATTTAAAATAACACAAAAGTAGTTTATATTATATCATTGTCTGTGATATCCCACATTTTTTGGATTCTACTCTATCGAAATAATATTTTTATAATGTTAAATTGAATAAAAATTATAATTTAGATGATGGAATGGAATTGGAAATTTATTGAACAATGGGTCGAGATTAGTGGTGGATTCGTTTGGAAATGAGACACCATGGGTTGGGAATCATGGTGATGATATATATCAGATCTATGATATGGTTTGATATAAAAATAAAGAAATATATTGTACAATATATAATTAATTAATTGTTTAAAAAGAATGAATAGTCAAAGTGTCCCAAAATAAACCCAACATGCACACTATGGTAAGACCCACATTCTATGACCAATGGTGTATTCAAATAAATTATTGATAATCATAATCTTTGAGAAATGATTATATTTCTCAAAAAATTGTGAATTGTGTTTTTACATGTTAAATTATTAAATAAATAAATTATCAATGATGTTGTAATTAAAAACATTTCCATATCACACCAAACAACAACCATGGGAAAAATTGTTGTGTCAAAAAGGGTTTCCTTATGAATTTTCCATTCCTTATTTCATGGAGGAGATTATTGAGTCATTAAGGTTTCCTTATGACTTTACTATTCCTTCTTGTTTTGAAAATCAAAAAAACCATATCTTAAGGCAAATATCTTTTTACCCATTGTTTTACATCCTTAGGGAAATTTTCCTTCCCCAAGAAAATTTACCTTTACCTAGATTTCATTGTTCATATCAATATTTTTCCTATGTTTATAATTTGGTTTGTAACTAAAAACCTAGGAATCTTATAAATACCTTGATATGAAGAATTCTTTTTTAGAATCTGAATTCTTAGAATTATGGATACGAACTCCCATGAGTTATGACTCTGAATTCTGAATCTGAATTCTGGTTATGAACACTACCTTGTTTTGAATCCAAATTCTGAATCTTAATTATGGTTACAAACTCTTCCAAGTTCTGAATCAGAATTTTGAATCATAATTATGGCTATGAACTCTTCCGAGTTCTGTCTCTAAATTCTGAATACGAATTCTGGATACGAACTATTCTGAGTTCTAACTCCTAATTTTGAATACAAATTCTGGATATCAACTCTTCAGAGTTCTGACTCTGAATTCTGAACACGAATTCTGGATACGAACCTCTTTGAGGTCTGACTCTGAATTCTGAATATGAATTCTTGATACGATGTCTTATAAGTTCGGACACTGAATTTTGAATACGAATTCTGGATACAAACATCCCTAAGTTTAGACTCTAAAGTTCTCTGAATACAGACTCTGAACTCTTATGAGTTCTGAATCCAAATTCTAATGAACTATGACTCCGATCTTTGTAAGTCCACATTTCTGAATTCTTGAGAATCCAAATTCCAAATTTACTTGAAATTCAGACTCCAGAATTCTATATAATTCAGGTTCTGAATTCCTAGAAAATGGAATCTGAATATCTGTGTATTATAGACATCGAATTAATTTTTGGTTAGACTCCGAAATTTTATTTACTTACATTCTTAATATCAAATTTTGGTTATGCTTACACATGTTTAGTTATAAAATGATTTAGGGCTTTCAGTTACTCACTAACCATTGTTTGAGTGACACATGTACAGGTCCCTCCAAAATTCATTGAAAAATATGTCCATTGGAGGAGGGATATGACCGTTGAAGACGTTCCTATAAATAGGGGATCATTTGAAAGATCTCAGAACACTTTTCACAACTTTTGAGGAACAACTTTTCCCACTGTGCTTAAATTCCGTTGAAGTGATTTATAGAGAGAGAGAGGTTCTTATAAGCTCCCAGGCTTCATGCATAATGTTTTAAAAAATTGTTCAAACATTGTTTTGTGCAGATTTTCTCAGTGCAGAGGTTCTATTTCTTTAAAAGCAGAGACTTCGGTCTGTGAAATCAGAGGTTCTGATTTCCTTACAAATCAAGGGCTTATGGGGATAGCCAGACAGATATCGATCTTCAGATTGAGGTCTTACCTATATTTGGTTAAGACAGACTTTCTTAAAAGTTTAAATCAAGGGACCTCTTATCCAGGGTTGTTGGATACCTTCTTATTTGGGTTAAAATAGTTTCTACTTATTACTTGTAGTGTTACTACATTGTTTTCCACTGTTTATTTTTGTTATTAAAGAAAGTACAACTTTCATATACTTACTGAATCTTGTAATATTATTTTATAGGATTCTATATGCTTTTAGGTATAATCTTAGTTTGTGTAAACTCTTATTAAGTTTCATTTCAGGAATCAATTTTCCAGAATCAAGCAAGTTATTAGAATGTATAGGTGTTGTGAATTTTGGATATGAAAAATTTTCATAAGGATTTTTAATGAATAAATTTCACCCCCTCTTGTATTTGAGCATCTCATGATTACATATTCGATCCTAAATTTTGTATTATAGAGTATTTCATACTCACATACCATCTCAAAATTGGTATCATAGGGTTTTTTACCTCAAAATTAATCTCACGATTAGATTCAGTAGAGAATTATTCTTCTTATTAATTTTCGGAATAGAATTTTCCGGAATCATATTTTCCGGATTCATACTTTTTCGGAATTTTTTTTGGAATCACATATTTCAGATTCATTTTTCCTTAAAGATTATTTTGTTCTATATTTTCCTTGCTTAGGATATTTTCTCTTGTTTACAAACTCATACTACTAACATGTTTGTGCGCCAAAGATTATCTAGAGGATGGGAGGTTTAAATGTTGGTTCTATTGATAATCTAAATCCTACCAGACCTACTGTTTATGATGGAAAAGATTATGAATACTAGAGAGATAGGATGAAGACATTCCTTATCAATAATGTAGTTGATAACTATATAAAGGTGATTAGAGATTATAAGATTCCAGATAAATAATTGAGAAATGTTACGAATCCGGAGAAATCAGAATATCAAGCAAACTTCAGGGTCAGAAATACTTTATTATGTTCCATGAAGAGGAACATCTATAGTAAAATATCATCATGTGAAGCTAAAAATAGTATCTAGAAGAAACATTAATTTACAAATTTTGTTACATCTAAAGTCATAGATTCAATAAGAGCTATGTTGAGAGCTGAATACCATAGCTTAAACATTCCTTATGGAGAATATATAAGCAAAGTACAACAAAGGTTTATGACTATCGTGAATATCTTACAATAAATGGGAGAAGAAGTTTTGGATGATGAGGCTCTTGTAGACAATATCATAGATATCATGCCAAATGAATGGGAGTCTAAGTGGACAACTATTGATGAGAATAGGAAAGTAACTCATATTTCATTAGATGAGTTGTTTGGAACTCTACTTCAGCATGAAACCAGAATGAAGAGAGATTCTAAAAATGAGAAGATGATGAATGGGAATGGAGGAGTTTCTTTTACAAACACTTCTAAACATATGAAATTTAAGACCCCAGAAATATTAACTAGATCAAAGATGAATAAAGTCATTATTCAGTCAGAATCTAGTGACATAGAAAAGTTTGAGAATGAATTAGCTAATCCTGCTTAGAGAATGAACAAGATTATATCTCGAAAGAAGCATCAGAATAAGTATAAGAAGAATGAATACATAGATAAGAAATATGGAGAAGTTACTTGTTATGAATGTAGAAGAATAGGTCATATCAGACCTTATTGTCCTTGGTAGAAAAAGAAATAAAAGAAGGAAAGTAATTCAAAAAGGAACAAAAAGAAATTCTATCGATCAAAGCACAAGAAAAGCGTTAAAGCTAATGATACTTGGAGTGCTCTCCATAGAGAATCTTTAGAATATAATCTTCTAAATATAATTCACCAGCACAGAAAAATATGGGATTCATTACTACTACTTCTTTCCCCAATACATGTCTTATAGCTAAGGTACGCTCTGCCGAGGATTTAACAAATTTCCCTCATGATAAGAATTACTATTTCAAAAATAGTACTTCTAATGAAGATACTTCATCCTCAGAAAATGGAGAATTAGCTTCATATGAAGAATTTTCAAAATTTTACAAGTAACTTGAAACACAATATTGTAAAATTTCTCAGAAATTAGAGAAGGAAAATACCAGGGAAGAAATTATTAAAAAAGAGATTTCAGATCATTCCAGAGATCTTAGAAATAAAGAAGAGCTTTTAAAAAAACTATCTAAAGACCTTGAGAAATAAAATTATGTTAAGTAAGAACTTTATAAATATATTTAGAATGCTATTTTAGAGATAAAGGTTTTAGAGGAAAAATATATCTCTATGGAAATGATTCACGAGGATATGAATTTAGTCATCAGACTGAAATCTGAAATATTTTCTTATAAGAAGTTTCTTGCAAACATTACCTCTGGGAAGGAAAATTTTAAAAGATGTATTCTCAAATAAAACCCCAATAAAACACTACTAGAGTAGGTTATACTCACCAAAGGCCGGTTTTCAAAAACAACTATTTTGTTCATTCTAGAGACCCTTTTTGTACTAAATATCAAAGTAGTGGGCATTGGAAGAAAAAGTGATCCTTGAATAAAGTTAAATATCCTGGGATTCATACAGCTTATTTTTATAAAAAAATGTGGATACCCAAAATATTTTTGTCTAACAATTCTGGTTTCATGAAATTTTACATTATGAAAGGCTAACTTTCTTATTTTTAGGAAAATAAAGATTGTACCAACATCAATACATGGTATATGGATAGTGGATGTTCCAGTCATATGACTGGTAACAAAAACTATTTTGAAAAGATTATCAAGACGAAAGGAGGAAAAGTAAATTTCGAAGATAATTCTTAGGGAGAAATTATTTGTATAGGTAACATCATTTTTCTTGAAAAAACTATGATTTCAAATGTTTTATTTGTTAGAGGTCTTAAGCACCACCTCATTAGCATAATCCAATTATGTGATGAATTTTACCTTGTGAATTTTAGGAATGTAAAGTTCATAGTACACAATTCCAAGGAATAATTTATTCTTTCTACCAATAGGTAAGAGAATGTTGACACATTAAACTTAGAAGAACTTAGGAGCCTAGATCTACTTATCCCTAGTGCAATGGAAGATCATTCATGGTTTTGGCAAAGAAGGTTAGGACATTGTAACCTTAGGAACATATGAAAACTTTCTAAAAAGGATATATCATACTTTAATTTATCAGTACGCAAGATCAACTTTTCTAATATTTTAAAAAAATTGTTACCCTCTGATAGATTTGAATATATCAAACAAAAGTTTGGAATGATAACCATAAGGTAATATTCCTTGGATAACTTCCTGTTCAAACAATCTTTGTACTGTAATAATCTTTTTTTAATAGGGGGAGTATATATCATATTGGATTTTTTAAAAATTTTCATAGTTAGTTTTTGAAAATTTTCATATTGAAAATTTTCATAGTTAGTTTTTAAAATTTTTTGTAAAGAAAATTCTCATAGTTAGATTTTCAAATTTCTTGTAATGATAATATTCATAGCTAGTTTTCAAAAAATTTCATATTAAAGTTTTCAAAAAATTTCGTAATGATGTTTTCAAAAAAATTTGTAATGAAGTTTTCAAAAAAATTTATAATGTAGTATTTCATATATTTCGTAATGAAACTATTCGAACCTGAAGTTTTAATAATATAAATATAAAGAACTAAAATTTTCTTAATGGAAATTTTTGTATTTGAAAATATTCGAAATAAAATTTATTTTTTGTATTCATTTTTTTAAATGAAAATTTCTTCAAGAAGAATATTCCTCAATACAAATAATATTCCTATAAATCTCAAATGTATGATTCTATCTTGATTTTTTCATAATTACCATTTAATTTCTCAAAGTTTATTTTTTTTAAAATTTATCAGATTATAGTTTCCTTAAATCCGATTGTTTTCCTTTTAAAAACTCAAAAGACTGGATTCAAAAAAAAAATTCCTTGAGGCTATCATTTCAACCATCAGATTAGATCTGAAGAATTCTTAGCCATTGGATTCAAATGGGAAGTTCAACCATCGCTTCAATTCCTATATAAAGGGGACCCCCAATGGTTTTCCCACATTGGTTTTCAAATCTTGCACGTGTCGAAGCTCTATCGCTCTACAAAAGCATGTTCCGAACATTTCAGAAGTTCTCAATTACGAATGTCTGCAGAAGTTCCCTCTCTAGATATGTCTTCTGTCAAGCCGATTACGGAGTTGAAAATATATAGGAAGAGGTTAGTTCATCTCGATTTCTTCAATAAATAGGACTATTATTTCCAATAACATCACGCTCAATGGATGGGGAAGTGTAGATATTTCAAAGACAGAAGCTGAGGATGTTTTCTATCTGGATCTTCTAATATAATTTTATGAATCATTTTGAATATTTAAGGGAGAAGGTAGAGAAACATTTCTCCATCATGAGATATAGAAAGACATGCAAACTCTCTTACACCATGGATTTCAGCTTGGTGGGCCTCTCATATGAAGGAGAAGAAACATTTTTCTCCCACAAGCTGCCTGATGTACAAGGAAGTTTCATCTAGGTGAAGGCTATGAAATGCCTTGGACTTATTGATGTAAAGACATCAAATATTTCCCATCTATCTGCCAACAATAGGATTCTACAGTTATGGGTTCAAGGTCGCATCGTAACGAGAAATGGTGATAAGGACACCCATTATGAAAAAGTGACATGTATATCTTAGAATTTTTGGTAAACCTAAGGAAGGTCAACCTCATGAATCATATTCTCATTACGATTGAGAATATCAAGAATGAGAATATGAGATATCATATTATTATATATCCTACCTTACATTCCAAGGGGATTGTTCGGTGTCTTTAAAAATTCACGATCCCTTGCAGTTCCAAGCCGAGGAAATGCATGGTGATGCAGATCAGTGATGAAACCCTCAAGAGAATGAAGGTTGGTTTCTCCAAGGAGATATGAGAATTTTATGATCTGTCTGAAGATGAGGTAGAAGCAATTCTAAAAAATATAGAAGAAGCTGAACCTTCAAAGAAGACCAGGAGGAAAATAAAGTTGAAGGAAGTAGTAGCTGAAGCTGAAACCCCTAAGGCCAAAGAATCTCAATCTTCACCTCCAAAGCCCAAGAAGAAAAAAGCATACCTAGATGAACTTATTGCAAAATGGAGGGAGGATAAGAAGAATAGAAAAGCAGGGGAGCCACAGTCTGGTTTGGATCCTGCTGAGGCTAAGGCCTTGAAAGAATCTACTACTGTGGAGCTTAAGAAGCAAGCCCAAGAGAAGAAACTGACGAAGAAAATGTCTGAGGCCGATATTGTGCAATCTCTTCTGAAGGCTACAGAAGTTACATATGAAAAAATCCACGTTAGGAAAACTTTTCGTGTTGAACCATTACCGGAGACTCCGGGTAATAGTTTTATGACTCCAGAAAACCCACAAGATAAGATTATGGATGAGAAGAAAGCTGCATAGGATAAAAAAGAAAATGAGAATAGTGGTAGCTCTGATGATGTGATAAAGAAAGTAGAGTAATTTCAGGAAAAGTAATGTGATTCTTAAAAGTTTTCAATCTGGACTTCTCAAGTAAGATCTTCAAAAATTGCTACTGTGGGAATAGATAAGAAGGGTGAAGTGGAATTAAACAAGTTATCAGTGGAAGAGAGTCATAATCCTGACTTCATTATTCCTGAAGACATTGAGGCATGAGATAATAAATTGAAATTTGATGAAGATAAGATTGTATAGTTACCCCTAAGAGAGCTTGAGTCTCTAGATGAAGAGGCTATTCCGAGAATCAGTAATAGGAAACAAGTGATTTCATATAATCTAATGAAAGAACTTTTGATGAAGGAGGAAGCTGGAGGATCCTCTAAGAGGAAGCTGGTAGAACTATAGGATGAACCATCTCCAAGAAAAATTTCTGATTCTGAGTCATCAACATTAGGACATGATTTTGTTGTTCAGTTCCTCAAGAAGCTGATGGATACCGTTCATATCTTTCCTGCAATTGACTCTATATTCCAGATGCTTCAGCATAACATGAATCAGACGTCGGATTCTGTATCCATGGTCATGGATAGATGTGTTAAGATTGAGGTTAATCTCAAAAATTTCTTATTAACTATGAAGCCCATAGAAAATACTGCATGAAAATGACCAGTTGGTCGATGAAAATAGTTGAAGATCTGATAGACCTTGATCAATTCCAATAAGATGTCAATGTATCTTTTGATACCGAAGAAAAAAAATCAAGGATCTTACAAACAGATTTCAGGAAAAGAGAAATCTTGATCAAAATTCTCGGATTCAAGATGTCAAAGATCTGAATAGGTAGCTGAGTTATGTTTTCCAAAGTTGGAAATCCAAAAGGGATCTCCAAATTGAGATTCATGAAAAGCTAGAGAAACCAGATGAATTTCTGAAGGCTCAGGCAGAGGCCCTGAACGCACACGATGATAGGATCACATCTTTAGAAAAGCAAGAAGAGGAGGATAACAAAGAGCTGAAAAAGGTGAAGAAAATCATGAAGAAGCTGATCCCCAAGGAAAAAGAATCAAAATAGACCCAAATACGATCTTTTGTTGTATTTTTTTTCCTTGTACAAATTCTACCAATCATAATGAAATTATGGTTACTGGTTTTTGTTTGGATGTCTATACTAATATTTCAGGTACCATATTTTTTTTCACTCCCTCAAACTCTTTTTGAAAATCACAAAGGGGGAGAAGGAAAAGGAATTATAAAGGGGAGAAGGGAGATGATTTATTAGTATATAATATGTATCCCTAAGTAAGGGGGAGTTTATCTAAGGGGGAGGGCTCATTACTAATATTTCCATATTCAAAAGAAAATTCCCATTCAAGAAATCAAGAATACATTCCTTAGTGTTCCAAAGCCTAAGGGGGATTTAGTCGTATTCATCCTTTCTAATGTGAGAGGGGAGATAAGGTTTATTTTTCTATGTCAAGAAAAGTATTTCTAAGTCCTTATATTGTTTTTCGTAAGGATGTTTGTGCTTTCCAAAAAGGGGGATATTGTTGAGTCAATAAGGTTTTCCGTATGACTTTTCCATTCCTTCTTTCAAGGGGGATATTGTTGAGTCATTAAGGTTTCCATTTGAATTTACTATTACTTCTTGTTATGAAAATCACAATCACCTTATCTTAACAAAAATCTCTTTTTACCCCTTGTTTTACATCCTTAAAGAAAAATTTCCTTACCCTAGGAAATTTACCCTTACCCTAATTTAATTTTTCATATCAATATTTTTCCTAAGTGTAAAATTTGGTTTGTAACTAAAAACCTCGGAATCTTATAAATAACTAGATATGAAGAATTCTGTTTTAGAATCTGAATTCTCAGAATTCTGGATACGAACGCCTCTGAGTTTTGACTCTGAATTACGAATCAGAATTTTGTTTGCAAAATATTCTGAGTTCTGGCTCCGAACATTGAATCAGAATTCTATTTACGAACTCTTCTGAGTTCTAACTCTGAATTCTAAATCAGAATTCTGGTTACGAACCCTTCTAGGTTCTGACTATGAATTCTGAATACAAATTCTGGATACGAACTCCTCTGAGTTCTGACTCTGAATTCTGAATACAAATTCTGGATACGAACTCTTCAGAGTTATAACTCCAAATTCTGAATACAAATTCTGTATACAAACCTCTCTGAGTTCTGACTCCGAATTCTGAATATGAATTCTGGACACAAACTCTTATGAGTTCTGACTCCGAATTCTGAAAATTTATTCTGGATACAAACTTCTCTGAGTTCTGACTTCGAAGTTGTCTGAATATAGACTCTGAACTGTTATGAATTTTGACTCCGAATTCTCATGAACTCTGACTCCAAACTTTGTATGTTCAGGTTCCGAATTCTTTAGAATCTTGATTCTGAATTTCCTTGAGATTCAGACTCCTGAATTCTATAGAATTCAGGTTCCGTATTCCTAGAAAATAGAATCCTAATATCTGTGTATTATAGACTACGAATTCTTTTTTGGTTAGACTCATAACTTTCATTTACATACATTCCGAATATCAAATTTTGGTTATTCTTACACTTGTTTAGTTATAAAACGATGGAGTGCTTTCAGTTACTCACCATCAGTTATTTGAGAGACACGAGTACAGGTTAATCTGAAATTCAAGGAAAAATATTACCATTAGTGGAGGGAGCTATCCATTGAAGTTATGCCTATAAATAAGGGCTCATTTGAAAGAGCTCAGAACCCTTTTCACAACTTTTTTGGAACAACATTGACGACTGTGTTTAGATGATGTTGAACTGATTTCTAGAGACAGAGGCTCTTATAAACTCTCAGGCTTTGTGTAGAAAGTTTGAATGACTTGTTCAAACATTGCTTTGTGAATATTTTCTTAGCGCATTGGTTCTATTTCCATAATATTAGAGACTTCTAGTTGTGATGTCAGAAGTGTCGATTTCCATACAAATCGAGTGCTTACGGGGATTTAAAGACATATACTGATCTTTGGATTTAGGGATTACCCGGGTTTGGGTAAGACATACTATCTTGAAATATAAATCAAGGGATCTCTTATCTAGGGTTGTTAGATACCTTCTTCTTTGGGTTAAAAGAGTTTCTACTTGTTACTTGTACTGTTACTATTTTGTTTTACACTATGTATTTTTGTTTTTTAGGAAAGTATTACTTTCATATACTTATTTAAACTTGTACTGTGATTCTATAGGATTATATACACTTTAAGGTAGAATCTCATTTGGTGTGAACTTTTTTTAGGTTTCATTTCCAGAATAACATTTTCGAAGTCAAGAAAGTTTTTAGAACATAGAGGTGTTTTGAAATTTGGTTATGCAAAATTTCCTTAAGGATTTTTAATGTATACAATTCACCCCCTATTGTATTTGAGTATCTCATGATTACATATTCTATCCTATATTTGATATTATAGAGTATATCATACTCACATACAATCTTACATAAATAAACAATTCTAAATTCTTTTTTTTCACCATCATGGGAAAAATTAATGAAATTGTATTTAAAATAGCTAATTTCCAAAATTATTATTCTTTGGATCATTATTATAGATTCAACATCAAAACTAATCATCCTATAACAGTATTATATATTTCCTACAACCTCATGAACTTTAGTATAATAAATACCACAATCTCTCACACATGATATTCCATGAAATGTACACCATCAAGAAATATCAAGAAATAATTAATTATAAAATTACCTAAAAATTATACACCGTTAAGATGTGAAAGGTATAAATAAAGATGATAAAACCTAGTCATATACTATAATATACGATTTGTAATTAATGTATTATAATCCATCGATACAAGAACATATCATAGAATTACACCATAATTTGAAATTTACATCCCATGTTAATTTATTGTATTTCTTTACGAATTCTGTATAACAATAATAATGTAAATCCTTTCAACTCATGGAATATGTGGTTCAAGGGTCGATATACTTATGTTGAACTATATTCAATCTCGAGTTTAATCTCAAAGGTCTTCATAGTTCCCAAATAACATATGGTAAAAAAACTACACACAATCCAAAGAGTAGACATATAATACAATTTGACGTGGTCGCCAATAAATTTCCAGGCAAGCTAATTATCTCCACAAAAAAACATATAAAATCCAAATCACACTATACAATATATGGGATAACAAATTCTTCTAATCGATCAATGTTACAAATAAATGAAATTTATCTTATTGATAGTAACGGATTATAATTGTATTACTTAATACTCATGGAATGACTTAAATAATTCATTATTAATCAATAATGGAAATGAATACACATGTATCATATACAATGAATATTGATCGATTTAAAACTTGGGAAGTCACACTAAATTAGCTATATTCTACAAAGAGAAATATTGGAAAATACTTATATTCCCAATGATGATTACAAAAAAACAATCATTACAAATTAGTTTATCATTAACAATTCACTTCATAGTAACAGACTTATTATTACACAATATATTATTCAATAAAATATTATCACATTCAACATCAATTTGATTAAGGACCCATTTATCAATTTTCTAATAAATAATGGAATCACAAAAAATCAAGGAACAACTTATACCACAAAGACACATTTACATATTATATCCAAATCTCTTCATATATATCACTCGACATAACCATAGTCCAATCCTCACCATTACTCTTGTGAAAATGGTGACATAAAAATCATTTAAAACCAATAAGGTGAATAATTTTAACCTCACATTACAAAAGATCCTAATATTTTCATAATAAAACTTACTTGGGGTCATATCACTAAAATACCTTGCAGTCATGGTCAGATCATTCGGTTAAATTCAATATGTCTTCCCCATTCACCAAAAAGGCACTTGATTGACAAGGAATTTCTAATGTATGATAATTGAAATCATAACAAGAAAATACTATGATTAATTTATGAATTTCCAATGAAGTTAATATTATGTTTAATATCTTTTCTTACATAAAATATTGAAGTAAAAGGAATCAAAATACTTTTTAAGGAGATAAAAGACCACAACAGAAGATAAAAATTTCTACATTTTGAGACACTACTAGAAAAACAAAAAATATCAATGTTAAAATTCTACATTCTTAGTGATAAAAAGAATTAAGAAGATTGTTTGAATAAAAAAGTGTATGATATTCATCAATCCAAAAAAATGTTTTGATAAAGTCCATGCCAACTACTGTAGACCTTCATACCTACAGTAATCATAAAATCAAAATAAAAAATTATAAAAAATATACAAAATTTTTATATATTATAATCAAACCCCAACATATTAAAAAAAATTCATTTCACCATCATTTCAATTAAAAATTTACAATTAATAATATCTTACAAAATAATAAAATTTTTGTAATATTTATAGTTAATCAAAACAATTACAACCCAATACAAAAATGAAGCTCCTATAACTACATTTTTCAATGGATCAACTAAAAATTTTACAGATGTTCTTACAAATAATAAAACAATTTTTAGTAATAGTGCATATGAAAATAGAAAAATTATAATTATAAACTTATAAAATCCATATATGATAAATTATATTTTTAATTACCAAATATATTAATGATGTTATTAGTTATACTGTTAATTATCTTATCAATTATTATATTGTTAATTATATTATGAAATATTATATATAAATTTAATTAATAATTAAATTATAAATTATAAATTAAATGTTCAATTAATATTCTTTATGAAATATTCTAATTCATAATTTATATATTAATGATATCATCATTTATTAAATATTTTAATTACATATATAGTTTTTAATAATTATATTATTAATTATTAATATTTTAATTAGATCGTTATCTATTAATTATATTTCAAATTATATATTAACTAATAATTATATTAGTTAAATTATTACTTATTTCAATTTTCACACTAGGCATAAGAATAGTTCATGCATTATGTTAGTGTCTCAATTTACACTTTCATATACTCTTTTTTCCCAAATATGGACCATTTTCTTAAATTTGGAGAAAGAAACTCATCTCATATTTATGGTTCTCATAATGTGATATAGATTTTAAACTAAACGGACACATTTCTATTGAAATAAATAGTTTCAGTTATAATAGCCATATCATTTTTCAAAATGAAATGATTTCAATTCTTATACTAAAAATTTATTAGGTATTGTTTTTCAAAATATTCAAAATATTCGTAAATCAATAACATGGGTTTGGATATATGAATCATGTTTTAGACCAAATTAACACTATTATATTAAATAACCCACCTAGAGTATTACCAGACACATCATGTTTATGAACGTCGAGTTGTTGTTTCCTTCTCATTGCTATAGAATTAAGGATTGATTTGAAACATTATCTAGGTAATATATAAAATAATTCTTCATTTTTGGCTAGGTAAATAATGTTTTAACTAAAATGAGACTTTTATATTAAAAACATGAAAATTGAGTAAAATTTTCATATCATATGTAAAATTGATGTGCAGTCAATTTCTATGCCTTAAACATTATTCATGGATGATTTCCCTATTTTATCTTGTAAATACACACTCATTTTCTCTTTTTTTATAACAAAGATCACACTTGAGTAAAAAATGACACAACGGTATTGAAAACATTCACCTTGAGTCATTCAAGACACAATGTTCATCAGATTGAATATTAATTGATTCATACACATTAAAAAATGGATATTTTAATAATTTTATTCAGAAAATCATATCTTATTTTATTTATTTTGGATATGTGAATTAGTTTTAAGACTAAAATTACATTATTATATAGAAAGAAATATATTTGAGTTATACTTGACTCATCTTATCTAGATTGACACATTGTAAATTTCAACATGAATAATATAAATAATAGATAAACTTTCTAATATATCCTGAAAAAATGTTATACTGACACAATTTTTCTATGAAAATAAAATTTTATAGTAAAATTAAACTTATATTGAAAACACACACAATTGGTTATACTGGGAACTCATTTGTTTGATTGATGTGTAATCGATACCTATAATTAAAAAACAAATTATAATTCATTGAACTAAAGTATATAAACAATACAATATAATATTCATTTTTTGACTAGTTGAATATTGTTTTAGATAAAACTGTAACTTTTGAGGTGTAAAAACCAACATTTAGAGTCATACCTACCACATTTTGTATCTCATGGATATGTTTTAAATTTTTACATGTCAAAATAAGTTATAGATATTTTCTTGAGGTATCAAGAAAATAAAATATTATTTTATTCGTTTTGGAGATGTGATGTGTGTTTGAGATTTTAATGAGTATTTTTATTATGAAACCTAGAAAAATGAGTCACATTGTCGAGACACATATCAGATTAATGTGAGGTGAATTAGTACATTAGAAAATAAATTATGTATCATTTTAATAATTTATAATTATAATAATATATTTTTGATATATTTTTTCTATGTGATATTTTTTTATACTAAAATGAAAATTTTTAATGTAAAAAATGAATTTAAAATCATATCATTCAAATCATCAGTCAAATTAAATTGTTGTTGATTAATATATGTAAAACATAAAATAATTATTGATTATATAATGTATCAAGAAAATATAAGATGTTTTTCTTGGATTCTTCTATATTAATTTTTAGTCTAAAATTTCACTATTACATTGAAAACAAGGAATGTGAGTTGTACCATCTGAATCACATGACATATTGATATCTGGTCAAATCATACAAGTCCTTAGTGAATGATTGATAATATTTATAATGTATAATGTTTAAATATTCTCTCTTTATTAGAGTTATCATTTATAATAAATGTTTTAGAATAAAAGGTTAGGTGTATCGAGAATAAACACATTAAGCCAAAATAGTGACATCATGATTAAGATTGATTTGTGTCTGATTTCTAGAATTCATAAATAAATTTTGAATCATTTTCCTAAATTATCATGATATATGATCTCATTTACTTAGTTTTTGCTATGTAATGTGTGTTTTATAGTAACATTACTATTATATAAAAATAACCTTAAATATTACTGGCTACATCATCATATGGATTGATGTGGGATTGATTTCAACACATAAAAATGATTTATATATCATTTTATGAATGTATATTGAATGTATGATATCATAATCCAAGTTTTTACTATTTTACATGTGTTTTAGGTTACAATAAATCTTCTTTACTATGAAAAAAATTCACTTTGAGTCCTACCAGCTGCATCATCAGTCGAAATGATGTGTCGTTGAATAGGACACGTCAAAAATGAATTTCTGTTCATTTTTATAAAGTATATGGATCTTAAATGATCATTTTATAATTTTTTGTTATGTGAATTTCTCTTTACGCTAAAATGAAATATTTATTTTGATAACGTGCAATTTTACTCGTACCATCAATATCATATATCACATTATTGTATAGTTGATTCCAACATCTCGAAAATGTATTTTTAAATTTTTTCCTAATATAGAATGTCAATATGACATCATTTTCATGGTCTTGGACATGTGAATACTTATTAGAGTGAAATGAATTTTTAATTTGAAAAAAATGATTTGGTTCATATCAGCCATAACCTATGTCATATTAATGAGTGATCAATTCCATACATAAAAAATGAATTACGGTCCATTTTTATATATTATCAAGGTAATTTCGGTTATTTATCCTTATTTTGACCACTTTCTCCCCTTTTAAAATAAAATGTCATGTTCAGTTTGAAAACATAAAAATTCAGTCATATCTACCATGACATGTGTCTGCTTGATTTTGATTGATTACTAAACATTAAAAACGTAATATAGTTCTTTTTGTAAATGTATAAATCATTTTATCTTTTTATCTACAAGAATACATTTAAAAATATAATGAAATTATTATACTGAAAAAATTAACACTGAGTCATACAAATGACACTATTGGTTGGACTAATGTGTTGTCAATTGTTACATATAAAAAAGGAATTACATATTAAATTACTAATTCATAAAGACAATCCAATATATCTGTTTATTTTTTTTCTATATGAATAGTGTTTTATTCTAAAATGACTATAAAATATTGAAAAAAAACAATTTAATTCATAGGGGTCACATCATGTATTAGATGTATATGATGTTGATTCCTACAGATAAACAATGAATTATGGATCATTTTATTAATGTATCATAATAGTTAGGGACCATTTACTCGATATTGGGAATTAGAATCAAATTTAAGACTATGATAACAATATTATATAAAAAACTTAAATTTTTTGTGTTACTAGTCATGTCACATGTCAGTCTGATTTTTGGTTAATTCGTACACATTAATAATGAGTTTATATTTGTCTTAGGAATATCTCAGTACAATATGTGATTGTTCGGAAAACACTAGCTATGTGGTGATTATTTTAGAGTAAAATGTTTTATAATGTGAAAGTAAGCTCTTTGGGTCATATCAATAATATATAGTGTTGGGTTAAAGCGATGTTGAATCTAATATGTAAAAATGAATTATATATCATTTTTCAAATTTATCACAATGATATTATCTCGTCTTATTTGTTTTAGATTTGTGACATCTATTTTTAAATGAAATTTAATTTTTAATGTTACAAAATGAACTTGGAGTCATTATTGCCACATAGTGTATTAGGGTGATGTACGATAAATTTATACATATAAAAAATGAGTTATGTATCATTTTCCTAATGTATAAATACAATCAACGTTTGTTTACGTGTTTACAGAAATGAGGAGAATGTATTAGATTAAAATGACATTTTGTAATTTGAAAACCAATAATTTGAGTCATAAGAATAAAATCTTGTGTTTTATTGACATTCATTCAAATTTTACATGACAAAAATGAATTAAGGATTTCCCCCCTAAATTATTAAGAAATTTATAGGTAATTTTCTTGGTTATGGTTATGTGATATTATATTTAGACTAAAATGATAGTTTTATTTTGAGAATGATTAAGTACTCTTACAATAGACATATAATGTGTCATATTAACGTTTAGTCATTTCTTAAAAATAAAAAATATATTATGGAAAATTATATTGATTGTATCAAGTTAATCATTTCTCATATTATTCATATTTGATTCGTGAATAATATTTTATATATAAGGGTTATTTTTAATTATGGAAACACACTTGGAATCCAACCATTCAAATCATGGGTCCAATTGTATTTTTGTCAACTAATAATGTACTTTTCAATGTAAAATAATAAAAATATAAAAGATCTTCACCTCAACATGATTTCTTGAAAAAAATTTATTCTACATTCATTGAACACAAATCGATATGAAAATCTGAACCTTAATTTTAGTAAAAACATGTCTACCATAATTTTATTACTTAGAGAATATAGACAAAAAAATTATTAAAAAAAAATTATATGATATTTTAATTCCATTTGGAAATACCTATTTTGAGATGCTTGTTTATTGATGTATTATGATATCATTCATAAATGTTAATATATAATGTTCAAAAGTAAATTCATTATTTTGTTTCAAATAATACAAAGACAATAAATAAAATAAATAGTCTGTTGAGAAATATGCTCTTATAGTTAAATATTACAATATATACCATAATAAATATCAACATATAGAAATACATAGCCTATTTCTGTATAGTAATTGACCACATTCCATGAATTAGATAATATATAGATCACCCTATAATATAAAAATTTTCATTAAAAAATGTATAATTTTTTGTTTATATGAAAATTTTCTATTATATTGCATTAAATATTCCCAAATTACATCATTATTGATAGCCTGTTTTTGAAATCCATGTTGTTATCCAAAAAATAAGTATTTTTGGTATCCAGGTTGTGTGTGATGTACATCATTATTTTCATAAATAAAATATTCAATGATATATATATATACTATAAAATTTTATTGTATAGTTTTTCCACAACATTATAGGAATCAAGAGGTCTATGTCATGTAATATTTTATTTTCAAAAAATTACCTTTGTTCGTATATTTTTTAAATTTTATCTATTTCTAAAATTAATTTGTGGTGTAAAAATGATGACAAGATTAATGATTTCATTTTTTAGCATATGTTTTTTCATTTATATATTATTAATATATTTCTATAGAAAATATGAATAATTAATTATTTATATGAACCTAATAGATCATTATTCGATGAAATATATTAAGATAATGAAATACATGTATGCATTAAAAACTAACACTCCCAACTATTCAAAGTACATAATATAATTTATACTCTCTAAAATAGTGACATTTGTATTGGCATCTTCAAATATTTAATCTTCATCTTCAATGTAGTTCACTTATCTATATTTTAATTTTTTATCTGCATAATCATGTAGTATAAATATATAAGATAGTGGAATTGGTGATGTGAAAGTGACCTTAACTTTTCTTTTTTATTTCATATTTAATAACCTATATTTGTTTTATTTGACATTTTTATTCACATTCATTTTTCCTTTATTAATAATATTCCTCATTTTGGACCATTTTTTATAATCATTTATTGAGGTTTAATTTCAAAAAACATATACAAGATTTAACTTATAATTACCAGGTATTATTTTATCATTAATAATTTATTACATTATGGTTGTAATAGAATTTTCAACCATGCTTACAACCAAACCAAGAAGATAAAAATCATATTCAGTTTTCTAGTCATGGGATACTAAAATCCCCACTCTATGGAGATATTTTGGAAATTTCTTATAATCTATCTTTTCTCTATGGATATAGTAAATAGTACCCCTCGCAATAAGGTGATGGGTGATGGATGGAATATATAATCCACATACACATTCAAATTGTAGAATCTTAGTAATAAAAATATATCAACAATTTTTATCAAATTTTCTAGAAAGTGTTTTGAAAAAATAGATTTTCTCAGGTAACCAAGGTGGTTTTGGGGAATAGATAGCCTCGATAATAGTTGAACGTGGATCCCCATTTTAAAATATTTTTTCTACTAATGGTTTTCATTGACAGTTTTACTTATATAGATTTTCTAAAATTGGATAGAGAATAATATCTTAAAAATAAATTATTTCTATCTACACGCATTTCATTATCTATTATTTATCTCATTATGACATTGTCTTATCAAAATATGATTTAGGTTAAAATCAAATACATACACCTATAAAATTACAGTATTATTTTTAAATTTTAAAAGTTTTCAATGTAGTTTAACTTTGTGTTCAGAAAACCAATACTACATTGTTTTTAATATGTAAAAATATACAAACACATATAGATATTTTTATTTCAAAATATTGGTAATCATAAAAAAATTACTATTATATAACATGTTTATAAAAATAGAATACATCATGTTTGATTTTAACCATAATATTCCCACATTATTTTCAAGAGGCCCATTTTATAGAATATGATATTGGATGGAGGTGGATATGGATCCCGATTAATAGTTTAAAATATAAATAATGGAAAATATATTTTCTCATATAACATAAGTCCTTATATATAGATTTAAAAAAAATTCAATTTTTTAATTTATATTTACCCCATCCTTTATTTACCGTAGCAGTACATTGTTTTTGATTTATGGTTCATATTTTTAAAACTCATTAGTTGTTTTATAATAAATTTTTTTTAATCAATGTAGATAATATAAATATTATCGAATAATCTTATTTCAATTACAATACAAATGAATCATTTCCTCATCACAATGAATAATAAAAGAATCTTGTTTATCTTGTTTTATAATTTTTTCATTCATTATCAGTGGGTAGAGGATTACATTATCAACAAAATCCCTAAGATTCCACATTATTTGAATTTTCAAAAATTATTTATGATCTTTTCTAGTGATGATTAAAATATATTTATTATGGGTATAATCTAATAGTAATGAAATATACAAGGGGTAATGAACTGTAATCAATAATCCATTATATAAATATTATTAAAATTTGAAAATCATATCATAATATTAAACTAATATCTTCCCAAATGATTGTCCTCAATGTAGTCATTACATAATATAACATATCATTATTAATTTGTACATGCATTAGAGTTATGACCCCAATGTAGCTAATGAATTTTTTATTCAATTGGTTCGACACATTGATTCCATACAACATCAGGTTTAAAACAATTACATATTTTAAAACTATTTTTAGTATATAGTGTGATTCTACATTCCTCTTATTCTTTTTCATCCACATGTTTACCTTATAAAAATTTCTCTATTTCATCTCACATAACTCATTATTCCTCTATATTGGTATAATCAATGTATAAAGTGTCATTTAATTCATGAGTATTGAAAATTTAATTCATATTAAAAAAATTCTATAAATAACATGAAATATTATGAAAAAATAGTATATTAACAGAAATTAATTTTTTCAATAAGATCCATTTTTTCAAAAAAGTATATGTTCAATTGGTTCCCCTATCAACATTCCAATTACCCCTATTATGTTCCACTATAATCTACAAGAAACCCTATACATTGGTTCAATTATGAAATTATTATGATCTACCAATGAAACGATTATACTAAATTTAATTTTCATGTGACCAAACCTTTGTTTTAATATGAAAAATAAAAATTGAAAATTTTCTATTTAACGGATCTAGGTCATAAAATAATCTCACCAATTGGAATTCTATTATGAAAAATTTATCACTATACCAATCCACACTGAAATACCCCAATATGAAGCCCAATTCACCATATTATTGAACACTTATATTGATAAATCTATTTAATAATAAAATAATTTCGTGAAATCATTATAACAAAACACATATTTTTTTTAATAAATTCATGTAAGTTGATATTTGTTTAAATAATATTTGTATTCACCGAAATTGATACATTCATCATTTATTCCACAAGTGCAACTCAACAATTTTTCATTGCATTGGGTTCAAATCTTTCCATCATATTGAATGCATAACCGTTAATTACATTACCATTGTAATATAACACATTTACCCCTTGTCTCCTAGCTTTCCATTGATATAATTTTGGAATTGAATTTAAATTTTCTTGTAACTAGTTATAAATATGGTACTAAAATAAACTTCATGAATTCTATTATGTGTATTGGATAATCATATTTCATCCCTCTATGGATCAATATATATAATAATTAATTTATATGAATCAATGTATAGATAATCCTCAACATAGTTAATTAAAATAAAATGGTAAACATTATCCTTCTTTGTGATGGTAATTATAAAAATAACCCTTCCATAAATCCCCTATCCAAAAAAATCTCTTATCAAGATGATCTTTTAGGATACTAATGACTTCATCATTAGAAAGGTTGTCACGACCCGTCCTCGGGGCCCGTACTGTGACTACCCCATGCCCGCCTTCCATAGGCCTTGGGCTGGCAACTAGCACCAAAGGCGTAAATCCCATAGCTGGGAAGGCATTGTGTTTATAAAAGTAACACATACACAATCAAAGTAAGATGGAAGAAAAACACAAAGTAAATACTTTATACAAAAAGTATTCTTGAAGTAAAGGGGCTGGAAAAACATTCCCAATAGTAAAGTATAGGTAAAACGGAAAGAAAGTACAACTGAAAAAGGGACAAACAGCTGAATGGTAAAGATAAGCTCCTGGATCGTCCTTCGGGGTTCCTATCTGAAGGGTAGGTACAGATGGCCACCTCCGCACTCCATGTCTATCTAACTCCTCTATGTATAGACTTGTCGTACCTCCTCCGGGTACTATCCAGTCCTGGTGATCTTAGCCTCCACCAGCGTTGTCCATCGTCTGCATCCAACACAACAAGGTGCGGGCATTGCCCGTGCAGGGGTGAGTATAACGATACTCAGTAGGGACCCCGAGACGCTCAAGGTGTCACAATATCCAACAAGGTTAACCACAAAGTATAGGAACAATGGATAACCCTTACTTAGGAATATACACATACATAGACCTAATTTAACTAGTAACACATCTCATTCAAGAGGTAAACACAAAAAGTCTCTGACTCTGCTGAAACCAGAATTTTATTCTAGGGGGTATTATTGAGTATCAAACCCAGAATCCACTATGGATAAACCATAGTAGAAAGATACAATCATGAAGTATTATCCATCCCTACTTAGGTATATTCCCATACATATCCCAATGTTATTAATCATGGTCCGACTCCAACTCTCGAGCCCAAGAACAAACCATTCCATATTAGAAGTAAAGTCAATCAACACGATGATAATTGTAAAAAGACATGACTCATCTCACATAGGTATACCTCATTCTTAGAGTGATAGAGAATATCATATGTCATCATTGATTCTTCTATGATGTTGGACCCACATAGGATACAGAACCAGCTAAGCTGTCGGTCCCACAAAGGATATAGGACCAGCTATTCTGTCATGCCCACACAGGATACTGGAACAAAAGTCAGAACTTTCGGACCCACGGAGGATCCTGGTATAGAAGTAATCGTTGTCAAACCCACTAAGGATTACGGTAGATTAGTCATCACAGTCGAACCCACAAGGGATTCTGGTACAGTAGTCATCACTTTCAAACCCAAGGAGGATTCTGGTAAAGTAGTCTTTGCAGTCGCAGCCAGCCCTAGGGTTCCCACACACAGCATGCTCGATTTTGGGAGGGTCTGCTTTTTGTGCCAAGTTTTGATACATAAACTGTCACAAGGACCTGAGTTGATGTATCACGTATTTATGTCTCATCATAAGGAACCCAACGCGACAGACGGTGTGTCAATCGGATGCCCGATCTGAGAGTTATTGTCATTTCCGTTCCAGGGGCCCGTTTGGAATTACGCTCGATCCAAACCTGACCATTATTCAAATATGACGAAAACTCACTTAGATTATCGCAAAAGTACTGCCTCATCATGAGGGTCCCAGTGCCGAATAATATGTGTCGATCAGATTCACGGTCTAAGAGATATTCGTATTTAAACGAAGTCGGGCCCGGTCCGTTAAGCCGAGTGGGCTGGCAGGTCGGCCCGACCAGGCTCGGTGGGTTTGACCTGGTTGGGGGTTTGGTCCAGCCCAGCTCATTGGGTCCGACCCGACTGGGGGGTTGGCCCATCCCGGTGGGGCGCGACCCACATGCGGACCCGGCCTGCGTTGCGGGCCGGTCCGGTTCACCCGAAAACACCATGGGGCGCCACCTCCTATTTCCCGGCAAGTCGTAGCCCGCTGGTTCTGATGGTGCACGTGGCGCTTGCGGGCAACATGATTCTGTAGACCGGGAGTTCAGTTTGCCCAGCTAAGCGGCCCATGGTTTCGGGTCGCGGTCTGCCTCTACGCGGCGTCTATGGGCGCCGCAGTTTCCCATCTCAGCCTGAAGGCGGACGACCGGTTCTTCCTTCCGAGCAGCCCATGGATGTGGGCTATTGTTTCCCTCCATGCGGTCGGCGTGACTACGCCTGTCCACCACCACCGCAGCCCGGCCTGGCCGCAGCCTTCGGCTCCATAGCGCGGCGCGATAGGGCAGCGCTTCTTCATCCACTGTGGCCCTCCCAGCCGTGGTACCTCATTCATCTTCCATGGTCCTCCTGGCCGCAGTTATTCTCTGGCACGGTTCAGTGGCACCATGCCCTTTCAGCTCCACCTATCATGTCATCAAAAAGGGTATTCAAAGGGTGGAGGGTCGGGCTGTGTTCGTTCAGTCTGAACCCTCCTTGTTATGATGGTAACAATGGAACATAAATCCACAAATTTAATGACATATAATGGAGGGTACATTCATAAACAAAGGTAACCCCTACCTCAATTTTGGTCATCAACGACGGAGTCACAAAAGACGGACTTCGTGGGACACGGACATCATTCTGTTTACTTTGGGATGAGATGGCGTTATCGTTGGCTACATTCTTCAGGGGCGGAGTCTTCCCTCCTTCGTTCTGGTAGGAGAAAAAATAATACGTCCAAGGAAGAAGTCAAAGAACGGTGGACATCTCCGGCGTACTTCACATTCTTCTTTAGTAGGAAGAGGCGTTCCTCGTGGGTGGTGGTTCTTCGTTAGAGAGGACTATTCTCCACGGATTTTCCCAAGAGATCCTCCCAATTCTCCCAACAAAAGTCAAAATTATGCCAACTCCAACCATAATAATATAACACATATTATTATGTTGGGATAATGAATTCAAAATAATTCAATATAAAAGAGCTAATTAATTAATTACAAGTTTAGATAATTTATTGTGAGAGAGAGGTGGCACCATTATGAGGGAAGGTGGAAGGTGGAGGGTTTAACCCACATAAATGGGGGGTTCCAAGGGTTTCAAAAATAAATTCCACTAAATCAATGTCTGTCTACATTCCTTAATCACATTTTTATCTCCTTATACCTTTTTCTTCTAAAAATAGGCTTGAGATGAAAATCCCAAACCTACACCTTTAAAGAAACCATATTGTTTTGGATACGTCAAACTATCGAATTTGGTTGATATTTATGTACAGTGGACTAACAATAATGTGTATAAACCATTAAAAAATATTCAGACATCAATATATTTTTTTGGATAATTGTATTATAAATCATAACAGATTACTATTGTACTATACTTACAAATAATTTCTATATTACTTACACGTTTTCAACTACTAGTGCCCCTCTTTCACCATCAAGAAAGGTTTTAAAAATATTCATAAATCATTTTAAGGGTCATAGAGTAAGAACCCTCCCATAATGAAAATAGCACATAATTCAACATAAAATATTATAAATCAAAAATCCAATAGTAATAATTTATACTGAAATGGGAATCATAGGAACATCACATCAACAAGATCCCCAAAAATCATGAGAGCCTCCCAAAGAACCATGCGTCATTATAATCCCTATCATGTTCACAAATAACCACCACCATCTCATCAATATTACCATCACCATCATATCAACATCGAGGTCCACTTCACCAATATACACCACCACAAACGGCAAAAAACGTCACCAAGAAATAGTCATCATTTTTAACTCATCACCGCTATCATATCAACTAATAGCTCCAATCAAAAATTGAAAAAAACTAAAACCAAACCATGAAGTCCTAAAAATTTATCATTATCAACATTTACAGCCGTCGAGCTTATCAAGCAGCATTTCCAAACCCAATACATTCACATCCCAAAAAAAACTTGTGTCTCCAGAAAAATAATCAATCCAAAAGAATATAAAAACACATGATATCCCAAATAACATAACAAAAAAACATCCCTTAATGGAAAGTGAAAAAACATCGTAACACCCACATAGGTCGTGGATCCTTGTCAATCTTTATATGCCCTATCAATAAATACAATTCCACCACAAGAGCCTCCACACCAGTCCAGTATAGAGTCCAAAAAAGGATCATGAGGAAAGTGTGTACATGAAGTGATATAAGGCCTTAACAGTAGGCCATGACAAAAATGAGTGGACAAGAAAAACCAAAACCAAATTGAATAAGTAGTGATAAATAGTGAAAGAAACCCTAGATCATAATGGACTACATGGGAAGAGAAATAATGACTGTGGGATAACTGTGAACAACTCAAAAAAAAATCAATGAAACACACACATGGGAAGACCCAAAAACAAAAGAATACCAAGACCCCAATAGAGCCACCATACATGATAATAATACAATCTAACTTGAAAAATCTGGATGTATGGGAAGTGGATGAGAACATTTATTCTATGGATAGAGTGATGACTATTGAAACAAAACCCAATGAACAAAAAAGTAATAGGTGAGGTAAACCAATTCAATATAACAACTTTCCACCTTACCCATCTCAATACACCATAGAAATAATATCATTGTAGAGAGATGGGGTAAACCCCAATGTTGAGGAAGAAAATGGAAGAGGATGAGGGATTCCATGCCATTGGTCACAAAATAACACAAACATAAAGACAATAAAAAAATAAAGAACCTGAGAGACTGGAAAATTTGATGGATGCTATGCCGAAAAAAGTTTTAGTGGGAACCCTAGCCGATGTTAGGAGAGAAAGTGGATATAATACTAGGAGAGTAAGGATCCATCTCACATTCTTGATTGAGTTTCAGTTAATTCCTATTGTTTCCTACTTATTTACATTATCCTCTCTCTATTGAATTTGATGGGGCATATAATTGGATCTGGATTATAATTGATCAATAAACATATAAATAATTTAACAAATGTTGTTTAATATATCAAAAAACCTTTTTCGTAGATTTAAAATACATTCCAAGTTCATTTCATGTGAAATTTACCCCATAATTTTTTATGGTTAGGGTATATTGGTTTTGATTCAAATTGCATATTTTCAAAAATCTTTAATTATTTCATAAGAAAAAATTTCTTAATTAAATTTGAAAAATCAAATAATGTCAAATAAAATATTATCAATTAAATTTACCATTAAAAAATTCCCCTTCATTATGACTAATGAAATAATAATAGGTTTCTTAGTATCAGATTTGTTTATATATATATTGTTGAAGGGTGATTATTTTATGATCAACATCCCTGATATGTTTCTTTATTAAAATTAACCCACAAACCCACTGGTGTTTTTGGGCACCCATTTATAAAAAATTAAAATTCAAAATCATTTAAAATAAATAATGTATTCAAAGGATAATGATATTTACATCAATTCATAATTATATTTTCTTGGTAAAATGGATATCAAATTTCAAAACATTAGTCAAAATTCATCTAAAATGATTTTCCTTATATTTAGCAACTGGTACATGTATTAGAGTTCTGAACTTAATATATCTATTGCCTATTGATTTGTTAGGGTCAAAATGAAATCCAAATTCATTTCCCACTATCTCAAATTTTAATCATTTTCTGATTTCCTTATATTATTTAGATTAAATGTGGATCATATGTTACTCATAGTTTTTATACACATGTTTTTGATCCATTTAAAATTACTTAGTTTCACCCCCAATAATGTGTTCTATCATGGGATTTGTAACATAAATGTATAAAGATGTCATTAACATCATGAATAGTTAATCATTTATTTTATATTATTTTATGATGTAAAATAAATTATTATTATGGGGAAATTATTTTTATATTAATCATCAACCTATTCATTGAACTCTTGTTGCATCATTATAGGTTTAATGGATTTGGTTCCTCTATCAGAAATCCAAATACCCTCCTTGAGGTCCTCTATATAAAAAGGACAGTAAAAAACGCGGAAAATGTGAAATGATGCGATATCCCCTAAAAAGGGTAATCCACATTTGAATTTTCATATGATATATTAGTTTTTTTTACACACCAACAGAATAATTAATAAATTTTTGTATAAAAAATATTGTATAACAAGTATAAGTATTATGAGATTTCAATGGTACATACCTAAATCCTTCAACAATAAAATTCACCATCAAGAAGCCTAATTCATCGTCATTAACTTCACTCCATTTTTCAACCCATTGTCAATAATACAATGATGAATGAAATGTTTCATCATAAAACTTGTATATGTTATGGATTATTTTGAAGTATGATATTTTTCTATAAAATGGATTTATATCATGGGGAGTAAATGCATCCATTATTTCTACAATAAGGGTAAATCAACTATTTTGTGTCTCACTACATTAATCAGATTCCTTCATAATTCAATTTTGGCCATGAATTATACTACAAATATAAACATATATATATATATATATACATTTTCCACTACCTAGACATCAATGTAATTTGGAAATTGAATTCATAATTGTATAGAATTCCTTAAAAGTATAATCTCAAAACCATCTTATAAACTATTGATTATGTTTATCTAAAATTAATCATTCAACCCATGGTGGATTGAATTTCAAATAACTAATTTATGAATTCCAATGTATTGAGAAAACTCTAGAATATCATTCAAATTATAATGTAAATATTTCACATTCATTGTATGGGTAATTGTAATATTATATCTTCTAGAAATACATTCTCCTATAAGGTGTCCATTGTGATTGGATTTTGGGAGTTCAATGTTTTCTTCATGTCATATGTCATCAATACAAAATAACAATTCTTATTAAAACATTTTCTTATAACCAATACATAATTATGAACATCTTTAATTCTTGATATACTCTTCAAATTCATTATATAACATTCCATATGATACACCCATAAATAATTTTGGGGACCATAAATTTCAATATCTAAAACAAAGTGAACCATAATGTGGACTATTATATTAACGAATGAAGGTGGGAAGAACATCTAAAATTAATATATCATGACATGGATTTCATTATGAATTATTTCAAACATTGATAGGTATAATAATTTATTACGTATGGATATAAAAATGCATAATGTCAACATAATATATATCATGAATTTTAGGAATAATGAAATATAAAGTTATATTCATTAAATATTATATAAAAATAATATAGTCATGTGATTTTGGACCATTTAATTCCAAATTACTAATTGAAATAAAATTAATAATATTTTTCAAATAAACCCTATGATCATTTAAACTATTTTAGAAGAAGAAATATTGAATGTTTTCTTGTTTGGAGAGTGTGACAACTATATAATGATTAAATGTTCATTGTTAAACCATCATTGATTCAAAATCTCCCCTTATCCCAATGTCAATAATATCAAAAATAGACTGTATGGATTCATTTATTTCTATGGTGAATTTAATAACATGAAAAAAACACTATCTTATTTATTTTTAATGTTGATGACTTTATGAAAATTATAGACAAGAAAAATTACCATATGGTAATTCAAATTAAATTTATAACCTTTTCGAAAATAATTTTATATGGCCTCTCAAAAAAGGATTATCTAAAAAAGTTTTGAAAAAAATTAATTTCTAAAATAATTGATAACATTATAGTGGATAAGGTTTTGTTCATTGTTTTTTTGTCAAATTGATGTCAGAGAAGATTAAAAATTATGACATCCAGAGAATTTTTTTTAATTTCTTAAAAATATATTCATTGAGGAATGTTTCATCTTAATAGGGAGTGTACCTTCTTCATTAATGGTTATCCTAAAAATTACACTAATACTACATCCATGCAATATTACTAATGCGAGAATATCATTTATCATCATTTTAAACATTTCTCTCAATGGAGCTTTTCACTTCTAGGAACATCATAAAATGTGAGTGATGTATCCTAGAAAAATTTCATATCTTCTATCATAGTATCCTAATAGACATCAATATAAATTTTATATTTTTCTGGTCCAAATATATATAAATAAAACATAATATATCATATCATCATACATAACCATAGTGGAAATTAATTATTTTCTATATTAACTAGTTTTGAACAATGAGTATTACATTTTACACAAAAAGGATTAATTTGATTTGTAGATAATTCATGAAGGATGTTTGTCATGTAGTTTGAAAAATTTTAACACTCAGAATCAATTTTAATTCACTGTGGATATTTAGCATGGTTCTTTAGTTTCCTATCATCAATTTTTGTAACTTCATGCAATGTTAATTGTATATTGGATTCCTAATTTCTACAGATTCTTATAATCCATTAATGATAAAATTTTACAATTCTATATTCAATGCAATTGGTTAATCTCTCATATATCATGTTGTGCCACACATAGGTTTTTTATTGATTCATAGTAATGGATAAATAATATAATATCAATTTAAGAACACATGTATTTTTCAAAGATCTTACCCACTGAAGATAAAATTTGTTTACCCTCATATGTTTGACAAGGAAGATCTGTCTTACTAGTAGAATATCATTCATGAGACAATATATTTCTATACAGGAGATGTTTATCTATCTCATATTATATGTATAATTACATAGCTTCAATACAGTTGACAACATTAAATATTTAGTATAACTATTATACAATGGACTCTTTATACATCTTTTTAACTATTCAAAAAACTTTTTAAAACAAAAAAGGTTATCTTCAATTGTTATTATCATGTCATCCATTATATATATATCATTATTTATTGAAATATTCATATAAATATATCCAAAAATCACAGTATCATCCTAGTAGAACACAAATTCAGGTTTTCCCCATGTTTATATCATTATTTACAACTTAAATATATTCTGGGAAAATTCTAATGTGCTTTTATGTTTTTTAGAGGAATTCTTCTTCAATTACCACAACTATAATATTGAAAAATAATATGATAAGGGTTGTATTCATGTACTACATTCAAAATTAGGATCTTGTTAATTCCATCCCCATACTCATTTTTCATGTTATTATCATCCATCTTTATTTTGATTATTATTTGTCATAGTAGGTTCCAAAATAATTATTTTATAAAAAGAAATACACAATGAATGTATATAATGAACATATCCATTGATATGTTAATAATGTATCATAATTTGAGTGTCAATAATTAATTTTACATATGTGTGTGTCTAAACAATAATTTTTTAAAATATATAAATCCTATGTTATAATGAAATACAGAATGCTGAAAATGAATGGGTAATGTTATTAACACTTCTAATAAATTTTATTATTTTTCCTTAGAAATAATTCAAAATCACATCAGAAACTATATGATGAAATGAAAAAAATAACAAAACTGAATAATATGTAATAAAATTCTTGTTTTATCATGAAATTATTTCATATCATTATAATAAATTGTTTTACGACATTTTAGTTTCTTAATATAAATTTAATTAATTTTATTATATAAAATAGGTATATTTCAATCTCTATAGATTCATTTATATCTATTTTTATTTTTTAAATAATTGTTTATATATACACATATATACTAAAACACAAATAAGAACTGCCCAACAAATCAATATGAAGGGATGCCATATATTGAAAAATTATCTTAGCAAAAGGGAACATTATATTCCTAATGTGAACACCCAATGGAATTAAGAGAACAGTCTATCAACACATGTTAAAACATATTATTAAAATTAGAAATTTGAATCTATGGTTTGTGATATAAATTACAGGGGAAGAAGAAATAAAAATAATGAAACATTTCAAGATTGATTAAAATAGAGTATAAATAATCACATACATTTGATTTTGATAGGGTCTGTTCATCCAATAAAATCAATGGGGGGAAGCCACATCAATCTAGCTTTGTGAGATATTATATGGCATGAGTGACTGAGGTTTATTTTGTGGATGATTTTAAAATATTATAGATGGTTTTATTAGTGCTTAAAAAATAAATAAAATAGGTTATCATCAGTTCTATATGAATAAAAAGGATAATGGAATATTTTATTAGCATTAATAAAAAATGTTTTAAATAAATACCAAAATTTTTAAATAAATGAATACTAAAATTGACTAAGATTTGAAAAAAGTTATTAAATAAACATTATTATTAATTTATAAATTATTTTAAATGAATGAACATTAAAACTGAGTGAATATAATTATTATAAATGAATTCAAATAAAATATATTGAAAAATGAATATGTTATATAAATTATATAATTTAAAAATAAAAATTAATATATATGAAAAAATAAATACATAATAATTTTATACATTACAACTATATTTAAAAAATTAAATCTTAATGGATTAATACTTATAAATAAATATTAATAATGAATAAATTACCAATAATATTAAATTAGTAAATAAAAAAATTAATAAAATATAAAAGAACAAAGAAATTATTAACACTATCAGTGAATCTATAATATTAAATGAATGATTGTTATCCACTAAAATTCTATAGATTTCATAAATAATATTATAATAAACATGTGTAAAGAATTCGATGGGTTATTAAAAGGTTAATATATATATATTACAATGAAAATGAATACATATTCTTCATAAAAATTAAAAAAAAATTAAAAATTAAATGACAATTATTAATTATGTATGAATATATTTTAAAAATTGATTATATTATAAAAATATAAAACAAATAAAAACTATAAATAAATAAAGTATCAAAATAATAAAAATTAATTATTAATGTTATTTCATAAATAATAAAACGAATAAATAAATTATAAAAAATGTTAAAATGTAATAAATAGAATATATAAAATTAATATAAAATAGAAATTACAAATTAAAATATAATATATTAAATATTAGATATTAGTAATTAAAATTATAAAATGTGATTAAGAAGTGGAATAAATTACAAAAAAAATTATATGTGTGTGTTTCTATACAAAATTACTTTACTGACATACGTGCATGTGCGTGAAATTATGGTGTGTGTGTGTGTGTGTGTGCTTTTTTGTGTAAGTGTGTGTGTAAAAAAAGTTTTATATATTCCAAATTTAATAAAAAAATTGAATGTGTATTATATTTTTTAAAATTTATTTTACTCAATACTAATTAGTTAATATTTATAATTAATATTATCTTTTTAGTTTTTTATAAAATGCTTTCAAGAAATATAATACTTATTAAGATTATATACATATTTAGTATTATATAAATCATATTTAATCAAATATTAAATATTTATATATATAAATATGTCAATATTATTATATTTATTTTTATAATATATTAAATATAATTATAAAAAACACATATAAAAATATTAGAAAATAATAAATGTAATGCCTCTACCCCAGAAAGTTCGATCCAATCTAATAAATTATAACATTTTCAGAGATACTGGATTCAAATGGCATGGGTGGGATCAATTTAGTTGTTTTGGAAAAACCAGATTACATACACCATACCTATATTACATTGTGAAATTTAAAATAAAACATGAAACATAATAATATAAAAGTAACGAAATCATTGAATAATTATTCAATGATTTCTTCTTCATAACCTGTGGGAAACAATCACAATAAGGGTGAGCATATGTGCTCAGTAAGGGTATGTAAAGTAGAATCCATAGTATATCAATGAAAATAATCAATATGGCATGGTAAATAAATGATTACAAATTTTATTAAAATAAAAATATAAATAAAAATATATTTTTATAGTGGATATATTGAATCACAAGATATTTAATCAATAAACTATCAATGAAATTCATCAATAGGTATATCAAATCAAAATGTTATGGTGAATGATTATATCTTAAGTGAAGTAAATGCATTATTATTTGATGTCATGTATCTGGGACATGAACCACTATACCATCTCGATCAAATGTGAAGAAAATTTGAACTATTTTAATTGGGCCAACTAACTCATCTCTTTAGACAACCGACACATCAAGTGTCTATCTATTATTGGGCCCCACTCATGTCTTCCAGTCTGAAGCATTTCACCTATATCAAATACTCAATTAAATTAATAAACAATATTCCTTATCCTCAAATGTATGTATTTAATAAAGGATATAAATATTTCAAAATTTCGCTACTATATGATAATATTCAATATTTATTTTTGATGTTGATTAATGGAAATACCATTTAAACATCATTAAAACTTTCGTGAGGAAAATTATCATTAATCATTTTGAAGTATCCCATTCCACATTCCAAAACATGAATCATAATATCCATGAATGAATAAAATAAAAAAAACATATAATATCATGAGAATAATATCATTCATGATATAACTTCTAAAAGGGTAGTATATACACCATAAAATGTGAATTGTTTCATAACAATAAATAAGTCTCAATAGAATGAAAATTGAGATTAAATCCCTTACCTTGGGTCAGAATTTTTACGTGTTTCATCATATTTGTAAATAATAAACTTATGTTAATTAGTTACACTCTTGAGGTCCATTTTCATGTTTGTTTTTTCTTTTAAATCAATTATTACAATTTTTCAATATACCACTAAAAAAATATGTTTACATCACGTGTTTTGAAATTTATGTGTCAAAAATGACATTGGTAAATCGACAATGGTCGAAGGTGTCATTATTTAAAAACACTCGGAATAATAATAATGAAAAATTTTATGATTAATATATCGATTATACATTTATATCCAATTATGGAATATGGTAATGAAAATATTCCAATGTTAAAATCTTGGAGATGGTAGGCTGTAAGTACACATGGCTATTGTTCCCATGTTTCAATGATCGTTTTGGAAATATTTTATGTCCCATAAATCATTATATTACAATCTTTATATCATAATATATGATATTATTTAATGGTAAATATTTATATATTGTATTACTGTGAGGTAAAATGAATCATATTGTGTCGAGGAGGTGGTAGTCCATACGTCCACAAATGATGTTATCACTATTAATGTGTGTGAAAAGATAATAAATAAAAACACATATATTATGTCTCCATAATTGTAATTATCTTATGAATAAAATATATAAATATTTTTTGCTACATATTTTTAATTAAAAATGCTCATTATATGTTCAATGTATATTTAGAATTAATCTCATAACTATGAGGAGGTGATAATGCACAATTCCAAAAATGAAGTTATCATATTTAATAAATGGATATTTTGTGGTTATGTATGATAAAACAATTATAAAGCATAAATAAATAATAAAAATAACATATAGAAAATATAAATATAGTTTAAATCATAATTCCCAACTATTAAAGGTTGTAATAGTAAAACAAACAACCATTATTTCATCATGTGGTACTTCCTTGTACACAAAAGTATTAGGTTTATTATAGATAAGATTGATGTGTGTGTTAATTTATATAATACCCTTATCATTAAAAAATCCTGTTATATTTATTAATCTATTGATTTTATATAATCATGGAATAATAACAGTTTATTGGGTGGATAATGGAAATAAAAAAAGAATATAAGAAATGATGTTACCTCTTTTTTCGGTAATAACATTTGGTTTTCACCAAAGGTCATCCTTAGATGAATTTATAGAAAATTTTATGAATATAGGTTTATGAGATGTACATTGAATAGATTATTTTGCTGAAATTTGATGAGGAAATTTCTCTTGAGATGTGTGAGGATGTGGGAGGAGTTGATGCATTTTTATAGTGGATGTGGAGTGGCTCTCTTGTAAAATGTGGAAAAGTAATTCCACCCACATCATTTCCATTTCATTTGTGTCCAATAATGGTCAAAATTAGATCCCATTAATTATAATTCAAATATATGGGCATTTAATGGATTTTGGAAATGTTTCTAGGCCATTTGGGCCCATAATATTGTGGTTTAGTCCCTCATCGTGCTGAATTTCACCTTAATTGTTGTAATTCATTTTAATTACATCACCCTTTTTTTGAGAAAAAATATGATTTACTTATAAAATTATAAATTATAGTTATTAAAAATATTTAATCCATTTGTTGAAACAAAAATCACATAAGTGGAAGAAATTAATTTAAAATTAATCCCATCGATTCGTCGACTATGTGTGTTTTTAATAAAAACAATATTCAAAATTTTGAAATGTTTTTATATTAAATTTCAATTTGAAATTGATTCCAATGACCGAAACAGGATAAATTATATAATTTACAAGTAATTAAAATATAAAACCGTTAAAAATATAATTTATCCTAATAAAAAAATAGATGAAAAAGAAGTTTTCAATTAAAATTTATAATTTTTAACTATTCAATACAAAATGAAACTTCAAAAAAAACATCATAAAATCATCCTAATATAGTTCTTTTGTTTCTCATTCTATTATCATGATTATTTTGACCAATATATTCTAAAAAAGTTCCAAAAATTAGATTTAAAATGTTTTTTCCATTAAATGGTGGTACACAACCTTTAGAAAAAATTTTGTTTTATGCATAAAATTGTGTTGTTCTTATCTTATTTATATAAAATCTGTTAGATGAATTTGAAATATATTTCATTGAATATATAAAACCAATATTTCATTAAAATCATCTACAAATTTTAATGAATTAAATATAATAAGGTAAAAAACATTCTAGTTCATAAATATATGTTTTTATGAAAAAAAATTCATTATATTCAATTAGTTTTATATTAATTTAATAAGATTTTGTAAATAATGAATTAATTTTATATTTGTGTCAAGTATATCATTTTATAAGTTATTAATTTTTATTCATAACCACTAATCTAATGGATATTTAATGAATTATTATTTTAAATAATAATATTTTAATAATATATTATTGTTTTGTTAAAACATGGTCTTGCTTTTGATGCAATTTATTAAAGAAGGTCGTCATTTTTTGCAAGGAAAGAAAACGTAGCGTATGTTTGTATTAATTCCAAGAAACATTATATATTACATTTATATAAAATAATAATTATTTTTCAATTTCTTGGGATATTAAATTTTCTTATGGTCTTGGTGTTTCGTGTTATACACTCTATCAAAGAAAATGTTCATGTAATTTTAAGGTATTATATTATCTCAATATTATTTGAATAGAAGACATGAACTTTAAATATTCCATTAGTAATAAAGGGATTGGAATTTTAAAAATAATATTTCTAAATCCCCCTCATCATATGTAGGGTAAAAAACTTCTTCTTAATAAGAGACAAAGGATGTTACAATGGTCATGTAAATAGGTTCCCTATTTAGAGAATATAGGTCGCAAAAAGAAAACATGTTTTTGATGAATAATATTACAATCATGTTTTGATGTATAATGATAAATAACAAGTTCAGATGAAGTTTAATTAACCTAAAAAGCATAAAAATTAGATTTTATGAAAGGTCATTAATATAATCCTAAAATATGAGTTTAAGGAGACTGGTGCCCTTCACATGTTAGTCTTAAATCCATAAAATAAATGTTCAAACATTCATTTTGTGTTTCATAAGAAATATGTAGAATATGTTACTAACATTTTAAAGGTATCATCATACTAAGAAAAACATTCCTCCACCTATTTAGTTAAATTATGACATCTAAAATCATATTAGTTTTTTTTATTATAAGTAAAGTATTTATCAAATAATATATTTTTAGAAGACCATTATTACTCGAGTTCTACCTATTATTCATTTATATTGTTTTATATAAAAGACCACCACTGATCAGCATCACCTTGATGATAATACACCACTTGTGTAACCATTTCTATTTCATAAAATCCAAATTCTATAAATATATTCAACATTGACTATATCCTTTTCACAACCACCATTGGATTTATTGTACCACTAAATTATTGGGTCCACATTCATATATTGTGATCGAACATAGGGTATTATTTTTGAATGATCAGTTGATCCACTTGGGAAAGGTTATTTTTCCTAACATTATTACACATTACTAATTTTCACATAGCATTCTCAATTCCAATACAAATTATTTTGGATTCCACAGAAGGGAAATATCTATGTTTTACATGATTATTGATTACATTTTTCCATTCAATCACCATTTATAAACAATTGAATATAATAAATTATGTCTTAAAAATATGAAAAATGTATAATTCTAAATTTATATTAACACTGAGCACAATTTGAAATATTTATTTATACCTATATAATAATCACAAACAAAGTTAATAGGGATATAATTAATTTGAAAATCCTTAATAATTTTATGTAAATAATATGGAATTAATCCTATGAAGTTACCCAACTGTGTAAACTAGTTGTGCATCATATTCTTTTTCCTTGTACCAGGATACGCTGTGGTTGGCCTGATAAACCATATTTTAGTTTTTACGCCTGGGTACATATGTGATATAACCACATCCAAATTTAGTATCTAGAAATAGATTTATTTCTAGGAATACCCAAATAATCTATAATATACAAAAATTCTATGATTTTGTTATATACATGTCACCAAAGTCTATCATAAAGTTATATTCCATAATTTATTTTTAGAATATAGATTCCAAGGATGATACTAAACTAGATATGATACCAACTATAACGCCCTCACACAAAAAATATTAGATTTGGTGCGTTACATTATTAAAATAGCATAGATTGAAGATGTGAATCAAAAGGGACTAAAAAGATTATCAATTTTTCAAAAACTAGATAAAATACACCAAAATCATATTACATTAGAATAGTAGAAAATAAAAATTGATATATAATAAAAAAGTGAATTTCATATTGAAATATTATTTTAGAATTTATACATCATAACATAGGTAAAATAAACATAATATGTTTGATCTTAAATGGTTAGTAAGGGTATTTATAGTCTAATAAATAATTATTTAAGTTGAATAATCATCATGGATAAGTAAATAAATGATTGCACATTCCATTCAATAACTGGATAAAGAAAAATCTTCTTGGAAAGGTATAAATTTTAAAAAAATGACATTTAATCAATGAACATACAATGAAATGCTTCTAAAAATATTTTGATGAAAAATCTCCTTGAGAAAATTCATAATAGAAATGATGGAAATGTTTTAATTTTGGATATCATATATATCGTAAAAATACATCAATCCATCATGATCAATTCTCAATAGAGTTTTAACTATTCTTATTTTATCTACTAACTCATCTCATTAGACTAATGATACATCATGGTATTATCTATAATTAGACAACATCCATATATTCTAGTTCAAATCATTCATCATATATTGAATAATTGAATTAATTAATAAAAAATATCAATTATCACCAAATATCTATTTTGAGTAATGAATATAGATTTGAAAATAAATCCACAACATAGGATAAGTAACAATAATGTTTTTTTTATTTTCATGAATAAAAATACCATTTAAATATTTTTAATATATTATTTAAGAAAGTAATCACTATATAATCCATGGTGTCCCACACACCATTAAAATTTTTATATCATAATCCCCATGAAATAATACCATTAAATGAAACTTGGAATAATGTGACAATAAATATCTTCTTGACATAACATGTCAAAGGGAAGTATATACACCCTATAAAAGTTAATTGTTTCATAAAAATGAATATACCTCAATAAAATGTAAATTGAGATGAAATACCTTACATTGACACAGACTAGTTATGTACATTGTAGAGCATGCAATTTCAGGTATGTGATCATTTATTTGTTCTTTTTAATTGTATGATTTTTTGGGGTAAATTTTGGGATAGGATAGAGAACTTTTGGGGTGTTTTAGGGATTTAAAATTGTTGCAAAGGTAGTGTTTGTTTGGGAAAATCATGTAATACCAATAGGAAATTATAAAGAGTGAGGCATGGTGAAAAGTGAATGCTTATTGACATCACATAGATATCCAAAACAGTTTGGATACAATGTAGAATATCTGAACAATGAAAAATGGATTTGGTCCTTCTAAGGTTGTGACTTCAGCACATTTGGAACATGATTTGGAGACTATGTGAGAGAACTATGTGAGGTTCATCCTTATAGATGTGGCTATACACATTTAGGGAATAGTTTTCCTAACCATGCTACTAAACAATGCGTGGTTAAAAATTAAAACCTAAAAACTGTATCAATTCTATATATTTGCTTTAGTGACTCGTTTTTTTTTCAAAAATTACATACCTTGTGATTTTCCCTATTATAGGTTTTAGAATCTCTCCCCATCATTTTGATGTTATTTAGAGGCCTTCCATGGTGTTTTAAGGTGGAATTCTCATGGTATTTTGCTGTTCTTGGAATCTCTTATTGTGTTTTCATAGATATTCTTCTCTATATCTCCTAGTTATTAAATATAAGGCCCATCTGGATAGATATGTGGTATTGGATTCAAGATATGATAATATTGTTTTCTTTTATATGGGAAGAGATATAAGGTGGGTTTAAAGAGATTTAATCTGGTTCTGAGCTGTTTTCTTGGTTTTTTATCATTTTTTCCAAAACTCTTATGGAAATTGGATTATATATCAACTCAACTTTCTGTAATTTACTGGCTTAGTTTCAAATTGGATTTATTTCATGGTTTTGATTGTGTAATTTTGGTACAACGCATAATAAATATCATATTTGATGATGATTTATTGTATTCGGTGAAATTATGGAATAATAGTAATTGGTTGTGAAAAAGTTCATTAGATTCGTGATTTTAAACTATTTATTTTAATATATGTAATTGATGAATTTTTGTAATGGTTAGTAGGAAACAAAATTTCAATAAAAATAATGTATTATTGAAATGATGTTTGGAATGGTTTTGGGGCATATATAGTAGTGTCTGTTCGTATTGGAATATGAGGATTGGATGAAATTTGACATTTTTCTCAATGCCAAAAGAGTAATGGAACATGGGATATAATTACCTTGTTTTGACATGGTAGATTAATGAGAAACCACTCATGAGTGTGGAACAGTCATAATGATGTATGCATGGTTGGTTTTCTGGATATGTGGAGTGGAATGGTTATGCCAATAAATGAATGTTAAATGATTTTATATAATTGTTTTGGTGCTTTCATTTCAAATTCATGTTGTGCAAGAAATTTTTTTTATTGTGGAACATCTCTATATTTAGTAATAAAATGTTTCTGAATTTTTTTAAATAAAATCTATCATATAAATGTGAAAATATTTCTATCCTATTTGAAATAGAATAGAATTTATTTGGGAAAACATATTGATTTTTAGTAATCAACCCTACATTGTAACTTTGGTTGTTTTTAAGATTTAATCTACTAATACATGGAGAATGGTAATGTATCACATATCATTTACACCAATTCATGATACTTGTGTTTTTTAGTGGAGTTTTTTCATGGAGAATATAGAGCTTCGAGTATTATGGTTGTCTTTGAGTTATAGTATTTATTTTTCTTCTACTGTATAATTTGGTATTGTTGTCTTTCGATGTGGTACTTTGTGTTGTTTTGATCTTGATTAATGTAATGTAGATTTTTTCCTTCATTTTTATCATGAATCATATGGTGTTTTGGTCGTTATGATGTTTTATTATTATATGGAATGTAATCCCCCACATATATTAAATCCCTTTGATATTTATTGCTAGCATTTAGAATCATGGGGATTTCGCCTAATACTGAGTAATGTCTCACCACCATTTCAAGACAATTATAATAAAGATGATGTTACATGTGGTATCAACTTGGGCCATTATAATTTCATTCTAGTATAAGTGTTATTTGAAATTGTAGTGTTTCTCAGTCATGGAGTTTAATTCATTCTTTTCTTTTCCTTGAGTTGGAATCATATAAACGAGTATGATTTTTGGGACAAGAAATATAGAGAATAAACATTCATAACTAACTATGTTATGCTAAATATCATTTTACCAGGGAGATTGGTACATAAGTGTATCAAGGATATATATATTGTGAGGAAACTCATTTTCATGGGTTTAACAAGTGCGACTAGCATGTCACGATTTAGAGTAATTAATCACCATTAGGAGTGCATAAACAATTCTGAGTAATGATTTATGATTATATACAAGTGTTTATTTTTATTTATTTTGAAAATGTTCTCAAATTACTGAGTTTTAAAAAGATAATCATTGTTTAATTTTTAAGATGGTTTGATTTCCAAAATCATGTCAATTTTTTATTAAAATTGTTGAACATGGAAAAGGTTGATTTAAGAAATAATTATTGTCATAGTTGATGTGGTATAATTATAAATTCAGTGCCTTCAATCTCTAGATAGTGAGACTGATGATGTTTTTTTTGAATAGAAAATGGCTACCGATTTGTATTGTAAAACAAACCGGAAGAATCTGTAGAGAATGTTGTTTCACTTGAGCTATAGGTGAACCAAAAACTAGTTTGGAGTATTGTCCATGATTTTTGGGTTGTTGATAAAGGTAACCTGAGGGATGAGTCCAAAGAAGTAAATCCTTCTGCCTAGTTATTGAAGAAGAATCTAACCATCATCCCTGGAAATTCTAAACTAATAATAGAAGATTAATTATAAAATAGGATGAATCATATATTGAATTTCTTTGATACACCAATTGAGCTGAAAGTCATGGTGGAATCTTAAATTCGCAAGGATTTCGAACTACAGTGATTGGAACTAGGGGATGAGGTTAATGTGAATCAAGTCCTTGTTTAATAGGATTTTGGTGAATTTTTCATCAAACAATTATATCCTCACATGTACATGATTTCTAGAAATGTCGGAATTCATCATCTTGATGAAGGAAAAACTCTATGTCAGATAGTATATTGATAAATTCATGAATTTAGAGAACTTTAAGAGAAGGATGTAGCTATTACATCCTTGAAGTCATACATTATTGAATTGGGGATATGGAAGGAGATTCTTTATAAGGTTGTAGTGATTTTTAGTACATAATATACAGAGATGGTCAATGGAGTGACAATTCCTAAAATGGCTATCACATGAGCTATGGTAGAAGGATGTTTGTTGATACACATAGGGACTTGTGGGAACTCTAATTTTGGGGGAATGGGAAAGAGGGACACCAAATTATAAGGTGGTAGCATGAATCATATGTAGTTGGATGGACCAGTGAATCTTCCTCCGAGACCCATGAAAAATAAAGATGTTTCAAATGTGGTTCCTTTAACCACATGAAGAGGGATTGTACAACCCCACCATGTGCAATCCATAATTTTAAAAATATGGGAAAATTTTAGTTCTATTTTCATAGTTTTATGAGTTCAGATGCTCAATACACTTCTCTGGTATCTCAAGCATTGTATGCTTCGATGGGGTTATGGAAACAGAATCAATATCATCATTAGAATAGATATAAGAATGGTGATTCTAGGAATACCATAAACCATCGACAATGGAAATATCAGCAATTTAATAAGGAGAAATTTATATCTATAATTAAATTAAATATATGTGGGTTTGTGATTATGTATAATCATGATGGACCATCTATAGTAAGAGGTACAATTGATTTGAATTCTATCCTTATGCAAGTGTTGTTTTGATTATAGGGAATCTCATTAACCTTTTAGTATCTCATGTTATTTATTTTCGGACCATAAAACCGGAGACGAAACCTTTTATGATTAAATAACAGTTTAATCTTGGTCAAAGGGAATATCCAGCCTTTATGAGTAGAGAATTTTCTAAAGTAATTGATGGAGCTAAACTGAAATGGGACTTCTTAGTGATCGATATGAATGTCTATGATGTATTAAAATTTATGTATTAGTTCACAATATTCAAGGATAACATTGATTGTTATATCAGAACACTTATTTTCATGATTGAGGTTGGCGTCAAGTATCTCATCAATGGAGAAAATAGATTAAAGGTAGGTCAAACGGGCTTGTTTTTACCATAATTTTGAATGATATCATAGTTGATAGTGGATTTCACTCACTAATAGACATAAGAGATGTAGAATACATGTTTTTGAATAGTATTTGACCAATTTCATAATGTATTTCCCAAAATGTTTTTGGCGCTGCCACCTATAAGAGATGTGATGTTTATGAATGATTTCCACTTAAGTAATATTCTAATTTACATTCCTTATTTAGGATGTAACCTAAATAATTAAGGGATATGAATGTACAATTGGAAGATATGGGCATAAAATGTTACATTGGGATGAGAATGTCTATGTGGGAAAAACATGTCTTGTTTTTTGGAAAGGAAGATAGAAATATAAGGCTATGTGCATTACCATCTAAGTAACAATGATACAATATATAATAGGAATCCACATCCAATAATTGATGATATGTTCACTTAATTAATGGGATCCAAATGTTTCTATAAGATTGAATTAGGATCAGGATATCACAAATTAAGAGTATGAAAGAGGATTTTACAATGATATATTTGAGAAAACTTTATTTCCATTATGAATTTGTGGAAATTAATTTTATTCATACTATTGAACCATCAATCATTATGGAATTTAATAATCAAATATTTTAGCGATATATAGAATATTTTGTCATGGTGTTTGTTGGAGTCATAATTGTTTATTTAAGAACAAAGGATGACCATTATTAACACATGGTTAGAGTGTTGAAAATCTTGTTAGACCATCATTTGTATTCCAAATTATCAAAGGGGGATTTTTTTATACAATAATTACGCTTTCTTGGAAATGTAATTTTTGAAAGAGTTAATGTTGGGGATCTAGAGATGATTAATGTTTTTATCTCTTGGAAACCATCAATGGTATTTTTTTAAATATGTAGTTTTCTTAGTCCAACTGGTTATCAATAATTCCTTATTCCATTATTATTTCTTTAGGTCATCACATAATACATCATTGAAAAAGAAGCATGTTTTTTCTAAAGGAATGTGTAATTCTATAAATCATTTCAAAAGTTGAATGATCTCATTATATCATCATGTATATTGATTTTTCTTGATTAAAGGAAAGGGTATATGGTGTATTGTGATGCTTCATGATATAGGTTCGGTTTTGTTCTAATTCAAGGAGATAATTTTTTTTTTGGTTTGTGTAGTTAATGGTTCATGATAAGAACATCTGAACAATTGATTTGGAGTTAGTTGGTGTCATCCATGCTTTGAAGACATAACATCCTTACGTCTATGGTGAAAAATTCACCATGTTTACAGATCATTAGAGCTTAAAAATATTTCTCACAAATTTTCAAGAATATATTGAAATGATGATGGATGTATTATCTCCAAATGTTTGACATTGAATTTATGTACACCCTTGGTAAGGGCAATTTAGTGGCCTAAGCATTATGCATAAAGTCGTATTTTGAGTTGGAAAATGAAGCTTCATATAAGTTGGAGTTGATGTCGGCTCTAAATGAGTTTCATGTGGAATGTGAAGGGCGATGTGGTGTTCTATTTTTCATTCCACTATCAATTGGTCCTAATTATGTAAATATCGTAAAGGATGCACAAACATCCACTGTATAATGTTTTGAAATGTGTTCAAAATTGAATGGTGGGGAGACCATTGAAGGATGAGAAATGGGTGAAAGTTTTGGTTGTGGTTTTGAAATAAAATGATTGTACCTACGGATGATTAATAACAACTTCTTTATTCTTAACACCATTCAAGATGGGTTGTCCATCTCATAATATAGAATATTTTTAAGTCATTTTAAGCTATGTTTTGGTCAGTCGGCATAAAAAGGATATTGGTGAGTATTTTTTCATACGCATAACATGTTTTCATGTTATATGAAATCATTAGAGACCTATAGGAATCTCATGTCATTGCATCTTCCAGTATGGAAATGGGATCTAATAGATATGGATTTCCATACATGTATCTCAATAATGGTTCAAAATAATGATTCAATATGGGTTATGTGGATTGACATACCAATCAATCCCATTTCACTCCTATATGTGAAACTCATATGGTGGAGGATATATCCAAAATGTATATCCATGAAGTTGAAAATGGCCATGGAATTCCAATTTTGATAGTGTAACATAGTGATCCATTGATTATTACTCATTTATAAAGATTGTTATATAAATACACTAGGACTCGGTTGAAAATGAGTGAAGTGTATCATCCTAAAAAGATGGGAAATCTAAAAGGATGATAAAATGATTGGAATACATGTTTTGGCCTTGTGTAACAAATATTGATGTCTCATGGTAGGAATATGATCCCTTTGAGGAGATATCAAATAATAACTTTTAGTCTCATATTACATATGGTTCATTACGAACCGTTGTATTGGTGTCCCTATAGTTATCCTTTATATTGGGTGAAAAAATTTGAGAGTTCAATGGTTTACCAATGATTATATAAGAAACAATATGGATGATTCAGTTGAGCATGTAATAGATGAAGACGACCCCGATTCACTAGAAATCATATGAAGATCACCGTTGATATCCATTGCCATTCGTAGTTAGTGATCATGTGTTCCTGAGGAAATATCCAAGTATTAGACACTGATGTTTTGGGATGTTGGTAAAGTTGTCTCATTGATTAATAGTCCCTATTGGGTTTCTTGGAAAGGGTTTTTTAGGTGGAATTTCAGTTGGTATTGCCACTATGGTTCAATACAGGGAAAAATGTTTTCCATGTATCTTAGTTGAAAAAAGTATCAATATGATCATAACCGTTTGATTCAATGGGATCACGTTGAACTAGTTTTTGAGACTTTATTGGTACATATCCTGGTGTGGATTATGGGTAGACATGAGAAAGTATTTCTGGTAATAAATCATTGATTTTGTGCGGGATTTTAGGAAAAAATGTTTAGTATGGTTGTATAATCCCCCAGATCTCATCTCAATCATGTTTTCTCGCTCAAATATGGTTCCTTCTCACAGTTATACTTTCCCCCATTCTTATCTTTTTCCATCAGCATGGATCTTCTAGATTTTTATCCCATGTTTCTCTCTTTTGATAGGTCTTCTCTGGTCTGCTTCCTGGTTATGTCATTTTTTCCTTCAGTGATGGTAAGTTAGTTCTTCCCTAGAATGCTTTTTCTACACTCTGAACAAGTGGTTAGCCACTCCTTTCTAGTTCATATTGGGAGCGGTGGATGCATTGGGTTTTTGGGATGTTCAGTTTGTCGATTGTGGATCTCCAATCATCTCTTTCTTCTTGTAGGTTTTTGCCTCTTTTCCTCTTCTTCTAGTTTTTTCCACTATTTTCTCTTGTTAACGTTTTTAGGGGTTTACCCATTTGTATTTATGTATTTGGTTCATTATTTGATTAAATATATTTGGGATTGTTTTCTGATGTATTTATTCTGATGTTTTTCTACTTTTTCCTTGTTGTTTCTTAGAATTGAGATTGGTTGTGATTGTTGTGCCCATGTTGTCTTTTTCAGTGTGGATAGTTCCCACTATTCTTGTCATTTTTCATACAAATTTATGTGTCTAATCTAATTTAGATCTTGTAATATACCATTCTCTATAAGGTGGATCTATATAGAGGCCTTTAAGAGTCTTCGGATGTGATTTTAAGAGGGAGGCTTAGAAAGGTTGATTACGAAGATGTTTCGATCATCGAGGACGAGGTTGTGTTCAGCTCTAGTGATGGTGTTCTGGGGTTGGGGGGACAATGTAATGTTAATTGACAGGTTTCAATGTTTTGGTGGTGGATATCAAAGAAGTATTCTGTTGGGATGGTGTTTCCTTTTTTGTCATGAAGATGTGATGGCAATGACATTTAATTTTTCCGGCCGGAGAAATGATGAAGGATGTGTGGTGAGGATCGTGGTCTCTTGTGTTGTGGATTGAGGTGGGTGGTTGGTGGTTGGAAATTGTTTTATAGCTATTTTATGATTTTTTTTTTGAATTTATAATGATGAAATTTTGAAATTTTTACGAGGTGAGTTCTACAGAAGGGGGTTATGTTTCAATTTTGGCAATCGTTGTATGGTTCCCAATTATACAAAATTGGATTTTATTAAATTAACAAATGTATTGTTAAGAGGAATGGAAATGTGAGAAGGTAATGAAAGTGAAATGGATGAAACTCTTTTGTGGAATTTATTGTTTATACTTTCCATGTATGGATATAAAAATGATGAGGAGAATATATCACCACTTTTTTCATGATTGAAACACTTTCTTTCTATTTTTATGTAAATAAATTATGTTGATGAAGTTTGGGAGAATTTGGTGACAATTTGGAGTGTTTTTCAGGATTTTATATAGGTGAATGATTAGTGAATGTTATGGGAAAACCATAAATATTTTAGATGAAACCATGCACATTAATATAAGGGAAGAAGAAAAGGATGATATTTAGTGCATGGTTTGTCCAAAATGCATGGCTTCCTAGAAAAAAAAAATGTGATTTAAAAAATGGCTTCTTTCATTATGATTTAGTGGGCTTGTAATTGTTAGACAATGGTTTATGAACCATGCGAGGCAACTGTGTTAGTTTCATCCTTACGAAGTGGCTAGTGCATAGTTAGCACATTTGTTTCCTAACTGTTCCACTATGCTATGTGTGGTAAGAAAAGTAGATCCCAAAAAAGATGATCTAGGTTGGATTTGTGTTTTAAGGAATAATTTTACCTTAAAATGGCCCTAACTCAAGATTTTCCCACTCAATGTTTAGAGAACCTCTCCCTATCATTTTGGAAATGATTTGGAGGTGCTCCATGGTGATTAAAGCTGACTTCTCATACTATGTTTTTGTTATTTGATGTTATTATTGTTTTTTCATAGATAATATTCATTATCACTCTCAGTTAATAGATATACATCTGTTTTGGATATGTATAATTTAGTCGATTCTATATAGGATTATATTTGTCTTTATTTATATAGTTGAATAAATCTACGATGGGTTTGTGGATATTCTATCTAGTTTTGTGACCATTTATACACCATTTATCATTTTCACCAAAACTCTTAAGGTAGGTTGCATCAATGTAGACTCCTATTTCTATAAATGATTGGATTTGATTCCAATTGTTTTAATTTCTTCAATTTTATTGTGGAATACTGGTACAAACATGATATAAATCCACTTTAGTGACAATTTATGGGCTTTGGTGAAATTATTGAAACATGGTAATTGGTTTTGAAAAGTACATTGGTTTCATTATTTTAAAATGATTATTTTAAAATATATATTTCCAATATTATTGTAATTAACTATTGAAAAAATGTTGTCAATAACATTGTTTTTTATAAAAATGGTTTTGGGAATGTTTTTTTGGCATATGTGGTAGTGTTTGTATCTATTTCATTATGATGCTCGGATGAAATGTGAACTTTTTATCGGTGCCAAAAGTATAATGGAACTTGGGATATAATTACACTTTGATGACTATCTAGATCTGTGAGAGACCGCGCATGTGTATTGAATTTTCATAATGAATAATTCAAGGTTTTTTATGAAATTTAGAGTGGATTGGTTATGGTGAAAGTGGAATTTGAAATGATTTTAAGGATATTTGTTGTTTTTTTCCATATAAATTTCTTTTCTGTGGGAAAAATAATTTACTATGGAACATATTTATATTTGGTGGAAAATGGTTTACAATTTGTTTACATAAACTGTCGCATAAAAATGTGCTAACTTTCATATCCTAGTTTGAGGTGTAGTGATGTAATTGGGGAAAACCTATTGAGTATTAGTACTCACCCCTTTTTTGAACATTGGTTCTTTTGTAGATGTAAAATACAAGCATAGAAGAAATGATAAACAATCACACATCATTAGAAATATTTCATGATATATAGGAAATTTTGTGTCTTACGAACCTAGAGCATGAGGATTTTGGGGTTTTGTGGTTATCATTGAGTTTTTGTAGTTTTTCATCCATTATTAACTTTGATATTATTGTATTCAAATATGGCACTTGGTTTTAGTTTGATTTTGACAAATTAAATGTTGATTTTTTATTAAAAGATAACATGAATCATATAGAGTCTTGTTTGTATAGTTGGTTTATTTATAAAGGTAAAATCAATCCCCACATGTATTGAATCCATTTGATATTTATAGCCAGTCTTTTTCATATTGGGGATATTTCTTATGGTCATGTAATGTTTCACCACCATGTCAAGCCTATGAGATCATGAGGGATATTACATGTGACATTAAATTGATGAATAATTAACCAATGATAATTATTCACTTGATTTATAAAGTTTTACAAGTTCAACACCACTTTTACATCGCATATCACAGTTTTTTAAACTACTACTAAAATATCTAATTTTACATCATTTGTTTTAACCATATTTTGTTTATTTGTCAAAAATAAATTTTGTAGATCAACTATAGTGAAGGTTTTCATTATATAAAATTCTATAAAATAATATTCCTAACATAATTATCAAAATTATAGATCAATTAAATTTTAAATCCAATAGTGAATGATGGATATGAAAAATGAACCAACGTTACAATCAGGGAGATGACAGCTTGTATGTACGCATGTGTAATGTTCCTATTATTCAATGATCGTTATAAAAATAAGATAAATGACATAAATATTTATATAAAAAATTTATTTCATAAATAAAATATTATTTAATGATAAATAATTATATACATACTTCATGCGTTTTAAAAAAAATTACATCGGGTCGAGGCAGTGATAGTCCACATATCCACGAACAACATTATCAATTTTAAGAGTGTTAAAGTGTTATTAATAAAATGATATATATTTTACTTATATAAAGGTAATTATGTCATTAATATCATAAAAATTTTAAATTAATTATATAATTTTAATTAAAATCATCTTTGATATGCTTTATTAATATTGTAAATGAACCACATCTCCTAGAGGAGGCGGTAGTCCACACTTCCACAAATGATGATATAATATTTACGAAAAATGGAATGTGTAAGGGTATTTTTTATTAAAAATTTATTATGTAATAATGACACAACAAAAATCCTATAAAATATATATAAATAGAATTTCCATTATAATTCCAAAAAATGAATGGTGGAAAAGGATAAATAATCAATCATTGTTTCATGAGGTTGTAGTCCACCATACTGATAAACATTTTCTTTATTACACATTAGTTGGAATTGTGTGTGAGTATAGTTGAAATCCATAGCCTAATAAAAAACTATTATATTGAGTATATTGTGTTTTTATATAAGAATATAATAATAATATTTATTAGTGTGTATAATGGAAACAAAACAAAATAGATTAAGCAATGGTGTCACCTCTTCTTTAGGTAAATCATTTTCTGTTTTCAGGAAAGGGATTACATGGAAGGATTTAATACAAAGAGTAGAATTCTAGGTTGATGGTATGGATGTTGAAGATTTATTTGGGTTGATCGTGGTCGATCGAAATTTTCTAGAGATGTGTGAGGAAATAGGAGGAGAGGAGGACATTTTATAGTGGTGGAGGAGCAAACTCTTGTATATTTCAAGAAAAGGAATTCCACTCAAATTATTCCTATTGATATTGGATAAAATAAAGGTCTGAATTCTATAAAAAAAATTTATTGGGTTTATATATGGTCAAATAATGATTTCGAACACATTTTTATTTTATTTTCTCACTAAATATTATTGTTTAGTTCCTTGTTAAGATTAATTTCACCGTAATTATTGTAATTAATTTCAATTACTTTCACCAATATTTTTGGTCAGAAACATTGTTGACCATAATATGTTTTTCTTATTAAAAATATGGAAACCATTATTTTGAATTAAAATCACTTAAATGGAATAAATTAATTTAAAACTAACCCACAGACATGAAGACCATGCTGGTTTTTAAAAAAATATCAAATATTTTACGATGTTTTTATATTCAATTACAATGTAAACTACATTAAATTGAACTAAATTATATTAATTGATAAAATTTTAACATAATTAATAATTAAAACCGTTTAAATAAATTATTTAACATTATAAATTAATTAATTGAGGATTTAGTTTTGAAATAAAATTTATTATTTTCCATTATTCCTTAATAAATGAAACATCCTGTTAAAATATAAAAAATTCACCACATGCTAATTTTTTTTATATTTCAATGTTGATGTTCATTATTACATATATAGTCTATAGAGTGACATTAATTATATATAAAATGGTTTCCCTATTAAACGTTAGTAAAACTACAATTATAAAAATTAACATTTTATGCATAAAATTGTGCTTTTTCTTATCTTATGCTTATAAAATCTATTGGATGAATAATAAAATATTTTATTGAATATATAATATATATATTTTGTAAATAATCTTATAAAATTAATTATTCTAATTTCTTATGATAAAACTGTGGTGGGTGTAAAAAATAAGTTTTTATGAAAAACATTTCCTTTATATTAAATTTGTTTTTGTATTGATTTCTAATAAATTTGTTTCTAATGAATTCATTTTACATTTTTTAAACCATTTATTTTTATAGGTTTGTTAATGGTATTTTAAATGTCTTATTTAACCTCTAGGTTACGTCTTACTATATTAGATAAAGTTTAGATAATAATATATTGGGTTCGATTAAAATTTGGCTTTGCGTGTAATGAAAGCTATCGAACATGGTCATCCTCACGTCTAAGGAAAGATAAAGTAGTGTTTGTATACATGGTAAGTGATATAATGTAGTAAATTTGATAAAAATTGTAACTATGTTATAACATCTTGGTGTATTATATTTCTTTGCATGAGTGGTGTTGTGTGTTATACACGCTATCAAATGCAATGTTCTTACATTAGAATTTTAGGGTGACACAATTAATAAAAAAATATTAAATGAATAAATATTAAAAACCAATAAATTATAAAAAAATAAAAAATGGTTTAAAATTTAATGAATAAATATTATTAAATAAAAGAATGTAAAAAATTATTTAAATTTAATTAAAATGTTATTCGATTTATAAAATATAAAAATAATGTATATTATATATTAATTATATATATGAAAAATTTATATTGATTTTATATTAAAATAAAATAGAATATATATATTAATTATATTAATTAAAATTTTATTAAAAACATTAAATGTAAATTAATTAATATATTTAAATATTTATACAATTTAAATTATTTAAAAAATACTACAAATGAAATGAAATAATGAATAAATTCAAAAATAATTTTTTTATGAAATAATTAATAAAAATAAATATTTTAATATATATATATATTAAAAATTTATAAAATTAATAAATTAAATAAAAATATACTAACCGAATAAAAATTTAATATTAAAAACCCAATATATTAAATATTAATAAATAAAAATCAAAACCAATAATATTGAAATGTTTTAATTTTTTTTAAATGTGTTTCTATATAAAATTGAATTTCATTCCTATATTTAAGTGTGAAATTATTATATAATATATTATGTTTAAAGAGATATTTATTTATATTTCCAATAAGTAATAAAACAATTTAATACATATATGTCAAATTTAGAGAAAAAGTCATTGATATAAAAAGTTATTAAATGTTTAGAAAAAAAATTGTCAATATTATTAATTAATATTTATTTTAATTAACATGTAATCAATTTCTGCAATATATATTGAACATTAAACGTAAATACATATTTATTCTTATATAAAATATGTTTAATAAAATCATATCTATATTTAAATAGATATATATTTTCATATTGAGTATGAGTTTTTATAATTTAAAATTTTTTCTAAGAAGATAAATTTTATTAGAACTAAAAACACAATGAGGTTTGTTAATATTATCAACCCTATATAAAAGAATTGAAAAATATAACCCTTATTTTTTAAAAAAAAAGCATTCATAAAGGTGTTCATTTTGATAGCAGTATTTATTCCATTGATAAAGACACCATATATTGGTGCTTTTATCTAGAATTGATTAAAACACCCCATTTTTCATTTACTTTTTCCAGGGAATATAATATGATATGTTCAATATTCATCATTTTTTCTAGTGAAAATACAATATGAATCTTATATAATTAATGATAAAGAGGAATAAATCAATGTGTAAATACCAAAGTACACACACATGGCATATTTTTTCCAATAGTTTTCTATCAATTTCATAAATGAGATTTAAAATTTGTAGGAATGAAAAACATAATAAATATTTTGAGAAATGTAAATTGGATGAATTATTTTAGTTATGTTTGTAAGGATATAAGTAGGAAAGAAAATTTAACCATTATATAAACATATTTTAATTTGATATATTGACAATAAGAATATATTAATTCGATATGAATATATCTAATAATTATATTAGAGAGTTCTATTTTTTTATAAAAAAAAGTTAAATAAATTTTTCAATAATGAAAAAAACAATTATACAAGAAGATACTAATTAATTATAATACTTTTTTAAATTATATATTTTTATCTATTTATTATTATTATTATTATTGAATAATGATTTTATAGATTTATAAAAATGAATGAAATAGTCTAATGGACAAATATAATTGTACGATTAGAATATAAATTTGTAAATTTAAGGGGATTTGAATAAAAATAATTTACTAATAAAAGATGATATATTTCAAATGATTTTTAATGTATTTGTTATTTTTAAGATATGATATTACATTGATTATGTTTTAGTTATTATTATAATTAAAAATATTTATTTATAAATGAGTTCAAAAAAACTCCATTAATTGGTAATTGATTTCAAATAAAATTAGGATGACTATATTTAAAAAAACAATGAAAACTAATTTTTAATATATTTTATGAAATATAGAAGATAAATATACAATAAATAAAAATATTATTATATTAAATGGAATTAATATTTATAATTAATATGTCTAAATTATTCAATGATATAAATTTCATTTTTTTCATAAAAATAAGGTTTCGACAAAAATTGAGTTTCCACAGTAAATGTAAAATGGGGTAAAATGGTTAAAGTAAGTGGTGACAACATAAAACATCAAAACATATGTTTAAATATCTGGATTATGTATTACATGACCAATACATACTATAATTCCATTAAATCTCTACATTATATACATTTTTCTTGAAATTCGAATTTTGTAAACATTAAGAAATGAGTATATACTAAATTACCACCCCTCCTCACATATAAATTGACTACTATACCATCCATTATAATCCTCACCATAAATTGTACTTCCTATCTAAATATTAACGTAATTTATATTACAATAGTCCTCTCCCACATTGGATATCTTAAGGACTAATGTGAAGTCACTAATTCCTTCAAAAATAAATAATGTTTCAAAAATAATATTAAAATTATTATATGTAAATAATCAATTATTATACAATTATTTATACTATATTTTAAATATAAATAATATATATTACAATTTATCACATTAATACCACATAAATATGTTCTAGATACTTATTTAATAATGATATACTAAAAAAATTACTTCAAAAACGTACTCATCCATTTACCAATACATATTAATTTTTGTGTCTGTTTATCAACCAATATGAATGATGCAACAAATGTCCATCATATATGACAATGAACACCAAATTACTTATAAAAAATAAATGAATGATGAAATACTATTATTTTTATTATTATTGTGTGATTCCCCTTACCTATAATTTTGAATATAGTGATAGAAACCTATCATTTCTATACTGGTTTGATATAATTGAAAGTTACAAAAACCTAATAATCAAAATAGAAAATATCAATAATAAATATTAATTCATGTACATACCGAGGATATTTTATATTTATATTTTCATATAAGTATGGAAATCCATTAACTAATAAATCTCAAATAATTATAATAAAATATATGTTTTTCCACTAAACCTAGGACTCAATATTTAATAATAATTATATATCACCATCCATATATTTCTACAAAAATTAAATACAACTAGAAATTTCATACATAAAAATATATTTAATAAACTGAAGGAATAGAGACATACAAATTTTGAGCACGAATGCACAACAAGGGGTATCATATAATATAATAAGTGATTGAATAAACATGTAGTGTATAATATGACATCAATACAAAATAACAATAAAAATACCATATATTATATAACATGAGACTTTGATGTATCCATGGAAAATATTGAAATGTTAATGATCACCTGGTAAATAATAATAGATTTTATAATGTTGGAATAAATAATAAAAATCCTCATTAATATACCGCAAATGATTTCTGCCAAGACATCATACATAAAGTGGGATGGTTTTCACCAAATACACATGTTTTTTGAATAATAAGACCTACATTGGGTCAAGGAAATATATATATTCCAGACCCACTCATCACTAATTAATTTTAATTAATTAGTCAAGAAAAGGAATGAATAAATAGTAAAATACATAAAAAATAGACCTTTGTAATAAAAATGTATTCGTTTTGAATATATATATATATATATTATTAATATTTTTGCATAATAATGATAGACTTTTTTTGTAAGAACCCTTAAACCTGAAAATATATAGAAATGAGTTTACATTTAAGAAAATAATAGAATAAAAAAATAGTTGAAGTGATATTTAATATATCCTTGAAAATAATAAATATCGAGATGAACGGAAAAGTAGTATCAAGGGAGGAATCAAGAGTGAAGGAGGACATAACCCTTATGGATAAGGTGAAATATTAAATAGAAAATATAAATATAAATTATAGGGAAATTAATGAAACATTAATAACAAATTGATAGATCATTTAATTTTTGGGAACAAAATGATGTGAAATTATAAAAATTTAATAAAATGTAATATGGTTCAAAAAAACACATATATATAGATAACATAAAAATTGATTTTAACTGGTTAATAGAAGATATTGAATAATTTTTTTTAAATAATTACCAATATTGAATCCTTAAAAATAAATTAATCTAAATATAGGAAATATGAATTGTATGATAAAGATATAAACAAGTTGAATGCAATACCCTTAGTTATTATTTAAAAACAATGATATTTATTTCTAAATGGAATAGTTCAAAGAAAAACAGGAACAATATTTTTTTGAAAACACATGAAAACATTAATGGAGGTTTGGAATTCATGATCTGATAAATTGTAATGAAAATAAATTCATATAAAAAAATAAAAAATAATAATTTTTCTCACTTTTATAATAAAAGAAAAAATAACCTTTCATGAAAATGTTACAAATTTACATTTTAATTTAATTGAAAAAACCGAAAATAGTATAAAACGAACAAAAATAAAATTTTATATTTGGATATAAATATACTTAATGAAAATTAATGAATATATACATGTATGGAACAAATTCGTTTTTATTACGATTGATACATGTGATTAAATAAAAAAACATCCATTTGGTTAAATTACGAACCAATTGGTTGTTTGATTTTAAAAGTCTAATAATTAAAATAAATTAAACAATGAATGCATTTTTATAAAAAAATATTTTGGATAAAATCCAAAAATGAAGGCTTTTCTTCAACAATACATGCTATATCTTAATGAATATAAATTAAGGCAACCACAACCCTCACACCCTAGGTATTGTGTGAGTAGAAGGACAATTAATGAGAAGGTAATAAATAAATGAGAAAATCCCTAGATTTATAACAAATTTATTAAATAAAAAACGAATTGCGTAGTATTAACACCACATAAAAATTAAATTGGTGCATAATGGGGAATTTGTAGTAAGGAATTGAAATTAAGATAAAGAAGCCTTACCGTATGACCACACTCACTTGGTGCCTCTGTCTAGCCACCTGAATATCAAATTTAAGATTATTAAATTGACGATGAAGAACCATTTTTGGCTATATTTTATTTCATCTGGTTTATTTAATAACATATTATCTTCATTTATTTAATTTATATTCTGTTATCAGTCACTTAATGTTGTTTAATGAATTCCTCTAGGACTAATTCGGCATGTCGAACATAGTGAACAGATTTATAAAATAATTTCAACATAACATGAATTTTAGAGATATAAATTATTCAATACTATAGTATAAAAAAATTTAACAATTCAATTTTGTTTCCAAAATAGAATCAAAATATGGAATGTGTCTTTGTAATCTAGTTTGGGCGGTTAAATTTATATTAATTGATTTTTATTAATATTATTTGTAGAATGATTTTTTTTGGAGATTCTTAATAGATTAATCTTATAATTATTACTAAAATAATTAATGTATAAGTTTTAATAATCTTAATATTTTGAAAAATTATTCTTCTTATTAACATTAATTTAATTTGAATTAATTTAATTTTAGGTTATTATATTTCACTTCAGTAATGTTAATATTGATATATTTGATTTTACATTATTTTATATTACTATATAATATTTTATTTTTCTAGTTTTTATTTTTTATTTCATTATATATATATATTTTAATTATATCATCGTTTATTTTTATTATTCTTATTATTTTATATAGTTAAATTTTAATATTTTTTTGTAAAAACTATTATGTATAAATATTTGTTTTACCATTACACATCATTTATAAGAAAATAATTATAAATATATGAGATTTCAATTTAACACCTTGATATTTAAATAGAAGAACATTTTGTTAGATAGTATATATGACAAGAATCATCAAGATTAAACTAACAAAATTGTATTATTAAATTAACTATATAAACATGTCATTGAATTGTTGTGTATGAATAATATTAACAAATTTATGAAATATATATAAATAGGCTACTCAATATAAATATTTTCCAAGCTTCTTAGAAAGTAATCCCTAATGTTTTTTTAATGTCATTGTATTCTTTTAAAATAAATTTTATCCAAAAATGTTTTTTATTTATCCTTATGATATAATATTTTAATTAATTTATATAACTATTAGAAATTTTATTTGATAAAAGTGATATAAATTTCAATATCATAATTTCAAAATTATCCCAAAGTAAATTTTTGCGTATTTTTGGAAACATTGATATCCTAGAGAATAGTTATAAATATTTATTTTTATTGAAAAATATATTTTATTACATTTTATTTTCAATGTAATATTATATTCAGATTTATTTTTAAAATATGAATTTTTAATATTAATTAAAAATTATAAAATTATGGTTTTTTAATTTAATTTTATACAAGTACTTTGAATGAAGGTATTTGTAGACATAAAAAATATAAAAACATGAATTTTCGCCATGTTTTTCTAGTTTAATTTTAATTTATGTTCCCTCACTTATATTAATTGAATATTGAAAAATGGATTCTATATTTTAAATAAGGATTTATAAATTTGGTAAATATTTCCCTTTTATTTTTAGTCATTATGAAATTTATAATAGTAAATTTTGTTAACATGGTCACAGTAAATGTGTTAATTAAGGGTAAAAATAACTTTACAATGACTAACATGTATCCATTAAACATTTTTGAATTTAATTTTATGACTACATTTCTTCCAAGTCCATAAAAATTCAAATATATGAGCTTGAATTTCATTTATCCTTGTTGTTTTCCTCTAAAATATTAATCTAAAAAAACTAAAATGTCAATTTTATTTATTTTTAAATTTTTGAAATAGACACAAAATAGAGGTATGTAAAATTAATATTATTATTTTAAAATATTAATTTTTTTATAATGTTAATTTATTTAGAACCTATAATAATGAAATAATTTTCCTTAAATTCTTACACAACAGTAACAATGTATTTATTTAATTAAAAATATTATAAAATGAAATATATTTTAAATAATAGAGGGAAATTAATTTAAAGTTATTATTATATGAAACAAAATTTATAGATAATGATAACTCTTTCTATATGTTTTAAATAATTATATTTGTGTTCATTACCTTTCATGACATTTTCAATGTCATATTAAATGAATAGTTCTAAGAAATTTCATTAATGATAATAAAAAATAAATTATATAATGTTAAATTATTTAGAATTTAAAAAAGAAACAAATATTTTACAATTTTATTTAGATATTGTTGAATAATTTAACCATTTCTTATTTATGGGCTAATTTTATATTTATAGTATCAAATTTGGCCCCTAAATATCAAAAAACATTGATATCGCTATAATTATTAAATGAGTTAACACGATGTTTAAATAATTTTATGGATAAAAATACATGATAATATTTATAAAACGTTATTGTATGAGATTATTTAGACACATAATCATCTTATATTATAATAATATAATTTTTTATCTATTTGAATTTAAGAATTCATTGATATTAATTAAATACATTATGTAATTCACTGAGTTCCCTTCCCTCTATTATATATGAGAACCAATTCCCCTCATTTCGAAACATGTAAAAATAATTCATCCATACATTAAATACCTAAATTAAATCATTACATTGATACCAATGTCTTAGAGGACATCTTTGATAAGAACACAGACCCATGAAATCTTTTTCTATAAATTGTAAAAGGTATCCGAAGAAGACGAATACTTTATAACCATGTTTTTTGTGTTTTTATTCTTCCACCCAATAAAATATTAATAACCAATTTTTTTGAAAAATAAAAAAAAATAGTTATATTTATAATTTATTATGTTAATATAATAACCTATATCAATCTCCAATTCCATCAATGGAAAAAAAAATGTCATTTTTGTGTACGATGGACTACCGCCTCGTGTAGCAACATAATTTTTTTTCCATAAATGCCTCTTTATAATATTTATGATTATATAATTAATGAAAATAAATGATATTCATGACAAAATTATCATTTTTTTAAATTTGCAAACCTTATTTTTTCTTGTCATTCCATTCATTTAATAATTATGACCATATTCATGCGTACTTGTAGACTACCACCTCTATGATGTAAGGTGATTCATTTTTCTACGCCACATCACATGACTCAAACATAAATTAATATTTAGAAATATAATATGTTTTTTATGATATAATGATAATTTTTGGAATTATAAAATCAATCTTTTTTCCATCATGATCTTTGAGAAATTAAAACGTTATTCAAGCGTACAAACTGGCTACCATCTGCATGATAGTAACATAGCTCATTTATAATATCTATATGTAACTTTTAAATCTAAATGTATAATTATTAAAATAAATGAACATTATTTAATCATTATTATTTTTTAGATGGTGGAATAATGATCTCTTGTACCATACTCATCCAACTGAGGACATTTTTGACATATTAAATGAATATTTTCAAAACAAACAATTTGAAAATAATTGGTTTTATATTTGTATATAAAATTGTATTGAATAAAATAAAATTAATAATTAAAATAGGAATGTTTCTCAATTATGTAAATAATTAACATATTTTTTTATTATAGGAATGTAAATATCATACATGATAAATCAGACTCAAGGTAAGGCACATTTGTAAAATTCCCCTTATAATATTTCGTTTCAAAAAAAATATTTGATTACTATATTAGAAAAAACATGTCATATATGTATTTAAATGGGAAAAACTTTATTAAGTAAATTTTATTTAACTTTTTAATAAATTTTATTGTTTTTCAAAATGTATATTTCTATTGAAATATTTGACATTCATAACAAAAGGAAAAGGAAATAATTATTTTTAATGTATATTGAATCCATGAATTTCATCGCCACCAAATCATTATTATATATTTGGATTAAAATATTATATTAAATGTTTTATTCAATGAAAACTCCACCTTACCTTTATTTGGGGTATTATATTATTTAAAATTTGAATCTAAATGTAAAGGATATTTTGATATCCGAATGTATTTTTCATATGATATCAAATGATTTTTCAAGGGGTTTATGATTAAATATAAAATCATAAAAATGAATTATTCATGATATGGTACATTAGAATCATATATAATGATGGTTTATCTATATATAACATATATTATGTGTGATCCAAATACAAATTATATGAATGGTGATCCCAATAGAGATTATATGATTGTGTCGCCTAGATAGCAGTCCAATACCTTGAGTAATATTCCATTCCGTTTTTGGAATGATATAGGGAGGTAACTAGTGACGTTTTTTCTATAGATTTAGTAGGTATCTAGATATTTTCTACATGAGTTATTTCTATAAACCGATAAGTTAATAAAAATGTTTATATTTCCATGCAATGGGTTTTAAATTTTCAATTTTATAAAATGGTGTGTTTTTTTCCATGTGGAAATTATTTATTTCATTCTGTAAAACTAAATTTTGATAAATATAAAAAGTTTATGTGTTTTTTTCAATATAATTCAATATCACTTATTTTTATGTCTATTATTGATATGTTGGGGATGATAACATTTTTAAAATGGTTTATATAGGGTTTCATAATTTACAAGGGAAAATAGAAAGTATAGTGGAATGTTATAATGTTTTTTGAATATTTTAAAATTATTATTGGTTTTTGGAAAAAATGGATACTGAATAGATGTATACACTTTTTTAAAATATTTATTTTTACGTAATAGTTTTTACCAAATTATATAAAACATTGAAACTATAATGGTCCTTGAATCGTATTAAAGTGAGTTTTTTTATAATGAAAGTAGATTATGTAATGGTTAAGATCATGTCATTAAAGTTGGTGTTAGTGGAATGGTTTATATGACATTATGGGATATAATATTTTTATAAGTGTAAAATTAAATTATAAAAAACACCTCATTTGTAAATATGTCAGTGTGGAATCATAATTGATTAGTCTCAGATATCTTTATGTAGATTATTATCATATCACGGAGATTATATTATTTGGTCATATAAACATTTCTAATGATACATTAAAATTGATTGATGATATTTAGAGATTCAATTTAAATTAATCATGTAAGAACATGTCATGAAATCATACTAATTTTTGGATTTCAATCATAGTGATAAATAATTTAAGGAATATTATAGTTAATTTTTATCAAAGGATTTATATTGAAAATTGGTCATTATTAATGAGAAATTATAGATTAATGTTTTATTTAATTATATGAAGGCTTATTCATTTTGGTAAATATCATACATTGTGGACACATTTTTTGGATAATGACAAAACATATGAAAAATAATTTGTTTTAGATATTTGGAATTATTTGATCCCTTAGAAGACTATTTTATTTATTTATAGATGATAGTTTTATATTGGATACATATTTTTATGAAAAAACAAGATAATATTTATGAAATTGTTTAATGGATGAAATATTATATTTCAAGTAAATATCATTCCTTGGTATAATTTTCTAAATTATATTATAATTATTTATGCGAAACAACATGTTTTTATCAATTAATAATTTTTAGTAAATTAATATTATTTTATTCTATATGTTTCAAACACAAACATGTTAGTCTTACATTATACACAACGTTAGGTTATACTGGTACTTCAATAAACGAAGAATTTATATTTCAGTACACAAAATAGTAAGTTTGGATTCTATTAAAAACAATACGATGTTTCTTTGATAGATTTCCTTGTTAAAAATACCAAGTTTTAATAAAACAAAATAAAATATTAATTATAATATTAAAATATTTTCTGCTAGAAATTACAATATAAGTTGTTAATAAGATAAAATAAATTATGAAAATATACTTTAATCATGTTTATAAAATAAATTATTTGGTTACCAATCATTTATAATGACAGTAAAAAATATTTGAAAATAATGATATACTGTTAATAAAACTTTATTTCAATACTAATAAATGTTTTATCATAATAAGTTAAGAAAAAAACTATATTGTAAATGATTATAATTAAATAATTATGTCATATATTTTATCAACTATTTTTGTCATATAATGATTTAATTTTTGAAAATGAATTTTTACATCAATTTTAATGGGTCCCATATTTTAAAAAAAATATACAATAAAACAAAATTATCTTTGGGTAAATATATTGTTTTTTTCTTAGAAGATTTATTTTTTGACGAATAGAGAAAAAACTGATTTTTTTTTGAATGTAATCCCTTCATATAGGTAATTTATACTATTAAATTATATTATTAATTTTTTACAGTATTATTTGTTCAATTATACCTGTATTAATGTAAATTATCTAATTTAAATTAATTTTACATTGGAATATGATAAAAAAATTCAATTGTTTGAATATTTCCACATTAAAAACTCATTATCACATCTTATCTGTGGTATTAATTTTAACTTAAAATCTTAAAATTATATGATTTTAATTTTTAAAAATTTATTAAGTATATGAGTTATTAAAAAATTATAATTTATAATAAATACAATTTAATTATTTTCCTAATTTTTAGTGATATCAGTTAAAATTAATCATGGTGATTAAGAAAAAAATGACTTTACCAGGGGAATAAACATTAAAATTAATGGATAATATAACCTAGAAAATTGTCAAAAACCAAATGTTAAATCACTTTTTATACATTATTACCTATTTTATTTAAAATAGTTCATTATTAATGGCATGTTATGTAAGGGAGAACACCAAATAGTAATTACATTTTTATATTTATAATAATTACAGTAATCCATCATTAAAAAAAGACACTAACACCCCTGAATTGTTGGCCCCCCAATATCTATTTATCTTATAAATATCAAACCCAAAAATATTTCAGAATTATCTAAATTTTTATTAAAAATTATCTTTAAAAAAAAGAAAAGATATGATGGTTTTAGTGAAAATCAAAGGAGGATACCAAAAAAGGATTAAATGTTCTTCTAAAAAAAATTTCATTTTATTTCCTTCTCCAACTCCATAAATTTAGATTATATCATGTTTATATAATTTCATCAATGGATTCAATATAATAGTATGTTTTTACATAATTTTTATAACCCAAACCTTCCCACACATCAGTTAATTGGGATACATAAAAACTCTTTGTGTATACAGTGGACTATCGACTCTGGAACATATATCATCTTGTATTCCATTACCACTTCACATGGTTGTGAATAATGATATATAGGTAGTTTATATTTGTGATATGTGATATTTATGATGCCTTCATGCTTAATGAATTATAATATAATATATAACATCATGATTTACATTTAGTGGGAATACGATTATATTGTTCATGTGTACAAGAGACTACTGCCTCTCAAGGTGATGTGTTTCCTTCATGATTTACATGAAATGAATTAAGGATGGGTTTCTCAGACATATTTTACACATATTAAATAATAATTCGACATTAATAATATATATATATTATAATTTTTTGTCGTTAAATACAAAAATGAAATGGAAGGAGAATACATGTGTATGTATGGCGTACCAACTCTATGAATGGTGTATTTCATTTAATATTTCTATATATTATAGATTACAATATATAAATTTATACTGAATATATATTATATTTATATCATGAATTATGTTCTATAAATGAGGAATCATTTATAAATTTAATATGACCAAAAATAACTCGTTAAAAATTATAAAAAAAAATAAAGATATATTTACCCAAAATGTAACTTTATCATGTAATTATTAATAAACAGGTAATGTCATTTCATGAAAAAAAATATATGGTATTATATATAAGAATATGGTTTTTTGGTAGATGTGTAGTAAAATAATATTTATTATACAGGGGTATGAATGTGTGCGAATGATTTAAAGACTAAAGTAAAGAGTATTTCTAATCTTAGTTTTATTCAAGAGAGACATATGACATATTCACCCCCTCGTTTATTTTGTGAGGTGTATATACTGACCAATTACAAGTTATATCATCAACTTAATTTATTTCATGATATTAAAGGTGCATATTTTTTTAATTATTTCCTGGATATCATTATTAAAATATCACTCATGTTGTAAGGGATTTTTTTCTCATTTTTTACTTCTACGAGACCCAAGTTATATTCAACACCACTTTCTTCTATTTGGTGTGTATACATACTAGGAATGAAATTTTCCATGAATCTCTAACATTAATTACTATTTAAAAATTATTTATTGATTTATATATCATGGTGTTTACATATCAAAAGATATAATATGGGTAAAGGAATGTTATATTGTCAATTTTCATTCATTGATATGTATGTGATGATATAAACCTATATTCAATCACTAGATGAATATACAATGCATTTGATATGAAATATCATCAATTTATCTATCCTAATTTTTTTTATTTTTCATTTTGTGTTGTTAAATCATGAAAATTATCATTCATTGTTACCAATGTGGTTGTAATTTTATGTTACAATGTCATAATTTATCAGGATTATTTATAATAAACATGAATTGATAAAATATTCATTTCTATCACTAAATAATACTTTGAAAATTTATTATCACGAGTTCAATCATGATATCTTTATGTAATTGAAACAATTTTCCACCCATTGGTACATAAGATATATAAGAAAATGTTTTCATAAAATACAATATTATTTCACGCTGTGAAAGGAAAACTATATTATTCAGATTCCATGTTCTCTTAATTTTTCAACTAAATAACATTTTAATGATATATATAGAATATTTAAATAAGGTAATGGTTTCAATTTTTTTTATAAGGTGTTATAATTTATTTTATTATATTTCCTTATATGTTTTAAATGTTAAATTTTAATGTAATAGATTTCAATGATTTAAATGATACCTCTATAAGTTTTCAATCATATTTTCAATATAAAAGGTTTTCATATTATTTTATGTTTACAAAAAATTCGATACAGAATGGTTATTGTCCTCATGAAATCATTTAGTTTTCTTAAAATCATACATTTTTGTCTTTAATGTTTATTTCAAAGACAAATATTTTTATATATAACATGTTTTTAAAATTTATTTTCAATGAAATATTATTTTCCTTTTGAAATTATCAAAGTGATCTTTAAAAACCCACCTCTATATAATATGAAAAGATTTTATATATTTTATGCTTTATTGGGGATATGATCAAAGGACACCCATTCGTTTTCCTTCATTGAATTATTTTTTTTGATGTTAGTATGTTTTTAATGAAACTCATTTCTCTTCAGTAGGTTATACCATTTTATAATGCTTATGAAATGGGATACCATTCACAAGTTATTGTAAAATAAAATGATTATTAAACAAATCTCATAACTATTTGATGTGATTATATTATATGTTTATGATACTCATTTTATTTTATGGGTTATAATATGGTGTTTATTTTACACTTCTCTTTTTATAGGTTATGATATGATGAGTATATTACTATCTTATGGAAAACATATATATTATTTTATTATGTGATGGGTGGAGACTATATATACCTAAAATAAATTATGTAAAAATTATACAGCTTGATATACACATTTCTACAGTGGATAGTGGCCCCAGTTTGGTAATTGACTTAACCTGCTATGATGGACCTGAGAGTGAACCATAACTACATCGATGGTTTGGGGAGTGATCCTACTCAATAATGAGATCTTTTTTACTGAGGCTTCACAAATAATACTGAATTTGGAGTAATCTTTGAATACTAATATATAATGCATGGACATGCCTTCGTGAAAAAAACATTATGTGTAAACATAATTTTATTTTCCCAATATTTTAATATTATTTTTTCTAAAATACTAAGTATTGTGACAATGTTTGGATCTCATGACCAATGAACTTTATTTTTTATTTGATTCATGTATTGTAAACTACAAATATTTAATAAAGGACTAATGGTTTTGATATTTTATCTACTGGGTATGATCATCAAATTTTATGATCATGTTCTCATACCCAAATGTTCATGATATTCTTATCTATCTCGATCATTTACACATACTGATCATCTGAGCTCACCCTCTCTTATGTTTCCATCAATAAATTTTTTAATATTGGACTTATATAGGAATAATAAATGGGATGATCTTTGTGGGAAAATTTGAAGATCATTCAGTAAGATTATTATGTACTACGTTTCCAAATAAACTATAATATTATGGTCACTAGGAATTTACATTGGCAAAGTGATTAATATTCATCTTTGAATATGAAATATCAATGTCCAAGAAGCCTAGTATTCTATCATTGGTATTAATGGAATGGTTTTGACAAATATACAGAACTATTATGAGTAAATATTATTTAGATCTATAATGATATCCCTAAAGATATATCATGGGATATATATAAGGATTTTTTTAAGGATGAGTCAATGTTTAGGAAAATATCTTCAGATTTTAGTAAATATTTGAAGGAGTAGTTTCACAAGAAATACATCCCTATAGAGATACTATAGGTGGATGTGGATTTGGAGAAAATTAACATTGGAGTAACAACCAAAAACCCATAATATTGAAATTTACTTTATAAAGATCATGTGTAGGATAATGGGCCTTGAGCACAACTGGATTGCGAATCCAAGGAGATATGATTTTGAAATTAACATACACAATAAGAACCATTTCAACTAATTATTCGTGAATATGAATATTTATATACTTTGATAAACCGAAGGATATATAGATTCTAGGAGAAGGTTTCTTGATTCAGAAATCATATTTTTGAATATTTTTGATTAAATGGTTCCTCTCTATGATAAGTGTTTCTCACAATATGTATTTGATTTTAGTAAATTCTTAGTAACCGAAGGAATAATGTTAATGATGAATTAAATGGAAAGAACAATTATTTTCATACTATTAATTTGAATGTTATGAGAGATGGAATTTAAATCATAATTTCTATAATCACACAAATTTCACAATCTATGAATCATAGTGAATATAAAAATGATAAAAATTATTGAAGAAACTTATTATTAGTCCTTCATAAGGCAGTGAAAAACTTCATCGAGTGATTATACTGACGTTTTAGTAGCTTATAAATGGATCATTACCATTGAAATGATATTAATAGTTCTTTAGTACTAAATGATTTTAAATGTTTTCCTTGTTATTTACCTTCTATAATGTGATCTGGATAAATGGTGGAATCTTATTATGAATGTGATGAAATAAAATGAAACTGACTCCATGATGTGGGAGGTGTAAAACATCATGTTTTTTAATAATTCATTTACTCATATTATTATTAAAAAAATTGAGTTGGAATTCATAGATCATAAGAAGATGGTTGGTGAATCTGTTGGAACCTATGAAGATATTATTTCAAGACACATAGTATACTCATGCAGTATTGTAGTTTCGCATGAATGTAAGGTTGAATGACTTATCAATGTATTATGACCAAATATTCGAAGGGAAATGGATATAAGGTTATTTATATTCTAAAACTAAATCATTCTATATTCCTTAAATGTGGAATGCATGATGGAAATATTTGTACTTATTGTGATAAGAAAAGGAAAATGGGTTTTAATGTAAAATCCAATGATATGTCGCGTAGAGGGAAAACATGATTCAAACTCATACTTTTTAAAATAGATGGAATGAGAATGTACATGAATTCCTGAAATGGAAAATATGATTTTTCATGTGTGGGATGCCTTCCCAATGAGTAGAGGAATGTAGAAGTGTTATGAAGAGGAAAATCAATGAAATGTTAGGAGTTAGAGAACATGTATTTCAAGTGAAATGATTCTGGACATTATATAAATCAATGCCATAATCCAACAGTTTCTAAGAATGAAAAGCCATAAAAAACATTAACGGAAAATAAAATCAGAAAGGATTATCTGATAACAATGGATGATGTGAATAATGAAAATTATATAATGATTATCCTTCTATCCTTATATAAGAATTTCATGTTTTATTTTGTATGAATGGGATATATGAAAATATTATTGTTCACCCTGTATTTATATATCATGGGATTGTCTATATAGATTCCATAATAATGAAATCACATATTCTATCAGTAAATGGATGAAGATAGGCTTCAAATGAAAATGTTTATTTATAAGATAAATTTTTATATAAGTAATAAAGAAACATATATGTCTTCAATATTGTTTTATGGTAACTGATGTTATTAAATTTTTTTCAATAGAGTACCTAATGAATGTATTGTCATAGTTGATATGTGAAAATCAGGAGAAAATTTATGATATATAGGGATCAATATTAAGTGAATATTTTGAAATTTAGTTACCTTAATTTTAATGTTTGGGATTTTGATCATCATAAAGGGTAAAAATGATAAAAATTTATGAAATGGTTTATATGGTTATAGATATTAAGTTACATATTTTTATATGATTATTTTTTCATATTAGATAACCTGTGATAATAATTTTACAGTTTTTGATAAATGAATATATATGGAATTTATTTTCATTCTTTGTCCAAATATTATTATATGTGAGTGATTTAAGCATATAAAATCTTATTCAGTTCATATAGTAATAGATGAAGTGGAATTTGATCATTTCATAACTACAATGTGATATTAATTTTAATGATTTAAATAATTTTTTACATAATTTAGATAAAATTCATCAAATTCAAGAATGAGTCATCAAATAAATATAATTCCCACTATCATGATTTTTATGATATTAATTTCCTTTTCATGCATGATTGGTTAATGGTGTTATTATCACAAACCATCTATGTATCACCCAATTTCATTTGAACATAGATCTCTATCACTAAAAATAATTATTTATTCTTTTCTACAAAATATAAATATTAACTTCCGACATATTTTATCATATATGGAAACCAATTTATTATATACATTGGGAATCCATTTTGTTTCCATGTTTCCATATTTAAAAGAAGTTTTATTATCTAATTTTCGATGTGGGAATCAAGTAATGGAACATTAAATTATTGAAAAATTATTTAATAAGAAAACATAGAACATGAAATTTATTTTATGGTGGGGTAGAATTTAACACTCCATGTATCTATTAATTATTTATTTCATAAAAATTAAAATTATTGAACGTATTTCCCTCCACACTAAATCATGTAATGATTACAATATATGCAACAACATGTTACAATGTTTCCACATGGAACTTTGAGTGTAGATTTTGGTACACATAACACTATTATTGGCCAATGATACACAATATATGATGTTCCTAGGATAGATTTCTGTACACATAAGACTCGGTTGTACTGAACCACTATATAATATAAATAATATTATTAAAATATTATCACCAGGCTATTGGAATGGTAGTTATGAATCATACTAACTAAATTATGAAAATATTATTTACAAATGAATTTTAAAAAAAACTTTGGAGACTAATTATAAAAGGTGGTTAGAACTATTTGAATATAATGAAATTCATTTTTTAAAAAATATTTTTCTATAAACAAACAAATTTCATTTCAATAAATAAGTAAATTTTTTGGTATGGTTTTAATGAAATATTTATATTGTATATTCATGACACTATATAACATTCATCTTATGTGTTATATATATATATAATATATGAATTAATCAAATTGTAGTCATACAATGATTTATTTTTCAGAAAGTCAATATTTAAGAATTTTAATTACATTATTATTTTTAAAATTTATTTTGACACACTTATAAATTATATTTTTCTAAGATGTTTTATTTTTTAACAAATATTTAGAAATATTGAATTTTCATTGAAAACCTAATTTTAATGTATGTAATATATAAGGATAAGTTATATTTTGAATTAATATTATAGTGTAATTTTATAAATTATACATCTTTTAGTCAAATTTAGTTCATTGGAACCAATTTAAAATTGATATTATTTATTAAAATATTTGAATCTTTCTAATTTATTCACATTACAAACCAATATTATCGTCCCATATGTAGGATTAATTTGAAATTAATTTTCTCATCATCAATGAATAAAATTTGGAAAAATGGATTCTATAGTTTGAATTAGAAAAAGTTATACTTTATAAAAATTCAAATTTTAAATTTTAAATTAGTCTACGTGAATGATGTTCTGATTAAACACAATATTTAAAAGGATAGTGAGCTTACCAATGGTCTAATTTTTAATATTTAAAAAAAATACCAATACACCTCTCCAAAACCCATTATATTACCATATCTGAACAATATAAACACATTTAACAAAATGGATTCATTATTATATATGTTATGTTACATTGGCCTTGGAAAAGTTTCTACCTTTTTTTAGTTGAATGATACTCCTCTACTGCTATTAAAAGGAACTCACCCAATCATGTATTCACAAATATCATTCCATTTTTCTCATAAAAATATTGTCATAATATATTACCCACATCCCTGCATTAATACTTGAACCTTTATTTTGGAAAAATTCAATCTATTGAGGGTTTTAGAAAAAAAAAATTAAGGATATTGTGAAAACTAATGGAGGATACCCACAGAATGGGTAATGTTCTTCAAATTCCATATTCATATTATTTCCTTATTCAACACCTTAAATGTATATTATATCATTCATATATTATAATATCAGTAGAAATAATATTATATTATATATTTAGGTTTTGGATATTACATAAAAATTCACAAACATCAATCAAATGGGTTATTTAATCATAATTTGTGTGTATGGTGTACTACCGCCTATTGAACTAATGTCGTTTGGTCTTTAATTAAAAAAACTCAACGTAATGAGTAATGTTAAATGTAAATTTATATTATACATATATATGATATTCGTTATTTTTTATGATTATGGGATTATTATACAGAATATCTATTCATGATTTTCTTTTTTTGGGAATTTGATGATGTCATTCTTCTATAAGGAGTACCACCACCTCACAAAGTGATATTATTTGGTCAAAATTACATGAAATGAATTAATAATGGATTCAATAAAAATAGTTTTTTTATAAGAAATATTAATTTTATAGGAATATATATATAATTTAAATTTCATATTTTCAATGCAATAAGAAAATGGAAACAACATTATTATGTACGTACAGTCTATTATCTCTATGAAGATTACTATAAATATAAATTTATAAAATATATTAGATATTTATATCACGGTTTAAATTATTCAAATTATTATATAATGGTAATAGTATAAGGAATAAAAAGACCACTCAACACATATATTAAAAACAATGCTCTTATTACTGGAAATCTATCTTAAACATGGAATTGTCGATAAATGGGTAATATAATATCTTATAAAAATAATATATGGTATGATAATGTTAAAATTTATTTTATTTCTGTAAAATAATCATATATTTTTATACATGAGGTTTGATAAAGCTCATAGGATGTCAAAACATATGCAAAGAGGATTTATTGTCCCACTTTTATTTATTAGAGAACCAACACGAGTGAAGATGAAGAAGAGGGGGTTGTTTTTATCAAATTATACATATTAGTACTCCTTATCATTGTTACATTTCAAAACGTCACATATTTATTTGAAATAATATTTTCCCATAAAAAAATAACTTCAATAATTTCTATTTCTTGTATGGCATGGAGGCTACTGACAGATTCAGTGAGACTTCTAAGACATATTTCTACAATGTCAATTTTTGATGTCGTCCTATGCCATGAGCCAAATGATTCATTACATCATCATGAATATCCCAAAATAATGTGGTATTAATTTTTTCAACTTTATATAGGATAGAATTTGGAGATATAATAGAGGACAATTCATGCATATTAAATCATGATAAAACACTATTATCTTGGGTGAGGCGACAATGGCGTCACCCTACCCATAGAAAAATATATTATTATAGTAAATAATATTGATGGTGATTTTATAAAAAATTTCATAAAAGTGTTTAATTATAACCCTACCCCTAGAAATATGTTCTCCCATAGATTCCATGAGAAAATATATTTTTTGGACTCCTAATTTATCAACAAATCTTTTTCCCCTTCAATCTAAACATGATTTTGTTAAATTGACAGTACTCTTATCCCAGTTGATAGATTTCATACACCAATAGATATATTCAGATAGATTATGGTTTACTAGATTAATATTTATGATATTTCCATTATTTAATAGATGGATATCCTTTATAAAGGGAATATGAGTGGGTAACAAGATTTGAGGCATGACCCGAAAGGTTATAAGATACCCCTCATCTTTCTTCTTGCTAAAATATAATCTAAAAGATTCCTGGTAAATGATATACATAGTAAAAGAGAGAGGATATACTATTCTTATCCCTCAGACCAATTTTAAGAATCCAAATCATATCCCCCTAAAGGTGATATAAAACCACAAACAACTCATGCACCTGAATATAAGAATAATAACTTTCTCTTAAAAATACACAAATTAGATAACATTAATTATGAAACACCACTCAATCCTATCATATTAATTTTAAATATCAATATTGATAGAAATTTCTAACCCATTTCCCATTCATATTAATATCACTTATCATTTCATGAGTAATGGAAATGGAAACCTAAGAATATTTTCCACAAATTAAACCCTTTTGTTCCTCGGATATTCATTTTCATTGTTGTAAGGAAAATATTTTGTTCATAATAGAAGAATATAATCTATAAGGAATGTTTCACATGATAATTGGTTGAAACTTCTAGATAGTGGAAGGATTATTTATCTTTTAAATGGAGATTAATGAAGTGGTTTGCACCACTCTGGAAAAACATCAACCATGAAAAAAGTCCCCAATTTTTGTACAATTTAATTTTTCACAATGTCACATGAATTAATGTAGAATGACCTCAGTAATCCATCTTGAGATTGGGAAACTTCAGAATTTAGGAATGAAAAATCCTCCCTCACCTCCCACTCTTATATTATTCCCTATAAAATAATATTTGAATAATGAGATACACAATGATGTATGTTAACTTGGAAATATGTTGTCCTTGTTGGATAACTATCATTCATGAATGTGTTAACACCAGAATGCAATGATTTAATGTGAGATGAATCCATACATGCAATAACATGTAGATCAAAAGTGAAGGAACCATAATTTATCAATATGTTTGGAGAAATGTTTCTTTTCCACTCTTGTGTGTATGCACGGAAAAAGGTGGTATTATGATCTCCCACATTGAGCGAATTCACTCTGGATATTTCTCTAATAGATATTTCTTATTAAATAAGAACTTCATAAGATTGAGACATCATGTTATCCAAATTTATAAAAATTTCACCATCCCAAAGTGATTCAAGATTCCTCTCAGCTAGTTCTATATCCACCATAAGACCAAAAAAGTCCGAAAACTGAAGTGATTGTTGGTGTACCAAATAGCGTGCTCCCATTTCAAGTGTTGGAGCTTGTTATAAAACTAGACCCATAAAATTTCATTCTTAAATTTACTCCAGGAATACTGAACCACAATATGATAGCAATGGTCATATTTCCACCACCCAGAATAGAAAAAATTATTATTTTGTGTAGAATTTTTAATGAAGATAATTCTCAAAGGAGAATTATCATTACAAAAGATAATGATGTAATTGGGGTTAGTTCTAAAATTTATAATACTTTCATATTCCTCTTATTACTATTCTAATCATTCTACATCTTATTTATCTTTACCCATGCCCTTATAAGAACCAACATTGGAAAATCCCCATATTAATTTTAGAAAGGAAATATTTCAACATTTGGTATCATTAGAGTCTTTAGATGTAAATGATTTATCCCTAATAAAAAGGATAATTTAGGAATGTTTGAACATATTTAAAATGAGGGAATGTTCTTTTGTTACTCTAATTGATGTAATTTGTTATGAGTCATCAATAAGGGGAAAATTTACATTTAATATTCTATTCACAATATATATAATCAGAATATTACTAATTCAGATCAATATAGTGATGATGATATTGGATAACAATGTTCAAATCTAATCCATCCTAAATATTCTAAAATAAATGAAGATTACATGGAATCACCATTATCTTTGTTACCAATTTCTTGGACTAAATAAAAATAAAATACCATTGAGAATTATATTATGGAATTTTAATCTATAACTAATGCTAAATGGCTGGAATTAAATGATCCGTGACATTATTCATTTCACTCTCATTCTTAACAGCATTCCCTTGATGATGCAATTAATGATGAAAAATGGATGCAATCAATGCAAGAGGAGTAAAACCAATTTCAATAGAACAATGTTTGGCCTATTTTATAATGTTAATAAAATCTATAAATTATTGTAAACATGTTTGTTTTTTTAAAACCTGACAAACAAGGAAATATTATATGATAAGAGGATTGACTCAGTGTTAAAGGTTCTACTTATGAAATTAATATAGAATATGTTGAAAAATTGGAACCCATTTATCGACATGAATAATTCACAATATTTCAAAAAATGATCTCTAATTTTTATTTCATAAATATTTATATTGATTTAAATAGAGTATTTTATAATTATTTTATTTTATAAAATATTTTTGATAACAAAACACTAGATTTTTGAAATCCTAAATTTCTAAATTTTATTTTCATGTTTATCAAATATCCAAATGGTTTTAAATAATCGATATGGGTTTGGTATTTTAGATTAACTAAATTTAATTTATCAAATTATTTCAAAATAGAAAAATATGATTCTACTCATTTTTTCAAAAAAATAATTTTTTAAATCATTCAAATCAATATTAACGATTCTTTTAGTTTAAATAAGTAATCTAGTTACCCTAATGTTTCTAATTTAATGAATAAATATGTTTAAATGAGTTTTATGGGATAACATAAATTGTTTCTTGATTTCAAAATTTTCAAAATTTAGGATTGTAATTTCAAAATCCAATGTAAATACACTAAAAACATGTGAAGTATTTTGATATGGAAAATTCTAAGAAAGTTCATACACTCATGGGTACATCATCAAAGATATTATTTGATGAAGCTAATTGATCATTGTAGAAAAATATTTATACAAGTATTATTAGAATTCTACTCAATCATTTTGTAACCCATCTAGAAATCTGGTTTTATATATTACTTTATAATATTTATCAATACAATCAAATGATATATCATATAAGATACCACAAAACAAATTTTAATTATTTGAGATGATTTAAAAAATTGTATATTTTATCCTATGTAAAAATCTTTTTAAAATTATTTTTTTTATGATGAATTTGGATGATTTTAACTACATACGAAAGTTTCTAGTAAAAAATATCAACTTCTAGGAAAATCCATCATTGTTTAGAGTACAAATTAGAACAAAATTGTTCTTCATTATATATATATGGGAAATAAATACCCATCAGATGTTATTTCATCCATGTTGTATGGATACAAATTTATAAATTGGAATTTTGGATAATATATTCATCCATTAGTATCATGTGTAAAAATATTAGTGTCATAAATATTTCCAAAATTACTATCCAACACTCTCAATCAAAAAAAATTTACATGAGATGCCATTTTCAATGAGATCACTTTCAGAATGGTGATGTCATTCTTGAATTTGTCGTAAAAAACCATCAACAAGTCGTTATCATCACTAAAACACTTACTATTCATCATATTGACCTATAAAATGATATTTTGGAATTATTTTCTTTTGATTCTTAGGACATAATATATTTTCTAGAATGATATGTTTTTTCAATTTTAAAATCAAATTTTAAAAAATTATTTGCAAAGAGTTTCTCAAATTAATTTATTAAAAAATATATTTCAAAATATTTTCATTCTTTTAGAAATGTTATTTAAATATAATAAACCAAAAAACATTTATGAATACATACAAATAAAAAATTTACTTCTGGAAAAAATTACTCTTGGTATATATCAAAAAAATATTTGATTATGTTTTTTAAGCATTTAATTTACATGGACTTTCTTATTTTTTCACGACCCATCCCACGGGGCCCGTATCGTGACTACCCCAAGCCTGACTTCCATAGTCCAGGGGCTAGTGACTACCACCAAAGGCATACATCCCTAAACTAGGAAGGCATTGTATTTATAACTATAAAAAAACTAATTAGAGTACACAACTGGAAACAAAACACTATGTAAAATTGTATACAAAAGAAGTGAAGGAATTTAAAAAGGGGACGAATGTACAATCTCAATAGGAAAGTACATGTACAATTGAAAGAATGTACAATAAGAAGCAAGTACAACTGAAGAAAATTAAAGCAGCTACGGGGTCATCCTCTGGGGTTGCTACCTGAAGGGTAGGTACAGATGGCCTCCTCAGCACTCCACGTCCGTTCGTCTACTCTGTGTACCGTCACGCCCAGGGGTCTACCTCTAAGTACCATCTAGTCCTGATACTCTCTGCCTTAGTCAGCGTTGTCCATCGTCTACATCCAACACAACGAGGTGCTGAAAAAGCCCATGTAGGGGTGAGTATAACAATACTCAGTAGGGACCTCGAGACCCTCAAGGTCTCACACATTCAACAATGATAAACAACAAAGTACGAAATCAACTGATTACCATTACATTGGTATATTTCCATAAATATACCTAAGTAATCTAGTAACACATCTCAATGATGAGGAAAACACAAAAGTCATGACTCATCTCAAATCAGTATTTTTATTATCGAAACCATGGCTGCTGTAAAAATCCTCCTCTGTCAAGTATAGTGGGCCTGTAGCAACACCAAGGCTCTTCTCACTAACCTTGGACTACTGAGGTACTCTTTTGTAGAGTACCGCAGGTCTGCTACCAAATACTAGGTGCTCTTCTGTTGTGGGTCTGCTGCCAACTACCAGGCACTCCCCCTAATAGCCTGCAGAGGTACTCCTCCTATCGAGTACCGAAGTTCTACCACCAACTACCAGGCGCTCCTCCACTGTGGGTCATCCTCCAACTACCAGGCACTCCACATTGGGATAGTCGAATCTATTCAATTCGAAAGGGTCAAGCAGTCGTCGGGTCTACCAACAACTAGGTCTCCGCACTCTGTCTGCTCGTCACTGGAAGGATCCGCTCCATGAGCTAATTGGAAATACTCCAACTGTCACGAAATTCCATGAAGAAGTGTCTCAATGGTCCGCCATGTCATATGGGTCTCAATGTAATAGAAACACGTCAATCATACGACCGGTCTGCCAGTTAATATCCTTTTAGTCCAGGGGTTCCGGTTGGATTTGTGTACGATCCAACTTGACTGTATCTCAACTAAACCCCATACTCTAGTGGGGTATACTCAATGGGACGCCTATGCTCAAAGAAAACTGGATCTGCTGACGGTTCGTCAAACGGATGTCCGATACTAAATATATGGCCCGGGAAGAGAATGGGTCAGTAATGAGCCCAGGTCCGGTCCGACCCAGTTAGATCGACTTGGCCCAACCCCATCATGATTGTCTCGGTCAGACTCATTGGGTCTAACCCAGCCCATTGGGTGGGTCAGCCCTCTATGTTTTGACCTCGTCCACTAGGCCCAGCCCAGCGGATAGCGAGGGCGGTTCGGCCCGGGATCGGTGCTAGTTCGGCCTAGAGCGTTTTGGGGGCGCGGCCAGGCACCACTCATCTTGGAGGGCACGGTTGGGCCGGTTTGGCCCGGCCACCACGAGGGGGTCGGGTCACCGGCTTGGTCGGGTGGCCGTGAGGGAGCAGAGGTCCCGCGGGGGTACCAGGCAGGGCACGGGGGCACTGGGAATGCCACAACATGGGATGGAAAAGATGAGGCAGGGTGCCAGGGGTGCCGCGCATGTTGTGGGGAAGGCCGTGTGTTCTGCTGGGGTGACTGGAAGGGCACCGGCATGGCCGGGCAGGCCACGAGGCATCACTCAAGGGCGCGGGCATTGCACGGGGGACCGGGCAGCGCGCGTGGGCGCCGGGCAGTGTGCATGGGTGGAGAGCAGTGAGTGGGGGGTGCCGAGCATGTCTCCGACATGGCCGGGCAGGACGCGGGGTAGCGCACGGGGGTGCAGCCAGCGCGCTGGGGCACCGGGCTGGGTGGCGGTCGGGCCAGGCGGGTCGCGGGGCAGGGTGCAGGGGCGCGGGCAGCGCACGGGGGCACTGGGTAGGGCGCCAGTGGGGCCGAGAAGTCGTGGGGTAGCGAGCAGGGGAGCGGGTAGCATGCAGGGGCGCCAGGCAGGGTGTAGGTATGCGGTTCCGGTGCTGCTCGACCGACGATGTTTGGCCGGGAGCACTGGTGTGCCGCAGGGAGGCACGATTTGTGGAGGATTTGGGTAGCTTACCCTTCGTCAATGTCACTTCATCGCCTTGCTGTAGAATGCCACAAGAGAGAATAATCAACGGTGGATGTTGGGCCATGTTGGGTCGGCATGCATCCTCCGCGTTTAAAATGATAAGAATTGGTTCATCCAAAAAAATATGAACTACAATTATTTACAACCATACAACGATTTCTTTTCAAATGATGTGGTGAAAAGAATATGAATTAAGAATAAGTTAAACCCCCTACCTCTGGTATCAATTTGTCACGATCTGTCCCCTAGGGAGCGTATCGTTACAACCCCAAGCCCGCCTTAAATATGTTAGGCGCCAACGACTAGCACCAAAGGCATAAAATCCCTAAACTTGGAAGGCATTGCCATTATAACTACAAACAAACACATCAGAGTATAGAATTTGAAGCAAAGCACTAAGTAAAACTGTATACAAAAGAAGTTGTGGAAAGTAAAAGTGGCCGGAAATACAAGCCCAACTGGAATGTACAAGCACAACTCCCGGGGCTCTAACTGGTCTTCCGTGGGGAGGCATCCTGAATGAAACAGATGTGACACTGTAAAAATGATATACATGGTGAGCTGACCCAGTTGAGATATCTTAAATAAAACATTTAAAAACACTCACAAAATTAGCGTATTTGTGCACTAAGTCAGATATCAGAAGTTAGGGTCTTGGTGTATGGATATGTCGGCCTCTGCACTAACACTGGAAAACCTAAACTGAAAACCACACTCCAGACCCTTAACACTATTTCTTCACAGAAAAGAATGATCATAGGCCTATGTCTTATGGTTGAACCAACTCCTTTGACACCAAATTGTCACGAGCCGTCCCCTGGGGCTCGTATCGTGACAACCCGAAGCCCACCTTCCATAGGCCAAGGGCTGGAGACAAGCACAAAAGGCATAAATACCTAAACTGGGAGGGAATTTCCTTTATAACTGTGAACAGACTAATCATAGTACACAACTAGAAATAAAACACTAAGTAAAACTATATACAAAATAAGTTCTGGTAAGTAAAAAGGTGCCAGAAATACAAGCCCAACATGAAAGTACAAGTACAACTGAAAGAAAGTACAACTAAAAGAAAGTACAACTGAAGAAATGTAATGAAGCTACTGAGTCGTCTGTCAGGGTTCCAACCTAATGGGTAGGTACAGATGGCCTCCTCAGCACTCCACATTCATCCGTATGCTCCACGAACAATCACTCCCAGTGGTCCACCTCCGAGTACCATCCAGTCCTGCTACTCTCTACCTTAGTCAGCGCTGTCTGTCCTCTGCAACCAACACAACGAGGTGCGGGCAAAGCCCGTCCAGGGGTTAGTATAATGATAATCATGAGGGACCCCGAGACCCTCATGTTCTCAAAAATCCAAAAAGGATAAACCAAAAAGAATGAAATCAATGGATAACCATTACTTAGGTTTATTCCCATACATATACCTAAGTTATATAGTAACTCGTCTCAATCATGAGGAAAAAAGAAAAATCATGACTCTACACAAACAAATATTTTTATTATCGAAACCACAACTGATAGAGAACTCCACCTTTGTCGAGTACATTGGGTCTGTTGCGATACCAAGGTGCTTTTCACTAAATATTGAACTACTGAGGTACTCCTCCTTTCGAGTACCACAGGTCTGATGCCAACTACCAGGCACTCCTCCCCTGTGGGTCTACCGTCAACAACCAGGAACTCCCCCTAATAGCCTGAAGAGGTACTTCTCATGTCGAGTATCGTGGGTCTGCCGCCAACTACCTGGTGCTCCTCCATCGTAGTTCTGTCAACAACTACCTGGCCCTCCCCACTGGCCTAGTCGAATCTATCCGAGTCGAAACGGTCAAGCAGTCGTTAGGTCTGCCAGCTAGTAGGTCTCCACACTCAATCTGCTATTCACCAGAAGAATCTGATCCATGAGCTACTGGTCAATACTCCAACTGTCACGAAATGCCACGAAGAAGTATCTCAATGTTCTGCCATGTCATAGGTGTCTCAACGCAAAAGAAGGTGTGTCAATCGGATGCCCGGTCTATTAGTTATTATCTTTTTAGACATGGGGCCCGTTTAGATTCATGTACGATCCAACCTGATAGTATCTCAACTAAACCCCAAATTTCAGTGGGGTATACTAAAAGGGATGGCTATGCTCCAAGAAAACTGACGCCATAGACAGTTCGTCAAACGGATGTCTAGTGCCAATGAAATGGCCCAAAAAGATAATGGGTCAGTTATGGGCCCGGGTTTGGTCTGACCTAGTCAGACTGACTCGGCCCAACCCAGTATGGGTCGACTCGGTCAAACTCATTGTGTCTAATCCGGCCAGTTGGGCGGGTCAGCCAGCTATGTTTGGACCCGGTCTGTTGGGCCCAGCCCAGTGGAACGCGAGGGCGGTTCGGCCCGGGCTCAGGGCTAGTTCGTCCTGGAGCATTGTGAGGGCACAGCCCAGCACGGCTCGACATGGAGGGAGCGGTTGGGCCGGTTCGGCCAGGGCACCACGAGGGGGCCGAGATACCCCCATTTCCAGGTGGCCGTGAGGGAGCCAGGACACTGTGGGGGTGCCGGGAAGGGCGTGGGGGCACCGGGAAGGCTGTGATAGGGGCCCGGTCAGGTAGTGGTAGGGCATCAGGAGCATTGAGTGGGCCGCGTGGCATGCCCTGGGTTCGGTCGGGGCACTGAACAGCGTGAGGGGGTGCCGGTAAGGGTGTCGGCGGGGCCACCAAGGCCGCGGTGCAGTGCACAAGGGTGCGGGCAGCGCGCTGGGGCACCAGGTAGGTCGTGGGGCAGCATGCGGGGGCGCGGGGAGCGCGTGGGGGCGCCGAGCAGGAAACTGGTGGAGCCTGGAAGGCAGCGTTGCACCGCGCGTGGGCCTGGGAAGCATGTCGAGGCAACAGGCAAGGCACCGGCGGGGCCGGGCAGGCCGCGAGGCAGCGTGCGGGGGCGTAGGCAGTGTGCGGGGGACCCGGGTAGGGCGCTAGCGGGGCCGGTCATGCCATGGTGCAGCTGGAAGGGGATCAAGAAACTCACAGGGCGCCAGGTAGGTCGTAGGTAGGCGATTCGGGTGCCGCTCAGCCGACGGTGTTCGGCCGGGAGCACCAGTGCGTTGCGAGGGCGATGCGATTCCCGGAGGCTGCGGGTAGCACGACATTCATTGTTACCGCCGTCGTCGACGTCGCCTCATTGCCTTACCGTACAACGCCACAAGAGAGAAGAATAGGCAAAGGATATCAGGCCACGTTAAGTCATCTAGCATCCTCCTCGTTTAAAATGATAACAATCGGTTCATCAAAAAAAATAATGAAGAATAATTATTTACAACCATGCAACGATTTGTTTTCAAATTATGAGGAGAAAATAAAAGGAATAATGCATAAGGTAAACCCCATACCTTTGATTCGCCGGTCGTTATTCGTCATTCGTTAATGGTGTTTCGGAATGAAGATGATGATGTTCGTCATTCGCCGCGTTCATCATGCACTCCCAATCCATGCTCGTGCGTCGGTTCTTTTATGATGATGAGGAGGTAAGTTACTCTATGTTGGAAAGTGTCCAGGGTAGAAGACTGAGGAAGAAGAATTGCTGGCGTTCTTCACGTTCTACGTTGGGATGATGGTTCTCCCTAGGTCACCTCTTCCTCCATTTCACCAAACAAGAATGCCAGCAAAATAATAATAATAATAGGTTGTCTATTATGTTATTGTTGGCACATAATTAAAAAAGGTGAAATTAATTATCTCGACTCCACCAAATTAATTACACGAGAGGTGTCACATTTAATTTGGAGGATGTTAAGAGGCTCCCCTTTATTAATCCACACACGTTGGCGCAATTAATTAAGAGTGATGTCACAAAATTCAAAAAGGTGGATTTAAAAATTAACTGGGGTGGTGGTGGAACAATTAATTTCTAGGGGAGTGGGCTTCATTAAGAGGGAAGCTTGAAGGGTTAAAACCCGAGTGGTCCCCACCAATAAAATATCCTCCCAAGGGAGGTTATGTTCGGGTGGGCCCCATCACCATAACCTCTCATAAAAGGTAATGGTGTGGTGGCCCCCACCCCTATCCTCTTCTTGGAGGATTTAACCAACATCCACTTAATGTCATGGCAGCTCAAAAATAAAATAAATTGTTATATACTTTATTTTACAATTTTTAATAGAAAGAAAAAAACTAACTTTTATTCTCGACCCGCTACCATCGAGGTAAAAGTCCTTTTAAGAGAATATTGGAGCTGTAAGTTCAATGGTGCACTCAGATTTCAATTCCATGTTCAAAAGTTATAAAAACCCACACATAGGTTTATTGAACGTACTCGATAAAACTTCAGAAATTGATTCCGGCACACCAGGCCTCAGAATCTAGTGCCGTCAATTTTCGCAAACTCGTAAAAATCATATGTATTTTAAAAAATATTCCACAAAATTTATGGGGCATTACAAAGTTGAAGATTCCTACACCCCTAGTTTGAAACTCTCAAAAACAATTATATGGATTATATAATTATATTTTATAATCAATAATAATGAAAATTAATTTTCAAAAATATTTTTTTCTAAGAAATTTTTATTATTTTTAATTATTTTATTTTTTATCTACCATATTAATTCAACTTTATCATTAATTAGTAGGGGTATAATATTCTAAATACTTAAATGATCCAAAAATATACATCTTGTTTTTAAATTTTTTATATATTTTTTTCAAACAAATATATTTTTATATAAAAATAAATAAATAAATATTGATGATTAATTTTAACAACTACACTCTATTTTGGAAATATTTTTCAATGAGAATCCTTCTTTTAAAATATTTATCATTTTAAAAAATATTTTCAAAAGGTTAATTTTCCCCTCTTTGAGAACATCATTAGGGATGCTAAATTTATATTTAAATGTAATATATTTACTATATATAACCACATACGGAATTTTTATTATACTATCACTATTGAATATGTTTTTGCATTCAATCACATCGAAGGTAAATATATAATTTTTTGAGAAGTCTTATTTCATTACTTTAGTTTACTTTAATTTTATTCGCAATATTTTTATCATAAAAAGTTTGAAATTTTTATTCTTCGCAGGATTATTTGATTTTAATGATTATAAAAAAATTTAATGTAAGGATTATTTTTATTTTAATAATCTTTATTATTTTTATTTTCATATATAATATTTTTTAATTTCATTTATTTTATTTCATTGTATTTTATTTTATTTTAATTTACATTATAGTTTATTATATTAAATTATTTAATTTTTCAATATTGATTGTTTTCTTAATTTTTTTTATAATATTATTTTAATTGTTTCATCATTTATTGTTTTTATTATTATTATTCAATATAGTAATTTTTAATTAGTTTTATTGAAAATATAATTTTTTAATGTTTATTATTACTGTTATTTTTTCATTAAAGAATATATATATATATCTTTACATGAAGTTTGAAAACCTAGGTTTTAACCTACCACATGTATTATGTATTTTTTCATTACCGGTATGAATTATTGAATATAACTATTTTGAATAATCAATATCCCCAAATTAACTTTGAAAAATATTAATTTACCTTTACAAACCTTTTCATGTGCCCTTTCATCGCTTTCTTCATAGATTTTTCACATCCTTTAGAATATTCTATTTATGTTCATGTAACTCTTTATATACACTTATATACGTAGTTTACATTCATATTTACCATTTCTCAACTCCATTTTACACTTATGTGACTTCTAGATTACCATTATATAACATGTTAAATTTTTTTCATACCCTTAAGTAAATATATTTTTTTACACATATTATGTACAGTTAGATTATCTTTAGGAATAGTTATTGTTACCCCTATATAGAAAACATGTTAACTCTATATAGTAAAATAATATTTATCTGTACACTTAAATTGTAATGACCCGAACCTCCCTGGTCCATTACTTTGTGAAAATGTTGTGTTGGTGGTGTTCCGAGAGGTCAAGGTGACTTATCCCCCAGCCGCTGCCTACCGGTAGCTGCTGCCTACCGGTAGTCGGTCTACCGATAGCTGCTGATTACCGGTAGCTGGGTCTACCGGTAGTTGCTGATTACCGGTAGCTCGGTCTACCAGTAGCTGCTGCCTACCGGTATCCGGTCTACCGGTAGCTGATGATTACCGGTAGCTTGGTCTACCGGTAGCTGCTGATTACCGGTAGCTCGGTCTACCAGTAGCTGCTGATTACCTATAGCTCGGTCTACCGGTAGCTGCTTCCTACCGGTAGCCGGTCTACCGGTAGCTACTGATTACCGGTAGCTCGGTCTACCAGTAGCTGCTGCCTACCGGTAGTCTCCGCTTACCAGTAGCTGGGCTTACTGGTAGCCACGGAGTACTGATAGCTCAGTATACTGGTAGCTGCATTCCAGTAGTAGCTCGGCTAACACATTGCCAAATTTCTAGTTCTGTGAACAGTGTTCCTATCGGTGAGGTTCAGTGAACAGTGTTTCTATCGGTGAGGTTCTATCGGTGGACTTCTATCGGTGAGGTTCAGTGAACAATGTTTCTATCGGTGAGGTTCAGTGAACAGTTTTTCTATCGGTGAGGTTCTATCAGTGAGGTTCAGTGAACATTGTTTCTATCGGTGAGGTTCTATCGGTGGACTTCTATCGGTAGACTTGAACAGTGTTTTCTATCGGTGAGGTTCTATCGGTGGACTTCTATCGGTAGACTTGAACAGTGTTTCTATCGGTGAGGTTCTATCGGTGGACTTCTATCGGTAGACTTGTACAGTGTTTCTAAAATCCTAAGAGCTACAGATTCCATACTTTTCCAAATTTCACGAATGAACAGTGTTTCCAGACTTCAGGAGACCTACCGATTCCATACTTTGCCAAATTTTGAGTATGTGAACAGTGTTTCCAGCTTCATAAGTTTGACGTTTTCTTTGACGTAAAATACTTTTAAAACCTTATTTTAAGGACTTTAAGACAGATTCAAAGGCCATAAAATCTCTATTAATTATTCCTAAGGCCGTGATGTTTTTACTTGGTCAAACCGCGTGGGATAATGCGATCCGTTTTTAATGGAGAATAAATCGGATCTTAAACCGTCGCCTCTCTAATTTATTTTTTTTAAAGGGAACGAGATAACATTCTTCATTGTTCTTCCCCCTGGTTCTCATCTACGAGACGCTAGAACCTTGCAATCATTCCCGTAGGAGTTTCACAATCAAACGTTACTCGGATCAGTTCCGCTCTGTTTGATGCAACCCAGTTGTGTCGATCGTTCTTCCATATAAGGTATGTTTTATCATCGTTCCTTCGGGGATCACATTCTCTCGTTCTTCCTTCCATATTAGCATGTAATCTCCATGGTTCTAATGGGTTTTCTTGGGGTTGGTTGGTACTGTCGTACCATGGCATCCTCCGGTGGATGCAGTCGTCGTGAGGAGAAGAGGACTGTGACCCGTTGTGTGGATAAAGGACGTCAAGAACTCTTCGAGGTAGGGGATTCATGGCTTCTCTAATTGTGTATGTGCAATCGTAGGATTAGCATGATTTAGTCCTTTGGATCACAATGAAATTGACCTAATTAAATACTTGAACCGGATTAAAAGAATTGGTTGATCGCATGTTGTTACTTTGTACCGTGATAACGGTTTGCCTCATGTTTTCCTAGATAGAGTGATATCTATGATTTTCTTTAATTTTTTGCTCGTTCATGATGGAAATTGATAAAGAACATAAAGTCGGAATTATTTGTTAAATAATTGGCTAAAGATAAAGAGGCCTGTTAATGAATCTGTTAATTCAATATGGATTAAATAACTATTAGTTCGATAATTTCAAAAGGGTTCTGAGTTACCCGCTTGCTTGTAAGGCTGAATGCCTTGTGGTTTGGAGCTCTGAGTGCTCATCTTGTATGAAGGGTGAATGCCTTGGTAAAGGGCCGAGAGCCCGTTTTGTGATCTTTGATTTCTTGCTGCTTGTGATTTGATGTGAGCCTGGATGGCTGTTGTGATATGTGGAGAAATGGGGACTTGTGGTTGTGGCAGCGGATGACGCCTAGTGTGGCGAGATACATCGGCTTATGCATGTGGGTGTCGGGGAGGACACCAAGGATGATGGTATGAGATGAATGTGATGGTTTGATGTTGGTGGTTTGATTATTTATCTGCTTTACTTTTCCCCACTGCTCAAGGCAGCTGGTTTTTCTTACCCTCTTTCTGAAAGGAGGCGAAGACATGCGGGGTATGCCACGTGCTTTCCGTGTTTAGCCTCTCGATGGAGGATGGGTCTATGCTCTTTCTATAGGCGGCAAAGACTCGATGTGTAGTATATCTACTCACCGTGTTGAGCCCTTTATGTTTAGTAGCATATGATGCTTTTCTAGAATGCCTGGGAATATGGGGAAGGTAATTCCATAATGAAAGTTTGTTTAAATGGTGATAATCCACGGGGATGGAGAAACTGGAATTTAATAGTGATGTGAATCCTAAAAAGGAGAAATTTTTGAATGTGATGCCAATTTAGTTTAATGTGGTAAATTGTTCATGGTTAATTAATGTTTAAAGAATTAATTAACGTACAGTGGAATTGATAAAATGAGAATGGAGTAATCTAATAAAGCTCTTCAAATGGTTGTGTGCTTATAGGATACCTAGTCTTAGAAGTAGCATCCTGGAGTCTGAGACACGTTAGCTGCAGTTGTGCCTATAACTAGGTAATGCCCATAGTGTGGTTGTGAGTTATATATATTCTGTAATTTTTGTGTTTCTATACGCTAGTCCACCCTGTCGGTAAGGGCAACTGACACCCCTGGGATTCTGAGCCCTGGGGGGGGGGGGGGGGGTTTCCCCAACATTCTGATGGGAGGTTGAATGGCTGACTAACCCCTTTGGCCCCACTCTCTTCTCTTGGTAGATACTTGTTCCATGAGGCAAGCGGTTAGTTACCCCATATATGTGTGTAGAGGGCTGTAATGCCTTGTGGTTATTCACACGCATATATTCTGGATATAGTATCCTATGGACTACTATAGGTGTAACGTGTATAGGCTGTGATGTCTTGAGGATCCTTACTCGGAGTATGGGCTGTAATGGCCTGAGGTATTATACCCGACGTATGATACACGTTATGCGAACTGTGGTGGCTCCCAGAAACTACATAGTTACCTTTGGTTGTGAGGACGGTGTGGTGCTTCTCCCGGGTGTCTGCGGGCAAGCCTATGTGGTGCACGAGGTGCAGATTGTGGAGCTTAGCCCAGGTGTCTATGGGCAAGCCTTTGGAGAGAGATGCACAGGACGTATGTCGTTGGGGCAAAGCGGCAAACCAGTGGGGAAGTAGTAGCGGGGTACCCTTGATATTCTTTACTATATGCTATATTCTTGTATGCGTTACTTGGTGAGAGTATCCATGGTGAGGTTGGGAACTTAGTAAACCTGTTTAGTTAACGAGTTAGTTTCACTTGTTGTTCTCTGGGCTTTAGCATGCTTTATTTACTTTTGCATGAGAGGCTTGAGGAGGATCCTACTGAGTATACTGTTATACTCACCCTATGTATTTATAATCTGTTTTTCAGGTCACTTGGAGCAGGTTGGAGGTCAAGCTGGTTACTTCTAGCTTGTGGTTGGAGGAGGAGCTGTTCGTGCTTGTGGTCACTGTCGTTTTACTTTCTTTTGGGTACTTTTAGTTTCCCCTTTCAGTTGAAGCACTTTTTCTTGACATTTCATATATGTACTTGGGTTTCTTTTATATCTCAGTTCCAAGTTGGAGTTGATTGGAGTCTATTCTATCTCTCTCTTCTGCATGTGTTCTCTTAGAGGGTAATGCCTCCCATTTGTATGTTTATTATACCCTCGGTGCTAGTCGCCAACCCGGGGCCTACTGGAGGCGGGACTCGGGGGTCATTATCTCCCTTCTCATATTGTCGGCCTAGGAGGGGTACACTTTGTGGGGAGGGGGTCGTGACAGAGTGGTATCAGAGGTCTGGTTGAGGGATAGGATGGAGTTTGGAGTTAGGCACAGGTGAGGATGCATGGGATGGTAGGGAAACGGTGTCATTCATGTTTAACAAGTGGGGTAAACACTGGAGACCGGCAGAGACATAGGCGTTCAGGGCCCCCTATGATATGTTGCACGGACCTTTAAGTTTACGATGGCTACTAAACAAAGTGATACTGGTTGCAGGGTAGAGACCTAGGAAAGGATCATGCATCATTATTCTTTGCGCCTGTGTTTTAATGGGTAGACCTTGGGATAGGTAACCTAAAATTAATAAAACAAAACAATTAATTAATTAATGTTGAGTCTTCCATATTCCAGGCTTAGGAGCTCTAACGGTTGTTATTTTACAGGTATGGCTCCAGGTCGACGTCCTCGTCAGGTTTGCGCAGAATATTCCCATCAGGCTGTTCCAGCAGATCGCCGCCGAGTAGAGGTTGACGACGATGACAATTGGAGGAAGACACTTCGAGAGTTTCAACGCCAGAGTCTACAGAAGTACGAGGGATCCGTTTCAGATGCATTCACAGAAGACTGGTTGGAGGAGATCGAGATAGGCTTCAGTTCGATTCGTGCTCGGAAGGAACACTGGGTGTCCTTGGTTGTGACTATGTTGCGTGGAGCAGCGAGGCAGTGGTGGTTCTTGTTCCTTGGTGATCGTGAGGAGTCAGCAATCTCATGGGAGGAGTTTCGAGACAGGTTTAGAGTCGAGTTTCTTTCATCGACTGCGAAGGTGTCCAGTCGCAAAGATCTTCTTACCCTTCGACAGGGGAGCTCCAGTGTTCAAGATTTTGGAATCCGTTTCAGTAACCTTCTACGATATGCTTCAGACCTGTTACCAGATGATGAGGCCAGGGCGAGGCATTTTGAGGAGGCTTTGCATCCAGAGATCCAGCGCCAGGTCACCCCATTTATGCTGAAGACATATCTTGAGGTGCTGGCGAGGGCAGAGGTTGTTGAGAGGACTTTGTCCAGGACTAGATCGTCACGAGAAGGGAATCGTCATGATTCCTCGTGAAGCAGAGCTGTGGTCCGGGGTTCCCGGTTTTCAGGACAGAAGAGTTTTCGTTCACCTGGGGGTAGGTCCCAGCCCTTCCCATCTCATTTCTCCGGAGGCAGAAACTCTCAGACCTATGCCAAGGGATCAGGCGCGTGTTTTTCTTGTGGTGGTCGTGGTCATCAGCAGCGGGAGTGCCCGACTTTTTAGAGCAGTCATTGCGCACCGGGCGCTCCACTCCAGGTTCCTCCGTTGAGGCAGTTCCAGCCGAGGCAGCAGCAGCAGTTTGCACCAGTTTTAGATCACCAAAGGGTAGATGGAGCAGGCAGAGGACAGCCCCATGATGCTCCCCGTCCTCAGAGAGCAGAGCGCGGCCGTGGTGGTGGTCGTCATCAAGGTCAGAGAGGCCATGGAGGAGGTCGTGGTTAGCTTCATGCTCTAGCGTTACCAGCCCCAGGCGAGCCAGATGTCGTTTGAGGTACCCTTTTCTTGTTTTCTACCTTGGTGTATGCCTTGTTTGATTCAGGAGCAACACACTCCTTCATATCACCTACCCTTGTCCATGCTTTGGGACTTGAGGTAGAGAGACTTCCAGTGCCCTTGGCATTGACTACGCCAGTTGGAGGTCGAGCTGACTTGTTTGAAGTATGTAGAGACTGTGAGCTAGTGTTGGGGCAACACCGCTCTTGGGGAGATTTCCTATGTTTGCGAATACAACCATATGATGTCATACTTGGCATGGATTGGTTGTATTCGGTGCAGGTTGTTGTGGATTGCTACAGGAAGAAGGTCGTTTTCATTGATGAAGATGGAGAGAAAGTGGTGTTTGTTGGTGAGAGAGATCCTCGGATGAGTCATAGACGAGTTCCATCCTTATCATCCATGATGGTTGGGATGACGCTAAGTTCTTCAGAGGTTCAACAGTTGGTGTTTCCTAGGGTCGTAGAGGAGTACCCTGACGTCTTTCAAGAAGAGGTTGTATCCTTACCCCCTCGACGAGAGATCGAGTTTGGGAACGAGCTACAGCCAGGAGCGTCTCCTATCTCTATGTCTCCGTATAGGATGGCCCCTTCTGAGTTACGAGAGCTACGTATTCAGCTCGACGGTCTGTTGCAGTGTGGTTTTGTTCGACCAAGTGTGTCACCGTGGGGTGCACCAGTTTTGTTTGTGAAAAAGGCTGATGGCAGTTTGCGGTTGTGCGTCGATTATCATCGGTTAAACAAAGTGACAATAAAGAACCGCTATCCTCTCCCATGGATTGATGACCTATTTGATCAACTGAAGGGTGCAAGTTGGTTCTCAAAGATAGACTTGCGGTCAGGATATCATCAGATGCGTGTAAAGGATGAGGATATCCCGAAGACTGCTTTCCGCTGTCGTCATGGGCATTATGAGTTTGTTGTAATGCCATTCGGCGTGACGAATGCTCCAGCTGTTTTCATGGGGTTGATGAATGTTGTGTTCCGTGAATTCCTGGACAAGTTTGTTGTGGTTTTCATCGACGTCATCCTTGTGTACTCTACATCTGAAGAGGAGCATGCAAAGCATCTACGAGCCGTTTTGGGAGTTCTTCGCCAACATCAGTTGTTTGGGAAGTTGTCCAAGTGTGAGTTCTGGGCTCGAGAAGTTCGTTTCTTGGGACATGTTGTGTCCCAACAGGGAGTAGCTGTGGATCCTTCGAAGATAGAAGCAGTGGTGTCTTGGCCAGCCCCCAAGACCGTGTCAGATGTGCGAAGTTTCCATGGTCTCGCAAGCTATTATAGGAGGTTTGTAGCTAATTTCTCCCGAGTTGCGACTCCTCTGATAGCTCTGACCAGGAAGGATCAAGCGTTCATATGGACTGATCAGTGTCAGACAGCTTTCGAGTATCTAAAGGAGAAGTTGGTAAGTGCTCCCATCCTTTGTCTTCCAGCGGAGGGAGTCCAGTTTGATGTTTTCTGTGATGCTTCACATCTGGGGATAGGATGTGTTCTCATGCAGCAGAGGTTAGTTGTTTCTTATGGGTCTCGGTAGTTGCGTCCCCATGAATGCAACTATGCCACCCATGATCTTGAGTTGGCAGCCATGGTGTTTGCTCTAAAGTTGTGGAGACATTACCTCATTGGTGAGCACTTTGTGGTTTTCACCGATCATAAGAGGTTGAGGTATGTTTTCTCCCAATGTGACTTGAACTTGAGGCAGTGTCGGTGGATGGAGTTCTTGCAGGAATACGACTTTGAAATATCGTATACACCTGGAAAAGGGAATTTTATAGCTGACGCACTAAGCCGAAAGATACGTAATGATGTTGTGTGTGAATCTGGTGATTCTTGGAGAGTGATGGAAGAGCTATCATCTTTACATCTTGATATAGGAGAAGTTGGGGGAAGAGGTTGTCTTTTCCAGATGACGGTGCAGTCATCCCTGATGAAGAAGGTGGAAGAGTCTCAGTTGGGTGATCTAGAGGTGGAAGTTTGGAGAGACAGAGTTGTATGTGGTGAGGCCCCTGATGGTTGGTCGGAGGATGAACAACACCGAGTGTTGTATCATGGTAGGCTTTTTGTTCCCTTGGTGATGCGCGAGACCGTTCTCCAAGAGTTCCATAGTTCATCCTTGGCGGTACATCCTGGTGTGACGAAGATGTACCAATCCTTGAGGAGTCAGTTTTGGTGGCCTGGGCTGAAGCGTTCAGTTGCAGAATGTGTGTCTCGATGTTTAGTCTGCCAGAAGGTGAAGGCCGAACACCGTGTTCCTGGTGGTCTTCTCCAGCACTTAGAGATTCCTCAGTGGAAGTGGGAGGACATCTCAATAGACTTTTTTACAGGTTTACCTCATGCTCCGGGAGGATATGATGCTATATGGGTGGTAGTGGATCATTTAACAAAATCATCCCACTTTATAGTGATCAAGGAGTCGAGCTCAGTGGAAGTTTTGTCGAGGCAGTATCTGGAGGAGGTGGTGAGGCTTCACGGAGTTCCTAAGACGATCAATTTTGATCGAGATCCTCGTTTTACCTCCAGGGTGTGGAGAGGTCTCCAGCATGCTTTTGGTTCTCAATTATGCCTTAGCACTGCTTTTCATCCTCAAATGGATGGTCAGACAGAGCGAACCATCCAGACTCTTGAAGACATGTTGCGCTCTTATGTTCTTGATTTTGGAGGTTCATGGGTGAAGCACTTACCCTTGGTAGAGTTCGCTTACAATAATAGTTTTCACTCTACCATCGGTATGACGCCGTTTGAAGCCTTGTATGGCCGGCCATGCCGTTCTCCGTTGTGTTGGACTGGGGTCGGAGAGTCAGCAATTCTCGGATCAGAACTAGTGCAGAATACAACAGAGATGGTTCAGGTGATTCGTGAGAGGATGAAGACAGCACATGATCGTCAGAAATCATATGATGATCAAATAAGGAGACCGTTAGAGTTTAATGTTGGGGATCATGTGTTTCTGAAGGTGACTCCCCGCCGTGGGGAGCGACGGTTTGGTCGTGGAAGTAAGCTTTCTCCCCGGTTTGTTGGGCCTTGCGAGGTGTTAGCTCGTGTTGGAGCTGTGGCGTATCGAGTAGCACTTCCCCCTCAGATGAGTCGGATACATGATGTTTTCCATGTATCACAGCTCCGTCGTTATCTTCATGATGAATCTCATGTTATTGATTGGGGAGAGATCGATATTGACGATGATGCAACCTTCGAGGAGCGACCTGTGGAGATCCAAGAACACAAGGAGAAGGTGTTGCGTGGGCGCTCTATCCCCTTAGTTCGTGTCTTGTGGCGACACGGTGGCATGGAGGAGAGTACCTGGGAGGGTGAGTCACAGATACGTGCTCAGTACCCAGAGTTGTTTAATGTTTAACTCTTTCCATGTAATGACGTTTCCTTTATGGTTAGAACTTTCATGTTTTATTTATGTACCTTTGATGTGATGTTATGTTTGAATTTTTTGGTTATGGATTATTTGTTTCCATACTCTCGGATGTCGTAGTTTTGTTCCAGCTTTTGAACAACTCATGGTGGTTTTCCCCTGAGAGGTATCTTATGGGGTGGTTGTTCGGACCCCTCTTTTCTTCTAGGTTGGTTTTTAATTTTCGAGGACGAGAATGTTTTGAGAGGTATATAATGTAATGGCCCAGACCTCCCTGGTCCATTACATTGTGAAAATGTGGTGTTGGAGGTGTTCCGGGAGGTCAAGGTGACTTATCCCCCAGCTGCTGCCTACCGGTAGCTCGGTCTACCGGTAGCTGCTGCCTACCGGTAGCCGGTCTACCGGTAGCTGCTGATTACCGGTAGCTTGGTCTACCGGTAGCTGCTGATTACCGGTAGCTCGGTCTACCGGTAGATGCTGCCTACCGGTAGCCGGACTACCGGTAGCTGCTGATTACCGGTAGCTCGGTCTACCGGTAGCTCCTGATTACCGGAAGCTCGGTCTACCCGTAGCTGCATATTACCGGTAGCTCGGTCTACCGGTAGCTGCTGCCTACCGGTAGTCGGTCTACCGGTAGCTACTGATTACCGGTAGCTCGGTCTACTGGTAGCTGCTGCCTACCGGTAGTCGCCTCTTACCAGTAGCTGGGTTTACCGGTAGCCACGGCGTACTGATAGCTCAGCATACTGGTAGCCGCAGTCCAGCAGTAGCTCGGCTAACACTTTTCCAAATTTCTAGTTCTGTGAACAGTGTTTCTATCGGTGAGGTTCAGTGAACAGTGTTTCTATAGGTGAGCTTCAGTGAACAGTGTTTCAATCGGTGAGGTTCTATCAGTGAGGTTCAGTGAACAGTGTTTCTATCGGTGAGGTTCTATCGGTGGACTTCTATCGGTAGACTTGAACAATGTTTCTATCGGTGAGGTTCTATCGGTGGACTTCTATCGGTAGACTTGTACAGTGTTTCCAGAATCCTAAGAGCTACCGATTCCATACTTTTCCAAATTTCACGAATGAACAGTGTTTCCAGACTTCAGGAGACCTACCGATTCCATACTTTGCCAAATTTTGAGTATGTGAACAGTGTTTCCAGCTTCACAAGTTTTACGTTTTCTTTGACGTAAAATACTTTTAAAACCTTATTTTAAGGACTTTAAGACCGATTCAAAGGCCATAAATTCTCTATTAATTATTCCTAAGACCGTGATGTTTTTACTTGGTCAAACCGCGTGGGATAATGCGATCCGTTTTTTATGGAGAATAAATCGGATCTTAAACCGTCGCCTCTCTAATATATTTTTTAAGGGAACAAGATAACATTATTCGTTGTTCTTCCTCCTGGTTCTCATCTACGAGACGCTAGAACCTTGCAATCATTCCCGTAGGAGTTTCACAATCAAACGTTACTCGGATCAGTTCCGCTCTGTTTGATGCAACCAAGTTGTGTCGATCGTTCTTCCATATAAGGTATGTTTTATCATCCTTCCTTCGGGGATCACCTTCTCTTGTTCTTCCTTCCATATTAGCATGTAATCTCTATGGTTCTAATGGGTTTTCTTGGGGTTGGTTGGTACTGTCATACCGTGGCATCCTCCAGTGGATGCAGTCGTCGTGAGGAGAAGAGGACTGTGACCCGTTGTGTGGATAAAGGACGTCAAGAACTCTTCGAGGTAGGGGATTCATGGCTTCTCTAATTGTGTATGTGCAATCGTAGGATTAGCAGGATTTAGTCCTTTGGATCACAATGAAATTGACCTAATTAAATACTTGAACCAGATTAGAAGAATTGGTTGGTCGCATGTTGTTACTTTGTACCATGATAACGGTTTGCCTCATGTTTTCCTAGATAGAGTGATATCTATGATTTTCTTTAATTTGTTGCTCGTTCATGATGGAAATTGATAAAGGCATAAAGTCGGAATTATTTGTTAAATAATTGGCTAAAGATAAAGAGGCATGTTAATGAATCTATTAATTCCAGATGGATTAAAGAACTATTAGTTCGATAATTTCAAAAGGGTTCTGAGTTACCCGCTTGCTTGTAAGGATGAATGCCTTGTGGTTTTGAGCTCTAAGTGCTCATCTTGTATGAAGGCTGAATGCCTTGTTAAAGGTCAGAGAGCCCGTTTTGTGATCTTTGATTTCCTGCTACTTGGGATTTGATGTGAGCCTGGATGGATGTTGTGATATGTGGAGGCATGGGGACTTGTGGTTGTGGCAGCGGATGACGCCTAGTGTGGCGAGATGCATCGGTTTATGCATGTGGGTGTCGGGGAGGACACCAAGGATGATGGTATGAGATGAATGTGATGGTTTGATGTTGGTGGTTTGATTGTTTATCTGCTTTACTTTTCCCCACTGTTCAATGCAGCTGGTTTTGCTTACCCTCTTTCCGAAGGAGGCGAAGACATGCGGGGTCTGCCACGTGCATTCCGTGTTTAGCCTCTCGATGGAGGATGGGTCTATGCTCTTGCTATAGGCGGCAAAGACTCGATGGGTAGTATATCTACTCACCGTGTTGAGCCCTTTGTGTTTAGTAGCATATGATTCTTTTCTAGAATGCCTGGGAATATGGGGAAGCTAATTCCATAATGAAAGTTTGTTTAAATGGTGATAATCCACGGGGATGGAGAAACTGGAATTTAATAGTGATGTGAATCCTAAAAAGGAGCAATTTTTGAATGTGATGCCAATTTAGTTTTATGTGGTAAATTGTTCATGGTTTATTAATGTTTAAATAATTAATTAACGTACAGTGGAATTGATAAAATGAGAATGGAGTAATCTAATAAAGCTCTTCAAATGGTTGTGTGCTTATAGGATACCTAGTCTTAGAAGTAGCAGCCTGGAGTCTAAGACATGTTAGCTGCAGTTGTGCCTATGACTAGGTAATTCCCATAGTGTGGTTGTGAGTTATATATATTCTGTACTTTTTGTGTTTCTATACGCTAATCCACCCTGTCGGTAAGGGCAACTGACACCCCTGGGATTCTGAGCCCTGGGGGGGTGTTTTCCCCAACATTCTGATGGGAGGTTGAATGGCTGACTACCCCCTTTGGCCCCGCTCTCTTCTCTTGGTAGATACTTGTGCCATGAGGCAAGCTGTTAGTTACCCCATATATGTGTGTAGAGGGCTGTAATGGCTTGTGGTTATTCACACGCATATATTCTAGATATAGTATCCTATGGATTACTATAGGTGTAACGTGTATAGGCTGTGATGGCTTGAGCATCCTTACTCGGAGTATGGGCTGTAATGGCTTGAGGTATTATACCCGACGTATGATACACGTTATGCGAGCTGTGGTGGCTCCCAGAAACTACTTGGTTACCTTTGGTTGTGAGGACAGTGTGGTGCTTCACCCAGGTGTCTGCGGGCAAGCCTATGTGGTGCACGAGGTGCAGATTGTGGAGCTTAGCCCAGGTGTCTGCGGGCAAGCCTTTTGAGAGAGATGCACAGGACGTATGTCGTTGGGGCAAAGCGGCAAACCAGTGGGGAAGTATTAGCGGGGTACCCTTGATATTATTTACTATATGCTATATTCTTGTATGCGTTACTTGGTGAGAGTATCCATGGTGAGGTTGGGAACTTAGTATACCTGTTTAGGTAATGAGTTAGTTTCACTTGTTGTTCTCTGGGCTTTAGCATGCTTTCTTTACTTTTTCACGAGAGGCTTGAGGAGGATCCTACTGAGTATACTGTTATACTCACCCTATGTATTTATAAACTGTTTTTCAGGTCACTTGGAGCAGGTTGGAGGTCAAGCTGGTTACTTCTAGCTTGTGGTTGGAGGAGGAGCTGTTCGGGCTTGTGGTCACTGTCGTTTTACTTTCTTTTGGGTACTTTTAGTTTCCCCTTTCAGTTGTAGCACTTTTGCATGACATTTCATATATGTACTTGGATTTCTTTTATATCTCAGTTCCAAGTTGGAGTTGATTGGAGTCTATTCTATCTCTCTCTTCTGCATGTGTTCTCTTAGATGGTAATGCCTCCCATTTGTATGTTTATTATACCCTCGGTGCTAGTCGCCAACCCGGGGCCTACTGGAGGCGGGACTCGGGGGTCATTATCTACCTTCTCACATTGTCGGCCCAGGAGGGGTACACTTTGTGGGGAGGGGGTCGTGACATAAATAAAACATTTTACCAATAATCATGCTACTGTTCTTTATTTTATATATACAAAACTTGTAAAATTTATTCTATACCATTACATAGCATGGATAATGACAATTACATTAATCTAAATAATCTAGTTCACTATATTCATCATAATTAAATATATTTTGTTTTTCTTTCTATTAATTACAATTTTCGAAATTATTCTAATGAGTTAAATATTTCAAATTAATGTTATAAAATCAATGTGAAGTATTTATTTACTTTGTTTTAATCCCTTTTATTATATTGATTAAATCAATTCTTTATTGTCTTGTTTTTTTACAATATAAATCAAACATATTATTATTTTATTATTTTATGTTTTTTTCTTGGATTTTATTATTTTAAATATCATGTTTCAAATAAAATAAGATATTAAATGTTGTTTTTGAGATATTAATTTTTTATTCTTAAATATTTATATTTTCACACGTATAAAAATGAATACATTATTTTTTATTTGTTTAGATGTGAGATTGTTGTGATTAATTAAACCATATATTATATAATGTCTTTGAACATCTAATAATGTAATTAAAATTAGTTTTAATTTATTAGTTGTTTTTATATTCAAATTATACTACTTTCTATAATATACATATCTATTCAATAATTCTAAAAAATAATATTATTTATTTGACTTTTAATTTCGTAAGAATGAATGTAGTCTTGTTATGTTTCTTTCTTCTTTTTAGGGGTTAAAAAATACAAAAATAAAATGTTGGATACGATTCATACTATGTGGGATTCATCAAAACAATGACCCTAATGATTATAGAACCATTCCAAATGAATTTAAATGAATAAACAATGACTTTTAAAGGATTTTAAAACAACACTTCACACCATTAACAAATTGATCATTCTTTATACCAATACTGTCAGTAGATATTCTTGTTCTCAATGATCATTATTTTTTTAAATACAATTATTATTTTAAAATGATTTTGAATATATTATAATAGAATTCTCAAGGTCCTAATTTTATCATTCACTCATCTTTTTAATAAAATTAATTAAAATAAATTAGAAATAGGTAAAAAATATCCCCTTCCTCCACTTTATCATACTTATTTGTTCTCACAATCTATAAAGTCTGGGTCTATGGTTTTCCTTTTTTCCCCATTCTAAAGACAAGGTACTACAAATTTAAGTTTTTTATCATTACAATTAGGAATAAAATATCTTGGTATCAGATTTCATTTTAAATACTCAAAATAAAGGGATGGATTTGGTATCATGGATTCCAATAAATCCATATCACTAATACATTAAATCTTCACTATATTGATCTAGTATACGTAGGGGGTACCCATTGGTACTATTTCTGAACATCCTTACCCAATATTTTACCATATTCTCTATAAAATAATTACTTTCCCCCCATTATTGTTATTATTATTATTATATATTTTTATATTATAGATCAATAATTTTTTATTTTTTATTCATTTTAATAGTATTTTTTAAATCAATTTAATAATTTTCCTTTATATATTTTCAGGGGAAGTTCATCCAAACTAATTAAATTAATCCCCATTCTCTAACGCAGATAATTTTTTTAGTGAATTTTTAATCACATAATAAATATCTGATTTATTTATTTAATACTCTAATAAAAACATCCATGCAAGATGGTGTTCAAATGTGAAATACATATTTCTTGGATGGGACTATGCAAAAATTACATGGGCAATGTTTTTAATTTTTAATGTATAAGAGGAAAGTAGTGAAATATTATTTCGTATACAAAAAATAGAAAATTATTTAATAATAATTCATTATAAATGTTTAATTATAATATATTCTAAGGATATGGAATAAGAATGATTTACGAAAGATCTTAGTTCAAACAATTACCTCTTCCTTTGATATCCTCTATAAGACCTATCATTAATCCTGTTTAAAGTATTCGTTAAGTGTTACTAGAACATTTAGAACATAGTAATGATTATTGGGGAGGGTTTTTGGAAAATTCAGATCATGAAAAGATGACTAATGTGCCAGGGGATGAGGGTTGGTAAATTGGTCCTTTCAATTGTTAGTTTGGTAGAATGTTTTTATAAATATATAATTCTTAATAAAAATAGATTATTATTATAAATGGAAAGTGAATATAAAAGTGATAATTATACATAATTATATAAGGCATGGTCATTAACTCCCTTATCCACCATTTTTAATATGTGTTTTGGATATAATGAATCTTTTCCACCAGATTTATTATTTTTAACTCTTTTTAATCTTTCCCGCGACATCTAATTTTTACCAAGGTAATTTATTTTTATGTAAAAAATTGAAATTTAACATTTTAAAAAAAATTATATCATCAATAAAAATTATAATTCCATTTTAATTTATAATATTCTCTAAAATAATAAAATATAAATCTAATATAGAAACACATAACAATGAATTTTTTTAAATAAAATACATCTTTTAATCATAATGTAAATTTACTCTTATTCGATGAAATGTAACCATCAATAAATGATTGTTAATTTTTAATATATATATATATAGTACAATTCATAAAATTAAATATTAAAAGGTACTTATCCCATTTATTATATTAAAAATTCATAATATAGGGAAAAATAAAATTAATAGAAATAAGGGACTTTTGAACACTATATGATTCTAATTACATCCCATTAATAATTTATGATTGAAGTATTAATTTTTTTATTAATTATTATTATTATATATAAAATTATTATTTAATACAATAACAATATTATGAAAAATAAATCAATTTTTCTATCTTTTTTATCTAAGGATTTTCTTTTCATGTGAAATTTTAATGATAATTAAAATTTAATTATTATAATGTATTAATGATTATATTTAATTTTAAAATATATCAAAAATAATTTTACTTTGGAATTTGTTATGATACATGATCTTCCTCAAAGTATTAATTTAATTGAAAATATATATATAAATATTGTAGGTGTTAAATCGTACCGTCTTAAATAAATTAAATAATAGATATTTGAATTTCTCTCATTAATGAAAATCTAGTAAGTTTTTTGGAGTATATTAATTACTCATTATATAATAACATTTTCAGATTCTTTATATGGTTTATATATAGATTTTCAATCAACCAAACAATATCTGCAAATATTTTCACAGTATCTATGATATTCGACCCTTTTTGTGAACCAAAAGAATATCGAGTTAATACCAACCCAACCAATTTATGGTTTTGTCCGTAATGTGAATCTATGATAAATACTACATCCAATTTTTACTTTCTAGACAATTATTTTCTTTCCATGAATCAACACATACATTACTTTTTCAAAATATTATGATGCTTTCTTATTTTTATATTTCACCCCAATGATTCAACAAATGTATTATAGTATTAATCCCCAACAATTATTAAATGAAGATATTTCATTATATAACTTATTCCCAAAAATCAGGGAAATATTATCATCTTTAATTAAAATGAACCTTTATCCCTAAACAACTTTCATTTTATTCCAATCAATATATAAAATATTCATATATATTATGAAAATGGAATTAATTTTTTTTCCAAAATTAGATACATTTCTTTATGATCAAATTAATAAAGAAACCTGGGGGCTATCTATTCCATTATTATGTAACTGGCATAATACCCAATAAATGTGTAAAGTAATATCAATAATAATTATTATACCAAGTACCTTAATAAAATGAAATGAAATCATTAAATTTAAAATTATAATAAAAAAATATGGAAATCAATGATGGTATTTAATACAATAAAATTATCCTCAAATTATAACACCCTAATATATAATGTTATCTAATCATTGTATAGATACAAACTATAACAGGCCAGTCATGCTCTATCAGATCTGGTTTTAAAAATATATTCTTATTCTATTGGTTTGATACAAATTGAAGTATCCCAAACAAAACCATCCATAATTATATGGTCCATAACAAATATTGAAGTAATTACATTACAAGTACCTTTTATGTTTAATTCCTTTTCTAATTAGAAAAAATCAATAACTAAAAGTTCTCTTATATTTAACATCAGCTAAGAATATTTCTTTACTACACTAAGGATTCTTCATTTGAAAATAAATCATTAAAATCTGCCAAAATATTCAGCACACATGATATCTGTATAGTCCATTCAAACATAATAATATTCTTTATAATGAGGGTTAATAAAAAAATAACAAGGTTGACCTCAAACACTCAATATGGAGTAACAAACAATAGAAAATTTCAATTATAGATATTGAATATACGATCTATATATAATAAATAATAATAATAAAATACAATATAAATAACAATAGCATGTGATATATGCATGGATAATATAAAAAATTTAATAATCACACGGATTAAAATAAATTATTTTATAGTAATGGAATAAATTATCATGGACATGAAAAACATACTATCAAGGATTCGTTCTAAGACATCATACATTAATGGGTTCAGTTTACATCATATTTACTATTATATTGTAACATAATACTAACCAATGAATCAATGTTCTATATAAATTTAAGACCATTCCATAACTAATTATATTTAATTCATTGATCATATAATGTAATTAATATATAATAGAATACATAATAAACCAAAATTCAATAAATATCTATATTGAAATAACATGTTTATGAATTCAATATGTATTTCTCTAATAAAAAGTTGTAGTGAATTACTTGGTAAAAACTCTTCAAGCTAAAACTGCATAGAGTAAAGTGAATATGTTTATTTCAATACTTGAAAACACATCATAAAAATAATAGGTTATATATAGATGATATTAATGAAATTTTAAAATATATACATGATTAATTAAACTATTTCTATGGGAACAATAAAGGGTTATAATGAACATAATACCGTCAAAATATGGGAGGATTGAAGTATAAATTAATAAAATATTTTTAAGGGTAATACATGAAACATTTATCAATAATAGATTTATCTTTTATAGTATGAGATATCAGTAGAATATAATTATAAATAGGCTTATCATAATAAATTAAAAATATGGTACATAATACAAAATTCTAAGTCACATTCAAAAATATATTTCAATGGGTGAAAATTTGACATTAAAAAAATAATTTAAAAAATCCTAAATTTTAATGATTTGAAAATAAAAGAATTTAAAATTTTGAAAAGATGAGTGTTAGATAAAAATATAACTAAGTGGAATGAAATGCCTTTATTTTTTATTAAAAAATTATTACATTTTTATATAATAAAAATAAATTAAATGTTAAGAATATAATTTATTTACAGAACCAAGTAAATTTGAAAGGAATCAATATAATTAAGAAAAATAATATTGCGAACATCCACTGATGAATAACATTATGAAAATAAAATTCATTTCGCAATATTATAAAGAATACTGAAAATAATCCATAAGAAGATTATTTAAAAACATCAATTTAATAAATTATTATGTAATGTCAAAGAGAGTAGAATATAATATTAATAAATCATTGAAGCATTATATGAATATTTTAATAACCATCCAACACATTTTTACATGACGCATTATCTGATTCCACCCAAAATAACGCTGGAAATATATTCCTAAATTATAAATGTTGTTTTTAAACCCTTAGGTATCAGAATTTAATATAATTGGAATCATTTAACCATAAAAATAACAAACACGTGTTTCATATTTTTAAGTAAATATATAATAATATAATCCCTATATAGAGTGAAAATTGTAATTTTGTAGAAAAATATAATGAATAACATGTAAAGAGGACAATGTTCTAAAACAAATGAAAAATAATAATCTAAGTGAATATTCACATGTGTGGATCAGTCACCACCATTGAGAAAGACATTAATATAATGCCAAATAATAGGTTCCACCACTATTAATGACACCCTTTCCTTTCATTAAGTCTAGAAAATCCAAATCTACATACACCCAAAGGAATATATAGGGTGTGAGGAAATTCCTCATAGGTCATGACCATGAATGTATAATCATTTATTTCCCCAGACAACCCTTACATCAAGAATGAAAACTAAACAAGATTCAAAAAATCATTAATATAAAAACACAAATTTATTAAACATCCCTTTGATTCTCCTTTTTAGAATAATCCAAATGAGACGAATTAATAACCTAGACTTAAAAAAAGTATTGTTTAATAAAAGGAAATACTATGATATCTATGAACATTGAAATAATGGGAATGTAATGAATAAGAATCAATTTAATTTCAAATAAAAGTGCACAGATGGGCTGTAAGATGTCGTCTATGTTACCATGACATTAGAGGAACTCTATAAATAGAGAATCCTAGGTCTCAAAAAATATTCTTATCCCATATTAGTCCACAAGTGCCATTGTTTTTCATTATTTGTATGGGAATCCAATACCATAATTTTCAAATTATGATTTTTTAATTTCAATGAACACTAAAATTTTATAAAATAAGTTTCTAAGGAAAATTATTTTTATGTAATTTCCAACTGGCATTAATGATTGTGTAAAAATAATGGATTACAATTTATGACCTAAAAACATAAAACCAATCAGTTTTGTATGACAAAATATTATAATTTAACAAAATCATTCACATTTTCTCTACAAAATAATCCATTGGATAGAGACATATAATTTTCCAATATTGGAAATTTCAATCCCGTTGAATTATTTTTTTTATAAAAAAGGTCTAATCTTGAAAAGAACATTACAATAATTAATTTCTTTAAATCCCTATGAAACCCTATAGATTTTGAAATCATGTTACAATTGGGATCCAATGGATCACATAAAATAATATGGGAGATATTTCTCTATAAGATTGGATTAATTTAGTGAAGACCATTCTATTCATTAAATATATGAAAATTGAGCAATAAATGATCACATGTAACCAACGGAAGAGTTGACTATATCATCATGGGGGGGATTGTTTTAAATGATGAGGGTATATGAGGTGATGATATTTATAAAATACATAGGATACTAGGGAAAATATTTATTTTATAAATTTTGGATCTTGTTAAATTTTTGGGGTTCATAGTAAATCATACAATGTTCTAATCACAATATAACAACAATCCTTTCAAAAAAAGTCACACATTTTCCTAAGAATAGCCTCACTATTTGAAACCCCATATGTAAGTTATTTGAAAATCCCTAGACCCTGACCCAAACATCTACATGGTTTTCCTTGTGACTCAAATGTTTAGGAATATCATTAATAGAATGTGAATGTGTCTACCATTAATAATATACATATGACATGATACTTTTAAACATGTGCCTTAAAAATGTAGATTGTATGTTTCTCCCAAACTATTAATATTTGACTCATGAATCCTGAAATCCTATAGAACCTGAAATAAGATAAACCAAGTACAAAATTGAATATACATGTGACCTGGAGGGTGTCCTAATATATAAAATGATGAAATTTTGTTTTCTAAAGAAAAACAATAGATTTTAGCCTAATGAATAGATTAACCTATTAGTATTACTTAAATTATTTTGTCTACCATTTCACAGGGCTATCTAATCCTCTCATCCAAAAAACATGGAACAAAGGGATTATTTTATAGTGAATCTCCATATTTTGTGATCCATAATTGGAAATAGTTATTCCATAAATTAGGTACGAGTCTTAACATCAATATCTTCTTATTCAATAACATATTAAGGGTCATGTTGACATATTTTAAGTTGGGATACAAGGAATATATCATGAATCAATGTCAATAAATATGGTAGTCTCATCATATATTCCAAATTTAAATTTTAATCAATGATCTCGTAGGTGCCAATATACAAAGAAGATAACTACCCCACCATTGCTACGTGATGAAGCCTCAACCTAGGTGAACCACTAAAAAACCCCATTCACTACCATAAAATTTGAATTTTCAAGGATGGTGAATAAATATGATTTATGGGGACTCTTAGTTGCTACTATTCTCTTTCTCATATCAAATATCCATTTTAAAATGTAGTATCCAACTTGTGTTCTCTCACTAACCTGTACCCTACACGAAGGAGATTAATTTGGAATCCAATATAAAGATTATATGGAGTCTATTAAGATAGAGTCTATATAACTATTATTATAGAAAACTTTGTGAAAGTCCATATGATTATCCCATGAAACATAAAATTCATATATGAACACCCAAAGAATATATTCTACTATCTAGATTGATGACTTCGTCTTACCATCCATATAATTATAATTAACTATTTTTACATTTAGTTGGATTCCTATCACTACTATTTCCCCTTCCAATATTAATTTTTAATGCGTAAGTATCTATCAACATCAACCATAAAAGGCGGTCCCTTGAGATTTATGATCTCTTATGTATTCAAATGGATGGTAAATTCTTCCTTCTTTTATTCCTTAGTAATTATGAAATGAGCTGATTTAGTGAGTTAATCGATAGTCACCCAAGAAACATGATTTTGACATTATGTATTTGGTCCATGAATCTGTATTCAATGAATATAACATCCTATTTAGAAATTGAAATTGGTATGGGTTGTAATGAAATTTGAGCTCTTTAATCCTCTTACATAACCATATAAAATATAAATAATCATGAAAAGATGTTTATTTTTGGTCCTCTCTTCCCAATCCACCAAAATAGATGTCTCAATTCTTGATACATTTTATAATATATTGGATTGATTGACCATGTTGATTGATTTCCATAATCCAAAATTTGATTCCTTAAATATTATTGGAAAATTATTCTTCCTCAAAAAAAAATAGTGCCATTGAGAGAGTAAGACTAATAAACTGAGGTATCCGAAAAATATAATATTTCATTACAACTTTTACATTTGTGTGAGTTTCATAACCAAGATGAATAAAACAATAAAATGAATAATAATCATTCACGCCAGCTACAAAAATATTCCCTTAAATATAACTCACTTCAAATATCATCTCAATAAATAGACTCATCAAAAACCACTCTTCTAAAGATTGATTTAGTACTTTAATCGGTAACATCATGAAAAATGAATCAACAACCACATTACATATTATAGGTGTATATGCGATGTAAGAAATTTCTAATTATATTTCACACAATAATTATTTTACAATTTCTAGAAAATCAATGTTAAAATAATCATCAGGAACAAATGATCAGAATTTAAAATAAACTACTCAATAAAGAGATAGTGCTTTCATGTCTTGTGTTCACGAATTACAAATACTAAATTTATTTCATGGGTTGGAAATATTATTTCATGAGGGAATAATTATAGAGAGTCATAGGCTACCAACTACTTCCCTAATATCAGAACACATCCTAATCCCATAAATGAGGAATCCTAGAAATCCTTTTTTCTTAATGTTGGATGAGTATGAATTATAACATATAGAAAATTCAATATCACCTTCTGTTAGACAAATGATATTTTATACAAATAATTAAATTCTAAATTATCAATGTTGAATGTTAACTATGTCACAAGAGAATAAATATTGGAGATGTCCTAAAAAATTATTTTATACGATCCTTCTAAACCCTTGAAGCTTCTAATCACAAATCCATTTATTGGATGTTCCAAAGAAATAACTTCTGGAATATTCATGGAAACCACTAAGATACAATTCATATATATATATATATATATCTCATTCCTATAACAATTCTATAATCATACCAATAAATGACTTTTAGATAGATTCCCATATAGAAGATAACCTTTCAATCTTAAAATGAGAATATCTAAATGATCCATATGTTTATCATCTAACTTGGAGTGAAAAAAATATCATTCTCAAATACAACTATCAAAAATTCCCAAAAAAAAATGATGAATTATCATGTTCACCAATTCAATAAAAATATCATGGTATTAAGTAATAAATAATAGTTTGAATAAGAACTAATAAATAATATACTAACTCCTAATCTTTTTCATGATTATATCTTCTTCTCAAACTCTCAACTGATGTTACCCTGATCACTGGTCAATTTGAAAAAAAAACATCAGATCCTCTATGTTGATCTAATATATTATCAATATTTTGAAATGTATATTTTTAAAATTTTTATTTGATTATGTTTTTATTTATCAACTCAATGTCTAAGGCTTATGTTTACATCCATTTGAATGAATAACATGGAATTAAAAGGTAAAATTCTAGGATAAATATATAACATATACTCAATATGATCAAGATAAATTTATACTCAATTAACTTATAGTGTTCTATATGATAACATGATATTGAAATGAATACCATCATATAAACTAGTTAAATAGTAAAACTTACCACTATAGTGTAGTAACTGAAAAAAAAATCTTTATTAAAAACCTCCAGGTACTCACTCACAACTGTATGAATCATACAGATAATCTTCTAGACAATGATATTAAGAATCATCTTCAAACACATGTATGAGATAATTTCATCATATGGAACAATATTCCATAATCTCATTGATATGGGATCCCACTCACCATGAAATACATTTGGTACTCTATTGGTAAAGAGAAACAGATCCCAAAAAATATAATAATTATTTTCGGTTTTAAAAATAATCATCCAATTCTATCTAGTAATATGGTTAGGTATAAAAATATCATTATCCAAGACAAATCTCACGACATTGAAGTCAAAAATCATCACCTGACACTCGAGGAATTTAAAATAATCATGCATCATATTCATATGTTAGTTAAAAAATTAATCTTGAAGGAAATAAGATCAAAATGTATAACTAAAATACAAGTCAACATAGATGATATGAAAAATTTTATGGATCAATTTCAACAAATTATAGAACCGTATAAGATGAACCAATTATTGTATCTCTCATAGTATTTTCCCCCAATTTAAATTTATCTCATACACACTTCACTATATAATGAAATCCCACTTATCCTTTATTTCAATTTTTATAGAGTGATTAAAAAACTTTAACATAATAAAGATATCTACAATGATTCACAAAATCATAAAGGAACTATGATTATTTAGTAACTATAGATCAATACAAACCAAAATGATGCAAAATTCCATAGAAAATATAGATATTACTCTACTATCCAATGATATTCAATGATCTATATTTTTTCCATAGTAATTCTTTGCGTTTTCATATTTAAAAATCAAGTTATAATCCACAAGGCTTTGTCCTAGATTTTAATTCACATAAATATAACTACCCTGCCATGGAATTTCTCACTTCCCCATCTAGCTTGAAGACAAAATGTTTATTTCATTATGATTACTAAACCATTACTGAGACATGTCTACTTAGTTTTGTCTACCTCTACCACAACTTCTTTACTAACATCCTTAATAAAGGTAAGTAATTGGAAGAGAATCTGAATATTCCAAATTTTATCCCTCAATCCATTCTCGAACCTCCATGAATTATGGTAGTCATTTCAAACAATATCAGGTGATAAGAGAACTATCATGGTGAAATGAGTATAATTCCCTATTACCAAACAATACCCTTTCTCCATGGTCAAAAAATCACAATTATTCTAATATATTTATGTTTTCTTATAAAATTACTGATTAAAGACCTTCTTTATGTGGTTTTTGAACAATCCTCATGAATATTATATTTCACAATGGTTTCCCACTATTTAATACAAATTAAAAATATTAAATATGTGGTAAAACACATATTTTTATCATCTATATTTTTCAAGAAATATAAATTAATTTAAATCCATTCAAGTCTCTACATTGGTTCTTGTGTTCTTATCTCACCTTGGTAGATGGGTTGACTCTTCTTAGTAAACTCTGAAGCATAGTGAAACATCCATTCCTAGTTTCTAACACCCACCAGTACTAGAATCTCTATATTAAAGATAATTATTTCCACTAATTAGGATTTTATTTATTATTCAAAATAGAAACAAGTCTTGAATCACCCTCTCTTATAAATAAAATTGGTTTTCTTGGTTTCATTTTCTGTTAAGATAAAATGATACCATGTTATCAGAAAAGGAAAACAACTCTAAATTAAAAGACGAAGCCCCCAAATTTTACTAAAATACCTCCACAAAACAAAAATTTATAGAATCATTTAAATAATCAATGGACATATAGATACATTATAAATATATTAAATATATGAAAATATTTTATAATAATAATAACAAAATTATGTCCAATTAAATAACATAAGAATCAATCGTAATATTGATAAAAATATCCATGATCACTCATGGTAGCTCGATATTAGATATATTAACGAATTCTTCAGACACACTTCTTTTCTTAATTGTCATGTTCTTATTCTCTGATCTTTTTTATTCCCAAAATCCTAGAGATAAAAACCTATGATACCAATTTTTAAAGAAAAAGACTATGTTGACCATACATGTTAACAGATATAGCTTGCCACATACAGAAGAACACATTACCATTCCTATAGAGTGGGAATGAGAACATGGGTATCAATATAAGAAATAATGAGAATGATTTAACCATAAAAAACACCAATTAATAAGACATGTACAAAATTATTAATATTATTAAAAACTCATATTAGTGTAATGATAATACTTATGAAAAACTCAAGAGACATGACATGTCAAGAGACCAGGGTTCCAAAACATATGAACAACCTTGATACATGATTTTATATTAATATGAAGATATTTCATCACCATTCCAAACCATTTAATGATGATTCCCACTAGTAGTAGATGGTAATCTATATGATTACATTCCCTTTACCTAAATCTGAATGTATGAAGTCTACATACACCTTCGTTATATGTAGGGTGTGAGGAAAAACCCTATAGGATACCAATATATATATATAAGTCCATTTACCAAAATAAAATAAGTTCTAGGTTGAAAATAAATCCAGATTCATAAATAAGTTCATATAATAACAAATTTTCTTAAAATATCCATTTTATTTTTCATTTAAAAAAATCCATTTCTCAAGAAATATGATCATTGAATAAGACATATATCATTAAATAATTGTTAAAAACTTGTAAATACATTAATATTAAATCAATTAGGAAAGTAAAACACAATTATCCTTGTAATTCTAATTAACAATGTCCAAATGGGCTCTAATATGGTGACTATGATATTCAGAAAAATAAGGGATTCTATCTAGAAGAGTCAATTCTTGTTCCATATAATGAAATGTATTCCATGGTCTTACCCAAAATTTATTGTTTCCCATTACATTGATGATAATCATACCTATATATTATCATATTATAGTTTCGGAATTTCTGTAATCACTTATAAAGAATAAATGTGTTTTTAAAGAAAGTTATTTTATGACATTTACTATCATACCGAAAAATCATATAAAAATCATGGAATTTTATATATACATTAATAACATAAAAATAATTAATTTTATAATCCTATATCAAATTATTTTATACAAAAATTCAGGTTTTCCTGAAAAAATAAAATATTACATAGAGAAACCTACATCTCCAATAATGTATGCATCGACCCCCATGAATTTTATGATTTGAAACAAAGTGATCGAGTACTCACATGTATATATCTACAAATAAAATCATCCATTACCCATAAATGCATCAATATGAGTCATTCTAATTCGAAATAAATTTTAATAGATCAAGCGGAAAGAGATTATCCATATATCTAGAGAAATAAAGAGAAATCGAGAGGATATCCTTCCATAGCTCGAATACATCCACCCAAATTGAACATGTATCACAATGTATTCAGGGGGAGAGCCATATAGTGTATCATATAGGTGTCTTTTTATTCTAATGAGGGGTTTATAAAATGATAGGAGAAAAGAACTAAGTGTATTAGGGTAATTTAACATTTTAATATGTCGGGATCGAGAAGCATGGTTAGCCAACATAGTTTTACAAACCATTTAAAAAAACATGGTATCAAATGTCCCATGAAAATGATTATCTGTAGTTTTATATAAAAAGTTGAAAATAATAAAAATAAATGATAATTCCATGTGAAAAGTTCATGTCCCAAACCACATAGTTTTAATAATCATGATCAGAAATTGAAAATGACAACTAGAAGAAAAAAAATAACTATCGCATTGTTTTCTCATGGTTGCTACAAAATGTGAACCAAAACCATGATTCGGGCTTGTTTCCCTCTAAAAAACAAATTTTCAATCCTCAAAATCATATTGCCTTTAAAACAGAAAAGTGATAAACAATGATAAAAAATACATAATAGAATTTATTCGAAGGGCATTATATTTCTTGAAACACATTAATGAATGTTGACATAAAAGAAAGTGATTAACAATTTTGAAGAAGAGATATGGAAATGTCTATATACAATAATCTATTTAGTTGGATTATAATCCCAAGTTTGGGGAATTGATGATTTTAATTTTAAATAATTCAATTTAATTAATCAATAAAATACAACACAATTAATATCTGGAAGGAACTAAATATAAAATTGAGATTTATAATATTATTGTTTATGACTATGAATTTAAATGGATTTATAAACGATTATTACGAATTATTTTATGTATCAATACATGTAAAGCATACATTTATAGATTAAATGAAAGTGAAAATTACATTAATAACTAATGATTAAATATATAATATTTAAATAGGTTATAATTTATAGCAAACTAAATCAAATTAGTGTATAATATCAAACATCTTTTATGTAATAGAATTTTTGACAAATAACTCGTACCTTCAGTCCCACTCTCTTGTGACAAACATAAATACATAAAAATAAACATTGGAATAAAAATATGATGTTTATTTAGTAATAATTTCATATCCCTTTTTTGGTGTAATTTATTTTTTATTATCAAATTATCATATATTTCATCCTTTTATTGTATAGTTTTTAGACTCATTGGACACATATGGTTGTTTTATCAATTCGATCAAAATAACTTCAACAAATTGACCATGGAAAAATATTGATAAAATAGTATCCTAATCTATATAAATGCATATATATTTTTTATTAAGTATTATAGTAGTTTCTAATTTAAATTTTTAATATGTTTTTGAAAATGTATTCAAATTATGAAAATTTTAATTTTATGCTCTTTTCAATAGATTAAATATAAAGAGACCATTTTTTATTTAAATTATATATAATCATAAATTATGAATTTTTAATTAGTAATAAATGTAATTTATATATAGTAAATCTACTTTAAGAATCCTAAATATTATGTTGGGATGTAAAATTGTATATTTTGTTCATAGAGGTTTTAATCAGATCATAACAAGAACTACATTTTCATTGCCTAATGGATGGAAGGATGGTAGATAATAGTTATTCATATAATATAATAAAATCAAACTATAATAATGATATTTATGAGATTATATTAGTACATTTATAAAATATTTTTTGGAGGTGTAAGAAGAATGAAACTTGAAATAACTAGATTGAAACTATTACATCTTTCTTTTATATCATCATTTAAATAATTCCTTATACCTTCTAATATTATTCTCTTAGTGATTCCAGAACCCCTAAGACATATTATTGATAGTTTATAAGGGGTATTATAATATTTATTTAAATATAATATGATTTATGTGTTAGGATAAAGGGGATTTAGAAAGGGTTATTTAATAACTGATAAGGTAACATTTTTTAACATATGAATTTATTAATTTAAAAGGATATGAATTATTCAAGAATTGTGGATGGAAAATTGATTATTAGGGAGAAATAGATAATTTAGTTTTTATAAATACCTTATACTACCATTTAGTTATTATATGTAGGATATTTTTATGCTTTACCTCTCGATTTATTATTTTTACATCTTTTTATACTTTACCATAGTAAAACAAAATTCCATCACGGTAACTCATTTTTATGAAAAAAAACATAACTGACGATATTGAATAATTTGGAAAGATTTATTCTAATTATAAAATTAAATTATGATATTACCTCTTTTAAAAGTGATAGTATGTAATGCTGTTATGGCTACATAATACATGGAAATTTATTTTACAAAATTCAATTATTATATAAAATATGTGAATTTATTCTTATTCATTTACATGTAATAATCATTGATTGGGTGTTAAATTTTTATACATTATCAACATGTTTCCTTGAATTATAAAATATAATATTATATATTATTAATATAAAAATACATAACATATAGAAAACTAGAATTCTTAAAAAAATATTCCTATTGAACAAAAAATGATTTTCATCAAAAAGAATTATTTATTTATCCATTGTCTATTAAATTTATTCTATTAATTGTAATTTTATCAAATTAAATAGTTATTTAATATAATAAAAATAATATTTAAAATTTATATTTTTGACTATATTTTTATTTACATGAGGTTTTATATTTCTTCTAATGGTCAAAATGTAAATTCACATATGATTCTAATATTGTATTATCATTATTATTTGATTATAAAATATATCACAATTCATTTTAGTTAAATGTTTCAATTTATAAAATATATTCATCATAGTTTTTATTTAATTAAAAACACTAAATAAATTCTAAATTTTTTATATCTAGGGTGGTGGTATCAATATTTCACCCATCATTAATATATCATGTCATGTTTTTAAAAACCATCTAAAGAAGCATGTTAGGGATTTCATATAATATAATTGTAATTAATCCCCAATGGAATGAAAATATAACATCATAACTCATAACGGGACATAAATTATAGTAATAAGATTAATATGGAGATGATAAACCTTATTTTAAAGAACAATGACCAAAATTACCATTTCAAAACTCTAATGAAACAATAATATTCATTAACTTAAAATCTTTAAAATAATAAATAACTAACTAAAATTGGTTTAATAAATTAATATAATTCAATATTATAAAAGGTAAGACATATGAATAAGGGTTTTAAATAAGATATTATAATGTTTATGATTATAATATATAATTTCAATGTATTTTTGTTGAAGTTTTCAGAAAGGGTAAGGCTTTATCAACACAATTTTATTTCATTAAGATATGATCTATAGCTATATCATTCATTCTTTATATAGTGTATAGAGAACCCCCGTTAATTAATTTTAATTTATTTTTTATTAAATTTAATCTTTTTTAAAGTAGTTATAATTTTCATGGATTCAATGGATTTTGATTCCATTGACTCTAATATTGTAAGGATTTCTCATCTCTATTTTAATTTCTGTGAGATATGATTCATATTAAACACAAATCATAATTTTTGTACAATATACTAACTAATTTATATTACATAATATAATATTCATAAAATTAAATGTATTTATAATCCAATCCCATGTTCTCTTTTTCAGGGTCTTCTGATTCAAAAGTTACCAAATTTGTAAGTAGTTTCATTCCAATCTCACTTTGGATTGCATATTTTATATCAATATGTTTACATCAACATAATTCTATGTCCTTTATTTCATATACCCCATTAATTTTTTTATCCTATAATATTCTTGGAATTTTCATTTCATATTTCCATATCAGCACACTTTGCTTCCCAATAAAATAAATTTTTAATTGGAATACAAACCAAACATATCTCCAATTATTAATGAGGAATGTATTTCCTCTATATCTATATTATTCATATTAAATTATTGGGCTTCTTACATCAACATCTATGATTTCATAGAAATTTTCCAATGGATATAATGATATTAATAGATGGAATCTACTTTTATTGTTTTTGGGGTGGTTGTTCTCCACTAAATTTTACCTAGTTTACAAAAGTCTAAATGGAATCATCATTTTAAAATATTTTAGACATGAATTAATTTTTCCTCAATTAACAAAATTTATCATTAATAAATATATACTCAATTTTTTCCTATGTTTTCAATGTATTCATCACCCACCCTCTTTTATAGGTTATTTTCTTTTAAAATTAAATTTATCAATTGTGAATGATTTTCAAAAACATTTTCAATGAAATTTATAAATTCTTTTCTAAAAGTTTCTTTCATCTATTTTATAATCCACTAAAATTATTACAACATTCTTCATATATGATCTTATGATAGCATCCAACTTCTCACTCTCGTTAAAATATTACTATTTATTTTCTAGGATTCAATGAAACCCATTAATTTATCATGTTAAAAATTAGATATGATTGAATTATAAATATTTTCATATATTTGATTTATCTTTATGTGATGGGTAATATAGCCCCCCAATATGTTGGGTTATATGTTATATCTCATGGAAACATGGTTTTCAACATGGGAATAATTTTAAATATCATTTTTTATATGTTTGTTCATGGAGATGAGTGAAAAAAACATTGATTATATGTTTTTGTGATAGCATTATTAATGATATATTTATTCACGAGTTTATGTATGAACAACAATGAAGATATATTTATTGACTAGTATGTGTATGTAATATAGATATTGATCAAAAAATTTCTCATTATGTTCTCATTGATTACAATGATAACGAATAAACATGTTTTTATTAAAAAACTGGTGACTTGAAGTATATTTCATTAATATATTTACTTAAATGTTTATTTTATTTCCCTATAACTATAGAAGTTGTATTAATTTAATAATATGGATGATGTTTTAGTATATAACATACTATTGTTGTTCTATGTAATTTTTTATAATTTTGAAATAAGAAATGTTGAAGCCCTTGGTTGGTATGTTTTGTCCCTTTTAGAACATCATGCTTGAAATTAATGTTAAGATTGGGAACATAATTTTTATGAAGTAGCCCAATGTCTATGTATCCATCATTTTTTATGCTGATTTTTTAATTATCCTCAGACTCTGGTATTATACATTTTGATCCAAAAAGTTGAATCACACATTTGGAATGATCCTTATGCACTGAACCCCCATGTTGAGTCATTCAAATATGGGATTTTAATATTAGATATTTTATATATTTTTATATGGATTTGTTATTGTAAAAAACAGAATAAAAGAGATTTAAATTCCATTTTATAGTATCTTAATCAATGGATTAAATTATTATGGTTTATAATGGAAGTTATTAATTTTTATGGTTAATTAAATTCAAATTTAAAAAGTTTCAGGCATTTAAAGATATTGTTTTATAACATGCATTTCTAGATCTTCTTGGATAAGATTAAATTGATCATATAAAGTTATTCTTAATAGATTTATTTTATTTATATATAAGAGATAAATTTTTGTTAAAAAATCATTGATTATATCATGATATATGAGATAAATCTCTTCAAAATCTAATCAGAATAATCAGATAAAATTTAATCAGAATAATCAGAAAAATGGAATATAATTTTGATGAAAAATTATTTATAGAATTTTTTTATTCATTATAGTGTCTCTTCATATGTGAGTTTCAAAGTTATTATTTTAATACATTGGGAACCTACTCCCTAGAATGTTTTTTATTTTTTTAAGAAATCAATTATTGAGTGTTTCGAAGAATATTGTTTTTCATATTCGAATCTTTTTAAACGTTTTGTAACAATTTCTTGTATATTGAACTCATCTACTGAAATCCGCAAGAATGTGATTTTATATTGAAAATCACCAATCCATTGGATAGATTTTATATGGATTGTTCATATGGATCATTGTGCTTCAAACAAATATAATAATATTTCTGTTATTTTTTTTTCAAATCAATATATGTTAAAAAAAGTAAACAATATAAATTTCAATATTCCATAGTGAGATCCTATTTGAATTATCCATGTTTTTTTAAGTACAAAATTCACTCCTAATATGTATTCATATTTTTTATGAACTAAAATTGGTATTAGTGGAGTTTTTTTAAATATAGGTATTCTTTATAAATCATGATCCATATATATATAAATATGATAAAATATATCAATGTATATATTGAAAGAACGTATTTCAATTATAATGGATCTGTATATCACTATTGGAAAATATGGATTCCATAAATAACATATTTTTATCTATTGGAACAATATTATATATATATATATAATGTTTAATAAACAATGAAAAATATATAAAGAATACCTTGAAATATTTAAAGACAATAAAATCTATATATGATCCAAGTTCGGTATTCATTAATGAAGTTATTTGTGTATTTTTTCTTAATGAATTACACCACATCTCTCAGTGTAAAAATACAAATGGAATGGGGTTGAAAATTGTTTTTTAATATAAAATAATTGAAAATGTCATAAAGTTGAGGCAAAATATTATATAATTACTATTTAAACCTTCAGAGTGTAATAATATGAATATATTATTTAAAATATTTAAAGATTGATTGAAATTATAAAAGTTCTTTCTATAATTAGGATCTCAAATTCAAGAAGTAGATGATCAATTAAAGGTCAATATACTTTTACCCTCTAATTGTAATGGAATATCTATCACGACTATATAATCAAATTCAATCAAGAATTAAATGGTGAAGGAATGGATAAGAAACATTATCGTATATAAATATAAAATAAAAATTAACGATACAGTAAAATGTAAGATAGAAAATGACTATAAATATTTTAAATTTAGCATTCAATATAGTTAAATGATATTAAATGTTGATTTTATATCCTTCAATGATTCATGTTTCTCAAACACAAGAGAGGAAATAGGTCACCAATCCAGATTTTTTAATAAATTTTATAAAAGGAAAAATGATTCATAATGAAATTCAAGGATTCTAAACATTTTGGTCATTAAATTAAAGATCACATATGTAATGAATGTAAATATTATGGTTTATGTTATGCATGATTTCCCACAGCTAATTGAAACAATAAATTTTGACAAGAAACATCAAATGAAATCTATATATGAACACTAAGGAATGAATTATACGAATGTTATATAGAGTTTTTGTGAAGATTTGTGAAGCTATAAAACATCTAAATTAGAATATTGTCAATTTAATTAGAATGCGAATAATTTATTTTTGACTAAATAAGATGACGAATAATCTTTCTAGAATTATTTTGCTCTTTCAGATCATGATGGAAGATCAAAAGATAAACTAAGTAAATATTTTTCTATGCAAGAATAATATTACAAATCCCTAAATAAAATTTTTAAATATCATTATAAATATAAGAAAAATATAGTAAATTATAAATATTTGATTTTAAAAAATCATATAGAATTAAATTAGAAATTTAGAAAATATATATCAAATTATAATAACAATTATAATTTAATTATTGAGTTACAGTATGTAGTAAATTTTTTCAAAAGTGTGTGTATTGTGTTTACAATAGGATAAAATACTTCTAATAAAATCACTATAATGAATGTGTTAATACAATAAAGATATTTTATTATTAGTTGTGGTGGAAAACCGTAATAAATATAAATTATTTTATTCATAGTTTAAAGAATCACATAATGCCTACAGATACCAATTTATTTTGTGTAATTAGAAAAAAATATGCTAATTATTATTCCATAATGAATCCTTAGATTATTTGTGTAACGAAAGATTATGTTTGTATAGATTAATTAAAAATTATTTCTTGTACGATTTATTAGATCTCATTTCCATATTTGTTTTCTGTTAATGAATAACCCAATTGAATATGTCTACAAAAAATATTTTGTTTTAGATATTTTTTTTGTGTGAAATTTCATAGGGACATAAATAGAATATTTTATTTAGACAGTTGATATTCACAAAACAAGAGTTTATAATTTTCTTATTTACATGAAATGTGAAAATTATAAGTAGTTTTGGTTACCCGAGGGGATAATTTTATGGGTATGATCATTATAGTTTGATCAGTTTGAGAACCAAAATAATTCTTCATCAAAATGATTCTATATATTAAATGGATTATTCATATTATGATAAGTATCTATCAACTATTGGACGATGAATTTTCTATTAATTTCTCTAATAATTCATGTTGTTTACTATAAGATAATATGAATATGTTTAGGAAACATAGAACAAAAAATCATTATACACTGGACCTCTTTACCTTGTGTGAAATGATATTGATGTTTTCATGCTAGAAAATTAGTGAATCCTTGATATATAATTTAATACATTTTCATTATAATATTTTTTCGATCTCTATTTTTTCTAAAATTAATTTATATTCTGATCTTTTGAATATTATGAATGATTTAAATAAACAATATTATTGATACCAAATTGGAGTTAAGAACAAGTGATATTTCATATAAATTAACATCTTTTCTATATATCAACATTTATAACTCAAAAACTTAGATTTTTTATAACCTCTTGACTAGAAAGCTCTACTGGTAGATTTTTTTTCTTTGTGTCAGTTGATATTTATACATGCTTACTTGGGTTTTCTTATTAATGATTAAAATTGATTTTTTATTATCGTGTTAGTTTTTGAATGTTTTTCAATGTAAAAAATAAATCACATATAATTTTATATAGTAGTTGTATTGGAATAGAATACATGGATGAAGAATTTAATTATATTGTTGTCAATCCAGTTTTAAAACAAACATTTCTCTTGAATGACATTTCTATTAAATGGAACTGGGGAATGATGAAACAAAATTATTTAATAAAATAATATAAATATGGTTATTTAATATTTTATATAAATATTAGATATTTTTATTCAGTATTTTCATGAAATAATTTTTTTCTTTGTTAGATTTTGTTACAAATAAAAGCGAGTTTAGACAAATCACGTAACATTATAAAAATAATATGTCTCCCTTATCACCTATTTATTGGATTGGAATGTGTGATTATTAATAAATAAATTATTCATTAAATTTCAATTAAATGATTATAAAATTAATTAAATTTTGATATATTATTTAGAAATAGAAATAAAATCCAATTTGAAAAACATTCGTGTATTTTCTAGAACAATTATTTTATATAAGAAATGTATTTTTATATTAAAAATGTTAATTTTCTCTTGATGATTGATTATTTTAATGAAATTTATTAATAATTTATATGATAAAATATTTTAAAAATAATTCATTTTTTTCATGTAATAAAATAATAAGAAATCATATTTTTTATTACAAAAGTATTTTCATCAAAAATCTATTATTTTTCATTTTTTGAACATCATAAAAATAATTATATTCATATATTTAATAGACATGGAATAGATAAAATGAATTACATATTTATAATTACGATGAAAATTTTAGTAAATTGCACCTTTTTTGTCAATATATATAGTAATCACGATAAAATTAATCACATTCGTATAGGGTAAATCAAGTAAATATATATTAAAAATAACTCATAACACCCTAAATCCAAATTGTAATTATTATTTGGTGAATATAATTGGACCATTATCCCATAAGGATGTAATTATATTAAATTAATGGAAAAATATCCATGAAATTGATGCACATATTATATAAATCAAAGAATAATTCAAAATATTAGCCACATAGTTGTAAATATCTTTTATGTGTTCGAGTTAGGAAAAAATTAATTATGAAAAAATATTAATCATAATATTTTTAATAATGAAATTAAATTAATTATGGAAATTTATTTCTAATTATAATGAATTGTAAAGTAAACTTAAATTCATACATAATCAAAAAACAATATTTATTTAATTAAAAAAATAAAAGTAATTATTTTTAAAATAATAAAAGAGTTAAAAATTTAGTACTTTATAGTGTTACAACAATTATATAGGTGTATATTAAACATTAATGTTTTTATAAATTACTATATTATAATATCAACTTTTAATATTTTATCAAATATGTAAAATTATAGGAATAATGTCAAAATATAAAATATTGTCATTTTATCAATTTATTATTTTATTAAATTATCTAAATATAATTAGAACATGAAATAAAATATTTAGTTTATTATATTGTGTAAAAATTATTTAAATATACATTTATGGGACAACATTAACTTCTTAATTATGACATGCCCCATTAATAATGAAAACATTTCAACCATATTTAATAAATAATTTGATTTACTACGAATTAATAAATACAATAAGGATTAAAATCACAGAAAAATATCTCAATTGTGTTTTTTTATTGTATAAAAACTATATCCAACCTTGTATTCTGATCTATTCCAAATTTTTTCATTCTTCTTGAGAAATACTTTATTATAATTTAATCATACAATAAATTCCAAATGATCCTCTCAACTTTATAATTAAATGGAGAAACCTACATCTCTTTATTAAACCACATTGAGAAATATGCATAGATAAAACTCAAAAAAATTCCCTTATAATATTACCTAAAAAGTTATAGTTTTTCATTTCTTCCTAATAGTCCAACCCGTGGGACCATTAGAGGAGATCTATAAGTGCCGTTTCAAAGAAGAGGTAAATGCCTTTCCCATTTTTTACGCTTTTAAAACTAATTATAATTGTCTTATTTATAATAAATTAACAAATTAAGTATATTAAATATTAATAAATGTTATTATAATTATAAAAAACAATTACACAACATCATTCCAATAAAAAATGTAGTGAAAATATCTCTCACGTGGATGTACATAGTAACGTCTCCATGTAGCGATAACAATAAATTTTCATCACCAGATATTAGGTATGAATATAAATATGGTTTTAATGTCTATATATATATTTATGTCACAATTTTACTTATGAAATAATAATATCACATCTAACTACTTATTATACAATTTTTTGGGTGGTAGTAACATTGTCTATGTGTACATGTGAACTACCACCTCCACAATGTGAGGTGACTCATAGTCCATTTATATTTTACCTGGATTTCATTGAATATGAATTTTATGAATATATATTTTATTATTGATGTAATAAATTTATTTAAAATTTTAACTAATATTTATCTTTGTTTTATTCCATATATTGAATAATAAAATTGTGTTTCTGTGTACATACAAGTTACCTTATATGTGAACGGTGTTATTCATATTTTGTCTCACAACACAATCGATGACAAAAAAATGTATATAATTAATATATATGATATTTATTCCATTATGAATTTTATATTCATTATGGAACACATTTAAATTTAGAAGGTTTTAAGCTAATTTTCTAAAATTTTAATGATATAAAAAAGACATAAAATACATAAAATATGATTTTAATAAGTAATTATTGATAAAAGGGGCTGTTTTTAAATTATAAATGGTTTATATAATAAATTTGAAATATTTAAATAATTATATTATGTATTTTTAATATATTTAAAATTTTTATATAGGAGTTAATACTGCTTTCAAATGAAAGAGAACTTGAGGTAAGGTTTCATGTCACAATCTCATTGTTTTTTAGGATTCAATTTGAAGACACCTAATATGATAAAATATTATGATCTACCTCACATGAAACATATGAATTTTATTATTCCACTAATATTTCTATAATATTCAAGTTTTCTGTTTTGTTTACTCATTTTTGGTATCAAGCGGATGAAAATCTATTTTCAAGGAAAATCATCTCAATATTACTATTTGGTTGAAAATACATTCTTATCATAATAAATTTCATCTAAATATTTTTTAAAAATGGTTTATACCATTATATTTTGATTTTTTAATGACATTTTTAACCAAGTATTACTTCTTACAAAATGGTTTGAGAGGAATCTACTCATAATTTCAAAAACAGGGAACATTGTGACATTTTGTAAAACAGTATGGATGGAATATTTTTTTAAAATTATAAGGAATGAGAGTAATTCCCTTCCATTATTAATAATTTTTAATTTTATTCCATTTTTATAATATTATATAGATATTTTCATTGAAATGTTTTTCTATTATATTTTCACATTTTTAAATAAGTTATTTTAATGTCGAATTTTTATTTCCCTCAAAAATATTATAATTATATTGTAATTTTATTTGTATACATCATCGAAAAGAACATTGAATTCTATTATTCCTTATGGGTTTATAATCTGGTGATACAATACTTATTATTTATCAAGAATTTTTATTATTATGATGGCATTTTTTTAGAAAATCATTCTTTTTTACATTGGTTATTGATTAATGACATGTTTGTGAAACCCAATTCATTTCATTGGTCTAATATGATGAATGATTAATGATATTATGAAAAAACATTTTATTTTTATTGTTATTGGATGGGTGGGACCTATATCATAGTCGAATTTATTATGTAAAGATAGATATCTCAAGAGATATTATTGACTACAATGAAGGGTGAACCTCGTTCAGTAAGGCACTATGTCAACAATGATAGTATTGGTAATGAACATTGAATACTAAAATTGTTTGGGTAGCGAACCGATTAAATTATGATCTCCATGCAAATGAAACTTTAGTATTAAGGAAATTATTTTTGATTCTTATGTGTAATCCTAAAATCGATGTCTAGTTCTTAAGTTATGCTTGTATGGTTCCTATTTGTTGATTCCAAAGTGATTCATATCTTATAAATTTCCATGTTTTATTCCAAAACATAATATTATGATCATTGATATAATTAATTTTTTTCAAAATATATATCAAGTTCTTATAACCTTATGATCCTGTTATGCTTATATGATCATTGATATCTTTTTAGTTACCCTTACTGAGCAATTGAGTTCGCCTTTTTCTTATGATTCCTTTTCTATGGTTATGAAGAAATGTATTATGTATGATATCTCATGGAAGGGTTTTAGATTTGAAAAATAAGTGGGAGATGATTTGGAAATATTATGAACTAGTGTTTTATATTTATTTGTTTTTTATGATACTAGAACTAACTGATTCTAGTATGTATCAATGTTTTATGAAATAAGTATTCATCTAATAAGATTTATTATTTGTTTATTAAAAGTATTGGTCAATTTGAGTTTACATAACATCAATTTAAAAATATTTTCTAATATATATTTTTATATTATTAATATTTTCATAAATATTTATTTTTATAAAAATACACAATATGATTTATGGAATAATTAAGAAACAAAATGTTGATAATTTATTTATTCGTGATTCCTGATGTATACATTAAATAATAAGAAAAATCATGGAAAATTTGATTTAAGCGTTAATAAGGGAAACATTTCCAAAATTTCGTCTATTTGTTAATCTTATAGAGGTTTAAATAAAAATTCAAGGATATTTAAAGAATATATTCAAGTGAAGTTTTTGAAATAGATCCATTTGATCACATTACAAATAAAATAGATGATGTTATAGATTCATTAAATGACATGACTATTGGTTCGTCTATTGTTAAGATTGAATAAAAATTAGAATATGATCATAATCAATATAGTTATTATGAATATTAAAATTTAGAATTAGATAGTGTTTTACAAATACATCCTTTATATTTAAAAGAACATACTTCAGAAACTATTATAAGAACCCCAGATGAATAATCTAGAACAAGAATGTAGACTAGAAACCAAAATGATTACTCGGTATTTCTATCTCAGTTTGAACCTACATATATAAAAGAAGCATTAGAATTTGAGATTTTGTTTTTATATATAATGGAAGATCTAGAATTTTTTATGGGGAACTATGTGTGTGAATTCATTTATAAGACCTCAATGCATCTATTGATTGAGACATCATTGGTTTTTATGAATAATCAATATCATCAATGTATAATTACTAGAAATACTACTAGGATACATGTCGCGGGTAATAATTTGGAAGAAGTAATAGACTATAAGGAAAAAATTCCACCACTTTCAAGGAATTAATGAATTTGTATCATTTAAGACAACTTATCTCATATTATCATTAAATTATACTAGATTGATGTTAAATCTTATTTTTTAAATGCCTATTTTGTATTGAACATATATGATGAAAAATATCTTGTTTCTGAGAATACTTATCAAAAAAATAAATATTTGAAAACATACTAAATCTATATAATTATTTAATCAAGTGATAATATACTGGATCAAAATATTATGTTATTTTCCTTAGGAAAATGGGCTCTCAATAGGGTTGGATTTTCATAATATTTGTTTATGAATACTATTGTTTTGATATTTTATTAGTTAAAATATATATTTATGACATTATTTTTATCAAATTATCAATATAATTCTAATTATTATTTATAAAATATTAAAAATTAATTTTAAATGAGTATGATGGTAGAATAAAATTATTTTCTTTCATTTCAAATTTATCTTAATGATTTTGGAATTATTCAAAAATAATAATAAATATATATTTTATTTATTGAAATTTTTTCAATTGAAAACATTATGTCATATATAAATTCAATATGTACTAATGTGAAACAATATTTTCATGAATCATTAGAAAAATTTTCTAAATAGTTATATATATATATATATGTTCAGAAGTTTTCTATATCTTACTATTAGAATAAAATAAATAAAGATTCTTCATTTGACTTTTGAAATATTCAGTTCAAATTAAAAATATTCCCATCTAAATATTGTTAAATCAGTATTTATATAATTAAAATAAACACAATAAGTGTCGTTGAATTGTAAAAAACATTTTCATTTGACTCAAATTATTTTTCAAATGCAGATTATAGATGGTGAGTATTAGATATAAAAAGAACCCATGGAAGCTATCACATTTTAGGAAATTTCCAATTATTATGTTCAAATATGATGAATAGATGTCTAGAAATATCAACCACTAAATAATAATACAAATATTCTGGTATACAACATGAACATGGTTTGTGGATGAGACACACCTTTCAGGGAATTTGAATTATTTCTTTTTAAATTCCTATTTTATATAATAATAATTCACAATAAATATATTTCAATATCCAGTGGTTCATTCACGGACAATGAATATTAGTATAAGGCATCATTTTACAAGATATTATATATAGAAATAGTATATATCTCAATAATTTATTTTCACTGAGTATCAACTTGTTGATATTTTCATAAAAACACTTCCATTTTTTTTGATTTTATTATGGGGGATTTAGGTTTATTTAATTATATTTACAAGTATTAATTATCATCTTAATACCTTTTTATATTAAGAATTTTTTCTAGTTTACTTTTTTGTTAATATTTTTTTTATTTTTCTGTTTATTTTGATAAAATTTTATTTTCATGTTATATTTTCAAATTTTCCCTTTTAGTTTAATAACATAATTAATTACAATGTATAATTATCTAAAAAAACTCGACTTTCTCCAAATACCATCAAATTTATCCCTTCTCTAATAATGAAATGTGATCCTTCAATCGTTCAATCCTAAAATATATTAATCACTATAACCCTAGTTTTTCTAATGCTTAAACCTCAAAATTTATACAATTGAAAATATCATGATAAAATATGTGGAAGGTCATAGTGGTGGGAATATATAGAGGCAATGATGATCAATATGGAATGAGTTAATAAGAAAAGTTGTGGACATTTATAAGAATTTTAAAAAAAATGATGTAGAAGTTGGAATTTAGATATCAAGTCCTGGAATGTATGTTCAATTCATGAAATTAAGAGTGCATATTTTAAATAAATATATAATAGTTTTATAAAATAACATAATATAGTTTTAGTGTAAATGAGTACTTCATGTAACATCTTAATATGGGATCCACTTAAATTGTGCCCCAAGCTATTTGGTCACATGGATTCAAGTGTTTCTCCCCCATATGTCATAGACTACTGACTAGTTGTGTGGGTTTAAAGGTTGTCTAGTGGGGAGAATATACACTCTTATAATAGATAAATAGTGGAAACCAAAATAAACACATAATAGTGGATGAATATATGAATATCACAATAAAAAATAAGTGGATGGTTATTAATTTAATGAATGTAAAATAATATCAAAATTAATTACATTGTTCCATAAACATGGATTTATGGAAAAATGATATACTAAAACGGACTGGGGATTAAGAAGATAAAATCATGCTATTTGAAATTTATAAAAAGAACACAAATAAAAAAAATTCTCCACTATCATCTCTAGAGAAATCATAGTCCTAAAATCATAATCTCTATATATAGAAAAGAATATCAAAGACATATAAAATTTCTAATTCAATTATAAAATCCCAGAGTTAGATAATCATCATGGATAACAAAATATTTTCCATTTATAGTTTGGGATACGAATCTCAATACGCCACCACCAATGGTGGAAACATGTTATCCCATCAGTTCTTGTATCTAAATGTTGTGAAGAAATATATAATTTTTTTAAAATGCGAATGAAATAAATAACTACCTCCTCAACATCTAAAAAGATAGTAGGAGGCTCTATCTACTTTTGATCATGGCCATAATGGACATTATATCAGTAATAATATATATAGTAAAAGTGTGTTTATATATATATATTATAGATATTTATTGCATCCACCCATAAGAACTATGTAAATGTGGACATAAGTGTCCATATACATCGAATACTAGTCGTTGGATGGTTCGGGGTGTAACATAGATATCCATAACCTGTTTGAAATGTTTATAAGCTTGAGTAATAATGTACATTCCCTACATCCAGTAAATAGTGAGAGAATTCATGATTTTCACTCTGAATGTTGAACCATCTATAATGTCAACACTCAAAAAAGGGATGCATAACATCAATTCCAATGTATAACTAGTACCAATGGTGTTAGATTCCATTATAAACAACCAATGTTAAGAAGTGTGATAACATCATTCTCAAAAGAGCTCTTTCTAACATCACAAAACAATTATAAATTCATAACCATATTTATAGAATTTAGGATTAGGAAAAACATGTCATGTTCCATTTCCACCAAGACCGTATGTATTAAAATGAATATTCATGATTATAATATTACACACGATAGAATACCCCTGTTATATCCCATTATTAAAATTCAATTTCACTCAAATAATAATGTACATTACAATGGGAAAAGTAATTTAAAAGCTATGTCAAATGCATGGGAGGTGATCCATGAATATTCCAATTTAACTGTAAGGATCAATTAGACATCGAAGACCCAAGATATGTCCATAAATGAGATCAAGAACATCTAATGAACTAAAAAGGATCAAAGGATGTGTGAAATTGTGTAATGATTGATTTGATAGGTATAAGTCAACAAAAGGCAACATTCAGAAATATACGACATGCAACATAACGACATGGAAAAAAGACATAAAAAATCACATTTAAAATGACAATAAAACCTACCTAAAAGTCGTATATGACTCCTTACTCACTATAAACCTCATATTCAGAGTTTTTTGGTGACTTATAAAAAATTTCCAATTCCATTCATGTAGGTAAAATTATCATGTACCAAAATAGCAAGATGGATTTGAAGATAAAATTAATTATGAATGGATATGATTATTAGTCTCAAATTACTGAATTTAATTCCTTAAACGGATCATGAATTAGAAACTATATATAAAAGATAGATCAAATCCAACATTGAGGAGATTGTTAGATCAATAAGATAAAATTATAGCCCAAAACTTGAGTTTTTAGAAGAAGGGAAAAAAAGATAGATTTCATAAGTAATTAATGTATGTTTAGACTTTTCACCCCAAAAATAAGGGTAATGTTTTAGCCACACAATTATCAAACCTGTGGTCCAATAGTGCTCCATTTACAACATCAATGTACAATATCACACGTTTAGGAGCACCGATTTCCTAAACATGAGAAGCCGCGTAGAACCACTTTATCTAAAAAAGAAATTTTCCCCATTAGTATATTTTTGTGGTAACACAACTGAACAAAAACTGTGTGGACCCTATATCCCCACTATCTACAACTGCACAATTTGGGGAAACTGTGCAAGATTTGAGGTACAATTTCTCATAACCTTTCTTCCAAATCATTTGTTCTCAATTCTGGGATCTGGGATCCAAATGAGCCCCAGATGCACAAAATCCCTCCCAAACATTATTATGAATCATTTTTAGGGTCCTTTAGAGAATATTAAATTAAAAAACGAATGATCTATACCTTATTGATATGATGGTTTCTTACACATAAAATCCTCAATAGTGAATGAGAAATAGTTTCAATATCTTTGACAACAACGACTATGATCATTTAGATTTACCATGAAGGACAATTATTTTCCAATTTTTGATCTATTACAGAATATATTCAAAAAATTTAGGACATTATGGATTTTACCTTTAGGAAATATGAAATCAAAAAGGTAATGGTTATGTAAATGGATGTTTACCAGCTGGTGATAGATAAATTTATTGATACATAAGTAGTTATGATAATTTATTAATCTAATAAAATTTTTCTCTCAACCTTATATATCATTTTTCTGATGATATGTGAAATAATTTTTATTGTATGATAAATCATGACATGTTATATGAACCATAAATATCAACAATATGCATGGATATCCATTAATCCCAATGGAATATTATCTTATAATTTTATGTATAATAGTAGAATGATCAATGACATCAGGACTATGTACTACGTCATTATATAAATATCTTATCAACTAGAATATTATAATTGTTTTATTTATTTTTTAGATTGAAGTGTATTAACATGATTCAATTTGGTGATGAGGAAGAAGATTAAATTCTTCTCATGTTGAGGGGAATAAAACTATTTATATTCAGATGGTTCTATATGGCCTCACATAGTAGTGATTGAAGAATCGTGGGTATATGAAGTAGCTAGTTTTTCTACAAGTGGTGATAGTTTTTATGAGTTATAATTTTGTAACAAATATATATCAATTATTAGTTGTAGAATTAATGTTCTAGAATAATATACATACTCTCACATTGAAAGAAATACTCTAATTTCTAGTATATTATCATGAACCATATACTAAGATAGATTTTGAGGAAAATTTGATTCCAAGACATAGAAAAATAAAATATTATGTACCTATTGTTCATGTTAAACCAATTTGTAATATCTATAAGCTGGCTCTAGTAGGCGAAGGAATATATGGGATAATTATTAATGTTTCCCAAAAATTATTAAATAATGTTCATTATCATGGTTCAAAAATGATAGAAGAAATTCATGTTGAGAAATATTAGTCTGAGGAATATTTAGCACCAATTTTACTACAACAATTTATTTTATCGGGGATTGATCAGTTTCATTTTAAAAAATTTCATGGAGAGGATTATAGAAGAAGGGGATGAGGAAAGGTAGTTTATTTGTGATTATTTCTTTCATGACAATGAAAATATACAAGATTAGTCAATTTAATTAATTAAATTTTTAGAACCCTTTTCAAAGGATGAAGAAGTACCTTTTAAATCTAATAGTGATTCTATATTTCTTAAACATTCAAAATGATTTAATGAAATAGTAATATCAGCATTTATTAGTTTAATGTGGACTTTTAAAAAACTAAAACAAAACATAAGAGTCCTAATAAATATGTTAATGATTTATGATGTTCATTAGTATCAATATTTGAGTTTTTGTCTTTTAATCTTAATATGAGATCACAAGACATCAATTTTTGAAGATGAATTTAATGCCTCATTTTAGATACCTCTATCCATTTCGACATTCATCATGGATTGATGACTAATAAACATGTATTTTTATTCAAATACGCTCTTGTAATGTTATTTTGAAAATGTAGAAGTTTCAACTTCATGTCTGGGTAGGGTATTTACATTGATCTGTGTAGGATTTGTGGATGGCTTGAGAAGTATTGAACATTAATATTATAATAATTTACCCACTGATGTAAATTTTCATTTTCTGTAGTGTGAAATTGATCCCTTAAAAACTTTGTTGAAAAATTAGAAATATTTAGTGGAGAATTTGACTTACATAGAAAGGAGATATAGATTTTTGTTTCAACAAGTTTGAAGTAATGATAGACATATGTGGAAAAGTATTTTGAGATTGTTCAAAATTGAAAAAGGTGAATATGGTTAATTTGTAATATATATATATATATATATATCAAAAATAGAGATTGTTTATTAATGAGTGGGATAGATCGAGGAACTATAATTTCAAGGATTTAATATAGGACCTCAAGTCTATTCCCAAAACTCTTAGAGACCCATAAACTAGTGAATCCTAATCATCTGAAGAACTTGTAACCAGTTATAACTATCACCCATCACCATAACTATTTTATCCTAGATCCAATATTTATATTAATAATGATTTATTTATAGAAAGAAGTCATTTTTTAATTTTACTTTTTATTTATATTTTGTTTACGGTTGTTTTTATAATTATGAGCCTATATATTTTTTAATTATATTAATCTATGATAACATTAAAATCACATATTGATATGTTCTATATTAAATGTGATTCATACTAATATATATAATTTCATTTTTTTTCAAAAAATGGAAGAGAAATTAAGATAAACATAATATTCTGATATTTATTTAATAATTCCATTTTATTTAATTATAAACTATAACATATAATTCTTTTTGTTTCAATGGATTTTGTGATCATATAATGGGGTGATATGTGGGAATAGAGATATTTATCCAAATAGAAATAATTATGTTCCCATGGATTTTGATGCTCAAAAATCCCATCATTTTTTTACTAATGATGATACCTTATGTATAGAGAATATACTTTTCTTATATTAATATTGCATCATTTAAATGATAAAACACTCAATAATATTACAATATGAGGATCCAAAGGTTTAAGGGCTCTAAAAAATTAAGAAATTACATAAAATATACTTGATAAAACATAAACATATAATTAATTCTTTCTTATATAGCACCTTCTCCGTCCTCATGTTCCCCATTGTACAAGTATTCACCCTAGGATATATATAAAATAGAATGGGTGAGATATAAGCATAGAATGGGGAAGAATAAGTGATAGTAAAACAAGGTGATAATAATAATAACAATCATAACATATGAAAAATTATCATCTTACTAATCCTGAGAGAAAGAATTATATAATTTCATTTAATATGGAAATGTATAAAAATAAAAAAATATGTCTTAGTGGTCAACCACCACACATTGTGGGGAACCATTCTAGCAACAAGATTCTTCACATTTAACTTTTTCCCACGAGATATACCACATTACCCAATGTATTAGAGTGATATATAATTCTATTATTTTTCTATAAAATCATATTATTTACTTGTGCAGTATAATTCTAGGTTCTCCCATATAATCATAAAATTTAAATGAACTATATAATTATTGGTGATATTATCACATCATAATATTTACACTATCTTGTATGAGACAATGAAAATATATAAATATTGGAAAAAAATAACCCATGGAATAGAATATGCTTCATTTAATAAAGCATAAATTCATGGAAAAAGTTTTAGGATCCCAAAAATAATTACGGAATAACATAATTTGTATTAGAATAATAAATCATGATTGAGTAAGAAACATTCTTAGGACAAATAATAGTTGTTTTTCTAGAAAGAATATTTTTTTTATAAAATCATTTCATTTTAAAAAAAATAATTTTAGAAATAAGTATATCTATAAAATAAATGTTACTTATAATGAAATTATATTTATGAAAAATTAATGAAACATAAATAATGAAAAATGAGTGAAAAAGGGAAATCCTAAAGGAAGGTAGTTGGTCTTGAGAATCCCCTTACCTAATGTATGAATTTTTTATCATGTTAATATCAAATACAATATAATAAAATTCATTAATTGAAAAAATTAAAAAAACTTGTTTACGACGAAAGATATTTTTTATTTCAAAATAAGGGATCAAAAACAGAAGACATACCATCAAGTTGGGCGAAATTGGTGTAAACCAAGAGCATCCCCATGCACTACACTAGCACACTCCAGGGGAAGAGAATGGAGACTATCAATGATCCTCAGAGACTCACCATGACCACCCAAACAAGCAAGAGAATCAGCCGCAAAATTAGTCTCCCTCCTACTTTGATGGATCATCCTTCCATGATGTGTGCCCATCTTATATTTTCGGATAAGATAAATCATATCCCTCAGAACCCCCTGAAGTCCCTGTAAGGCCTTCACAAGGACCTCAAAGTCAGATTCAATCTTAGACACATCCACTCCTCTTCTCCTATAAACCATCAAACCAGAGTAAAGGGGCCGATACTCCGCACCCAGGGAGATCCCTGGACCATAGTACGTTATGAAGGAAATATGGACAGATCCCCAGCAGTCCTGAATCACACCACCGCCCCTCATAACACCTTCTATATGAGAACCATCAATATTCAATTTCAATCTGTTTTTTGCTGGTTTCCATCACACCCAACTGCGGCTTCCTCTTTTCATCAAGTAGGGTCGATTGAGGAGGTTGTTCAGGAAAGCCGACGTGGCTCCATATTTGAAGAGCGAAGTGAGTTCAATAATGAGATACATGAGCCACACCTGGAGAAACAACATAGATCGTTCGGTGCCCAGCCAGACCTCGTTTCGAGCCTCCCAAATAATCAAGCATATATCCACCATGATGAAGGTTCTAATAGTCCGCTCCGTGTTTTTGTTATCATTTCTGATAAACCATGAATTCAATAAGTCCTAAGGTGAGTGAGATTCATTATCGGTGCATGGAGGGTGGGAAAACATAGACCCAAGGTTCTAATCCCATTGAACTTGGAAAAAAAATGAGTTGTCGATTAGTCCATTGGGTTATCACAACAGTAACATAGGGAGGCCAAGAAGATACCCCTTCTTTAGATGTTCACCTCCTTTGGAAAAGCCCTGTTTCTGATCCTCCAAATTAAGAAGTTCATCCTCAAAGAGATCACATTGCACCAAGAAACCAACTCCCACACATCCGAAGTGGATTCCTCCCTAAGAGTTTTTTTGTAGTCGCGAGAAGTATATTTTCCTGAACCAGACAATGTGAAACATCAAATATCGGGCTCAACACTAATTAAAATGTTCTCGAAAATTTTTATCTGATGAGGATTCAAAACCGCATGGACCAAATCATAAAAAGCAGTAGATTCACTGAAGGATAAACTAGGAGAAGGACAACCTGGGTATGAAAGTGCTTCCCTAGACCAGTTAGAATCCCAGAAGTTAATTTCCCCCTACCGATGATCCATATAGTATGGTTGGAGAGTGTTTCAATATGAGAGAATGTGAACCAAGACAACATCGTGGATCCGTGAAGACTAGACACTATATTCCTACCATAGTGCCCCTGTAAAAAATTTTCCCACAATATCTCCCCCGAAATGACTTCCTAAGCGAGGTGAGCTTGTAAACCCATACTGGTATCATGAATATCATGAAGACCCAACCCTCCTTCATTAACTAGTTGATCTAACCTCTTCCTAGAGGCCCAGTGGCACCGCCCTTCCGGATTTGAATATTATAGAAAAGCATTAATAATTTTTTTCATCCTCCCAATTGTGCCTTTTGGAGGATTGATAACAGAGAAAACATGCATGGAAATAGAAGTGAGCACGCTGTTTATCAACATAATTCTCCCCCCAAAAGATAACAACCTGTTCTTCCAATTAAAAATTCTTCCCATAATAAGAAAAAAAATCTCATTAAAATGATGTTTTTTGATGCAGCCACAAGAGATTGGAACTCCTAGGTAGGAAATTGGAATATGTTTCTCGGAGCAACCAAGGATCCCTTGAATGTCCCTAAACCTTCGGATAAGACATTTGTCAGAAATGAAGAAATGAATCTTGGAAGAATTAATGCTTTTCCCACTAAGACGGTCGTAACTAGAGACTAACCCCATGAGACAATTCAAAGAATAGCGCCTGCCATTTGTAAAAATCAATATATCATCAGAAAATAGTAGGTGAGAGATATTTACCATGCTCTGCCTCCAACAGAATGGATTCAACCGGCCTTCCACAAAGCTATGCTTTATGTTCCTAGAAAGATAATCTTGGGCAAGAACAAAGATACAAGGGGACTATAATGGGCCGGGTTTTTGGGGTCCATTAAATGGTAAAAGATCCGATGTTTGGTGTTTTCTTGGGTGGTCTGGAAGGCCATCCCAGCTTCTCGGTGACTCCTAGTGGTAGCTTTGGCCTACCAGTAGCCTCAGCCTACCAGTAGACCTAGCCTACAGGTGACCTTGGGGTACCGGTAGCTCTCGGATACCGATAGCTCTCAGCTACCTGTAGCTATCGGCCACTAGTAGCTCTTAGGTACCAGTAGCTCTCGGCTACAGGTAGCTGTCGCCAACCGGTATCTCTCCGCTACCGGTAGGTGTCGCCAACCGGTAGTTGTTGCCAATCGGTAGCTGTTGCCATCTGGTAGCTCTCGGATACTGGTACCTCTCTCTAACTGGTAGCTGTCACCAACCAGTAGCTCTCAACTACCCGTAGCTCTTAGATACCCCCCATGGGTTTTCCATTAGCACCTTCTTTTTTTCGCAAATTGGTTTTTAAACCATGTTTTTACCTCATTAAGCCTATTTTTAAGCCCATTAATGCCCATTAATGGTTTTTAAATTAAATTATTTGTGAGGTACCCTCATTAAATGAAAAACCATGAGGTGTTCGTTAGTTTAAACTGCCCCGAAAGACACGGACCTTTTAAGTGGCGTGTGGTGTGTCCCAGCCGCGTGGTCAACCCACGATCCCAATTCTTACGCGGTTTCGAGTTTTACTCTCTATATCGTAACCATCCTTGGATTATTTTATATTAGACTTTATAACCTAAAGGATTTCTCTGAGTATGTTTTTTTAATCACCCTGCGCTCGGAGTACCCTCCCTTTCTGATGAGTTGTTCCCCATTACGAAGTTCTCCTTGATCACGTTCCAAGGAGTTCCTGGTTCTCCTGTTTTCCAGTTTCCAGCCGAGGACGTAACGTCGATCCTTGATCAATCAAGTAGGGATTTTCTCCTTTCTTCTCTCGTTTATGTGTATCATGAGGGGTGGGCACGCCTTTGTCTCTGTGGAAACTGACGAAACCCAACTTAATGAAGATAATGAACAGACCATTAAGGAATGGAAAGGGGGGGTGTGTTCGATGTCATGATGTTATCTTTTATAGTTGATATGTGTGGTGAATTATACGGGACTATGCTCACTAAAAATCAGGGCAGTTGGTGGTCTTTCTCTGTGCACTAATGAAGCTCGGTGTTCCAAGATGTTTAAATAACCATAACATGGAATTGGTTAAATATGTATACTCTAGTTAAATAAATTTAAAGCATTGAGATTAACCCTTTTTTGTGATAACCCCGGTTATAGCAGAGTGGAATTGAAACTATGGAGTGTGTTAAATCTTCTAAATCTAGAAATACATGCATAGGCCTACCATGTGTTTGATTGTTTTTCCTTCACGAACTTATTACAAGAGAATGTATGGTTTTTCATGGATGGGATCAGATGTTGTTATGCTTTCGCTGGTTGTGAATATGAGGCAGTGGGGGGTCACTCTGCTTATATCAAAAATTTGGGTGGAATCATCTGTTGTTGAGAAACTATTGGCTTCTGGATTTTGGGGACATGGGGATGTGTCTTGGGGTTTTTTTTGTTCCCCGTACTTTGAGGGATCTCACTTGATCCCTAGTTGTTGTGACTTCACAAGAGAACCGGGTTTGAATGCTTAAATTACCTGATGTTTTTCCTTTCTGCTAATTTTGTTTTTTCGTTTGGTAATGTGATTGTTTGTTGCCCAGTAGTGAATGGATTAACTCATACTGAACTGTTATGCATGATAACATGAACATGGGAACTGGGAACTGGTTATTGTGTGCCTGTTTTCTGAGGCATCAGTGCTCGTGCACCTACTTGTATTGTTTGAGGAGATGTAGGTTGGGATGTGTGTTGGTATATATATGTATAATTGTATGTTTTGTGTTTAGTCGCACCCCACCTGCGTTGGGCACTTAGTGTCGGACACCCCATTTCATAGGCAATGGAGTTTCCCCTAGTTACTCTCTTTCCTTCTCCCTCTTCCCTCGGCTGTGATGGCAGGACTCAGCCATACACCCATGATTCTCGGGTAGGTTTCGATTGGTGTGTTGTTAGCCCAGGTGTTTTCGGGTAGGGGTTTTGGATATGGTTTGCTTTCCCCGGTTTCTTCAGGATGATGCCCAGGTGTTTTAGTGTAGAGAAGGACGGTTGTGAGGCCCAGGTGAGTGTGGGCAGGGATGGATGGTTGTGGGGCCCAGGTGTGTGTGGGCATGGATGTGTGGTTGTGAGTCCCAGGTGTGTGCTGGAGGAAGAGCGTGGTACCATCAGGATGTTTTCCGTCAGGGATGAGCAGCTATCTAGTGGGGGAAATGGTGGTGCGGGGTACCCAAATGTTTTGTTCTTTTAGTATTACATTACTGCTTGTGTTATTTGGTGAGTGTGGCCTGTGAGGTGGGATGGATAGACTCCTTGATAGATGTTGGTTTCACTGCTTTTCGCAGGACTTTAGTACGTCTCCCCACAAGTGCACGAGATCTATATGTTATTCCTACTGAGTATACATTGAATGCTCACCCTACGTTTACATTCATGTTGCCCAGAGGACTTTGGAGGCCGTGCGGGACCTTACTAGTATAGACATTGGATTTGCAGTAGGTCGCTATTATTTTCTTCTTTGCCTTTTCTTTTCCTGCTGGTTTGTACTTGGGAGTTCTTGTACTTTGTTCAGTTTTAATTATTAAAACATGCATCTAGTTTGGTTTTACCTAGATATTTCTATACTTGGTGGTGGTTGGTGATGACTCATTCTTTCTCCCAATCTTGGTTAACTAAAAAGGGTAATGCCTCCCATATTGTGAAATTGTTATACCCTTGTTTCTAGTCACAACTATAGGGCCTACTGGAGGTGGGACTTGGGGGGTCATTATCTCTCCTTCAACATAAAGAAGGAAGGGCTTGGCAATCTGTTGTCCCTTCCCACTTTTTGGTGAAGGCGGGTTGTGAAATAATGGTATCAGAGGTGAAGGTTGAGGGATAGGATGGATTCTAGGGTAAGGCACAATGAGGATTGCATGGGATGGTAGGGAAACAATGTTATGTGATCTTGGTTCGTGAAATAGACTAGGGAGGACTGGCTAGGACACAGGATTTTAGGGGCCCCCGTGATCTGATGCAAGGACTCTAAGCCTATCAAACGACCAAGATAGACTACATTGATTGCAGAGTAGAGACCCTCAGGAAGGTACATGCATCATGATGATTGTATTTTTAATAGTTTTCTAGAATCTTGGGGAGAAAAATTTAATAATAATACTAAGGAAATAATAATAATAATAATAATAATAATTCCCTCAATACTCGGGCTTAGGCATTCATTGTTTACTTTACAGCTATGGTACCCAGATGTTATCCACGAGTGACTTGGGCGGTTGACGCCCAGTGGATCTAGGCAGTTGACTGGCAGAATGTTGACTTAGATGAGGAGGATGACCTGTGGCAGAGGACTCTACGCTCCTTCTAGCGAAAAACCCTCGAGAAATACGAGGGCAGCATTTCTGACTCGGTAACGGATGGATGGATCGAGGAGCTATCCATCACCTTCTCTTTAATCCATTCTCTGAGTGAGTACTGGGTTCCGTTGGCCGACAGTCAGCTGAGAAGATCAGCGCGTCAGTGGTGGACGCTTTTCCTGGTAGAGAAGACAGCGAGTCATAGGAGTTGGGCGTGAACAGTTACACACCACATAGTTAGTAGCTCTGACGAGACCAGAGGTCGTTCGAGGTACAATAAGTTTATTCAGTACTCTAGTTTCTCCCTTGTTTGATTCGGGATATTCTTACTCCTTCGTTACGCCCGAATTATCCCATGCTCAGGGTCTTGATGCCGAGAGACTTTTTGTGCCCCTAGGGTTGAGAACACCAGTTGGGGGTTAGACCAGCATATCCTACTTCTTCCGGGGGTGTAGACTGATTTTGGGACCACATCAGTCCAGTGGAGACATTCTTTCACTGTAGATGCACGAGTATGATGTCATTATAGGCATCGACTGGTAATTCTCTGTGAATTCCATCATCGACTGCTGTCGGAGAAGGATTTAATTCTCCAATGAGGATGGATGGTGTGTGGATTTTTTTTAGGGAGAGGAGTTATCAGGAGGGGAGTCAACATGTGGGGCCACTCCTTTCTATGCTGAACGGTATGTCAGTAGAGTCGGCGGATGCAAGAATAATGGATGTCCCAGAGGTCGTAAGAGAATTCCCTGATGTCTTTCCTGATGAGGTTGTGACTCTACCCCCTCAATGTGACATTGAGTTTGGGATAGACTTACAGCCTGGTGCCCTCCCAATATCTATGGATCCTTATCAGATGACACCTTTGAGTTGCGGGAGATGCAGAATCAGATTGACAATCTGATGGATCAGGGCTTTGTTCGACCCAGCGTGTTTCCATGGGGAGCTCCAGTTTTTTTGTAAAGAAGGCATATGGTATTCTACGACTATGCATAGACTACAGGAGGGTGAATTAGGTGATGATCAAGAATCGTTACCCCCTCCTAAGGATAGATGATCTCTTCGACCAGCTGAGGGGAGAAGTTTGGTTCTCTATGATCGATCTGCGGTCTGGATACCACCAGTTGAGAGTGAAGGAAAGTGATATCTCGATGACGGATTTCAGGTGCAGATATGGCCACTTTGAGTTCATGGTAATTTTGTTTGGCATTACAAACATACCAGCTATGTTCATGAACCTCATGAAATCTATTTTATAAGAGTTTATAGACCAGTTCGTTGTGGTGTTCATCGACGACATCCTTATCTCTTCAAGATCAAAGGAATAGAATATTGAACATCTTAGGGAAGTTTTGGGAGTCCTTCGACACTGCCATATTTATGAGTCACTGACTAAGTGAAAGTTCTTAAGGCGATATGTACATTTCCTTGGATACATAGTGTCTTAGAGTGGAATAGCAGTAGACCCGTCGAAGGTCGAGGTAGCCGTTTCATGGGCAACACCCAAGAATGTGGTGGAAGTTCAAAGTTTCCTGGGTTTACCAGGCTATTACCGGAGGTTTGTTCCCAAGTTCTCTTAAGTTACAGATCCGTTGACAACTTTGACTTGGAAATACCATGCCTTCATGTGGAGCAAATAGTTCCAGACAGCTTTTGGCTACCTAAAGGAGAAGTTGGTTAGTGCTCTAGTGCTCAGATTACCAGAGGAAGGGGTGTTGTTTGCAGTGTTTTATTATGCTTCTGGAATTGGGTTTGGGTGTGTGCTGATGCAGCAGCGAAGAGTGATCTCTTATGGGTCTAGGCAGTTATGTCCTCATGAATGTAACTATGACACCCACGATTTGGAGCTTGCGGCCATGGTGTTCGCATTGACGTTCTGGTGGAATTTTCTCATCGGTGAGATCTTTGTGGTCTTCTCAAATCACAAGATCTTGTGTTATATCTTTTTCTAGCGAGATATCAACTTGTGGCAGCGAAGGTGGGTTGAGTTCCTCCAGGATTACGACTTCGATATCTCTTATACTGAGGACAAGGGAAATGTTGTGGCTGATTCCCTGAGTAGAAAATCACATAAACAAGTAGTTCAGGAATCTGGAGATGCTTGGAGAGCGATGGAAGAGTTGGCAGCCTTGTATTTAGATGAATGGGTGGATGGTGGTATAGGTTGTTTGTTTCAGATGAATGTAGTTTCCTCCTTAGTGGTGTAGGTGGAAGAGTCTTAGTGGGGGGACTCAGAGGTGGAAGTGATGCGAGATCGTGTTTATCTGGGAAATGCTCTTGAGGTATGGTCGAAGGATGGTCAGTATTGGTAACTTTTCAGTGGAAGGAGTTTTTTTCCAGAGGTGATGCGTAAAGGTGTTCTCCGTGAGTTCCATGGCTATGCTTTAGTGGTACATCTTGGGGTCTCAAAGATGTACCAAGGCCTGAGGGGAAAATTTTGGTGGCCTGGTGTAAAGCGGGAAGTGGAAGAGTTTGTGGCAATGTTCCTCATGTGTCCACAAGTAAAGGCTAGACACTGTTTCCTGGAGGGCCATTACAGTCGTTAGATGTTCTCGAGTGGAAGTGGGATGAAATCTCAATGGACATCACCATAGGGCTACCCTGGGCTCAGGGAGGCTATGATTCTATTTGGGTAGTGGGGTATCGGTTGACAAAATCATCACACTTCTTAGAGATTAAGGAGACGAGCCCAGTGAGCACCTTAGCTTAGAGGTACGTCGATGAGGTGGTGTGGTTGCATGGGATCCCGAGCTATATTGTCTCCGATCAAGACACGCAGTTTACCTCAGGAGTATAAAGAGGATTACAACATTCATTTGGTACCCAGCTACGCCTTATCACTGCTTTCCACCCTCAGACAGATGGGAAAACTGAATGAACGATCAAGATGTTAGAAGACATGTTGTGGGCTTGAGTTCTGGATTTTGGGGGATCATGGGTACGACACTTGACTCTAGTGGAGTTTCTTATAACAATAGATTCCACTCCAATATAGGTATGACACTGTTTGAGGCCTTTTATGGAAGGCCATGTCGTTCTCCCATTTGCAGTACAGAGATTGGGGAAGCAGCTGTTCTTGGGCCAGAAGTGGTGCAGGGTACCACTGAGAAGGTTCAGCTCGTGCGTGAGAGGATGGAGGCCGCCCAAGACCGAAAAAAGTCTTATGCTGGTCGTAGGAGGAGGCCCTTGAAATTAAAGGAGGGGAATCATGTGTTCTTGAAGGTTTCACATCGATGTCGGCAACAAATGATTGGGAATGGGAGTAAGCTCTCCCCTATGATCATCAGTACTTTAGAGGTGTTGGGACGAGTTGGTGAGGTGGCGTATCAGCTGGCATTGCCACCTCAGTTGGAGAAAGTTCACAACGTCTTTCACATCTCCCAGCTTCGTTGATATCTACACGAAAAATACCACATCATCGATTGGGGAGAGTTATATGTCGAAGACGATGCGACCATCATAGAATGGCCAATCAAGATCGAGGATCGTAAAGATAAAGTGATTCGTGGAAAAACTATCCCCTTGTTTCAGGTGTTGTGGAGGCATGGTAGCCTAGAAGAGAGAACTTGGGAGCGGGAGGCCCAGTTACGTGTTCAGTACCCAGAGCTGTTTTGACATCCTTGTTTTTTTTGTTCTGATCCTTGTTGAGATATTTTACCTTGTGCTTTAATATATAAAATTCCTGTTTTGCTTAGTTATTAGATGATCTGTTCGTTATTCTCTATGTGTGTGTGTCCGAATGTGTGGTGATGTGGAAAAACCTGAATGCTAATCAGGACGCATTAATGTGGATGCGATTAAACCCGTGCGGGCGAGTCTGTGCCTCCCAAAGCGGATAATATCCTGACATGTAGGAGGGGACTCCCTAACTGATGTGTTGGATAGTGTGATCCTTGTGCTTTTTGTGAATATTTGTCATTGATAACTCTTGAGGGAGTATTCCTGGATGTAGGGGGTTCTGTTCCAGCTTTCCAACAACACAAGGGTTTTCCCTTGAGAAGTATCATTAGAGGGTGGTCGTTTGGACCCCTCTTTTATCCGTTCTGGTCTGTTCTTATATTCTCAGGGATTAGAATAGTTTGAGAAGTATCTGATGTAATGGGCCATGTTTTTGGGGTCCATTACTTGGTAAAAAGCAGATGTTTGAGGTGTTCTGGGTGGTCTGCAAGTCCATCCCAGCTTCACGGTGACTCTTAGCAGTAGCCTCAGCCTACTGGTAGACCTAGCCTACCGGTGACCTTAGGGTACCTGTAGCTCTAGGCTACCGGTTGCTGTCGGCTATCAGTAGCTCTCGGGTATGGGCAGCTCTTGGCTACCTGTAGCTCTCAGCTACTGGTAGATTTCACCAACTAGTAGCTCTCGGCTACCGGTGGCTGTCGTAAACCGGTACCTATTTCCAACTAGTAGCTACCACCAACCGGTAGCTCTCGGCTACCCCCACAGGTTTTCCAGTAGCGCCTCCTTTTTTCACAAATTTGTTTTTAAACCATGTTTTGACCCATTTATGCCTATTTTAAAGCCCATTAATGCCCCTTAATGGAATTTAAATTAAATTATTTGTGAGGTACCGTCATTAAATGAAAAAACATGAGGTCTGTGTCATTTTAAACTACCCTAAAAGGTAGGGACTTTTTAACTGGCGTGTGGGGTGCACAGCCACGTGGTCAACCCACGATCCCGATTCTTACACTGTTTCGAGTTTTCCTCTCTGTATGTTAACCATCCCATGAATGTTGTATCTTATCCTTTATAACCTAATGGATTTCCTTGAGTTTCTTTTTTTCTATCACCATGCTCTCAGAGTACCCTCCCTTTCCGATGAGTTGTACCCCATTGTGATGTTTTCCTTGATCGCGTTCTAAGGAGTTCCTGCTTCTCCTATTTTCCAGTTTCCAACTGAGGATGTAACGTTGATCCTTGATCAATAAAGTAGGTAATTTCTCCATTCGTCTCTCGTTTATGTGTATCATGAGGGGTGGGCATCCCTTTGTCTCTGTGGAAATTGACGAAACCCAACTTAATGAACATAATGAACGGACCATTAAAGAATAAATAGGGGGTGGGTGTGATCAATGTCTTGTTGTGCTCTTTTCTTGTTGATATGTGTTGTGAATTATGCAGGCCTATTCTCACTAAAAATCATGGCCATTGGTGGTCTTTCTCTGTTCAATAATGAACCTCAGTGTTCCTGGTTGTTTAAATAATCGTAACATGGAATTGGTTAATTATGTATACTCTGGTTAAATAAATTAAAAGCACTAGGATTAACGATTTTCTGTGATAACCCCGGTTAAATAAAAGTAGAATTGAAACCATGGAGTGTGTTAAATTTTTTAAATCTGAAAATAATTGGATAGGTCTACCATGTGTTTGGTTGTTTTTCCTTCACAGGCTGATTACGGGTGACTTTATGGTTTTTCCTTGATGGGATCCCCTGTTGTTATACTTTCTCTAGTTTTGAATATGAAGCTATGGGGGGTTACTCTGCGTATATCAAGAATTGGGGTGTAATCCTCTGTTGTTGAGAAACCGTTGGCTTCTGGATTTTGGGGATATGGGGCTGTGTCTTGGGGTTGTTTTGTTCCCTTTACATTGAGGTATCTCACTTGATCCCTAGTTGTTGTGACTTCACAAGAGAACCGGGTTTGAATGCTTAAATTACATAATGTTTTTCCCTTATGCCTATTTGGTTGTTTCATCTGTCAATGTGCATGTTAGTTGCCCAGTAGTGAAGGGATTTACTCATATTGAACTGTTATGAATGATAACATGAACAGGGGAACTGGGAACTAGTTTTTGTGTGACTGTTTTCTAAGGCAACAGTGCTCATGCACCTTCTTTTATCTATTTGAGGAACCGTAGGTTGGGTTTTGTGTTGGTATATATTTGTATAATTGTATGTTCTGTGTTTATTCGCACCCCACCCGCATTGGGAACTTTGTGCCGGACACCCCATTTCATGGGGAAGGGATTTTCCCCCAAGTTACACTGCTTCCTGCTCCCTCTTCCCTTGGTTGTGATGGATGGAGGCAACCATACACCGATGATTCTTCAGGTAGGTTTCGATTAGTGTGTTGTTAGCCTAGGTGTTTTCGGGAAGGGTTTCTGGTTATGGTTTTCTTTCCCAGGTGTCTTCTGTAAGATGCCCTGGTGTTTTAGGGTAGGGATTGATGGTTGTGAGGCCCAGGTGTGTGGGGGTGGGGATGGATGGTTGTGAGGCCCAAGTGTGTGCGGGAAGGGATGTGTGGTTGTGAGGCCCAGGTGTGTGAAGACAGGAAGAGAGTGGTAGCCTCAGGATGTCTGCCGTCAGGGATGAGCAGCTAGCTAGTGGGGGAAATGGTGGTGTCGAGTACCCAAATGTTTTTTTCTGTTACTATTACCTTACTACTTGTGTTATTTGGTGAGCATGGCCGGTGAGGAGGGATGGATAGACTCCTTGATAGATGTTGGTTTCTCTACTTCTCACGGGACTTTAGTACATCTCCCCACTTGTGCACGAGATCTATATGTTATTCCTACTAAGTATACATTGTATTCTCACCGTACGTGTACTTTTAGGTTTTCAGGAGGACTTAGGAGGCCGTGCGGGACCTAACTAGTCCGGATGTTGGAGTTGCTATTGGTCTCTTTTGTTTTCTGCTTCTCCTTTTCTTTTCCTGCTTGTTTTCACTTAGGAGTTTTTGTACTTTGTTCTGTTTTAATTAATAAAACATTCATGTAGTTTGGTTTTTCAATTAGTTTTCTATACTTGGTGGTGGTTGGGGTTGACTCATTCTTTATCCCAATATTAGTTAACTAAAAAGTGTAATGCCTCCCATTTTTTGAAACTGTTATACCCTTGGTGCTAGTCGGCACTCTGGGGCCTACTGGAGGCAGGACTCGGGGGTCATTATCTCTCCTTCAACATAAAGAAGGAAGGGATTGGCAATCTGCTGTCCCTACCCATTATTTGGTGAAGGTGGGTCATGATAGGGAAAATGGATTCCCCTGTTGAACACCCCGAACAGAATTGAAGAATCCAAAGCACATCCCCATTAGAGCAACAGAAAACCAAGGTGATGAAGAACAGCTGAAAAACATGTCACAGAAATTTTCGTGGAATTGAAAACCTCTCATGACATGAATAATGAAATTACATTCAACCATGTCATAGGCTTTATGCACGTCATATTGAATGATAATATTTGAACCCACTGTTCTTCTGTTGATGTCATGCACAATCTCACTTGCAATGCCTACCACCCCTGGATGCTTATACCCTAAAAAAAACTATGTTGTTCCTCTAAAACAAACCATGGAAGAATCTTGTTAAGCCTATTTGAAATGACAGTGGCCAAAATTTTATAAGAGGCATTGTATAGGGAAATAGGGTGAAACTGGCTAATGAGACTAGGGTTTTTGACCTTTGGGATATGAATCATTCTGGAAGAAAAAATACCCCTGATCAGAGAACCACCGTGAAAGAAGTCATGAACTGCCTCCACCACCTGAGGGCCTACAACCTCCCATGCCTTGGTATAGAAGGAAGCCGGAAAACCGTCCAGGCCAGGGGAACTATCTTGGGCCATACCCGAAACCGCTTCTCTAATCTCCTCCTCCTCTGGAATAGAGGAATGCTGGTTGTTGTCGAAATCCATCACCAGATGAGGAAGACAGCCCAGGAACTCATCATTCTCCATAGCGTCCCTCTCGATGCTAGAAATGGCATGTCCTACAAGAAGGTCCTCAAAGTGATCCAAATCCATCTTCTCAGCGATATCCATATCAGGCATGAAGGACCCATTATAAAATTTTAAATTAATCCTCGTGCTCCGCCTCTCCTTAATGAATGCATGAAAGAAAGAATTATTGCGGTCACCTTCCCATAACCATATAACATGAGACCTCTACTTGTAGGGTCTTTAGATTTGAAGAAGTTTCTTAGCCAGAACAATCTGCTTGTAACATATGAAAACAAAGGTATGCTTATCCCAAACATTCTGAAGAGACTCTTCCAACCTATCAACTTCAGCATGAATGAAGATCACCACATTCAAGACATCCGGTTGAGAGCATAACCAGCTTCAAATGTCCTGCTTGAGGAGTTTGAGACGATTGACCAGACCGCCCCAAGATTTCCCATCTTCCTCCATAAACCAAGAGTTATTTAAAACATCCAAAAAAAGAATCACGATGCCATAAAAAAGAGTAATGAAAGAATAAACCAACAACCACCTCTCGTCTGATCTCAATAAGAAAAGGTACATGGTCTGAAAGCACATGAGTGAGATGGGTGAATGATGATTTGGAGAAATGATCCAAACCGTGAGTTTTGGTGAGACAGCAATCCAGACGGTTCCATATTCGGCTCGAACCCTTACGATTATTGCACCTGGTATATTTAGAACCTAAGAAACCCAGATCCAACAAACCAGCATTCATCATAAACTTCTGAAAGTCCAACATACCGCCATGGTTGGAGATAGAGCCACCTATTTTTTTTAGAAATATCATCAATATAATTGAAGTCACCTCTCACAAACCATGGTATGAGCCCTATTTGCAGGTTCTCCAAATGACTCCATAACTCCAGCCTCTTGTTAGCATCCGTACTCGCAGAGACGAAGGAAAACATCACCTCAGAACCTACAGCTGAGATCATTTTGGTACCAACTCAACCAAAATAGCATTATTCCAACATATCCAAATCTGAGTATTAATAGAGTTCCCATGAAAAACATTTGAGAAGCCCATTTTATTATCCATCCAATTGGCCTTGTTAGAAACATTCTTCGGTTCCAGAATAACAGCAACTGCTGACTTAGATTTCTTGGCTTCAGACGCCAAATAAGCACACTTATCTTCGACCCCTAAGCCCTGTGCATTCCCAATTATGACAGACAACATTACAGAACACCCTTTCGAGCATTGTAGTTTCATGAAAGTGAAATTGTAGAAGTAGAAAACAGACCTATCTTGTTATCTTTGGAGAGGGTGATCAGTCCAGAACTTCCAACGTCACATAAATCCAATCATGGAGAATGAACCGACTTCTTGAATTCACCATCAAAATCATCCAAGAGAGACTTCTTCCTACTCAGAAAATAACTCCAAGATTCCTCCCCTGGATCTTAATGCACCCAAGAAACCAGTAACCGCCAAAGCGGGGCACTGGAGAACAACTCCTTCTCTATACCATACGAAAGGGAACCCTTCTCTACCCGATCCTCCACAAAATGAGAAAGCCTACTCACCAGTGAATTCTGAAGCAAAGCGGGTGAGAGTTGGGATGAAAAGCAGACCGAGATGGAGTATGAGATAATGATTTTATCAAGTGACCCGAAAGGATAACACATACCTCTGACATTCTCCCCTTGTAGCATCCCGGGGGATGGACAAATGATATTTTCTTGTTTAGTAAAATGAAAAATGGAAAAGACATGAAGATGAATTCTTATAATATATTAATAAAAGTTAATTATATAATGTATTCTTGAGTTATCAAGCATCTTGGATAGGTGTAATGGAGGGATAAATATGAAATTAAATGGAATACAATTTAAAATAAAATAAAAAGAAAGTGTATTTTACATCTAAAATTTTTCCTCAGTGAGAATCCCCATAAAAAAAGGGAATTGTATTTTTATGAGACCAAGGTGTCCTAGATATGGGGGGTATTGTGAATATTATTATGAAGAATATAGATAGGGCTCAAAGCATGGGAGGTGTGGGAAGAATATGTGGATAAGGGTGGTATTTATAGAGAATGAGAGGGGTGTTTTCTCATTATTTTATTCATTAGTTTAATATGTTGGCATTTGACTATGAATAGTTTGAGTATTATTAAAAAAATATACGAAAATAATTAAAGGTAGTTTGTGATTATGGTACTTAAATCAGTTTTGATAGAAGTAATATTTTATATAACTTATAATGTATATATAATGTAAATTATTATATCTCACTATTCACAGGAAATTCCTTTATTTTAGGTATATTTTAAAAATTCACCCTAATTGTTTTTCAACACATGTATTTTAAAAATTAAATATGTTTTAGGATTAAAATTTTCTAAATATGAGAATTTTATTTTTTATAATTAAAATCTACATTTACTCGAATCATATAGATTCTCAATCTATAACTCATTTTATAACACTTCATAAAAATAATTAATGTCTCATGTAATTCTCTTATAGTAATGAGATCAAAATATATTAGTTTATTAATATATTTTATGATATAGATTTATTATAATTAATTATAGTAATTATAAAATTAAAAATATTTTTACATGTTCTATAAAAAAACCAAATATTAACATTTATTTTCTAAAAAAATAATTACTTATACTATGATATATTTTATCATTTTATTATTTATATGATTTTTAAATTTTATTTATACATTAATATGTGTTATTATTCAATCAGATGATTTTCTATTCATAATGGTAATGTTAATACCTCAATGTATAGGTTTTTATTCTATCTAGATAGTATCCTTCACATCAATTAATAACACTCATTCCATCCATTATTAATTTTTAATGTTTATATTATGTTCTAAAATTTATTCATTGTGGTGTATACTACATGGAATAATTATTAAAAGGAAATTTCTATTGATATTTGTTTTTCAGTACATTTTTGACCCGTTATGAAATTTTTCCTTCAAAATTTCTTTTCTACTTACATTTGTGAAAAAATTGTGGGTACTTCTACATCATAAATTTTTCAGGTTCTCATGATGCCTCTTCATACATACCATCCCCCCCCCCACATAGTACATTTACTGGGTGACTAGTCTTACTTTGAAGAAAATTATCTATATTACCAATGATCTTCAATGAATTCTCCTCATATGAGAGATCAATTTTTCAAATGTACCACCCATGTATTCAGTAAATGTGGGTGATTTCCTAAGTACATCTTTATGAGGGAGATATTTAGTGAATTGTTAGCTCGATACATGGGTGGTGGATGTGCCTGTTGATAGGGAATATCTCTAAAAAAATCCTAGATCTAGAAGTGTAATATTTACATGGGAATAATCATTCCATTCTTCCCAAATATCAAGAACCTATTAAATGGTGATATCTAGATGAATACCATGTCTATAATGTTAAACTCATGATCTTGTCGATGATTTTCTACATAAAACTTCTATTATATTTGAGCTACATTAATGTGATGATAAATGGTTTTCAAATTTCCACCTTTTCTTTAACTATTTCAGGTCCTAGATGTTTATGTTCACTGACTTCATCCCATCATGTCAGTGTTCTACATCTTTTCTCATAAAGAACATCATATGTATCCATTTGGATGAAAGAGTGGAAACATTTCTTATCAAGGAACTCAGCCAGAGGAATATATAGGAACCATCGGCTTTCGGATTCCATAGAACATTCTCTAAACTTGTATTCTAATATTTGAATAGTCTTCTCGTATATTATACCAGTTTTATGATGAAATGTTCTATAGAAATATAGCTCAGTGTTTAAAGTGTTTTGGTAAATTTTCAATTAGTTGGAGGTGATTCTCAGATATCAATGATGTACAATTGATAATTTCACTGCACGAAACCATACCAATACTATAATATAGAGCCATGCAATTTGATCCTATGTTAAGTCCTCTTGAATTTTGATAAACTGATATATACTTATAAGATGATCAAGAACAACCCAATAATAGTGTTTAATTTGGATGTATTTTCATGCTTGGTGCAAAATTCAATGTTGATGTTTTCCCATTTATATTATGTTATTGTAAATGGTTGCATCATCAGCTTAGAATTTTGTCTTTATACAATCACTTTCTAATATACAAGGTACCTTGATGTATATTCAACGGTATCCAACTTCATATTGTCCCACATATATTTCTCTCGTAGATCTCGATACAATAAAGTCCTTCATTGATCAATAGAGATGGTTGATATATGGTAATCATTCAGAAGATCCGATTTTTTCTATGTATTATACAGTATACATATTTTCGACCAAAATATTAACATTTCAGCCTCATTAATTAGGATGACTGATGACTTCCATTTTAGGATAAATTCCACCTACTTTTGAATATCAACACCATTTAATTGAGAATCCTCTATTTTATCCATGAGTAATGGTTGAGGAATCATTTGAGATATGATTCATAATGTTCCTTAATTAATGAATCCCATGTATAATCTTTAAAAATCGATGAATATGTTATCATTCTAAATTCGCATCATTGATAATGTTGCATGATCCTTTATACTTAAAAAATTATAAATTTATTCTACACTCTAGGATGGTATTGGAATGAGATTTTATAATCATTAATGAGCTATAAACATATTCATCATTGATTATTAATATACTTCAATGTGTATATATATTTGAGTCTCTTATAATAAGAATATATTTCACATTTCTCCCAATAGAGATAGTGACACAATATTTTCAACGTGAAGATTACAGCCTCAAACTCTAGATCATGTGTAGGATAGTTTTACTCATGAATTTTCATCTTATTTCAGGTGTAGGATATAAATTTAACATTTTTAATTAGCATAAATCCTAATCAATTCTTTTAAACATCACTGTATACTACAAAGAGTTCCCCACATGTTGGAAGTGTGAGTACTGAATCTTTGATAAGAGTTTTTTTAACTATTTGATGCAGTCTTCGCATTCACTAGTCAAGAAAAAATTTCCTCCATTATGATTCTGATTGGTTAGTGGATTCCTCAAAATTAGAATGTTCTTCAAAATTCATAGTTAATACCCTACAACACCATGGATACTACATATCTCCATTATAGATATTGGCATGGGCCACACTTTGACTACCGATTTCATAGAAGGCCCAGAAACAATCATTTACTAAGGGTAACTATAACATCCCATATAATAATCGAATAATATAATTTCAGATTTATTAATATTTATGAATTAGTTATTAATTATACATTAAAATGATCAATATTTCCAATATCAAACCGAACATGCAACAATGGGTTTACTTGAAATCTAATGTGTCACAAAAGACTAAGTTATACAGAAAAACAATACATTATTAATAATATTATTTTAATTGGTAGTTATCGCTTAGTGGTATTATTGGAGGGAATTAATATAACTTACTATATTATGTATAAACATTTCTATTTAATATTTTTACATTGAACCAATAAATTTCATAGACTTAAAATGAGAATATACCCAATTTTATGCTTAAAATCTCTAATGTTTTTAAAAGGTAATTTTACCGCAGTTTGATGGTGAAACCATATAAAATATAGGTTTATAAAAATATTTAATGTTTAATTTGACTATGTAAACATTTTCTTTGAAATAGGGACATCAAAATATAGTTATAATTAATTTTTGGTATATTTCTGATAACTTTTATATATTAATGAATAGTGAAAAATATTGCTTTTTAATTTCAAAAATACTTTTTCATATAATTCATTTATAAAGATATATTTTAAACATACTTTTTTATAGAGTTTAAATTAAAAAATTATATTTCAATCCAATTTATATATTTGGGATTAATTTCATCTTTAAAATTGATATAAAAACATTTCAATATTTTGATCATTTCACTTTACAAACCCATTTTTTAGTTTAGTTTTTTTAATTAATTTTAAATAAAATATTCCAAATTCTGTAAATTGAATTATATATAATTGAATCCATATTTATAATAATAAGTTAACAAATATTTTTTCTGGTAAATTTCATTTTTAGCGAAAAGAAGATAACACTGTAAGAAAATTAGTTACCGTAGTAAAAGTGAAATTTTGACAAGGGTTGATTTTAAATGTTAAAAGCATAACATACCTAAAAACTAAAATATTTAATGGGTAAATAACGTGTGGATCTACCTTAACCAGGATATAATACATTAATTAAAATCCAAATTTGTGTAAATTAATGAACCATCTATGTGGTTGGGTTTTAATAAAAAATAACCAATATATTAATCACATTAACCCACCTCTCCTCAAGTATAAATACCACCACTCCACCACCCTATTGTGACCCACAATGAATTCCAGCAACTATATTATATATACCAAAACTACTTATCCTCCCATTATCCACGTCCAATTTCTATTTTTTTCACAAAAAATACATAATACAGAGCCTTAATGGGTCTTTCAATGAGGGGATATTCATGTGGTAAATTTCTAAATGAACATTTTTATTTTATTTCCTTTTCTGCATTCTCCAAAACTCCATCATAATTCAATTTATGATTACTAAATAATCATTTATATACTTGAATTTTATTTTTATAATATAATATATCATATCCATTTCATTTCTCACCTTCTCATATTAAAAAAACAAATTTGGTGTCAATGTTTTTCCAGTTAATCGCATATGTGAATAATTGTTTTGTTCTTTTTTTTTCAATTACTGCCTTGATGGATGCTTATAGAACAATTTTTATGGTAAAATAATAATTTACTATGTATTTTATAACCTATTTCATGTTCATTATATATTATATGAAACACACCTTTATTCATTCAATATTTTTGTTATACTATAACTTCGTTAGGGGAGAAGTGGACTACTGCCTCCTCCAAATGATGTGATTGGTTTAAAAATCACATGAAATGTGTTAAATATTATTTTAGTAATAATATATGATATTAATTAACTATTAATTCTAAATTAATGATATATTATATGTATATATATTTATATACATTTCATTTAATTTTACTCTTTTAATACCTTAGGAAAAACAAAAATAGTGTTCATGCTTACATACAACCTACCATATCCATGAACTATATTATTAGTTTTTATTCAAAGATTGTAATAAATACTTATATAATGTATATTTAAAATATTTATATCATGTTTTATATTCTGGAGATAATGGTCTTATGACTACATTGACTATTTACATCATTCCATGTGCATTTTCAACTCTAGTACTGAATATCAACAAATTTCTAACATGATAATAAATAATTATGTAATTGTTATAACATGGTAATAAGTGACATAAAATATATAATTAACATGAAAATGGATATCATTAATGTATAAAATAACCTATGTTTATTATTCATGAGGATAAAGAACATAAAATATATGCCAGACACAAGGTAATGTAATTTCATAACCAAGTTTCCATTATATGGGTTAAATTTCAACTTCATGATTATGTCATTCAACACCTACATGTGAAATTAATTTTTTATTTTAATTTAATTCCTTTTATTTATATCTATAATTTAATTAATTGTTTTTTAAAAATTAATCCTTTTATATAGAGTGTTTGACTCATCGTGAAAAATGCCAAATTGAATGTGTTTTTAATGTATCGGTCGATTATGACTTCTTTTCCACTGTAACCATTATATTATATATAAATTACTCTATAATAAATAATGTTTATAAATCTAATAAATACCATATTCCATTTTCATGTATTTTTTTTAAAAAAATGGTTTTGATAAGGTATTGATTATGTCAATATCTTTAATGAATTTGTTGTGATCGCAATGTGGAAATGATATTTTTTATTTTATTAATGATTTATGCGATGTGCCTAAGTTTTAGTTCTAGGGAATTGCATATTAATAGGGGTTGTTTCATGATAGATAATGGGTAGGTGATCCTATGATAGATGTCTAATGCATTGGGTAAAGAGAGAACGTTAAATAAGAAGGTTTCTCCTAAGATATTTATAGAATATAATGTGATGGGTATTCCAAAAATAACCATGAATTTTAGATCTAGTGTATCTATAAAAGAAAAATTGTAAGTATGAAATTGATGCCACAAATTATATATAAGATTTATTATTTCAAATAATTTTTTAGAGTCTTATGATTTCATGAGGTATCTTAAAGGGAATATGTTTTTTGGGGAAAAATATGATTTCATGGGTTTATAGTATTAACATACAAAACGTTTTATTAAATTATTTTATATACCTTAATATGATTTTTTTCTCACCCCATGTTTTAGAAATGTTTTCCAAACTTTTAATGATGAGTAAGATAAATGAGGAAGTCATGATGATTTTTATCCTGAAAATAAATCATGTTGTATTTCTAAAAGTGTTTCCTTTAGTAGGAAAAAATGGATACTAATTTGGTAGTATTATTCTATATTATTATGGGATAAAATATATTAATGGTGGCCTAATTATCTAAATCTATAAACATAAATTTATTCTCAATGTGAATTCTTGACTAACATCATGATTATGAAATGATTAATACTTGGGACTTATAGTTGGTTTCAAATGTGGGTTTAGATAACCACATAGGTTATGATATTGTTAAAATAATATCCATAAATAATTTTAAATTAATTATCTTATTGAAATGATATATCTGAATAAAATTACCATGTTCCTTTATCTATGATATTCCTGTTAATAATAGTTTTCTATAGAGGAATCATGGAAGGTATGATGAGATGACATCTAGAGGAAAACAACCTTCCAATTTTTCAACCTGAGTTTGCTGGGATTGGAAGTGAATAGTTTATTATAGTTACAGAATAGTTGAATCTATCTATAAATGTTGGAGGTATCCCGGAAAGATATCAACCAGATCAACAGTAAAATAATCTTTTAGGTAGTGAAGCATTCCATGAGGCAACATCCCTCATCATTTAGAGGATCATATAACCCCATTCTAGATGGAGGGTGGATTAAATCCCTAGAAAAGGTTTTCAATATCAATGGGTGTTTAGGTGAAATAAAAGATAGTGTATTTTTTTAACATTTTCAATGTTAATCTGATCAGTGGTGGTCTATTTTTAATAATATCAATGATATTGACTATACTGATGCTCTTGATAGGGATGAATTCAAAAATATGTTTCTTGAGAAATATTTTCGTAAAGTAGTACAATACAAGATTGAAAAAAATCTTGGAATTGAGCCATGTTGAGGCTTCATAAGATTCATATGTAGAAATATTAACTCAACTAGAAAGGTACACACTGTTTTATTTATATTGATAGTAAAATCCAATTTTTTACCTAGAATTAAAGCCAATGTATTGAAGGGTGTTGGTTTTTTGTGATTTCAAAATTTATAAAAAATTTGTTTTATGTAAGGAGGATATGTAAATGTATTTTTACGATTATTGGATATTCATTAAAAATAGTAGAATAAGAGGTCGAGTTGGAAGGTGATATGTTTTAATATTTAAAAAATCCAGATGGTATAAAAAATTATGTTTACAGTTTGTGAAAATTGTGTTAAAAACACACTAGAGAATTCCTATTGAATTTTGGTATATTCTTATAATGTGTTAAAATGATATATAAGTCTAGTAATGGATCTAAAAAAGATAATGATATTGGTAAGAAAAATCTGTTTTATTTTCAGTAAAATGTTTTATATGAAATGAGATGGTTCATTTTGTAAATGATTGTCTAATAATGAACATAAATGAAGGGATGTAGTCAGGATATATGTAGAAAGGTGTGGTGAAATAATTTTCAAGTACATCAATATAATTTGGGGCATAAAATGATGTATTATTAGAATAATATTTTTAACTCAATTTATGGAAATATGTTTCTTGATTCATGGTCTACACATTCTTTTATTTTTGAGAAAGTTTATTTTTAATTAAAAATAAAAAATGAAGAAGTGAATCCAGAACATATGAAAAAATACATTGAGGGAATGTTGGGGCATAAAAAATATAATAATATGTCAATATTTTGTGTGAAATAATTTAACTACAATCCGTGTCGTTTTTCATCTATTATAGTTTGATGTTATTTTTTGTATGGATGATGTTTCTGTGCACCATGCTAAGATTGATTATAGAGATAAAGAGGATTATTTTTAGAAATATTGTTAGTTTGTGTAAAAGAATGAAAACATTCCATTAATAACATACCAAGATGTTAAGAAACTATTAAAACATGGAAAATAATTCCACCATGCACATATTGTTGGAAACAAAAAAACATATCAAATTAATGATGTGGTAGTGGTAAATGAGTATGTTGATGTTTTTTCTGATGAGTTTCTTGATACTATACCAAATAGAGAAGTTGAATTTACTATTGAAATAGATTTTTATGCTAACAAAATTACAAAACCTTCTTATCAAATATAACAAATTGGACAGTTATATCAGTAGAAGAAATTTCATGAGTTATTTTATAACGGTTTCATTCTACCAATCACCTTACAATGGTTTCTTTAGCATTATTTATTAAAAATAAATATGTTTCAATGAAACTTTTCATTGTTTATATATCTTTAATAATAACAAAAATGTTATTAAAGAGTTCCATTTTAATCATATCATTAATTTGTTTGATCAGTTCTTGGGAAAAAAATATATTTTGATAATTGACTTGTGGTCAGGGTTCCATCAGTTGAATGTAATGAAGCTGAAATTTTAAAGACCATGTTTCATATAATATGTGTCCATTATGAATATTTGATGCCATTTGGGATAACTAATCAAACAATTTTATTAATAGATCTTATGAATATAATATTCAGAGAGTTCATAGATATATTTTTGGTTGGGTTTATGGATGATATTTTGATATAGTCTAAAAGTAAATAGGTGTATGAAATTCATTTAAGGGTCATTTCTGATACCATAAAAGAAAAGAAACTATATTGTAAATTAAGAATGTGTGAGTTTTGGTTATAAAAATATTCATAACATGGTTACATTCGTTACAAATATGGTATAACTATTGAGCATACTAAATTGAAATTTTTTGAGGAATAGAAAAGACCCACAAAAATAAACAATATTTGAATTTTTGTTGGTCTAATAGTCTATTATGGGATTTTTGTTGATTTTTTTCATATTTATATATCTCACTAAATAATTTTACATGAAAGGGTGTTATGTTCATCTAAAAATAGAATGTGATGATTTTTTTGAGGAACTAAAATGAATATTGTTGAATTATCCAATTTTAGCCATACCTTCTAGAAATGGTGAATTTGTTATCAGTAGTGATTTATCATTGAAATGAATTGGCTATGTTCTAATGAAAAATGATGAGGTAATTTCCTACACTCCACTTCCATCAAAATCTCATGATTTAAATTACTTTACTCGTTGTTTGGAATTAGATGTTTTAGTTTATGCAGTAAAATGTTTAGGCATCATTACTATTATGTAAAATGTAAAATATATAATAACAAAATTCTTTTGATCTATATTTTCATTCAAAATGAATTGATCTTGTTTAAAAGGTGATCAATGGAACCTAATTGAATATTATGATTGCACAATTCATTATCATCCTAAAAAATATAATAATGTCGTTGATGATTCATGTTACATTAGTAATGCCACTTTAACAATGTAATATTTGTATTATGACCCTATGTTTAATTATTTGTTGAAATGTTGAATAGAATTTTTTGATGCGGAAAAATATTTCTTTTTTCAATGTGTAATTTAAATCATTTCTATCAGATTTAATTATGAAATCACAGAAGGAAGAAATTAAGATGCCGAAAAATGTAGAATTTATTTAGAAGGGATAGTAAGATGAATTTAACATTTAAAATTATTTGTTTGATATTTGTAATGAGTTTATGTGAAGCTTGTGAATCACAATTAAAGATTTATTTTTAGTGAGAGGATCTTAGTCCTCCTTTTTTTAATTCATCTTATTAGTAAAATGATATACATATACCATAGAGAGTGTTACCCGTGGGATGGAATAAATAGAGATATTTTTAACTTTATCGTAAATTGTTAGACATGTCAGCTGGTGAAAGAAGATCGATAGCTTGCAAAAGGGGCTCTTTAGGCATTTAAAATAACATATTGGAAATGAGAGAATATATCCATCAATTTCATTATGTAATTACCAAATACATCTCGATGAAATAATGCAATCTGGGCTATTATTGATTAATTGACAAAATATGCTCATTTTATTACATTTCGAGATACTTTATCTCTAGGTCAAATTTCACTATTGTATATTTAAGAGATAGTTTTGTTAATTATATTTCCTCTATCAATTATATCATATCTTCAACCAAGGATCAGTTCTAAGATTTATAAAGTCTTTCATAAGTTATTGGGTATTGAATTAAATATCATTACATTTTTTCATCCTCAATTAAATGGGAAGTTAGAATGAACAATCTATACATTGGAAAATAATCTACGATCTTGTCAAAATATTTATAGGGGATGTTGGGATCAACATCTTTTATTGGTTGAGATTTCATATGATCTCATTTTTTATTCCATTATATACATGGTACCATTTTTGGTATTATATGGAATGTGGAGTCAAAATCCAATATTTTTGGATAAAGTATGAGAATGTAATTTGATGGGACTACAATTGGTTGAAGAGATACTAGAAAAAGATCAGTTGATTCAAAAACATATGATGATAAATTAGAGGAAATAGAAAAGTTATGCAGATAATTAGAGGAAGGATAATTCTTTTGAGGTCTGTGACATGTCTTTATCAGTGTTTCTCATTGGAATACTATGTTGCATTCTTGTTAGAATGGGAAGCTATGTCCATGGTTCATTAGACCCTATAAAATCATGGAAAAACATGGTCCAGTTATATACTGGGTGGATTTACCTCTTAGTTTTTTCAAGGTAGACAATGTTTTTAATGTTATAATTTTTAAAAAGTATATTTCAGATTCATCTCCTGTTTTGAATCCAAGGGAAGTTCATTTGGAAGAATATATTTTTTATGAGGAACAAACAATCAAGATTCCTGATGAGAAAGATAAATTACTGTGAAATAACGTTATTCATCATGTTATGGTTCTACGTAAAAATATCATTGTTGAAGAGGGAACAAGGGAATCTAAATTTCTATTATAGGGAAATACCACCAATTATTTGATAAGTGAATAAAAATCATGAGGATTCAATTCCCTAAGGGGGGGGGGAGGATGAAACATCCTTGGTAATAATGGAATAATATTTTTGTGTTTCTATTATTATTTATAAATTAGATATTAATATTAATTTATTGGTTACTATATCCAATAGAAAACCAGACACACAATAATGAGTTTCTTTGAATTATTATGTTTCACATAGGACTGAGTAATACCAAAAAATAATACATTATTGATATTTTTATTTTAAATAGATGTTATCTCATTAATATAGAGTTGGAAGAAAGAAATTAACTAATTGTTATATGTTTACACATATTTCTAAATTTTTTTACATTCATTGAATAAAATTTCTAGACTAATTATGTGAATAAATCCAATTATATCTACAAATGCTTTAATATTTTAAAAAGGTAGTTTTATCACCATTTTATGGAGATCCCATTTGAAAAATATTTTTTGACTATATTATATGATAATATTTACAAAATTATCTTCTTCTTTGGAAGCGGGATATCAACATTTATTTTGGATAAACATTTTTTTTACTTTTTTGATAACATTCCTAATATAATGAATAGTGAAAAATACTGCATTTTAATTCAAAACTACTTCTTATTCTAATTTATTTATATATTTAGATTATAAATTTAATTTTTTTATAATATTAACTAATGTTTTTAATCCTATTCAGGTTGTTGGAATCAATTTCATGGTAAACATATATATAAAAAATTTCCAAACGTTTGAATTTTTCACTTTTAAACTGATTTTTTAGTTTTGATTAATGAGTTAATTTTCAATCAAAATTTCTTAATTATATGAATTATATTTGATAAAATGGATTCAATTTTTGGAATAAGATGTTTTGGATTAGCATTTATGGTCAATTTCATTTTTAGGTATTACAAATTTACAATGGTAAAATAATTATTTACCATCGAAAAAGTGATATTTTGACACGGGTTAAAGATAAACATTAAAATATTAATGTTACTAATAACTACATAATTTTATGGTTTTTTGAGGTCTGGATAAAACCAAAACAACCTATAATACATAAATACAATACATGGTTGTGGAAATTAATTAATCCACTCTATGGTTGGCTTTTAATATAAAATAATTAATAAATTAATCACTTGAACCAACCTCTCCATAATTATAAATACCACCTATACACCACATTATATCAACAAAAAATGACTTTTATCTCATAAAATCAGTGAGGAAACATTTCATCCTAACACAAACCACGTCCAAGAGGTTTTTTCATCACCAAAAGACAAAATCCATGGTCATTAAGGGTTTTTCAAGGAGGTGATATTCAAGAGGTAATTTTATGAATGTACATTTCTTAATTTATTTCATTTCCTACTTTATCATATCCTCTACCATTTATAAACACATGAGTAATCTATAATAATTTATATAATTTTGTTTTATGATTATGATGTAATATACCATGTTCATTTCATTTATAACTTTTTCTAATTAAATTATTCATAAAAGCTTCTAATCTATATCGGTTAATAGCCTCTGTGAATGATTTGTGTTTTTTTCCACTACTGCCTTTATGTATTGTATTAAAACCATTATTCTGGTAAAATAATATTTTAGTATGTATATTATATCCTATTTATTTTTTTATATTTTATATTAAACCTACCTTGATACTTTATATGTTGTTGTTATAGAATAACTTCGTCTGTGGATGTGTGGACTATCGCCACATCAGAATGATGTGATTTGTTCACTCGTCAAATGGACTGTAATAAGGGTTTTTAGTAAATATAAATCATTCTAATAGTATATTGATGATATTTTAAAGATATTTTATATGAATATAAATTTATATACATTTCATTATATTTCACTCTTTCAATACTACATGAAAAATCTAAAATAGCATTCATGCATACATACATCCTATCGCCTACATGAAGAGTATTTATAGTTTATCAAACTATTATTATAAATACCTATATAATATATATATAATTTATTTATATCAAAATTTAAATCCTATAGATAATGGACTTATGACCACATGGACAATTGACATCACACCATGTCCATTTTTTGACTCATGTACCGAATATCCACAAAATGCCATCCATTAACTTATATAATTATGTAATTTTTATAACATGATAAGAAGAGATATATAACATATAATAGACATGAAACAGGGTCTTAATATTGTATAAATTAACCTAGGATTATTATTTATTATGATAAATAACATACAAGACTAGTCAGTATCAAGGTAAGGGAATTTCATAACCCAATTTCAATTTTTTGTTTAAATTTATACATCTTGATTTTATCATTAAATTCATACGTGTGAAATTAATTTTTGAATATGATTTATTATATTTTATTCATATCTTTTATTTCATCTAATGTTTTTTTAAATGAATATTTTTATATGGAGTGTGCGACTTTCTATACAAAACGAAAAATGGAATGTTTTTAACGTATACGGCGATGATGACTTAATTTCCACCATAATAGTTGTGTTGTATTTGGATTTTTCAATGAAAAATAATGTTTTTAAATGGAAAATAAATACCATAACCAATTTTCATGAATTTTGGTATTGACAATGGTTTTGATAATGGATTTATTATGTCACTATATTTAAATGATATTTTTTTATTGCAATATGGAAATGTTTTTTTTACTTTATGAATTATTTATGTGTTGTGATTTTGTTTTGGTTCATGGAAATCATTTATATATAATAGTGGTTCCATGATAATTCATGGGTGAGTGATATAGGGATATGGTTGACACATGTTACCTTAATGATATAGGATTGCTATGAGGTTTTAGAAATCATATGATTTCATGATTTATGTTTAGGAGATTATGTTAAATGGGTGAAATGTATGGTGTCATTGGATTATAGTATTCATGGAGTAATTTTTTTATTTATTAATTTTATATCCCATAATGAACCTTTTTTTTCTCATCCCATGATTTATAATTTTTACATAGGGTATAAAGATGTGTAAGAGTAAGGAAGAATTCTATAATATTATTATAAAAAATGAAATCATGTTTTATTTTTAAAAGGTTTTCTATCGGTGGGAAAAATGGGTACTTTTTTGGTAGTATAATATTGTATGATAATGTGATTATATAAATTTATGATGTTTTACTTATCTAAAACTATAAATCATACAAGATCCTCAATGTGAATTCTTGACTTATGTTAATATTATGAAATGTCTATGGCCATTGAATTTTAATAAAATTCCAAAATAATTATAATTTATTCATTCAAAATCACATTTAAAATATATTTCATAAATTTTATTCATTTCTAATATATTTATTATAGTATTAAAACACTTTTCATGTTTCTTATTTCCCATTTAGTTTATTATAATATAATCATTAAATATTTCCATAATTGTTTCTCTAGAATATATAATGTATAGATTCGTTATGTGTGTGATTATTTCTATAGGATTAGTGATTCAAAAAGGTATCATGATGAAGTCCTATTGTCTATACCTCGTTCGAATTGAAACCATTGAAATATCATCCTTACTCGTCATTAAATGGTTTCATCCTAACCAAAGGTCCACCGTAGTGAAATACATTTCCCCATATAATTGATATAACAATTTGTCTATCTATGGAAGTTGAAAATTCTTGTTTATTATGATATTATTGATCAAAAAATTATCAATAAGAATATGAAAAAGACCATCCATCTTCATAAATAATAGGACAAGTTCAGCACATAGTGAAGCACCCATTCATAGAAAACCATCATCAAAATATTATTGTAACTTCTTTTTTAGTTACTCCAACTTAATGGAGTTCATTTTGTAAGGATTATATGTTATTGGATTATATCGTAAAATATGTTGAATTGAAAACACAATATCTCGGTCAGGAGGAAGTGTAAGAAGAAATTTTGGGAAAATATTAGTGCAATACCTCACAATGGTCATGTCATCAAAATTGATTCTCTCCCTTTTGTCAATCATTTGGGATAAATATTCTAAATCATAAGGTAATAATATCCACACATGAGACGATGGATCCAAAGAAGATTCACCCCCTCCTTACACATTACATAATCAGATGATTCCTAATAATGTGAAAAGTGATATACCCTTCCGGAAAGTAAATGATTTCTTTGTATAATTATAGCCAATAAATTACAAAAAAGGAATCAAGCTCTATCAATGAAATTAAGAGAATATTTTTTTGAAGGATTAGTCAACATAAATTAATTTGGAAGGATTTATATACATTATATGAAATAATTGTACTACTTGATATTCTCACATATAACTTAAAATCTATATTTTGATGTGGTGGTTGAATAATTATACTAATATTAGAATATATTAAGAATGTGTAGTTCCCAAATCAGATAGTATATTCACTCTTCAAAAATGAATAACCAGCATACATGTCCCTACATCATTCTAAGGATCCACCTCAGTAGTAGTGCATGAAGAATAATTCCTTTGATCATTTCAATTTACTAGTTGATGAAACTTATTACCCATAAAGGAACTAGGTTTAGTACATAAGAATTTAATTTTCCCTTGTTCCGTATTGTTGAAGCATTTAATCCATGAGGTAACTAGGTTTAGTACATCAACATGTCATAGTGGTTAACCACTGCACTTTATTGTGAACAAAGATAACAACATATTCATGCATATTTCACTTTTCATCATGGACTACATCATATTATCCAATGAATTGGATTGATGTGTAATTATTGGTTTAATAATAAAATCAAAACATTTTCTTTCAATACACAATTTTGGGTGCAAGTGTCACAACCTAACATTTATATTATCATCCTTTCCAAATAGAATGTATATCAATCATGGATATAAAATAACCCATGTAATGGAATGCGTTTTATTTCATTAATAATACATTTATGGAAAATATTTTTGGTCTCAGAAATAATGATTTAATTACATAATTGGTATAATTATCATTAATCATGTTAGAGGAAGAAACAATGTCATAAGAAGTAACAATTATTTTTTTAAGGAAGCATTATTTTTCAAAAATCTTTTAACATTTTATTAAATCATATTTGAATCCTTTATATTAAAAAAAATAAATTGTATGTAAAAATGAAATGAAATTTAATGAACATTAATGGAACACCTGTACTGAAAATGGTGTGATTGAGGAGAAACCCAAATGAAAATAGTTTTGTACTAGAATCCACTTACCTTATGTCCAAATGAAATCTTCACATCAATATACTAGATAGTAATATTAAATTCATTAATTAAAAAATAGATAACCTTTTTATTTATGAATTTGATTCATTTTATTTTTATTAATTTCATTTATTTTAATTTTAATGAAATATAAGGTTTAATTTCAATGTTTATGAGTGTTCATTTTCATTGTTTTCATGATCGGTTCTCTTATATATGAGTATGTATGTTCATGTAAAATGATAAAAATAATATATAGTTTTTATTAATGAACATATAAAAGATTAATTGGTATTTTTTATCTCTTGGTCATATGTTGTGATGATGAATTATAAGAATGAAGATTAATGAAAATGATTTAATTAATTTTCGAAGGACTATGACAATTATAATCTTATATTATTTAATTTATCATCATGTTTAAATATTGATTCCCTAACATTATATAAACTATAATATTTATGACACATTCTTATAAAACTATAATGATGGTTTTATGAAAATCCTTGAAGGTGGAAGTAAAATATTAAATGCCACCATCCACAATAGGGGTAAATCAATACATGATGGTAAATATATTCATGTTTAGAAAAGAGGAAGAGGGAAGAAACAAGAGGAGGAAATATTACATTAGCATAATAATGTTATATAAAATAAAGGTTACTGGGGTTATCATTACTCCATGATATGTGAATGTGTAGATAAGATATGAAATGAAATGTAATTGAAAATAAAATAAAATAAAAAGAAAGAAGATTTTACATCTTGAATTTCACCTCATTGAGAACCACTATAGGGAACAGAGATTGGACTTTTGAAGAGACCAAGGGATCAAGAATGAGGGGGAGGGGATTTGGAAGATAAATTAGAAATATTTTGGTAATGATCAAAGATTGAAATGTGTTAGGAGAAGATTTAGTGAGAGGTGGTATTTATAGGCCAGAAGGGGGGGTTCCGATTATTTTATTAATTAAATAATTATTTATTCTCAATACTATGAATATTTAGATAAATAACAAAAAACTATATATTAAAATAATTATTTTTGTTTGATATAATAGTGATTACATTAGTCATGACTCAAAAATATTCTATTCTACCTAAAATGTATATATAACATAAATTACCATATATTCCTATTGACAAAAAATTCACATATTTTATAAATATCCCCAAAGCTCAACAAAACTATGTTTCAATGTATATAATTGAAAAATTAAATTCATTTTATGAATATAATTTTCTAAATTCTACCAATATTTTTAATTTATATCATTATTGACTTGAAAAAATGCATATTTTTAAATGGTAACTAAATTTATAACAGATTGAAAATTAAATAAGGTGTCATAAATTTTTTATTTCCATTAGACAACAATTCATTTGTTAGTGAATATATATTTTTTTAAATAATATTTTAATTAAATAAATATGTTTATTATAAAATTATAAATAAATATGTTAGTTTTATAAAAATGAAATCATTTAGTTATTATTTTTAAAAAATTTAATTACCAATACTATGATATATTTATGTCAAATTCTTTTTAATAGATATAAAAAAATTTATTTCACATTCATAGGTGAGCTTACAATTCTATTTGCTGCTTTACTATTCCAAATGGTCATGTTACTATACTAATATTCATGTTATTATTCCATGAGGATTTGTTTTTTAACTTCTTGAAATATATATTATTTTATTCATAATTAATTTATTATATTTTTATTATGTTCTAAATGTTATACGTTATGGTTTCTACAATATGAAATAATTATAACAACAAAATTTCCACTGATAAAATTTTTTTGTCGTTACATTATGTGTATGTTATAATTTTTTTCATATTAATATTTATTTAATTTCCATGGAATTATGGAATTTTATTTTTTCTGGTAATTCAGCTACTTTTTTATAATAAAAATTATTCTATATGTTCAAAAAAGTTTTCAAAAAACTTCATATAGTTATTTTGTATCCCAATGATAGTATCCAATTTCTCTTTTAGAATCTCATATTTGAAATAAACATTACGTACGAGATTATTCAATTTTGAAGGAACCATAATTTTATGTATCCAATGTATTGTATGTTAATATAGTATTTATATTGATCTACGCAATCTGATATACTTATTTTGTATTCAATTTTATATTTTGACCCATATTTTCCATGTCATCCCTATAATGATTAACCTCACATTGAATCAATTATATATGATATTTGAATGTTGCAAATTACTGATAATTATACTATTGTTTCACTATATTGACTATCATAACAACAGTGATTCATTGACAATTCTATCAGATATTTCATAATGTATATAATAGTTCTTATTTTCTGGGGAGTTATGATTGTTTCTAATTATCGAAATTAAAATTCCCAATATGATGAAAGTATTTATGATCACATATTATACATATATTTTTTATATCCTATTTTAAATTTTTAAATAGAACATTTAATTTATTATTAATGCATTTATGTAGTCAATGTTAGGTCATGATGATCATGATGCTGCAAAATAAGACACAATATGGGAACATGTGTCATTAAAATACATTGATTGATTTATAAAACCAACATTATTATGTAGAAAACCATTCCTGCTCAATTAACCTTGATCGAGAAGCATATATAAATAAAGGAAAATAAAAAAATTACAGTGGTTCATGGCACAATCAAATTAAAATTTATTTAAAAATAGATTTGGAATAATCACCCGATTCTTTATGGTCATAAATCCCATGAAAAAATATCAAAAATTTTACAAAAATTTAATATTTCTCACATAAATGTAACAACTCTCCCATTATCCTTTTTATAAATTTCCTGATCTAAAAAAATATATACTATTGTATGGATCAAAACATATCCAACACTATGATAATATAAAAACATTAAACATATTTTCCATTTTGTGACATCAAAACGATGAGACCAGAAAAATTCATTCCATCCAATTTCATGATTTCATAATAGATATAAATTTTTAAACAAGGATTAAAAAATTAATTAACTATTAAAATGTTTATTTTATTAAAACTCCCACTAATCCATAGAATAAGATATTCATTGAATAAACTAGTTAATTATAATTCTTTTCAGATGTAATATGTAAAAGAAAAATTATGTTCATTCTTATGTAAGATAAATAGATAAAAATAACTTATGAAACAACATATAGGACATATTTTCAAAAGACATCATATATTTAAAATTGTATATAAAAAATTACATTAAATAAATTTAAAATTAAACCACAGGGTTAGGAAATAATAGATCGTAATTATGAAATTTCAAAACTTATATGTTTTTCAAATAAAGAAGCTAAAAATCTTGATAGTTCTTCTAATATTAATTGAATATCTAAAAATAAATTTTAATAATATGGTGAAAATTTTCAACCAAGAATACTTTCATCTTATCTATATATGTCTTGGTAACAACTTCTCTTCGGTTCAACTCCATCTGGATTATCATTTATTCTTTGAAACATTCAGCTTTTGGTTTTAAGACTGAACCAACTTTCATTTTTAGATATTCATTCTGTAATGATTAGAAAATAATTTTATATATAGATGATATCCATTGTTCTTCTATATCATTCTAGACATAAACAAATCAACAAAAAAAATTACATTTTCATTCTTCATAGTGATGACCTTGAAAAAAATCATTTCATAAAATACTTGAGAGGACAAGCGTTCCAGTTCTTCATCATAATACAAATCATATGTTCATTTAGAATAATTTTTAAAAGAATATTTAAAAAATGAAACAACGATTTATTTAACATAATAAAATTATTATATTTGTTTTGTTTTATAAGAAATATCTTTTATAAACTCATAGTACATGACCACTTCATCTTTCTATTACTGAATTTCGAACGCATTTAAAAAAGTTATTTTGAAGAAGAATAAGTATAAATAATATAATTTATAAAGAACATGAAACATTATATTCCATCATAATGAAGATGATGTTTCATATACATTATGTAAAAAATATTGAATAATCTTGAATGTTTTTTTAAAAATACATAAATAGATAAAAATATATTCTAGTTTGGTTAACAAATGAAATTTTAATAACATGAAATACTAATATTTCAATAGATTTAATGAAGAAAAATATAAGTTCATTCATAATTTTTAAAAATTATATATTTATCTAATGAGAAAAAATGATAAACGATATTTGAAATTTAAAAAAAATAAAAAATAAAAATAAGAGAAGAAATGACTCTGAGAGTAAAGAAGAGTCGTTTTCTAGTTGTAATATATTTCATTATCCTCCTATATAAAAATTGAGTGCGCTACAACTATATTGATATATGAATATGAGATACTTCCTCAATATGTAATTTTAGTAATGAGAATGTTTGAAAATGATCAACTTCAGAGATATTTACTCCTATGATATAGATATTCATTATATAAATATATCAACTGCTTACATATTTAAAATAGTTTATAAATTAGGAAAAATATCACATGAATGCTATTTTTAGAACACTTATGCATTTTGGTCTAACACTGTTTGCAATTAAACTATTTGTTACCCAGTCAATATTATTTTTTGGGGGGTTTTAGTATTATTTTTATGTAATTATTTTGAGTAATAAAATATATTAAAACCTATAAATGGAGGCTTTAAGAAATAGAAATAATTTTTCTAATTCCCATTTACATCACAATAAAAACATGAATAATTATACATTTTTTTCTATTTAATACCAGAACAACATTTTTCTTACATAATTTTTGTTTTTTACAAATACATTATATTTTTATTTTTAGTTTCTGAATTTTATTTTTAATAAGGATTTGATTAATTATTTTTCACTTTTTATATGAAAACTATAAAATTGTTTTAAATTACGAACATCATACAATATTTCATCAGGATTAGAATAAATATATTAAAAATAATTTTTAGGTGAATTAGATTTTAAATCTACATACTATTTTAAAAAAACTAATTTTTCCAATAAAGAAATATCAAGTGATTTTATAATTATTGTATGATATTTCAGTTAATATTCATATTTATTTTATACCTAAATTAAATAATAGTTTAATTATTTAGAAGATAATTTTTCACATCTATATTTTTTTGATTAAAAATTTATACCTCATCACTATATTCCATAATACATTCCATTTTTCTAGTATGCTTAGCATCTGAATCTTTATAATATTCATCACATGAATCTAGATAATTAATCTAGGTAGACATTATAATATTATTTAATTTTATAATATAATCATAATTTTCATTGATCTTTTAGTATAAGATAATTATCCTTTGTATGAACTTTTTCTTATTGACAACATCTATTTTCATCAGTCCCTTTCTATTTCTTTATATGAATGTTATTAAATTTAATATTTTGATCTCATAAATTTTTATCTATATATGGATGAATTGGATAGGTAGATTCATCCAAATAAGCTATGACAGATGATTCTTCATGTCCTATATGTTTTTTTTATTTACGTCTTGTATCTCAACTCCATACATCGTTAACACTCTAATAAAAATTTTCATAACTAAATTTTCACTTGTGTAGATTGATGTATAGTGATAGATATTCCATTCCACATGGATGGTATTTTATAGAGTACTATAGATACATGTTCTAATCATAAAATTGGATCTCCCAAGGAAAGAAATATATTCAAAATCAATTTCAATATTCAATTTATTTGAGTGATAGTTTCATCCTCACTTATTTTAAACATATCTATTTATAGTATCACAATAGTGTAAATTAATTTTCTAATATTTTATGTTCCATCATTTGTAGCAGTAATAGTTTCCCACATCTCATATTCAGTAGAACATTTAGTTATTTAAATAAATCCATCATTTCCAAAACCACACACAATATAATTCATAAATTTTTCATTTAGGTCATATTCAATTTCTTGATCATTGTAATTATATTTCAAATCATCATTAGAAGTCTCCTAAGGTTAACATCCATTAAATTAATGCTTCTTCTAGATTTTTTAAATCAATACTCCTACGGGACTTCCAGAGTCCATAATTATCATCATTACAACAAGGAACATTGGTCATTATAATACATTCTCTATGATCAGTTATGTCAAGATGTATTCATACGAATCTATAAATATAGATTTTTAAAACCATAAAATATTTATTGGATCCCCTTAATAGGAATTTGTAGTATTAGATAAATATATCATATTATTTATTAGATATAAAAATGATATATTTCCAATAGAGTTCAACATTTTAGACCAATTTTTATGGAAAGATGATGATAATGATTAAGAAAATGACCTAATAGGGGGTAAAATATGTACATCAAAAACATTGATATATTAAAAAAACAACTGTTTACATTGTGAAAATCTCCATCCCTCAAATATATGAGTAAGAAGTTGAAATAAATCATGGAAAATAATACATATATTCAGAGTGGTTCAATGAATAATGATCCAATAGTCCTCTCAACCAATTCTTACCTCCACAATCATGGTATTGAAAACTCAAAATTTATAACATAGAATAAAAAATATATCATTCATTTTTTCCAAGGAAATATTCCAATAACATAGGAGAAGACATGAGAATGATGTGTAAACATGTATTTCGATATAGTGTATCTTTAACCAATGCTTTGTTGTTTTTTAGAAGAAGGTGTTATAACTAAATGTAGTAGTAGTAATAGTAATAGTAGTGATTCAGTTACACAGATAAAAACAAGTATATATCCAATATTTATCTAAGACGAAAATAACATTTTATTTTTCAAACATAACTTTTTCTTACGTATACTTCCTCTCCTTCTATATATACTAAAAAAGAGTCTCAATATTTATATTATAGATTTAGCATATCTATTTCAATACATATCTAGTAATATCACACAGTAAATTGTGACTATTTTCATTAGAAACAAACAAGGGATTTGTAAAATTGGGTTTGAGTAGTAATGATTTAAATAATTGAATATGAGCCTTAAAAAATTATTTCGAGCCATTGAATTGGTAATAAAATAACATTGAATAGATCTTTACATCCATCATGAACATTGAAAAAATCTCTGATAGTATCGTATATCTAGAAATCCGATGTCAAATTATCGTACATAGGGTTCCTTCATAAAACAGAAATACTTTAAATGTAGGGTTTACAATGTATGGTGGATCACAAAACAAGGGTTGATAAACCATAATTTCTATTTATCAGAAGTATTCTTCTTTCCAAACATATGGTATACGATCCATATGATTTAATCAAAAAATTGGGTTTCTTGTCTATGATTACATACCAAGGTAGGAAATTAACAATGTTTCAAGAATAGGTTTTAACACGCCCAAAATACATTCAATAAATATTCCACATAGATCAATTACGTGAATATATTTCCAAAATAATTATTTTTATGAATATTAATTCCATGAAATTAACCTATATGTAAATTAATTTATAACATAAATGTGGGACTTTTTATCATCAAACCCAAAAATTAATTAATGAAATTGTTGAATCAACACATTCTCAGTAGTTGATATATATGATTCAAATATTTTTTTTCAAAACTCTCAGATTTCTAATGATATATGATATGAATTTATATGAAAGTTCATTATAATTTTTTGAGAATATTTAGTTGTATTCTATTGTTCTATGTACTTAATATATGTCTTCTATATTTCATTGATGATATTATTCAAGAATACACATTTGAATAATAAAAAATAGTATGCTACTATATATATATATTTTGCGGATAATAATATATTTTTTCTATAATTGTGTTATATATAGATTTTATAATTAAAAATTAGAGTTTCCTTCGAAGGAGTTTGAATTTAAGATGTTTTTATATATTACTAAAAATACCTTATTTTTCAGTTGTAACATATTTATCTAAATGTGTTCCATAATATATTTCTTCAACCAAAGAATTTTCATGTTGATTTTATATCCATAGGTGAGTACTATATGAAAAATTATTTTTCTTGTGTTTTAATATATGTAAAATATTTCTAAAATGATGTTGTTTCTTATACTACACTTTTGAAATACCATAGAAAATGTTGTGGTAGTGAAATTCACCAAACTCTAGAATATAGTGTTCATGGACTGGATAAGGGATCTTTTCAACATGAACCACAATAAAAATTGTTGTGTTATTTAAATTTTTAGATTTATAACCTAATTATATAAAAGGGGGAAATATCACTCTCTAAATCCAAATGGGGGTCTATTTTGAAATTTTTTTGTGTTTATAAATCCGAAAATCAACCGACTCTTTTTTTACTATTATTATTTTGGCCTTTTTTTGTGTGAACATGATTATATAATTATTTTTTTCACATGTCAATGTGTGAAGATTATTATTTATTTCTTTGTTTATAATATTTTATGATAACATGATTAAAAATATCTTTTTGGACACTTTGGTTTATTAGCATTATTGGACATTTCATTGTTAACAAGATTTTTCATGGAAATTATTATAGATATAAATTTTGTTAAGTTTTAACATGAACATGAATATATATAACATTATTTATTTTTATTTTATATAAATAATTTAAGGATTATTTTTTAGAATTTTTATGTGTGGATATGAATATATTTAGTTATGTTCACAAGTTTATGATATAATATACTTACTATTTTCCCAAATTTCAATAATATTCAATATGGTGATGATATGATCCATGGATCTATATTTTTCCGATATCTCCATATTATTTAACCTGTGAATATTTATTATTATTTAGGGGTTCCATTCCTATATAAATACTTTGTAAAAAAATATTATGATTCCTTATTATATTTATATCATATTACTCTCATGATCAATATTATTCATTTTCTTATGATTATTAACTTTATGAAATGTTGATATGATTATCAATTACTATGTTCTTAATCTCAACCATACATATATTTTTTATTCCTCATGTATTGATGATGAGTATTATGTACACTATTTCTAAAAGGGTATCTTGAGATAAAAGTATTATTTTTATTTGTGGAAGAAAAATTATAAAATAAAAATATCTTATAGATAATTTATAAAGACAATAGACCTATGGGTTATGGGATTAATTGAATTTATTTAAATAAATGTTTCAAATATAGATATGAAATAAAATACATCCCTATAATGATTATGTCCATTCACTTTGTATCATTTATTTTTTTTTACTTACAAGTCTGAGAGTTCTTTTTAGTGGAACATTAGTTTTTACTAGGGTTGGGAGTAGTTACAATTGGGATTGAAATAAGAAAAATAAGAGGATAAAGCCTAATATATCCAATGATGAACCAAAATTGAAGGAAAATTAATGTAATAAGTAATTGGTTAAAATAATGGTGTTATAATATTGTAATTATTATATTTTTTTGTTGTTATATGATTATGTTCTTTCATTATTTTTTATTGATACTCTATCAAATATTTTTGGCATTAAAAAATGAATTAAACTATTAGAAACCAAATAAATAATGACAATGATGGAATATGTGGTAATTAACACAATGAGGAACCAAATTATATTAGAGATGTATTGGAAAACATTATGAAAATTAATAATTATAATATAAAAAAATTAGATAAATCATTTCTATCTCCTAAACACTCTAAATAAAGAGAAACATACTATTGATCCTTTCACATGAAAAGGATTGTTGGTCACATGTGCATATTTAGATAATATAATTGTTATGAAATGGATTAACATGGTAAAAAATAGATTTTATATTATTCAATTCTTAAATATAGAAAATGTAATTTCAACTATATATCAGTATGACGGTGAATATAAAACTCTGAAATTATAATGTAATAACATTGTATTCAATAGTGTGTATGACAGAAAACACAAAGAGTTTACGGGAACATAATATACCAATACCTTATACAATATTTACTATTTTTATATTTTTTTCCCATGAATTATCTTTCAATTAAAACAATACTGAGTTATCACGTTTCATACACATTAATGAGTTTCTTCAATGTCTTTCATTACATGCAATATCGATTTTTACATAACATCTTTATATTAATCAACATTTTTTTAATATAATTTTATATAACCAATATATTAAATTAGTGGATTTAAATGATATTATGTAACATATGCAAAAATATGTTTAAAAAAATATATAATGAATTCATAAGTTACAAAATAATTATAAATGAATATAAAAAAATTGACTATAAAAGAAATGTTTTTATGCACACAAAGGTTTTTTAAAATAATAAATTAAATTAATTACAATTATTAGTTCTATTTATTAAATATATTAGTTATTTGTTAAATAAAATATTTTCCTTATTATTCCAATATATTTTAGAGGCATAATATTATAATAAATAATGTTTTATGCTTAAAATGACATTTTAATAAAATGAAATTTTGCAACCTTATAATGGAGAACCTATATTAAATATAATTTTTGGGACATTTATTAATTTACTATAAAAAAATAAAAATAATTTGTTAATTGGATACACAAAACCTATCTAAGGGTGAATTGTTGTTATTATTCACAGATATTTCATTTTTTGTTGAATATTGAAAAATATGGAATTTAAATTTATAAATAATTTTTCATCTAATTTATTTATAAAGATAAAATATATTTCATATTTTCTTAATGATTGTTAAAATAATTTTTTAAAATATTAATAATATATAGGTCATTTTAGTAAATTTATCATTATAATTGAATTTTATATCGTAGAAAATGTTTGGAAATTTTTACTTTAAAAACCCACTTCGACATCCCGTCTGTAGGATTAAATGTATTTTTTTTAAAAAAATGATATTTTAATTTATAAAATCAATACCATAGTTGGAATAATCCTAATTTATAATTGTTACTCTTGTTAAATTATTTTTTTACCAAAATACCACTAAAAGTAAATAAAGTTAATGACAACGATAAAGAGAAAAATTAGCATAATTGAAGAATAAATAATAAACCTTAGGGACATGATGACCTAGAAAATTTTAAAAATGCCATTTAATGCCTATATTTAGACCCTATCCTACATTTTATCTAATTAATATAATTATTGGAGTGATTTTTCATATTAAAAACATCGGTGTAATTTCTTCTTAAAATATATAGTTGAATGCCACTCATCTTTCACTGTAAAATGGATCATATATAAGGCCCCGACCTTAAACATCTCTTAATATTGAATTAAATGAATAATTCACATTGAGGATATTTTCAGGTTTAGAGGTTTAAAGAATTAGGACATAACTATTATATCTCAAAAGATGACAAAGTAGACACTTCTACTAAGTTTCCATAGAATCAAAAAAACTCTTAAAAAGAAACATGTCTGGTTCCATGTTTTATATAGCATGACTTTTCCTTGATCCCATCCTTGACCCTATTCCACATTAGGTCTTGTGAAAAACATTTAAAAAAAACTTGGGGTGATCATAAAGAGCTCAGTAAGGGATACGCAAAGAATGAAAACTGTTAGTTTATCAAAACAACAAGTAAACCATGTATACTTTATCAAAGTAATACTTTTCACCTTTATGAAGTAGTAAAAACACTTCACTGAATAAAAGATCATTACATACCCTTTTATTACCAAAAGATTACCATTAAACCCATAAAAATATCACATAACATATAAAGGTAACTTGGGACATAAACATACATAAGTGGAATAACCATACGGTCGACTTCCACACATATCACTTAATGGAATAGCCATACGGCCAACTTCCATACATACTTAATTGAATAGCCAAACGGCCAACTTCCATACCCAATGCATTGGAGGTTATAACATAACCACCCATCCTCTTATTCACGGAACCACCCGTCATATGGTTTATCACGTAACCACCCGTCAAATGTCCAAGTACAAATATAAAATCATAAAACATAAAACCAATATAAAGAAATGATAACATTTCCACATTTCAATCACAATATATCATTTAAATATATTAACATAAGAGAATCCTTTATCAAAACAATTTTCAATAACAAAATACATAAAAGATTATATGGTATTTTATTTAAAAAACATTACGTCTTGTTGAGGAATCCAAAGACCAAATAATACACGCGGTGGCAGAGAAGTCGTTGTCACCGCTTACGTACGACAAAAACATTCCCCTTTTTCGTTTAGTAAAATGCTTCGTATAAAAAGATTCCTTTTAAATAAAAGTAAAATTAAAAGGGTTTTATACACCATATAAAGAAAGTTCTGTATAAAACGAAATATGCCTCAATGAAAGGAGATTGAGACGATGTCCCTTACCTCGGGTCCGACTTGACTCAATCGTTCTTTAACGTCCTTAAAATCGGGTAACTCCCTTTGGTTTGAGCTCAAAGGCTTCCATGGGAAGACTTATGCCCAAAGTGAGGCTTCAAGGAGTAAGAGAGGGAAGTGGAGAGACAAAATGGGTGGGGGTTGGCCGAGCCAAAGGCTTTCGGAGTGTGGGTAAGGAGGTAGAGGTGGGGGCCTTTTATAAGAGGAGAGGAGGGGCACTCTTGGAAAGTAAGAAAATGTTACATTATTTTAGAATGAGTTTCAGATTTTAATGGTCCCACATTGATGTGTTTCGAGGATAAGGTGATAAGTGATCAAAATCCACCCATCCAATAGGTTTTTGACATGTGTAGGTCATAGATTTTACATTATATTTCCATTTTATTTAAATCCTTTATTAATGAGGTAATCGATGCATCATCATGATGTCATAAATAATTTAATTTATTTAATGTCTAAAAATTATAAAAAAACTACTATGATGTAGGAAATCTTTTTATATTTCTAATAAATATTTATAGTCAAAAATATGACTTTTATAACCCCATGTAAAAATTGTTTTAGTAAAACATTTCATGTTTGTGTCATTTGTTACTTTAACATTAAATAAAAGGTATTTATGTCATTTTCCAACCAAAGTGGATCCATGGGGTCCCCAAGTTGACCCATGGATTGACTTGGTAGGCCATGATAGATCCAATGAGGGTAGGACATGTGTCTAGGTCATTTCATTTTATTAAAACATTATTCTTACCTTAAACTACACTAATTACCTCTAATTGCGATTAAGAACTTAAGAGTTACTATTCACCAAAAAAATTATTTTAATCTCATTGAACCAAATTTTACTTCTTAATGACAACCATGTATGTCATATTTTTGAAATTCAAATCACAAAAATGGTAAAATTTCATTTAAATGAAAAATCATTTTTTATAAGTACCACTTAGTGGTTTCACTATTCATCAAAAATTGAAGTTTTTCAGAAAAATACCAAAAATTTACCCTAAGCTATATTTGATATTCTGAATTCATAAATGAAGCCTATTTTACAAAATTAAAAACATATAAGTCACATTTATTAATTTAATAATTAATTCCCGCTATCATGACAAATAGCGTGTTTTTATGGAACAATAAGTATCAAAAGATTGATACTAGTCTAAGTCCGATTTCAAAGTGAAATTAATTACAACAACCACTATTGGATTTAATGGTAAAAATATTTTATAATTTCACTTTAAAACCAATTAAAATGATAATCTAATCATATAAATAAATTAGATTAAAAAGATGTTTTGAATTAAAATACAACATTTTACAGTATTCATTAAAAAATGAACTTTATCGGAAAGATACCAATAATTTACACAAAGTAAATTTTGATGTCCCAATTCTAAAGAAGAGTTATATTTTGTCTAATAGAATTTATAAGATTGAACAAAACTATATTTAATGACGGTTCGCCATCAAAGGGTTATAAGTGAACCTTTAGTGAAAATTAGAGTATAAATGCCTAAAATTGAATTCTTTCCATATTTTAAGCCTTTATCTTTTATTAGATAAATGTAAAAACATTTAAAAAACATATATAATCATATTTTAGTTATTTCTTTCCATTCCCTCCAATACAACGACTACATGTTAACTACCATTTAAAATAGTATTAGTATATTACTAGTGTACAACGTAAGTTTTCAAAGAAACTCATCGTTGCGTATCGAGTACGCTATCGAACGTAGAAAACCCATTTTAATTAAAATTAATATTTAATTTGTAAATATTAATAAATATGAAAATGTTTTATTCATTATTTAACTGAGCTGTTATATCCTTCTCCCCTTTTGGGAATTGCGTCCTCACAATTTTATTCACTTATCAAAATAAGTGGGGGTATTTATCCCTCATAGCATTTTCAGATTCCCACGATGCCTCTTCAACCATATGGGTTTTCTAAAAAACCTTTACCTGGTGAATTACCTTATTTCGCAACACTTTCTCTCTTCGTTCAAGAATATGTACGAGTTGTTCTTCATAAGATTGGTTATCCTCCAGCTGAACTACCTCTGGACTCAAAACATGAGATGGATCTGGCATATACTTTCTCAGCATCGAAACATGAAAAACATTATGTACCTGAGATAAACTCGGAGGTAAAGCCACTCGGTATGCAACTGATCCAACTCTCTCCAGAATTTCATATGGTCCAATGAACCTTGGACTCATCTTTCCTTTCTTACCAAATCTCATCACACTTTTCCATGGATAAACCTTGAGAAAAACATGATCACCTACCCCAAAAGATAGATCCTTCCTCTAGTTATCTGCATAACTCTTCTGCCTGCTTTGAGCTGTTCCCATGTGTTTCTGAATCAACTGAACCTTTTCTACCATCTCTTCTACCAATTCTGGTCTCATCAGCTTCTGTTCAACCACTTCATCCCAGAATGCTAGAGTTCGACACTGCTTCCCATATAATGCCTCAAATGGTGCCATCTGTATACTGGAATGAAAATTGTTATTATAAGAAAACTCAACCAAAGAAAGATGTTGGTCCCAACTTCCCTGATAATCTATAGAACAAGCTCGTAGCATATCCTCCAAGGTCTGAATTTTTTGTTCTGACTACCCATATGATTGTGGATGAAAAGCTGTACTAAAAATTAATTGAGTACCCAACGACTTCTGAAGACCTTTCCAAAAGATAGAAGAAAACCTGGGATCACGGTCAGATACAATGGAGAGTGGAAATCCATGTAGCCTGACTATCTCTTTAAGATACAAACGGGAAAGTTGATCTAAGGAAAAATTATCTCGTATGGAAAGGAAATGAGCAGATTTAGTCAAGCAATCAACAATAACCCAGATTGTATTATTACCTCAAAATGTCTTCATTAATCCCACAACAAAGTCCATGGATATATTATACTATTTCCACTCTGGCACTGGTAGATGCTGAAGCATCCCTTTCGGTAACTACCGCTCTGCTTTAACCTGCTGACAAGTCAAACACTTCACAGTAAAATCAGCAATATCTCTTTTCATTCCATCCCACCAGTAATACTCCCGCAAATCTCAGTACATCTTAGTACTGCCAGGATGAACTGAAAACGGAGAACTATGAGCTTCACATAACAACTCTCTCTTCAACTGTGAAACACAAGGCACACACAATCTCTTCCCAAATCTCAAAACACAATCACTATCAATGTTGAATTCATGCAACTTACCCTTCTGTACCAACTCTACCTTTTTCTGCAACTCACTGTCTTGCTTCTGTGATTGCTTGATTCTGTCTGATAGAGAAGATCTCACTGATACCTGAAACAAAACAGAAGGACATCCTGCACCAACAACTTCTCTGCCAAATTTAATCAAATCCTTAACCAAAGGATCTCATTCCAAACGTAGCATGGTTAATGAAGCATTAATTTTTCGACTCAAAGCATGAGCCACTTTATTTGCTTTTCCCGGATGCTAGTGAATTGTACAATCATAATCCTTGATTAACTCCAGCCATCTCCTCTGTCTCATGTTCAATTATTTCTGAGTGAATATATAATTTAAACTTTTGTGATCAGTATATATTTCACACTTTACTCCATACAAATGATTCTTCCAAATTTTTAAAGCAAAAAACAATAGCAGCTAATTCCAAATCATGTGTAGGGTAATTTACCTCATGACTTTTCAACTGACGTGAAGCATAAGAAATTACCTGATCATTCGGCATAAAGACACAACCAAGTCCATTCAACGAAGCATCACTGTATATGACAAACTCACCATTCCTATAAGGAAGGGCCAAAACTGTAGCATTCACCAATCTTCTTTTCAACTCCTGAAAACAATCATCACATTCTTTTGTCCAGATAAACTTAACACCCTTCTGAGTTAGCTTACCTATTGGACTAGATAACCGTGAAAAAATTTCAACAAACCTTCGGTAGTAACCTGCCAAACCATGAAAACTACGGATCTCGGTTACATTTGTGGGTCTCAGCCATTCTTCAACAACTTTTGTTTTAGCAGGATCAATAGTTATGCCATCTTTTGAAACAATGTGACCCAGGAAATAAATTTGTTGTAACCAAAACTCACACTTGCTAAATTTTCCATATAGTTTCTTTTCTTTTAAGGTTTGCAAGATAACCCTTAAATGGCTTTAATTCTCCTCTTTACTTTTAGAAAAAAACAAAATATCATCGATAAAAACAACCAACAATTTTCACCTGAGTCAACTGAGCCATCACTACAACAAACTGTTTAGTCTTGATTCTGACCATCTCAGGATACTGATTTGAATGTTCATTTCCCTCTGTATGCCTTCCAGAAATGATGTTCTGTTTCCTCTATGAAAAACCATTCTTAACACTAAAATATCTTAGGTGAAGCAACATGGTAATCCATAAATGCTATATTATTTCAATCATACCATAAATTAATTTATAATTTATGAATTTTCTAACTTCTAATGTTTTCTAAACCGACCTTTGATACCAACTATAATGCCCCGGCCTTAAACATCTCTTAATATTGAATTAAATGAATAATTCACATTGAGGATCATTTTAGGTTTAGAGTTTTAGAGAATTAGGACATAACAATTACATATCAAAAGATTACAAAGTAGACACTTCTACTAAGTTTCCATAGAATAAAAAAACTCTTAAAAAGAAACATGTCTAGTTCCAAGTTTTATATAGCATGACTTTCCCTTGATCCCATCCTTGACCCTATTCCACATTAGGTCCCGTGAAAAACATTTCAAAAAAACCTGGGGTGAGCATAAAGAGCTCAGTAAGGGATACGCAATGAATGAAAACTGTTAGTTTATCAAAACAACAAGTAAACCATGTATACTTTATCAAAGTAATACTTTTCACCTTTATGAAGTAGTAAAAACTCTTCACTAAATAAAAGATCATTACTTACCCTTTTATAACCTAAAGATTACCATAAAACCCATAAAAAGATCACATAACATATAAAGGTAACTTAGGACATAAACATACTTATGTGGAATAACCATACGGTCGACTTCCACACATATCACTTAATGGAATAGCCATACGGCCAACTTCCATACATACTTAATGGAATAGCCAAACAGACGACTTCCATACCCAATGCATTGGAGGTTATAACGTAACCACCCGTCCTGGTATTCACGACACCACCCATCATATGGTTTATCACATAACCACCCGTCAAATGTCCATGTACCAATATAAAATCATGAAACATAAAACCAATATAAAGGAATGATAACATTTCCACATTTCAATCACAATATATCATTTAAATATATTGACATAATAGAATCCTTTATCAAAAACATTTTTAATACCAAAATACATAAAAGATTATATGGTCTTTTATTTAAAAATCATTATGGTTTGTTGAGAAAGCCAAAGACCAAATAATACTTGCGGCGGCGGAGAAGTCGTTGTCACCACGTACGTACGACAAAAACATTCCCCTTTGTCGTTTAGTAAAACGCTTCTTATAAAAAGATTCCTTTTGAATAAAAGTCAAAGTCAAAGGGTTTTATACACCGTATAAAATAAAGTTGTGTATAAAACGAAATATGCCTCAATGAAAGAAGATTGAGACGAAGTCCCTTACCTCGAGTCCGACTTGACTCGATCGTTCTTTAACGTCCTTAAAATCAGGTAACTCCCTTTGGTTTGAGCTCAAAGGCATCCTTGGGAAGACTTCTTCCCAAAGTGAGTCTTCAAGGAGTAATATAGGGAAGTGGAGAGAAAAAATGGGTAGGGGTTGGCTGATCCAAAGGCTTTGGGAGTGTGGGTAAGGAGGTAGAGGTGGGGGATTTTATAAGAGGAGAGGAGGGGCACTTTTGGAAAGTAAGAAAATGTTGCATTATTTTAGAATGAGTTTCGGATATTAATGGTCCCACTTTGAAGTGTTTCGAGGATAAGGTGATAAGGGTTCAAAATCCACCCATCCAATAGGTTTTGGACATGTGTAGGTCAAAGATTTTACATTATCTTTCCATTTTATTTAAATCCTTTATTAATGAGGTAATCGATGCATCATCATGATGTCATAAATAATTTAATTTATTTAATGTCTAAAAATTATAAAAAAATAATATAATGTAGGAAATAGTTTTATCTTACCAATGACTATTTATAGTCACGAATATGACTTTTATAACCTCATGTAAAAATTGTTTTAGTAAAACATTTTATATTTGTGTCATTTTTTACTTTAACATTAAATAAAAGGTATTTTTGTCATTTTCCAAGAAATGTGGATCCATGGGGTCCCCAAGTTGACCCATGGATTGTCTTGGTCGGAAATGACACATAAAATGAGGGTAGGACATGTGTCTAGGTCATTTCATTTTATTAAAACATTATTCTTACCTTAAACTACACTAATTACCTCTAATTGCGATTAAGAACTTAAGAGTTACTATTCACCAAAAAATTATTTTAATCTCATTGAACCACATTTTACTTCTTAATGACAACCATTTATGTCGGATTTTTGAAATTCAAAACAAAGAAGTGGTAAAATTTCATTTAAACGAAAAATCAGTTTTTATAAGTACCACCTAGTGGTTTCACTATTCATCAAAAATTGAAGTTTTTCAGAAAAATTCCAAAAATTCACCCAAAACTATATTTGATATTCCGAATTCAAAAAGGAAGTCTATTTTACAAAATTCAAAACATATAAGTCACATTAATTAATTTAATAATTAATTCCCGACGTCATGACAAATAGCATGTTTTTATGAAACAATAAGTATCAAAAGATTGACACTAGTTTATGTCCGATTTCAAAGTGAAATTAATTCCAATGACAACTATTGGATTTAATGGTAAAAATATTCTCTAATTTCACTTTAAACCCAATTCAAATTATAATCTAATCATATAAATAAATTAGATTAAAAATAGGTTTTGAATTAAAATACAACATTTTACACTATTCATTAAAAAATGAACATTATCGGAAAGATACCAAAAATTTACACAAAGTAAATTTTGATGTCCCGATTCTAAAGAAGAGTTATATTTGGTCCAATAGAATTTATAAGATTGATCAAAACTATATTTAATGACGGTTCGCCTTCAAAAGGTGATAAGTGAACCTTTAGTGAAAATTACGGTATAAATGCCTAAAATTGAATTCTTTTCGTATTTTAAGTCTTTATCTTTTATTGGATAAATGTAAAAACATTTAAAAAACATATATAATCATATTTTAGTTATTTCTATCCATTCCCGCCAATACAACGACTACATGTTAACTACCATTTAAAATAGTATTATTATATTACTAGTGTACAACGGTAGTTTTCAAAGAAACTCAACGTTGCGTATCGAGTACAATATCGAACGTAGAAACCCCTTTTAATTAAAATTAATATTTAATTCGTAAATATTAATAAATATGAAAAAATTTTATTCTTTATTTACCTGTGATGTTACATCATACCCCTACCACTAACTCACACCTCCCAAACCTCATTGTCTTGAACAAAATCTTCTCAACTAGCTCCCAATATCCCTCCCCTAAACCTATAATTCTCATCTTGTGAATTAATATTTCAATGAAGGCATTTAGTTAAAACCAGACTGAGTTACCAAAAAAAGGAGCAACATCCTTCATCATGATTTTTTGTTTTATTTTCACAATCCACCCCCTCAATTCTTCTTATTCTATGATTATATAACAAATTCAGCATCTTTAATATAAATATTTTTTCAATATCTATTTCTACATACACATAGACACACGTCCATTTAATGGTTATTGAACTTTCTATTTATGTGTTTGGTGAACTATGTCCTCACAAAATGATTTTGTTGGGTTTTCTATAACCTAATCTCATAGTAGGAAATTATGAATGGAAAAATTTTGAAATATAATATATATGGTATGTATTGTTTCTTAATAAATTTTTATTAGTTATAAAATATATAGAATCACTCTTTCTATTTTGTGTAAATATGATAAAATCATTTGTGGAAGTGTAGAATAGATACTCCTCAAAGAAATGTCAATCCTTTACACTATACATGGAACATATGAATAATGATTCTATTATACCAATAAAAAATATATGAAATTAATATTATACAAAAATTATAATATATATATAATTACCTTTTCTTTCTATTAAATACAGCAACTATGTGACGGTTTTGTTCATGTATACATACAACCTACCTTCTCTATGAATGATATATTTCATTTCCTGTCAAAAAATATTATGACTTATTATAAATAGAAATATAATGAATATATATTATAATTTAATAATGTTTTAAAATATGGATATGATGAAACCCTGATTGTATCAAAAATTAACAAGTCAAAACTTAATTGGGAAACTTGGTAATGAACACGCAAAATAGATAAAATATTGAATGATTACAAAAATATGTGTAGCAAGGTATAACAATAAAATCATATATTATACTATAAATATTAATTTTGTTCAATAATAATTTATTAATATTTTCAAATCCATTATATTGGAAGGTAAAGCATGTTCACCTGAATAGAATCACTATGTAAGGGATTATTATCTCACCTTTCATTTGCTAAGTTATACATCATTTTCAAAACATACTTATTTTACATGTCCTATCTACTAATCATTTTGATATATTTTATATTGAAATATATTATATTCATGGTATTAGAGATTCAATTGAATTATTTTTTAGGGTATTTGTGATAAAATTTAAGAACTGTTGTAGAATTTTAGAACCCAATTCATTTTCAATTGGTCATATTACATCCACATTTTAATTCATATTATATGATTTTGTGTGTGATGAATTTTTACTTTTTTTATTTCTAATTGATTTATGTGGACTTTAATTTGACACCCTTAATCTATTAATTTTTCTTATTCTCACACTAATATTATTTTTTCAAGTGCTTACTTCAGGATCTCATTTTTTATGGGGTTGTTTACACTTTAATTTATTTTAGAAGAAATTATTTGATCATTTTATAACAAACACATTAATTTTTAATCCCCTATTTATTCATGTCCTTTTACAAGTAATAGTTCCATTTGATTTTCTCTTTGGTACTGAATTTTTTTATATTTTTTTAAGAAATCCTCAATTCATTTCTCTCTTTAGTAAGAGAATGTTTTTTCTTTTAAAACCCATGGAATCTAAAATGTTTTTCAAAACTGTTTGAATCCGTTTAATATTTAATTATTAAATAAATTTTTAGTCATTTTTAAATTAATAAATTTTTTTAAATGAATATTCTTGTCTATTTCTAAAAAAATATATTGTAGCATTCATATAGTGAAGACACAATGTTCTTTTTACCCTCTACTACATGTAACGATTTACCTATCATTATCTTTTTAATCATTAAATTATTAATTTAAAAGGATACATCTTAAATCATTTTTTTTGTAAAAGTTATTTCCCAGGAAGAGGATTATAAAATATTTATTTAAAAATAAAATGTATATTGTACTCACGTTTTTTAAAATATGATTTTATAGTATTTCTATTAATCAATGATGAAAAGAAATTATTTCTTCTACCCATCGGATAGGTTGAATTAATACCATCCTTAATATTACTCTAGATGGTATATTATTTATTTGGCCAAGGATTATATTGAAATTACCTTCTGTGATTCTTTTCTTAGTCTCTTTAAAATTTTCAATTTCTTTTGAACATTATAAATTAAAATTTGATATATATATTTCCATAACTGTTTATCTTTTTACATACAATATTTAATTTTATATTTATTTGATTAACTATATTAATATTGATTAATCAACATTTTTTGTCCCATCAGGATATTTGTTATAGAATATCTTTATATTAATTGAATAAATTACTTGATATGAGGAATGATTTGGGGAAAATGTAAAAGTTGGGTCTTTGACTATATATATCCCCTCGATGAGTAGATATATTCTCTTGAGACGTATTAGTAAAGAAACATAAATTAGTTTCCACATATAGTTTTAAAACATTTGTTGAATGGTATTGAGGGTAATGTTTTTAATGGAGAATAGATATGACATTCAATAATTATGCATTGCCTTTATTTTTTTTTAGTATTTATTATCCATGAGATTTTCACTATGATAAATTATATCGATGAATTAAATTATAGGATTAATTTTTGAGTGGAATGTGTTTCTAGTTTATTAACATTTCATATTAATTTGGACTTATCTATTTATTTTAATTTCATGTATTAATAGTTATATACCTTTAGATATTATTTACACACTCCCACTTAGTGTATTGATTACATGGAATGTTTCCTTAGTTCTTACCAATCTATATTGACTATTCGCATAGAATAATTATAAAATATTCCATAAATTACTCTTACGGAGAATTTGATAACCCATTTATGTTTTCCCTTTTCCCTAAGAATTTAAAAATTATACTACGAAATTTATGAATGTGTAGGCTAGATAGAATAATGTTATTATAAATGAGTGAAAAAAACATGTTGTAATTTGAGTATTTATTTGTAAGAAAATACTATTGTGTGTTTTTGGTTTTCCAATAGTATTTAAATCTTCTGTAATTCATTATTTTATTCCTTTTAATAATGATATTGCAATGATGATATACACTTTCTTCAGGATTATAGGGGCCATGTTGCTATAGTTTGTATTATAAAAAGTTTAGTAGAAACCTTGGGATAAAGATAATGGAAAACATATATTCGATAACATTACCTTGAGATATGAAGTGATGATAATAATGTATGAACATACTATAATTTTGGTATGGTATAGATTATGTGGTTCTTTGTAACATTACATTTATGTCTAGATCCTACGAGTGGACAAGTTTCTGACATAGTTGTACCTTAGGGTAACAACATTGACATGGTTTGTTGAGCCTAAAAGAGGTGTACCAATGTATATTACCATTTTAATTACTTCACACCAATTTTTACATTCCTAGGTGATAGAATATTTATAATTCAAATTTTCATCACAAACCATTAAAAATGATTTGAATTTGTGGTGAAAAAAATAACATAGTTGAAATCTAAACTATTTTAGATTGAAAATACGAGGTCTAGATTTAGATATCCTATAAATGATTATATCAATTTCTTAACATGGCTACAGTTACTCAAACTATGCTTGGATTTTTAATTCATTGGATTAAATAGGAAAGATTCAAGTTAACATTGAACATGATGTACAATGTCATAAAAAATAGAAAATATGAGGTGTTGAATGGAGTTAAGTATATCTTTCTTATTCATAATTAGTTTTCCAGAATATAATAAATTAAATATACCTGAAACAAATCCATAAATCTCCAATGAAGAGATGGGTGTTGGTTTCTTATAGCACGAGTTGTGGAGACCATGGAGAAAATGATCTATTTCTATCACGAAATTAATATGAAATAGACAACCATAAAAATGTATCAATGCAATGGAGAACTGCATTATTTATAGGAAATAATGAAATAAATTAGGGAATTTATAAGGATAATTGTGGATTTAGATATACGGAAATACAAAACACATAGAGATACATTTTTAGTTCATAGAAAATGATTTGGGGACTCTGGACATTACCCAAGTCAATGTCCACTTCAAAAGGACAAACTCTTGACCACGACAAAACTTATATGGAAATTAATATTTTATCTCTTTATGAATTAGAATATTTAATTATTAAAAATATTTCAAGGACTTACAACATTTATATTATAGAAATTTAATTTATATGGTTTTATTAATGAACAAACTGTGTACTAGGTGACAACCCATCAAGTCTGGAAATACTACATGACATGAACCCATAAACGAAGGATGATATGTGTTTTGTTCCTACCACTATCCTTTGTGATTTCCTAGTTATTGGTTAAATATTGTTTAGATGATAATTTTAATGAAAAAAATATTAATGATTAAATAGTAGTGTCACATGTAGGTTTATAGATTCATTTTTTAGCTATATTATATTTGTACAATTGTAACATATAAATAGTCGGTCATGTCTCTTTTTTTGGATCTTTAAGATCCATTAAAAGCATATATTTCTTTCTTCATGAATCAAATATAATTTATCGATTTCCATTTAATTATGTAATAGATGAATTTGAATTTGATAAAAGAAAAACTAAAGGATTTAAATTTGTTTATAATAACATATCAATTAATAATATTTCCTTATATGATTTAGGAGTAAAATAATTACTCAACATTATGAAAATTTCCAAAAAAAACGTTATACATATACATCAATTATTGTTGAAATGATGGTCTTTTGAATAATCATGGAATTATAGATTTTTGGTAATCAACATTCCACAAATTAATCAATTTTTATTTTGATTTATGACCTCAATCACTCCCTATAAATATTTACCTTTTCCTTATCGTCTATATTATCACATGTCACTAATGTTTATATACTTATAGACCATGTTATATTTTAGTCTATGTGACATTTCTTCTTAACATTCTGTATTTTCAAGTGAATATTTTGTTAACCATTTTTCAAATATTTGATTTAAATAAAATAAATATAAAAAATTTATTTTGATTACATGTTTAAATTGTAAGGAAGCAATTTAATTTAAGTGGAGATAATGTGATGCCAAACTAATTATCCATTAAGAACATTGTATTTATATTTTTTATGAAAACCAAAACCGTTAATGAATGAAAATAAAAAATAATGATATTTTATAATATATTTTGTATTTTAATAAAATAATACCATGATATAGCTCGAAATGGATATGATACTGAGTTAGTGTGTGCCACACCCAACAATGATTTTATTACTCTGTGTCTTCGGACACACAAGGCTGATTTTAACAAGAAAATATATATTAATAAACGATTAATATTTAATAAATAAGATATGACCTAACAATTAAATTAGTAGATATGGATTGCATCAACTAAATTATAAAAATATATGGTTTATAAAAATATTATTGAATTCCTAGGTGCCCAATTAATTAGAAATGAATATAATTAATAATTGAATATAATGTAAAAGTTTTTATGAACACAAAGGTGTATTAAAATAAAAAATGTAATTAATTAAAATTAAATAATTATATTAATGAAATATATATGTTATAAATTTATACCTTTTTGTGATATTGATACAATATATTCGATATTCATAACATAAGAATGAGTCATATTTTATGCAGAAAAATTGAATTTTTCGATAAATAGATTTTCACCAACTTTTAATGAATAACCCATTTTAAATAAAATAGTTGTAACTTTTATAAATGTAGTATGAGAAAATAATATTAATTTTTGAAATTGAAACATAATAAATATCTTATTGTTAATTTTTTATTTTATTGCGAGGATTTATTTTTTGGCGAACAGGAAAAAATACTGAATATCTATTCAAAACTAATTTTTCATCAAATTTATTTTTAGGATATATTATATTTTTGATCATTTATAATGATAATAAAATAAATCGAACACTAAATAATAATATTATGTACATTATATTAAATTAAAATTTCAAATATAATTTATAAAAAAGAAATTTTTTGAACATTTTTACATTAAAACCCCTCTTGGTCAGGCGATATACAGGATTAATTTTTTTTTAATTCATCGAATTATAAAAATTTAATTATGAAAAATAAATAACATATTTTGAATTATAATAATTTCTAATTTATAATAATTTAAACATAGTTTTCATCCCAAAAATAAACGGATGTAACAAAAGTAATTATGATGATTAAGAAAAAAATAACCATAATAAGAGGATAAACATTAATTTTAAGGGAAAAATGACCTAGAAACACTTCTATATTCCATTATATATTCCTATATTTACTCAATCATCTATTTTATTAGATTTGATTCATTATTGGATAAATGTTCCATAGAAAAAACATGGTTGGAATACATTTTTTATAAATATACATGAATTCCACTCATCTTCCACTGTAAAAATGAATTCACAACAACCTCATCCTCACTCCTCTTATGCCACATTGGCAGAAGAAAAATCTACCAAAATAATCTCCTAGGAGACCTCCCTTCAAACTAGAGTCCCCACCTTGGGAATAAATCCATTCAAGAAGTCCATTGGAGAATACTAAAAAGAGTTACCTGAATAAAAATCAACTTCCTTCCTCAAGCGCTTTTGTTTTATTTTAATTTCTCACCCCTCTCCAAAAAATTTATTTTGATATTTTTACAATAAAAAAATTTAAGGGGTATTTGGGAAGCCGTAAAAAATAAAAAAAACCAGAATACATCCTAAAACAACATCAATATAGAATCCAAATTCAAACATTCTAAATTGAAATCCAAAAGGTAACAACACCACGCACATTTTATGCCTTGAGAAACGTTACACCAGTAAAATATATGAATGACCCATTCACCTATTGAAATGAAATGTTTTTCCCCAATAACCATCAATAATACTCATCAATATCAATTGAATTAAATTATCAATGTCTTTATCAGCCTGAGACAATTTATAGTGAGAGTAAAACATAATTTCCCTCTGCCACCACTCAATGATATAAATATAAATTATGTTTTCATCTATTTATATGTTGTACAACTTGATGATTCATCACTCCAACCTTACCAACATTCCAATAATGAAACAAATCAAAATATATTTACTTCAAAAAATTAGATGAAACCAACCAAAAAAGAGCGTAAAAATATCAAGAATTTTCAATCGCATGAATTGAATCTACTGAATCTATTTCCATTTAAAAAAGTAAATCCATATAAATTAAAATTCTGTGAGATTAACCGATATCTATGATAAAACAAAATAGAAACCCTTTTGAAGAAGAAAATATTTTGCATGAATCAGCTCCTCGAACCCTGTCAGTTGCTCGATATGAAATTCCTAAATCATCCTTGAGAACTATCACTCCTAATTTTCATAGAGATTTATTATGGAACCAAATTCTATGGTTTATATTGATCATATTATGGCCACAAAAATAGTCATAACCTACTCCAGGACCTTCACCCACCCATAAAATCCCAAATATTGAGACATTTACTACCTATCATGTTTGGGAATTATGATATCAAAGATTTTTATATATAATATATATGATATTTAAAATTTATTTAAAAATATGTTACTTTTTTATAATACATAACTTAATGATTTTAATTTTATGTAAATATGATAACATATTTTGTGGAAATGTAGACAACGACCTCCTCAAACTGATGTGATTTGTTCACACAAAGCATGGAATATATAAATGATTTCTTTTTTAAACATATCTGACATATAAAAAATAAATAAAATTTTGTAGTTATAAGTAAAATTTAATTATATATATCATTTTATTTTCATTATATTTAATAAATCAATTAAATGAAATCCATTTTTATGCATATGTGTGGCCTATCATCTCCCATAATGATTCATTTCATTTCCAATCTCAATATTTTAAGATTTTTTCTAAATATGTGTACATTGAAAATATATTATATTTAAATCATGATTTATATGGTGGTATTTATAAAACCATTATAGGAATAACAAGTAACATTTCAAAACATACTTGATAAAATAGGAAATTAACACACAAAATAGTGAAAATAATAAACGATTACTTAAATACTAATAATAAGATTTCATAAGAAGATAATATAAGATATAATAAATATTAATATGGGTTTGCAATAAGTTATTATCATTTTTAAAAACATTATATAGGCTGAAAATTGATGTTCACCAGAATGGAAACACAAGGTAAGGGATTTCTTTCTCGCTTTACTTTTGATGCGGCATAGATTATTTTCCCACAAACATATTTTGTGTGGTGCATCTAATACTAATTGTGACATATTATGTCATAAATTATCTTTTATTCATTCAATTTTAATATTTAATTTGAGTTATTAATTATAAGGTGATGTATGTTAAAAGTAACCTAGTGGTAAGGAATTTCATAAACATATTAATTTTCATTGCTTTATATAACATCTTCATTGTCATTAATATTCAAGGATTATGTAAGGGATCAATTTTCACTATCACTTTATGCATTTAATATATTTTAATGAGGATTTACTTTTTTAAAACATAAAAAATTCCAAAATTTATTCTCACATCAAGGTTATCATCATTTCATGGGTTTACATCAAAATAACATTTTGTTAAGTATTGTTTACACTTCATTTTCCATTCGAGGAAATTATTTTTCAATTTTATTGTAAAACATTTAATTTTATCCTAATATAGTATTTAATTACCTTTTACATTTAATATTACCATTTTCCCATTATTTGGTCTTAAAAATGTATTAAAAATTGTTTTTAAGCAAAATCAACTTTATTTTTCTCTTTATTATCAGAACTTATTTTCTAGAAAAACCCATTTTTGCAAAAAAATGTTCTCAAAAAATGTTTTGATCCATTAATAAATGATTTTTTGAATAATATTTTACCCTATTATCTTTTACAAAAATTTTCAATGGAATCATCATAACGCTTTCTGAGGAAGGAATTTTTTAACATTTTATAGTCTAAAAGTAATTTTTTTCCATCTGTGACTGGTATACATTTACCAGTTATCATGTAATCAAGTCATAATTTACAAGTATAAATGGATTATTTTTAAGGAAGGTTTTTCAAATATGATTTTCAATAAAAAAATTTCAATATGATTTTTAATCTTAAAAGGAAATTTTTATCCTTAATTTTATAAAATATATTTTTATATTATTTCTGTTCATCAATAAAAAACCTTTAATTTTTAATTTACTTGATATATGTTGTATTGATATCATATTTATCCTTACTCTAGATGGTTTATGATTTATTTGGAAAAGTTGAGTATTAATATTCAATTTTCCGATTCCTGTGTTAGTACATTCAGAATATTCAATTAACTATGATCATTAGATGTCGAATTTATTTTAATTATACAAATCATTTGTCATAGATTTGTTTATTCCCTAATGCATTAATAATTTTTTCACAGGGTGCTAAATTTTATTTTTACTAGATTCTCTCGATAAATATTGATAAATATTTATTCTTTATTCAATACGAATATTTGATAAACCATATTATTTATTAATTGAATCGATTTATCGTTCTGAGGAATGATTTAGATAGGCAGTGACATTTGGTGCTCGAACATTATATTTCCCCTCAATGCATCGATGGGTTCTCATAAATTAAATTAGTTTCTCAAATTAAATAGGATTCTAAATATAGTTATATACACTCTTTTAAATATAATTGAGATTATTTTTTTCGTGTACCCGATGCATTATGTTGAGTAATTATGCATTGAATTACTTTTCATTTATTATTTATTATCCATGATATTTTCACAATATTAATTCCTATGGTTTATTTTTTGTCTCGGTGTATTGATTAAGAGGAATGTGTGTTTAGTTTATTAACTTCCTATATTTATTTGGACTTAAATAGTTATTTTAGAGTCAATTGTTTATTGTTATTTATCATTTCATATTGTCTATTAATTCCCTATCAGTTTAATGATTACTGGAATGTATCTTCAAGTTGAACCTTTCTATATTGAATATTCCAAATTATTCTTTATTACTTCTACTATATATTAACCTTATAGATAATTTTACCTCCCATTATTTTTATCTATTCCCCTACAATCCAAGAATTATATCTCAAAATATATATATATATAGAGATATTCTAGAATAAATAATGTTTTTGTGAAGAACTACAATTATGTTTTAATTAGTATATTTATTTATGATAGAGAACTTATGAATATATCTTGGATACCAAGACTAATAAACTCATTGGTAATTTGAGATTTTATTATTTTAAATCAGGCCACTATAATGGTATTATACACCAACTTCATGATTTATAGGGTTTGGACTCTATAGTGTATTATACCAAATGGTGTACTTTTATAAATATAATGATATAAAATTTGGAAATGAAATCCATGAAATGGGAGAGAGTATGTATTATTCAATACAAATATTTAGTGAAATATTCCCTATAAAATTAAAATAAATTTCCAATAGTGGTAATAAAATGAATATTTTCCCATTGGTACTAAAAAACAATGGTCACAGTCATATTTATCGAATTATCTGGATTTTATTTTTGACCTTGGAAGAAAAATAAATTGTTTTTTTTATCATGTAAAAATTATATCATTAGAAAGAGTTTGATATATAATATATTAGAAGTTATTATTAAATTGTTCTATGAGAAATATATTTTGAAATATTTATTTGAGTCCCCCATTATTCTCACTTTTTTATGGAAAATAATATAAACATTGAGTTTCATGGAAATAGATATTAAATAAAAATGGAGTAATGAAAACTATTATTTCCACTTGTGGAATAATTTTTAAATATTAGTTGTGTGGGATTTTCTCAAGTGAATATATAAATTCACCATGTATATGAGGGTTTCATATCAAGGAACTTGAATATAGAAGATATATAAAATATTGAAATATTGATGAACCTAATGCACCACCCACATTAGAAGGATTAAATTATGAGTAGTATGATAATTATGCCAATAGTTTCACATGACCATGATTTAATAAAGGAAATAGAAATAATGAAAATCCAAATCTAATATGTAAAGGGAAATAATAAAAAATAAAAAATATTTTAGTTGGTTATAAAAACGACTCGATGAAAGATACACTCATTATCTATACTATTACTAGATCTGATTTATTTTATTCCAGTTCTACCCTCACATTTTATATTGAATATTATCTATGATAATTACATTACCTCACTAAAAATAAAATATTATATTAATAGATAACAATAATTGTGGGAATATGTTATCATCCAATGTATATATCTATTCTATGATTTAAGATTTTGAGAATACAATTAATATAATTATTATTAGTTTCCTTTAATTAAAATATTATGTGGTTTTGGTAATGGATCATCACTCTCTATATAGAGACCATTTTAATGTCATCAATAATGATATAATATTTTATATCCCAAATCAAACATTGATCATATATCAGTTCAAGGATTATTATAAAATATATATCAAAATTTATTCTACTCATGGCTCTTCAGACACACAATCACTTGTGTTATTTTTCTATAATAAGTATAAAAATTTATTTTTGTAGTATTTCCTATGATAGTGATGATGGTATCTCATGATAAATTATATATTCATTATTTTATATCTCATGTACACTGTCAATAAAATTTCCTTGTATTTCAGATATAAATATTAAATATTCATATATGAATATCCAATACACGTCACAAATACATATTAGAGGATCATAAATGATTAGTTTCTCTAGATAAAATATTATAACAATCCTACTTTTTTGTAATAACTTCTACCTCAACCATAATAAAATTTCAACTTAATAATATTAACAAAATTACTCAACATAATCTATTAATAATAACATTGGTAAGGGAATCATAATAAATGGTGAGCTTTGATTCCTAGTATGGCTGAACATGGAAGATATCAATTGATGATCCTAATAGTGAATAAAATATACATAAGTGAATGATATTTTGATTGTAAAATATTTTAATGACATAGACCCCATTATCCTAGTTATGTTTTCTAACTTTATTAAAATGGGATAGAGGGAATCTCATCCTTTAGAACAATATTTTTAGTTGTTATGGTAAACTAGATACATTTATGAAATTAACAGTAGATTGGAAAAAAATAAAAAAATAACATATTAATTTTATGGTAGAATGAGATTATGTACCTTATTGTATAAATCCATATCAAACAAAAAAAACAAAAATATATCCTAGGGGAAAATAATTCCTAAAAAAGGGGTAAGATCATGTGCCCAGAAAGGGTATATGTACATCAGAATCCTTGAATAAATAATGCATAAAATTTTGAAATGGTTTATAACATTAATGAAATTTCAATCAATAATTATCATGTAAATAACATATAATGAATAAAATATGACTAAATAGGTTTGTAAAAATAATTGCATGAGCTAAAAAATTATAATCAATATTATAATAGTCGAATAATTATATGGAAATCTTTAATTAATTTAATGTTGTTGGAATTCATAATTCCAATAATACGGAACCAGTAGTTAAGGTATATTCCGATAATTTGAAAATAAATTAGTAATTCTCCTGCTAAAACCAAATATGCTTAGTTTCATGAGACCTAGAGATGCATTGATGGGCTATAGAGGGCCCCACTTTTCAGTTAAAACGTTAAATAAATTCCACTTATGAATGAAGTGAAACATAATAAATATATACATTTGTCCATAATATATCATAAAAATGAATATGAACTTCCCCATTATGAAAACATAATCTCAAACCATCCAATGTAATATGGTGAATAATCTCAAAATAGTATATCTCTAGTCAAAATAATCAATAACCACATAATAAAATATAAACGAAGGTATGGTAAGAGATCAACCTCAATGAACAATAATATTAAACTAAAAATGTTTACATAGATGAAAATAATTTATATGGTATCATTAGAAAACACATGATGAAAACACACATTCTCACTTTGAAAAATACTCTTTAAAACATGAAATATTTTCAAAACATTTTACTTTGAAAATAACCAAGAAAACATATTAATAAATTAAATTAAATTTATAAAAAACATAGAGCATTGTTAATGTATTTTCCCTATAAATTTAGCATTATATTGCATTAAAAATATTTTCAGAAACATTTTAGAAAAAATAGTTTGGAATGAACACTAATTTATGACCAAAGAGAGAAATGATATCAAATTTTCGGGATAATAATTTCTCAAAATGTTTACATACCAATGTGTTATAATATCATAATTTTTATTTGAAAATATAATTATTTACTAGTGTAATTTCTATTTAATCATAATAATAATATTTCAACATAAGATACCTGACAAATTTTAATCTCAATAACCGATCATATCGTAACAAATTACTATTTCAAATTTTATAAATTTTAATTATAATACTCTTGAAGGAATTAACACAAATAAAACATATAATATCACGATAATAAAGTGATTTAAAATGTTACTTTTCATTATATCACTATAAAACCATCATAATATATGATAGGTTTTCAACACAACAAATGTCTTATAGAAGGAAAATTGTGAAAAAATAAATTAACGATTAGAAATCATTGAAACCTTAAACCCCATGAAAGTTATATAATCATGTGTATATAAAAATAAAAAAGGGATGATGAAGTGAATGTAAACTAATTTTTATTTAATACCGCACACCACAAATCCAAGTGGTGAATATGAAATAATTCTCATAGAAATAAAAGTGAGAATATAAATCCCTTGAAAATATTGTAGCACTGTGGTAAAAAATAATCAATTGGGTGATTATATATAAAAAATTATATACAAAAAAATGTAATAGTAAAATTTATCATAAATAAATAGAAATATATTCAAAAAATAATATTTTCATTATATAATAAATTAAGTATATGTTAAACCCAATGAGTTGAAATTGAGTTAAAGATCCCATTACATAATCTTTTCCAAGGTTTTTTCTTACATAATACTCATGTATAATTGTATATATAATGTAATAAACTCAATGAAAAACAATATTTATATTAATAATAAATTATATTAGGATTCTATAACATCTTATGATCCATTCATTAGTAAAATTTCAGGATTTAATTTTTTTTGTTTCATGGTTTCATGATCAGATCACTTAAGTGTAGAAATTGATATTTTTTATAAAATGCTCATACAAATATATAAGTGGAATATAATGGTATTAATTATCATAAATAATTATTAATGGTCACAATTTTTTTTATTCTCTAACAAAAGGATGATTCATTTTGAATAATGATAATGATAGACGATTAATTATTTTGGAGGTTTCTCTGAAAACAATGAACTAGTATCATATTATTTAATATTAATATTATATATTAGTTATAGATGAAGAAATAGGATATTATATACTTATATATGTATTTTATTTTATTAGTGTAATTTTTTTAAGACCATCCATTAATGAAGTTTGGTAGAATGATGAAAATAATTCATGGAGGTGATTAATCAGCATTATATGGACAATAGTTTCATTTCATTGAAGAAGTTGAGGTAATAAAGTGGATTGATATAATATAATTCATTAGAAACCTAAAATTAGAGTATGTAAATCATTACATAATTAGTTTTTCTTTATGGTTGAAATATATGTGCTGAATGTAGAAGAAGTGAAAAATATGACTTCTGTTTTGAGAAAATTGCCTCTCAAATATCACCTCATTTTGAGACCCTTAAGGACTTTGGAGTTGGAATTTTATTGAGACCAGAAGAACTAGTAGATGGGAGAGTTAGTAGGATTTTCTATGATAGATATTTTATGATCTTTAAGGATTTCTGGTCAAAATCGGTGGTGACTGATGGTATTTATAGTAGAGAAAGTGGGTTTGGGTGATAAAAATAGTTATTAATTTATTTTAAAACCAACCATAGTGAGGTGGAATTAGTTTACATGGATTTTTCATATAATTAATATTTAACATATTGGTTAGGGATGATAAATAGCTCAGATATACGTTAAATTTTATACTTTTTTATATTTTAAGCCTCTACGCATTTTACATTAAACTATTTCATTTTTTACCTATACCGATGTAAATAATTTTCTTTCAACTGTAAATTTGTTTGCACTGAAAATTAAAATTTCCTCAAAACCTAATTTATAGAATCATTTTACAAATATGGAATATATTTTAACTAATTAAATGCTCATAATTGTAAATATTAGGTTTAATATTAATCCTATATACAAAATGAAAATGTGGGTTTTTAAAACTGAATTCCTCAAATGATTGAAATTTTTTTATTTATTCAATTTCCTCTTAAAATTTATTACAATGACCAATAATTTTATATTATTATTTAAATAATTAATTATAAATTAAAACTAATTTATAACATAATTTAACAATATAAATATTTCAGTCTAAAATTATGTTTTTAATTAAATGTTTTTCATTATTCATCAAAAAGTGAAACTTCTCTTAAACAAATAATAATACCTATAAGATTATTTTTATTTTATGATTTAAGATATATACATAATTATTACAAATATTACTTATAAAAGTTTCAGAATTCATATTTAAATTTTTATCTACATCAACAATAAAATGAATTTCCATTTAAAAATATATTGGCTTTTATGGTAAAACTAAGATCTATTTATTATCTTAAAAAGATAGATTCTATTGGATAAATTTATGAAAAAAATTATATAATATATAAAAAATAAGTATTATTAATATATTTAACTAATATTTATTCAATTAGTTAATTAATTTAAAATTGTATTATGGGAATAAATTAATTTTCATTAAAAAAGAAATCCTTTATGCTGAAATTGTCGTCATTTTTATTTTTAATTGTTTTGAAACCAATTAATTTATTTTATAAAATGCATAAAATATAGTCTGATATTTTTGGGAATATCATTAATTATCTCTATTCTAATGTCTTGTTGATATCTCTCAAAATGAAATAATAATATTTAATCATTTGTTTAAGATCTCATGTCTTTGTAACAAAAGTAATTGAAGAAATTGAATTTATTTAAGAAGGTAAATATTATAAATTCATGGGGTGCTACATTCTCCCATCCTTAAAAAAATTATTCATCATAATTATAAATTATCCTTCAAAAAATATAATTTATACTTGAAAATATATTTTTATAAAAACCAGATCATGAATATGTTTAATATGAAATCCCACTAATATGAGGGGATGAGAAATGTGATGGTCACCAAAAAATTTGTATTTCATATTAGATAACTTAAATTTGAAGTACAAACTATTATATGGAAGATAAATCAATCTATCAATGTTTTCAAAATTGGTGATAAATAACATGGTCATTAGAAAGTATACAATCAAAAAACCATAAATCTATAATGGGTTAAAGAGGGAATTGATTTGTCTGTATGAAAATTAATTAAATAATGTTTTTATTTTAAAATATTTCATTTATTTTAAGAATTTGTTTATACACAGAGTGATGAAATAATGTAATATACTTACTTATTTAGTATACGTTCATCCTTTCATCAATGTCAACCAAGAACCCATATTTTTCTCCAAATGATGAGTATGCTAATTTTTTTTCAACAAACAAGATTAAATTTCTTTAGATCTACAATTAAAAAACAAAAATAAAAATGTTCCTCGTTTATTAAGTTATTAACTAAAATAAAATGTGTTATAACATGATGCGATAATTCCCAAATAGACATAACCATTATTTGACGAAAGATACTTTAATCTCAATAAATTTAATTGTTATTCCCATAATTAACCATTTATCATTTAATAAATTAGATTACATAAATATCCAAAAATATGTCCAAGACTAATATTGTTACACAAAAAATAAAAACTATTTGATAAAATAGTCTTTTAATGAAAATTTAATATTCATCCCCAAAAATGTTCCTTCGCTAAACAAATAATCTCTATGATATGATTACTATTTCCTTAAATAACATTGAATCAGCAATAAAATCAATATAAAATGCTATATTCCCGAATAATACAATTAATGATTTATTAGTAAAATAATATTCTGTTATATTGAATTTCTGTTAATAATATGGGGTTCTAAAAAATAATTTATCCTTCATCCACTAAATCATTTAACTCAAAAGTAAATGACATACTTAACTGGACTTCACATAGGTATGTGGTAGGCACTAATCCCTTTTATCTATTCAGTTGTGGGTTCATACCCTATGTCCCTCAAATACATGATTTTTTATCACCTGAACATTGAGTTATCTATTTTTTAATACTATATTTATAAATAATTCCAAAAAATGTTATAATTTTTGAAAAAAATATTCTTAATATATTCAACATTAATTAATTTTTTAACTATTATGGTTATTTAATATGTTTCATTTTTCATTCCCAAAATATAATAATGTGTAGTTACTATAAAATAATACATTATATAGACACTAAAAGTTATCATTACAATTAAAATAAATTCTGAAACCTGTAAAGTAATTAGTTCCAATGTAACTATTTCAAACATTCTAAACCAATGGGTTTAATAGAAAAACATATATCCCAAAATATCATTACTCTTGATTAAATCCCTTAAAATAAAATCTCAAAAGATGTTTTATGATTTTAAACATATTATTAACATTAAACTCGTAAACACATAATGGTTCCTATAACTCATATGTAACTGAAATATTATATTATTTGAAAATAAACACAATTCATTTGATGTTTCAAGATTCATAAAACTATAATATTGTTGTCAATATTTTTCTTCAACAAATTGTTTTGTCATATTAAACATTATACTAGCTCATTCATTTTTTCTCCATTTGAGAAAACCAATATATAATGTGTAGACATCAAACAACATGAATCTGAGTGTGATATCATATAATCCTGAAATATTAGTGAATGGACATCAAAATCAATAAAACATTTCTCGATCTATGAGTACATTGATTTAAACTAGGTTATCCAGTGTCATTAAAAAATCTATTGAATGTCATCATATACTTATACAAATAACCACAAGTCATTTTTAGGTTTATGTTCCTTAAATTCTATTTTCCTTAGTGTAGTTTCCAAGGTCTCTAGTAGGCTTTCTGTAATACCAACTGTCAATTCCTCAACCCTAATAACTAATAGCTATTTCCATACATTGTTGGAATAAGATCCGTGTAATCAAATCCCATAAGACTAAATATTTGTTTTTTTTGGTATTATAGATAAACACATTATTTTGAAAATAAATTTGATAACATAAAAAATACATGAAAAATTTTAATTTATCGTACCATTATTCCCCTATATGTATCCATGCATATCAAAATTTTATTATTTCCTCAAATATTGGGGAATAATAGAACATAAAAAAGGTTTTATATTAGGTTCTTAGTAAGTGTAACCGTACATCGGAATAAAGGAATAAATATGGGATAAAAATATTAAAAAATATATAACTGATAACACATTCCATTAAATCAATAACTTTATAATTGATTGAAAATAATAAAAAATGATCGAAATAGTCCACAAAAAAATTAATAGGAGTGATAAATTTAAAAAATGGATATTTTATTTCTGAAATAGAGACATGTAAATCAATAACTAATATCATATTTAAGGATTTCAATTACTGGCCATCTAAAACATTACATTCAGTTCCCATCCAACTCAACTGAAAATAAATGGACAAGTCATTATCTAAAACCTAATCATGTTTGTCTCATGAAAAATATTGATGCATCAAGGGGCTATAACATGATCTTCCCATCACATACTATGTACAATACATTGTTCATAAGAAATGAGAGAAACATAATAAACATATACTTTTTTTGGAACTAGAATGAAAACACTAATGAATTTCCAAATTATGTGTAAAAAATAAAAATCCATCTGATGTAATACTGTTAATTATATCAAAATAGTTAATCCCTTGAAAAATTAAACAAAAAATTACCTAATTAATTATTAATCATTAATTCAATTTTTGTCACAATAAATTTAGAATTATATTTAAAAAATATGTTTATATAGTTGAAAATTCATTATATCACATCACTAAAAAATCTTTATTAAAAATACACTTTCATATATTGAGAATCACACATTAAACCAGAAGCATTCTGATAACCCTTTTCCATGAAAATACCCCTCAAAACAAATAAATCAATTATAATACATTTTTGAAATATATATAATATTTCAAATCATTTCTGTTAAATATAAATATGAAATAACATTACCAAAAATTTGAATACATTTATAGAAAAAATTATATTGAAAGAACATAAATTTTTATCCAAAGAGTAAAATGAAGTCATATTATCTTGAAAATATATTCTAATACATTTTAGGTGCCAAAAAGTTTGAAATTTATAATTTTTTTTGAAAATAAAATGAATAACTAGTGTAGAAGATAAGTGATATGATTTATAAAATTTCAATATCAGAGACTTAGTCATTGAGTGTCCTGATAAAAATGGGATTGTAAATACTGACTCTTACCACATATGTAACATTTAATTATAATCCACATGAATGAATAAAAATAAACTAAACAAAGAATACCATGAGAATAATGATATTCATGATGTAATATGGTTGTGGAGTTGTATATACACCTCATAAAAAACCAATGTTATATAACGTAACCAATATCTCAATGAAGGTAATTTATTCTAAAAACCCAATATCAATTTTGTAACATTGAAACCTTAAACCCCATGAATGAAATATAATTATATGGATATTTTAATTCCTAAAAATATAAGGATAATAATCGTATAATACATTCATTGGTTGTATATACATCATAAAAATAACTGTTGAATATGGATTAAGCCACATTGAAATAATAGCGAGGATAGATATCATTTAAAATTATTTTATCAATAAGGTAAAATTTATCAAAGTGGTGATTTTATTTAACAACAGTATATACAAAAAATGGGAAGTAAAAATTAAAAAATAAAAAAATTAACAGAGATTCCTCACATAATCAAGAAATAATATAATTAATGATGCATGTGTAAAATCTAATGAGTTTAAATAGATTTAAAAAACATCTACATCACTCTGCCCATTAGTTTTGTGTAATTATTCGTCATATATAAAGGGTTAAATAATTTTATTAACTCATTATATAACTATATTAAAATTTATAATTCCATATATTATATTTTCATAACATCTTATGGTTGTTTCATTAATAATATTTTGTGATATTCATTGTTTGTTTCATGGTTCCATGATCGGTTCATTTGAGAATAAATATTTATATTCATGTAAACTAGAAATAATACTCTATAAGTGGAGTGAAATATTATTAATTAAATTCCATTAGTATTAATATATATATATATTATTTTTTTCTATAAAGAGAATTATTCATTTGGTATAATGTTAATGTAAAATGATTTGTTTTTTGGGGTTTTCCAGAACATCGTGATCTATTTTCTTTTGAATTACTATTATGTTTATATCTAATTTACATAAGATGAAATATCATATATTATTCATATTTTAATATTTTTAATGAGAATAATAGTTCTATTAATTGGAATATTGGTGGTAAGGGACTATGAAGGAAAACATTATTCATGAAGGTGATTAATCGAAATTACATGGACAATAGTTTCATTTATTTGAATAAAAAGAGGTAATAATTGTAACGGACCGAAATTTTGAATAAATCTTGTTCCCTAATTTCATGTGTTATTTTATTTTATTTTTATACTCAACAAAAATGTTTTATTTGATAAACATGATTATAATAAAAATGAGACCTGTGGGTTTTGACTGTTATATGACCATCGGTCAATATGACCGCTGTGAACAAAATGTTTTGATTATTGTCTCTAAATATAAGTAATCTTGGTTAATTATTATAGAAAGAAGATTTGATGGCCTCACCTAGTAGTCTTGGACCGATTGAAGCCCATCTAACAGAGCTTTGGAAGGAGGTAGCACCATTGGGCTTTGCTCTAGACCAAATCCAAGCCGAACTTCATCATGTGAAGCTAGAACGGAATCGTATTTGCGAGAAGTTCAAACTGATAGAAATTACTACTCGAGCAATGATGACTGAGCCGCCCCAAGATTCTATCACCCTAGCACACCTTACTCTTAGGTCTTATGCTGGTATTATAAGGGGCTATGTAACGAGACCGTAACTACCTTGTGTAATCCTTGTTTTAAATAGAAATTGGGATTTCTTATTATGATGATGTTTATGAATTTTAAAATGACCGGATAAATATAGTATGCATATTTTTGATGAATTTTAGAAAAAAGATATTTTAAAAATGTTTATGTAAACCTTAAACAATTAAAAATGTGTAATTATTTTTAAAAGATGGTCTTCTACAATTATGTTCAGTACGAAATTTGGATTCTAAAAAGATCAACTTGATTTTTGATGAATAGTAAAATATGAATAGTGATTTTATGATTAGGATTAGTAATATGACCAAATGGATTAGTAATATCACTTAAAGAATGTGTTAAAATAATCTAGGCACCTTGATTAAGTAATGTGATTCAATAAAATGGTTAAATAACTGTTTCATAAATTATTATTCAAGTATTAGTTTTTTTCAGGTGAATAGACATTTTTAATTAAAAATTAAATTAAAAATATTTAGAAAATTATTTTTATAAAATGGATTTCATTTTTGAACTCAGAGCACTGATATTATGTTATGGTAATTTTTGGGGTTTTTTCTGAAAAAAATTGAATTTTCGGTGAATAGTGTATTTATTTAAAAATAAATTTAAAAATATATAGAAAATTATTTTTATAAAATGGAGTTCATTTTTGAAATCAGATCATTGATATTTGGTTAGTGTGAGATTTTGGGATTTTTCTGAAAAAGTTGAATTTTCTGTGAATAGTAAAAATGCAGTTTTAGGGTTTCGGTATGTTTAATGACATCATAGCTGTGTCATGATGATGTCATGAGATATTTTAAGAGTTGGACAGAAAAGGGTGATTAATTATTGTTTTGGGGGCCCCATGTGGCCTAACTCCATGGTAAATGCCAAGGGAGAGCACATGGGTTCGAGAAAAGCACATGTGAGGTGTCCCTTGGCCATTAATGCCTTGTCCCCTCACTCTCCCTATAAATACCAAGCCCTCCTCTCATCCATTCGACTCCCCAATCTTCCCCAACGAATTTCTGGTCACATTACCTCCCAAGGAGTCCTCCCAAGGTTCCCCCAAGCCCTCAAGGTCCCAACCTTTGAGGTTTAAGAGTTACATTTTAAGGTAAGGGATCCGACCTCTCTCTTTCATTTCAAGTAATCTCTTTTATGTCATTCCGTTTATGCTACATGTTCTTATGTTGGAGGATGTTCTTTTATACTCCTCTTACTGCCCTTTTTATGTTCATATAATGAGAGATCCCCTATTACTCTCATTATTTCGTTTTATGAAGTTTTAAGTGGCGCCGTTAGGCTACCGAAATTTTTGTAACAGACTCTTTCTCCCTTCTCATTTTTCAAGATCTATTTTCATGTAAAATATTTCAAGTTCCTTTTTATTATGTTGGGGTATGATATCTAAATTTGTCATACTGATCTTTTATGATCATATGATGAGAGAACCCATTTTATCTCTTCAATTCAGTATTTTGAAGTTTTAAGTGGCGCCGTTAGGCTGCCAAATTTTTAAGTGGTTCTTCACCCTTCTCGTTATGAAGTTCTACTTTCATGTCAATTCTTTCAAGTTCCTTTTTGTTATGTTGGGTTATGATCTCTATATCTATAATACTGGACTCTTATTTTCATATGATGAGAGACCCCATTTTATCTCTTCAATTCAGTATTTTGAAGTTTTAAGTGGCATCGTTAGGCTGCCGAATTTTTAAGTGGTTCTTCACCCTTCTCGTTTTGAAGATCTACTTTCATGTCAATTCATTCAAGTTCCTTTTTGTTATGTTGGGGTATGATCTCTATATCTATAATACTGGACTCTTATGCTCATATGATGAGAGACCCCATTTGATCTCTTCAATTTAGTATTTTGAAGTTTTAAGTGGCGCTGTTAGGCCGCCGAATTTTTAGGGGATTCTTTCACCCTTCTCATTCTTTTCAAAGTTCTACTTTCATGTCAAGTCTTTAAAGTTCCTTTTTAATTATGTTGGGGCATTATCTCTATATCTATCATACTTAACTCTTATGTTCACATGATGAGATACCCTATTTTATCTTTTCAAATCATTGTGTTTGAAGTTTAAGTAACGTCGTTAGGCTGCCGATGTTTCATAAGAGAAATCTAATTTTTGTCTTCCTTCCATGTTTTTCATTTCAAATGGTATTTCCTTGAAATTTCATTACCATGATCATGTGTCCTTCTTATTCTGTCCATATACTGTTTTATGGGTCATTTATGAATGTTTGACCAATTTTCCCTCTCTTTTTAATGTCTTCTAAAACCTCGTAACATAGCCGTTATGCTGCAGAATTTCCGTCTCAAAATGTCTCTCTCCTTTTCTAAAGTTATATTATATTATTATGTGAAGACTCAAAGATCTTTCTTCTAAATGGGTATTCACATATATACCAAAATGTTCTATTTTAAATTCTGGGATTTACATACATGAGACCCACTTTCCCCTTTTCATGGGTTTAAAGTAACGTAAAGATCATGTCTTTAAAGCAGTTTTTAAAACATTATGATTATGAAATGAAACCCATTTATTTTATGCTATATGGGTTATTTATTAAATGTTTGATGATGATATATGTGGCTCACATGATAATAAAGGAAAATTTAAGGGTGCGCCCTGATAGCGCTCCAATGCATTGGGTAAAGACTTAATCTCTAGAGATGACCATTTTAACGACACCTTGGTGAATAACTTTGGTAATTTTTTAACGACACCTTGGTGAATAACCTTGGTAATTTTTTAACGTCACCTTGGGGATGGACCTTGGTGAAACGAAACGATTGTCAATATTAAATGTTGCAGCCACATCTTCAAGTTATGAAAAAATGTTATTTTTATTATGAAATGCCTCATGATTTCTTTATCATGCCTTAAAGTTCATTTCATGTCCTTATTGAAGTATCTCATGTTCTCATGTAAAATGTTTCTCTTGTTTCCCTTATTGGGCCTTCTGCTCACCCTTTCTTTTGATGTATGTCTTCAGGTTATGATATGCAGTAATGAACCTAGGATGAACTTAAGGAGAAGCCTTTCAAGTGTTTAAGAAGAGTGTTCTTTGATCTTTTCATCTATTATGTTCCTGGTTTCCAAGACACTAAACCTTAAAGATCCTCAGTTTTGTGTAATGAAATTAAAGTTTATGTTATAAAAATATGGGATGCTATAGTTGGTATCAAATGATGGTTTAGTTATTTGTGGAAATTAGGATATGAAAACTTTAGGAAAAACCCTATAGAAAAGTTTAAATATAGGAAATCTTCCTAGTATTTTGGTGAGTATTGAGTAAAGGGTTTCCAAGAAAATACATCCCTGTCTGGGTACGAGCAGGTAGAGGTGGCTCTGGCACAGATGTACATAGGGGTAAAACCTGAAAACACCACTTTGAGCTAGACTCGAACGGGAACTGGTACACGACAACGGGCCCTGCTGCACTCTTGGTTACGACACTCCTGGGGGATATGCTTTGGTAAATTCGTAAGCTTAGTATGAACCATTGTTAAAGGAACAAAGATTCATGTAAGAATATATGATCATGGATAGACTAGATTGGAACCTAGGGGATCACAAGTTAGGGTATAATTTTCTTCTACAAGTTATCCTTATATGATTTAAGTTCTTTTTCATGATTATTGGTTAAGTATTTAAGCCCTTAATTATGCTTTCTCTTCTTAGTTAATGGTGGGAAATGGAAGAACAGGTCCCAACAACCAATGTGATAGGAAATGCGATGATTGTCGTATTAATATGATAGGGATGATTAGGGGATTAAAATATGATTATTATTGTGGAAGACGTTCACTATTTTGGGGACCCTATATGATCGAGGTAAATAAATTACTACGGTATTTTCATTGAGGAGTAAGGTTGACTTATATTTTGAAGAATCGATGAATTTAAGGTGGACTTATAGTAATTTAGGTTACTTATGGGAATAATTAACCTATCTTGGGTAAAATATGTTTAGGTTAGATACTTTTATTATAAGATGTTAGGAGTGGTTGATGTTGTTTGGAGATGAACAATGAAGTTTATTTTGGAAGACTATGTTATCAAATCCTTCTTGTATTTGGGTTTTAATCTTAGTTTGGTTTATTTTGAGGAATCTTAAGGACCATTATGTATGGAATAGACTATGATGAACTTTGGGTAGTACCATGGAACTTTGAATATTTAAAAGTAGTTTCCATTCCTATGGGATTATTTTTGGAGAGTTGTTTTACCTTAACCTTTCTATTTTTGGGATAATGTTTAAAGATAAAAGAAATATATAGTTGATATTTTGTGGATTATGTGATTCTCTAGAAGATGATTCTTGTCTTTTGATGAGACCAAGTAGTTTTGAATGCTCATCGTTTGGAGAAAAGATTAGTTTTGGTAGAAACATATTAATGTATGAAACTCTACATGAAGGTAGATATATTTCCTTATGTTTTTGTTCTATGTTGTAAATGAATTCCTCAAAGTTATGAAAAGGAATGTAAAACAAAAATGTTGTTGGTTTACGTTTCCTACTAGGTAATCAAAGACCGCTTACACACATCATAATTTTGGGATTTTCTGGTGGTTAACTTCCTCCTAATCATGTTTTCTATCACCCTCCTTTAGGACGTGAACCTTTGTTTTCTCCTCCATGTCCATGTTTCCTACATGGAATCCTAGTATGAGTAAACTCGGGTGGCCTTTGTACTTCCTTTTCTTTCTTTTAAAGTAATGGTGTTACTGACTCTTTTTCTGATGTGGGACTTTCAATGAAATTTTAAAACCCAATTTTAAAAATTGCGAGGACGCAATTTCTTAAGGGGGGAAGATTGTAACGGCCCGGAATTTTGAATAAATCTTGTTCCCTAATTTCATGTGTTATTTTATTTTATTTTTATACTCAACAAAAATGTTTTATTTGATAAACATGATTATAATTAAAATGAGACCAGTGGGTTTTGACTGTTATATGACCATCGGTCAATATGACCGATGTGAACAAAATGTTTTGATTATTGTCTCTAAATATAAGTAATCTTGGTTAATTATTATAGAAAGAAGATTTGATGGCCTCACCTAGTAGTCTTGCACCGATTGAAGCCCATCTAACAGAGCTTGGGAAGGAGGTAGCACCATTGGGCTTTGCTCTGGACCAAATCCAAGCTGAACTTCATCATGTGAAGCTAGAACGGAATCGTCTTTGCGAGAAGTTCAAACTGATAGAAATTACTACTCGGGAAATGTTGACTGAGCCGCCCCAAGATTCTATCACCCTAGCACACCTTACTCTTAGGTCCTATGCTGGTATTATAAGGGGCTATGTAACGAGACCGTAACTGCCTTGTGTAATCCTTGTTTTAAATAAAAATTGGGATTTCTTATTATGATGATGTTTATGAATTTTCAAATGACCGGATAAATATAGTATGCATATTTTTGATGAATTTTAGAAAAAAGATATTTTAAAAATGTTTATGTAGACCTTAAACAATTAAAAATGTGTAATGATTTTCAAAAGATGGTCTTCTACAATTATGTTCAGTACGAAATTTGGAGTCTAATAAGATCAACTTGATTTTTGATGAATAGTAAATTATGAATAGTGATTTTATGATTAGGTTTAGTAATATGACCAAATGGATTAGTAATCTCAGTTAAAGAAAGTTTTAAAATAATCTAGGAACCTTGATTAAGTAATGTGATTCAATAAAATGGTTAAATAACTGTTTCATAAATTATTATTCAAGTATTAGTTTTTTTCGGGTGAATAGTGTTTTTTAATTAAAAATTAAATTAAAATTATTTAGAAAAGTATTTTTATAAAATGGATTTCATTTTTGAACTCAGAGCACTGATATTATGTTATGGTAATTTTTGGGTTTTTTTCTGAAAAAAATGAATTTTCAGTGAATAGTGTATTTATTTAAAAATAAATTTAAAAATATTTAGAAAATTATTTTTATAAAATGGAGTTCATTTTTGAAATCAGAGCATTGATATTTGGTTAGTGTGAAATTTTGGGATTTTTCTGAGAAAGTTGAATTTTCAGTGAATAGTAAAAATGCAGTTTTAGGGTTTCAGTATGTTTAATGACATCATAGCTGTGTCATGATGATTTCATGAGATATTTTAAGAGTTGGCCGGCCAAGGGTGATGAATTATTGTTTTGGGGTCCCCATGTGTCCTAACTCCATGGTAAATTCCAAGGGAGAGCACATGGGTTTGAGAAAAGCACATGTGAGGTGTCCCTTGGCCATTAATGCCTTGTCCCCTCACTCTCCCTATAAATACCAAGCCCTCCTCTCATCCATTAGACTCCCCACTCTTCCCCAACGAATTTCTGGTCTCATTACCTCCCAAGGAGTCCTCCCAAGGTGCCCCCAAGCCCTCAGGGTCCCAACCTTTGAGGTTTAAGAGTTACATTTTAAGGTAAGGGATCTGACCTCTCTCTTTCATTTCAAGTAATCTCTTTTATGTCATTCCGTTTATGCTACATGTTATTATGTTGGAGGATGTTTTCTTATACTCCTCTTACTTCCATCTTTATGTTAATATAATTAGAGATCCCCTCTTACTCTCATTATTTAGTTTTATGAAGTTTTAAGTGGCGTTGTTAGGCTGCCGAAATTTTTGTAACGGACTCTTTCTCCTTTCTCATTTTTCAAGATCTATTTTCATGAAAAGTATTTAAAGTTCCTTTTTATTATGTTGGGGTATGATCTCTAAATTTATCATACTGATATTTTATGATCATATGATGAGAGACCCCATTTTATCTCTTCAATTCAGTATTTTGATGTTTTAAGTGGTGCCGTTAGGCTGCCAAATTTTTAAGTGGTTCTTCACCCTTCTCATTTTGAAGTTCTACTTTCATGTCAATTCGTTCAAGTTCCCTTTTGTTATGTTGGGGTATGATCTCTATATCTATCATACTGGACTCTTATGTTCATATGATGAGAGACCCCATTTTATCTCTTCAATTCAGTATTTTGATGTTTTAAGTGGCGTCGTTAGGCTGCCGAATTTTTAAGTGGTTCTTCACCCTTCTCGTTTTGAAGTTCTACTTTCATATCAATTCTTTCAAGTTCATTTTTGTTATGTTGGGGTATGATCTCTATATCTATCATACTGGACTCTTATGTTCATATGATGAGATACCCCATTTGATCTCTTCAATTTAGTATTTTGAAGTTTTAAGTGGCGCTGTTAGGCTGCCGAATTTTTAGGGGATTCTTTCACCCTTCTCATTCTTTTCAAAGTTCTACTTTCATGTCAAGTATTCAAAGTTCCTTTTTAATTATGTTGGGGCATTATATCTATATCTATCATACTGAACTCTTATGTTCACATGATGAGAGACCCTATTTTATCTTTTCAAATCATTGTGTTTGAAGTTTAAGTAATGTCGTTAGGCTGCCGATCTTTCATAAGAGAAATCTAATTTTTGTCTTCCTTCCATGTTTTTCATTTCAAATGGTATGTCCTTGAAATTTCATTACCATGATCATGTATCCTTCTTATTCTGTCCATATACTGTTTTATGGGTCATTTATGAATGTTTGACCCGTTTTCCCTCTCTTTTAATGTCTTCTAAAACCTCGTAACATAGCCGTTATGGTGCAGAATTTCCATCTCAAAATGTCTCTCTCCTTTTCTAAAGTTATATTATATTATTAAGTCAATAATCAAAGCTCTTTCTTCTAAAGGGGTATTCACATATATACCAAAATGTTCTATTTTAAATTCTGGGATTTAAATACATGAGACCCACTTTCCCGTTTTCGTGGGTTTAAAGTAACGTAAAGATCATGTCTTTAAAGCAGTTTTTAAAACGTTATGATTATGAAATGAAACCCATTTATTTTATTCTATATGGGTTATTTATGAAATGTTTGATGATGATATATGTGGCTCACATGATAATAAAGGAAAATTTAAGGGTGCGCCCTGATAGCGCTCCAATGCATTGGGTAAAGACTTAATCTCTAGAGATGACCATTTTAACGACACCTTGGTGAATAACCTTGGTAATTTTTTAACGACACCTTGGTGAATAACCTTGGTAATTTTTTAACGACACCTTGGGGATGGACCTTGGTGAAACGAAACGATTTTCAACATTAAATTTTGCAGCCACATCTTCATGTTATGAAAAAATGTTATTTTTATTATGAAATGCCTCATGATTTATTTCTCATGCCTTAAAGTTCTTTTCATGTCCTTATTGAAGTATGTCATGTTATCATGTAAAATGTTTCTCTTGTTTCCCTTATTGGGCCTTCTGCTCACACTTTCTTTTGATGTATGTCCCCAGGTTATGAGATGCAGTAATGAACCTAGGATGAACTTAAGGAGAAGCCTTTCAAGTGTTTAAGAAGAGTGTTCTTTGATATTTTCATGTATTATGTTCCTGGTTTCCAAGACACTATACCTTTAAGATCCTCAGTTTTGTGTAATTAAATGAATGTTTATGTTATAAAAAGACGGGATGCTATAATAATGGTGATGGATATAATATATTTCGATATATACATAAAATTATAGTATTTACATAATTTTAGAGTTAACAATATTTGGAGGATGAATGTTATAATCCGGAAGTAGAACAATAAATGAAAATAAGATTTGTGTCATGAGAAAATCACCGCTTGAAAATCTCCTCCACAAGATAACATTCAGGACCTTTGATTTGGACTTGTGTTGAGCCCAAAATAACTAGAACGTGGTTTTATTGAGTAAGAGTTGTTTTTGTATATATTTTAGTATATTAGAGGCTTTTGGATTTAAATGGGGTTGTGAGGGGTTTTATTTATAATTAAGGATGGTGGGTTTATGAGATTAGAATAATAATTATTTTATATTTAAACCCTACCATATTGAGGTGGAATTAATTTCTAGGAACATGGATGTTAATAAATTTTTATAGATTTTTTAGTGAAGATAAATACCTCAACCAATAATTAAATTTTTCTAGTTTTTAGGTATTTCAAGTTTTTACCCTTTTAAATTTAACTTGTTTCATTTTTTACTAAGACCGTAGTAAATAATTATTTTCTATTGTTGATTAATTACACCTAAAAATAAAATTTATCATATAAAATAATTTTTAGATTATTATGTTATATATGGTATCAATGTTTCCATATTAAATTCACATAATTTGAAAATATAGATTAGAAATTACTCGCATAGACACAACGAAAAAGAGGGTTTTTAATTTGAAAATTTTAATAGATTTAAATGTTTTTATATAAAATATAAAAATGAAATTAATTAAAATTACATAATTTTTTTGTGATGTATAATAGAAATAATTACATTATAAAAACTATATATATTATATTACAACAATATAAATATATTTTTTCAAAACATTAGTTTTTAATTAAAATTATGTATTATTCACTATACACCAAGAAAATGATCCATCTCTTAAAAATACCAAAATTTGATACTAATCTATTTTTGATATTCATATTTAATAAATAAATATTATTTTTTCAAATAAAACTTATTAAATTTTAAATTTTATGTTTAAATTGGATGCACCATCAAAAAGAGGAATAATTATCCTTTAAAAATATAGCTTTTATGCTCAAAATTGGATTTATATCATTCTGTAAAAGATAATAATTTAGTTTATTATGATAAAATTCCACTATGATCATAAAATATTTTTCTCATTAAAACCCATCATTTATGATCAATTAATTCTGATTTTTTATATTTAATTGGTAACCAATGAATTAATATTATCAAAATGTCCACAATATATTTTAATAATTTAGTTATTCTAATTAATTACTTCCATTATAATGCATGAATGATATATATCTCATTTATATTAGAATATTTAATCTTTTTTATAAGATTTTATTTTTCAGATAAGTGTGATATGAAAGAAGTCATCTTTATTTAAGATGTGACATAACATAAAATACTGGTGTGTAATATAGGAAATATATTACACAATAAATTAGAGTTTATAAACATGATATAATTCATTAAACATTATCATTTAAAGTCAAATAAACTATACGATTTGAAAATTATCTTAAATCATTAAAAAATCATAACATTATCTCAGAAATGATTGGCATCATCATAATTATAGAAACAATTTCAATTTAATGTTTAAAAATCATCCACATTAAATCATAATAGATCGTGTATAAACACATGTTTCTAATTTCATAAAGTATCAAGAATCATCACCGATTTCTAACTGTGATCAAGCACATCAGTGTGTTTACCATAGTAGATGAAGCATAAAGACTTGTTTCCTATCATCACCTAATGATATATAAAACATCTCCTAATGCCTGGGAAAATAGTATTCTTCTCGCCCATAAAATAATAGAAATAATTTATATATGCTGCATAGGATCCTAAAATATTCATCATATCATAATCCTTTAAAAGAAGATGGTTTCACAATAATTGAACCATATGTTAACATATAACAATGAAATGGGATTCCTAATTTTTTTCATCACTTTATCATAGAATAACCCATGGAAAATAAATGGGTCCAAAAAAATACATCATTTATTAATACCATAACCCATGGATAAAGATCAATTTTTATAAAAACAATCTCATTATAATTATATAATATCTATATAAATAATTTGATTTATTTCATCAAATGATTTATGGAGTAAATCATAATTAACATCAATATATTACATCTTATATTGAAAATTATTTTGAGATATCACATGGAAAATTTCATGGGGAATAGAACATTCTTGCTTTAATATAATTTATTTATAATATAAAAACATCCAAATTTTTTATGAAGATGTTTTATTTTAAAATTGAATTTAAATTACATAAATAAATAATAAACTAATTAATATATCATTATATGGATAAATTCCATTCATGACATTTACATTAAAATGAATATCATGTTTCAATTTTGGTACAGATTAAATAGATATTGTTTTGAGAATGATAGGTATAATACATTTAATCATTTTGGAAAAATTTCTAAATATGTAAATGATTCTTTATACACTAATTAAGAAATTGTAAATTAATATAAAGACATTTTTAGAAAGTATGGAAAAAGAAGATAATGGATTCTTGAATAAAAAGAGAAATAAATACGACTTTAATTTAAATAAATCATATATACAGTTGAGTATATATATAGTGAAAATGAAGAAAAACAAAGTATTTTATTAAAATTTCCACAGGATAAGAGAATTTTTTATTATAATAATAATAGTTTTTCCTCAATATCATAATCATAAATAATCATAGAAAATAATGATATTGTATCTTGAAACCCTTACAAAATTTCTAACATCTGAATCATATTCCAAATAAAGAATACATTTTAATAAAATGTTTAATATTATGAGAATATATAAATTATTTATATAATATTTTAAATTGGATGAATTTCCACATCATAATATACGATAGTTGTAGAACATATCATATGTCCCAACGAAGACATTGTGAGATGAAAATATCACACCTCAAGTCTCAATTTCTTTTATATGAATTTAAAACTCATATATAATAAAAATAAATTTATATACATATATTATTTAACCGTACTCTAATAAACCATACTACATATCATTTACCTATATCCTTTTATCACGTGTTCATTATCGATTCATTATTAAAATTTATGTTTTAGGTGATAAATCCTTTTTATTACGTAGGTTTTGTTTCATAGATTTGGTCCATGTTCATTAATTATTGTTCTATAATCTCCATAATGTTAATATTGAAATAAATATTTTATATATTAATTATATATATATAATTGTTTTAATCTATAAAATTACAGATAAAAAAATAAATTACAAAAATTTGGGACATATTAGGCCTTACGTACCATGAATGTTGTTTCCATATTATTGAAGGATGGAATCAACTATGGGTAAATAATACTTCAAATTAACATAATAATTACTATGTCATATATATCACTTATATATATATATGTTACATTTATCCATACTACCATCCTTGTAATGAAAAAGTGAAAATGAATCTAATCACTTTGCGAGGCGGTTGTTTGTCGTACCCACAAGCGACATTATCATATTCCCCCCAAATTGAATGTAATAAGTCATATATCATATTAAAATTAAAACATTATATTCATTTAAATAATATCATATATGAATTTCAAATCTATCAAATATATTCATATGTGTGAGGTGGTGATGGAAAATAAATTACAAAAGTATCCAAGGCCATAGTCTGTAGTACATAAGGGCGTCGATTTTTTTCCCTTTTGAAGGAAGAGGATGTGAATATAGGTTATTAAATTAATATAATAACATATAATTTTATGAAATAAAATTATTTTACTATATATTAATAATTATAGAATAATTAAATTAGGTCTGTGAAAAAATTAAATACAATGGACCAAATGACAATGATATATATTATCATTTAACCATAATATGATTACACGAAAACCATACATGGATGGATTACTGATGAAAAAGGCTACTAATATATAAGGTAATAAGAAATTAAAGGACATTTTTATGTACAAGAATTACCTATATGTTTTGGAATCTGGCTATGGAGATGAGAGGGGGTTCTCTTCTATAAGTAGAAGAGAGAACACAAAACTGAATTTTTGAAAAGAATATATTATACCCATGTTTTTCATATTCCATAAGTGAAAACAGATATCATTATAAAACCTAATATGATATAATGTTCAAATTCTCCATAAAATTGGATTTAGAAAAATATATATGTAATTATAATCATTATCTTTTTACTTAGTCTTCCCGTAAACCCGTGTTAACCCTAATTGTTGTAGTTATGATTATTTATTTATTCTATTAATATTGACCAAAAATAAATTTATACTTATTTTTTAATTTTTAATATTCTTATTTGAAATATATAGTCATTTTTACAAATTTATTTACAAAAGTGGGAAAAATTAAATTTAAAATTAAAATTATAGGAGCGATGAATAAATAGTTTATGAATGTGAAACTTTTCGTATGTATAGAAAGTCTTAATATCATAATTCATTAAGAAATTGATTTTAATAATCAAATATGAATTAATAAATATAAAATAGTTCTTATTTTTTTAAAACATTTATAAAATAAAATGAAGCTTGTAGATTCATTAAACAAGGACACAAATTTTCATAATAATCATTATCTTTTACAATTCCTTAATAATGTATCTTATCAAAAAATTATCAAAATTTTTTTCAAAAATAAATTTGAAATATAGATTTCAAAATTCATTTTTTTAATTTAATTTTCAACACTTGAAAATAATATATTTTATTATTTTTGAAAAAAAGAAACAAAACATATTTTGAAAATATTACATTTAAAACATATAGAGACATTACTAAAAATTAAGTACAATTTTTCCAAATTGTATTCCTTATACTAAACCATTATAATTAATATTTAAGTGTTTTTATTCTTATTATTACAACAATGTTTAATGGACATGTTATAATTACCATGATAAAATAACAAAATTATATCATGATTTGTTAAAACTCAGTGTCTTGTTTAACACAAGCTATTGAAGAAATTAAATTTATTTCAACTATATCATTAAATATCTATGAATTAAAATAATAACACCATAAAATTAGTTTAATTACAAAAATTGATGACTATGATTAAAAAATATGAGGATTCATTTTCCTCATAATATCCTAATGTTCCCTCATTTCATTTTTAAATTAGTGGTTTTCCCACAAAACGTTGACAAAGTGACTGGTCTTTTTTCATATCTATTTCAATATAGAGACCAGAATCCCGTGAGTTGATCCACATTAGAATGATATCTATCTCATGGTATGACTTTTGATGTTATTAAAATTGAATGATATGTTATATACTTCCGCATGATGGATACATAGAAGACATCTTGGAATTGAGAGAGTTTCGGTGGATGCACACATCGATAAGCTACAATCCCGATTTAATCAAAAATTTCAAACAGATTGATATATCATGGGATTAGAATTACATTATTTATTAACCACAATACCTTTTTCCATTGATAAATTTCTAGAAGAAGCATGTCTTCAACATTAAATTATATATCATGTCGATGAATTTCAACATATCATTACATTCAAACTTGTGCTTCCCATTCATGTGGCTGAATGGCTCAATCATTTTCAACAATTAATTCATCTTTATTAGGTACCAATAGATTTCATCTTAAACATTATCCCAATATGTTGAAAATGATCTTTTTTTCAAATAGGGATCTATAAGGATTTATCTAAATATTTAACTGAATGTTATTTTCTTATAAAAACTCAACTAGATTAATGTTTTCATCCCAAAAAAAGTTTAGTCTAGATAAAATTATCTCATCATATCCTATATAGTTTGAATTATTATACTCTATTGAAAATCTATTTGAAGATAATACACTTAGCTAAAAAATTACTCCTCATATAGGTCTTACTAAAATCTTCAGTAGAACACTGTGATAAACCACATTTCCCAAAAAGATACAATTTAATGTAATACACCATGGAACCTTACCACTAACTTAATTTATATCCTAGAAATCTAATCCAGAGAGAACACCTCTCTTATAGTGATTATTTGTGTTAAATAATTAAGGCGATCAATAAACACCCATTCATTATTATTCTATTTAGTTGTTTTGGGGACTCCAATAAGAATATCTATAGTTATGTTTTACCATTTACATTGTGTTTTGGTTAATAGATGTAACATCCCATTAGATGTGTGTATCTTATTATTAACTCGATATCATACAAATCATTGATATACAAACACTATGATATATCTATTAATTTAATCCCCTCTGAAATATTGTTTCAAATCCCTATAAATCATTCTACATCGATTATTATAAGAGAATGAAGAACTATGATCTTCTTCTAATAACAAAATATTAAAATTTAGTTTGAATGGAAGACATACACAGTTTCAAAACCATATCATTCGATTACAATTGAGGTCAAACTCAATATTTTTATTTATTTATTTCATATGTAGCTATACATATACCTTTTGTGATTCTTTAATTTTCACATGTATAGATGTTTCAAAACTCATTTTATAAATAAAATTTTTATCCAATTTCTATAATATTTCTAGATCCATTAATGGAAAATCATGAAATATTTTTTTTGAACCTCAGAATTGATATGTTTCCATGCTCCTTTAAACTGAAAATCATTGGACACCTTGTTCCCTTTCTCATAGAGATAATTAATTGAGTATTCATAATCATTGATTGAATATTGATGACATTTATAGAAAATGTATAACTCTTTATATGTAAATATATAGTTTAAAATTTATAGATCTGTATATATATCACACCTTTTTTAAAATCATAATGCGTCTATATCATTAATGATATAATTGTCTCATGTAACCCCAAATCATGAATTGAGTAATTTTTCCCATGAAATAATAATAATTTTGAGGCATAATATATAATATTATAATTATGAACTATAATTAATCCAAATACCTTTATAGATTCGTCACTATAGAAAAATATCAAAAAATTGGAATATTCTTCCTACTAACCAAATAAGCACATTTTTAAAGAATTATCAATATATATCCTAAGATAATTAGGCCTACTAAGGTAAAAAATGAACATAATTTAAAAAATTTGAATTTAAAAAATTATTTAATATACATTATTAATGAAAATATAATATATATATTAAAAAAAATTATTAAAGGACATTTAAAAAAATTTCATAGTTTTTATTCATACAATGTATTAATTATTAATTGAATAAAATATTTTCATTTATTATTAGTTTTATTATACAAAAAAAATTCTTAATAATATTTATTTACAATGTCACATATTATTTTAGTTCAACATTGCATTTGAAATAAGATATCAAACATAATATTCAATTACGGAAGAATATTATCTAAAATCTCGGGGTGTTCCATTCACCACATTATATTAATAAAATCATTCATAGTGTATTTGTCACATAGTAATGAAAATATATGTGTGTTTTAAAAAGTAATTTGCGAATCAGGGTAATATTTACAGAGAATAATAATCCATACAAACAAATGGAATTGAAGTTTTCCTTGGACAGGAATAATTCTTAATATTTAGTTTTCCACTAATATTTTTATTTAAAAAACACATATAATTTGGTATCCTGATTCATTTAGAAAAACTTGTTTTTCAAGAGATCTTGTATTCAACATGACATATATTGAATATTATTTAATATTTTGATATATGAAATATGATTTCCATATTTTGTTCATTAATATGGACACTATGTAGAGATACACAATATACTTAAAAATTATATATAATATTAAACTAAAGGATAATTAGACTTTAAATATTCATAATCCAATAAAACATTAACGAAATAAAAAAATTATGGACACAATAATGAAACCAATAAATTTTTTTATTTTAAATGTTTATATATAAGTTCTTTAAAACCTATAGGATATAATTCAACGAAAAATTTATAATTAATAACACATAAAAACACATAATAATCAATATATAATACAATAGCAGACTTTCCCAAAAAATCATATCCCAATTTATAAGGGGTTATGCTATAAATATTCATTTTAATCAATTGGATTTGTACACTATTTTTCATAGTTCTAAATTAGGTCTAATATAACACATTGAATTTCTAGTGGATCCTTTATAAAAATATTTTTTTGTATCAAATATGTAAATTAATATATTCCCTTTTATTTATAATTTTTTCACTAACTCTCATCATTCACCAATGGAGAAAAATTAATTTAAATTTTTTATAAAACCCCAGGTGCCTCTACTATATTCATAACATGAAGGAAATTGAATCTTGTTTCCTTCATCATCTTAATCTCTTAACATTCCTTTAGAATATATACATCTATTTTTTACTCTTTTTTCTAACCGGTAAAGACCACATCTATAAAAAAAATTCATGATTTCTAATTAGACATAACTAGATGATTTTCACATTATATTGTATCCTGTTAGGTTTCCAGTTGGAAGATTCATTATATTGTCTAAAAATAAACTGTTACCATGGTTTCACAAGCATTCATCCATTTTTGAAACTAAAATGTGTTAACATGAGTAGTGAATAATTAAAATCATTAGGTAATAATAATAACTAATATCATGTAAAATTTGACATCTATAATTTATTTTTCCTTCAAACCATAATTTTAGATTTTAATTAAAAAGTATCCATATATCAATCTTAGTTTTTTTGGGGGGGGGGGGTGGGTTATCTCATACTCTTTAACCAATTCCTTTAAAATAATAAATCTATCATAATAGATTTCAAATATCACGTCATTGACCATGATATATACCTTGAGGATGATTATTCATTTTTGTAGTATTGGGTTCATTCATCACACGTTGGGTGTATATCGAGTTGACACTCAACAAGACTTTTTATGGGTGACTACTCCTAGGTGATTTTTTTCCAAAGTCACATCCAAATTATATTTTATAAATTGGTATGTAACAGATAGTAATAACAAATACTAAAATAATATAAAAAATTTAAAATGTTATACAATATTTATATATTTTCCTTGGAATCGTAACAATGTTATCTCATCCTAATAGAAAAAATAACTATATTGATACTAAAATAATTAACCATATTCTAAAAAAGAAAAAATGAACCCTTATTTTTTTACCCTATTGTGTAATTCTAAAAATAGTTCTTTTTATATTAGATTTCATGTAACCTGATATGAAGCAATATTTAATTATAATTATTTAAAATCATTAAAATAATATAAAAACTACATATCACAATTAATAAAAAATATCTATATTGAAAATTTTAGTGTATTTTTGGATTCACTATAGGAATAACTAATGTTATGGAACTTTTGAATATTTGAACAAAATTTATACACAATTGAATACCATATTTAAATATCATAAATTATAATCATCTTAATAACCCTGATCATCTACATATAAGTTGGGGGTGAACTCAAATTCATTGTAGGGTTAATCATATGAACATATCAATATGGGATAGATCATAATAATATGGAAACAAATGACCAGCATAGAAATTTATTATTAAAAGAATTTAAATAATAATATTTTTCCATAAATCATTATAATAAATCATGTAATTTTAAATTAAAAAACATGTATAATGGATAAGAGTATGAGATAATAATGGAAAAATGGAATAATGAATTGATGTTGTATGTTCATATAAAAATAACTACATTTTAATAACATAGTTCACGTAATCATATTTTTAATTCAAGGATCACTTCCATAATGATAAAATAATAGTGTAACGTGTCGGATGGTGGATTGGGATGACTCCCTAAAAAATTTAATATAGTGGATCAACTCCCATAGTGTATTTTCTTCACTCCCCATTCCAATTAACATACCCAACATAGTCATGTTGTGGTTTGGCTTCACTACCAAATGTATCTCATATTATTTGATGAAATGTACAAATTACCAAATGAATTGGAGTTCTATCAGGGTTAAAACTTTTTATGTTTACCATATACATGAACATATGATCAAAAAAGGAAAATTAATCATACGAAAATCCCAAGAGTAATAAAACTGATAAGAAGGAATTGGGTTTCATAATCATGTCTCAAGGAATAACCAATGGATATATTTTAAAGATTCCCAAGTGAAGAAGGAATTAAAATATTTTTTAATTTTATATTTGGAAAAGTAACATAGGGATTGAATTTTGACTTCCAATTTATAAATACTCCTGTGAATTCATAGATAATAATAAATAAAAATGAGCCACCCAAGTGATGATTTATGAAATGATTAAAGGATATTTTATAGAATGAATGGGAGTATCGATTTATTATAGACAAAAATTTATTCATGACTTTTTTTCCATAAAATAATGTGTGTTTTTATATTCTATTAATGCTTATAAATTATTTATTAAGTGTTGTACTTGACATAAAAAAGGAATAGGGATTTTCCCTTATATATAGATTAAAAAATAGAATGAATTATGAAGTTAACTCAAACATGCATTATTCCTAATAAAAGACGTTAAATTTATATATGTATATATGTATTTAACATTTATTAGGAATATGAATGAAATAAAAGAGAATAATGTAGAGGTAAAATATGTAAAAATAAATATATCATACAACCCAAGTTTAATAAGTTGGATTTATAAGATCCTCTTTATAATTTAATACAACATTTTAAAACCTATATTATTAAATAGGTTAAAAAATAATTCATTATGAATGATTTATGGATAAATTTTAAGATAAAAATGGATAAAACATCTTTTAATTCCCAAATGGGGAAGTAAAACATTATCTGAATGGGAAGATAGTTATATTAGAGGAGAGAATTCAATAATAATAATTGAGTATTAATACTAAAAATTTATTAAAATTTAAGAATAAAAAAAAGTGAAGAAATTTAAATTAAAAGAATTTGTTTACCAATTAAAAAATTTATATTTACCATATAGAATAGATAAATTGAAAAATTGGGGATCATATAATGTATTAGTTGTAAAATAATTCCCAAGACCCAAACATAATGTAAATTATTTCTATAAAATACTAATGAATATTTTATAATTCAAATATGAAAATCCTAACGGAAGAACATGATTGGAATTTTTACATCCATTATAATTACATAATATCTTTTAAATATAGTTCCAAGGGATGCATTTACCTGACAAATAAGGAATAAATTGGGAATATCAATAATATATTAATGATTATAAATTCAGATGTGGAATCTCATAACTTATTTCTGGATTAGATCTACAGTAGCACCTAAATTATAGATTAAGAATATTAATTTTATTAATGAAATTCATAATAACAATTTCAACATATAATAGTTTTTATTATTTCAAGTTTTTTCCATGTGTATTTAATTTATGAAATTATTTTAACTTATTTATATTACTTGAAGTTGATCAATAATTTTTTTTTAATATTACATATAATATTGTCCCTCTTCAAATGGGTTTTCAAATCATCTTATTTTATCCATTATGATATTTTGTTTTTATGTTTTTGATTAATAAATTATCACAAAATTTATAAATTTCTACTGATTTCCAAAATAGGACACAAATTAATAAAGGTGCCTCTATGTGTTCATTTAATGATGTTATGTTTACTAATATTATTTGTTGTTAATATCACTTATGTTATATCCAATTTTATCATTTAAAAATATTAATTTTATTGTATATTTAAAATTTATATACTAAATATCCACTTAAATTAAACCATATTATTTATTAATATAAAAATAAATATGGTATTCCATTTAGGTGATAGTCCCAAAGAACACAGATATGACATTATCATATTTTTTTGAAAGGGAGGGATGTATAAAATAAAATAACTTATCGCATAAAAATCAATGCATTTTTCAAAAAACTATATTTGTTTAATAAATAACTCTTATAAACAAAATAAAGTTAAATTAAATTGTTATAATAAATATATTTTTATTAATATACATGATGTTATAATAGTTCCTTTTATGTGAAACATTTTAGCCGGTAGAATAAAAAAAAGTGGGAGCTTTGCTAAGTGCATTTCCCTTCCCATTTAATATTACAAATTATAAACCCATTAAGTATCATTATATTACTATTTTGTAATGAAAATAGATTCTATGAAATGGGGAGGCATTTTATGAGACACTCATTTATAGTTTCGATAGATCTAACATTTTTATAGTGGTGAAATGTGGCTGAAGTGATCTATAATAATAATTAGAGATGGTTTCATTTTTTGTAAATACTCATTACTATCTCAATAATGTAATGAAACTATTCCTCAGTCAATGAATACAAAAATGGGAATTAAATGAGTGGAGAATTAGTTATGGATTATAGTACCACCACCATTTATTTTATTCCATATTTAATTCATTATTATTTATTTGTTATTTGGTTTATAACTATTAACTTTTTAATTTTTACCTTGTTGACTAGTTTTTATCTAAGTAATATAATTTTTACTACAAATATAATATTACTCAGATAACAAATTATTAATGTTATAAACATAAATTTAGGTTTTATTTAATATAATCAAATATATCAATAAATAAAATACAATATAAAAAATAAATAATATATTATATAAAAAACTACTTTCTATAGAAAGCTATTTTATCACCTGATTTATGTTCATAATCATATATAACATTAATTTAGATCAAATATATACATAAAATATTTTCTATATGAGTGAAAAAAATATAAGGGTCATTTTAGAAATTATATCAAATTAATTTATTGTATAAAAATTTTACATCATCAATAAAAAATCTCTTTAAAAATAACCCTTGGAATATTACTTGGTATATTATCCCTATTCTTATTAATAATCCTTTTCTGGATAAGAATAAAAATGAACATATAAAAAAACATTAACATGATGATATTAAATTTGGAATAGAATTTTTTATATTTGACAACTATAATTGATGAAATCTATTTTATAATATAAGTGAATCAATATTCATTTTAGAGTAATGTATATGTAATGATTCCAAAAAGCTTAAAATAAATATTATAAATTTAATATATTTCTATTAAAATATTTATTTTGATTTTTAAATATATAATTTCATTCAGAAAATATTTTGGAAACCCTTAATATAATATCGTATCCTTTTAATTTCATGGAAGTTGTTGTTTTAGAAAAATTGGTATTTTGTTTTAATAATCATATAAAATAAATAATATCATAAAAATATGAAAAAATCACCATAAGATAAATTTGAAAATATTGACTAAAAATGTATGTCTATTCAAAAGGATTATAATTTTAAAATTAAAAAACATATCATTTAAATTAAAATTCAATTCTTGTTGATAAGATAATTTTATTTAAAAATCAAGTTGGAATGATTAAGTGTTTTTAATCACACAGTGTGTTAATTATTCATTGATCTTAATTTTTTACTTAATAGATGCTTTATTATTTTAAAATATCATTAATAATATTCATCTAGTATGTCATGACTAGTTTAAGTCTTGTGTTTCATGTGAAACATGTTACCAAACACCGTATTAATTTAATGGAGACTATCTCTCAAAAGCATTTGGTGTTATAGATTTCTAAATGTTTACCCATGTTTTATTTTGTGAAAAATTATTAGGAGATTTAATATTTGTGAGATATGAATGTTTTGGGGATTAAAAAATACCTTTATTAGAGCATACATCCAACTATTTCCACTGATAATTAAAGGATTCTAAAGGAATTATATTTTAATTCCTGGTTTCTGATTTTCAGATTCTGTTATTTCATCTAGAGTGACACACATTGATTTTTGATTTTTTTATTTAGGAATTTTTGTCTCATATCCAGATTGATAGAGGCCATTATGTACGAAATATATATGTTATGTTGAATTGACCTAAAACATTTTTTCATTCATGTGATTGATATAACTAATTTTATATAGTAATGCTATATGATGTTTCAGAAACAACATATATAGAATTTTTTAATATAACTTTATAGTGACATTCTTCTAAATTGGGCAACATTGTTGGTTTCTTCTAATGATAGGTCATGTGGATTATACAAAAAATATTCTCCATGATGATTGTTATATCATCTATAATTTATGGTTTGTATAAAGACCCACGAAGTTCTATAATTACATTTTATGCCATAGAGATAGACCCCTCGTAGTCTATTTGAATATAGATTCTGTTATTTAAAGTGTCAACAACAGTCAATATGGTCTCTTCTCATATGTCCTATTGAATGTATTGTTCTAAATGAAGCTATAAGATTTTGGTGTGCTGGAAATTTAATTCCTTGTTGTGATTCTATTATATATGTAAATATAAATTCACCCACACATATACTTGTATGAGAATATGATTCTCTAGCTGGGGTGGATCATTTATATGGAGTCCCAATAAACATCATGATCTGATTTTGACTCTTAAAGGGGAAGTCTGTTTTATGGATGTCTAGTGATAATCAGTGACCATGTAGGAAAATTACTTTGAATATAATACATGATAGTTATATATGTGAGGGACCCTCGAGTTGCTATTTTATGGAGTATCTATGTGACATTTGGGAAGTTAATAAATAGGATTATCCCACGATATATGACTACCATGGGATGCAATATGTGGTTTTGGTGGGTGATCCTAGTTATTTCAACGAGTGTTTCAGGATAGTTTAGATGAGTATTATGAATGAAATTAGAAGTGACATATTTTGAGGGTTACCTACAAGAGAGGATATCATTGTATAGATACTATCATATAGGTTGGATGTATGGGTATGTGCATGGATTTTGAGACTACTGCACATGGGGTACCACTGAGTATATAGAATTCTAATGGAGAATACATAGGCATTGTTCTATAAACTTGTTTATGTTAATGGTTAAAATATATTAGTTTTAGAGGGTAGAACTAGTTCAGTGTCTAACCTTATAGATTCGGGAGGTACATTGAATAGTGTAATGATAACATGGGTTGGAGGTATAAATTTTCATAAAAATGGTTGGTGGAAGATCATGTGATAGACATTGATATACTTGGGATACATGATTCTGAATTGGGAAAATGGGTATTATCCCATATATATGTGAATTAATTGTTAACGGACCATGGTTAGTTGTTTATAGATGAGAGCCTTGTTTTGATTAGATTTTGGATTCATTGAGAATGAGTTGGGTTTGTGTGATAGGGTAATATAGTAGCACATACCTATATATCATGTGTGATATTTAGGTGGTATATTTTTGTAATTAATATTTCCATTTGAATTTGGGATAGTAGAGTATACATGTTAAACTTTGGGGACTAGTGATTATATGAAATTCTTATATTTTTTATTTCCTAAGGGTTTTTTTAGAATGGAAAATTTCTCCTATAATAACATGTGACATTGAAATTGGATTAAATTTCTATTTCATGTTAACTTAGATATTGATCTTACATTTATGTTTCATTGTAAGGGATGAGAATGTATTTTTAGGAACAATATGTGTGTAATAATGTAATCAAATAATGTTATTCTTAGTGTGTTGGATTGGTAAATCTAGAAGGTGGCTTTTAAAATAGTAGGGTTTTTAGTAAATGATTGCTTTATGAGTAAACATTATGAGGATTCCAAGGATGACGATCTTGTGATCTAAAAGAGGGTATAATTTGATATATAGAGATAATTATCAGTTATGATGATCATGTCCATGTTTATTCATTATGCATAAATATAGATAGAGTTTGGGCCACAAAAATATGACATTATTCTTGTTGGGTTTAAGATGTGATGATACCAATGTTGGTATGGTTGAGGAAGAATTTGGATGTCTATGATTGGGTGTTATTATTTATCTAGTCTAATGTGAGATAAATTGTTAGATTCTAGATGATGTTTGATATGGAGATCAAATGTTGGAATTTGACAGATGAATGTTTTATCACGAGCATGAATAGTTGGAAAACCAATGTATTGATTCTCAATGTGATGGAAAAGTGGTAAGTTGGGTTGTGTGAGGATTGAACCATGGAATTATATTGAGAGATTGTTTTGGCATGAGCTTACAAGAATGATTTACCAGGGATGTTCTACTTGTCAGTTTTCCAGTAATTCTATATTTTGGGTTATAAAGAACTTTGGGACTTTAGTTATTGATATAAAATTATATATTAATGGACTAACCTAGGTTTTTTTATAAAATTTCGGAATGTTAGGGTTAGTGCATGGGTGGTGGAGGCTCATCCTACATATTTTGGAATTTTTGATTGAGGTGTACAAATTTATTTATACTAGTTTTTTTTCAATTATTTGTCATGGTCAGATAGAAACCACTCTTTCAGGGTCATATGATATCTATAAATTCTTTTATATTAGAAATTCTAATGGAATGTTGAATCATTCCTCATAATTGGATCATATGATTTGAGTTATTCATATAGAAACACCATAAGGTTTGTTTTAATAATCTTTATATGATGGGAGTAACAGTAAAAATATTTCCAAGGATTCCCATGGTCGATTAGTTCTATGGGGGGAGGTGGTAAAACAGCACACTTTTATGGGTTGTGAATTCCAGATAAAATTTCACTTTTTTAGTTTGGTTAGGGTTTTTATTGGGAATAATGATTTAGCTCAATGATTTTAGAGTTAAATCATCTAGATTTATGGTTCATAGAAATAGATTTATAGCAATGAAGTTCCTCAGGTGCTAGGGAGAGCCTCTAGATCTCTGGGATAAATTTCATATGTTTTACATTATTTAACAACTCTGCATGGTTTGGTGTTCTTGGTTCAAGGGAAACCATGAAACACCCTTATCATGAGGTAAAATTTTCCCAGTTTGTATATTGAACGGTTGGACTAAATGTATAGTTCAATGTTATGGGACCATTATGATGATTTCAGTGAAAAACATGAGTGGTGGTTAGACATTTGGACAGGGTTCCAAATCACTAAACTATTATATAAATACAATAATATACATGTATTAATAGATTCAATGGAAATATAATATAACACTCTGAGGTTTGGAAAATCATGCATCCATATCATGTGAGAGTTGTGTTCTCAGATAGTGTATACCACTTTATGGGGTCATGAATTCTGAATTGTGTGGATGAACTGTGATATATGTTAAAGAGGTAAATTAATCTTCTTCCTCATTTATATTAATAGGGAATCCCATTATCATTAATACATCATTGAATCACATGCATAGTTCCTCTCTCCCACTACCTAATTTCTTCTGTCATCAATTTTTTGTTCTCCTGATGTGATAATCCATTGATTCGTGTTATGTATATCCATTAATTGTCTTCATTCTTGATTTTTAGGGTTTCCTCTAAACTAGATTCAATAGTTAAGAATTTAGTATCAATTTTATTAGTGTATTATAGAGTTTGGTAATAATAATTACGATATCATATGAAATAGTACTGGGACATCTTCATATAGTATTTCCACATAGTTCCATGTCGTTTTGATAGATCTATGTCACTATAAAAAAATTTCTTCTATTTTATTAAAAAAGTAATTGAAATTTTATATTAAATTGAATTATGTTTTTTGGTCATTAGTGTCACTTGGGGTCATAGGTGCGGTAGGAATAGTTCAAACACAGATGAACAATTTTTAATAGAGTGATTAATGTCTAGTGTGATTTTAGTCATTATGACTAAATGAAATAAATTATTTAATATATTATAAATTTCTATAAATGAACATAATAATCTATTAAAAATAATTTATATTTTGTAATTGGGTAATTAGAACAAGAATAGGTGATCCGTACATGATATAGAACATATATTGGTTCAGTATGGATAGTTAAGATACATTTAAAGCTGTTAATTATGAGTTTACATAGGTGGCCCCATTGAGCCTATACCAATGGGATATTGTTTTAATTATATTTTTTTATAAGTGATATGTGTTCTTTGTAATAACTAAGTGTTTATAAATGTTATTTATCTATAGAAATAAATGATTGTAATTATACACACTATAGAATTATACACATTAAGAAATAAAAAATAAATTATTTCAATGTGAAATACTTTTAAATTGATCAGCAACAATACTTATTATGATTTCAAACATTATAATTTGGTAAAAAAATAATATCTAAAATGTGACAATATGAATTTCCCCAATCTACCTGAATCCTGGCCTGTACAACCAAAAAAATATAAATGAATCCCAATAATGTTAAAGAAATCAATATAGATGAAAATAAAAATATATAACGTTTAGAAAAATTGTGTAGAATAATAAGTTAATGAAATTAAAAGCATTTATAAGGGTAATGTGACTATTAGATTATTAACACCTTTGAGTGTATAGAAACATGAATGTTGGGAATTGTAACTAGACTTTCAAAATAGTAATATTACATAACAATAATAAATTTTGATATAAATATCAATTATCCTAATTAATTTATCCAAATATTAATAATATAAAACAAAAAAACAAATAAAAAGATTATAAAAATCTAAATTAATATAACAATGTTTTTAATTGATTTTATTTTAAAATATTTCTTAAAATTAATCATATTAATAATGAAAAATAAAACTACATATTCTATATCATTATTTTTTAAAACTAAATATAATTTTTGAAATTATCATGTTGAAATGTTTTAATAGGGATTTGTTTATATTATAAAATACTTCACTTTTAGGTGAATAGTAAAAATATAATTTTTCAAGAAAGTAATGAATATTAAATTACATCACTAAAAATATATTAATGACCTATTCTATTGAAGAAACATTGGTAAATCTATGATAAATTTAATTTACTATATTATTAATTAAAATAAAATAAACATAATTTTCAAAACAAAAAAATATTCGAAGACCTAAAGTTAAAAGTGATTCCTTAAAATAAAAAACTAACAGTCATTAAAAATTAATTTTTAATAGACACATGAATTATAATTAAAAAGGGGATTTAATATCTTATTCCCATTATATTATATTTATATATGATTTGTATTTTTAAAAATGCATTGTTACATGTTTTACCTTTGATATGTTTTTTAATTTAATATTTCATTCCAAAAATAACTATATTCTAATGTATAAATTTCTCCACTCCCTCAACTTGGGAAATAACTATTCCCTCTCTTACAAATGAAGACCCTCTTCCAATATCACCCCTTCAATCCTTAAAGGATCTTCTGGGACATTTTGGAATAATACAACTCAAAATATCAACTGATTTATAATATCATACATGAAAAGTTATACCAAGATTAAGAGTTATAAATGAGATGAAATAAAGTGGGAATTAATGTAAATGGGTTCTATTACCAAATTAATTATCATTGGGGTTTCCATCCCTCATGACATTTTTGATGTGGAAGTTCCTTTAATTTTTTTAAAATATCATTTAATGTCTCTAATATTTTTTTAAGGAAATAAATTTCCCCATGATGATTTGTAAAATAAATTTATTTACCAAAAAGTTACATATAATTTCAAAAAAATATCCTTTAATATTAATGTGAAATTTATAATCTATTAAAATTGATCTTCATTCCACTGTATGATCTCCCTTATTCTTTTGGGAATCATAATTATTATTTATGAATGTATTCTTTATAAATTCCTTATTAAATAAATTCAATTCTAGAGGATATATTATGATTATGATTCATATGAATTCTATGTGGGATGTAATATACTATAATTTTTATGATTTTATGTTGGTACAATAATTACATATTCCTCTAATTTATTCGAAAATGTGATTTCTCTCAAGAATAAATATGTAATATTTTTGAAATTGATGTTATCTTTTCTCCCAATGTTTATTTTATGATTATGCATATATACTATGCATGAAAATTATCCTATATCTGTTCAAATATATAATTAATATTCTTTCCATGGGGTTATGATATTTCATTTCTATGAATTATTACAGTCCATGACTTATTAAAATATATCTCTCTTTTTATTGAAGATGATCTTATTAATATGGCATGATGATTATTATTATTCTCACCCATGTTATAATAATTCGTGTCCCTTATATATCTTATTTTTAGGCTTTCAGATAACCCATTTCACTGATGTATATCCTTATTTAATTAACTATACTAAGTGGATAATGAGGTCCAGTATAAATATAGAGAATATGAAATTAGATAATGCTTATAATTTGTTATGTAGATGTTATATGTGAGCCTAATTTTCCAAATAAACTAATCATTTTGATCCTAGATCTGTATCCCTATTTTTCAAATATCTAAAAATCATGTAATAGAAATGAAATAAGAAGTAGGGTAACTATAGATTGTATTGATTTAGATAATTTTTGGATTAGTAATAGAAAACAATAGGTAAATTAATACATATAAGTCAATGTATAGGTAATAACTCATAGGATTTATTTTTTAAAAAGGATAAACATAGGGATACCATTATATATAACTTTTGTGTTAACTGAAAAAATAATAAATTATTCATTCCCTGTTGACATACATTTTTTTCAAACCTTTTATATTTTACAAATGGTGGAAACTACGATTAACCAAGCCGACAACCCGTGTGATGGACAATGCAATAATTTTCTGAATAACCTCACCAATTACAATGGATATGGAGTTAAAATCATCATGTAAATTCTTCCCCCATTGGTATCATAATAGATATAATAACCTAAACTATATGAAACACCCTCCTTCGAAAAAAAATATCTACTAGACATTGAGTCCATTACATGGAAACAATGACCGATGTTTAGTGAAGAATACGATAAATATTTTCCATAAAAGTGTATTAACTAAATAGAAAATATCACTTCTATGATAAATTATATTGAAAAGGGATAGAGAATCCAGATGTTTTTAATTTAAATGTAGATTATAATAAATAATATCGATGAAAAAAATAACCCAATTCGAGAAGAAGAATATGAGGAGATAGTGTAAGAATAAATTATGCAATAATTTATTACAAATTATTTTCCCATGAACTCATTGAATAAAGGTGGAAAAAATCATAGAGTTTAGAAAAATGAAATTTAATCTATCATGAAAACTGGGGATATAGTTACATGTCTTGAATGATACACTTCATTGGTTTTTGTCAAAATTTATGAAAAAATAGATATATGTTTAACTGGATTAAAACAACACTATCAAAATGATATAGGTATCAAAGACATTGGGTCTTATGAATAAGTTGATTGATGTTCTCTAACTGTAGAGATTGAGGATTCATAATAGTCCAATGGTTATGAAGATAAGAAGATAACAATATATTTTCATGTTATTAGGTCAATAAAAATGTATACGAGAGTATCCAACTACCCAATTGTATAAAATTTTGGAAGGGCTATTATGGGAGTTTCATCAAAGGAATTATGAAATTCCTCATGTGTGGGAGAGAAGGCCACCGAGATCTTAAATGTTAATAGGACATGATAATCTTAGCCAACATGATGGAGGATTGGAAGGAACCTCTAAAAGAACCACCCATATTTCAATGCTTCAATTATAGGGTGTAAGAGAACTATTCTAGTCATTGGACTGAATCACATGTCCTTGAGGGTAAAAAGTGTTAAGAAAACCCAAAACCAAATGATAAATAGAAATATTAGGACATAACTAACTCATAGGTGGATTAGGAAATTAAATTCATACTAGGTACACCTCTAATTCACTCAATAATGTAAAATTTTTTATTTTAGTTTGGTTATATGTATCCCCTTATATCTTACAAATTTTCCAAAAACAAGTAAATCAATTCCCTATTACGTGGAACTAAATATATAACACATATTGGTCCCATAATTGCATACCATGTGTTGGATTCATCTAATACTACTATATGTGGGATGATTCTTCATGTGAATCATATAATACATACCTTGGTTTAATTACATGCTTCAAAATGAATGGATTAACTATCATTATATACAACAAACATCAACTATCAGGAAAATGAAATCTCTTTTCATATTCCACGTTAACTCATGCTCTACTAAAAATGTGACGAAGATAATTAAGATCCTTTCAAATTCCATAATGGTATGGGTTTTGATACACTATGGAAAATAATACCATCAATAATTGGATTAGTTGTAAGAATATATCATCCAGGATGAAATTACCATTGTTAGGTATTACACTCATTTATTTCCTAATGTGTTAACAATAATCCCCACAGATCATGAGGTAGCGTTATCAATATACCACATACTTGAAGAAACTTCTTTTTCAAAACTCCCCTATAGGATAACCCTGCTCAAATAATAAGTTTTGAAGAAGAAGTTCTGTGATAATTTGTTCAACTGATTTATAATCTATAGTTCATAACCTAGGGGTATGAAAGTTCCATTTATAAAGAAAAAGGATGGGACAATGTGACTAAGTTTTGATTACTGTGAGCACACCGTGATCTACATAAAGAACAAGTATCCTCAAACATGTATTGATGAATTGTTCAATTTACTATAAGGAGATCATTACTTCTAGATGGTGGATCTTGATTCTATATATTTTCAATAAATAGTGAATAAGGAAGATATTTATAGGAATAATTTCAATATATTGTATCGTCACTATGTGTTGATAGTGGTGCACATAATAATTAAAAATTCACTTATAATATTCACAGATTTCATCAATATAGTCATTAGATACTACCTTGAAAAATATATCATAATTTTTTTTAACGATATAAACCTTTAATTCATGGATAAAGGATGAAAATGAAGGGAATATAAGGCATTTGATGGATACATTACATAAGAAGAAAATAGATTCTATTTTCATCATGTGTGACTTTTGGATGAAGTAAATCACATACATGGGCTACATTATAACATGTGATGTAATTTATATGGATCCATAAGAGAAAATGAAAAATGAGGAATGGCCCATACCCACAAATTTCATTTAAATACCGAGTTTTCTAGAATTATATAGGTACTAATGACGTTTTTTGAGAATTATTCATGATTTTATATTCCACTAACAATGTTAACATGATGTGGGGTAATTTACGACTAGACAAGAGAATGTGGGGAAATCTTTAAAGAGCTCAACTCAAATATAATCACTGCACATGCACTCACACCACCAACATGTGTAGAACGTTTAGTTATATGCAATTATTCTATAAGAATTTCTTTTCTTGAGTACTCTTTCTTAATGATAAAGAGAGACACCATCCTACATGATAGTTGTTGATCTATGAAAAAAAAACCTAGTCATGCTCTAGAGTTACCAAAAGTGATGTTGTCTCAAATGATATGGAATGATTACCAATTTTTTGAAATGTATGATATGTATATTTATCACATTAGTATAAAGAATATGTTCAAAAAAAAGTAGCTAAACATGAATTAACTAAGATAGTTATCTCTAATCAAGGAAGATAATTTTTTTATTCACTATCATCCAGGAAATGAGAATAATATAGCTGCTTCTCTTAACAGAAAAAACCTACTACTTTGTCCATGATGTGGACTCATAAACAACCAATCATCATGGATATTATAATGATGATTTTGGAAATAATAATTGAATGGAATACATTGGAAATTACACATATGATTTCCCAACCATCTATCCATAACAAGATCAAGGAGGCACAAAGTGACTATTAGAGCTAATAAATTATAGTGATTGTAGTAATGAAAGGGATTCTACATGAGTTCCAATGTGATTATGATGATACAATTTAGTTTTAAACAAGTCTTTATGTTCCATCATCACATGGGATAATTATGGGGAAATTGGATAATTCACATATCTCACCTTTTCCCATACATCGTGGAAGTACCAAGATGTTCCATGATCGATGAGAGCTATTCTGGTTGGAAAACAAAAAGAATTTGATTGTGAAGTACATATCAAGGTCTTTTGATTGTTAGCATGTTAAACCAGTGTGACATATTCCCAATGAGATTTTTCAACCATTTCCTTTACCAACATGGAAATGGTTGAATATCACCATGGATATTCCATAGGTCTCATGAATTTATCCAAAGGAAGCAATGTGATATGATTATGGTGGATTGACCGACCAATATTTACACTTAATTTCTATTCAGGATATCTTATTCTTGAAAAAACATAACATTATATATGTGAAGGAAGTGATTTGGTTTTACATGGTTCAACATTCATTCATCCTTGACCATGTTCCAAGGTTTACCCCCAAATTCTTGAGAAGGCTTCAATATGATTTGAGTGAATAATTTAATAGAACAACCTATCACCGCCAAACATATAGACAATCTGGGAGGTCATTTCATGTTCTTGAGGAAATTATAAGAGCATACTCAGTGAACTTCACAGGTGAATGGGATCAACTTATCCAATTTGTTGGTCCTCATATGATAATATATCTGACTAAATTATTCAAATGTCTCCATATGAGGCTCTAAATGAAAAATAATTCATAACTCCAAATTGGTGTGATGAATTTGGAAAATGAAATCTACCTAGAAATTATCAATATAAAAGTATTTCATGGATCGTTCAATCCATCCAACATCACATAAATTCTGCTCAGATTCAAAAAAAGAACTATAATGAAAAAAATCGATGGTAATTTCGTTTTGATTATGGACATAATGTTTTTGTTTAAAATATCCAAATTAAGGATTGTGAGGCATAATGATTATAAATGGAATTTTATCCCGAAATACATTGGTTCCATTGAGATCCTTAATAGTATAGTATTAGTGGCCATTTGACTTTCACTTCAACCAAGTATGTCTCATGTTCATGACATGTTCCACATATCACCCATTAAGAAGTAAAAATATATTCCCTCACATGTAATGAATCCATATGTGGTACAATCACATAATTTTCCTGCATACAAGGAGAATAATGTGTAGATCTTGGAATATAGAGACAATGGAATAAAAAATAATACAAATCAGTTTGTATATGTGTTTTGGTTAAACTATATTTATAAAGAGGCACCATAGTAACCATAGGAAACAATGATACAAAAGTAAAATTTCATATTCCAGACTAAGAATAAAATTTGAAATTTTGAGGTTGAAATTTCTAGGGGGGTTAATTTAAAATCACATTATTTATAAATTATATAAGCGTCATGAAATGAATAATGTTTATAATATATTATATACTTTTAAACAGATAAAAAATCATATAGTAAGTTATTTCACTAAGAAATAATATTAAATTTATCTAAAATTAAATTGACTAAAATTCTAAAAATTTCTATAAGAAAAAAAATATAAAATAGAAAAGATAAAATAAGAGAATTTGGATCACCCATATCCACTAGAATTATCATTCCCACTCCAAACACTATATAAAATATAAAGCATTTTCATAATCGTATAATAATATTTATAAAATGTAATTATAGATCCTTGAGTGTAATTATATCCAAATAATGAATGAAGGATTTTGGAAGTATTTATAGGTTATAATTTGAGTGGTAGAATAGTAATGTGACCATTGTAACTGTAACTTGATCATCCTGATTAGTAATCAGAACCTTAGAATACAAACGATGCCTCAAAAAAATATATTGTTATATAAATAACATTTTCCATGACTAATATATTTATATATAAATATTATAATGACCCCAGAAAATCATGATTCTAAACCTCAATGAATGTATTAAAAAATTATTAATAAATTTTATGTTAATGTCTTTTTTATAAAACATAATATTAACATTAAGAAAAAAAAATTACAAGTTTTAGATATATATTTCCATAAAATTAATATTATATTTGAAATTATCACATCAAAATTATCCAAGAGTGATTTTTTATAATTTTCTAAAATACTCCAATTTTTTGTAAATATTAAAAATATAGTTTTTTCAAAAGACTGACATTTATTATACTCCATCATTCATGATTTAATTATAAGATTATCATTTTGAGAGAAATTATCTTTTGCATGATATATTTAATATCATAAATGAGTCCTCAATATATAATATTCCTAATTTACAAACCTAAAAATAAAATTTCAGTACCTAAAGTCAAAATTGATTCCTTAAAATAATATTTTATTTTTTTCCACATTCCTTTTTAACAAACTAATGAATTCAAAATATAAATGGTATTTAACGTATTAAACCCATTACATTATATTGATATATGATTTAAATAGTGAGAAAATAACTATTAATTTTTTTTATCATTTGATATATTATTTTAATCATTAGTTTATTCAGAAAATACCACTCTTCTCAAGTATAACATACCCCACTCCCTCCCTATATGAAATCCCTAATCCTACTCTTACCAATAACAATACTCTACCAAAATCCTCCACCTAAACTCCTAAGGATATTTAAGAATGATCTTGTTTAAAAAACCCCAAACATCAATGGATGTATTGCGTAATACATGAAAATGTACACCAATGATTTAGAGGATGAGCAGTGATCAAATAAATAAGATTTTTGTAAAGGGGGTTCCTGAACCTAATTTTTTTTATTTGGGTTGTATAACATTCATGAAATTTATGGATTGGATATTCTTTTAGTGTTTATTAAATTTTTTTTATTTCTATAAATATTTCCTTTTATGGATATATATGTTTCAATAGTTATTATTAAAATACAAGGATTTTCAAAAAGATAAATTTCATTATAAAATAATTAACTGGATCCTCATGTATTATTTCTGATCAGATAAAAATGATATATTATTCCAATTTATGTACTCGATTTTTCTTTCGGTAACCCCATTGTTTATTCTAGAATATAGTCTTTATTAAATACTTATGAATCAATTTCCTTCAATAAACTTATTTTATGATTATGACTATTATTCTATTATTATGGTATGAAAGGTATTGTAAATATTATATTATGATACCAAGATCTGGAATTTTATATCAATCTAATGCATTGTGTAATGTGACATATCTAATGAGATAATTTTTAATATTAATGATCCTAACATTATATTCTTTTACAATGATTCTGTTATGATTATTTACATATGTTATGAGTGAACAAGATGCTTGCATTATTTGTAACTATGTCATGTATTTTACCATTATGACATGATGTCTCATTTTTATTCAATACCAAATTCCATGAATTTATCAAATATTTCTCTTATTATTTTTATCATAATATTATTCTTATGATATCATAATGAGTATTATTTTCACCCATGTAATATTGATTCATATCCCTTATTTATCATTTAATTAGACTTTAAACTCACTCCATTCATTGAGGTATATCTTGATGTGATTAGTTATAGTAAATATGACATGAGGTCAAATGAGAATATACTGTAGAAATATTTTAATAATTTTCTTTTTCTATCATGAAAATTTTATGTATGAGTGTAATTTTCCCAAATCACTAAATCAATTGATTGTGTTTTTTTATCTCAATTTTTTTTGATTATCTTAAAATATATGTAATTGTCTTGTATGAAATATTAGGGTCAATATCGTTGGTATACGATCATGTATTATTTAATTATTAAATTATAATTAGAATACATGGATTTCATAGAAATGTTTTCCTAGTTCTCTCAGGATATGGGAAATATTATGAACTACATGGAATGTCTGCCTTCACCCTATATGGTTCAACTATCCATTCAATCCATTATGGATAAAAAACATCGATGTTTAGTGTGAATTTTTATCCACTTGTATCTCAATAGTGAGATAACAAAATGGATATGATCTTTTCGGTTATTCTGTGGAGAAGAAGGCCACACTGGTCAAATGGAATTTAAATAAAGAATATGATCAATAGTGGGTGTTCAAAAATATCACCATTCCAATGTATAAAATTGAAGATATATGGTGGGAACAAAATATTAAAAATATTTAATACATACTATTTCATCAAACTCTTAAAATAATTTTCAGAAGAGAATTCAAAGAATTTAAGCATATTTAAGGTGAATAATTCATAGATTACAAAGTAAAATTCCCAAGTGTAATAAAACAAACCTCATGTGTTTTTATCCATAATTAAAGTATAATATATATATTCTTTTGTGGTATGAAACCACTAATTCTATAGGATCGGCCTATTCACAACCTTGGGAGTTATGAAGAAGTGGTTCAATGTTCTCTCAAAGTAGAGATGGAGTTAGGAAAAAAGCCTCATGATTTTAGAGATATGAAGATAAATTTGAGTAACATGATGGTGGATCATTTTAAAGATGAGGAAATAGGATCCATGTACCATGACTTCAAAAAATATTGGAAGAAGAATCATGGAAATTTTGTAAACGGGATGGTGAAATGATTCGATTATGGGAGATAAGGACATCAAGATAATGAATATAAATGAATCAAGAAGAAGTTGTAAAATATGATATATTAAATGATATCACTAAATAATGTTCCACAAGTGTTTCAATGCTTCGGCTATAGGGTTCAAGGGTACTATAAAACCCAGTGAATAAATCAATGATTCTGTGAGGGTAATTAGCTTTAGCAAACTCCAAAAACAAATGATAAGGGGAAATATTATACACCAATATTGAAAATGTACTGTGTGAAAAGGATTTTTTAAAAGGAAAAATCCATATTCCCTCATGAATGGATGATTTTTATTTGGTTCCAGTTCAATGGATTCTTTAATATTCTGCATGTATGTTATAATTATTGAATCAAAATCCTAATACCTTGATCTAGAGACATCAATAAAAACATATAGTGGTTAAATATTTAATACAAATGTTTTGTACTGATATTTTATTATCTTATGTGGGATGATTATTACATAAGCATTTTTAATATCTCCTTTGGTGGAATTCCATGCTATTCTAAGAAAAGACAGAATCTCATTATATAGACCATAAATCAACTATCAGGGAAATGAATTTTTTTTCTTATTCCTCCCCTTCCCATGATCCTATAATAAATTATGGAATATCATAAGTCCCAATTGTAAAATCCACTAATGATGTGGGATTTTATACCCATAAAGAGAAGCATACCATTCCTAAATGGTTGAATCAGCAGAAGTAATCAATTTGGAAGAAATTTCTACTATCAAAGTATACGATGATTCATTTCATAATGATACCCTGAAATCCCCAGATCGTGAGGTACAGTTCTCAATAAAGATTACACTGGGAGCTAATACTATCATAAATTTCCCCTGAATGATGAAACCTATCAAAATGGAATAGTTAATGAAGCTTCTCCATGAGAATTTTGAAAAAGGCTTCATATACCTTAGTTCGATAGCTATTGGTGTTTCATTGATATTAATACTAAAAATGATTGACCGATAAGGATAAGTAATGATTATTAAGATCTCAAAATGAACACCATTAAGAAATTGCATCTTATACAATATAATGATGATTATTTCAATCAAAATTTACTTTATTAGTACTTATCATAGGTGGATCCTCATTCTATATATCATCATGTAATGGTGAATAATGGAAAATAAAGAGAAGACAACATTCTATTCAAGGCATATTAACTAAAAGTTCATAGATATTACCTTTAAACAAACCAATTCCTCTAAAATATTAATATATTTTATGAATATGGTCATTAGATGCTAATAACATATTTTATTAGTTCTTATCAATGATTTTTTTACTTTCACAAAGAGAATGGAAGAACATTATGAAAATTTAAGCATTGTTCAATATATATTAAGGAAGGTGACAATTTGTTATATATTCATAATGTGTGATTTTTGGATTCATAAGGTAACATTATTGGGTCATGTAATCACATGTGATGAAATTTATCTTGACCCATAAAAAATAATGGCAATTGATGAATGGACCAGAACCACTATGTCAATGAAATACATTTTTTCATGTCTTATATGGGTACTATCAATATTTTGTGAAATATTTATCATTATTTTTTATCCCTCTAAATATGTTAACATAGAAATGTGTAAACATTTTTTGCATGTAATAATATGAAGAATGATTTTTTTAGCCTAATAAGTGGATTATCAAACCACCTATACTCAAAATAACAACATGTGGAGATGTTTTTGTGATATAAAATGATTTTTCAAATAAATTATTGGGTTGTCTAATCTTGAAAGAAGATAATGTGATAGCCTAAGAATGTTGATATATAATTTTCCAGGATTTGAACTATCTGATGCATGATTTTGAGTCGGAAGTTTTGATCTTCACAAAAAATATTTTCTAAAACAACATCTTTAGTTAAAAGTGTGATAAATATAAAAATCTTAAGAGTCTAATATATATTCACACAAAAGGATCTCAACATGCATCAATGAAGATGTTTAGAATCAATCACAAACTATGATTTCTCTACTCACTACCATTAGGGAAATAAGAATATATAAGTTGATGCTCTATGAATAAATGAAACTTATAATCTATCATTGATGGATATTGTGAAAGATCCGGTATTCATCGATATTCTATGGATGTATTTTTAAGACCTATGGGTGTGGAATACAACATACCTTTCTCAAGTGATTTCTTAACCATGTATCTAATATAATATCAAGGTGACACAATTTTATTGTTTATATCTTCAAAAAAAGGTTAAATAAATAAAATAATGGAATCTACATGATATCTATACTAATAAAGATAATATAATTAGGTTTATAACAAGGTTATGTATGGATTCCTCACCTGGAGTAAATATGGATCCATTTGATTGTTCACATACCACCCATTTCTCTATCAATCACTAATGTACCTGTATTTAACACAATCTTCAAGAGATCATCTGGTGGGAAAAATGAAAAATGAATATATGTAGTATATATCATGGTGTTTAGTATGTTTGAATGATAATTTATATTGAAATATCTATAAAGGTATAAAGAAACCATTTCCGTCAACAATTCTGAAATAGGTTAATTTCACCATGGACATTGTCATAGGTATGTTGATGAAATACATATTAAATATTTTGATATGGGTTATTGTTGATGGACTCACCAACACAACACACTTAATTTTTATTTGAGAAGAATTCATCCTAAATCATCATTCCAAAATATATTTGAAGGATTTTTTGAGGTTGAATGGGGTCCACATTTGATCTCCTCTAATCATGATTCATGGTTCACCTCTAAATTATGTAGTAGAATTCATCAAGTTTTCTGAACTGAATTGGATTTTTGTTTGTCCAATCAGTAACAAAAGAAGTAAAATATGAAAGGATTATTCATATGCACAAGGAAATTTTAAAATACTACTTAATAGACTAAAAATGTTGACGAGAATCACATATCACAATGGTTTAGTTATAATATAACAATATCATCCACTCATGTATTGAAATGTATCTATATAAAGCTCTATTTATAAAGAGATGAAAAACTATTAATTATTGGGATAATGTTGTGGAATGAATTTTACTTGTATATGATCTTGTAAAATAGATTATATATAATGTTTAAGTCATCAGACAACCTATAAAATATTCCAACATTCTACAAAATATATATGCTAACAACCATTGATGCAACTTGTAATTCGATGATGGTGACAATTTTTTCCTTCGAATATCACTGTAGGAGAGACTCTTGAATATTGTTATGAAAGGGGTGATTGGCCCAAGGTACATTTTCCCATTTTAGATCCTTGACCATGAAGGAAAAGTGGAAAAATTTCTTCCACTTCCACATAGTACGACTCAACCTTATTACATATTCCATGTATCACTCCTAAGAAACAATATACATAATCCCTCATATGTGCATAATCAATGTGTTGTACATCTAGAGAATTAGCACTCCTACAGAGAGCATCTAGTGAATATCATGGATCGTAGAGATAGTTTTAAATTCAATGAGGAAACTCGCATTATAAAAGTTTTTTTGAGAAACCATATGTATAAATATTCAATATGGGAACTAGAGGAAACACTGTAATAGAAGTATCCTCAACTATTCTCAACTGAGAATGCAATTTCAAAATTCATGGATTAAATTTCATAAGGGAGAATAATATGATAACCAATTATTTATAATGGATATTTTCAATTGAAATAAATGAGTGATATAATATAATATATATTAATATCACATAAAAACTAAAAATAATTTATTTCATTAAAAAATCGTATTACATTAATCATAATTGAAACTAATTAAAATTATAAAAATTAAATTTTGAGAAAAATATATAATAAAAAATCCAAATTGGTAAAATGTGGATCATTCCAATCCACTAGAATAAACTCCCCAAATTACAATATGAGGATACGAACATAAAAATTACATATTCAATTACATTCAATCAAAATTCCAAAATCATGCATTTGAAAAGTAGATTTTTGATAATAATTTTACAGAATTAGGTCATAACTTACACATGAATACCCAACGGAATACAATGTATATACTACTAGGAAATATCAATTTATTCCATTATAAAATTTTTTAAATTAAACGTAATTAATTTTGAGAAAAAATATTCAAAATATTTGTATTGGATTATTCTTTTGTCTTTCCCATCCTTAATCCATGTGAAAAACATTATAAAACATTGGATGAGAACAACATGTTAAGTACGGAACATAGAAAAGGAGAATAAAACAACTAGTCCATGAATGAAAACATTCTCGCGATGAAAATAATATTCATTTAAGCTCACCATATGAATTCATAAATTTTATATAAAACCATTGAAAAAAAATTGATCATAAATTGAGTTTTTTCACATTATTTTCAGACCACACTATCAAATAATTTATATCTCCTAGATATACAAGCAGTAACCATCATGGTTACACTTATAACAACCATTGCAATATATGTTCAAAATCTTTTAGGAGAAACCAAATTGGCAAACTTTGTCTTATTATCCAATGCATTAGAGAGATATAATTGGCTCACATGACCTTCTTTTTTCATTAAACCACACATAATCCTAATATTTCCAAAGAACCGTAATATTATAATAAACCAAGAAATAATTTATAAATGACTCACTCTTAAGGAATGTTGTTTTCATTTTTTGTAATCCTTTTTATGAAGTCACAGACTTATAAAAGAAAAAAATAATTTGAAAAAAATATAAAAACAAAGAAAGGAAACATAAAATCAATAGGGGATATTGGAAATGGAATACATTTACCTGTTCCATATAAAAAAATTTCCCCAATAAATAGTTCTATTACACAAAAAAAGTATTTTTTTAAAAGAAATTTCCTTACCTCATGTTTCAGATCCTTTAAAATTGTCCAATCCTAATGTATAATGGTTTATGTAGTCTTATTGATCTTTTATAGAACTATATTCATATTTATATTATGTTACTTGATTATTTTATAACACATTTCCAACCATTTATTAGAAATATTCAGTTATTCTCAATGTTACAAGTTTGTTTCTTTCATGGCTTCTATTGTTGGTTTATTATGGAATGCCTTTTTAGAATAAATGATACTCTATAAGTGAGAAAATATTTATTATGGTCATCTAAAAATAATTTTTTTGAATTTGATTATTCGAGGAATGTGTAAAAGGGAAATGAAAACTCAGCGTCTATTAAGGTGGTGAATTGATACTCATTAGAAAACTATAACATTTTTAAAAATAAATGAGTAAAATTAGAAATTTGGTGTCAATTTACAATTAAAAAAAATTCATTATCTATGAGATAATAGAGTTATGATGAACCACTAATAGATTCTAACGATAATGTAGAAGGGAATTATTTTTTAAAAAAAACTACTTCTTGAATATGTATCTTTGAGAACCTTTTTATGCACTGAGAATTATACCTTTTCATTGACTAGAAGTAGTAGAATGTTGAATGGAATGTAAAAAATTTAATTTCATAGAGTATAATTGATCAATATGAATTATTATAATGATGTTAAATGAATCAAAGAGTCTCCATTATTAATTGAGGTGAGTGGAAATTATAAAATAATTAAAATATTAAAATATAATTAGTCTAATATAGGGTTACATACTTTCAAAATGCCTCAAAATTACACGAGATCATATTTATAAAGTAATATTAAAATTGTGACCTTGTTCATGGTTTTATTATATTATTCAATAAAATAATCTATTCACAAAAATTTTGAATTTTCAAATTAAGCAATATTCATAACTATGATTTAAAAACATATATACATATCTTGAAATTTGATTAGTTTTTTATTATACTATATTAATATCATATTAATCTATATAAATGTTGATTGAACATAAAAATATACATATAATATTTTTATTGTCTTTAATATCATTAATTTGATTAATTCATTATTTAAATAAATACTACCTCATCATTGTGAAAGAGATTAATATAATTATTTATTCCAAAACATTTCTTTGAAAATATAATTTTTTTATAGTATAAAAAATATTTATGTTAAAAATACTTCCAAAAAATACTATTTTAAAATATTATAGAAATTATAAACTATAGTGTGGTCAACATGACTTCCTTTTAAATAAGAAATTATTATGTGATTAATGTGATTCATGCAAGTCCAGAAGTTCCCAAAATTTATTAGAATTAAGTTAAGGGTGGAAAATGGATCACATACAAATATTTATTCAAATATTATTTCATTTAATGTATCTTATAATTTGATTTAAAATTATTTTATTTATTATCCTCATCCTACACAGGCACAACATATGGGTTTTATAAGATGAATGATGATTTTATAATATATATAATTCAAAAATAAATTACTATCATAAAAATACATAAACTTGCTTCAAAATAAATTTAACATTCTTTAATTATTTATATTCACTAATATACATGCCAAGAAAATTTTTAAATTTTATATTTGGTCTTTTCATTCCCTGAACAAGAATTACATATAAATTTTTACAAGAGTAATGTTATATAACTCTAAAATAAGAAACTATATTCCAGATAAATTTATTATAGATAAAAAATAATTATGAAATCATTAAAATACTTTTATGTACGAATTTAGTAACATTAAGGAACAAAATATGAAAATTCCAATACTGCATTGGCACTGCATCATTAGTGACAATAATATTAATACATGATATTATATAATTTAAAATATAAATGTTGTCGATCATTTTTGTAAAATATTTATCATATAAAATCATATTTTAGTAATGAAATAAATATAATAAATTTTATATCATGATTTTTTCTTCATGGTGTCAAAAAAATATCATGTTTTATGAAAAGAATTTAGTTTTTACTATTAATAAAAAAATAAATTTTCAAAAAAATTATAAATAATTCACAGTAAAATAATTTTAACATTTTTAATACAAAAATGAAATTAATTTTGTTCAATTAAAATTATATATTTGAAAATATTAATTTTCAATGAAATTAATTTCTGATAAATTATTAATTATTTAAATTTATTAAAATAATAAATATTAGTGTATATAGTTATAATAAAAAAATCTTAATTCCCACTCTTCTATTTTTACATAGGATATTAAAAACCACACTATTGAAAAGAAACCAAAATTTGTTATAATTTTTTTCATCATTATATTATATAAATATGAAAAATATAAATACAATAAATAAATATCATGATTATAATACATAATTAAAATATAAGCACATGTATAATAAAATATATTTTGAAATGTTTTTAAAATTTTGTAATTTTAAAATTAAAAATTATAATTAACTATTCTAGAAATTTATTTTGATAATATTAATAGAATTTTTTAAATCAGCGTATCATAATTATACAAGAAATTTGTTTTTGGTAATTTTCTTAAATACATCAATTTTTATGGGAAAAGTGAACGTAATGTATTTCACATAACCTGTGTATCATAAATTACATCATTCATTATTTAGTATTGACTTAATCTGCTCTAGTCCATGTAGTTTCACCATGATTTTATTTAATTTCATAAAAGAGTCCTTAAAAACAATAAATTTACATTTTAAACCAAAAATTCGTTTTACAAATCCTTTAATAAAAAATGATTCAATATGAAATCAATATTTTCCACATTCAATTTAAATAAACTATTTAATATTATTTATTAATGGGATTAAATTACTTAAAATAATTATATTGTATTGAAATATGATTTCTATAGTAAAAAATATCACTATTAAATGCTATACATTTGATATATTATTTTATTTAATATTATATAAAAATGTATCCCTATCTTCAAGTATAAATATCCCACACATACCCTTAGAAAATCACTCATCCCTCTCTTAAGAATTCCTACCCACTAACAAATTCCCTACTCTCAATCCATATTGTATCCTTAAAGATATTATAGATTAATAAAACTCCAAACATCTTGGATGTTATTTCTTTATACAAGAGATGCTACACTGAGGATCAAGAGGTAAGAAAAGTGTTGAAATAAAGACAGAATTTAGTTAAGGGGGTTCACGAACATAGTTCCATTTCCATTGGTTGTCCCTATTTCAAGAAATCTAAAGTGTGGATATTCCTTTAATTTTATTTAAATATCATTTCATTTCAAATACCATTCCCTTATGTGGATATACATGTTTCCACAATGTTTTTCAAAATACAATGATTTTACAAAATGAAAAATATCATTCAAAAACAAATCACCAAATCCTCATGTATAATTTCTCTTTAATGAAAAATCATTTCTTCTTCCAGGGTAAGATCATCATTGTTCTTCAGGTAGCCTAAAATATTATTCATTAATGTATTAATAATGAAATCATTATGAATCCTATTAATTTCCACGGGTTATTTTTTGAGTATGATTGTTACTCATTCTATATTGTATGCGTGATAATGAAAATTTTGTGATGTGATGAGTAGTGCCATAACAATATATCCGACCAATAAATTAGATAATCTAATCTATCCCATGTGATAATGAGTAATAATATTTTAAAATATTCTATATTTTTTCAAAATGATGATTGTTTGGTTTATAGAACTAAATTATAAATGGATATGATTAAATATTGTTTCATAATTATGTTTGGTATTTCTACACTAATACATGGTGTTTCAAGATTATGAATTTCCAAATCCCATGACTTTATCAAATATTTATGTAATTATTTTATTTATGATCACATTTTTATGCTATAATGGTGATGTTTATTGTCACCCATGTCATATTTATTCATGTCTCTTATTCCTCCTATTACCTATATTTTATCCCACCCAACTCATTAATATATATACTCATGTGGTTAATTGTACAGTGGAGAACAGGAGGGTCCATTAAAAGATATATAATAATTAGTTAAATAATATTATTTTTTAATTTTGTAAAAGATATGAATTACCTGAATTTATTTAAGGCACTAAATCATTTGATCCTATATTTTTATATCTCTTATGTTGTTTATCATAATAATGTGTAATTGTAATGTTAGAAAATGTATGGGTTCTATAGTCTTGTCACCAAGGGTCACTAGACCTTTATAAAAGTGTAAAATATTTAATATAATATAATTATTTATGAATCTGTAAACAAATCACCAAGGACCACGATGAACACATATACAATGGATTAATTACATCTTCCACTAACGGTTGAGGCCTTGATAAAATGTTACTTACTAGAAATATTTTCACCTAGAAGGGTGATAATATATTTGATAAATTGAACAATATATTAAATTACTTAATCTTTGTGCATTAGAAGCTTACTTATAGAGGAAAGTAATATATTTTTAATTAGTTACTCGAGTATGACATGACAGAACCCTAGGAATTATTTGAGACATTGGGAAATAATTAAGAGTATCGGGTTATCAATACATCCCCTTGAGGTGTGATTTACCTAATAGGTTTTTTGTGGGTTTTATTTGGATAGGTAGGGTATGAGGACCATCATAGGGTTATTTGGTAAGTGGGTTGGCTATGGACTATCTCCATTTATTGGCTTTCCTTGTAAGGCTAGGAAGACAATGATGTGATTATGAATACATCAAGGGATACAATTACTACATAGTAAGGATCATGAAACATTAGTAGATATTATGTTCACATTACCCATGAAGGTTCCTATGTTATTATTATACCAAAGAGACCTTATTGAGTACCTATGAGATATATTAACCACAGCGAGGGTGTGCAATGTTCTAATAATGGGTCATGTATTACATAGGTTGAACAAAAAATATTTTAAGAATTTTGGAATAAGAAAAACCATTATAAGATGATTTTAGGATATTTGTTTTGTGGGATACACTACCAACTAAGATATATATAGATTTATGTGATTCCGAGGATGTTCTAATATGATATAGACATTGAGACTGATATTGTTGATTTAATTATATGTGTTCTCAAGAAATGGGGTATTGAGTGTGACACATAGGTGGATATGATATGTTAAATCACAATATATCCTTGGATTTTTTATTTTATTTGTTTTAAATTCATTTTAAATCCTCCTTGGATTTGTTATTCTGTTTGCTTGTAATTATATATATATATCCCTTCGATTATTATGATATTCATGTGAATTTATTGGAAATTCTACATTTATTTAGGTGTTATTTGGGTTTTAATTCTATGGTCACAATCCTTGGATTTTTATAATGTATATTATGTCCATAAGTCATTGAAAACACTCATGGGGTTCCCCTAATGTTTATTTTATTTGGATTTCCTGGGAAATTCACCATGAAATCATCTATTGAAAATGATACAGAATTATTTACTAGGACTCTATCATATGAATAATTCATGGTAATGATAATTTTTACCATATTTACATGATATTATCAAAGATACATAGGGACTAAAAAAATATGGTATGTGTCAACGCATAGTTTTCTGAAAGAACCTTTGGAAAAATGTTTTTTATTTATGCTTCATCAATTATATATTTAGATTATAATAATTTTACATTAATGAAATATATTATTAGTAATGTAGAATACCATGTTTCTGGTTCCCTACTTTTAGGTACACAGACCCCACTCATGAGGCCATGACCCTGGGGTACCAGAGCAACATTCACAATTCTTAGGTTCGGGCTCGGAAAAGGATTGATGTAATTAGTTTAAGAAGGGTATATAAAATGTATTATGATATTTTCATAAGGTGAGGCTCAATGATGCTAACCAAAACCATGGTATTTTGTTCCATTTATTTATCAATTATTTGGTATTATCATGGTGTGTGGTCAGTTGTTTGATAATGTGAATATGATTTTCTGAAATATCATTCTTCAGATTGTTCATTTGATATTGATTGATATTTTTATTTGATTAATTTTAATAGATTGTTTAATTTATTTCTCCATTGTGTTAAATTTTTATGTTAGTGTGCACCATGAAATGGGGGTATATCTCCACCATGGTAACACAATAAACAACCACTACTAGTTGGTATCCTCTCACGTGAGTTTATTTAGGTCCCTCTAGTGAGTCTCCCAGTTTAAGAACTGTTATATAGTCATGGGTTAGTGAACAATATTATAATATTTTAAAATAAATTCAATGGATTTTCTGATCTATCATAGTATCTATATTTTGATGGATTCTGATTCGAAATTTACTAAAATAGATTTGGATTCATTATAATCCCCCAATAAATAAAAATTTTCTTATGAATAAGTTTCTATATTTAGAAATAGTATAATATGTATCTCTTAAACACATTTTTTTCATATACTCTATTTTTTATGGGTTTTATGTCTTCTAACTGTTTCACCTCACTTTGATTAACAATTAAATTGAAACATTTCTAATAATTGGGACCAAACATATCCCCTCTTATCATTTGGTAATCCTTATCCCATATCTTCATATTCATTATCAATGTACTTATATGATATTTTTTGACTTTATAAGTTATTTTTCATTGGAAATGAAATTATTATGAAAAGAATTATTCATTTATTATTTCCATTAGCGTCATTTTACACTAACATTGACATTTTTTATAAATTTATTAAAGAAAAACATTTCCAAAATTCCTTCCACAAGAATGAATTTTCATTATCCCTTCACCAGATTTTCATTAAGATGATTTCTCTCGTAATTTTTATTTTTTCCAACGAACATTATATCCACAAGATCTTATAAATGTTTTTATTTTAAAATATTTTTTTGTCAAAAGGATATTATATGACCTCATGTGCTTCAAATTAATTTTATAGTTTACATATAAAAGTGTTTTTCATATATGTAATCATCCTTTAAAAATAATTATGCCTTAATTGTTATATTATTTAAAGATGAAATCATGTTTCTTTGTATGAATTTAATATGATAATATTTCATTATTGTTTTCATGAGACCCAATTATTTTTCCTGAGTTAATTAATCTATGATGGAATTATTAGTATACATATTAATGGTTTGTTATCATGTATTGGGTGGGTCTGTTATAACCCCCAATACATTGGGTAATGTTTTCAATCTCATGAACTATTTATTTTTAATGTTCAAATTGTTTCAAAGAGATATGATCATAACATTGTGCATGGACATGAATACAGATAGATTTGTTAATTATTTTATGAATGAACATGATTTAATATAATTGTGTGTGTGAACATGATTACAAATATCTTTTTTCACATGTATTCTCTTAGACATAATTAGATATTCATTTTCCCCAAGATCTTTCATTAACATTATTAAATAATGTTATTCATAAATTTTTCATTGGACATGATTTCATATATATTTATTCAAATAATTTTGTGTGATAATGATTTTAGATAGAATTGATCACAATATAGTGCATGGAAGTGATGGTAGATATCATTGTTCAGATATTTGTCCCTTGAAATGGTTTCAAGCATATTGGTTCACAAGTTTTTGAGTGAATTGGATTCCAGTTATCTATGTTAATAATTTTATGATTTACTTTGATGACTATTATTACATATTTGTATGTTATGAAACATGCTAATATATTTACCTATATATCATGATTATTATACCCCAACATACATTTCATATTCCATGGTATATATTTGATCCATGATCACTAATTATTCAGTTACTATAGATATTATATTTCTATATTCTTTTTAATCAAATATATATCTTATGATCATTTTTATAACTTACTTATGTTCTAAACCTTTATAACTCATTGAAATGTATACCTCGTCCTGAGAATTTTTCATTAGATATTTTTATATATAAATTATTAAGGTTATAAAGAATAGTTTTTTATATGACATGTCTTATATGGTAACTTTTATGAAGACCATTTTTGAGATGTTTTAATGATTTATTATTAAATAATGAGGACATGTGTCTAATATTAAAATATACTAAGAACTTATGTTCTATTATTGTGTAAAATTGTGGGGTGTAATTTTTTAATTATAGATATTATGCCAAATATATGACTATCTTGATATGATCATATCTCATTGTATCAAATCATATTTTTAATGTTTATATCTTAATACAAGATATGGGAGTTCAGGATTGGTGTGCTTCAATAACCACAAACCTTCCTTATAATGATATCAGCTTTGTGTTATTCATTAATAAATATATCCATTTAATAATTTTTTTTTTAAAATAGTTATTAAAAATGAAATAATGATTTTATAATCCCTAGTTCTCAACCGCTTCAAATATTACCATCCATAAAGGCCAAGTTTAAATTCATAGCATAACTCCCTATTGTTATTATTATCATTTATATTTTTTTTCATATATCACAATTTGATAATTTTATTAAAATAAACATCCCTATGTAATTTTTTATCATTAAATTTACAAAGATAAAATTATGATTTATAAAAACAACCCTGTAAGATTATTTCTATACATTCCATATATCTCGACAACTATATAATGTTATAATGTGAAATAATTATATTCTTTCACCCTATAACTTCTATTCACACCAATATGTGAAGAGGTTATATTGGTGTCTGACAACACATCAACCACCAAAACATTAGTCATGGTCACAATACGTCACCCACTAGATAACATAGTTGAGTAGAAACACATCTCAATGTTTTGGGTCGTAGTCAAAGTGGTTTTACTGATGCACATCAATGTTTTTCATATGATTCAATGGAAAAACAATTTGAAATAAATGTTGAATAATAGTTATTATTTATAGATTAGAAATTTTCATCTAAAATTTATAGTTCGTTTATAATAATAATTACCTTGGATTGATAATCCTTTCATTATTTATGATCAACTCCATTGTCATTATTTTCATATCATTATGACGATGATGAATGCAATGTATAATCCATATAATAGTAACTATGAGTGATCCCTGAATCATGGTATGTATCCATTGAAACTCTTAGTTCTAGAACCGAATAATGAAAAAAATTTCCTCATCCACCTATTATTAAGAAAATAATTTTATTTGAAAAATATGCTATCTTATTTTCTTTGTTATTTGATAGAGTAGGCGGATAGCATCTCTTTTTTCAGAGCATTCATTAGAGAATTATCTTTTGTTTAGAAATAAATCTGTTCTAAGAATTATTTTTTCAAAATATTTAAAAGTCCATCTCCAAAATTATATAATAGGGCTGATATATGTTGGATTTTGAAATTGATAATTTCATAGAGGAACATATCTAATTGTAAATTCTAAATGAAAACCTTGTAAATAATAATTAGGAATATTATTATTTTCAATACATTCATTAAGTCATATATATTTACTTATTATTTAAAAATTAATTAATGTTTTTTAATTTATATTAAATAACACATATATTTTCAATCAAATACTTTAAAAATCCAATAAAATCTCTTTGGAATTTATCAAACCCTAAATTATAACTATTTCTATAAGTAAAATTATATTTTTATGATTATATAATTAATAAATAAATATTATATTCACCAACTAGATAGTAAAAATTTATATAATGTTCATCTATGATATATTATAAACAATATTATGTAATCTTTGATTTTATATGACCAACATAAATTGAATAATTAATATTCCTAATTACTGAATGTAATATTTATTCTTATATTATTATTTTTTTAGATTCTTATTAAACATTGTGTTAGACCCTATAGGACTAATTATCAGTGGAACTCTTATATATTAATTGATTTTCATGATTTGAATATTACAGTATGTTATGGAATCTATATAGAATGTAGTTAATGTAACAACAACAATGTGATGACCCAGACCCCCCTTAGTCCCTTCCTTTGCCAAAATCCGGATCCTTAAGGGGTAAGGATCGGTGCGACCGATCGGTGAGACCAATCGGTGAGACCGATTGGTGAGACCCATCGGTGAGACCGATCGGTGAGACCCATCGGTGAGACCGATCGGTGAGACCGATCGGTGAGACCGATCGGTGAGACCGATCGGTGCGACCGATCGGTGTGACTGATCGGCGGAACCGGCCGACGTCACCCGACCTTGCCAAGTTGTTCCAGTAACGCGCACAAGAGTTTAATTAAATACTGAATCAGCTCATGAGTCGGTTTAAACCACTCAGCACCTTTAATGATGAGTCAAGCCACGTGGTCAACCCACGACTTCCACGTCTTACACGGTTCGGCGTTTTTATCTCAACCGTTCCCGGCTCTTATAAATTAAGGGTTAGGCCGTGGTTTTCCCCCTTCTTCGATCGTGGATCTTTTGGTGCATCGGGACCGCCGCGTCATTATCCGTAAAGTTCCGCGCCCCCGGCCTAAACGTCGATCATCTATCAACAAGTAGGGAATTTCTTTCGTCTCTCACTTCTGTGCATCATGCGGGGTGGGCGTTATCTTTTGTTCTCATGAGAAATGGTTGAGCCTTTAAATGAAGATAATAACTGGTTAAATAAGGGGAAGGGGTTGTGATCGTTGTTTATGCCTTATCTTGTGATCATCCTTTTTAGTTGTGCTGGTTTATTTTTTCTGAAAATTGAGGCCGTTGGTGGTCGTTGTATGTGCACTGATAAATCCCCTCGTGATGTTTTAAATGAATTGCTGAATTTGTGAACTCCTGCTGTGAAATTGGTTAATCACGTATATCCGTCTGAATAATTGAAAGCACCAGGATCAACCCTTCTGTGATAACTCCCGGTTAGAACACACGGAATTTGAAATCATGGAGTGTGTTAAGTCGTTTAAATCTGAAAATTCCTGACTCGTGTTGGTAGCGGTGGTTGGTTGTCTTCCTTTCGGGCCGATTGCTGGAAATGTGGGAGGGGATGGGATTCTCTATTCTGTTTATACTCTCGGTGGCTGTGTGAATTTTGGGATGGGATCTCCTGTTGGTATGGATTCGGTGGTTGTGAGTTTTAAATCCGGGTGGTTACTTAAAATATCACAAATTGGGGAGAGATCCTCTGTTAACAGAACCGGGTGTGAGTGTTTTGGTTGATCCTTGCTTTTGACGCTTTCTTTGGTTATGCTTATGGTAGTTGCCCAGTAGTGCTTAAAATTAATTGAACATTTTGATTGAACGTGGGACAAGAATGGGACAAATGGTTTTGTGGGCAAGGGTCGTGAACTGTGACTTGGGTGTAGTGGTGTGTTCTGTAGGTTGGCTAGGAAAACCTAAGATTTGGGTGAGTGTTTGTTACCTATATCTATACTTGTAGCTTTGTGTTTCTTATTCGTGCCCCACCCAAGTTGAGCACTCAGTGCCGAACATCCCCATTTATGGGGGAAGGGTGTTTTTCCCAACACTATCCTTAGTGGCTGGTTATTAGCTCCTTTTCTGCTCCCTTTCCCGAATAGCCCAAGTATCTTCGGGTAGGCTGTGATGGCCTGAAGTCCATTATTAGCCCAAGAAGCTCCGGGCGGGGTGTTGTGGTGGTTGGCCAGGTGTGTGCGGGAGGTGGTTTCCCAAGTGTCTTCGGGATGAGGCCCAGGTGTCTTCGGGCGTGGCGGTGGTTGCTCTGGCCTATGTGTTTGCAGGCATGGTTACATATGACAGTTGAGGCCCAGGTGTGTGCGGGCGGGATTCGGCAGTGGGACTGCGTGTGGTTGTGGCCCAGGTGTGTGCGGGCGGGTCTGGCAGTGGGACTGCGGTAAGAATGGAGGGATTGGTCTGATGCGTAGGATGTCTCAATAACCAGTGGGAAAGTGGCGTGGGGTACCCAAACATCGATGTGCTCTTATATACATATTACTTGTCTTGCGTTATTTGGGGAGCGAGCCTTGGTGAGGCCTGGGATGGATAGTTGCCTTGTCAGTTTCTGGTTCTTCTCTTTTCTCACGGGACATTAGTACGTTCCCCCACTTGTGCACGAGAGTCTTGGTTTTCCCTACTAAGTGTACTTTTATGCTCACCCTACGTACATAAAACAACTTTCAGGTTTCCAGGAGGACTTCGGGGATCACGCAGGACCTTACTAGCTCGGACTTTTGCAGTCGTTGCAGTTGTTCTCCTTTTCTTTTGGTACTTACCTTGTAGTCACCTTTTTGCACTTTGTAGTTTTCACTTTTGAAACATGCATGTGGGAATGGTTTACTTTTGGTTTTATTTTTCTTTCTACCTTGGTGTTGTTGGGTTTCCTCCTCCTTATCTTTCGATCCTATAAAATAAAAAGTGTAATGCCTTCCATTCGCGAGAATTCCCTATACCCTTGGTGCTAGTCGCCACTCCGGGACCTATTGAAGGCGGGTTTCTGGGGTCATTATCTCTCCTTAAATTTAAAGAAGGAAGGGCCTGGCAACCTGCTGACCCTTCCCTCCTTTTGGTGAAGGCAGGTCGTGACAGAATGGTATCAAAGTCGGAGGTTGAGAGATAGGACGGAGTCTGGAGTTAGGCACAGTGAGGATTGCATGGGATGGTAAGGCAACGGTGTTGGGTGACCTTGGAGCGTGAATTAGGCCAGGGAAGACCGGCTAGGACACGGGATTTTAGGGCCCCCCGTGATCCAATGAAAGGACTCTGGGCCTACCGAATGACCAAGTGAGGCCACACTGATTGCGGGGTAGAGACCCTAGGAAAGGTACATGCATCATAATGACTTGTGTTCTTGTGTTTCTGGGATGTTTTGGGAATTAAGAATAAATTTAATCTTAAGAAGTTTTAAGAACGATATCCTGCACTACTTGGGCTTAGGCATTCCTTGTTTACCTTGCAGTTATGGCACCTGGAAGGCGACCACGTGTGGTACAGGCGATCGAGACTCCTGAGATTACTTTTGCCAATCGGCAGAGAGCTGATCGATAGGAAGAGGACGACCAGTGGCAGAAGACTCTTCGAGCCTTCCAGCGACAGGCCCTCGAGAAGTATGAGGGCAGCACCTCCGATATGAAGACGGAAGGCTGGGTAGAGGAGCTAGTCATAGCCTTCGGCCTGATTCGGGCCCCGACCGAGTACTGGGTTCCTCTGGCTGTTAGCCAGATGTGAGGGGCGGCACGTCAATGGTGGATGCTTCAACTGGGTAGTAGGAAAGAGTCTGAGGTTGCCTGGGCGGATTTCGAGAAGGAGTTTCGGGCGGAGTTTCTCTCCTCGACAATGAAGGCGGAGAAGAGACAGGAGCTACTCTCCCTCCAGAAGGGGAGCATGTCCGTGAGGGAACTTGGAATCAAGTTCAAGTACCTCCTGCGTTTTGCTCCGGACCTCTTTCCCGATGTGGAGTCTTGGGCAAGACGCTTAGAGGAGGCGCTCCGACCCTCCCTCCAGTATGTTGTTACCCCCTTTACCCTTCCGACGTAGTTAGAGGTTCAGAAGAAGGCCGAAGTGGTGGAATGGATGCACGCTCTGGGCGGAGTGTCACGAGAAGGGATCCAGCTGGGACCATCGAAAGGGAAAGCCGTCAGCGCCAGGCCTCCAGCATCGGGACCCTCCAGGTTCCGACCCGCAGGGAGCAGGCCGCAGCAGTTTTAGTTTCGATCCCCTGGCCCACGTTCTTTTCCTTCAGGCTCGGGACCACGATGCTTCATCTGCGGGAGCCCTGGACATCTCCGGAGTCAGTGCCCCGATTGGGTGCAGTACAACAGTGGCAGTCATCCCCAGCATCCGCCGCAGCAGCAGTTTCTAGCCAGACCCTTCCGGCAGCAGCAGCAGGTACAGCAAGCTCCCGCTCCTCCGCAGGCAGACATAGGAGGGGGAGGCCGACCTCAGGGCGCTCCCCAGGGACCCCGAGCAGGGCGTGGTCGGGGAGGTGGCCAACAGCAGAGGGGCAGGGGAGTTGGGCGTGGACAGTTACACGCCGCAGAAGCAACAGTTCCAGCAGGTCCAGAGGTTGTTCGAGGTACGATCAGTGTGTTTAGCACTCTTGCTTAGGCTTTGTTCGATACCGGAGCTTCGCACTCCTTTGTTGCACCCAGTCTAGCCCGCGCCTTGGGTCTAGATGCCGAGAGACTTCCAGTGCCCCTGGTGTTGAGCACACCAGTTGGAGGTCAGACCGACTTGCTGTTCGTTTGTCGGGGATGTAGACTGATGTTAGGGCCACATCAGTCGGTTAGGGATCTCCTTCTGCTACAGATTCAGCCGTACGATGTCATCCTAGGCATCGACTGGCTATATTCTGTGTGCGCCGTCATCGACTATTTCCAAAGAAGGGTGGTGTTCTCCGGTTTGGACGGCCAGCGTGTTACTTTCACCGGCGAGCGGAGCTGTCCGAAGGGAAACAGGAGGTGGGAACCTCTCCTCTCCTTGTTGACCGAACTGACGATAGAATCAGTAGATGAGGAAATGGTGGAAGTACCAGAGATCGTTCGTGAATTTATGGAGGTCTTTCCTGAGGAGGTGACGACTCTACCCCCTCGGCGTGATATCGAGTTCGGGATAGACCTGCAGCCCGGCTCTCGACCCGTCTCGATGGCTCCTTACCGGATGGCACCTTCGGAGCTACGGGAGTTGCGGATACAGATTGACGATCTGATGAATAGGGGTTATGATCGTCCAAGTGCGTCACCGTGGGGTGCTCCGGTCTTGTTCGCAAAGAAGGCAGATGGTGGCCTCAGGTTGTGCATCGACTACAAGAGGCTGAATCAGGTAACGATCAAGAATCGCTACCCTCTTCCGAGGATAGATTATCTTTTTGACCAGCTGAAGGGGGCAGGATGGTTCTCGAAGATCGACCTGCGATCTGGATACCACCAGCTGAGGGTAAAGGATAGCGACGTCCCAAAGACGGCATTCAGGTGCAGGTATGGGCACTTCGAGTTCGTGGTCATGCCCTTTGGTGTTACGAACGCCCCGACCGTGTTCATGGGGCTTATGAACTCCATCTTTCGGGAGTATCTGGATCGGTTTGTGGTCGTATTCATCGACGATATCCTGATCTATTCAAGGTCAGAAAAGGACCATGCAGAGCACCTGAGGACAGTTTTGGAAGTACTCCGATAGCACCAGCTCTACGGGAAGTTGTCAAAGAGCAAGTTCTGGACACGAGAAGTGCGCTTCCTCGGGCACGTAGTGTCTGAGCAGGGGGTAGCAGTCGACCCATCAAAGGTTGAGGCAGTTTTTTCTTGGGCAGCACCCAAGAATGTGGTGGAAGTTCGGAGTTTCCTCGGACTGGCAGGTTACTACCGGAGATTTGTACCCAACTTCTCCCGAGTAGCATCCCCTTTAACGGCTTTGACCAAGAAGGACCAGGTTTTCGTGTGGAGCGAGCAATGTGAGTCGTCCTTCAGATACCTAAAAGAAAAGCTGGTTAGTGCCCCAGTGCTGAGATTACCAGAAGAAGGGATGGCCTATGAGGTATTTTGTGATGCTTCAGGACAGGGCCTGGGATGCGTGTTGATGCAGCAACAAGAGGTGATCTCTTACGGGTCCAGGCAGTTACGCCCCCATGAGCATAACTATGCCACCCATGACCTGGAGCTTGCAACAGTCGTTTTTGCGCTAAAGTTATGGCGACACTACCTCATCTGGGAATGCTTTGTGGTCTTCACAGATCACAAAAGCATAAAGTACATCTTCTCCCAGCGGGACTTAAAATTGCGACAACGGAGATGGGTGGAGTTCCTCCAGGACTACGACTTTGAAATCTCTTATACTGAGGGCAGGGGCAATGTGGTGGCCGATGCCTTGAGCAGGAGGACGCAGAAGGATGCGGTCCGAGAGTCGGCAAATTCCTGGGAGGCAATGGAGGAGTTGGCTTCCTTACACCTGGATGCAAAGATGGATAGTGGAAGAGGCTGCCTATATCAGATGATAGTGCGGTCGTCTCTGTTTCGACAAGTGGGGGAGTCTCAGTGGGGAGACCCCGAGTGCGAAGTGATGCATGATCGGGTTGACCAGGGTGATGCTCCGAGAGAATGGACAGAGGATGGTCAGCACCGGATGCTTTTCCAGAAAAGTTTGTTTGTTCCAATAGTGATGTGTGGCAAGGTTCTCAGTGAGTTCCACAACTCACCCCTGGCAGTGCACCCAGGAGTTACCAAGATGTACCAGGGGCTGAAAAGGCAGTTCTTGTGGCCCGGAGTTAAGCAAGAGGTGGCAGAATTTGTGGCCAAATGCTTAGTATGTCAGCAAGTGAAGGCTGAACACCGGGTTCTAGGCGGCCTACTGCAGCCTTTAGCTGTTCCCGAGTGGAAGTGGGATGACATCTCAATGGATTTCTTCACGAAACTACCCAAGGTCCAAGGAGGGTGCGACGCCATTTGGGTGGTGGTGGACAGGTTGATGAAATCAGCTCACTTTCTGGCAATCAGGGAGTCAAGTACTGTGGATTCTTTGGCACGGAATTACATGAATGAGGTGGTGCAGTTTCATGGAGTTCCGAGGTCTATAGTCTCGGATAGGGATGCACGGTTTACCTCACGAATCTGGAGAGGATTGCAGCATGCGTTTGGCACCCAGTTACGCCTTAGCACTGCATTCCATCCCCAGACAGATGGACAAACGGAGCGAACCATCCAGACCTTGGAGGATATGCTACGGGCATGTGTTATGGACTCAGGAGAGTCGTGGGTGCGATACTTTCCTCTAGTAGAGTTTTCCTACAATAATAGCTACCACTCTACCATCGGTATGGCCCCGTTTGAGGCTCTGTACGGGAGGCCATGCCGTTCACCTGTGTGTTGGACCGAAGTAGGAGAGGCAGGCATCCTTGGCCCGGAGGTAGTTCAGAACACGACAGAGATGATTCAGCTCATACGGGAAAGGATGAAGGCGGCCCAGGATCGACAGAAGTTGCATGCTGATACCAGGAGAAGGCCCTTGTAGTTTGAGGTTGGAGACCACGTGTTCTTGAAGGTCTCCCCGCGGCGTGGACAACGGAGGTTCGGCAAGGGGGGTAAGCTTTCCCCCAGATTCATCGGACCCTTCGAAGTGTTACGGCGGGTCGGCGAAGTGGCTTATCAGCTATCATTACCTCCGCCGCTGCTAAGGATACATGATGTCTTTCATGTATCCCAGCTCCGTCGTTATCTGCACGATGTTTCACACGTCCTTGATTGGGGTGAACTGGACATCGAGGACGACGCAACCTTTGTGGAAAAACCAGTGATGATCGAGGATCGCAAGGAGAAGGAGCTTCGTGGGCGAGTTATTCCCTTGGTTCGTGTGTTGTGGAGACATGGCGGGCTCGAGGAGAGTACGCTGGAAAGGGAAGCACAGATGCGTGCCCAATACCCCGAGTTGTTTTGAGCTTTGTTCCTTTTGTACCTGCTATGGTAGAACGTTTGACCTTTTTGGCTCTGAATGTACTAGTTCCTTTCCTCTGTTGTGTGTGAAAAACCCCGGCTAAAGGGAAGAGGGAACCCGACCCCTAATCAAGACGCATTAAGGTGGATGCGATTGAACTCGTGCGGGCGAGTCAGTGTCGCCCAAAGTGGATAATATCTTTGACATGGGGGAGGGGAACTCCCCAAACCCGCATGACCGGGCTGTTTGGCGTGGTATGTTGCTTAGTTCTTTTCAGGAGAGTGTTTTTAGTTAGCAGAGGTTCACTCCTAAGAGGTATCTTTCGAAGATGGTTGTTCGGACCCTCTCCTTCCTTCTGGTTTGTTGTGATTCTCGTGGACGAGAATCGTTTAAGAGGTATCTGATGTGATGACCCAGACCCCCCTTGGTCCCTTCCTTTGCCAAAATCCGGATCCTTAAGGGGTACGGATCGGTGCGACCGATCGGTGCGACCGATCGGTGCGACCGATCGGTGAGACCCCCCTCGGTCCCTTCCTTTGCCAAAATCCGGATCCTTAAGTGGTACGGATCGGTGCGACCGATCGGTGAGACCTATCGGTGAGACCGATGGGTGGGACCGATTGGTGGGACCGATCGGTGCGACCGATCGGTGCGACCGATCGGTGGGACCGATCGGTGCGACCGATCCGTGCGACCGATCCGTGAGACCGATCGGTGTGACTGATAGGCGGAACCGGCCGACATCACCCGGCCTTGCCAAGTTGTTCTAGTAACGCGCACAAGAGTTTAATTAAATACTGAATCAGCTCATGAGTCGGTTTAAACCACTCAACACCTTTAATGATGAGTCAAGCCACGTGGTCAACCCACGACTTCCACGTCTTACGCGGTTCGGCGTTTTTATCTCAACTGTTCCCGGCTCTTATAAATTAAGGGTTAGGCCGTGGTTTTTCCCCTTCTTCGATCGTGGCTCTTCTGGTGCATCGGGACCGCCGCGTCGTTATCCGTAAAGTTCCGCGCCCCCGGCCTAAACGTCGATCATCTATCAACAAGTAGGGAATTTCTTTCGTCTCTCACTTCTGTGCATCATGCGGGGTGGGCGTTATCTTTTGTTCTCATGAGAAATCGTTGAGCCTTTAAATGAAGATAATAACTGGTTAAAGAAGGGGAAGGGGTTGTGATCGTTGTTTATGGCTTATCTTGTGATCATCCTTTTTAGTTGTGCTGGTTTATGTTTTCTGAAAATTGAGGCCGTTGGTGGTCGTTGTATGTGCACTGATAAATCGCCTCGTGATGTTTTAAATGAATTTCTGAATTTGTGAACTCCTGCTGTGAAATTGGTTAATCACGTATATCCGGCTGAATAATTGAAAGCACCAGGATCAACCCTTCTGTGATAACTCCCGGTTAGAACACACGGACTTTCAAATCATGGAGTGTGTTAAGTCGTTTAAATATGAAAATTCCTGACTCGTGTTGGTAGCGGTGGTTGGTTGTCTTCCTTTCGGGCCGATTGCTGGAAATGTGGGAGGGGATGGGATTCCCTGTTCTGTTTATACTCTCGGTGGCTGTATGAATTTGGGGATGGGATCTCCTGTTGGTATGGATTCGGTGGTTGTGAGTTTTAAATCCGGGTGGTTACTTAAAATATCACAAATTGGGGAGAGATCCTCTGTTAACAGAACCGGGTGTGAGTGTTTTGGTTGATCCTTGCTTTTGACGCTTTCTTTGGTTATGCTTATGGTAGTTGCCCAGTAGTGCTTAAAATTAATTGAACATTTTGACTAAACGTGGGACAAGAATGGGACAAATGGTTTTGTGGGAAAGGGTCGTGAACTGTGACTTGGGTGCAGTGGTGTGTTCTGTAGGTTGTCTAGGAAAACCTAAGCTTTGGGTGAGTGTTTGTTACCTATATCTATACTTGTAGCTTTTTGTTTCTTATTCGCGCCCCACCCAAGTTGAGCACTCAGTTCCGAACATCCCCATTTATGGGGGAAGGGTGTTTTCCCAACACTATCCTTAGTGGATGGTTATTAGCTCCTTTTCTGCTCCCTTTCCCGAATAGCCCAAGTATCTTCGGGCAGGCTGTGATGGCCTGAAGTCCATTATTATCCCAAGAACCTCCGGGCGGGGTGTTGTGGTGGTTGGCCAGGTGTGTGCGGCAGGTGGTTTCCCAAGTGTCTTCGGGATGAGGCCCAGGTGTCTTCGGGCGTGGCGGTGGTTGCTCTGGCCTAGGAGTTTGCAGGCATGGTTACATATGACAGTTGAGGCCCAGGTGTGTGCGGGCGGGATTCGGCAGTGGGACTGCGTGTGGTTGTGGCCCAGGTGTGTGCGGGCGGGTGTGGCAGTGGGACTGCGGTAAGAATGGCGGGATTGGTCCGATGCGTAGGATGTCTCAATAACCAGTGGGAAAGTGGCGCGGGGTACTCAAACATCGATGTTCTCTTATATACATATTACTTGTCTTGCGTTATTTGGGGAGCGAGCCTTGGTGAGGCCTGGGATGGATAGTTGCCTTGTTAGTTTCTGGTTCTTCTCTTTTCTCACGGGACTTTAGTACGTTCCCCCACTTGTGCACGAGAGTCTTGGTTTTCCCTACTGAGTGTACTTGTATGCTCACCCTACGTACATAAAACTGCTTTCAGGATTCCAGGAGGACTTCGGGGATCACGCGGGACCTTACTAGCTCGGACTTTTGCAGCCGTTACAGTTGTTCTCTTTTTCTTTTGGTACTTACCTTGTAGTCACCTTTTTGCACTTTGTGGTTTTCACTTTTGAAACATGCATGTGGGAATGGTTTACTTTTGGTTTTATTTTTCTTTCTACCTTTGTGTTGTTGGGTTTCCTCCTCCTTATCTTTCGATCCTATAAAATAAAAAGGGTAATGCCTTCCATTCGCGAGAATTCCCTATACCCTTGGTGCTAGTCGCCACTCCGGGACCTATTGAAGGTGGGTTTCAGGGGTCATTATCTCTCCTTCAACTTAAATAAGGAAGGGACTGGAAACCTGCTGACCCTTCCCTCCTTTTGGTGAAGGCGGGTCGTGACAAACAACAACCTCAAAAAATAATTATTATGAAATATAATCTCAATTTTATGATATCTAATCGAGAAGGCTTTCTTAATGTCTTAGAAAAATATATTATTGTTATAAATTTAATTAAATAACTAATAAGAACATATTCCAAATCATCCATGAACATGGAAATAATCATATATTTCAAATTCAATCAAATATATTGTGATATCAACTACCAATCATAGAAGGTGTCAATCCATTATACTCTTTATATGATTCATTATTTTATGATAATCAATATTTATAACTAGGATGAGAGGGAATCATTACCTAACCTATAGTCCAAGGGTACATTACCTAAGGGTATATAGATATAAATACCATACTTATTTTAATTGATTTCTCTAAAACAACCCTCCTTTGAAACACATAAACGATTTCATCTAGCTTAGCACCTGATGATGTTGAAAGAGTTTCACTTCCCAATATACATCGACATTGTTACTAATCCTAGTTTGGTGTCCACCATGTACGTCCATGGTTATATGCTAGATAATATACTTCTGGTAAGTACTACTACTCAGATATATCGTATTAATGCTACTCCAATATAGTCGAACTTCCATTCATTGATGTTTTGGAAGACCAATAAAAGGGTTAAAATACCAATTTGGGTGAACAGTACCACTACTATAGTACCAATGTATAGTACTCAAACAACTATAGTGAAACAATTCAACTATTATTCCCCTATAAATAATCTCTAACCAAATTTTTGACCTAGTATTCATTTTGGATTACATGGAGTCTTTACCGCTTGGCTGGGCCCACATCCATGAAAAAAACCATTCATTACTTATTCAATTAGTGTCATGTAACATATGCGGCAACCACCAAATAATATGTGCCTATGAGTTTATTCTATAATAGTTTTCATTAATAAATAAATATAAATAATTCATGACAACAAATAACAATAATATGTCTATAGATCAATCCAAACATCCATTGATCTGAATATCAAATGAAACATGTAAAATGGGGATTTACTATTTGCATGTATGACCTCATAATCTCACTTCATTGAAATTACGTTGTGAGAAAATAATAACAAATAGTCTCAATGACTTAAAATCCTCAAATATATAATAGTTAAATATCATATGTTTCCTAGAATATATATTTCTTGTTTCCATATATCAGATCATTAAAAATATTTTCATGGCACTTCAATGTTTTAATTATAGGGGGAACTGCTATAACCATTTAATGTAAATACAAATATAAGTACATCACTATATTAATACTATATATATGAAGACACATCATATGATAAAATAATTTTTAACATTTTTTTATATATATATTATAAATCTATAGTATAATATATGTTGGTTCTGGTGAACCAACATCCAAAGATTCTCACATTCACTAGAGTTAACTATAAATAAATTTCATTCCTCTAGCTCTCACATGATATTCCAGATTATGCTGATATAATTATTTATTAAATTATTAATCCATGTTATATTCAATGTAAATTTGTCTTATGATGTCCCCACCCATTTTTTAAAAATATCTCAAGAGGTGATACTTTTAAATTATATAATTCCTCCAAATATGTGACTATAGATATTTGGTATGACCATCCATGTATCATTAAAAAAATATTGAGTGACAATATATTCCCTTTTTGGATCCACATTAATCTCCCAAAATAATTATAAAATAAAAAATACTTCTTAGATGCACTAGAAGATGAAATATACTAAGACACTATTATAGAATCGATGACTATTAGCTTCATAGAAATCATACAACACATGTCTCCTCAATTATTGTAGAAAACATTTATAGGCAATGATAATAGATCATTATTGTTTTAATGGATACAATCATTGATCAATCCCATACTATCTAGTTCCTAATATTACCCAAAACCCATGATTATATCCTTTGTAATTATATATTCATTAGGATAGTCTTTATAGACATCCAATTTGTATTTGAATGTTTCACATGATATCTTCCTATAATTATAAATTCATTGGAATCATTAATATTTGTACATAACATGTCATACATAATATATTTGATTGATGATAATTAAGGAATCATTCTAATTTTCTCTCTCCTGTTGTGTTAGAAGACATATTTTCCTCGAGAGATGCACACAATATGACTTTAGAAACAACCACTTCTTGAAATTTTCAATAAATAATCTCTTTAATACCATTCCAATACATATAACTTAAATTAGTCTATGTAAACTCTTAGATCAATCATTATAGACCTTTATCCTTGGAATATATGATTATTCACCAAATTTAAATAACTAAGATGAATTTATATTACCATAAATTAATTGAATGTAATACTTACATCTCATTCCTATGCAGTAGTATATCTTCAATATATATTACATGTAAAATCACCACACTCCCACTAAAAATCATATATAAATATGGATCACATTAGTTCTTTATAAAATTGAAATTTCATATTGATTAATTAAATAAAAATTTTAATCATCATTGGGATTACTTTAATCCATAAATAGATCACGATAAATATTATATCATATTAATATGAATTATATTCACAAAACTGTCTGGTTATTTCATATAAAAATGCTTTATATGTTTCCCAATTATGATAGGTAATTTTTAGATTTATTTTATAATTTTTATAATAATGTTATGATTCAATGTAATGTATTATTTTTTTGAATGATTTTAGAAATGTTTTTTTTAAAGCATTCATCACTATTTTTTCAATGAAATTTCATAAACCCATTTTCAACAAATAATTGTTTTATATATACTTCTATAACTATCATTGTATAAAATATTCTTGAATACAAATTTTCAAATAATATTATCAAAACAATCTAGATTAAATACAGAAATTATAATTGAATTTCGGTAAAATAATCCATTTTTGAATTCAAGGATTCATTCAAGCAAGAAACTTTATTGATTCATACATCATCCTTATGTGATATAGGATCATATGTGTAAAATAATAGTGTTTCTACATCCATGATGACTAGTAAACCATATCATTCAAGTTATATAACAACTCTTCTTCTAATATAAAGTAATAGTGTATTTGGAATGAGTTTCCCATGGAAATTTATATAATATGTTCACATTCTAACTCTTGTAAACCTTAAGCACAAACTTAATCAAAGCAAATATTTACCCCACCATCAATTTAAAATATAAAATCAAACTTAGTGTACATGTATTGTCTAACCAATATGTTAATTTTTGAATAATGTTATATATAGATAAAATCTACTTATTTTATTAGTATAAAATATAACAATACAATTTTCTCCTTGAGGTTTGTTTTTATTATTAGAAATAGAATTAACAGTTTCTTCACATCCCAATGAATCTATATTAAAGAAAACAGTTTTATTTCTACTCTATAACTCCAATGGAATTCCATTTTACACATTATATTACACTTCCATTAGTATTAATAGAACAATATATATTGGAAATTCCAAAAATTAAAATAGATGACATTATAACTCATTATCATTGGGTCCTTAATTTATCTTTCAGTTTTCCACTGTTTTTTACAATTTTTCTATATAAAATAAATACAGTTGATAAATATTCATGATTACACGCATAATAAAATTTAAAAAATAAAATTAACAAAATTCCTAAACATCAATGTAATGTGTAGAATATATAGAATGCCAAAAACATTCAAAATGAGTAAACATAGAAATATAATTCTTCTAGTTATCATGGTATCCATAGTCATAGTTACTATTTATCAAATTATTATAAATGGGGATTCTATGTTCACATAAACCACTATACACACTAGAAGCACCTCCACATACTCCACTATTGTATCCCCCTCTTACACCATACTCACTGAAATTAACATGTACTTCACCATAGCTACTATAGATGTAGCCCCATCTATTAACACCCAACAACTAAGCCCTGTTGATAGTAATAATTTTTCCGTTGAGGTCCTAGCCCCTCATTTCCCAAAACACACCATCCTAATCTTTCTCATTAGAAAAAGACAAGAAATAGATGCCCTAGGATCGTCTAGTTTTAGGATAATTATTGATATTTTATTTGATCATATCATAGAATGTACTAAAATCAATCGCGATTGTATGGTCATCATAATCCCATGAATTCCCTTTTAAAAAACCATGTATTCCACCATTTATATTTTTAATCATGAAATTTTTTATAAATATCATGAATTAAACTATATTTCTATGACTGTATTTGATATCATTCAGGTGACCATAATAGATGATCTATTTCTATGACATGAATGTCATATTCTAGTATAATGTGACCATTATTTATATGTGTCATCCAATAAAATATTATATATTTATAAAATTATAATCCCTAATTGGAAAACATGAATCAAATTACACCATTATCTAAATATGACAAAAATATAATGTGCTTTTGTCACTTTGAGGATATAATAATAGTATTTTGATACTACGAAAAAATACATAATAAGAATAATCTTTAATTCACCAATATCCATTATAGGTAGTATTTATTTGATGGTAACCTAAAGATCCACATTACCTATGGAAAAATTTCATAATCTACATGGTTCCAAAATTTATATTAAAATGTGAGTAACATATGCTATGTCAACATGACAACATGTAATATAAATAAACAAAAATTATGAGTTTAATTATATGGATTAAAAATTATTAAATTTATGGAATGTTTTTGGTTTAGGGTTTTTGGGAATAAACAGAACAACCACATCAAAAAATGGACACTTCAATAATGTACACTTTTTTTCTATAAAACATGTTCACATGTTTGAACTCATAATTCATTCATGAAGCATTTTCATTAATCAATATGTGTCACTATTAACTTTTATAGAGATATAATATATGCTTATAAACTAAGAAACCCAATTTAAAATGTGGGTACGAAATATAATTCTCTGTAACTAATAATGAAAGAAAAGAATATTGTTCGTCCCTTTAAAAAAATCAATAAGGAAGTATTTATTTTTACAAAATAAACCTTCCTATGAAATATTCATAATTGTTATCATGAAATCAATGTTATTTCACAATGTTTTTCTGAAAATATTTTTTGACCATGAATATCGGCCAAAACATAACTATGAGAGTTTCTAGAGAAAACATAAGAACTTATAAAACAATTTCATTTAGTTACACAAATTTCACCTTTAAAATATCAAAACATTACATTATTCATAAAATCATCATTTAGCATCATGAAATTATAATATTTATATTTAAACTCATATATATAAAAGAAAACACATATATGTCTCTTAGGACATTATCCTTATAATCTCTCATATATGAATCCTTATTTTGGAAGAATATATACATTTAAGTCCAACATGTCCCTTTGGAGAACATATCATTAACCATAAAATTGGAGGCAAATTCCATTCCCTAACATATTCACATATAACATAATATTAACATAACATTAAAAAAATCATGTCACGACCCATCCCCTGGGGCCTGTGTCGTAACTACCCCAGGCTCGCCTTCCATAGGCCATGGGCTGGTGACTAGCACCAAAGGCATAAATCCCTATAACTGGGAAGGCACTGCCTTTATAAATGTAAACAAAAACAAAACCAGAGTACAAGAGGAAGAAAACACCTAGTACAACAGTAACAAAAGTGCTGAAAGTACAAAGGGGCTAGAAATAGAAGCCCAATAGATAGGTACAACTACAACTAAAAGTAAAGTACAACAGAAAATACAAGCAGTTGGAAGATGACACGCATCTCCTGGTTCGTCCACCACGGTTCCTACATGAAGGGTAGGTACAAATGTCCTCCTCAGCACTCCACGTCCGATCGTCCGTCCGTCTATCTCCTCCAGGTACTGACTCGTCGTGAGATCCACCTCTGGGTCCCATCCAGTCCTTGAATGCTCGTCCTCTGTCAACGCTATCCATCGTCTTCATCCAACACAATGAGGTGCGGGCATAGCCCGTGCAGGGGTGAGTATAACGATACTCAGTAGGGAACCCGAGACCCTCATGGTCTCTCTAAATCCAACAAGGATAACCACAAAGCAGAATCTCAATAGATAACCCTTACATAGGTATAAGCCCATACTTATACCTTAGTTATCAAGTAACTCATCTCAAACATGAAGAAACACAGAGGTTATGAAATAAACTGATAACCAATACTTATATATATTCCCATACATATACCTAAGTTATCAAGTTACCCATCTCAGTCATGAGGTAAACACATAGGTTATAGACTCAGCTCAAACCAGGATTTTCATTATCGAAACCATAACTGCTGAAGAGATCCTTCTCTGACGAGTACATTGATCCTATCACGACTCTGAGGTACTGCTCACTAACCTTAGACTCCTGAGGTACTCCTCCTGTCGAGTACCTCGGGTCTGCTGCCAACTACCGGGCGCTCCATCCGCTGAGGGTTTGCCGCCAAATATCGGGCAGTCTCCCTAATAGCCTATAGAGGTACTCCTCCTGTCGAGTACCGCGACTCTACGGCCAACTACCAGGCGCTCCTTCCGCCGTGGGTCTGTCGCTAAATACCGGGCGCTCTGTCCACAAAGCTAATCGACTCACTCCAGGTCGAGTCGGTCAAGTAGTCGTCAGGTCTCAGTCGGCTACACAGTCTTCGTACTCCGTACGCTCATCTCCGAGAGGGTCCGCTCCACGAAATAAAGGTCGATACTCCAACTATCACAATGTTTCTTGAAGAAGTATCTCAAAGGACCGCCTCGTCATAGGGGTCTCAATGCAACAGAAGGCGCGTCAATCGGACGCCCGGTCTGTGAGTTATTAGCATTTTCGTCCCAGTGGCCCGGTTGGATTCGTGTGAAAACCAACCTGGTTGTATCTCAAATATACCCCGAACTCTAATAGGTTATACTCATAGGGACCATTTCTCAACGTGATCACCAACGTCGCTGAGGGTTTGTCAAACGGACGTCCAGTTTGAAAGTTATCAGCTTTTCCGTTCTAGGGGCCCGGTTGGATTTCGGGTTCAATCCAACCCATCCACTATCCAACTACATCCAAACCTCAGGAAAAAGTATTCTAAAAGCTATGTCTCATCAATAGGAATTCAACAATGTTGATGGCACGTCAATCGGACGTCCGGAGCTCAGGTTATAAGCGTTTCTGCTCCGAGGGCCCGGTTGGTTTCGGGTTCGAACCAACCCGGCCGTACCCCAAGTTCTCTGAAATCTTGAGTGTAATAAACCGAAACTATCGTCTTGATCCAAGGATGGCATCGCAACTAACAGTGCGCCAATCGGAGGTCTGTAGCCCATGTTACGGGTGTTTGAACGAAACTGCCCGAGAATAGGGGGTTTGGGCCCGGTCTGACCCGGCCCAATACACCCCATGGGATGGCCCCAACCAGGTCGACCCGACCTGGGTCCGGGTCTGGCCCAATAGGGTGTGGCCCGACCCGGCCTGGCCGGTCCGCGTTGCCAGCATGGAGTGGTGGGTTACAACCCCCCCCCCCCCCCCCACACACACACACACACACGGTTGACCAAAATCGGCGTGGCATAAGCCGTATCGCCCAATCCGGAACGGCTTTGGATGTTTCAGCTCTATATCCACCACCGCAGCTCAGACGCAGCAGTTTTCTCCGATGGCGCGCCACCGCTACCCTCTGTGGACAACCGGACGCGCTCCGGTGGTCTGTTTCGCTTGCCGTCTTTGCCAGTGGTCCTCATGGGACCCGATCTTCCCTGCGGAAAGTTTCAAAATCCAATACGGCCTGCTTCGTCATCGCCCATCGGTCCGCACACCAATAAACAAACTGTGGACTCTTCGAATCGCCTCCGCGGCCCCGAATCAGGCCGCGGTTTTTTTTGGCCTCAACGGCGCCGCGCGACGGCGCCGCGCTTCTTCATCGCGTTCTTTTTTGTTTCTGCGCGATGTCGTTGCACCGCGCCGCCTTTGTTCGAGCCGCAACGAACACAACATAAAAGGGGGAGGAGGATCGGCCGTGTTTGGGCGGTTCGACCTCCTCCCGTTAAATTGAAAACAGGAGGCCCGAATATTTAACTAAGAACGAAAAAAATTATTTATGAAAAAAACCAAACCACTACTTGGATATTTGACGTCGCACATCGGGTGTCGTGGAGAACATCGTCACGGGGGTCGGACGTAGATTCTGTGGACTTCGGGGTAAGTCCGAGGAGGAAACGACGTCTCCTCACTAATTGCGAGGATGAAGAAGGAAGGTACGTTGTCATTGGCGATGATCACCGTGGTTGGATACTTCTCCCTTGTCTAGGAGGAAAACATTAGTTGAAGGTCGTTCTTCACCGAGAATGTTCTTCGCCGCAGAATGAAGTTCTTTACGAAGGAGGAACTCCCATATTTCTTCACACAAAGTCTCCCCTCAAAATTTTTTCCTAGCACATATTTCATTAAGCCTCATTCTCTTAAAAGATCTCCATGCCATTCCGAAAAAATTCAAGAGGTGACAAGGTTAAAAAAATTTACTTAGTTGGCTCATTAAGATAGGGAGGTGGGGGGGCTCCTCATTAAGAAGGGAAGTTTCCAAGAAATTTACAAGGGGGGTTTTAACAGGTCAATGGGGGGTTATGGGGAGGTGAGGAGTTAGAGGTTTGTATGGGTCCCACCACACTAAACCCTCCCATGGGAGGTTAGGTGGGTGTGGTCCCCACCTATAACTCCCCCTTTGTAGGATTAAATTCACCTTCCTTAGATAAATTTGTTCATAACAACATTTATCTATGTTAATCAAATCCCATTTATTAAACCTCATCCTGCTCAAAACGTAGCTACGACAAAGGTCCCCTTAAGAAATTACGAGCGCTGCGAGTTCATCGGTGCCATCATATTTCAATTCCGATAACTGGTTCAAAAGATAGAAAAACCTGCTCGTACGTCCACTGAACGTACCCGAGCTGGACTTCGAAAATTGATTTCGGGCACACCGGGCCTCGGAATTAGGCACCGTCAGAATCCGCACACTCGAAAAATTCCAAAAAAATTAAGAAAAAAAAATTCCTTGAAATTTTAGGGTATTTACCTTACTCCCTCCTTAGGGCTTTACATCCCCGTAAAGATTTGACACAAATTAGGGATACAAAAGTGGTACAGAGCACGCATCTGAGCCTTCTGCTCCCATATGCTCTCCCGGAGGTTCCCGTTCTTCCAACGATAGCGCACAAGTGGAATCGGCCATCCTCATAGGATCCTCTCTTTTCGATCCTCAACCTCAACTGGAACCCCGCAAAAGTCACCCCATCGCCGAAGTCCAGCTCCCCAAGGTCGATGATATGCGAATGCTCGTGCTCGTATCTCCTCAGCTGAGATACGTGGAAGTCGTCATGCACCTAGTTCAACTGAGGTGGATGGGTCAAGCGGTAACCCACCTCGCCTACCCTACTGAGGACCTTGAAAGGTCCCAAGAAGCACAGAGATAACTTGTCGCCTCATCCAAATCTCCGTAATTCCACGTCGAGGTGAGACCCATAAGAAAACATGGTCGCCATCCTCGGACTCTAGTGGTCTCTACCTCCTGTCAGCATAAGACTTCTATCGTCTATGAGCTGTCCTATTCCGCTCCTGGATGACATGGACCTTCTCTGTCGTGGCCTGGACTATCTCTGGTTCCACATGAGCTGCTATGATTTCTTCTTTTCCAATAAGAAAAATCTGGTCTCATCCCCTGGATGAACCATGTTCTTTGCCTAACACTGTCAATCCAGACATGAATGATGCATTTATTCCATGGACGACGTTGTAAGGCCTCGACGTTACTACCAAGAGATCCAACCATCACTCTCACCTCTAAGGGTTGAGTCACACTATCGGCATCAGCGTGAGGTCACTGGGTCTCCTCCAGAAGGAATCTCAAAAGTGAGGGTCAAGTCAACAGTTTAAACCGGAACCTCTTAGTACACAAAAAATAAGGAAGAAAATGTCCCAGGGACAAGTGTCTTTTATTACCACATCTCGAAGTACAAAGACAGACAACAATGACAACAAGAAAACTAGAAGCACCAAGATCAAAGGTCCCATGCCTGGAACTAGTCCCTCTCTTGTCCACCAACATCTGGAGCTCCATAGTCGTATGATTCAGCTGCCTAAAGCTGAGCTCTCCCATGTCCACATGTCCCCTGCGGTCGGGGTGGACCTCCTGGTGGTGGTGGTGGCAACACCTCGAAGCGTCATCCACCCCCAGCTACACGGCCAGCTCCCCTGCCATGGTCGCCTGCTCCTTACAGTATGCCCTGATCGAACCTCTGCCTCTGTCTAAGGGGTTCTTCATCTATCTGTTGATCATTTGTATGGCAGGTCAGACAGTCACGTGCCATGTGACCAAGCCCTCCGCAAGAGTAACACTGCCCACTCTTGGAACAACTGTATCTGACTCCACCCCGATTTCCCCGCACAATTGAACCTGAGTCGGGTAGTCAGCCACCGGTAGGTCTGGTCCTCTTGGACCTTTGTGTCATATGTCTACTGCCCGCTGCAGAAGACTATGCCGCATGCCGGCTAGCGGTGGGTCCTACTGCTGGTGACTGGTCAGCAAGGAAAATATCCACTAAGAGGGCTCGCTCCAACACCCATGTCTACGTCGGGATGCTGTGAGAAACAACAGATGCTCCAATCTCTCGCCTGAACCCCTGCTTGAAGGATCGGACCCTGAAGAATAGGTCCCATACCATATCTGTGGAGTAGCACGAGAGGTCTGTGAACCTCGCTGAGTACTGTGCCACCATCATGCTACCCTACTGCAGATGCAGTAGCTTCTTTATATGCACCGCTCGAAGGGTGGATGGTACAAACTCTTCCCGGAACAGGCTCTCGTATTCTTCCCACAGAAGTGTCACCTCGTCCTGCATCTGGAGCATCAGGCTCCACCATCTGCCTGCTGCTACCTGAAGGAGGCTGGCAGCAAGGATCACCATGAAGTCTGCCGGCATCCCTACTAGCCTAATGACTCTCACCACAGCCTCTATCCAATCCTCATCCGCCTGCGGGTGTGTCTCTCTCCTGAACCTGGGTGGCCTCTAGCACTGGAACATGTGCAGTGCGCTCAAGTGACGTGGAATCTCTACTGCTGGGGCTGGTGGCATCGGTGGCCCAATGGGTGATAGTACTGCTGGTGCCTCCACTGGTGCCTCAACTGGGATAGGGCCCTATACTAAGGCCACGTCGCTCGGCCGAATGTCATTACGTACAACTCTCGAGGCTCTAGCTGGTCATCCACGGGGAGGCATCGTGAAAGAAACAAATGTGACACGGTCAAACGATTTACCTGGTGATCTGACCTGGTTTGAGCTATTTTAAAAGAAACTTTTGAAAACACACATGCAATCAGTGTTTTCGTGCACTAAGTCGGAAATCAGAAGTTAGGGTCCTGTTGTATGGATACGTTGGCTGCATGCACCCACACTGGACTCCCTGAACTGAAAACCACACATAGTACGCTTAGTACTATTGCTTCACAGAAAGGAAAATACCAGAGTCCTAACTTCTATGGTAGAACCGACTCCTCTGATACTAATTTGTCACGACCCGTCCCCTAGGGACCGTGTCGTAACTACCCCAAGCCAGCCTTCCATAGGCCAGGAGCTGGCGACTAGCACTAAAGGCGTAAATCCCTATATCTGGGAAGGAATTGCCTTCATAAACATAAACAAAAACACAACCATATTAAAAGCGGAAGAAAAAACTAAGTACAGGATTAACAAAAGTGCTGAAAGTGCAAAGGGGCCGGAAATACAAGCCCAACAGATATGTAAAACTACAACTGAATGTAAAGTACAAAAGTTAAGACAAAAATCTGGAAGATGACACGCAACTTATGGTTCATCCACCGTGGTTTCTACCAGAAGGGTAGGTACATATGTCCTCCTCCGCACTCCACGTACGATCGTCTGTCCGTCTGTCTCCTCTGGGTACCGAATCGTCGTGAGATCCACCTCTGGGTACCATCCAGTCCTCGAACGCTCGGCCTCCGTCAGCGCTGTCCGTCATCTACATCCAACACAACGAGGTGCGGGCATATCCTGTGTAAGGGTGAGTATAACGATACTTAGTAGGGACCCCAAGACCCTCAAGGACTCTCTAAATCCAACAAGGATAACCACAAAGCAGAATCTAAATAGATAACCCTTACTTGGGTATAAGCCCATACTTATACCTAAGTTATGGTGTAACCCATCTCAAACATGAGGAAACATAGAGGTTATGAAATCAATATATAACTACTACTTAGATATATGTCCATACATATACCTATGTTATCAAGTGACCCATCTCAATCATGAGGTAAACACATAGGTCATAGACTCAGCTCAAACAAGGATTTTCATTATCGAAACTGTAACTACTGAAGAGCTCTGTCTCTGACGAGTATAGTGATCCTGTCACGACTCCGAGGTACTGCTCACTAACCTTAGACTACTGAGGTACCTCTCTTGTCGAGTACCATGGGTCTGCTGCCAACTATCAGGCGCTATGTCTGTTGAGGGTCTGCCGCCAAATCCTGGGCACTCTCCCTAATAGCCTATATAGGTACTCCTCCTGTCGTGTACTGCGGGTCTGCAGCTAACTACCAGGCGCTCCGTCCATCGTGGGTCTATCGCCAAATACTGGGCGCTCCTTCCACTGGGTTAGTCGACTCACTCCAAGTCGAGTCGGTCAAGCAGTCGTTAGGTCTCAGCCGGCTACACGGTCTCCGTACTCCGTACGCTCATCTCCGGGAGGGTCTTCTCCACGAGCTACTGGTCGATACTCCAAGTATCACAATGTTTCACGAAGACGTATCTCAAAAGACTGCCTCGTCATAGGGGTCTCAGTGAAATAGACAGTGCGTTAATCGGACGCCCGGTTTGTGAGTTATTACCCTTTTTGTCCCAGGGGCCCGGTTGGTTTCTTGTGCAAACCAACCTGGTTCTATCTCAAATGTACCTCAAACTCTCATAGTGTATACTCATAGGGACCGTTTCTCAATGTGATCACCGACGCCGCTGACGGTTCGTCAAACGGACGTCCGGTCTGAAAGTTATCAGCGTTTCCGTTCTAGGGGCCCGGTTGGATTTTGGGTTCAATCCAACCCGGCCACTATCCAACTACGTCCACACCTCATGAGAAGTATGATAAATGTTCCTTCTCATCAAGATAATTCCAACAAAGTCAACGGCATGTCAATCGGTCGTCCAGAGCTCAAGTTATAAGTGTTTCCGCTCTGAGGGCCCGATTGGTTTCGAGTTCGAACCAACCCGGCCATACCCCATGTTCTCCGAAACCTTGAGTGTAATATACCGAAACGACCGACTCGATCCAAGGATCGCGTTGCAACTGACGGTGCGCAAATCATAGATCTGTAGTACATGTTACGTGCGTTTGAAAGAAACTGCCCGAGGAATGGGGGTTCAGGCCCGGTCCGACCCGGCCCAATTCCCCCCCCCCAGGGTCGGTCCGAACCGGGTCAACCTGACCCGGGTCCGGTTCCAGCCCAATAGGGCGTGGCCCGGCCCGGTGAACGTGGCCCTGCTCGGCCGGCGTAGCTGGTCCGCGTGGCCAGCGTGGAGCGCGGGGTTACACCCCCCCCCCCCCCCCGCGGTTGAGCGAAACCTGTGCGGCATAAGCCACGCCGCTCAATCCGGAATGGTTTTGGCCGTTTCGGTTCTCCATCCACCACCGCGGCTCTGCCGCGGCCGCTTGCTACGGCGGCGCGCCGCCACCGCCGGTCGCCGCCGCCGCCTTCTGCGGACCCCCGGACGCGCTCTGATGGTCCGTTTCACCTGCAGTCTTCGCCAGTGGTCCTCCTGGGACCCGATCTTCACTGCGAAAAGTTTCAAATGCCATTATGGCCCGCTTCATCATCGCCCGTCGATCCGCACACCAATAAACAAAATGCAGAGTCTTCGAATCGCCTCCGCGGCCCCGACTCCGGCGGCTGTTTCGTTCGGCCTCAACGGCGCTGTGGTTTTTCGTCACATTCTTTCTTGTTTCCGCGCGGTGTAATTGCACTGCGCCGCCTTTGTTCGAGCCGCAACGAACACAACATAAAAGGGGGAGGAGGATCGGCCATGTTCGGGCGGTCTGATCTCCTCCCGTTAAATTGAAAATAGGCAGCCCAATTATTAAAATAGAACGCAAAGAATTATTTGCGAACAAAACCAAACCCCTACTTGGATATTTGACGTCGCACGTTGGGTGTCACAGAGAACGGCGTCGCGGGGGTCATACGTAGATTCCGTGGACATCAGGGTGTGTCTGAGGAAGAAACAACGTCTCCTCACTTGTTGCGGGGATGAAGAAGGAAGTTATGTTGTGGTTGGTGATGATCATCGCTGTCGGCGACTTCTCCCTTGTCGCGGAGGAAAAGAAGAGTTTATGGCTGTTCTTCGCCGAGAACATTCTTCGTCGGAGAATGAAGTTCTTCACGAAGGAGGAACTCCCGTCTTTCTTCACACAAAGGCTCCCCTCAAAATATTTGCCCAGCATATATTTCATTAAGCCTCATACTCTTAAAATATCTCCATGCCATTAAAAAAAATCAAGAGATGACAAGGTTAAAAAAATTCCCTTAGTTGTCTCATTAAGTTAGGGAGGTGGGGAGGCTCCTCATTAAGAAGGGAAGTTTCCAAGGAATTTACAAGTGAGGTTTTAAGAGGTCAAGGGGGTTATGGGGAGGTGAGGAGTTAGAGGTTTGTGTGGGTCCCACAATAATAAACCCTCCCATGGGAGGTTAGGTGGGTGTGGGCCCCACCTCTAACTCCCCCTTTGTAGGATTAAATCCACCTTCCTTAGATAACTTTGTTCATAACAATATTTATCTATGTTAATCAAATCCCATTTATTAAACCTCAACCTGCTCAAAACGCAGCTACGACAAAGGTCCCCCTAAGCAATTACGAGCGCTGCGAGTTCATCGGTGCCCTCAGATTTCAATTCTGAGCACTGGTTCAAAAGATAGAAAACCCTCTCGTACGTCCACTGGACGTACACGTGCTAAACTTCGAAAATTGATTCCGGGCACAACGGGCCTTAGAATCAGGCACCGTCAGTAACTGCGCACTCGTAAAATTTCAAAGAAATTAAGAAAAAAAATTTCCATGAAATTTATAGGTCTTTAAAAATCAAATAAAATATTTCATTTCTATCCCAAAAATCATAAAAATTATTATATTATCCTATAATAGAAATTACATTCAGTCATTTCATTACAATGAGAAACAATGTACTATTCATTTGGAAAAATATAAAAAAATTAATTTTATGAAGAAAAATTAGAATATGGTATTCTATGAGAAACCATATATACTAATATAGGAATATTGATATTGAATAATATTTATAGTAGTAGTAAATATTGTCACGTAGTAAATTATAAAAATATATTTTTATCATTTTTGTTAAAATCGTAAAAAATGAATTCTATGAGTTATAGTAAAATATTTCATTGGAAAAAAATTTAAATAAAGTCAAAAGTAGTTTCAAATGAACATAATTATTCATTTATATTATATACATATATATAAATTTTAGGAACATATATATATAGAATAAAATGATTTTAAAGGAAAGTATTAAAATTAGGCTTTATAGAAAACTTTCTTTCCTTGAGATGTAAATCAAAATACATATCTTTTAAATTCTTAATATTATATTATATTAATTATTTAATTTATTAATATGTATTTTTCAATTTAATTCCAGGAAAAATATTTCTCTTATTTCATTTATTATGACATACTATTTTTTTACTAAATTTGATAAGTTTATGTCATATATTTTATGTTATTATGGTCTGAAAGAACATTTATTCCTTGATCATGAAAAGGGGGGTTATAAAAAACTTCCACATTCTATTAAAAATAATAATAATGTCCTATAAATACAATTTATTTATTAAAAATACCCTTATAACCATCAAACATAAGTCACAAATTAAAAATGAAACATTTTAAAAATGATAGTGGTAGTCTTCACAATCACATGGGAAAAGTGTAAATTTTTCATCATATAGGATAGAAGGAATGAAGATTATTCTTTAATTTTAGAATAATAAATATTTTATATATTTCATTTATACAAATTAAATTTATCTATATATATACATGTGAGTTAATAATGAAAAATAAAACACATCGAATCGTGGTTGGTGTAATCCACACATACACTAGAGAGACCTTTCCATAATCTATTATATGAGAATAAGGCCAAAAAAATTATTTATTCAAAATAAAAATATTTAAGTATATTAATGATATTAATATCATTAAATAAAGACTATTTGAATAAATTTTATGGACATTAATGAAGAGTGAAACTTGAAAGTGATTGGTTCTAATATATACAACTGCCTTTGATAATCTCATTTGAAAAACATCATATATATTGTTGTATTAGTTTTTTAAGATTAAAAAATTTATAACATGTATAAATATTATTGGAAAGTATTTTTCCAGAACATGGTTGTGACAAACAACTCAAATTAGTAGCATAAGTGAGGATAGGAAGTATCCCATTAAAAGTGAGAAGTGTGAAATTTCATTAAAAATCATAATATTAAAATAATTTAAACATATCAATCAAGTTAAATACAATAAAAATTGAAAAACATCAATCATATGGAATTTTGGTGTTGAAATAATTTTATAAAATCAAATTTTAACATGTTTTGCTAATATTTTATGAACCTCCAATTTGGTTAACCTCCTCTTTAACCCTTTTATTCATTATAGTTGTCAGAATCATTTACAATGGAAACATAATTTTTTATAAAAGATAATATTTTATTTAAAAAGATTATTATAATTGAAATTACGAATTAAATTTTAAATTATTCAATTTCAATGTTTTTTAAAAATTAATATTAATATAACTACGAAAAAATGAATCAATATACAATTTTTCTTTAAAATTATCATTTTAAGAAGAAATCCATTTCCTCCTAAATCAGGTGAATAATTAATCCAAATGTAAATTATAGGTCTATTATAAAAAAACAATGTTATTTTATGTTATAACCAATTAGAGACTTATGGTACATTTTAAATAAGTAAGCAATGGATAATTATGGAATTTGATAATAAAGTATTTTTCATTATTTGCCTAAAAATGTATTATTTCAAAACAAATACCAAAATATTATTATACGATATTTATTATATTACAAAAATCAAAAAGAACATAATTTCCTAAATTTATGATTATGAAATTTTTAAATTTAACATTCTTATAAAACAATATAATACATGGAGATAAATTTTCATAGAATAAAACTATTTTTTATTGATTAATTACATGCAGTTTCTATTGGGAATATGTCTCTATATAGTATAATCCTGAATATTAATAAGTCATGAAATTTTTTTATTATTAATATTAGCTGGTTTTTCATTACTCCCCCTTCATAATATTTTTTCCCTTATATTTTTATTCATTAATAAATAGGTGATGTTATCTTCATATCTTAGCCATTTCAAATTCTCATATTTCTATATTAAAAATATGTATATTGGATTTAGAAAATCAACATGGTTTTTACACTAAATAAGGAATCTAAGCTAGCATGTGGAAATTATTCATGATCATTAATCATCCATATGGGCTAGCGACATGTACCTAGGCATCCAAGAAAACCCAAAAAGACTAATTTCTCCCACATCAACAAAGAAAAATAAGGATCTATCATGAAATAGGGGAATAAATAACATCACAACATATAACATAAATAAAAGTATATTGTAAAAATATATAGTTTCAAAATACATATAATGATATAAATAATTAAAATATTTAGGTTCTATAATGATAATACTAGTATTGGTTTATGGGAAAAATGAATCAAAATATAATATTGTTAAACATGTCCATCTAACAAGTGGTTTTCTATACCATCTCATCACTTCCCTAACATGAATGTGAACTAGCTCAAATATCCATCACCAAAATGAAGTTCATTTCCTCTTCCTGAATCAGACATAAAAACACAATATTGACCCATTAGATGTTTGAAGGGTGTGAGCTCAACAAAAGATAAATATTATAATGACAATTCCATAAAAAATATAAAACAATTAAATGATGACAAATTTACAAATACATATTAGTACGATATAATATTTTCATATTCATGAACAAAAAAGAAATAATAACACTTTGAATAGTTTTAAATTTATTCCATGAAGAATATATTTTCACAGTTTTAATGAAAAACAGAGTATTGAATCATTTCATAATATTTCTCATGACATATAGTTCAAAATAATTTCAATAATTTGAATTAACCAACAATGATAAATATAAAATCACATAAAAATTTTAGGACAATGATAAGAGTCTAATTAATTAATTTTTTAGGGTCAGTTAGGATCATCACACCTCATGTGTCCATGTAAAACTATAATCATGTGTGTTTTCACTTCCCCATAACATGGTCCTAGGGTCTAGAGTTCAATATCATGTTCATTTATAACATATGAATATTAATTGATACTTTTCATATTTGTAAAATGACAGGGTGGATAACCATACATTACTATGAATTTTCATTACCATTCACATTTTACATAGGCTCACTTGGGTAGTTATAATTTTACAATTCAAACCATTTAAAAGGGGTATTTTATTTATAAAAATCAATCATTATCAATTAAATATTGAAAACCAAAAAACTTGGCATAAACATGTATATAAAATATTATATTTCACTTGTTCCGTCTCCAAAATAATTTTTTTTAGAAAATAAAAAATATGACATTAAGAATTTTAAACTCTTACAAATATAAAGAATGTAATAAAAATTTAAATGAAAAATAAAATTCTTAACACCACCTATATCAAATAATTAATATAGGAAGTATTCAAATAGATTCCACAAACCTATGATATATAGTTCCCTTAGATGATGGAATGATTCCTTTAACCACAATATACCATAAATAAATTATGTATCAAACAATCACTATGCTTAAGTATACCTATGATGATTGGAAAAAGGAAGAAAGAGGGGAAAATATCACTAAAAATGATAAAAACCAATTAATAAAATATCCCATGATGTTATAGGGAATATCATTACTAAAATGACATAATGGGTGGAGGTAAAATAGAGATCATTTGATAGGGATAATGGTAGGATTGGGTAACAATAATAGTTATAAATAATATGGTGAAATAAAACAAAGGTCAATCAAAAAAACAGTTAAAATTTGGGGTCAGTTTGTTCATGACATTAAACTTGAATCATTATGTGATCCATTTACAATTGATCCGTTCATGACATGAAAAAGTGGTTTAGTTCATGATCCACAAGATAAAAAACATAGTCTCAATAGATATAGATTCCCAAATACTACACAATTTGATTAAAAATGTGAACACATATATTGTTACATTAAATTGAACTAAAGTAGTTCTATAACCCTTTCATATATCAGGAATGGAGAAATTGTTTTCCAATAGTATCCAAAATAATAATAATAATTATATATATTAGGCTATTCATTCTGAATCTTAACACTCAGATGTCAAAATTCATCCACAAAATAATTTTTTTATATTTAGAAAAGTATGAAGTTAAATGCTAGTTGAAAAATATGGGAGTATATTTAATAATCATGAATGATTACCACTCCCATATTTCATGATAATTGATATATGATATGATTGAACAAAAAATTATGGATAAATCATATTCATAAGTTTTATATTATAAAACAATGTACTAAACAAGTTTTTATCCCATCGACACAACCATCTCCATGTGATGCCCATACCAATAAAGAATGTTTTAATAATTAGAATGACACATCTTTACATTATATACATAGAACACATTTTTGGTTAAATTTCAACTATGTTGTTTTTGAGAAATTATATTCCACCATTCCATTCAAATATATTTTCTCATAAGAACCCACATATCTTTATCCTTACAACCCTTACATCATGTTTGGTCAGTGACCCAAACAATGGTCAAAATAACAATAGTACAAGGTAACTAACTGAAAACTCTTAATGATGGATCACATTATCCACATAAAATTTATTTTGAATATAAATAATCACCTACCCTTTATGAACTTTATATATTGTAACTATTTTCTACTGAACAATACTCGATCCAAAAAAAATATTTACAAATCTCAGACCAATAAAGGAGTAATTTTCAAGGCCCACCTAGAGTGGAACTGATGGCTGACATTCTAATGAATGACTATTGTCTATAATTATACGAATATTTGACCACGCCCCATGTGATAATCACAAGTATCTCTAAGGTCTAAGACAAAAATATAAAACATATCTTCTAAAATAAAATATTCATCCCATTGTTTTGGCAGATGTCTAAGTATGGTAGGTATATCTTAGCCAAACATGAGAAATCCTCACCTATTTGTGGTATATTAGAAATTTATAGTAAAAGAGGGGTCTCTAAACAAAATTAAATCTAGCAAATCCAAGAAAAACCACACATTTTTTTAAATATAAATTTCCCTATTATTCATCCTTATAGGTACACCATGTTTTTACATAATGATATTACATGCATAATCATTCAATCACCACCAATAAGGAATTAATTTTATAAGAGAGTCCTTAGTTATCCAACAATGAATGTTATAGACACCTCATTGCACTTCTATAGAGACACAAGTAGTGGAAGAAATATACCAGAAGTATTTTGGTGCTCATAATTAATCTTATGTCATTTATGACATGTTTTTTCATCCCTACACCCTGATTCCTTGAAATGTGGAAAAATTCAACTTGGTCTCATGTGACATGCCCAAGACACCAATGGTTGGGAATAAATTGAAATGGATTCAATAGCATCAGTGGAAACCATTAACATTAAAAATAAAAAACCAAAACCAAGAATACCATAACCAAAACCTATTTATGATACATTAAAGTAATTTAATACAACTAAATGTAATACCAAAAACGAAAGAATATCAAACTACTATATGGCCAATATCAGAGTTCCAAAGTCGATGTCTATACCAAAAAGGTCAATGGCTCTGAAGACATAACACAACATCTCTAGAAATGGTCAATGATACAACTTTATAATAAATCCATGTATATTATGATCAATTACTCAAGAAATGGGATATATTTCCCTAACCTATGTCTAGAAAAAACAATATCTGTAAAAGAACCAAATTTCCGATGTAGGGGTGAGTAAGGAAACTCAATATTTTCTCCCCAAATGACATCCCTACTAACTCCAACATTATTCAAAATTTTATCATGTTTATATTAATGAATTTTTATAAATCTCCTTACAATTTGTCATTATTTTATATCAAAGCCACAAATTTTTACAACACAATAGATTCCAAACAAATATAGTTTCCAATGAGAGAAACCAAACAAATTCTGCAAAACCATTTATCAAATATCCTTTTGGAATAACACATTTTATTCAAATTATCCAAATATAAGAACATGCATGTCCGTATTATAGTTACATTTTCAAAATTGGGTTTTTACTTATCTATTAATTCTTCACATGGTATCCATATACAAGTACCCAAATGGAACACTCCACATCCTTATGGTCACATCCATGAAATTGATCACACATGCAATCAAATTATGCCAAGACCAAGTCAAAACATCCGTTAAAACCATTTCAGTAAAAACCTTTATTGAAAACAAGTCGACTAAATATTTTTTTGAACAATGAAACCAAAAAACCATGTTTAAAATAATCATTTTAAAATCATTCATCAAAACCCTTTGCGGAATCATTCCACAATTCCAAAATCCATAACTAATAAAGACTTCTCCCATGAATTTCACAAAAACAAAAAAGTAAATTTCATCAAATTTAAAAAAAATTGAAATTAATATTGTATGTTCTAAAAATACGAGTTCAATTTCAATCCACCTACCTAAGAAACATTTCCAAAAGTGAATAAAAAATGAATTATTAAATAAAACCCCAATTGAATCTCTGTAACCTAAATAGAATCTTGTCCCCTTACAACAAAACAACCATATCTCATTATGATTGTCATAAACTATTATATATTAATCCCTAATGGACTAGATATTTGAAAATGTTAGAGGTAATTAGAATATATTTCAGGATAAAAACATGAATGAAGACTTCCCATGAATTTAGGACTTTGACATACCAACATTTTCCAACAATTATCTTCTATATTTAATGGGACAGTTCCCACACACATTGGGAATAAGGATAATTGAGTCAGGGTAAAAATAAGTCAAAAAATTGATGTTTAGGAAAAATAAAAAGGGATATATGATTTCTGAGGATCTAAAAATTTACCATGTATGGTTGGATCATATTGTTAGTATAATAGTTTACCAGACGCGAGCCAACTAATACCTCAAACCATGCCTCATAATATTGGATCACCTAATTGGAAAACTATGAGACAACCATAAATTTACATCTACTCCACTATTCGTTTTAACACTTAGGTGGCTGAATGTTTTGGCCAAACTGTACACTTAATTTGGCACCTACCCAGATCCCCCTATCTACCTTTCCACATCTTCCTAAAGGGTATTCATGATTTATACAAACTATCCTCAAAATTTCAACCTCTATAAAAACCTCCAAAACACTTCATACACACCCTGAACTCCCGAATATTTATGAAAAAGCATTACATATGTAAAATAAATAAATAAATTGTTGCTTATATAAAACTGGGGCACTATATTATCCCCACAATTCGTCTTTCCATCCCCAATAAGAAGAATATGACCATTTTGTGAAGGATTTTGAGACACTTTTCAATCATTTACATCACATGCTCTGATATTTCTTCTTGAATAATATAATTTTTCCATGAAACACATACTATACTAATAATTTTCCCACTAATTACATTCTCTTGTCTAAACACAATTTGTACTATCATAGGAATATAATATGTGGCTGACACTACGTCAACGTAATACCATTGAATCACATGGTCTAGATCAGGATGATACATTTTCAACTATGATACATGAAACACATTATTCTATAAACTAATCAATGGGGTAAAATCAAACTAATATACCACTCCACAAACACATTCACATATCTGATAAGAACATATGTATCTAGTAGATAACATTCTCTATATCCCAAAATGATGATGACCAAGACTTGGAGAGATTATCAAGAACACATGATCACTCACCTAGAACGACATTGATTGTTCACTATGATCCCAAATTATTTATGAATACTTTGTTATTCCCCAATACTATTCCTGATCAACTAAATCTTCTATTTTTTCAAATAGACAAAATATGTCCAACATGTGAAGTCTCACCCATTTCCACTAAAAAATATACTAATCAGAAAGGATGAAATTATAATGATTTTAAATGAGCCAAATGTATTTAGGGATGATAAATGTTTTAAAATGATAACTCCACTAATGATATGTTCTCTTACAATAATCCAAAAAAATACAATACACAATTCTGAATCATGGCTTCCAATCTTTACACCATCCTTTTAGATTGTCCATTTGTCTATGGACGATATGCGATACAAATTTTTATCTGATTCCCAAGGACTTTTTAATTAATTTATAAAACAAATTACATAAACCTCTGATATTGGTCTGAAAATATCGAAACTATTACTCTATGCCTCTTCGCCACTTCTTAGGTTATGATTATTTACTAGTAATCGAAAATATGAGTTTCCCAAATAGGGATTAAATGGTCTATCTTTGTGAGTTGACCCACTATCACCCATATAGACTCATGTTTCTAAACAATTCTTGTGAGACCTATTATAAACTCAATGGCTATTCTTCCAATTTCCAAATAGGAATATTTAAAGACTCCAACATAACCCCCAAAAGTTGATTCAATTACTTAATATTCATATATGTGAGGAATTTTGAAAAAACTCATCCACCGTAATTTTTATGATGATACACCAAAATGATGTTTTGAGATCCTTATTCAACATTTTTATTCATAGATGAACATCCCTTCTTGAATGGTGGTAAGAATTAAGAATTTTTTCTTGAAGTTCCAAAGGTACAACCATCATAATTTGAAAAAAAATTGAACTCCCATTAATCTTCCATCCTTCAATGGTATCCCCACCATGGAGTGTTGAATTCATTGCATTAAATTATTAATAAAACATTTGTTCCACCTTTACTATTTCAATAAATTCTAGAAAAATGAAATAGGAATGAATAATACATCATTATCGTAGTCTTTCCATTGCCATTTCTGATATCACCGACATCAACTTCAATGGATTTGAAGCCTCTCTATCCAACTAAACATTTAACATTTTACTTAATGCATCTGCCACCAATTTTTTTCCTTGTCTATAAATCTTGTCAATGGAGAATATATTGAGATACTTCATCTATATTATAAGTATTTGGTTCAAAATACATTGCATAAAAAAAATTTCATGGTCTAATGATGTATAATTAAAATAAATTTCGAAAAAAAGTAATGAAATTATGTCATCAAATCATAAAATATAGAATCAAATTCCAAATTGTGTGTGGGGTTGTTCGTCTCATGCAACAGTAAATACCATGATCCATAAGACACCACATGGTCTACCTTCATGATAACACATACCAAACCTAATCCTGAAGTATGACAATATGCCATGTACCATTGTCATGATTTTGGTAATATCAATATCAGTGATGATGTATATTGAAATTCATGCTCTTGAAAAGACATAAAAAATTAATCATTACATTGGAATGGATATTATTTCCCTTGTCAATGGAGTCATAGGTGAATATAGTCATGATAACTCCTGAACAAAGAATAAATAAGAACTATCTACTCAAAAGAAACTGTGTATCTCAAAGATATATATTGGAGGGTTCTAGGAGACAACATCATCTATATTTTATAGACTGACAAAAATAAATCTTAAAGAGACTATATAAATAATTAATCATAATTATTATATAAAAAATTCAAACCATAATAAATATTAATACAATCATTGATCCCACAAAATTCCCAACATTTTTTCCAAGTGTTTCTCATGATCATCCCTTGTCCATGAAAACAAAAATATGTCACCCAAAAACACCATGGAACAACAATAGAGTTATCTTTGAAATATCTTATACATCAATGACATAATGGTTTGTGTTGATTTTCTAATACCAATACGTACAACCACATACTCATAATTTCTTTATATACACTTATATGTTATCATCAGAATATACTCCTTCCGAACCTGCAATTGGTTATATCATAATCATAAGTCAATTTTAGAGAAATAATTGTCTCCCTTAAATTGATTGAATTTATAATAAATGAATTTAAGTAGATAAAATTTATATATTTGAACTTGTTTATGCTTACAAAAATCCTCACAAAACCAAAAATTTCTATTCTACATTTTTAAAAACCAAATAGGTGCTTCCCACAAATCTGTGTGAGGAAGAATGAACTCTTTTCATTCCATCTACACCAATTAGACATTAAGTGATTTTTATTATGTTGGTTCTATATGATATTAAATAATGGAAATAGGTTTGGTCCACAGGAAGAGATCAATTGTAAATTCCACTTTTATTTTGGGTCGAAAACCTAATATTTTTTTGGGAATAATTTTAAAACTGATGGAGAACTATCAAAAAACTATACATCATGATATCTTCCATTTATTATAATGTAAATGCTACCATATATTACAAGATAGTCCCTGCCACTTGTGCCAACTATCCAATATAACTATACATTATATTCTAGTATTCCTAAAAAGATGGTTGGACCCATTTTATGTCACAAAACTCACCCATTAGTTATAATTGTTGATGTGAGATTTGGACATAAAAAAATAATCGATACATAAAACTGTGGCATGGAATACCACTCCCACATAGAAAATACCATATCATCTAAACTCTATCAAATGTTGTAGAACATGGTCTACACATAAAGTCTTGGTAGTCTCTTTCACCAAGAAGAGTTTGATGTTTCAAAATAGAAGAGATCATCTAATCTTTGAAGCACATCAAATATACCACATGATAAAAACTAAATAAATGAGATAAACCTGTATCAAAAAATCAAATATATTTGTTGAATTTAGAATAATTTTACATCTCACTATCTATGGTCCAGAATGATCATCTATAATCACTTTCTCTATTGTATACTACTTCTTATTCACTACACATCATTCATTATTGTCCGGTTGAGATTACTATGTTTGATGAGTCATGGTATTCCTGGAATCATCATGGCTATCGTGGTTCCACTAAAGAGTATAATAATTTTTACCTCATCTATTCAAAATATATGACATTTATGAAACATAAAATGTGTTCGGAAAACCCAACCACGTAGTACTATGATTATAATACTAAATATTCCCCATTTGGTTGCAATTAGGGAATAATATAGGTGGTACCATAAAATATTGTATCATGTGTTCAAACAAACCCCATTGAAAACATATATATTTACTCTTGGGTTTTAGATGAATAATCATTTATCCATTCATTTTATTTAGATCCATTCCACTTCCCTCTAAATATGGTTCCTTCATACTTTTGTTCCCATCATTAGAGTTACCACCATTTCTCATATGTATCAATGTGCTTCCTCCAACATTACTAACCTCTCTACAATTGTCACTCTATTGACCATCTATATATATTTTTTTGCCAATTCACAGTAATTTTAGAACTAATCTAATTCCCTAGCCTCAATTCAAAAATAAATTCAATCAAATATACACATTCAGAAAATTTCATTTAAAAGTGGACTAAATCCATTAATTTATCCATTTACTCTGTCATGAAAGGCTCTCAAAAATCATGGAAAAAAATATTATATTCATGAAATTAAAAATTTATGATGATATAATTTTCTATTTTAAATTTATTCAGAATCATAATATGTAATTTAGGATTCTTCCAAGAAAATCAGGAATTTTTTTCTAGCTACGGCGGCAGAGCTCCTGTATGTGATCTGGTATGATAGAAATAATTTTATTCAAAACAATTTCTCTATCAATCTCAATGAAGGTAAAATGTGTATTCTCATTGCCATTAAGGATGCTGCCTATCTTAAGAAGGATAATTTTTACAACTCTATTGGTGATTTTGAGATCCTCCGCCATCTTCGGATTGGTGGATCTTATAGGCAACCTCGACATACCTTTGAGGTCTTCTGGAAAGCCCTGCTTCCAGGACGGATGAAAGTGAATGTCGACAACGCCTCTAGAGGAAACCCATGTCCAGAAGGTTGTGGTGCCATCTTCAGAGACTTTCTTGGCAGATGCCTTGGCTGCTTCTTCAGTGGTTGTGGTACGACCTCGTCTTTGGAAGTGGAAATGTTGGGAGACATTCATGCGGTGGAATTTTCCAAGCAAATTGGTTGGAAAAAGCTGTGGATTTATAGTGACTCAACCACTGTTTTAAAAGCTATCTGGAAGGGGGTGGTACACCATGCATGGACGCTTACCTCTCAATGGATAAAATGTCTTGTTGCGCTCGTGGATCTTAACTTAATTTCCACACACGTGCTCCGCGAAGCGAACATGGTTGCTGATAGTCTGGCCAACAAGGGGTCAATCAGGTTCTTACCTCGTTGGATGACTTTACTGATGATTCACTCCCTCTTTTCAACAAATATTGTAACAAGATTCCGTCTTTTAGACTTTGGTAACTCCCTTTCCTTTTAGTAATAAATTTTTCCGCAGTCTTTGACTGAGGCACCACCTCTCTTAAAAAAAATCATAATATGTATTTTATTTTCCTCATTTAGCCTGAACCTCAAAATCACACAACTATCATCCAAGATGTTCTTGAATATATATTTCTATAGTTATATTCATCTTTGTTGGTGTGCTATGGAAATCAATGATTCATTCATCCAATTCATCCACACCTCTACCTTTTGTGGTTCTTAATATCCTTAAGATATGGCTAGATTATGCTTCTAGAATGTAATTGAGTGATCTATATACCTTTGTCCATCCCTTGAGTTACCTCTTTCCATATCCTAAAATCCTTGGAATTTCTTCTGAAACAACAATTGGTTCACGTATGGCTTATGTGAAACCACATTTTCAACTGCCTCTTTTATTTGGTTTCTTCTACACCTACCTAGTTCCATTTTTAATGGACACAAGAAAAGTGATATGCCTCACTCTCTAGAATCATAAGATAATGAAATTTTATTTTTTTCCATAGCACAACTATTAGAACAAGGCATTCCTTAACTGAAGTTTTATCCCCTTCAAAATCAATATTGAAACTTCAAACATGGTTTTTGAAAATCATTCAATTTTGAAATACATCAATAATTCCATTTAAAAAGATGAAATTTGATTATAATTTCAACATTTTTCAAAACATATCATTGTTTAAAAACATCATAAATCATAATTCACTATAAAATATGTACTTTTACTGTTATGTAATTTTTTCAATGCATTTCATTATCTTTTTATTGGTTGACCCGATGATAATGTGATTAATAACCCAATATCTAATTCAAAAACAATTATGTTACCACTACCTTGTAAATTGATATTCAATATAAATAGGTTAGCTTATTATTTTTATTCTCGTTATTTATTTTCATAATAATCCTACACCTTTATAAAATAGATACTCATGGACTAAACCAAAAATAATTTTCAACTCCACGATAGAGAAAAACACGGATACAACATGATCAAATAAACTAATAACATTTCTAATATCATTCCCCCCTCCATTGGAGATGACATAAAATATATACTTGTCCATATGCGATATCGTAATGATTTAAAATCCTGTAAATAAATTAAAAATATGTAATACCATTGGGGGATGATTTTACATTTAAAAATAAAAACAAAAACAACTAAGAATACCATAACAAAAAAATTACATGAATCATGATATAAATATAATATAAATAAATGTAATAACAAAAATAAAACAACATCAACATACACCACTAATAATATAAGAGTACCAAAGTAGAAGACTAAACATTAATGTTAAAAGGCATCAAAGAGATAAATCCACATCTCCCAACATGCTCTATGTTCCAACTCCACAAATATATACCAACATACCTAGAGGCATCACTAAATAAATGGAATAAATTTCCATTACCCATGTCCGAATAAACAATATCACTTAAATCACAAATGTGATAGTGTAGGGGTTAGTAATTAATCATACATGGTTTCCCAGAAATGTCTTCCCTACTCACGCTAGTAGGATAGGTAATTTTACAACATTATATAAGAAAATTATATTGAAATATTTAAACCCTTTTAACAGGTTATATCAAATCCATGCAGTTTCACACTATAACAATTTTTCCAATAGAAATTAATTTCCATAGAAAGAATCAAAATAATTCTATAAATCCAATTATAAAATACCATTTTAACATAACTCATCTCATTCCACATATCCACACATTCATTCCCATGTGAATAATCTATACTAATGATAGGTTTCTCATTGATCAACCATGTCTTCACAAGGTAACAATATAACAGTACCCCAAGGGCACACACCCCTTCCATAGGATCAAGTCAATTAAAATTAACACACACATCACCCATTATTCCAATAACATGGAAAAATAGTAGTTGCAAATGATTTCAATAAAAAAATTTAGAAAAACATCCGTCAAAAAACCCATTCTAATGAATCAATCAAAAATAAAATATTTCTAAGATCATAATTTTAAAATAATTCAACAACACGCATTTAAAAAAAATTCAACAAATCCTATAAACAAATATAAGATGTTTTATATGAATATTTTTATAAAATTTAATAATCAATTTAATGAAATTCAAAAAAATAGAAACTAAACATTCATGTTTTAATTATCAGAGTTGAGAGTGAATCAACCAAAATTAGGAACTATGTTGAAAATTAATAATGACATGAATTCATCTATTAATCTACGGTTAATATAAAAAACAAGCCTGAGATCGTCATATTATAAATCAACACAATAATATATCATCCTAATTAGCATTCAAAAGCATATATCTATCTCAAAATGAATATATCTATTAATCCAATGGAGATAAGATGAATTGTCTTGATAAAATCACCAACATCAGATACTAAACAAAAATCTGGTCATCAAAACACCAATATTTTCCAGACGATCACTCTGGAAAATCAATGGGTAGAGTTTCCACATCCATTCGGAGGAGAAAAAACAAATTTTGAGAAAAAATATGTTATTTTTTAGGCATAAAACAATGTGAGATCCACTATTTGAATATCTAAAAAACACATTACAGTTGGGTCACATGATTAAGGAAACTGTGAAATAAATATGATCCAGCCACTCCCTCTAAATACTCATCATACAATTAGAAAACATGGTTTGAAAAAACTGTAATCCAACAATGTTTTCAACTCTATTACTCTTTTCAGTGTTACTCATAGGTTTATGCATCATTTGGAGAAACCATGCACCTATGTATAGCCTACTTACTGCCACAACATGATTTTCTGAAGGAGTTCCACAATTTCTACTAAGCATATCAAATTGTGAACCTCTATAAAATCCTAAAAACATTCTAATAGTCAGCCAAACCCTCCCATGATTCACCAAAATACTTTTCATGCATATAATAAAAAAAATTACATACATGAAAATGGGATACTATAAATGGGATATTAAATTAGTTATTTCCCAATGTAGGCTAAGCCACCAAAATTGTCATTCCATGCCATAATACATATTTTTTGTTCTTAAGTGAATAAACTATTGAATTAAATGACACTACACTATCACAAAATTCATCTTGGGAAATGTATCTACAAAATTGTTCTAGAAAAAGAGTATACTCATGTTATAATGATCATTTGTTGATTGTATCCACACTATATAACGAATTCATGATACAAAAAAATTATCCATCACAAATCTTCAACTAAAATATTATTCAGGGAAGAGATGGTGTCAAAATTATACTCACCATAGGACAATTAGCCCTAATATCCATTACATCCAAGAGGAACCTGTAGATAATTCTCATAATGTTTCATTCATCCTTGGACTATATCATAGTTTGAGATAGAAATTACGTACAAGGGAATCAATTTGAACATTCCCATTTCATAGGTTGTGGGTGATGATTAATCAAATTACTATAGCTCCTACACCAATCTCATCTATATGAGGTTCAATTTTTTATACCAAAATATATATGTCAAAATATTATGGTGTGAATGGATAATGAATATTTCCCAAAGATGTAATACCACAAACCCTTAAGGATATCCATGAATAAAAAAGATATAGGTCAGTGGTGGGATGATTCTTCCAAAGTGACAAAATATTTTGAGAACCATGCACTACCACATATCCCCTTTCATAAGAAAATAACCCATACCTACACTTCAAGTATCACCAAATCCCACAAATCCATAATCGACTTCTTAAACTATGAGAATAAGGCTTGAATTCAAATCCCGTATTGTCTCTTTTTTTTTGAATTTAAGAACCTCGATTCGATATAAATTTAATTCCTTTAATATTTAGAGTTGACAATTATTATTCCATAATTAATAAATTAATTCCAAAATATATATAATTCATCTATAGACCTAATAATATCTGAATCTAAAAACTATTTCTAAAACATTCTGATGAAATCATATATGAAATCTTTTCACGTTCAACTAAGATTCAATTCTCTGAGACAACATAGCCTAATTGATTAAAATATCGTATCCAGAAGTAACACTGTTATAGCTTAGCATAAATTCGTTTATATCTCATGGATACTAGAATATTTCCTAGGTGATTCTCATGATCATTTTTATTATATTATTAAACCATGATATCATCTATTAATAACATGATGACTGAATCTCGGTGCTCATAAAATATAAAACTCAAGTGTTCCATAAAATCAGTAGGTGTGATAGTCAGACCATGTGGAATTAATGGATACTCCATGTTTCCATACACAATCTTGAATATAGTATTGAAAATATATAAATCTTAAATTAGGAGAGTATGGTATCACTGTAAAATATCAATCTTCAATAACAACATTTTCCCTTTTAAATTGATATAAACTCATAAATTTGTCTAAAATACTTTTTTGTTATCATCACTAGGTTGATATTCTGATTGTAAACCCCTAAAAATAGTTACATTGGTTGTTTTGGAAAAAGGAAACAATGTTTCCAAGGTAAATACACTCATATTGATGAATCTATTGGAATCAAAATGACCCAACTAGTTTTACAAATGTGTTAATTATACTATTTTCATACAGTGTGAAGGTATAAATATCTAATGTGTCACTTATATAAAATTAAATAATAATTATACTTCTCTCTCTATTAGTAGACCATGAATAATGGTTGGTAACACATATAGAAATTTGTTAATCTGTATAAAAAGTTCCTAACTTATGGTTTCCACATCATACTCTACTATAAATGAGGATATAATTTTAGAAAGAAGTAGTGGAGAAGTTCATTGTCAACTGGATCTTGGATCCAATTATCATTTAATCACCTATGAGTTATCATCTATTGTAGTGAATGTCCTCCAATAAATATAGAAATTAATATGATCAATATTGGAAAAAATACAACCCATTTAAATTATAAAATCAAAGGGGTCAAAATCATTAAATTTTATTCCCCAAGAGACCCCAACATTATAAAAATAAAAGGCTCATTGGGGGAAACAAAAACTATTTTCCATTTTCTTTACAAAAGTTTTTAAAATATCCAAAAATAAGTGGAATCAGTACCATATATATTTATAAAATATTAGTAAATATATTTGATATAAACGAGTGTGAGGAAATACTATTAAATATATATATTAAATTGTTTACATAATGATAATAATGACTCTCATTACTGTAATTCCCAAATAAACCTCTACTAGATATTCTCGCACAGTATAAAACTATTTTTGAACAGATTATGAGTCGATCATGACCCCATAATTCTATTGAAAAAACATTATTTACCTAGGATAATATAACTATTCCATTGATGCCCCATGTTATAGAGATCGATAACCAATTATGTTGGAATAGAAATCAAGACATAAATAATATAAAAAACCCATTAATCAAGAAGACAGAAAAACCTTTGGTGATTTAGATCAGTAATGTTCCAAATTCCATATCCTAAATCTATAGAAGTAATCAAGATGGAATCTACTTTCTTAAACATAAGGAAAATGATGATATTATTAATGGGATACACTTTCACCTCCCTTATGAACCACATTATGCTTCCTCTTCCTTCAATAATTCCCATGATGAATGTCACATGACATATGAGTGACCCGACGAACACCCAACATGATATATCAGTCAATCTTTTCCTTCAACACTATATCCAAAACCTCATTATAGGTTGAATGGTCTAGTTTCAAGCCCTGAGAATAGATAAATAGTTGAGAGACCTTCTATATCATTTGTGAAATTATATTTTTTATAGGTAACACCTCTTATGAAATTGGAATGTTCAGAGAAGTGGTAGGCATAGTCGATTACAATATGGTTACCCTGTAGACGAATATGGATTTCTATGGATATATAATTAACCATATTCTACAGGAAAAACATATTTTTGTAAATTTATTTAAAAACATTTCATTCCTAACCCTCATGATGCTTTTCTGGAACCACTAAATCCCACCATCATTGACTAAGTCCTTAATGAGGAATGGACACACACATTAACTTAATATAATTCTATGTCTCCATGAAATCAATGAACCTTTTAATATTTCCCAATCAGTCCTCTACATCCTATGTGTAATTCAACCTTATAAGGGTAGTGGTTTCTTGTAGGGAGACTCATGTGCTCAATTTCATTCCCCTTCCTTATGTGGATTCCCATATCTAGCTTAATTCAGAATAAGATATGCACCATTTTCTATAACGGATATTGTATTCACAATAATGGTTACATGATTTTGATCAACCAGAAGATTTTATTGTATTACATTTTCAGTAGCACCCTACTGATTATTTGATAAAATTCTTATATGATATGTGGTTCTAATATACAATATAGTATGAGTTGAAAAAAATGGGGATAATAACCATTGTAAAAAATCATAAATAAAATGAAAACAAATATCAAGAACACACAATCCCATAATTCACATGGAATATCAAGGCCCATGATGTTGTGATTATGCTAGACACCTAGTCACAACCTAACACATCTGTATCGACATTACAGACTCTTAATTTCAAATACATTCGAAATCTCAGAGATAATAAGTAAACATGTATTCCTATTTTTCATGAACTATCCTGGGGTCATCCAAAAACAGAGCACCAGACCCAGCTCATGGAAAGGGCTAAGGTGATTTCAATGCCAAGAATCAATAAACAGCTGTTTATGGAATCCATGAAAAACCATTGGAAATGATATCCCTGAAATACTCATATAAAATACCTCATCGGTAAATAATTATATGAATAAACAATATCCCAAAATATAACATATAAAACAAAATATTTTAAAGATGTACACAATTGAACAAGACATATCAAGATATAAATATTAAAAATTAGGATGTCCCATAATGACAATGTGTGTACTTTTTTAAGGATAAAGTTAAATAGAACATAATAAATCAACACATCTCCAACTGACATATGGGTCAACATTCCACCTTGTCAACACCATGATGCCAACATAAACATGTTAAAATTAACGAAATTTCAAATAATTTACTTTCCAAATAAAAAATTATACATTGAGAAGTCTGTATAAACCCATTAGATTTATTCATGGTGTGAGAAAAATAGCATAATAGTATCCCACCATTTGTTCCAAAATAATAGGTAATTAAAAAAACCAGTTATCACTAATTTAATAATATAAATAATTAAGATATAATAATTTTTTAATCATTCCAAAAACAGTGGAAAAACACTTGAAATAATTTAAAATAAAATACATAATGGACAATTATTCATTTTTTTAATGAAGAATATAGAATTAAACAACTTAATAGTAGATTTTGAGGAATATATTAAAATAATTACGCAAACCTGAATCAATAACTAATACTGAATGGAAAAAAAGAAAAAAAATAGATTCGAGATTATTAATCCATTCATAATGTTGGTCAGGGCTCTCTCGAATCCTCACACATCTTGTGACCAATAAAATTTATTAAACAAGAGCACACCCACATTCCCAAGAACTCATTCCTAGAGAAAAAAGATCACTATCGGGTTTATATATTTCTTACAAATATTCAGTTAGAGTTCTTAGGCATATCAAATGCTAGAAAGGCTAACCATAACATTCCATTTTTTTCTAGGATTACCCATACATTACCCTTCCTCCCATTGGTTATAACCATTTTTAAAATTCAATGCATTTCAATGAATTGTTTTATGCATATAAATCCTTCTTTATAAAATTAATACAGATATCCCTAGAACTCTTGCATAAACATGCATTCCAAACTACTTTCTACATCAATCCACTCCTTATATTGAATATATATTTTATAAATCAAATCCATAAATAATCAATTTAAAATATCTCTTACAAAATAATGAATTATCAAATTCTATGAAAATTATATTTCACGAAACCACCAACCTTAATCACATTGAATACCAAATAACCACTTCAATCCCACAAATTAACAAAAGAGAAAACCCTTAATTGATTAAATGAATCCCTAAACGACAAACCCCCATAATTAATGTATTGATCGACAAAAATTAGTCATAAATATCATTATAGTAATCATGAAATAAAAGATAGAAGGGAAAAATCATATATGATTATTAAAACTACATAACACATTTTCCCTTGAAAATATATAGTGATTCTAAATTAAAACAACACCATGGGTGAATGGATAAAAGAGTCCATAATAGAGAGAAATTATCATGTTTGAGTATATATCAAATGAGGTATGAATATAGTTAAATAAATATGCATTAAAATAAGGAAAATACATTAAAATAAAAATTCTCTTTAAGTTCATGATGGGAAACATGATTCATATTAATGAATCATTTATTTATGATGGGATCAAGATATGAAAAAGTAATTCATTAAATGATCCAAAAGATAAAAAAACATATTCTTTACCTCATTAAAACCAAATATTTCCCAAAAACAGTTCATGGTGGGAAAATATGTATCACATTTTCAAACAATGTTGTAGATTGATTCAACTATATCAACGAGAAATAATGAATATATGTTCATAAGGAAAAGATATAATATTGAAAAAAATTATAAAATTAATTCAACCAATTAATATGAAAATGAGATTTGACATTAAATAAGACTTTAACTAGGTGAGATACCTTCTTTTATATTACCAAATCTCAATCAAGAATAAAAATTGGATTTTCCAAAAACGAACGATTCTCCTATAACTATGATAATTGGGCGGTAATACATGATAACAATCATTTATATATTTTTTCAATAATGAAACATGAAACACATTATGCATGTGATGTAAACCCAATGTTATGTATACTTAGTAAAAATAATTATTATTACATTATCTATAATTCTATAATAACCAAAAAACAAAACACTTAGCTTTCCCTTTCATCCAAAATGTATCACACATTTCTTTAGGTAAATTTAAAAAAACATGACCTCCTTCCTCAAATTGATTCAATTCCCTTTGGTAATTTAGATAAATATTCTACATACCATTATTTATCCCTATATGGAACTACATCATAATTACATTTTCAAACTTCTCTTGTACTAGTTTACATCCCAACATCTTTTTGTCCCTAAATTTACCCAAATATACCAAAGTAAAAAATTTCTTTCCATTGGATTGATAAAATCCTTCCATTTGTCTATGGAAATAAAAACTATTATAATTAGAAACTTTTACTAATGAATGACATTGAAACAAAATTACTTGATAATATGATGATAAATCATGATGCATTTCCTACAAATTATTAAAATTCATCTCCAATATTCAATTACATTGAGTTTGAGACATTTTATAGACACTAGGTGTACATGTGCTTACAGAGTGTTTCGTTTACCAAATGTTAAAGATAAAACATCAATTTTATAACATAGACCAATCTGTCTGTGAAATGTATATTACTAGATTCTTTCTAGTGTATAGGTGAAGAGTTTGAATAAGTTGATCACAATTATTATCTCTAATTTACAACATGGCTTGGCCCATGTTTGAGGTATTAATGGGGTAGTGGGAGTTTCCTATGAGCTATTGGAGAAAGTGAACATAAAAGTGGTTGGATCCAATTTTATTATTCTAGAAGACATGGATAATTCAAATTATAATCTTGAATGTAGTTTTATTATTTGGGTGATGAAGAATATTGGGTTTCATGAATCGTTTTGAGAATCATGATTCTATTGCTTCTTTTTTCTTTGTCTAACTATTTTTATTATGGGGAAGGGATTTTGTTTTTTCAAAAAAATAAATGGTTTAAGGAATGGGTACCCTCTCCCCCCCATTATGTTCCACATTTCACAGTTCGGCTCTTTCACAAAAAATACACAGATGTGTGATGGACCGGATGATTATTCCTTGAATCTCGCATTCTTTGGATGTATCCTATTTCCATAATATGTTTCTTGATGTCATTTATAACTTTTTGTAATTGTAAGAGGACTTTTTTGGTTAATTTCATGCGGCCCATAGTGGTTTATGGTATCCTGAGTGGATAACAGGTTGAAACCACGAAGAGAAATGTCTTTATATCCAATAAATGTACATGATGAAGGGCGCAGAACCCTCAGGACATTCTGGGTATTCAGTAGAAACAATTGCCTATGATTTATCTCTGGGTAACCATTTCTAATGGCTGGTAGAAACTAGTCTTTTTTTAAGAGGTCATTAACATAATGGTTGGGATAATGTTTAACTAGTAGAACTAGTTTCTCTCCTTTGGGGGTTGGATGAAATTGATTAATAGTGTGATTTCATTGATACTGATCCATGTCTTTTCTATCATCACTCAACCTAAAGGGATCATTTCATCTATGTATATGCTGATGAATAGGTTCATTTGGGATAATAATTACAGAGGAAGAGATCATTGGGCATAGTGGTCTTGGATGGTGAAACTATTAGTGGAAGGACGATTCAGCCTCAGTGATTTATTTAATGCGATGTTGTCCCAGAAAGCACGGTTTGCATGGGATTTTCCTGTTGGGAAATCTATGTGGACACTAATAATTAAATATGGTAAGAATTGGGAGGTCTGGGATAACAAGAAACTATCCAGATTAGGGAAAACTGTGGGGCTCGCATTGATGTTCTTCAGGACTCATCTCGATGGGTGGTTGGATGTGGGGATATTAACATGTGGTGAGACTATTGGAATTTAAAGAAACTATATTTCCATGTTTTCTAAGGCTGGATATGTCTATGAGAGGGGCCATACACCATCATGGTTTTCTTGATGCCATTTTTAGACTATAGTAGTGGAATTATTCATAGAAATATTGTTTTTTAAGATGAAGACCTATGCTATTTCACATAATCTCATTCATGGTTTTTTATCGAGCTTTAATATCATGGACTGATCTAATAGGGAGGCGTCTGTGATGAGTGGGGTGATCACCTATGGTGTATGGAGGTTCCCATGAAAATTATTTTTTTCATTTATAGAGATCGGATCCAAGCCTTGCCAATGGATGATAATATTCAAAATAATTGCATCAAATAAAACTCATGTGGATTTTGTTGGTCTAATCTGCCGACAGAGTTTTCTGTGCTGCTGTTTGTTAAGAGTGAATGGGAAAATACACATTATTCTGGAATGGATAAATGGATTAAAAAAGAGTATCATGGACATTCATACAGTATTTATTCGTGGATTAGTTCTCGGGTGTGAAACATCCTGGGATGAAATCCAAGATTTGATGTGTTATTGTTATAGTGATTTTATGGACACTCTGTTTGGCATTGAATAAAGCATGATCGAAGGGTCGGTCATCGGGTTCATTTCAACAGGTGAGAATGAATGGCATGAACTATGAGTTAGGATCACTGTTGAATGGTGGTTTGCACTCTACTATCCCCTACTATCTTTTTAACAGTCTAGTATATCAATAGAGTTTACTTGGATTTTGGGTGAGAAGACAACCCCTGGGTAATGGATTGAAGCTCAACATGGATATAATTTTATTAATGGGACGATGCATGAGGGTGGACTGGTGTACGATAGGATGGGATTAAGTTTAGTGTCTTTTAGTAGCTTTCATGGACCATAAATCTCGTTGGCTGCATAGGTTTTAGCATTGTACATGAGAATTATGTTGTGAAAAATGTTCTCATTGGTGGTTTCAGAAGTTGAATCAGACTCCAATGTTCTGATTCGGGCCCTTCAAGGGAAATTTTAGGTGCATTGGTTTTTTACATACCTTTTCTAAATCTATAACATTTAGATGTATGATGGATGTGTAGTTCTTCATATTCCCAGGGAGGATAACTTTTCCATTGATGCACATTATAGGAAGAGTAGTCATGAAGAAGCCATGTTGTTTTTATCTAGAGTAGGTTCATTGCGTCAGGAATGAATCTGTTTTGTTCTAGGGGATTCTTTAGGGCTTCATCACATTAGGCATCCTTAAACTATTTTCTGGGGTAAGGTTTTTCACCTTGTGAATAAAAAATACATTTTAGACCAAAAAATTGGACAGAATCATTACTTAGTACCCAATGACATACGATGTTATTTCCAATTATTGTATGTAATTATGGGATCTAGATCATATACAATAACAATAGAGACTCTATCATTCATGAATATTTAAATAAGACATATTTTAGAATGATAATCTATATAAATTGTATCATGAATATGTATAAAATGATAATATTTTTCCTTAAAATGAATAAAAACACAAATAAAATTATTTACTTGAGATGTTTTTTCGAATGGTACCCGATATTCCTTGTATATATTGTCCAATTTTTCATTTAGAACTAGCAATAATTAATGAATCCCCTTCAGTTGATATTGTTCAATATTAATTTTTTGTCTAATCAACGATTTCATAATAATATCAGAAATATAATTCTACATTCCTTCCCCTAAATTATATATTATAATTTCATTATATCTATTTCTTGACAAGAGTATAAATAGAATATAATGAAATGTGAGGTTCATTCAATAATTAAATTTTAAACTTAAAATCAATTGGTAGAAAAATATTATTTTCGAATCATAGTAAATTCTTTTCATTAGAATTAAACTCATATAACATTCCTTCCTTACCCAATTATTCATTTAAGTTATAATAATAATATTACAAATGATACATCTTAATTTTTTGTGACATTGATGAATTTACTGACACATAATGTAAATGAGAAGGATTTTATTCAGGCACAATTTGAATATAAATATTTATAAAATAATTAATTACTTTTTCATTTTAAATCATGTCATGGTTAGGTATACATTATCATAACAACTCACTCTACAAACTACCATTTTAGATTTATCTAGATAATATTGATTCATGCCATCATTATCCTTTTTCAATTCAAGCAATCATCACTTATATGTTTTCAACACTTTTTGAGAGAATATATATTTAACATTTTATGAATCATATATATATATAGACACACACACACACACACACACAGATATATATATATATATATTCTACTGATGTTGAATATTCACCAAAATTTTTAATGGAAAAAACTAATCTAACATGCTCTAGATAATGCATTAGATAGTTTTTATTGTGTTTCGATTGATGTGATGATTATGAAACATCCTGATCATTTTGAATTAAAACAAAAAAAAATTCATTCAATGATGCATCATTATAAATAAAATATAATCATTGTTTTTTGATGGCTCAGCCTAAACTATAACATTAAAAGTATTATTTTTATTTCTTATAACATTAGTCACTTTTATTTTACCAAATTAATTTAACTACCATATGATTTAACTCTATAATTTTGTTTTCAAATAGAAATATGATTTTATAAAACCATAAGTAAATTCATTATATTCTAGGAATACTATGAATCTCTAAGACATTAGTATTTCTTAGATATTCTTAATAAATTTTAGTCTTAGTATGGTTAAATATAATCTTAAATTTGCTACAAAATTTCCAAGAAATGGAATTGCTACACACAATATTCACATTTAAGAATATTTCTAAACACAATATTTTCATATATGATCTAAAAATAAATCCTTATATGATATTCTAATCTTTAAACTTATAACAATATATTATAATAACATCAACAAAACTACAAAAAACTTAAAAAAACTCAATAATACACTATTCAGTATATGCATAAATACAATGGATGAATTATGGAAATCAAAGAGAACAACCAACAACTAATAATGTTATACCTTGTTCAAAATGTGTTCCTCAAAATTTCTTCATCCATTATTTTTAGAGGATAAAAAAATGACTAGAGGTAAATCTTCCAAAAATATTGAGTACTATATAGATGATCAATGAAGTCATCTATATAAGGAAATGCATATATTTTTTTAGTACTAATATTTCTGAGTGCTCTATAATAAATAAAAAACCACACAAAACAATCATTACTTTTAATAAACAAACCAGGTGAATCCCTAAGTGATGTGTTGGGGAAGATGAAAACCAAATCAATTAATTCTTGTACTTGCATATTTAATTCTTAAAACCTCACAATATCCATTAAATTATGATGTTTTGAAATTTTCAAAGAATCAATAACTAAAAAAATAGTGAAATAAATGTCCTAGTAATAAATAACAACATACATATTATTATGAAATACATCTGAAAATCCCATTTAGCGCAGAATCATTACTAAGATGAATAGTTATGTTTCTCCAACAACATTTTCTAGTAATCTTTATCCCATATATTCTATAAATTTCATATCTTATTGATATGATATATTAAGTACGATAAAATTATTATTTAAATATTGGAACTCATAGAATTAATTGAATATGAATTATTTAGCTCTATAAACATTCCAAGCATTATAAACTGAAATTAAATCAATTCTTATAGTATCATCATTCTCAAATAATAGTAAGACAAAAAATTTAAAAGAAATAATATTTTCATAGATGATAATAGTATGTTTATTATAAATCTCTATCAATTTAAAAAATACACTATTATTTTCACCAATAGTTGTAGGTATATTTCACCAGGTGGAATTTTTATTTAATAAGAAAATTCCCCGAAAATTAAAAGAATTCATATATTCTAAATATAAAAATTGAATACAATGATTAGACATGTAATTTACCTCTCACCAATCCATTTGGTGGTCCAACATTATCTAAAGTTTTATCGTATGACTATCTTGAAAACTTCTTCATATAGTTTTGATTATCTCCCCCTATACACATTTCATCAAAAATAAATTTTCATAATGAACCATATCATTACAATAAAAATAATTCACTACTAGTGTTTCATTATTGGACATATCATGAACATTTTTATTTTATTTATTGTCATGGGACAAATTTCATATATAACCATATAAATACTACTCTCTTGATATATTATGAAAATTCCCCATAATTATTTTTACCACAATTATCAAAGTATGAATTTCTAATTCTCTAACCTTATGGTATACACCATTTAGGATTCTTCATTATTTTCCAATATGACCTTTCCTTCTCCTTGATTTTTTTATAGTTATTTTAGTCAAAATCAACATTCTCAAAACATGGATAAATTTCCTCATAACAACCAATCTCATGAGTAACTAATACCCTTCATAAAATTATTTTTAAACATTATTAAAATATATTAACATAACAATATTAGTTTGATAAAGATTTGACACATTACTGGTGAATCTGGAAAAATAAAATTTATAGGAAGTAACTACGTCGCCATTGTTTAATAATAAATCATATTATCTTTTTACATGAAAATTAAAATAAATTAGGAAGGTATTTCTGATTGGAAATACCCAAAATTTCATTCCATTAAATCTAATAAACCTCATGAATTTCCATAGAATTTATAATCATATACCAATATTGATTGGGTTATCTATAAAAATGGTAAATTAAAAAAATAAATTTGATTCCCTAAACATCCCATAAGATCAAAAATACTATATAGAATCATAAAATTGTTTCTTTTTTAATATATCCATAAAAACAACATCGTGAACCATACGGGGTAATTGTGTCCTTAAAATATGTTTTTCAATAAATAAAATTAACCAAACTCACGGATATCTATAGTATCATATTTGTTCCTCAAAAAGAGAAAAATATTCCTTGGGATTTTCAATCACCCTCGATAGATTAATTGAAAATAATTAAATACCACATGACCTATCATGACTCAAAAAATGAATAATAAAATCATATCTTCTCTCAAAACAATAGTCTTCTAACACCAACACTCATGAAAAAATAAAGATATTTAGATATTTATCATCCCTTGGTGTTACGATAGATTGGTTCGAGTGACTCAAATTAATATGCTATTCAAAATCATCTTATAACCCACACCCCCTTCTCAAAATTCCCCTTATCACAAAACTTATACATGGATCTGGACTTCTAGCAACATTTTGAAACATAATCTAATGAACTGTTGGGGTTGGGTGGCTAATAAAAACAAAGAATAATGTGTTTGGGAAATGATAAACATGAAATTTTATTCATAACTCCAGAAATGTATATTGAGGTAAAATATCCTAGTTACTGTAATTGTATCTATAAGAGGGGGTGTGGATAATCAGTGATACTTTTACATTTATCTTTCTTTTCAATTGATATAACCTTCCCCTATTGTCAATGATTTCAATTCTATGCTGAAAAAACACAATTCCAAATGAATAGAAGAATTTACAAGGTTCACCCTTCAATATGAATAGTTATGTATATAGTATGGCTTTTATGTGATCTAATACCAAACAACCCACTAGAAAAAAATTAATTGGATTACATTGAGTTGGATATGAACATTTATTCATGTATATAATTTAAGACAAACCAAATGTGTGTGTGCACCCTCCAAGACCAAATTGGGTAATACAATGTTCGAGTAAGAACTCAAGATACTTTATTATATTTTCAATTTCACAAATATATTAAATTTATTACACTTCTTCAATTTCATTCTGAGATGATTGTAAGAACATCATGGACATTTTTATGGAAACTCAGTCTGATTTTCTTGGTGTGTTTTCCAAATCTGAATCTTCCAAGTACAATTCCTCCATATACTACTCTACTCGATATAATTGTCTTAGCCCCATTCTAGGATATCTGATTCTTCTTGGTATGATTTCTAAATTAGAATAGATTTAATATTGGATGAGTATGACTGCGACAATTCAAAGTCCACCATCCACAGTCTATAAATCCCATCATATAAATCCCGATATGATAATCCATCCAACCATGATGATCAACAGAATATAATAATTAAGGCAAATATGGTAATCTACTGAGTAATATAATTACAGAATAAGATTATGAGGTAAATATAATGTTGTAATATTTTCTCTTATCTTTCACATCAATATTTAAAAACATTTTAAACAATGTTGAACATCTAAATTTTCTTTTCACTCAAAAACTCATACCTTCTCAATATTCATAGGTGAAAAATACATCCATCATCAGAAAATTACGATGTAATTTCGCCTATTATAGGTTTCCTCTATGTGGTTTTGGTAGGAATCATAATTCCTTTCCCACTTGAAAAAATTCCCCAAAATATCGTTTACACTAAAATTTCATGTGCATTTATACCTTCATCATTGCATCATAAAGAATCAATAATAATATATAATCATCACTTATTCTTTGTATATTCATTTCGTTTTTCAGTCTAATTCCAATTCCGGAATCTTTTTTCATCCAAACTACTCTCTATAAAAATTGTGGGGGGGAGAGAAGTTTTATCCTCATTTTTTGGGCTCGTTTTCAGTTGTTGATTGGGAGGAATGTTTCTTATTGTTTACTACTACAACCACCATAACAACACTGGTATTAATTACACATATAAACATGAATTATTACATATAATTTTCACTTGAAACAACATCAAATATTGAGATATCATGTGACTTTGTGGATTAGGAACACTACACGACAACATAGAATATAAAACACAACATCTTTATTGAAAACATGTTTTAAATGACAACCTCATTCCTTCAAACATATCATTGCATTGGAATACCTGAGGACACACATAAGAAAAGTGTTAGATATAAATCCTATTAATGGAGTAAAAAAGACATAAAATGATGAATATAGTACATTCTTGGAAATATTCTTATCAATGGATCACATGAACATAAATGCATGATATATACTGATTATCATTACAAGGAAATTTGGAAACAACTTTTATCTTTTTATTAGCATGATCTCAGGCTCATTTTACATGGGAAATTATTAAACCCTCATTTCACTTAATTTATCATGTTTAAACCATTATTTCACTTGATTTAGCATGATTCTAATCTTTACACAATGCATTGGAGTGTTATCAGGGCACACCCTTTATAAAAATTTCATTTTATGTATAAGTGTGCCACATGGATCATAAATCTTGAATTAGTTAAACATAATAATAAATTCAAAGAATAAGACTTGTGGAATAAATAAATCTATGACCTAAACCAACAAGTACATGTGGATAAAGATGAATACTGTTGATAATGAAATGGTTAGGGTTATCACTTATTGATGATTTGGCATGGGAAATTTTGGTGTAACTTCGGTAGCCTAACATTGTCGAATATAAATCTTAAAATGGGATGATGAAAGAGAAATTGGTATCTAATAATTTATAAAAAAATTTACGTAAGGGTTTCATGTACCAAAATATCCCAAAATATGTAATGGTGTTTAGATCCATAACAAAATTGAATTCCTCTAATGTAAATGGGAATAGAGAAATTACTTACCGCATTTCAGCATGGTAACAGGTGTACATGGGTGGTATTAATGAGATAAAAAGAGTTCTCTCATCATTAAAACATAAGTAGGGATTAATGGGGGGATGTAAATCAAACCCCAACAATCTTAATTTAATATAAAAGGATATAACCTTATAAATAAATTTGGAATAAAATGAGAAAGGAATATATCCCTAACTTGGATGTGTGATCCAACGGCTTGGGGGAGGCTTGAGAAAGGCTTGTTATATGATTGAGGCACCTTGATAGGATTCTAGAGTGAAGAGGTAAGACATTGGTTGAGCTACAAATGGCTTGAGTAAAATGTAATGGGAGACAGAGTGGGTTTATATTGCAAAGGATAAGGAATTGTTTATTATTTAGGATTTGGACACAAAAAAATTTAATAATCAAAACCTCAAACCAACCCAATGTTGTTTAAAATGGTTTTATCCACATGGGATTGGAAATTATTATTTTATAATTCCAATCTTAGAAAAAACATAATATATTATGTTTCCTTATGTGGAGATGAGTCACACTCTCAAAGAAATCAGTTTAAAATTTTATAATTCTTAATATTTTTTGAAGGGTGCACTACAGATTTTTAAAATAAATAAAACAAACATAAAATATTTTTATTTTAAAGTTAAAACATATATCGTACTAACATCCCATTTATAGTAATTTATTACATCTTTATTGCGTCATTATGATGTCATAAAACACATTATATATTTAAACGTATTTAAATTTTACCAAAAATTTGATAGTCTCCAAAAATTATGAAAAATTCACTCTTAGATAATTTTGACATTATAAAACCCACAAACAATATTCATTTAATCTAAATAATTTTCAAAATATGTGAATTTTTACAATGAAAATAAAATCTTACATTTATCAAAAATTCATGGTTTTTGACCAAAATAGCTTTCAAGCCTAAATAAATATTTAATTGTATTCATAAAACATATACCATCATTTATATTTAATAAAAAGTGATTTAGTAAAAATATTTTATGAATATATTATTTAATTCAAAAATCCATTAATTCATATATTGAATAGTAACTAAAAATATTATTTGTGATTTAAAACCCATGTACCAAGTAACAATAAAATAAATGTATATTCACTATAAAAAAAATAACACAGAAAATCATGTTGTTATGTTTTTGTTACATATCCACAGATAAAACCCACATAATATATATGGGTAAGGTGTGTGATGGTGACATACTCTTGTTGTGGCTCATATAACATCTCTTGGTTTGTTATCTCTATCAACATCTGCATCTCTAATAGGTGGTTTTTTTAAAGCTTAATGTGGTGAAGCTCGGTTTCATCTTGGTCAAGAACGAAACCCAGTTACACCACCTGCTTTCTGAGCTCAAAAAATGGGCATCGTATGGATAAATTATACTAGAAGAGGCCATCACTTCATTTCTCTGAATAAATTGGATTTTTTAAAGCTCAATATTTTTACTAATGATGTGATCTCTATTCAACAACTATATTAGAAACAGTAATAATTCATAATAATGTTTTAAAATGTTGTAACATAAAATAAAAGATGATCATATGTTTTATATAACCATTTCACATTACAATACATTTAATCAGATCAAGAATAATTTTCAATTGTAAATGTTTGGGTCGTTATAATCTTCCCCCTTAATAAATTTCACCCTCGATATTTCATTTTCCCTCACAAAAACAGATGAGGGTAAATCAACTTTATCACATCCTTCAATTCCCATGTTTCTCCATAAAACTTTTTATTTCTCCACAACACCTTGAAGAGGGGCATTGTCTTATTTCGTAGAAATGTTTCCCTAGGATATAAGATCTTCAATGGCTTCTCTTCATAGGAGAAGTGATTCTATAATGGTACCAACTCTGGCTTGAGTACATGTGATTGTTCTAGCATGTACTTCCTCAAGAGTGATACCTGAAACACATCATGGACTTTAGATTGGTTTTTTGGGAGTGATATTTGATAAGCTACTGAGCCAATGCAATCATGGATCTTAAAAGGGCTGATTTACCTTGGACTAAGTTTGACCTTCTTCCCAAATCTCATAGCTCTCTTCCCTAGTGATATTCAGTGGAATACCATGTCTCCAACATCAAACCATATGTCCCATAAATGATTATCAGAATAGCTATATTGTTGACTCTATGTAGATCTAATGTGTTGTTGGATGGTCTTAATCTTATCCACCATTTCTTCATCCATTTCTATACCTAAGAGTTTTTTCCCCCCCAACATCATCTAAACATGATGGTGTTCTACACCTTGTCCCATAAAGGGAATCGTAAGGATCCATTTGGATGGATGAGTGGATATTTTTATTGTAAGAGATCTCAACCAAATGAATATTTTTATCCCAAACCACTTTAAATAACCTTGAACTTTCTCTCAATATGTTTTCAGGTGTTTGGATAGTCTACTTAGATTGGCAATCAGTTTTGGGATGATAAGTTTTACTAAAGTTTAACTAGTTATTTAGAGCATGTTAATGATTCTTCCAGAACATAGAGTTGAATCTTGGATATTTACGGGAAACAATGGATAGTGGAAGACCATGGATACTTACCGATTCCTTGAAATGTATCTGTGCAATTTGATCCAAAGATAAATCCTCTCGAATTGCAATGAAGTGTTCAATGTTTGTAAGACGATCCACAACAACCCAGATAGAATTGTTTGCTATGGATGTCTTAAGAAGTCTGGTGACAAAGTCCATGGAAAATTTCAAACATTTCCATTCTGCTATGGGTAATGGTTTAATCATCCCCTTATACTTCTCCATATAATCTTTCACTGACTGACATACCAGGTACATTGACGTATACTTAGTAATTTTCTACTTCACGTTATCAAACCAATAATGCTATTAGATATCTCTATACATCATTTAGTTCTTCATGGGTGTATAAATTAAAACTACTTTCATCATACAAAATTTCTTTCTTTAAGAAAAGATTATATGGAACCCATTGGATTGTCCCAAATCTCACAGTTCATTCTTCATTAACATTGAATTCTGTGTATTTCCCATTTTTTGATAGATTCCAATTTTTTATGAATTCACACATCATCCTTCTTATCATCCATTGACATTTCCAAAATAAGTGACTAAGAAAACATTTGTGAACGGATTGATGATGTTACCTTCTATATGATTCCCAATTTCATCTTCATCAAATCTAAGAAGATTGGATACTTTTTAATTCTCATAAATGATAGAATTGTTGGGTCCTTTATACATTGAGAATCCAACACCTTTTTCACATTCCCAGGGTGGTAATGTATTTGGAATTCATAGTCATTGAACATCTCTGACCATATTTGTTGGCACATATTCCACTCTTTCTGTCTGAATATATACTTCAGGATTTTGTGATCCATATATATTGGACAATTCTCTCTAAAGAGGTAATGTCATAAAATTTCTAAATAGAAGATTACGGTATGAAACTTCAAATCATATGTTGGATATTTTTTCTCTTGATATTTAAATTTACTTGATGTATAGGTAATGGCATTGTAATTTTTCATCAACACACATCCCAGGCCATTCTTCGAAGCAACTCTGAATACAATAAAATGATCACCACGTGTGGGTAGTGTGAGTGTGGACGTAGTGATAAGCCCCATATTCAACTCCTTGAAACTCTTTGCACAATCATCACTCCAAGAAAACATGACTGCCATCCTAGTTATATTGGAATGATGGTTTGACAATAATATGAAATTTCTCACAATTCGACAATAATATCCAGCTAACACAAGGAAGCTATGGATATCTGTCACTAATTTTTTCGATATCCACACCTCAATTGAAGCTATCTTGGAGGGATACACAGATATCGATTTTCTTGTTATTATATGACCCATGATTGAGACTTCCTTCAAGAATAACACAATGTTGCAGAAATTTTCATAGAGCTTATCCTTTCATTATGCCACTAGTATAGTTCTTAGATTCTCCTCATGATCCTCCTTGGTTTAGGAGTATATTAGAATATCTTCTATACAGACTAACAAAAATGTGTATAGCGAATATCTAAAGAGTGTATTCCTGATGTCCATGAAGATTGATAGAGTATTAGTGAGTCTGAAAGGAATTATAATGAATTTATAGTGCTTGTGCCTTGTAAGAAAAGTAGTCTTGGGGATATCCTCCTTCATCACCATTACAGTGTAATATCATAACCACAAATCAACCTCAGAAAAGTATTGTGCACCTTGTAATTGATCAAATAGATAATCAATTCGAGGTAGAGGATACTTCTTGTATATTGGGATTTTATAGGCTAACAATATTCAATGAAAATGTGATTTGACCCATCCTTCTTCTTGACAAAGAGGACTGGTGCACCCCATGGTCAAGGACATGGACATACATACCATTTTTTGATATTCTCGTACAGTTATTTCTTCATCTCCTCAATCTCTACAACATTCATTCTATAATAAGACTTTGATATTAGCAATTCCCCAGGTATAAGATAAATTAATAAATTCCACATCTCTTCAAGGAGGAAGACCCTGCAGGTCCTCTGGATACACTTCAGTGATTTACCTCTCAATAGGCATTTCTTCACGGTGGATTGCTTCATTATACATAGTCATATGAGAATGATATGTGTTATCATCGGGTAGTAATATCTAGGGTTCTGATGATGGTTCTAAAGAATATTCATCATCTTTCTTTCACTTGTATATAATCAAGGGTTGATTTTCCTCATGGAGAGTGATTTCCCTCTAACGGAAGTTTATGTTGGCTCTGTATAGGGAAATCCAATCTAGGTAAATAATTTCATAAAATTACACTATATGGACTATGAAGAGGTTTTACATGATGTTCAATCCACAAATTATGATAGGGGTAGTTATATTCATTGGATGTAATGATTTCAACCTTTTCAATTCTCAAAGTAATTTTTACTTTGTAGATTTGGGGAAGTGGTGGGATTGTTCTAGTAATCCATCGGGATATAAAATAATGTGTAGAACCAAAATAATAAAGTAATTTCTCTATTATTGAATGATTAACTAATGTACCTATCGCAACATCATTTTCAAGGTTCTCTTCGGCAGTAGTGATGGAAAAAATATCACCCTTGCTTCCTTAGTGGTTGTTGGTTGCCTCTAAAAATAGTTGGCTTAGGCCATTGGTTTGAGAATTGCCCTGTTACTTTGTAATTGAAGCAATGAACAATTCGTTGAGGTTCTAAGGACAATTTCCCTTCCTAGGTATAGTAGGTGGGTTTTCTTTCCAACTATTAATGTCTAGTTTCCCTTCCCTTCCACAACTATAGGATTTCTTCACCCCCTTCAACAAATTCTCTGGGTGCTTTTTTCTGCACCTTTTTCAAGAGGGGTTCTGGATTCTCAAAGAACTGTTCAATTTGACCATTAGACCACCATAATTAAATTAAACCTTTTTCTTATTATACCCATGATGCCCTTGAGATTTTTCAATCAGTATTTCAATATTAAATAAACATCAGACAATTTTTTCATAGCTCTCGAATCCATGGATCAATAGGGCTATCTCTAGGCTTGGTTTTATCCAACCAAAAAAACAGTTAACCCTTCATTAGGGTGTAATTACAAATCCAGAGGCATATCTTGAATTCTATGGGAAGTTTTCCTTGTACGCTCCAATGAATTTTTCATATTTTTCTTGAGGATAAGGAAGACCCTTTCCGTTTTAAGTCGGAGGGTGGAAGGAAAATGTTTATCAAACAAAGTTTCCGAAAATTCATCAATTAAAACTCCTCGATCCCATCCACAAGATTCATATTATTGTTCAATGTCCACCATTGATCAGGTTCACCCCTTATACGATAAGTATCTATTAGAACATTCTCTTTTTGTCATCGTTAAAGGATGGAGAAGATCATTTCAATGGAATTGATCCACTATTCGACAAATCGAGGGATTAGATGATCCACTAAATGCATGAGGAATTTGTCTCGTGAAGATCTTTATTGAGACCTATTCATTATTTGGGTGGTTGAACATTCTTATTGACTCGTGTTTCTATTCAAAACATGAGTTAACTAAGAGAGTTTCATGACAATTTTTGCAATTCCTGCACCCATCGGATTAGGAATCTCATTATAACAGTAATCACATTGATTTTTTCATCGGGTGTTAGCACGTGTCCTCCTATTACTTGCAGTTGGATGGAATGAAATGAATATTTGGGGCAACACATCTAGGGGAATCCAATTAGAAAACGTGAAAACTTATAAATTACATTTATTTCCATAACTTATCTATTTTATCCATGATCTACATCCCAACATTTATTCTAAGGGGAAATTTATTAATTCCATTAATAATGGTTCTTACTAAGATTATGAATTTACTAAATCACATCCCTTGGGACAGTCATAACAATGTTTGTTGCAATTCATGTTGTTGTGAAATAGTTCTCATTAGAGACTAGCTCAAAACTATGTTTTCATGTTTTATCCCATGATACATCATTTCCATTGTTGCCTCTACCTATTCGTATCTAGACAGGGATGCATTTTCTTAATAAACCACTTAGTCAATATTCAAAAAAAATTATCGATGGTTTTATTATACTTAGTCTTATCTCTAAGTCTTTTACTAGGGTTTTCTAATCGTAATCCCAAAAAATAAATATATATATCATCTAATACCAACTATAACAACCCTACTCTTTGATTCTCAATTTATCATGATTTCTAAGAAATTTTTTCACAACATACAATAAAGAAGATAGAGATTCATGTTGTCTTTGGGGATTATGATCATTACATTAAAACTTAGAACATTAATCACAACATCTTTATTTAAAATTTATTTTACATGAACACAACATTCCTTTAAACTTTTCATTTCATGGGATAACCTGAGGGCATGAATAAGAATATGATGAGATATATTTCCTTGTAATGGAGTAATATAGGAATAACCTGATGAATATAGTACAATATAGGCAATAAGAATATCAGTGGTGCACATGAACAAAAAGGCCTGATATAGCATGATTATCATAACATGGAAATTTGGAAACAACATTTAACATGTTATCCGCACAATTTGATTCATAGTGCACATAGAGCATGATTAAACCCTCATTTCACGTGATTTATCAAGAGTAAAACATCATTGCACATAGGGTTTCATGATACTAATTTTTACCCAATTCATTGGAGCACTATCATGGTGCACCCTTTATAAACATTTCATTTCGTTCATAGGTGTTCCACATAGATCACACATCATGAATTTATTAAACATCATAATATATTCCATGAATAAGAGACGTGGATTACATAAATGTATGTACTTTATAAACAAGTACATGTGAAAAATGGTGAATACCCTTAATAGAGAAATGAGATGGTATTCACTTACACGATGATTTGGTGTGGGAAATTTTTTTGTAACATAGCAGCATAAAGACATCAAATAGAAATCGTATAATGGTTGATGTGAGAAAAAAGGTGTCTCACATAATTTATAAATTAGGTCGATAGTAATTTGGTCTTGGAACATAATATCCAAACAAATTTAATGGAATTTATATGTATAATATAAAATAATTTCATGAATGTATATGAGAATCGAGAAATTCCTTTCAGAAACTCTGCATGGAAATGGGTGTACTTGGGTGGAATTAAGAGGAGGGAAAGAGGTATCACATCTATAAAGCATAATAAGGGATGTATCTGGGAAGTTAAAAATTATAACCCTCCATTTTTATTTGAAAATAAAATGTTATAAAAACATAAAATTATTTGGAAAAAATAAGGAAGGAAGAAATATCTTACTTTGATTTGTGATCCAAAGGAATATGAGGGGCTTGATAGAGGATTATTGGGAGATTAGGGACCCTTGGGAGGTTTATATAGAGAGAAGGGAATAGTTTTTCCATACTCCAAATAGATTGACTGAATTGGAATGGGATATTGAGTGGGTTTATATATGAAAAAATAGGAAATTCATTATTATTTAGGTTATGGATACCACACATTTAACTAATCAAAACCAAAAAACAAACCATGGATTATTACCAATGTTTTTCAAAAGGGGACTGTAAAAAAATTATAAGTCCAATGGCATAAATTCTTAATATATTAGGCTTCATTTTATGGAGGTGAGTCACACTCTCAAGGAAATCATTTTAAACTGATAAGATGTTTTATATGTCCTAGAGGGTTTACTAAGGCTTTGTAAAATAAATCAATCAAATTTAAAATAAAATTATTTTAAATGTAAAACATATATTGGCCTATTATACCTTTTATATTATTTTATTAAATCATTATTGGGTGATTATGATATCATAAACCCCATTATATACTTAACAGTAATTAATTTTTACCCAAAAATTCTACATTCTCTGAAAATTATGAAAAAATTTACTGCTTGATAATTTTGACATCTTAAATCCTAAAATAATATTCAATTTATCTAAGAAAATTTATAAATGTGATAATTTATACTATTAAATTAAAACCCAATAATTATAAATACTTTATTTTTTGGAGAAAAAAATCTTTCGAACCATAATAAAAATTACAATTGTATTCAAAAAAAATTTGAACGTTTATATTTAATAAAATGTTATTTAGTAACTATATTTTATGAAAATATTATTTATTTAAAATATCCATTAATTCATATATATAAAATTACTACAAATTTAATTTATGCATTAAAAATTATTTAAAAAGTAACAATAAAATAAACGTATATTATTTATACAAAAAAACTAAATCACACAATCATGGTGCCATGGTCTTGTTACATATCCCCTTATAACAGCCAAATAATACATAAAGGTATGTTGTGTGACTGTGACAGACTCTTGGGGTGGCTCGAATAAAATTTCTCGAGTGGTAATCACTATCAACTTCTACTTCTCCCGTAGGTGGTTCCCTTCAATCTTAATATGTTGAAGCTCACCTTGGGTTGGGCCAAGAACAAAGCCTAGTGATTCCACCATCATTTCGAGTTTCGAAAAATAGCCATTGTACTGAAAAATTGTACTATATGTGGCCATCAATTACTTTTCCTATGAAAATTGGATTTGTAATAGCCCTATATTAATACTAATCATGTGATCACTATTCATTGACAATATTAGCAATGATAAGAGTTCTTAATAGTATTTTAAAATCCAAAAAAAATATGTAAATATGTTTTGTATAATCCTTTCACATAATAATTCGTTTATTCAGATCAAGTAGAATTTTCATTAGTAAATTTTTTGGTCTTTTCAACCACATCTAACATCTATACATAAAGTGTCCAATGTATTATATGTGCGAAAATTTCTATCTAGTCCATCTCATGTTTTCATCTGGAGTGATCAAAATATTTAACCTGATTTATCATTGATAGAGAAGACATAAATGATAGTTGATTTTGAGGCGAATGTATTTCATGGGTAAAGAAAACCTTTGGTTTTTGTGCTATGACATCATGGTTATGATAATCATGTGATTTGGGAGCATGAGTTAGAGGTTTGAGCTCAATGGCCTGAGTTGTTTGAGCATGAATGCTAGTGATGTATCTTGTGGATGAGAAGTTGATAAAGGGGGATAATTATAATATCCTTCTTTTTACAATGACAATAAACCCACTTGTTTTAAATTATAAATATCTTAAGTGGGAAAAAATTAATCAGATAAATAATTTGATAAATGTGTTAATGGCTTTAAATTCCAGTTGAAATTTTAGAATTTTCAATTCAATATTAATGGGTTTCAACATAGATTTAGTGAGAGATTTTGAGGCCCCCAAGGTCTTGGTGAATAATTAATTAAAATATTAAATATACTACATTAATTACACACTTTTATTCAAAATAATTTAATAACTCAAAAAATGGTGCTTCATATGGGAAATCTAGGACCATTGATAGGTTTGGGACATGGTGTCTACCAAAGGTGGGGTATAACATTTGTATGTACTAGTCCTTTGGATTCATTTCTCATGAAAATATGTTTTTTAACAATTTTTTTTATATCAATTATGAAATTAATTTAATATATCCAAAATGATTCATTTTACATGAAATATGAGACCACTGATTCTTCTGGGATGCGATGTTAAACGTTGTTGGAGTAAAAAAATTAGGTTTGTTAGTCTTTTGGATGTCTCACTTGGGGAAATAACCATTATAATATTTAATTAATTTCTAATCCATTTTTTGAATATAAAATAATTATTTTCTCTCAAATAGTACACCATATGGTAAATCTAAGAATGTAATTGGGTCCAAAATGGGGCTTTTACCCTAGGGATGTTATCAAGTTTCTTCCCAACTGGCATTTGATGTTATTTTATTTTTATATTAAATAATTCAGATTATTAGTTTCTTATCAATTTTATTGTTCATATTCTCCCCAAATTGATCACATTCATGCATGTTTGACACATGATATTTTATAAAGCACAATTTTGAATATTTTTTTAACACAAAATATCATAAACATGTTAAACGGATGAATTTAATGACATCTACATCAAGATTATAATAAAATGATAGATTTAATTGGGTCTTTCATTTTTATCAAATGTTGAAATCCATATGTGTTTTCTACATGTGTGTTTCAGTTTCATCATTCTTTTGGTGTCTTTTGTTCGAGATTGAGCAACCTCATAATACCTTTTGAGTGATTACAGAAAAATAGTTGAGCGATTCATCTTCATACCAAACTAGGTTTGTGGGTTCCTCATGTTTTCCCCCAGATGCATGGTGTAGGTTGAAGATGAGTTCTCATTCACTTTTATAATAATTTTATTAATAAATTATAAATTTTTATTATTCGTTAAATCATCTAAATTCTTCATTTTCAATGTTATTGAATGGAATTATACACTTTTATTGTAATTAGATTAGTCTCAATGGGAATAACCTAAATCATATTTATGACTTGATAGAATGAAGGTTATTTTTAATCCAATTTATTTCTTTTTAAATGTATTGTTTTTTTAAAAATAATATATAAATGAATTATTGCATTTTTTAATATCATGATAATTTATAAAATTGTCATAATAAAATTTCATTGAATTATTAAAGGACAGTTACATGTCTTCTTGATAATAATTATCAAAAATTATTAATGAATAATTATAAGGTAATTATCATGTGACATAGATTATCAAAATTATCAGGGGATAATTAGGTGTTTTAGAAAAGGATAATCATCATAATTATCAAATTATAATATCATATAATAATCAATTACAATCCCACCATATTATCAAATGATAATTTTAAATTAAATAATAAATTGTCTTGTATCATATTATCGTATGTTTTTTTTAAATGGTAATGTGATAATTATCTAGGGTAGATAAAATAATGGTACATTAAATATTTAAAATTATATTATGAATGTTTTCAAGGAGTGATAAAAAATTATCGCATGTATAATTTTAAAGCGATAATTTAAAAATTATCCTAAGAAGAACAAATATTATGAAATGTATTATTTTAAAAGTTAAATTAGAAATTTTCCGGAAGAAAGAATGTTTCAATACTTGTTATGTTTTATTTCCTTTTGAAAATAAAATACTTGAATTGTTTATAGGATCCCTTGATGAACATTATGCATTGGTGTGTTGATGATTAAGATAATATTGTCGTGAGGAGGTGAATTGAATATCACATGGTGGTTTATCATTGCTGATTACATCGATAAACTTGAGGTTGGTTATTCCATTATTATTATCCAAATTTACAAACCATGAATTGGTTGATTTATTTCAATTATTAATTTAAATTCAATTTCTCAAAATGAATTCAAATTATTTGGAAAACTAGAATCTAGTGGATGGAGAGATTTGAAATGGTTTTGACATGTATATTAAGAAAAACAAAATTTCATTAAATAGGGGTGAGTTTTTGGAAATTTGTTGATTTAAGTTGTTGAATTTAAATTAGATATTTTATGGATATAATTTCAATTTCATTAAGGAATTTAGTTATCAAAATAAAATATAAAATGATTAAATTAGTTTTGAATTGATTTAAATCTTTTGAGAATGGATTAAAATGTTTTGATAGAACCCCAGTGGTTTTATCTTGTTAAAGAGTCAGGTTTTCTATTAAAAAATCATGGTTTTAAATGTAAATTTGTTATTTTTAAAGGGGAAATGAGATATAATTGTATTTTACGAAGTCATAAAATAAATTTCCCATAATTTATTGTATAATAGCACAAGAAATCCTTGGGTATATTGTGAGTTATTTAGACACACTCTATGAATATGCAATATTCTATACTTATATACAGTAGTCACATCCTATAGGTGATGGTGATGATCCCTCTCTGACCAGTGTCTAGGGGATATATGTGTACACATATTTACGTGATCACATAGAGAGTACAATGTCCTGTGGCCTGGATCTTTTATACCTATTTGACATACGACTATTTTGCTCGCAGGATTATATATGATATATAACAACATTCTAATATTATTAAATTAATTAATATGACCATTTTTAATTTATATAAATAGTTTTATATTAAATGTTCCATTGAAGCAATTGTTTTAGAAATATTACATCACTTGTAAATTAAATACTATACTTAATGTATTTTGCATCACTTGAACCATATATCATGATTTGTTTAAATATTATTTATAATACCAAGCCTATTTTATTCTAACTTAAAAAAATTAATTTACAGAATATATTATTGGAATATGTTATGGAATCATTAACGGTATTCTAATAGGTTTGGCTAAAACCCTACCTATTTATTTGTGTGTTTGTAGACTATCACCCTCCAGGTTCGAGCAAGGGGAAATGATCTCTTGGAGGTGGAACTAGCTGTTGAACCATGGACATGGTGAGTTTCCCTTCAGGGAGATTGGTTTTTTTCTCATGTTTTGATACTTAGGTCATAATACATTAGGCTTTTTTATGTCATGATTTATTATTCCAATTTACTTCTAGTGGAGTTTCTTTTGATATGAATATTATATTGTCTCTTATATGTCTACACTGTTAGTGGAAAATAGTTTCCACTCTTATGTTTTATGAATCCATGTGCTAGTCACCATCCCATGGGTATCAGGAATTATATTTGTGCAATGTTATGGTTTTCTTGTTACCTGGGTACCTAGTTTGATTAATGACATTTATTATCATTTATTAACATGATAATTATTAGATCTTTTAGTTAATGGAAATAAAAAATATTATAGATATTATAATGTTACCCTGAATCTCATCCTAGTATCATTGAATAATATTTTTTTTTTGAAAAAAAGCTTTCTTGAATTGCGATTATAACCCATTAAATCCACTTAGATGACATTATGACATTCATTATATTTTATTTAAAGACATGTTTAAAAGTCATACTCAAATTTTCAATAATTGTATCATTTATAATATAGGGTAATAAATAATATAAATTTCAATATAAATTTTTATTTAAAATATTAAATGTTTTTATTTATTATGATAATTTATTTAATATTTTTAGGAAACAAGTAAATACCTTAATGGCTTACACAACGATGATGCAGTAGTTGTTTAATTAATGGTTATATCAAATTTAAAATAATAAAAAAATTTGTATAGAAAAATGGATATAATAATTGTCATCCATGACCATTATGGGATTATACAACATGTAATGGATGTGTTAATATAGTTTTTTAGATGATATCATGCATTTATGATATTTTTAAAGGGAAAAATATGAATTTTTCCAAAATTGAGAATATTGATATTTTATGAAATTAATATTTTCTTAAATTATGTAAACAATTATAAAAAATTAAATATAGACATGCGGGAGATATATAGTCTAAAATAATTTAAATTGTAAATTTAAAGTCAATTTTATTCATTATATGTAATAATTTTGTTGTCTTAACATTAAAACATTGTTAGCATATTTAAAATTAAATTAAGCTAACTAGGGGTCAATAAAAAATAAGGTTTAAAATTAAATAAAGACCTATCTTAATTTTATAGGATGAGGAAATTATAAATTTATGCCATATTTGCTTCAAATAATATTCCATTTAGATGTATTTTTATTTATACCAAATATATTATAAATTAATATTTATTTAGTTTCCAAAAGTGCCCCTCCACTCACTTATAAAAAGGAACCACCCATTCTCTATTATTCACACCTATAAAGGACTTTGGATCAACCAACCTCTGACAAAATATCCTAGTTTTTTTTAATTCACTATTGAATACATTATTTGGTTTTAAATCTAACAAAGTAATTCCTTTTGTGAAAATCAAAAAAGGGGATACGAAAAACATAGGTAACATTCATCAATAGACGATTAGGTTTTATTTCATCCTTTTACATCTTAAAATATTTTTATATAATTTATATAAAATAATATCAGTATAAATATTATAATAATATTTTTTATATGATTTTTTTAACCTAAATCTCTACACAGTTCCATCTAAAGGGTAACAAACTTATTATTCATGTGTTTTTCGTATTACTTCCTTGTGAAACAATGATTGATTGTTTTTTCCTTCACCAAATATCAGTGTGTAAATTATGAAGAAATCAATTTTTTATTATCAAATATTATATTTCTTGAAAAATTAAGCTTCTTTAGGTATTATATCATATCTAAAATTTTTACCTTATCATCTTTTAGAAAATGATAACACTGCTTGTGGTTGCATATAGATTACCATCTCCATGATGCAGTGTGATACTTTTTTAATATATATATCACATGGATGATAATAAGAATGATTTATATGATATAAATATCCTAAAAATTATTCTATAATTATTATATAACAAATAATATCATTTGTTTTTTACCGAATTTAAAATAAGTAGAACATTCATCTGTACGTACTATTATTGTCTCCATGAACGATGTAATTTGTTTTCAATAATTTTCTATTATGAATCAACATGAAAAAATATAAAATGGATATATATATATATATAATATTTTAATATCATTATTATATTTATTTATATGATCAAATCATCATTTATGTAATATTACCAGGGTTAACAAGTCAAAACATTTACGAAAAACTATGTAGTTATTACCAGAAACATGGATTTCTTAATAATAGAGTATTATAAAGTCATAAGTAAATCATATATGGTATTAAATATAGGAATATAGTTGATTGGTGGATTTATAATAATATTATATATATTATAAATGATTTTTAGCATGTCAAAATAAATTCATGAGTTAAGGTAAGGGTTTTCCATATCACTTTTATTTTCCATTAGATATTATCAATATTAACAACCTATTTTATTTTTCTGGGGTAAATTCATAAAATTAATGTATTATATTATTTATATCCTTTAATGTTGTTTTATTTACATTTCCATTTTATGATATCTCTTTCATGGTGTTTACAATTAATAATTTACCAAATTAGTATAATAATTTTGTCTGAATTTTCATTCATTGAGGCACATGTTATGTTATCCTCCAATATTATTTTATGAGGTGTATATACTTCCCTTTTACATATATTATCATTAATATCTTTATATTCCTTGTATTTTATGCATAATTCCATATTATGTTATCTTTGGTCAAAATCCATTGTTCATTTATAAAAATGTTTTTATAAAATGTTTTAAAAGTGTTTTAAATGATATTTGATGCATTTATAAAGAAATACGATTTCAAAGACGATTGTAATAAATTTCATGTTTTTTTGGTTTTGTTAAATAAAAAATTCAAACTATATTATTATTTTAAAATAGTTTTTAAAATTGGGAATGATATATTCTTTAATAATTATTGCATATTATCTATTAAAATAATTTCCCATTTACTAGAATATTATTATTTGTTAGTACTCTTTTACTGGTGAGATCATCCTAATATCGAAACTAAAAGGTACATGACAGACAATCCAAATAAATAATTAGGTATGTGGTTTACTAATATAATACTAACATGCTGTAAATTTTTTGGTAGGAATCATTGAATTAAGGTATTCTGTCATTATGTGTGTGCCACAATTTCCATGTCTTATTGAAAAATTAAACACTCACGGATCATGGTATTTAGTTTTATTGTGATTAATTACTTTTTCCCTGCCAATATTTATGCCATGAAACATGTATATTATCTTTGATATACATGGTATGATAAAATAATTATTCTCATATTTGCATACCCTTATGTTCATGTAATGATTACGTATCTTACATGTTTACCCTTTCTGAGCATTTGAGATCTCCCATTTTGTTTTTTTGATTCCTCGGGTTATGAAGAAAGGTTTTATGTAGGATTACTCAAGGGTATGATAATTAGTTGAGATTTTTATGATCTTTCACAAAATTATAAGAATGTGTTCCATTTTTCCAAAGGATCTCTAGTAATGTCATCCTCAGGCTTGTATTTTTTAATTTAATGAACATTATACTAAAATGATGTCATCTCTATCATAGAAATGATAGGGTCATTATAAGTTAGCTATCGAATGTGGGTTTCCCTATGTGTTATGTATTATGTAAGTAGTCATTTTAAATGTCTGATTCAATTATATAAAACACAAATTATTTCCCTACTTATGGAATGATGTCTATTTTTAGTAATAATTTTAATCATTCATTTAAAATATATTAAAAAAATATGTGATCAAAATTAATAAATAATTAACAATGTTTTAGTTTTATTGGAAATCATTATTACCAATTGATGATAAATATATATGTAAATGGCCAATACATGTTTTTAAAATTAAATATTTAGATAAAAAATATCTATTTTGTTAGAAATTAAATTTTTAGAAGAATTTGAGGGGATTAACATTTTATTTTGAAATGCTCATTCTATTATGATAAAGTGAATATGTACACATAATTATGACAACATTAATTATGGAAATGAATATATTTAGAGATTTACTCTACTATAAATTGAATATGTTTGAACATTTCTATGAAGCATATAGAAATAAATGAACTTAAATTATTTAATTAAACAGTTATGAATTTTATTTGAAAGAAAAGGATGAGTAAAGACAATATAGATACTAAAAATTCTGGTTTTAAAAAAAACATCACCCAAAGATAATTGGTAAAATCAATTCAATGTTTCCTTATTTCAGTTACATTGGTTCATCAACTGAGAGAAATCACATTTCATAGAGACTCATGGTTTTATATTATTATTATTGTAACATATAAATACATGTTAATGATATAGAGGTTGTTGTACCAACACAGTTAAATACATTTAGGGGGTAAATCGTGTTATAGTAGATAACAAATTTCCACCTTCGGTTCATATTTCATCATTAAACAAATTAATCATCAATCATATTCCCATAGTAATTTATGAATAGAAAGGAAAGAATTTATCAAACACTTCAATTTTAGATGTTTCATACACACTACACTAACTACATGGAGCATAAAAAGGAAGTGTACATATATAACAAATCTTATAAATTCAATTGATGTTATATTGTATTGAGTGGAATCATTATCCATATTGTCTACAACCTTTTAATATTTTAAATATCAGTACTCGCACAATTGAATAATTCACATATATCTGAAATATTATTATTTTTATCACATGCATCAGTATGATTTTAACCTCATTTTATCACATTAATATGTTCCACATTCATTAAATTAATGAATACCACATTACCATTGAATTATTAGGAAACCCATTCATATTATTATAAGAAAATATTTGTTGAAAAGTTTATTCAAATATGCATGAAACTAAAAATTTCATTGTGAAACATCATTCTTTTGAGAAAATGAAGAAGTTTTTGAAAACTCACAACATTCCTCGGACAATCGTATTCAAGAAACAACCTTCATGAAATAGATATTCATATAAATCGTTCACATAAGGAAAAATTTTATTAAATTTATTTTTTAATTATGAGGCTTTTGGTTTTTGTTAAGAAATCATCTTGTAATATGGGGGTGGTTTTTCCTATTTTTATATGCTTCTCCTATTTAAAAAATATTAAAGCACACTACTGAATTTTTTAATAAATATTCACTATTTTTCCTAAAATTACATATATTTATGAAACATCATGGAATTATTATATTCAGTAAAATTATCATAATCACATTACTTATAATAATTACTTTAAAACTCATCCATAATTATAAAACTCCTTAATTTTTTGAATCACCAATCATTAATGATACACCATAATTTATAAAAATAATAATACTTTTAAAATTTCATTCATCTTATAAATTTTCATAACGAATCCATGGAAATGAAATATTTATTACACTTCTTCCACACTAAATATTTTAGACCCCAAAATGTTGGAAAACATTTGTGAAACGATTCCACATTTTACATGAAATTTTCAATACCACTTCTTGATATTCTAATAATCTATCATGGGTATTTGACAACATTCATAGTTAATATCATGCTTTAAGGCCTCAACTACCCTTGTAAAACTACTCAATAAAAACAAAAAGAACCTAAATACACTACAATGTTACCTTCATTAAAATATTACCAATAGAGGTGATGTTAAGAACATTCATGTATTGTTATTAAAATATACCATTTAATGGTTTTATTTCTATAATGATACAATATGAACTATAATGTAGTTTTAGTGAGAATTATGTTTAAATATGTCCATAATTTAATTTTTTTTGAATAATAGGTTCACTAGTATTCTCGATTAAGATAACTATAAGGATAAGATTTTTTATATTATCTATAGTATATATATGTGTTTGTGTATAAATATCCTAATTTATATTTGTTTCCCATTTAATTAAACCCTAATTTGTATAAAAATCATTTAGTATTGATGGTTTAGAATATCATGACATAAAAATTTACTCAATATATAACATAAACAATGAATATCTAGTCAATATTTATATGTGTGAAAAGAATTCTATAAAAAAATTTATTTTAAGAAAATAAATAAATTAAGTATTGTATTTATTTATATTCTCTAAATAATTCCCTAGGTTTATATTGTGGTTAATAATAATTCGTTTGGTAACCATTGAGGAACTACTAATTATTTTAATTATGTTTGTATTACTAATAAACAATTTTAGGATTGATAGTGGTATGAAATAAAATTTCTAATGAGGTATTTGTCATATTAAATTATTGTTGGTTCTTCCAAACTATTTTGATTGATTAACACAATGATAACATTATTAAATGAATTGACCACATATACTTGAAGATTTAAATTTTATTATTGGATATATAAATATTGATTATGGAAAAAATTCACAACAGTTAATGTCTTGGATGACCTCTATGTCAGAATAAATTTTTTCATAATTAGTTTAATGTGTATATTGATCTATCTTCTATTTTTAAAAAAAACTGATTATTTGGCTCAACCATCCTAACATCCTTGATATGGAAGTATCTATTATTGAAATTGAAGAAGAAGATTGAGTTGTTTGAAGAGATCCAAGAATACAAGTACCCACTCAAACCAATAAAATAATAATTATTATGTTATTTTTACATACAGTTTGGAACAAACCTGACCCTCCAATTAATTTACTCAAATGTTTTATACATTATAATTATTTCTCATTATTTATAATGTTTGGAAGTGTTCCCAATTGAAAATATCATTTATTTTAGTATGATCTTCCATTTTTATGATAATATGAAAAAATATTCGTTGATGATATTGGTTGATGATTCATGACATTTACAATTAATTGTAATATTCATTAATCATTGGTTTCATGTTATATGAATATTACATTATGATTATCTATAATATAGACATATGACAGACCCATAAACTATGATATGATTTTACTGGAAAATGATGATATGGTGTCAATATATTCATTACTGATATATGAAAAAATAAAAAATAATGATTTTTTAATTAGGTATGTCACACCCTATTAAATACACATATCACACAAATAATATTAAATCAACACATCGTATCATATTGTGGTTTTATGTTAATTCTCCCTTAATATAAAATTTAAACTATAGACTTATATACATTATAATGTAACACTATATAGTGTCTAATAAATAGTCACTTGTGAATCTATTTCCAAAATTATTTTAAATATCATCTGAAACTCTTTTGGAATTGCTTCATCAAATTCACCATCTATCACAACATAAAAAATAACTTGTAAATATCCATCGAAAACCCTTTTTTATTAACTATGAAACACTTATAGTGAAGTTATATAGGTTTCATAAACCTCATTACCAATTTATTCAACCAAAAATATATACGCCAAGGTATTTTAAATAAACTAACAATATAATAATTCCTTGATTTTTTAAACATGGAAATGACATTCCTAGAGAAATTAATCTTTTCTACTCAAGATAAAAATGGATCTGTAGTGATGTCCATCATACATATGTATATTTATACCTATCTTAACTAGTTGTTTCATATCCAAGTATAAATACTCATATAATCAATTTTTCAAATTCATAAAATGACCATATGTCATAGAGTATGTCAATCCAATTTGATCTACTTAAATTTTTATGAAACTCCATGTACACCCTGACATGGTTGATTAATACAAAAAAATCATTCATTTAAGAGGATGACCAAATCACATGAAACTCATCTAAAAATGTAAGAATGTCACATAAAATTTATCTATGTATAGACACACCCATAGTCTATCTCAATCTTGTGTCTATATGTCAGACTCACCATATGAGATGGAAAATATGATATTGGAAAAGAATTAACTAATAACGTTTTTGAAAACACACCCAATCACCCTTGATTTCCAAAATCCTGAGGCTTTTTATAAGAAAGAAATTACTATTTAATGGTTTCCATGAAAAGTATCCTATCGACATTAGATATGAGGATTCCATATGAAACATGGACTACTAAAAAACTAAATTCAATGTATATTTTAATCGATGGTGTATACATGGTTGTTCATATAGTGTAAAACCCCTAATTATATTGCATGATAATATTTCATATATTTATATGAAATTTTACTCATCATAAAAATAAAAATTCAACAAAACCTATAATACTTTATAAATAACATCAAGTAAGGATAACTTCATGTTATAGATTTAGATTATTATTATAATTTCACATCACATAATATATGTCTCAAATGTGATTGATTGAAAATGTAGACATTACATTATGTATTACATGGTATATTTTATATTCTTAATTATATTAAGAATACCATCAACACCATACAAACAGATATTCCTTATCATATCCTTTATGATTGACCAAAAAAGGCATTATGTTCACTACACTTTCACAGTTTATTGAACTCAATACATATCAATGTAATTTCATCCAAATAAATAAATGGTCATCTCATAATAATCCAAGATAATAAATTCTTTAATTTTTGACATCTGTAAAGAGTGAATGGTATATTGAATGTGATACTTAGAAATCTTATTGCTAATTTTAAACTCATTAAAGAAGTATTAAAATTCATTTACATCAAAAACTGAAATGAAATGATGATTTTAACATAAATTTTATACATATAACACTTTATATGTGAATTAAAATTATCATTCATTGATCATTTCTAACAAAAAATTCATAGAGATCATATTGGTAAGAATTTTTAACTCCTTGCATTAATTTTTAACAAAACATCCAAAAGATATTTTGGATATAAAGTGTTAGTTAATTTATATTTTGATTGGTATAATCTGTTAATTTTTATAGTTTCAACTTACCTTAGTCCCATCAATCTCTCACTAGCCTTTTTAAAACTACATTATATTTATAATATCATTCTAGGATACCAAAAACCTATTTCTATTAACAACTACTATGCATTTATTAATATTGGAATATTTAAAAAATATACATTTCCATCAGCTTAATATTTAGAATTCTATGAGGTTGGTTCATTATTTTTTGAATGACTGTTATTCATTACGACATTCCACTAAAGGGTGGGGAGGTTACATCCCTCATATAGATAAATTATTTTATTAATGATTAATTATTTTATCGTAGATATAGTATTTTTACATTAATATTATTTTCATGTATATTATACAATCAGTTGAATAAAAAACCATGAGTCCCACCTAATATTGTTCATAGAAAAACAATATAAAAAACATGTCATATCATGTATGAGACATTACATAGCTGTATAAAATATTTTTTGAGAAACATCTAAACTTGATATTCTCTATTGCATTCGACTCTATGATATAGAAATCATTCTCATCAGCATGATTCAAAAACCCTTTGATTCATCACTAGAAAGAAAATGCAGTCTACATTAATTATTACATTGTTTTAAATTATTGTCTATTAAATATATTTTAACGTAAACCTTTTGTATCATATACACTTCATAAATAAATAATTTATTCCTACAACATAAATATTTGGAAATGACACTCGTATAATATTCAAAAACCTTTTAATATATATTATAACAATTAAGTATGATGTACAATAATTTTTCTTCAATTGTGATGCCACCTTTATTAGTCAATGGATGAGGATGACTATTTAAATAATCCAACTTCACATTTGGAATAAAATATTCCCAAACAACACTATAAATACAACACCGAATTATTGAAATCAAATTTCATGCTAACATATCCACATCAAATTGATGAAAATAGTTAAAATATTACGGTATTTATTAAAATTAATTAATGATTTCTTATAGAGTTTGTATAACCCATTCAATATCAGAAAACATAGATAATATCTTTTTTCATACCATGATTGGGAAACAATTATTCACAATGAGTATATTAGTGGAGTGTAAATATTGTATTGTTAGTTTTCATATAATTACATTTAAACCATTATTTGAAAACGTCAATGCTTTCCCAAATCTTTTATTAGGTCCAATTATTGAAGAAGATCAATAAAAAAATTACTTATAATGGAGTTATTCTAACCCAAAATAATTTCATACATATATCTTAGATAATTGAAAATATTCATTACTAGTCTATGGAAATTACTTATAATAAAATTATTTATTCTAAATATTGATATGAAAGTAATATTGTATGATGGTGATGTAGATTTTGCATACTATAATAATTTATCTAACAAGTTCCATGTCCAAACTAATTTATAGGAAATTTTATCAAATGGTCTACCACCAAGATTATAACACAGTTCTGAATTACATAATAACAATTAATGGTTTAAGATGTATATATATTTATCATCTCTCTAATCACAGAGCTATATAGGTATAGAATCGTTGGATTCATACCATATAATATTCTTGGATAGGTGAGAGGATGATACATTACCCTAATACATTATATAGATTCGTAAAACAACATTCCTCTAGTATCTTAATCCTACAAGGGTATCCTTTATATGATTTACCCAAGGAAAATAAAAAAATAACACGATCTAATTAGTGTCTCTCAATACATTCGTTTCATTGATAATATAATGAAATGGAATTTATAATCAGTATACCTACTCAGTTGAATGATTAAAGTAATAAAAAGTATTTTCTTTAGAATGAATCAAAAATATATTATTTAATAGGATTTTTAATATCACCATTTTACCTCATGTATTCCCTTTATGTATACATAATTCATGTCATTTTTTTGGATTCTTTTTCTTTCCCCAATTTAATATGTTTAGACCATATTGATTTGGAAGCCTTCATTAAGTAGTTATATTTTATTAATTTCAGAAATAAGAATCCAACTGTGATTACACATATCAATATTCATCTCAGAAATAAGTGTTAAGAATACCTTTCATGAAAACTATTAAAAACACATGAAATAGACAATCCACACATCAATTTTCTTAGAGTTCCCAATTACCATTCACTACTAGACATGGAATTAGACACCTGATCAGTTAGAAGTCTCATCAAAATTCTATATATATAAGAACACATTACTCATGAAAGATCTAAATTACATAAAAGTTGTAACACATATTTTTTATAAAAAATAATAAAAATATAAAATCAAACTCATTTCCTACAGTAATCCAGATTGAAGGTATAAGTAAACTAAATATATTATCAAATTTATGATGTAATATGTTATGTTCCTAAATGAAGAAATATCGGAGTATTCTAACTCATTAAATATATGCATTCATACACAATATTTTCATTCAACAATAGTGTAGTGAAAATTTTAATAAATGAATGATTCATATATTTAAACATAATATAACTTTTTTTTTGAATTATAAATAAAATATATTATAAAAAAACATTATAATTTATTCTTACATGAAGTAAATTATATAAATGAATAAATTTAAAACATTGTTACATTTATTTCAATAAAAACTCATTGAAATATCTCATAATACATAATATTAATAGAAATATATGATATCATAAATATAAAAAATGACTATTTGAACATTAATGGTGTTAAGTAAAAATTAATAATATTAAGCATTTTTATATTACATAAACCTTTTTCATATCAATTATCATGAAATATTTGGATATGGTTTATATAATTTTCTAAAATAAGGAATTTAAATTTGAACATTTAAGTTAAATTCTTTTGAAATATTATTTATATTAAATTTAAACACTTATATTTTTCCTTATTTTATAATCTATAAGAACATTATAAATTAAAATTATAAATTATATATAAAAATAATTTTCAATTCATGAATCATCCCATATAAATTTAAATGATAAATAATGTTAAAAATAAATTTTATTTATTTATTTATTAATTGTTTCATAAATATTTAATAATTAGTTGTAGCCATTGTATAATTAATTAACATACAAGTAATTTATGTATTAAATAGACGTCCCAAAATATCATTTTACTTAAAAATTTATAAAATATATGATTCAATTCATCAGTGAATGTTTATGGAAAATAATTTTTCATGTTTGTCTAACTTTTGGATATTATATAAAAAATAATATATAGCATCCTTCATTATCTAAAATATTTTCGGATCGATAGTTTTTCCCTAGTGAATTGACCATTATGGCATGGGAATTTATATTATTTTACATATAAGATATAAGCTTGATGATATTAGGATTTTTTAGGTAATTCATAATTGTAAAACTACTTCCATTACATTATATGAATCCCATGTTATAAACTATAATATAATAAAAACTAATATAATTATGCATTATTGTGTATTATTTTTGTTATATAATAACATGTTATTATATTACATATTTAGATATCTAATCTCCTAAAGAAATGTAGATTTAAAATTTTATATCACTACTTATTATATCACACATCATATGATTAACCACAATTTAATTTTTATATTCGACATGTTAAAAAATTCAGAAAATTTTGTTATTTTTTCAAGAATTATTTAAGGAATAAAGAATCATGACGAATCTTTGAAACCACTTTTTGAGATTATGGATGGAAAAATAATTTTATGATGTAGCAGATGACATTAAAAACCACTAATATATGATCATCATGAACAAAAACTAAACCAGTGCATAAACTAAATAAATAAACTAAAAACCATTATTTTTAGATGATAATTTCTTAACTATCTAATAATATATTATGAGTAATTCAAAGAAATATCTTATTGAAATTTCCAACTACATTTTTTTGACAAGATGATCTTAATTACTAAATTTTTTGGTTAATCCTTATTTATGACCAAAATATATAGTTTCCCTCAAGGAAAATGAAGAAGACTTTAGAGATAATCATGGGAGTCAATATTTAGATAAATAACTCATACTAATAACTATTTTTTTATGAAATGCATATACAAGACTTAGGACACTCAGAATAATTCCATATAATGTACTAAAAAAAATATGTAACATTTATGTGCAACCCAAAATTTGCAAAAACACTGATCATTCGGGTATATATTTAATATTTAAGTGAGTTTGATCTCCCATAAATTTCATAATATGATATTTTAGTCATTGATGATTAATCTAAATGATTATTGAGTAGTAACACTTAATGATCAAATTAATTAAAATATCATATACTATTAAATAATATATATCATATGATTATCAACAATATAACCCTTCGAATTTCCCTATTCATACCCTATGATTTTCCTAGTCAATGATGATATGATATCTCAAAATCACCAATAATTTCTTTTCTTTTTTTATAGAATATTTTGTGATGGGCATTATTCCATGCAAAATAACATCATTTAGAACAAATGTTTTATTTAAATCATTCTTGCTGAATACACTTGAAAATGTTATGACTTGTAATGGTTGATATTTAGTCCATCGCAAATAATTTTGGCACGAATATACTCCATTTTAGGTACATTAATAAATTATGGTGAATTAAATCAATTGAAATGTAGTTTTTTGAGAATATTTATTTGAGAAAGAATCATTTAAAGTGGATAATAGATGTTCATCCCAATAGGTATTATTTTTGGTGGGTTTTGAATATTTCTAAATTACTTATTGTTATAGACTTGTAGTTAACTGAAAATAGTAATGTGTAAGCAAGGAACAATTGTGAAATTTAAGTAAAAGTATTATAAAATAATTATAGATAGTAATATTTTAATAGAAATTATTTACTATATGATAAATTATGTTATATAATTTTTAAACATATTAAATAAAAATTTCTTACAAAAAATAAAAAAACTAATTATGTATTACAAATAGTGTCACACAATATAATTATTATATAATTTAAATTTATAATAAATAAAAAAATATTATTAAATTATTTAAAAAAATTTAATTTTAGAAATATTTTTCAACTTCTAATATTTAGTTTACAAAATAAATAAAATATATTTTTAATATTTTAATTATTATAAATAATTTTAAAAATAATTTTTTAAAATTTAATAATATATTAAAAACTAATAAATCATTAATTTTAAAAGAAATAAAATATTTTTGTTTTATATAATATTAATATTAAAATTTTGAAAATTTTTAAAATATTAGAAAATATATTTAATTACTTATTTTTACTCATATTTTAGTAGAAATAATAAATAGTTTATGTAATATCATTAAATTATATAAAATTTTCACAACTAAAAAATATGAATATTTAAAACTAATAAATTTTATATATATATATTTTATAAATAGAAAATTGAATACTAATAAAATTTTATAATATTTAGTTACGTATTATCATTTCATAAAATATTTATCTATATATCATAAAAATTCAAAATCAATAAGATTTTATTAAGATAAATTTTTGACTGATTTGAATTTAAATTAATCATTTGTTGACTTAATAATATACTATAAAAATTACATTACTTTTGGAAAAATATTTAAATAAAATAGAATAAAATATTCCACAAATTTTAATATATGATAAAATATTAACAAAAATAATAAAATAATAAAATATATTAAATTAATGTTTAGAAAACTAATAATAAAATGTTATTGTAATATTAGATATTTAATATTTATAACTAAAAATATTTAGTAAAACCACGTAAAAATTATAATTATATAAAATATTTGAAATTTTATATTAATTAATTTTAGTAATATTAAAAATTAATATATATATATATATATATAATGAATTAATTATTTATTTACAAATAACATAGAAATAAGAAATAAAATAAAATGATAAGAAACTATTAAAGTATTACAACATATAAATAACTATTTGAAAAAATGTTAATATAATTAACTGTCAATTAAAAAAATCTCATAAAATAATTTCTTAAAATAAATAAATGATAAAAATGTTAACTATTCATTTAGTGAAAATTAACTACGTAATAATTATTTAACATTATATATATGTAGAGGCCAATTAGATTACAAAGTGGCCGATAATGTTATTTGACAAAGCTTTAGGAGAAATCAGTGAGATCAATCAAGTGAAAATCAGAGTCGACATGAAAAAGGACATAGTACGGCATAATAATCAGTATTTTTGGATAATCACACAAAGATGATATAAATAATCCGAACATTCATACATCCACAATAAAATGGGAAATCATTTTTTTTTGTGGGGAAGTGTTTTTCCACCCCTTACAGATGAAATTTATTTATGGAGTATTGTTGGGAAAAAATCCCTCAAGGTATCATTGAATCATTTTTGAGGTGATTGTGTTTTTTGACAAAGTGGACATCTGTGATTGTTCTTGTTGACAAAGAAAACCATGACATACAAATTTGTCGACAAATGAGATTTCTTGGTGGCATATTGAGTTCAACAGATGTGGTTAATGATCCATGTTTGATTCAAGAACATCGACAAAGAGATGGATGATCTGGAGGCATTACAAAAAGAATAGATACAAGGTGGCGCTGTTTTCCAGTGTATGCCAAATGTTTTGTGCCTGACAATCATCAAATGAAGAAAAGTGGTTTTTGTCAAAGGGACTTGCACACTGTGTACTTGAAGGCTTGGAAACTTGCGTGCCATATGTTTTTCAAGATCAGATCATCAAAATATGGCAAAGGGATAAGTGTTGTGCAAGTATTGGTGGTGTCGCACAAGTGACTTGCGTTCCGTGAAAGAGACTTGTGTGTCGATGCCATGGAATCTTTAGAAATTGCGTGCCTATGGTTTTTCGAGATCAGAATATCAAAATATTTAAAAGGAAAGAGGTTCGCGCAAGTTTTGAATTGGGTCACGCAAGTGACTTGTAGGGGAAGAGTTCTGCGGGCCGAGACATGCGTGCCGAGGGGAGACTTGCATGACGTCGTGCAGGGTGTCTCAAATGTCTATAAATACTAGACCACCCCTCCTCATTATAAACCGGAGTTCAACACTGTGAGAAATCAGAGCTCTCGTCGCGTAGGTGTGGTGGTCGCACAAGTGGTGGTGTGTCGCGCAAGTGGGACAAGCGCGCCAGATTTGAAGAAGGGCGATTGTTGGTAGTTGTGCACCAATATTGTATTGGGAATAAAAGGAAGTGTGCCGCGCATGTTTGGAGTTTAAGAAGCTTGGGTTGCGCAAGTTTGTGTGGTGGACTTGCGTGCCAGTTGTGATTTGCACGCTGATACTGGCACGCCGAGATAGACTTGCACGCTATGTAAGGGTTAACCCCGGCCATATTTTCGGGCCGCGTGGAAGCTGGAACATTTCCCGATACCTTCGATGCAAAGTGATATTCATCTACGGGTGAAAGTTGGGCTTCAACAGTGCATCTATATAAAGAGAAAGATTCATTCAATCATCCAAATGAAGAGACCTACAGGTCTATAAACTGTGAGTGGATTCCTTCCAGAGTAGTGAGAAAAGAAAGAGGAAGAATGTGATCCTCTCCACCGGCATGATCCAGAGAGAGAGAAATAGGGAGTGACCCTTGGGAAAATAGTGAGCTGACCCCAAACCTTGTAAAGGCAGTGAACTTGGGACAGAGTGACTGTGCCCGAACCTTGAAATCCACAACTACTGAAGTTTAGTAGAATTTGGTACTACTGGCAACTTGTCTGTGTATGCTTCTTGGACATAGCCCAGTGAAGGTGAACCAAGTAAAAATCACTGTGTCATGTGAATGTTTTACTTTCTATTTATATTGTGTAACAGGAAAGAGAGAGAAGAGTGTTTTTCTTAACAGCTAAACAAGATTAGAACGGGGTTTAATTTTAAATTAGTCATACCTGGATTTACCCCCCCCCCCCTCTCAGGGTATTCATCCTTGTGGACCTAACAATTGGTATTATAGGTAAAGGTTGATATTTGATCTTCTCTCAATGAAGGTCACTAATCATAAAGGGATTCTGACCTTTGACGAATGTAATTTTCAGATATGGAAGAATCGAATGCAACATTATTTTCGATCCTTGGGAATGGATGTGTTTTCAGCAGTTCTGTATGGTATCTCATCTGATATTTCTAGTGGTGCATTATCAGAAGCTGAGCACAGAGAGTTGGATGTTGATGCCAAAGAAATCAATTTATTGGGTGGATCCCATTCCAATACCATCTATACAAAGGTGATGTCATGAAAAACGTCACATTCCATGAGGGAAAAGCTCTTGAATATATATATAAAGGGGATACAAAGGTCAGAGAGGAAAAGATGCAAGTGTTGTTGAACAAGTATGATGATCTGAGAATGAACCTGAATGAATTTGTTGATGCATTTTTCGACAGGGTAAATGTTGTTGTGGAAGACATGCAGGGTCTTGGAGAAGTCATCGAAGATATAAAGATTGTGAAGCATATCAGGATAAAACATCCACCTTGGTTTAATCCAAAAGTCTCAGTCCTAAAAGATAAAGACCCTATAGAGATGACATTGGATAACCTGCACAGTACCCTTGTTGCATATGAAATGAGGAATGATGATAATGATGCTGTGGAAAAAATGGAAATCCAAAGAGGTGGCATTTATGGCCATGAAGAAGCTTACCATTGAAGAATCTCATGAAGAAGAAGAGACAGGTGAGTTGATGTCATTTCTCTCCTCAAATATTCAAAGAGGAAAAGGAGAGTTTAAAGGGAAGCTTCCACTTTCTTGTTTTTGATGTGGAAAGGTTGGACATCATGCGGCAAGGTGCCCGAAAATGTTTCAAGAAGAAAATGATGAAGATGAAGTTAAAATTCCAATGAAGAATTCTTCAGACTATATGAAAGTGAAGAAGTAGTTCAAGATAAATTTCTTCAAGAAGAAGAATCTTCTATCACAATAAATACACAGTTCAGATGAGTCTGAGGTTCAAGAGGTAGTGGAGATTGAAAATTGCAAAGATCGTGGTGAAAATGCTATGGTGGGAGTCGTCGGTAGTTCTCAAGAGAAGACCGAAACTGAAGGTGATGATGATGATGATGAAGTCGATGGAAGATTTGACATGCAAGCTGAGTTAGTGGTTGCTCTTGAAGAGATAGATGTTTGGGGATCCAAAACAAAGAAAGCTAACAAAGTTGTTTATAATTTAAAACTCTATATGCAGCAGCAGGAAGAAGAGATTTCTGAGTTGATGGAAGAAATTGAGAAACTCAAGACATCAAAACCAGAGAACTCATAATCAGTTATTGAGTATAAGTTCAAAATTGAGGAAAAGAAACAGGAGATCGATGGCTTGAATAGAGATGTGAAAGATCAAGTCAAGTGCATCGAAGAACTTGAAAAGAAGTGGTTATCCTACGATGAAAACTGAAGGATCAAGAAAAATTCTTGACCCCCAATGTGATATTAGAAAAGTAGGCCATTTAGAAGATAGAAAAGATGAAAGAGGAGGCCAGTAGTTCAGCAAGAATGAAGCAGCAAGTGAGCTCAAATGCTAAGGCTGATTTAGGGCTTGATATGAAGCAAAAATCCGTTGCAGTTAATGTTAGACAGCAAGCACCCATCCCGAAATTGAAGGTTTATTTGGGAACCAAGCAGAATCAGAATATTCAGAGAACCCAAAGGGAAAATCATAGTGCGGAAGTGACACGAAGGAATGCACCTTATATCAGGTGTCATTGTTATGGGATGATGAGACATTCAGAGTATGTGTCTTCCATATCCAAGAGATATAGAAGGGAACTAGAACAGAGGTGGCATCCAAACAGAGAACGGTTTTCCAGAACATATTTCGAAGGACACCATTTTTGGTGCGGAGGATTTAGAAACATGTCTAGGTACTGCACTTCGACCATTCAAAGAAATATGCCAAAGAAAAATCAAAATAGTCCCAATCATCATATCAATAAATCGACAGGTAAGTTAAAAATTCCGAATAGATTTACAGCTTGGCAAGATGAAGCTGGTCCATCATACTCTTATAAAGAACAAAAATCTCAATCCATGCTGAGTGTGAAGGAAATATTATGGACCAAGATGAAAAAAATGAGAAGTTTGTGGGGGAAGAGATTTCCCTTAAAGCATCAGATCGCTCTGGTGTGTGGATCCTGGATAGTGGTTTCACATCTCACATGACGGGTAATAAGGATGTTATTACAGGCATAAAATATGACAAAGAAGGAGTTTTCAAATTTGGAAATGATTAAGGCCTGAAGATTGTTGGCTCAAGGAAAGCCATATTTGGGGGGAAAGAAATGAGACGTGCTGATGTCTTGGTAGTAGAGGGTCTTAGTCATAACTTTCTTAGTGTCAGTCAACTATGTGACTCTAGGAACTCTATCTGATTTTCCAAGAAGATGTGTGTTGTGGAAGGAAAAGATGTTGTAGTAGTTTTACAAGGAAAAAGGACAAATGGAAATCATTACCTTGTAGGTGGGAAAAAAGATTCGTGCCTTTTATCCAGAGAGGAAGAAAACCAGGTGTGGAATAAATGATTTGGTCATCTATTCCAACCATCTATGGAAGATTTGGTAAAGTGTGATACTGATGGAGACCTTCCCAAACAATCACATTATCGCACTCATATGTTTGATGCTTTCCAAAAAGAGAAGATCATCATAAAGACATACATGCCAATGGAACAGAAATCAAATGGAGTGCTCGAATTGGTGCATGCTGATGTATGTGGACCTATCTCACCTTGAGCTATAAATGGGAAAAGGTACTATGTTCTTTTCATTGATGATTATAGAAGAATGTCTTGGGTATTTGTCATTACCCATAAGACAGAGGTGTTCAGTTCCATAAATCAGTACAAGAGGGAATCAGAATGGTTTCTTGGGAATAAAATTCTGAAATATCGTACTGATAACGGTACGGAATTCACATAGAGTCAAGTCAAATACTATCTTGAGAAACACAGGATAAAGAATCAAGTTTCATCAGTGAGAAATCCCCAACAGAATGGAGTAATTGAGAAGAGAAATCAGATCATCAACAACATGGACAGAATTATGCTTATTGAAAAGGACCTACTAGAGAAATTTTGGAAGGAAGTAGTTTTGACATCGATCTATATTTTGAACAGGTCTCTGTTATCTCCGAAGGAAGGGAAGACTCTATATGAAATGTCGTACGGAAAGAAGCCAACGCTGAAATAATTTCGAATCTTTGGGAGCAAGTGCTTCATTCTCAACAAGGAAAATCATAGGAAGTTTGAGTCACGAGGAGATGAGGGGATATTCCTCGGCTACTCAGGGAAAATAAAAGCATATAAATGTTTCAACAAATGGATGGGAAAAATTGGTGAGAGCAATGACATCACTATAGTTGAAAATGAACAGAATACTCAGTGACCCAGTGAACAATTTTTGGATGAGAGTGATGATGAGTTAAGCAACACAGGGGGAGCAGAAGTGGCAGAAGCTGACTCAGAAGAAGATACTGATGATGAAGAATAAACTGTCAAGTCTGTGTCTGCAAGGAAGCCAAAGAGTAGAGCTGGAATTGACAGGTAGAATATCATTGGTGATCATACAGGTCCAGTTCAGACTCGAAGAATGAATTCATTATAGAAAACATAGTCTTTATCTTAGGTGGAAGAAAAAAAAATTCCGATGCAACTGAAGATGAAAACTGGGTTCAGGCTATGGATGAAGAGCTTGATCAGATTGAGAAGAACCAGACATTGGAGATTGTTTCGAGGCCAGCAGATAAATATATCATTTGGACTAAATGGTTCTATCGCAACAAGATGAATTAATATGGAACAGTGATTCAGAACAAAGCCCAGATAGTGTGCAAGGGATACTCCTAGATAGAGGGAATAGATGTTGATGGGACATTTGTACCGGTTTCAAGGCTATAGACAATCAGATTATTTTTGTCCATAACAGTGAAATGAAAGTTCAAAGTGTTCTAGATGGATGTCCAATCCACATTCTTGAAAGGTGTTCATGAAGAGGAGGTGTATATTGAACAGCCAGATGGTTTTCTCATTCATGAGGATGAGAAAAAAGTTTGAGGCTGAAGAAGGCGTTGTATGGGATGAAACAAGCACCAAGATCATGGTACTCAAGACTTGATCAATACATGAAGAAGCTTGGTTTCCAGCATGGAGGAGTTTATTTCAATCTCTATTTCAGTAATGACAGTAATAAAATGATGATATTGTTGGTTTATGACGATGAAATAATTTGTGGCGGATCAGATGAAGCTCAGTGCAGACATTTTTCCGAATTCATGAAAAATGATTTTGAAATGTTAATGATTGGTGATCTATCGTTTTCTCTTGGTCTATAGGTGACACAAGGAAAGAATGGAACATTCCTTTCTCAATCCAAATATTCCAAGGAGGTGTTAAGAAGGTTTGGCAGGGAGAATTCCAAGGAGATGAAGACTCTGGTTGTGACCCGGATGAAATGATCAAAAGATGAGGATGGAAAGGCAGTTAATATCACAGAATACATGAAAATCATTGGAAGTTTGTTGTACTTGACTGAAACAAGGCCTGCTATTTTTTTATCCACATGCCAAGAAGTGATATATCAGAGTAATAACAAGGAAAGACACATTCTTGTAGTGAAAATAATACTTCGGTATATCAAAGACACTATGGATTTTGGTCTGATGTATAATGAAAAATCTCAATTAGTGTTATTGGTTTACATAGATGCAGATTAGGCCGGATCTGCAGATGAAAAAAAATCAACATCAGGAGGTTCATTCTATCTTAGTGGATTGTGTATTTCTTGGCCAAGAAAGAATCAAGATTGCATCTCATTGATAACTACAGAAGATGAGTATATTATAGCCACTCAAGTATGCACACGGTTATTTTGGATGAAGCAGCAGCTTGAAGATATGGGAGTTGAAGTAAAGTCTCTGATAGCCACTCAAGTGCTATCAATCATAGAAAAAATCACATCCATCACACAAGGACCAAGAACATTGATATCAAATATCATTTCATCAAGGAGAAGGTTGAGCAGGGAATCATGAAGTTGGAGTATGTGCCTACAGAGCTACAGGTTGCAGACATTCTAACAAAGGACTTACCAAAGGAATCTTTTGAGATGCATAAACTGGAACTGAGAGTTCATTCGACTCATCAAACTTGAATGAGTGTGGATGTTTCCCCCCCCACCCCCTCACCCCGAGGTATGATGTGTTTTTCCCTACTGTGCTGATCTGTGTTCTCTACCCTATTACAGACTCCAAAGGAGTGACATTTGGGTTCATTGATAAAGGGGGAGAAATTATTGATTGTTCAAGGGGGAGACAGTGTGGCTATTTGAGAAATCATGTTTGATATGTGGAGAAGCTGGCAAGTGAAGCAGCGATATGGGGGGAGCAATGAGAAAGGGGGCGCGTTTTAAATCTGACGATGCTTGAAGTGATCTATCAATGATGATATATCACGACAACTGAGGATTGTGATAAAGGCAGAAGAGTGGTGTTGGAGAGTGGTATGAATATTTACAAAAATTGTTATCAGTTTTGTAACAATTGGTATCAATTTGGTGTCAAAAATGGGTGTCAGAGATGAAGTGATTCATTGATGATATTTTCATTTACTCTTGTTTCTCATGCCAAGCATTACTCAAATGGGCTTAGAGTATGTGTTGAGTAAATCCTTGATCGCTATCAGAATCGCAATGAGGAAAATGGTGGATGAAAAATAAATGATGTATCTTTTCATGTAAGAGTTGTCTACAAACCCAAAGGGGGGGATTGTTGGGAAAAATATCTCAAGGTATCATTGAAGCATTTTTGAGGTGTTTGTGATTGTTGAAAAAGTGGACATCTGTTATTGTGCTTGTTGAAAAAGAAAATCGTGATATAAAAATTTTTTGACAAAAGAGATTTCTTGGTGGCATGATGAGTTCAAGAGTTGTGGTTAATGAACTATGTTTGATTCTAGAACATCGACAAAGAGATGGATGATCTGGAGGTGGTACAAAACGAACAGATACAAGGTGGCACCATTTTCCAGTGTTTTCCAAATTTTTTGGGCCGGAAAATCATCAAATGAAGAAACGTGGTTTTTGTACAAGGGAATCCGCACCGTATACTTGAAGGATTGGAATCTTGCACGCAATATGTTTCTCAAGATCAGATCATCAAAATATGGCAGAGGGATAAGTGTCACCCAAGTACTGGTGGTGTCGCGCAAGTGACTTGCACGTCATGAAAGAGACTTCTGTGCCGATTACTTGGAATCTTGAGAACTTTTCGCCCTATGGTTTTTCAAGATCAGAAGATCAAAATATGTAAAAGGAAAGAGGTTCACGCAAGTTTGGAATTGGGTCATGCAAGTGACTTGCAGTGGAAGAGACATGTGCGTCGAGACTTGCGCGTCGAAGGGAGAATTGAGCGTTGTCGCTTAGGGTGTCTCAAATGTCTATAAATACTATACCACCTCTCCTCATTCTACACCTAAGTTCAGCACTTTGAGAAATCAGAGCTCCCATTGTGCAGGTGTGGTGGTCGCGCAAGTGGTGGTGTGTCTCGCAAGTGGTACTTGCGCGCCAGATTTGATGAATGGCGATTGTTGGTAGTTGTGCGCCAATGTTGGATTGGGTGTAAAAGGAAGTGTGTCACGAAAGATTGGAGTTGAATAAGCTTTTTTTCGTGCATGTGTGTGAGGTGTAATTGCTCACTAGTAGTGACTTGCGTTCCATTACTTGTGCGCTGATATAGACTTGCGTGCCAAGTAAGGTTTATCCCCGACAGTATTTTTGGGCCGTGTGGAAGCTAGAAGATTGCCAGATACCTTCGGTGAAAAGTGATATTCATCTATGGGTGAAAGTTGGGCTTCAACATAGCATCTAAATAAAGATAAACATGCATTCCTTCATTAAAATGAAGATACCTACAAGTCTAAAAAATGTGAGTGGATTCCCTCCAGACCAGTGAGCAAAGGAAGATGAAGAAGGTGATCCTCTCCACCGATAGTGAGCTAGAGAGAGAAACAAGGAGTGACCCTTGGGAAAGCAGTGAGCTGACCCTAAACCTTGTAAGGGCAGTGAGGCTGGGAAAAAGTGACTGTGCCTGAACTTTTTAATCCATAGCAATGAAGTTTAGTGGAATTTGGTATGACCAGAAGCTTGTCGGCTAATGCTCCTTCGATATAGCCCAGTGAGGGTGGAACAGGTAAAAATTGTTGTGTCAGGTGCATTCTTTACATTTTTTTATATTTTGCAACATGAAAGAGAGAAAAGAGTGTTTTTCTTAACAATGAATCAAGATCAGAATAGTGTTTAAATTTAAATTAGTCATACCCTGATTCACCCCCCTCTTAGGGTATTTAGCCTTATGGACCTAACAAGTAAGGTATTAACATTACCCCCCCTCCCCAATAATATTCATTTGTAGGGCATGGTCGTTCCACCCACTAATGCAAATTTATTTCATTTGTGTGCCAATGTATAAATTTTTCACCTTCAAAATAGAGTATGACATTTTATGCGGCTGAGCATTGTAGGTATTATTTTTAAATAAATATAAATAACTAATTATCCACCAAATTAAATGGGCATATATAAATAGATCGAGATACTATGAGAATAATAAGATTATTATATGCTCTAATATAATGATGTTTTTATTTTGGAAACCTCATGAAAACCCACTGCTAGTCCACTCAATCTATAGAGGATAAATACTCTTTGAAGAATGATTCTATCATATAATATCATTGACTACAAATTGAGACCTTTATATAAAAGGGGGTCCACTTTTTATTCTAAAAAAGAGTTAATCTCTATCAGGAAAAACATCATTTTTCAAGGAACATCCATTATGGATGACAAACTTTGTGATATACCCATCTAGCATAGCGATGCTAGTTTTTGAAATGGGGTATCATTATGATATTCACCTATCTTCATTCAGAAATCATCTTTCTCATAACATTTGAATTCATGTTATCCAATTTTTTATGTATCCAAATGGATTTCTAATTTAATATCTTAAAAAGGCACATGTAGGACCTCCCTCGAGAAACTAGAATTGTGTGATCAGATTATTCGAAACAATAGTGTTCTCTTTTCAATCATTAATTCTACTGGTAATGTATTTCCTCCACATAACAAATATAATATGTAGATTCCTTCATGATTTTTTAACATTGCATACAATCAGAAACGAGATCCCATATCTTAGAGGTAGTGCTGGGAATATTTTGAGTTTAAAAGGGGCATATACTTCTTCCAAGATTACTGAAAGTTAATGTGAATCGGGCATCATATTTATATTTTGTTTACTGATTTACAGTTTTTTATTCCCAATACTAGGTTTAGAAATATTATTGAATATGAATATTGGAATATATATTAGAATATTCCTATATCATTTCATATAGGATATAGTATTGGTTTATCATTCCCAATAACTTTTCTCATCCATCATTATATGATAAAGGATGGTTGGCTTTGGGATTCTAGTAGTGTTATATGTACCATTTGAATACAATTATTCAATGGTACAAACCTTCATGTGTCCCTTATTTTAAATGGAGAATAACCCAAGAGATCATTGGGACCCTAGTCGATCACATAACTATCTTAATCAAAATATTATCTATGGGCCTCTTTATTATGTGTAGGCCCCAAACCTACTAAACTATGAGATATTTGATTCATCTCAAAATTATATATTTAAGATTCCTCTCAATGGATCAAACAAATAATATTTCACCCTTTACCATCCTTACGGATCCATATATCTAATATGATCATTCCCCCACATAGAAGACCACATTTACTCCGATCCATTTAAAATATATGGTTGAAGTCATTCATAACTCACTCAACAGTGTTTTCTAGGTACCATTGGCTTAGACTTCGTGGAATGATGATGTTAAAAAATTTGTCCTTGTCACACTAATATAAATGGTATATCGTGTATTGTTAATTAGAACCAGACTATGTGGGTTATAATTCCTCTCTTGAGGATACGTAGGAAACAACATTTTGGAACTAATTTGAAATTTAAAAATTTAATGTATCCCAATATGATGATACATTCTCGAGTTCTTATCTTTTTGGAAATAAAAAATTGTGTCTTATAACTATGAATCATACAATAATAAGAAAACATGATGGAGAGTTTCAAATATGTTCAAATTGTTCCATTAATATAGATCTTATGATACATATTTATGGACTCATTATTACTGATCCTCTAATACATATAGATGGTTCCATTGATGGATAATCTCTAACACATACATATTGTTCAGTGAATTGGAAAAATTATATAAATAATGATGGAACGACCAATAGGTAACCTTTGAAACATAAATGTGACCACATCCTGAAATGTTTATAATTATTTTCAAACATAATGGTGGTTAGTTCATATTGGGATATTTGATTGATTAAGAAAAAAATCATAAATATTTAAGAGATTATAGGGGTGGGAAATAATTCCCCACAATAGGTTGTAAAGAGACTGAGATCATATCTAATTGACCAATTTGTGACATGAAGATTCCTTGGTAAGACACCTCGATGACTGCCAACATTGGGAAATATGGTCTAATTTTCATTATAGAAATGGAAACTATTAGGTGTTTCATGTTCCATGAATAAACCCCATTTGTAATCAATTTTTTATTATGGATTATTATCCAAAAATGGACAACAATAGCCTCTTGGTAAAAAAGTTAAATGGTGAACAAAACATGAATAATTTGTTAGCAAATACAACTGAATCATCCACATTTGAAACCATTTTTTAATCAGAAAAAAATATCCCAATTTGGATCTTATAAAGAAATAAATCAAGAATTTATTTGTTTACTTATTATTCTACCTTGACATGTCACCATTATTGTTTTTTTAAACCATCCGAAAATCTCCCAGAACCTCATTAGATTTAAATTGAATCATACTAATCATGATAGACATATGAATCTATTTTCATATGAACTAGGTCTTCAAGAAATCACGAGACACCATTACCCAAAAAATTATTCAATATGTGGTAGAATACATTTTAATCATGGAGTACCAACTTAATGGTATTATCCTGACATTGGAGGTTGCACATGAATACCTCTAATCCAAGGATCCCCACTAACCATCCTCCCAGTGATAAGTTGTTTCAATGATGGATGATTAACACATTGTTGATTCAAACCATTTAGGGATCCAATATACATAACACTATATAATGTCTTCCCTTATGTTTGGGAGGTGTATCAGGGGGATAAAATAGACCCACCCCAGCATAAAAGCCACTCAAGGTCTCCTACAGACAATAAATACCGCATATGTTGTTTAGCATCAAGCCCTCAGCCCATTGAGGATGCCATCCACAGAATTCCACCTCATGTCACCCTGATCCAGATACCCAGGACAAACTTTCAAGGGTGGAATACCATTAACACCTAAGATCGAAACCACATCACATATTTCACAAAATATTCCCAGCAATATTCTTTACTGGTATCATATAAGTTGGAATACATCCTTTCATACACTGAAAAATCCTACGAGAACATTCATATAGAACCATGATATATATTTTAGTATACAGTAGTAATGAATAAGAAGTATTCCAATGTTCTATATAACACCATAAAATATTAAGGGAAGAACATTTTATTTAAAAGTATGCATGACAAAAAACAACATGCACGTAAGTGAATTTAGTATACCAATACTTTATAATATATTCAATATATTAAATGAATTTAATCTATGATATAGGTTGAAATTCTTATGATACTGTGTCAGCATTCATCTCATCCTTAAATGAATTTCATCGATAACTTACATCACACGAAAGACTGAGTTGTACCTAATGAAGATATATTTTAAAATATTATTATCTAATTTAATAAAATATGACCTTCTGGTAATATTGGAGGACGTGAATATGATTAACTAACTTATGAAAATATGTGTTTTATAAAAATATATGCTAAATTGACAGGATACATATTAATTAAACAAGATATAGAAAACGTATATAAATGGAATCATTTTACACACAGAAAATTATTTATTCACAATAAAAAAAATTAATTACTATTATTAATCTATATTAATGAACTTTTTTTAATGGTTGGGGCAGAAACTTCATTTAATTATTATTGCAATGAAAAGACCACTTTTAACTGGGTAGAGGGAGACCCATTACATAGACTGAAGCCCCAGTGGGCATGTAGCCCATTACATAGCCCGTAATCCCAAATTTTTGGCCTAAGGCCCATTCTGTGAATAGTAACCTGGTGCTACAGTACCTGCCGCTGTTATAGTGCCCTACCGCCGCTACAGTATCCTGCTGCCGCTATTGTACCTGCCGATGTACAGTACCACCTCTTCTACAGTGCTGCTACAGTGCTACTTCAGTAACCTGCGCCCCATGGGTATTTAACCCCCATTTTTCATGTTAGATTATGGGGTGCTTACCAGTCAGACAAACCCAAACTACCAACGTGTTGTTGGGTAACGAGGTACTGGGAAAGTCTGCCCACATGTGTGTCACACGTCCCCAGCGAGGCCCAAGGTGGCCAACCCTTGGGCTTAATCCAGTTTCCAATGGGGTAGAGGGTCCCACGAGTGGTTTTCTGGCATATATTGCATGTTGCCTTGTGAGGACTCAAACCCGGAACCTCGGGGTCAGGACGCCACCACCTTTAATTAACTCACCCATGCCCCACGGGAAAACGTGTTGTTGGGTAATGAGGTATTGGGCTGGCCTGCCCACCTGTGCGCCGCAGGTCCCTAGTGAGGCCCAAGGTGGCCAACCCTTGGGCTTAAGCCAATTCCGAATTGGGAAGAGGGGCCCACGAGTGGTTTTCTAGAATATAGTGCGTGTTGCCTTGTGAGGAATGAAAACCGAAACCTCGGGGTCATGATTCCATTACCTTTAACCAGCTCACCCGTGCCCCACGGGCAAATGGGTTGTTCGGTAACGAGGTATTGGGTTGGCCTGCCCACTTGTGCGCCGCACGTCCCTAGAAAGGCCCAAGGTGGCCAACCCTTGGGCTTAAGCCAGTTCCCAATGGGGTAGTGGGTCCCATGAGTGGTTTTCTAGCATATAGTGTGTGTTGCCTGGAGAGGACTCGAACCCGGAATCTCAGGGTCTGGATGCCACCGCCTTTAACCAACTCACCTGTGCCCCGCGGGCATAACATGTTGTTGTGTAACGAGGTATTGGGTTGGCCTACCCACCTGTGCACCGCACGTCCCTAGCGAGGCCCAAGGTGGAAAACCCTTGGGATTATTCCATTTCCCAATGGGTTATAGGGGCCCACGTGTGGTTTGCTAACATATAGTGCGTGTTGCCTTACGAGGACTCGAACTCGGAACCCCAGGGTCAGGACACCACTGCCTTTAACCAACTGACCAATGCCTCGCGAGCATATATTAATGAACTATATATGTTATAAATTCAAAAAATATATCTTCTATTCTAAAATACATTTTATTGACATTAAATAAGAACAAAACATATTTTACCCATATAAACCTATATTTTATGAAAGGCAAATTTACAATTATTTAATGGTCCACATATTTGAAATATTATTTTTGAAAATTTCATATATTTTATTACAAAAAAAATATATTTTCTTTATATAAGAATATATAAATTTACCTAGGTTGACTTTTTTGTATTTTTATGATAACATCCATGGTTTGATGAATAGTCAGAAAATATAGGATTTTACTTAAAAATAACTTTTTCTTCAAAATAATTTTTACTGCTAAATTATATTTATAATTGGTCATAAAGTATAATTATACCTTATTTTTATCATTTAATATAATTTATGTCTATAAAATCATTTTTACATTGACTATGGATATAAAAACATTTTAATATTTTGAATGTTTTCACGTTTAAAACACACTTTCATGCCCTATTTATGAGATTAAATTTAAATGTATTTTTCCCAATATTGTGTAATAAATTTTTAAAAATTGATTCCATATTTCAAATAATAAGATTAAATATTATTAATTAGAAACCTATTATTTTTTTCAGAATATGAATTGAAAAAATTGGAAATTTTTATTACTACAAATATGGGTAAACTGAGAAATTAAAGGTAAAAATGACATGATAAAATTACATTAACACCTATATAATTTTAAATATATTAGTTATTGTTCATTTTAATTATCATTGAGTTGTTTTTTGAGATATTTGTTCCACATTTATGACTTTAATCCATTTATAGTATTTTCTTCAAAGAAAAGTCAATTTTTTAATACTTGTGTTTCTATCAAGTTAAATATTTTTTACATGTTGTTATATAGTTGAATAGTCTTGTTATATATTGTAATTTGAAATATAAAATTTTTATATTGTTCATGGTAATTTATTTTTAAATTTTATGGGAGAAAAAATTAAATTAAAATCATTCATAATAACGGTGTAGTAATTGTTTAATTAATAGACTTATCAAATATATTTTATCAAAAATATTATGAAAAAGTATAATTGTGTATAGTTAATGATATATTAAAATTTTCAAGATGAAATAGTCATATTATAGATGAATTATAGGGGTTTATTGGTATTTAACTTGTTTTTTTTTAATTTTTAAAATGTATAGAAATGAATAGTTTAAAAAATTTCATAAATGATATGTTAATATAAATAATATTTTATTAATCATTTAAAAGTTGATAAAATACTATAATTTAGAAAATTTATTTGTATAAGATTGAAATTTTCATCATTGACTTATTCTTTTATGATTTTTATGTATCCATATTAACCCATAAATAATAAAAAGACATTTAGTCTTTGTAAGAGTTAAATGGTTTAACTAAGGCTTAATGAGAAAAGATAATAGTATGATTGTTATAGAAAATTATCTAAAAAACATTTTTTGTAAGAGTAATACTCATACCAATCATATAATTTTAATATCTTACATTATATCAATTAGGATCTAAAAATTATTTTATATTATTTTATTATTTTGGGAGTTTCTAAAAGTGTACCTCACCTCTATTATAAAAGAGAACCACCTCCCCTTCATCCTAGAATCACATTGATCCTTTTAAATCAATTGAAAAAAGAAAATTTATCATTTAAAAATCCGTATATATACCATTTATTCCTCCCATTTTTAATAAATACATCGAATAAAATCCAATATTATAAATCTAAAGTAGTTACATGATTATGAGGTAACATTCTTCAATGTAAAATTATGTATTGTTTGTTTCTTCACCAGTTCATATATTTTTATTGTATTATTATAAAAAAACATTATACCTAATATAGTATGTCTTTTTATTTGTGTTTTTCCATAAAATTAATCAAACATCAATTAAATATGAAATGAATTTATTGTTCGTGTATCGTAAACTACCACCTCGTGGAACAATTTCACTGGTTTTTTCAATTACCACATCTAATGAAATGCCATTATGATTTAAAAATTATTTTTAAATCTTAGACATATATATATATATATATATTATTTTCTTTATTTCTTCAAACTTATGGAATATTTATATAACAAAAACATTTAGGATTTCCCTTTGGTGTAAATACGATATCATCATTTGTGGAAGTGTAGACTACTGTATCCTCAAAGCGATGTGATTTATTCACAATATACATGGAATATATAAATGTTTGTTTTTATTAAAAATAATTACATATGTTACATAGATATAATAATTTAATTATAATATACATATATATCTTGTAATTTTCATTCTTTATTTATGTCAAATAAATGGATATAGTCTTCATGCGTACGTATGACCTACCATCTCCAAATTTTATGGATTATTAATAATACATATATAATAAATATAATTTATATTAATATAATGATTTAAATTCTTTAGATTACAAAATCATCATCTAATTAATGTGAAAAATAGGTTACAAGTAAAAACATCCTAAAAACTAGGCAATTAACACCCAAAATGGAGAAAATAATCAAATATTGTTAAAAAATTGGTAATGTGAAATTATAAAAAGTTAATATAAGATATTAAAAATACATTTATGGTTCTTGTATAAGTTAATATATTACTCAAAACAATTATATATGAAGTTAAATTATATTCATCCATAATGAAATGAAATGTTATAAATTTTTTTCTCACTTTTATTTCTATGGGATGCTTGCCTTATACAGTATATAATTCTCTATTGTTGTGTATAAACTAACAATGAATGTATTTTATAAGTCATATCCTGAATATTATAACCTTTTTATAAACATATTATTATTTTATTTTCTATTCTCTATGATTATAACAATTATTAAATTGTAAGTGGTTATTTCTCAATCTCATCATTTTTCGGGATTGTTTTTATTTTGGTCTCCAATGTTGAGAATTTCTCTATCGTGTTAGTGTTTTCTAAAGTTGTTTTAAATTTATTTACTCGTATAAATTTATTTTTTATATCCATATTAACATTATTTTTACTTTTTAAAATATCTATTAATGGAATACTCATGTAATTGTCCAAAACAAGGTACTTTTCAAACAAAAGTAAAATGAATGTTTCTATAACATTTACGAAATGAAAGAAAATTCCCATAATCATTCGAAGATAATGTTTTGAAGCATAAATTAAAAAATTTCATGGTTATTTTCAATTAATTTTTTTTATTAATGTGTGAGCTTTTAAATAAATTATTAAAATGTAATAAGATATCTCATCTCAATTTTCATTTTATTGAGGATTATTTTAATTTTATACACCTAGTTCATTTTTTATAGTTCATAAAAATCGATTTGACTTGATTTATAATGAATCTCTTAATTATCATGATATTAAATGTTTAATTTAATTTTATTCTTTTAGGGTGATTATTATTCAATTGCATTAATGTTTTATAGTATGCTTTGTAATGTTTGAAGATTATTTTCATCAAGATGTTTTCAATGATCTTTCAATTGTATTTATACAAATCAACATCCAACACACATATTTTTTCTTATCCTTTATTGAATAAGGTGTTTATAAATCATTATTATGCATTCAATATGGACATTTTCGAGGAATCATTATGTATTAATTAAATTGATTACTCAATAAGAAAAATTATTTGGATTGGAAATGGTGAGTGGGTGCAGGCATTATATATCCTTTCATTATATTGAAAGGTCCTCCTGAAATTTTTTTATAAATTAAATAGTATCATACCTATATTCATGTACCAAATTGGGACTGATCTCTAGGTTATAGGATTTCATGAGCCTCACACATGTAGTCTAATAATTAACCAATGACTTTATTAAAAATTCAGTTATTACTATTATTTATCCATGAAATTTATTATATGACATTTTGTATGGTAACATTTCATTTTCATATTATTATTTGATTGGAATTTGTGTCTAGTATTTTACCTTGGAATCATTTTTATACACCTCCTTCTCATTTTATTTATTACCATAAATGTGTCTTCAGTTATTACCTTCCCATATTGACAAATCTCATATATTCATTATTTATTTCTCTATAAATAAACCTTATATAGAATTTGAGCACTCCATTTTTTATTTCCTTAACCCATGAATCCAAAAAGTATACTATAAAATATACACAATGATATGCTTTGTGGGAATATTTCTATCCTTGAAAGAAATTTTATTCTTTTAATTAATGTATTTAATGAAATATAAAACACATGTATGTATTTGGTTTGTGAATAATAATAATCTAAAAAGTCCATCAGGATATATTTTCTTATAAACATGTCAAAATAATGTTATTACACACTTTCTTCAATCATAATGGGGTAGGGTCAGTATAGTTGGTATCTTAATAATTTTAGTAGGAACCTTGAGAACTAGATTTATGAATTCATAAAGTGGAAAACATATTCTTAATGTATAATTAGGGGATAATTATATACTAACATTGTAATTTTTTAGTTAGATAGGGATTATGTGGTTTTCCAACTAATAAATCGCTTCTATGATACTAAAAGTGGACATAGTTTTGGAATATATTTACCTAGGGGTGTGAACTATAAAAAGGTGAGTCATGACTTAATTTCTTTTAACCTTGTAAACTATAATGAGCCTTACTATGAACCCAGTTAGACACACCTAGAATATAAGATCTAGTTAATTAACATTTTTATTACAAACCATTATGAAAGATTTCAAAATATGATGAAAATGAATATCCTACGTTAAAACAATGGTATTTTAGATTAGAAATAATGTTTTAGGATATTTTATAGATGTTTATAAGTTCTTCCAACTATGAATATTGTTACACACAATATTGTTTCTAGTTTTAGTCAATAGATGGAACCTGTAGTTTTCATTTTAATATTTAACATAAAGAAAAAGGTGGTGTAAATGAGAAACCAAATGGGATGTTCATAGGAGTGAAATATATCATGTTCCTTCCTAATTAATTTTCCAAAAAAAGGATTAAAAAATTATACCATAACCAACTCCTTAACTCAACAAATAATGGAAAGATGTATTTTCCTATGATTTTTAGTGGTATACGCCATAGTAAATAAAAGGAATGGCTTATATCATGAAATAAATGTCGAATGAGACTTCGATGGATGTGTATCAATGGAATAGAGAAATTTAGAATTTTTTGGAATTAATTACTTCGAGAAAAAAATTTGCCAAGAAATAATTAATTGTGTGATTTAGGGGATTTAAACTCATCCTATGAATCAATTTTAACATTATTTACCTAATCATAGGGAACTAGGGAATTAATTAGGTCAATGAACTCTTCTATAGAATAAATTCGTGATTAGGGAAGGACATATATGAAAATAAATGGGTGATGTAATTATGTATTAGGGTTTAATTGAAAAATTAGTCAAAAGGCTATTTTGTGATTATCCTTATTAAAAGGCTAACCATAAAATTTTTTTTGGATGTTATATAAATATGTATTTATAATAGTGAAAAATTTTATGTCAATTAACAACCCATCATTCCCAGAAAGGCAATAGGACATGTACCCCTGACTTAGAGATAATGATTCTTTAACTCCAACCACTAACATTAAAAATGATCCTGTTAATATGTCATTCTTTTTAGTTGAAAAAATAGATGAATTATCACAATTGATGAAACTATAGTATTACTTTTTGGTTTATAGATAAATATATTTACCATATTGGTTGTTTTATAATTTTTATTAAAAAGGAAATACATTTAAATTATTAAAGGCCCTCACAATTCATTAAAAGTGTATTTTAGTGCCTTAAGAATCATATCAATTTTTGGATATTGATTTCTTGATGTATTGGATAAATTTGAAATAGATCTCTGAAGAAACAAATTATGAAAATTGTGACTAAAAAATGAATTTATTCAAGTCAATATATTTTATTATATTGTATTTTAGTAAAATAATTACTCAAAATTAAGAATGATATAAAAATTTTATTATAATAGCATGATTTTGGGTGAACCGATAGTATTCTATATAATTAGGGATTTATGAATTTGAGACTCTCCAGTTTTCATTAACAGTTCATGTTATTTTTTATTAATGACCACAATCAAACTAATATATATTTATGATTTTCCTCTTAGTAGATATTTTCAATTTCCACTAGTGTTCTATTATGTATAAAGCTAGTAATATTATATTTCATGTGACCTTTCTACTTATCAAACTCTCTAATTAAAAATATATTTTATAAATTCATTAAGATGTGAATTTTTAAATAATATTATTTCAAGTATCACACATTATATTACTAAGATCACGTTTAAATTTTAAGTATGTAATTTAATTATGGTGTGGATAATGTAACACCAGGAAATTATAAATTATGAACATTATATTCAATAATGTGTATAACAAACAACACCAATCACATAAGAGAATATTATCTTGAGATATTACAATATATTTACTATTTAAAACATATTCAATCCATGATATAGCTTGAAATGAATGTGATACTATGTTAGCTTGGATCACACGCAACATCGACTTTCTTCAATATCTTGTGTTACACACAAGATAGTGTTTTACTGAAAAACAATATATTAAAAGAATATTATTAATTAACCTAGAAGTTAAATATATGTTCATTAACAGGATTAAATATATTATGAAAATATATACTTTATAAAAATATAAAATGCATTCATTTATTACCAATTATTTCCAAAAAAATATAGAAACCAATTGAATGTAATGGAAATTGTTTTACGCTTACAAAGGGTTTTTTCATAAAAAATTAAATTAATAACTACAATGCAATAATATTAATGATATATATATATATATATGTTATTTATTAATTTTTTTATATTCATCCATTACATTTTATAGGGATAAGATAACAAAAAACATGATTTTACACATAAAACCTATATTTTCCTACATGCAGTATTACTTTCTTTTAATTGAGAACCTATTAAAAATTCAAATTATGAAACTTATATATATATATATATATTATTTTTAAAAACATAACGATTATTTTAAATATTAATATAAAATGATACCTTGGTTTTTTTTGTATTTTTCTAATAAGATTCATGTTTTGACGATTAGTGATAAAATATTTCATTATAAATAAAAACATTTTTCAAATCATAAAAATATATAGTGACTAATAATATTAATTTTTTTAAAAATAAATCTTGAATAATTTTTTATGTGCTAAACTAATTTAGGTCACTTTATTCAATTTCACATTGAATAAGGATATAAAAACATTTCAATGTTTTTAAATTTTTATCAAGAAATAATAGCCTTTAAGCCCCAACGATGTGTAAGTTTAAATATATTTTATCCCCATATGTGTTTTTAATTTTGAAAACTATATTCCATATTTGGTTTCAGAAGGTCCAAACATTGAAACTAGGAACCTTTAATGTTTTGAAAAATATGATTAGTAAACGTTGTTTATTTTTATTACAACAATTAATGGTAAATTAGCTAATAAAGGGTATCAAAAATATTATAAAATTACCCCAATACCTATAATAGATTCATTTTACTAGTTAATGACCACCAAAATCATAATTGGGAAGATTTATTGATCTCTTGGATCCTCATGTTTAAGATTAATCCATTTATAGTATTCTATTCAAAGAAATTTCAATTTTTTAAATCATTTGTTTTAAATAAGTTAAATATTTTTTATATGGTGTTATATAGGAGATTTATTGACAATATACATTCAATGGAAATATACAAATCTAATATTAATCATGATAATTTATATATAATATTTAGGGAAAAGATAATTAAATTAATGTCTCTACATTGATGATGCATTAATTGATTCATTAATGGACATATCAAACAAGTGTAATTAAAAATATTAAAATAAATATAATTTAATATAATTAATTTCATCTAAGAATTTTATAAATGAAATAAAAAAATAGGGATATATTAATATTTTTTTGAATTTTTCATTTGTTTTCATAAATTGTATTTTAAAATTAATGAAATGAATAGTGTCAAAATTTACATTAATGATATTTTGAAATAAATAACATAGAAGTAAATGATATAAATGTCATGAAAATATAAATATCGACCCAATGAATAAAATAAGTGTGAATAATTCATTTATGATTCATTTTATGGTTCTTTTGTAATTTTATAATAACAATATTAACCATTAAGTATTAAAAATCCATGTGGTCATTGAAAGATATAAATTTTTAAACTATGTGTTAAATCCAAAGGAAATAGGTAGTAATTTGATCGTAATATATTTATAAATTATTTTATGAGTGGATTTCCACTCATCCACATCTTATCTTACAAATAAATGACGTTGGATCCATTTTTAATTATAAATAAATATTTATTAAAATAAAATATTGAGAGTGTGGAAATGTACACCACACCTTAATTATAAAAGTGTACCTCCTTACTCATTTCTTCACACAACATTGAGCCTTATAGAATGACAAAAACCATATCATTTATCATTCCAACCTACATATATTTAACATACAATCCGCACAATGAGAAAATACGAAACCAATAATGATTTTAATATAAACCCAATTGAGTTACCCATATAAGATGTAAACATTCTTCAAAGTACAGTTATGTTGTATTTTTTTATCCAACCATTCATTTCTCTTGCATGGTGAATATATTTTCCATGAATGTATTTTATGATTCTTCTCCAAAATATTATGGGTTTTTCAGTTCTCTTCCATGTTAGTTTTTTCTAATGTTGTTTTCTTTTTTTTCATTTCTCCAATAAGTTTTTAGATTCATTTTTACCCATTTTTACTTTTTCTATAATATATAAAATGGAAACCTTCTTAAGGTTTCCAATACAATATAATTTTAAAAAAAAATATAATGGAATTTTTTTGAACTTATATGGTATAAATGTAATTACCCACTGTCATAATGCCCTAATGTTTTGAATCTTCCTTAACCTGTTTAAAAATTTCTTTTAAAAGAAAATACATTGATTTATAAATGTGGGACTATTTAAATAAATGATTAAAATGGACATAAGTATTTAATTTTCATTTCATTATGGAATATTGTTATGTTATAAAAATTATTCCTTTTAGGTGTTGTTTATGCTTCCCCTTAAAATATTATATCATGAATCTCTTAAATCTCATGATATTATAAATATCAATTAATTTTGTTCCTTCATGTATATTTTTATTAAAATATTTTTATATATTATGGGATTCATTAGAATTTTTAAAGATTGATTTCATAAAGAATTTTTTATTGACATTTCAATTGTATTTTATTCATCAACACCAAAAACACATATTGTTACATACCCTCCACTGGTGATAATATTGATAAATATCTAGTATTCATTCAATAAGTATATTTTATAAGGCACAATATTTATTGAATAATTGATTACTCGATATAAGGAATGATAATTACTAGAAATGAAGGATGGGGCCAAAAAACTACATATACCCTTGATGCCTTGATATGTTCTCATGAGACAAATTAATTGAAAATTTTAAAAAGATTTCAATACATATTTTTAAATCATCTTGTGAATGTTCTGGATGGTCTATGATTTCATGTTACTCTAACATGTCATACAATAATTAAGCATTGACTTCAATCAGAATTTATTTATTATTAATATTATTTATCCTTGATATTTTTATTTGAGGTTATATATGGATACAATTAATTCTCTTCTTATTATTTTTAATTTCATTTGTTTCCAGTAATTTTCCATTCAAAATTTTTTACACACTTTTTTATTAGTTAATTCATTACATGGAAATGTTATTCAGTTAATACCTTTTCATAATTAATATTTTAATTAATTCATTATTTATCATCAATAAATTAAAATTATTAGAATTCGAGATCATACATATTATGTTTCCTTTTTCTAAGAATCTTGGTAGTGTTCTATGAAATAAAAAAACCAATATTCCATCAAGAAATAATTTAGTCCTCAACAAAATAAAATAATGTTGTAGATAGTTTTTTCACTATAATTGGAAGCCAAATTATGTTTTTGATATACCAAGACAACTAAACTAATATGTACTTTAGGAAAATTTTACTTGTAATCATATTAATCTAGTGGTCATAGACACAAACTCCTGGCATACTAGGGCCATGTTTCTATATTCTAAACCATGTACATGAATCTCATTGCTATAATCCAGAGGTGAATGCGGGATATTAGCATGTACACATTCATGATCCATCCATGGAATCATAATATAATCACATTCCATATATATAATATTGATGACACATTAAGGATGAAATATATGGTCAGACACATATTCCAACCTATGCATCACAAATTAGTTAGAATAACATAACAATTAATCCCATCATGGGGTTGGAAAATAAAAATGTCCCCGTAACTAGAGTATCTCATCAACACACATCAAGGGCTACATAGGATAAGGTATAAATTCTAGCCCCATATAAGAGGTCTCTCTGTACACTCTAACTATAAATGGACCATAGTATTTAAAACACATTCTCATTCCAACTGATGATTATCAGCCTATTTTAGTAGCCACCTTTGTGAATAAAGAAATTCCTAAAAATACAAATAGAAACATGTAAATACTTTTAGGAAAAAAACAATATTCTAGAATGTTTGATAAAAAAATTAATAACGGAGTTCACAACAAGTGACTCAGACCATCCCATAGAAAACATATAAAAAAGTCTCAAAAAATTAGATCTAATGTTTAAAAATGGGACCAGATCCCTACACTACCCAATTATAGTGTTATCAAGGCCCAAATTCATTTATCAATAGTTTCACAATATCATGCTCACTCATTTCCAAACCCTATAACCAACAGCATTGGTTCTGAATTCCCTCATCAAATCCTTGATACTAGCAACTCTAGGGGAAATACGTAGAGAACTTACTATAATCGTCTCCTCCTTATGAGAAGGTAAAGTTGAATGTGGTTCCTCCTATAACAATTTTCTACCCAAAAGGTTTTTTAAGATAACATACTTATCTACTCATTGGAGTGTCCAGGTGTCAAGACATAATTATAGTCCTCCCGATGATGGTGTTCCTTGTAACGGTCCACCAAAAAGGATATCTTATTTGGATGAGATGGTACTCCCTTTTTGGAATCAACTATGATAATTCCATAATATCACAAATCACATGAAATAATGAATCTATAAAAATTATTTACCTTTAATTCATATGAGATATTATTTCTTATCAATAAGATAGCCCGAAGAAAATTAATTCTCCAAACCAATTGTGGATCAACATGACTCTATTACTACTGATTTGATTCCAACCTAACATGTATTGTTTAAAATAAATTTTGGAAATTATTCCTTTTTTTAGAAAATTTATGAGATTATTTCAAATAATATTATGAGAAATCATTGATTATGATGAAAAATTTCCAAAGATAACATGACATTCATATTTTTTCCAACGACTACTCCTCTGCATAGAATTAAACAAACAATTGTTAGAGGAGTGAATGCATCATATTATTTTAAATATTTTGATGATACATTGATATTTAAAAATGAAAATGTTAACTAATGAAAGATACAAAAAGCAAGTTAATTAAAGTTAATATTTTTTCTATTAGATAATGTTTTCTCCCCTTTCATTTGTACAAATCAGCAAATTGAGAAAGTATTATGAAAATTACCTTCGTTCATGCCTTGAGTTTTATGAAATATAAAATAAACTATCAATAATTCCTTATCCATTGCTAATATTACATGAAGGTGTCAAAAAATAGTGTTTAATTTTTTGTCACCACCCAAAAATTAATAATCCACCAAAAGAGATGTTATGATAAGTCATCAATCATGGGAGACTCTTGAAATTATGATTTTTACACCCATAGAAGAATACATATTAGGTATTTCCCAAAAAAATATACCATAATTGAAAAATCTGATGAGATGAATCCATTAAAATTCACATACATAGTATTCCAAAATGTTCAATCTGGGTTCTATTTTGAGAACATCCAAACAAAGAGTAATGAAATTACCCTCGATTGAAAAGAAGTTTTATTAATAATATGTATTGAACCCAGATCATTCTTGAAAAAATATATGTCATATTAGAATGTTTCATGTTATAAATATAGTAGTCAAAATAAAAGGAAAACACTAACATGTAGGGTTGGGGGAATTTTTACCACAACGTCCAACATCAATGTAATCCAAACTAGAACCATAATTTTATGGAAATGGATAAAGACTATTTGAATCCTGCTATATTTAGTTAATTTTATTGTCAACATACTTCATTTAAGAGATCATACTTTTCTCATGTAGGTGGTTAATAATAAAACTAGTCCTTATATCCTCTCTCATAATTTTTCCCATACTTCACATTGATAAAGTGTACATCCACGTTTTTTGGTAACTCTATATTGATTTTTCTATAGAAAAAACATAGGATAATCCATTAAATGAATGATAAATCATAATAGAGGTCACAATGAAAAATGAAACATCCAGAATGAAACAGGATGGGAAAACTACAAATGTTCACAGAATAGTTACTATATGGGAGAACAATCCTCCTATCATTTTGGTGACTATGTGATTCTTACAATTCAATATGTATCAGTAAATGTTAGTTGCATTGGTCCTGCAAAATCATCAAACATGAATATGTTAGAGATGAATAATATGACTATGTTTCAACTTAAAACAAAGTCATTATGAAATGACAAAGGATGGTGTATATAGTATAACTCCAAGCCAGAATAAATATTTGGGATCTCCCCCAAATATTTTCCTTCCACCTCTCTAGTGTTATTCAATCAATGAATTGTGAAAAGTCCTGGCCATTCCCTAACTGTTTCCAAAAAAATTTAAATAAAAAATAATAAATATTTTTATCACTTGTTTATATTGAAAATATATATTTAATGGGACTTAATAATGAAAAACAAAGTTGAAATATCCATAAAAGATATATTTTTCATACACAACCACACCTTACTCATTAAATATATCTCACTCAATATGAAGTGGCCAAAAGGTAACAAAAAGTGGAGTTAAAACATCCAACCTATCAAGGATCTATAAAAACATTACATTTTTCAAAATTGAAGATTGATGTCCGAATATGTCTACATGAATAAATAATCCCTAAATATTGTCCATGATACTACCCTAGGTCTCTCCATCCTATTTTTCTGCCCAAAATGTAGGTAGGGACCCCATGTTTGGATTTTCAATTTTATTAACCTACTCAATTAACTGGTCAATAAAATTTATCATCAAAACTCATTGAACATAAAGGTTTACTGACATCATGACTAAATACTATTCATGGAAGTCATTCATGTTGGCATCCATTGAGAAAGAATTTCTCTAAATGGGTAGATTCAACTCTTCACCCACCCAATTATTGGAATACCATATTCCAATTCTGAATCGTATGGAGGAATCATAATGGAACTTCTTTTATTATATTTCTTGATGTGGTCCAATTATGGTTATGATTAATAATAAACAGTAATCAATTATTATATTATTCATGCAAAAAATTGAGTTGCTAGATTTTTCCTTTAAAATTAGTTTACCATTATGGGATATTACAAGATTGGAGGACCTCACAATTTATTATCTATTTAGAATTTGGATTTTAAAGAAAACATACCTCAACATTTAAATTGGAACAAAAAATTATATTGATATGACTTAAATTTTGTTGAAAGGCTAATGGTGTTGAAATACTACTTGAATATAAACATCCCCACAGATGTGTTATTTGTTCTCTATTTAGAGAACCTCCATGATGAGCTATAAACACCACTAATCCCAATCAGATGACTATTTTGGTTTCACTAAATTACTATTATTTCAAAATTATCTGAAGATTCTATTTGGATAACAAAATTCAAGTCATGACCAAAAATAAATATTCTAGTAAAAATAATTGGTAAATTCAAAACCAAATAAATCACACTCAATACATATTATTTACTAGATCTGTCTCCTATAACCACACTATGTAACATTACACAGGCTATTGAATAGATAAAACTATAAAAATATGCCTATAGAGATTAATAAAAGGTGTATAAAAATCATTTGTATGAGGGATAAAAGAAGAAAAATTATTTCATTTGAGATGACCATGTTCTTAGTTACTTCATATTAATTAAAAAAAGAATTACTTGATAACAATAATAGATATTATATGTCAAAATCTAGTTTGGATTGAGATTCTCCCATATTATATACCATTTCATTTAATATTGGTGAACCCCATCATAGAATTAATTATTTTTAAGGATATATACAAAATGATGTTTGATTTTGTATTGGTAAAACTTGTAAGGCCACTAAAAAAAGTTACAAGTGTTTATTCAATAGTTCTATAGGAAGATAATGAATGGAATAAGGTAAAATTGAGGGGAATTAAAAAGATAAATGAATAGAAAACCATAATCAAAATCCTTAAATTAGAAATTGTCCTTAGGGCCTAACTAAATCATTTAGTTGTTCCACCGTTATATTTTTCAATGGTGTGATGAACATCATTAACATCACAATAATCTAAGAGAAAATATTTAGATAGATATATAAATTGATTGAAAAAATTCAACTAATTCAAATACAATCTATAATAATGTAAATTGTTATTAATAAGACCAAAAATTACATTTGTTTGGTAATGATAAAGTGGGATCCATCCCATAAAAGGGTAAAATGGGAACTATTAAAACAAATGGTATTTTGAGAACTATCCCACCAAATTGAGTCCACAATGGAACAAATAATTACATTTGATATGTGTTGGTGTCATTCATTTAATAGACCTCTTCAATAATGATGAATATGTGTCTAAAAAAACATCCCCAAACCAGATCAGAGAGTTTGTGGAAAATGATGGATGGGATGAGAAAATAAATGAATATTTAGTTGTGGTTGAGCCCAATATCATGGTTCCATCCGCACCACATCCATATACACTACCTAATCCCTTAGGTCGGTGCATAAAAATACCCAACCGCGGGCATATAAAAACATGAAAATCTATAAAGGGTAACCCATATCAAATTATTTTTGAAATAAAATGAACAATCAACATATTGAAAATACAAATATAACAAGATTTATAAAAATAATTTTTTGGAAAAATATTATAATTACGGGTAAAAATATAGATTTATAATAGATGTTATATTTAATTGGTATGAATTTTACACACTAAAATATATTTTTTTAAAATTATGATATTATAATTCAATACCATCATATAATTTACCAATTGTAAAATATGTTCGAATATTATAGTGGTACAAATTTCTTTACTAAAGATGAATTTATTATTCATTAAAAAATTACATGTAAATAATTTTCCACAAATAGTTAACATATTTTAGTCACATTTAATTTGGATAAATTTATTTTGGTATAAAATATGATATTACAATGAGATATTAATTATTAAAAATAATTAATAGTTGATAAAAAAAGGAAAAAATTTAAAAAAAATTATGAATTGAAGATCGCTTTCTATAAATTAATTTTCCATATTCATACCCTGTTTCATTTTCTTCTTCCCTTACCGGCCCAAAAACGATTTTTTCCTACACATGTACACCCAATTCATCATCATCTCCAACATCTACTAGAACATACATTCCCATATATATTCATTTCCATATGTTTCGCTCCTCGCATAAATATTCTTGAATAGTTTTTTCCTTCATTTAAATAAAACATTGATGTGATTGGATAAGCATGTATATGAACATATTTATTATATAATTTTAAAACCATTTAGTCTCTCATCACTAATTTCTTTCTTTAAATCATGTTTTATAAAAAAAAATTATGTAACTAGTATTTTAATTTATTTGATGTAAAGATTTAATAGATATTCTAATTAATTGTGTTATAATTCTTTCATTTATTTTTTAGATTTCAATATTTTACATGCATAATTCTCTATCACAAATTCAATTGTCTGAGATGGCCACCATAAATTTTCACATGAATTATCATTAAATATTTTTACAATTTATTCATGTTTAGCTTAAATATATTACTATACTTGAGCACAAATGAAAGGAAATCACCGAATTCATCTCACACAGTGCATTATCTAATTTTACATTATGTTGGTCAATAATTTTTTGATGCTCTAATTAATTTAATCCATAAAAATAGTTTAATATAACAGAAAAATGGATATATAATTTGATATTAGACCTAATATGATGCTTTATTACATGAGTTTCATTACTATTTCCATATACCAAATTTAGACTATTTGGTACCATTAACATATAACTTTTATGTGGTTTAGTAATGTTGTATAATGATTCATAGTTGAAAAATTTTAATTTAAAAGATTATTTAATTATAGAATCAAATATTTTTATGTATTAATAGAAGGGATAATTTTTTTACATGTATTTATATTTGAAAAAATATATAAAAAAATATTTCAATTAAAATTTCTTTTCTTTATAAAATTTAATTATTTATGTTCATGATAGACAGGTTCATTATTTTCATTTTTATTAATGTATACAGTAATATTTTATCTGTTCTACTTATGGATCTTTATTTATAATTTATTTTCCTATTAGATGTATGGAAAATTAATAGTATGTGAAACTAGAGAAGCTATAATTGAACCTCTATAAATATTTATAATAGTTGAATCATAATACTAAATAATATTTTTTAATAAAATTTAATTTTTCTTTTTCCATCACCTATAATATATAATTTGATGTTTAAAATTAATATTATTTTTATATTAATTAACGGCAATTTTTCAGTGGAAAATTCATGAACAAAACTAGTAAACTGGAAAAAAATACAATTTCAACTTCAAATATGGAAAAATACATCAATAAAAATAATGATAATTTTTTGGATGTTCCATACAAATGTAAATAGGAAATATTTCAATGATTATTTGGAAATAGAAAAAACCATCTCACCCATTAATTTGTAAACATGAATTCATGTACCTAATTTGAAAATAACCAATTGGTGCCTAATCATTTATTCTATTCATAAACACTTCATTTGATATATGTAAATTCCCATCACTTCCATTATGATAGAATGATATTAAAAAATTTCATTGACGTTTATTCTAATGATGATAATATAAATTAAAATCAGCAATAATAGTCACAACTTGACTCTTCTAAAGAATAATCTTCTCTATTGTATAAGAATGCACCCTGATAATTGTGATGATTAGGGGTTGGGATTAGAACTGCATCATAGTAGTGGTTTTCATAAATATACTTGTTGTTCATAAACTATTTAATATTACAACATAATTTTAAATCCAAAAAAATTTCTCTGAATCATTCATTTGAACCCCAACAGGGCCAAAAAATGACATATAATGAGGCAAGAAACATCTTCATAGATAAATTTTCTTATAAATACAATTTCTCGTTATAATGCTTTCAATATACTCATAAAAACATACTATGAGTTAATTATTCAAGTGTACAGTTATTTTTTTCATAGATAAGGAAACAAGAAAAGTGCATATGAAGCCTCTAAGAACTACTCATGTTTCTTATTTCAATAATATTTGATAATTTCTCCCGAAAACATAGATAAATTTTTTTATTAGATTTCCCATTCATGGTATATGAACATTTTTGTCACATTATATTATTCTAATTGATTTTAATGAAAACAATTTTCCTTAAAAGACATGGCTAAATATATTTGATCAATGTACCCAACCCCATTAAAAATGTGTAAGGCCCATATTCTATTGTTGTCCCATCCATATAAATGTTTTGATAATTGAAGAAGTGATATATCTATTTTCATCTACTCATATAAATGATTTGTCACCCCTTGAATATGAATATCGATTATTTTAATCATTTTATTTAAAATTTTATTATCAGTGTTATTATTATTATTATTAAGTTTACTATTAATTAGGTTTTGTATTGGTTTTTTTACTTTTCCTTTTTCACTATTTAATTTTTTCCCTTTTCTTTCATTATTTTTCATCTTCGTCTTTCTTCCCTCTACTCTTCGTGTCACTAAGGATTTGCCTCTTCCCCCTACCCTCTCTTTGCTCTGCCCTTTTCGGTTGGATTCCTTTATTTCCCCTCTAGCTCTGGTTTATCCCCCCCCCCTCGCTCGACCCGCTACCACACGGTGGTCCTCCGATCAGTGTCTGCTTCGGTAGCAACACATCTTTTTACCTCCTCACTCCCCCGCAGCCCTCTCTTCTCAAAAAAAGTTAACAGATCTCTCCTCGTTTTGTGCTCATCTCATCGAGGTAATCAATATTCTTCTTCGGCCACCCTCTTTTTGTCATTCTCCCTCTTGTGTGTCACCATGTTTTGTACGGATAAACCCTTGAGTGTCGAGTAAACTGATTTTTGACTTCTCCCATATTCTAATGGTGTATGTCTTGTCTGTGGGGCCTTAATTTCCCTTCCAATAAAGAGTTGTATCCAACAGGAAACCTTGAGGTAAGGGTTTCCAAACCATTTTATATTCGTGAAAACCATTAGTTATATAATGTTTTTAATTAAGTTATAAATTTATGGTGCACCTTGTCTATACTCGTAGTTAGATAGATTATGGAATTTTCATGTTTGTATAATTTTTTTAAAAATGAGATTCACAATGATTCATGGTTATTTCTATATGTGTTTGATTTAATTCCTAATTTTTTATTATTATTTTTTATATGATTCCCACATGAGGATTCTTATTGTGTTGTTTTTTATGTGAACATAATTTTTCAAAAATTACTTTTGATATGAATCTTCAATTATTCTTATGTATGACCATGTGAAATTATTTTTTTATATGTCATATTAGATTTTAATTGAGAAATTAGATGTTTTATGTGGTGAGAAATATATTTCGGTAGTGTTTTTGACATGAAAATGTGTTGAAAGTTGATTTCCTAAAGCATGTGGTTATGTATTCATATGTGCCTCACGAGGGTACTTTATAGAAGTTGTTTTATGAAAATGAAAAAGTTTAGGAATATGTTTTCAAAGGATCTTGAGATGAAAATTCATTGATAGTTGATTTTTTAAAAAGGGAATGGATCATTTAGGCATGTTGACATGTGTTTTTCATCTTTAAATGTGATTTGAAAATTAAGAAATTGATGTGGAATTACTTTTGATTTAACTTGGATTTGTGTGTGGGGTTTAAAAGATGGTTTTCCCCATAACTGTGGTTGAATAAAATAATTTTCGTTACGATAATTTTCAAGGGTTACATCGATTGACTAATTAATAGTAAACCCATATTATTAAAGTTTTCTGGTGATTGTGAAAATAAAAGCAGTTTGTTTATGGAAAATGAATTATTTTTAAAATCACGGGTTCTTAAATGGTTTTGTTCAAAATGAAGTGGATTTCTTATGAATTATATAAAATTATTATGAAATGTAAGACTTAGAAGGGTGAGGACCCTTTGTAAAATTCATAAATAAATTGAGACTTCATGTTATGTGGAACCGATTTTGATGTGTGTTTGGTAAATGTATTTGGGGCGTGCAACACAAAATGGTCTTTTTAAAAGTACACACATTAAAAAAATTCCTTTATATCATTATTTCTTAAATGTTATTTTGGTTTCTAAATAATGTTGGTTCCTTTTACATTCCTTTATTATGTTTTAGGGTATTATGATGTTTATGGATTCTTGATTCTTTTTAATTAAGCTGTGTTGGTCCCTGCTTGGTGGTTTCTAGTCGACAGGTCTATGGAGACTCACCAGTGTATGCATAGGTAGATATCTCTCTGTGTGTGTGTGTGTACATTCCCCTGATAAATGTATATTTATAAATGACCATGAATATACATGTTTTGGGTTTGGTGTTCCAATGTATATATAGGGAAATTCATACTTAGGTGAGTAGAGATGGGAATATGCACATAATCATATATGTTAGGATACCCTTTCATTCATTCATGGTTATGTGGGTGTGTTCATAGGGGCTAGGTGACCTTATATGTTATTGAAGATTCATATTCTCAGTGGGCAAGTAGAAACTCTTAGTTACTAAGCATCAAGGGATGAATGTTCAGTTTTGTTCCACTCTAAGGCAGGATCACTATTCATTAACCATTAAAATTATGTATTATTTATTTATTTAATTTTAAACCTAGTTTTAATATTTATTATTGACGTAGAACTATAAGTATAATTCCATGTCTTGAATTATAGAATTTTATTACCCATAATGTGTTGTAATAAATAGTTTGAGAGTGTTTTCACATCAATTGCCTAATCAAATACCCCTTTGGCCTTTGTGAATGTGTTTAAGATTTAAAATGTTGTTTTAGGTTTCTTAAATGTGCTTCAAATATTCTTTCTTGTTTCTAATGTATTGTGTATTTGATTCATTAATAAATGGTATTGAATTATAAAATCGTCTGAGGCCTAGTTAGAACTTTTGTAAAACTATTTAGCCCTTGAAAACTGTCCACGGATGTGGTCCCATTTCATTGGATGAGTTATATGTTATGGGATTTCCACCATGTAGGACTATCCTATTATCAAATGGTAGAAATATGTGGGACATATTCCTTTGGGTGACGTGGGAGTGAATTTTTTGTGAGTGTTGACTGTGTGGCAGGAATATACTTGTGACTGGAAACTAGTTTGACATTATTTGATTACCCCAGTTTTTGTTTGAACATTGGAACCTAGTATAACAAGTGAATTTTTTATTAATTATTGTGTCAATAGTTTACATTATTCACTACTTAGTTGCCCAATTTATGGGATACACTGTTATTATTATCGCTTTGGGATTAGGCCTCTCGACCAGGCCACGTCAGGTGATGATCGGGCATTAGGGCATTGTTATGTCATTGAGTAGGGAATTTATTCTAGAATAGTTACATGTATATTGTGTTCTTTATTATTCATGAGCACCTATTTTTTCTCAAGTATATCGGAACATAGTTATCTACAGCGAATGATGGAGGTACATTGTTTGGTTGGTTACTCTTTCTTATTACTTTCCATTTCCATTGTGTGGTCATTTATTTTTTCCTTCATGTATGATGCTTCACATTATTAAAAGGGAAAAAATGATCTTCAAAAGTTTGTGGAAAATGTTTTTAAATTTTGTTTACTCTTATCTATCCCTCTTTCTTTAAAATGTTTAAATCTTTATCCTTGGAAAATAACATAGTTTAAAATAAGAAGGCAATGGATCATGATTTGATTGTAAAGAAAAAATGTGTGAAATAAATAAATTTATATATTTAAGTTCAAATATGAAATTAATGCTTCATTTATTAATGGAAATGAATTTGTAAATATATTGTATTGACATAACTACTTAGTTTTAATACACATAATTATAGTTTTTTCGTTGTTTTTTGGCTTCAGTGCTTCTTCTTTCTCGGATGTGGTCACCATTGTGTGACGTTTCTTTTAGGTCAGTGGTGTCTTGTAGTGTCACTTGGAGGTACATACGACTTTTTTTCTCTCCACTCCAAGTTTTCATTGTCAATTTTCACTTTTTTTATTTTTATTTTTTTAATTTATGATCCAAATCATTCCCACATGTTTAACCATGATGCCCAACACTAGTTGAAAGCCTATGGGGATCGAGAACGCCCCTCGGGCCAAGATGAAGATCGTCTCAGGTGACCAGTTCAGTGTAAACCCAGATTGGTTCGTGAAAAAATGGTATCAGAGGTAGGATCCCTTATTATTGTAGTTTTCTGGTAGATGTAAATTGGGATTTTAAGTGTTCACGACATAGGTTATGGGTCAATTCCTAATCACCACCACTCATGAAGAGACATGAGTTTCCAGGGGTAGTCCAGGTTTTGAGCCTATTGTAGTTTTTAGGATTGATGAATGAAAATAGAGGTGACTCTGTGTCACATTGTGACCGCACATGGAGTCGTGTCCCATGTGGATCCCAGGTGCTTGGTTCGTCCACTAGTTTTATGTCTTATGTGGGTTGTGGATCACTACTATGTCACCGGGTTGGGCATAAACACTAGTTCTTGATTCTATTTGTTCAATGTTTTTTGTGATTATTCTTGATTTTGGTTGGTGTTAGAGTGTTTTTGGAAATGATGGTGGTTTTGAATTGAAAGGACTCTTTCGATAATGGTTTTAAAACTGGTAAATAGGGATTTCTATCAAATTGGTTTGAAATTGTTGAAGTCGGGTTTTAAATAAGAAGGGTTTGATTTGTAAAATTTGGGTTATGTTTGGATTTCATATTGGAACGGAGGGTGCGACCCTTGGTATTCCTTTCGATCGTCTGAACATGTGTGGGTAGACACATGAAGTGAACTTTGACACATTTGTATGGGTGATTTGAGTGGAAATTGATGAAGGCTTATTTGGCAGTTCATATGTTTCCATGGTTGGGGTTTTGGAATTTAAGGCATGGTTTGATTTTTCTAAAGTGGACTTGAATGAAATATTTATTTCAGGACATGTTTTTTCTTGAAATGTCTGTTTTGGTATTATGAAAATTGAATTCTGTTTTTGTTTTTATATATTTGACTCATTAGTCTATTACCCTTGGCTTGGGGTGTTGTTTTGGTTGTTTTTATGTTTTTTGGTCTTCCGGCCCAGTTTTCATGGATATGGGATGATTTTTTATTGTGTTTTGTCTTGATTCTAGTTTCAATATTTTTCATGTCATTCTGAATATGCCACCGAAAAATGTCCTCAGAAGATGGTAATGAGTCATTCAAAATTCTGGTGCCTATCATGTATTGATTTTCCTTCAAGTATTTATGGGTCATTTAGGTGACGTGATGTAGATTGACGGGAGTAGAGCATATCTTCGAGAGGTTGGGGACTCCATGGTTTTTAGAGTTATTATTTACATGGATTGAGTGAAGGGTCCAACCTTTGACCAGGGGATGTGGATGTCTCAACATAATAGGAGTGGGGATGATGTGGGAGGTGTTGAAGTCCGTCTTCATCCAATGGAACAGTCACGAAGATGTGAATATGAAAAGATGTAAGAGATCATCTATAGTTAACAAGGCCAGTGGTTGGTGTACCCATGTGTCTGCCACATTATGGAGTTGGTATCTGGATCACAAGTTCATGGAAATTTTGTTGCCTCTCATCGTTCGTGAGGGTTCCCCATCTGGTGAGCATGGTGTACCTAAGGAACCCATTTATGATGAATCCATTTCATATTTGTGGGCTTCATGTTCATCATACATGTTTCTGATATGCCATCAGTATGTCTATTTCAGGCATTTCAAGCCACCCTATCACATCCCTTCGAAGCACTACTATTGTTGTGGTCATTCATGTCACTGGGGATTGTTCTATAAGAATAACTGTTAAAGGAATGAGTTCTGATCAGGTGATGCTAGTGTCTGACTTTGAGGCATAATATGCTTCATCCATCAGATCCCAAGCCTCAAGTCTCATGGTGATTCTAGCACACAGTCAGAGTGTCAGAAGAATATGAGACATTTGTTTCGTTCTTTATCAGTTGTCTTAGAATAGAGACATTTATAGATTCCTTGTTCTTTCATTCCAAATGTTGTATGTTCATATTTTCAGGTAATAGTGAAACGAACATATTCTTCCTGGATCATAGTAGTCTCGTTCCCCTAAATTTGGATTTTAGAATCATTTGATTTTCTTAAAAGTGTTTTGGCCTTCTATGAGTTTTTCTTGGATTTATTAGTGATCATTTAGAGATGTGAAGTGTTTGGGAGTTCTCGATCTATGTGGGGAGTTATTAGTTCAATAGTATTGTTATCGAGAGATCGTTATTTAGATGCCCCGGTATTCCGAGTGTACTTATAGTGGTTTTCCGTTTAAGTCTCAACTTCCTAGTTCAAGTCATGTGGAGAAGTTGGTATGTTCGGGTTGGGAGCTCCCATGTCATCCCTCCTCAGGGTTGTGTGTGTGGGTTTTAAAGTTTCAATTTTATTCTAGTTCTTGTGGTGGGGAGAACTCTCCCATGTTCTCTACTTGTTTTATGTCATTGTTTCTTCATGATCGTTCTGGTGTGACTTGTGGAGGGAATTTTCACCCCAAGGTTCTTGATTTTTCTTTTGGTTCCTTTTGGGAACAGACTCAAGCATTGGTTTTATTTTGACATTGTGACATTCTGGGGGTAGAAAATGTATTTTTTAGGGAGAATTGTCACACCCTAACCATGATAATTGATTATTTTAATTATTATTATTATTATTATTGGTATTTTTATTATTAATTGGTTTTTTATTTGTTTGTTTTTTCTTTTTTTTTTCTTTATTTTTTTCTCTTTTATTTCATTAATTTTATTCTTCTAATTTCTTCCCTCTTATCTTTGGGTCATATTATATGTTCCTCTTCCCCCTCCCTACACCATTCTTCCCCCTTCACTGCTGACTTTCCCTCTCATCACTGCAGCTCTAGCGGCTTGACTATGTGCCCCCCACCTCAGTTATCGCTCTGGTCGTGTGATGGTCCTCCGGCAGATCTCCTCTTCAGGTGTGACACCTCCTCCAACCTCCCCACTTCACCGCGACTCCGTCTTCTCTAGATAAATCACCAGACCCAACCCTAGTTTTGTGGTCAGATCATCAAGGAAATCTATTTTCTTCTTCCCCCTCCCCTATTTCAGAATTTTCCCTCTTCCTCATCACCCCGTTTGGTCCTACCAAACCATAGGGTTTTGGGTAAACCAATTGTTCACTTCTACTTTCTATGTAGAGTGTGAATATTGTTTTCGGGGCCTTGTTTTCCCTTCCATTGAAGCACCATTGAAAACATTCAACTTTAAGGTAAGTGTTTATGTTCCTCTTCCATCCGGTGAAAAACATTAGTTCTTGGATGTCTTGAATTAATTAATAAATATATTTCAAAACTATTTTATAATAATTGTTAACTCGATTATACCGTTTTCATGTTAAAATAATTTGTATTAAAATGTGTTTCAAAGTGATTCATGTTTTATGTTAAGTGTGTTTTATTTAATGCCCAGTTTTGTCTTAATAAGTCTTTTTGTATATGATTCAATCCTGAGGATTCTTATTATGGTGCTTTTTATGTTACCATAATTTGTTAAAAATATCTATTGAAGTGAAACTTCAATTCTTCCTACGTATTAAAAAACAAAATATTTTTGGTTAAATTTCATTTGGATTTTAACTGTGAAATTAGATTTTTTATATTGTTTAAAGTATATTTCTGATTTTTTTTGCAGTGAATATATGATGAAAGTGGATTTTGTAAAGCTTGAGGTTATTTTTTCACTTGTTCCTCACTGGAGAACTAATTTGAATCATTTATAAGAATATGAAATTGTTGGAAATGTGTTTTCAAAATAACTTGTGTTGATAATGTATTGATATTGGGCTTTTTTACAAAGGGAATGGATCATTTTTGCATGTTTACTTTCGTTTTTCCTCATTAAATGTGATTTGTAAATTAGGAAAATGATATGGAATTCCATTTGAGTGAACATATCTTTGTGTGTGGGTTTTAAAAGGGGGATTTCCACATTAAATTAGTTAAACTAAATATATTACCTTGTGATAATTTCAAAGGGTTTCATGAATTAATTAATTAATGGTAAATTCCTTTGAAAAATGATTGCTGGTGTTTGTGAATTTCAAAGTGGTTTGTTTTTTGGAAAATGGTGTTTTCCTAACATCATGGTTTCTAAAATGTTTTAATAAATGAATTCAATTCCTTGTGCTATTTCAAAAAGTGGTTTAAAAAGGAAATGTAAGAAGGGTGAGGCCCATTTGGAAAATTCATAAAGAAACGGAGGATTCATATTATTGGAAATGGATTTTCAAGTATGTTTGGTAATTATAATTGGGTTCTGCAAAAAATAAATGTCTGTTTGAAACTTTACACGTTAAAATAGTGTTTCATTAGATAATTATTTCTTGAACGGTCTACTGGCTTCAAAATATTTTTGGATTTTTTATCTTGGATTAAAATTTTAGGGTATTATGATTTTTATGGATTCTTGTTTCTTTTTAATTAATGTGTGTTGGTCACATCATGGTGGTTTTGAGACACCAGGTCTAATGCAACTCACCTGCATATGCATAGGTACGTGTGTCTATATATATATGTATATATATATAAATATATAGGTTCCCAGATACATGTATATTCATCCATGATAATGAGTATACATCTATGGGTCTAGGTGTGCATTGGTATTTATAAAAAAATGCATACGTAGGTGAGTGAAGATGGGTATATTAACATAAGAATATATGTAAGGATCCCCATGCACAATTTTATATCCATGTGACTATGTTCATAGGGGCTAGGTGTCCATATATTTATGTGAATATGCATATTCTTAGTGGGGGAGAAGCAGATATTATTTAGAAATTGTGAGGAGCCAAATTTTCGGTTTGGTCCCACTCTGAGGTGGGATCCCTATACATTAACCATTATATTTAAGAATTATTTATTTCTTCCCTTTCACACCTAGTTTTAATATTAATTATTGATATAGAACTGTAAGTAAAATATTCAATCATGAATTGGGGTGTTTTATTTATTGTAATATCTTCAAATAAACAATTTGGCTATGACTTCATATGAATTTCATGATGAAATTACCCATTGGACTTTGTGAAAGAGTTTTACACTTAAAATTTTGTTTTGGGATTCTTAAATGGGGCTTGAAATGTGTTTTTGGTTTTCTATGTAGTGTATGTGTGTGACTGATTAAGAAATTTTTTGGCACGCGAAAATCATGTTAGGCCGAGTTAGGAATTTTTAAAAAGTATTTATCTCAAGAAAACTCTCATTGGATGTGGTCCCCTTTATTTGGTTGAGTTATATGTTATGGTAGGTATGCTTGGTATGACATTATCGTGATCAAATTGTTGAAAGTCGCATAGAGTATTCCTTGGGGTGACCCGGGAGGACTTTTTGTGTGTGTTGACTATGTGTGAGGAATATACCTATGACTGGATAGTTGTTTGACATTTTTGGCTCACCCACTTTTTAGTTTGAACATGGAAACCCAATATAGCGAGCGAATTTTTAGTGACTGATTGATATACTAGATTAGATTATGCATTGGATAATGGTCCGCAGTAGGGGAATCACTTTTATTATTATCTCTATGGGATTGGGCCCCTCAACCAGGCTAGGTACGGTGATGGTTGGGATATAGGGCTCTATGGCATCATTGATAAGGGCATGCCTTCCGGATGATTTACATCTATAGTATGTTCTAAATTATTCATGAGATCCTAGGTTTTCCCATATATATTGTCACATAGTTACCTATGGCGTATGAATTTGGTGCATTGTTTTTTTGGTTACTCTTGCTTTTTATTTTCCATTTCACTTGTGATTATTGTTATTGCCTTTGTGTATTATGTATCACTTTGTTAAAGAGAATAAAAATGATCTTCTAAAGTTTTTGATAATTTTTTTTATAATTCGTTACACTTCTCTATCCCTCATTCTTTAAAAAGGATAAATCTTCTTACTTGGGAAAAAAACTTAGTTTAAAATTAGAAGGGAAATTGGGCATGATTTTATTTTAAAGGGAAATTGTGTGAAAAACATACTTTTATATATTTTAGGTCAAACATGATATTAACGTTTCTTTGTTTAAAGGTATTCCATATGAAATATATTGTTTGGGAACTCCTATTGAGATTTAATACTCATGCCAATAGTTTTGTATTTGTCTTTATCTTCGGTGCTTCTTCATTCCACGATTTTGTCACCATACTACGATGTTGGCTTGAGGTAGGTGGTGGCTAGTAGAGTCACATGGAGGTATATGCGACATTGTTTTTTCATCGATCCTAGTTTTTGTTTTCATTTTTCTTTTTTTGTTTATTTTTTAGTCTTTAATTTAATGTCCAAATCATTCCCACCTATTTAATCATTATGCTCGACACTAGTCACCAGCCTATGGGGATCAAGAATGCCCCATGTTCCTTATCAAAGACCATCTTGGGTGACCAGTTTTGGGTCGGCCAAGGTTGGTTCATGACATAAAATATATTAGAAATTATTTTCAGGAAATATATTTAATTTTTCTGTTCTATTTATCTTATTTCACATCCACCTGAAAAAGGAATTATTAATGAAGTAAAATCACCTTCTCATCTTGGAAAACAATCATCCTATCCATTCTTTGAGAATGAGAACAAAAATATGCATTTTTATAGTAACGTTTAATGATTTTATTGAATTTATAAAAGGAAGTAGAAAAAAATCATTAAATAATAAAAATACATTTTTTATATCATTTCTTATGTCACTAATCTATCGAATGAGACTTTTCAATGTAGTTGTTATGAAAAAACTAACACTATGTGAAATTTTAAGTTCATTAGTTTTCACTTTCATCATATTTAGATGCATCTGATAATCATGAAATTCATGATGGATTGTATTGTTTTATAATTCGGTTATATCTCGTTCTATTTAATTTTAAAATTATTTTAAATAATACAAGATCTTATTTTATGATTCATATATTGAAATTGGGAATTCAACTCTTTAAGAAAATAATATTTGGGAAATCTGCTAGGAACTACACATCTACATGGCTTCTAGCTTGTTATTTTCAACTCTCCTCTATTTCCTTTGATAAATATTATCCACAATAATGTAGTAGTAATATTTATCAAATTTGATAATTCCTAAGAATACTAACTCTAAATAAATAGTCTTGATGTACAAGGTTTTAAATATACTTAATATTTTATTAGATATTGAGTTAGGTGTCAATATCAATTAAAATTATTAATAAAATATTATATAATTTATTTCTAAATATTGATTTATTAATTTTTATTCAATTCCAATGATTCAATACTATACCTAATCATGTGAAACCACTATATATCCTATTAATGATTTTGATTTTAATAATAGATCACAAATAATAGTTATCCAATAGTATAATTATATTTATATATATATTATAACTTCTTAGTTTCTATGTATTTCCTGTGAATAGATGTGTTATTTGTAATTTTATTAAATGGTATAAGCATCTAAAACTGATATTGTCTTACTAGTCATATGAAATGTCAATGTGAAATTAAAAAAAACAATATCTATTTTTAAGGTAATTGGTTATAAAAAATAATTTCAGTTATTAGATGATGCATTTTTATATATAAATGTCTCATGGAATTCCATTTCAATTTATATTATAATAAAATTATCTTATTTTATACAATGTATTAAAGAGAATGATTTTATAAAAAATCATGGCTAAGTTGAACATCAAAAATGATGTTATAGTCATATAATTATATTCCCTATTATATTCCATGTACATATAATAAGGAAAATTACCCCATAATTATTTCCCCTCGGGACCAAATTGATTTCAATTCAATTTTTACAAGTAAAATGAGAGGATAAAATCATTGATATGGGAAAAGCTAGATTTTGTTAATCATTTTTATTATTTATTTCATGATGTTAATAATGATATGAGAATTCTGATTAATTTTCTTAAAATGTAGATTAATATGTTTTTGTTAATGAGAATAATATTTTTTAAAAGATATTGACATGGACATGAAATATTATATTTAAAATTTAATAATGTGTATCTAGAAGAGCCTACTGTAATAGCTTCATGAGTAGTTAGTCGTGGAGTGGGTGGTACATTCAAGGACTTCATGTAAAAGGTATCATACTGAGTGTTAATTATTTTTTGAGTGATCACACTAACCATTTTTTACCCATATGTGATTTCAATACCATTTCATTAATTTTGATTTCATAGTTTTATTTAAATATTTGTTGATGGGATTTATGGAGGAGTTAATGCTGGCATGTTAAAGGTAATATACTGAGCCATAATTTCATTTTCAGTGATCACATAGAACACATTATTTTAATATTTTTGTTAGTATAAATTATATCATCTAATATTAATATACATCTTTATTTCAATGAAATATCCATGAGGATTTAGTATTTCTTGATATTACATGTAATGAAATGAGGTCACATCTATGATCAAACACTTGAAATGGAATCAATGGAAATTTATCTTGGTATAAATGAAGATTTTCCAATGTTATGTTATAGTTCACATCATTATAAGTTCAATAATCACACTTATATTGATGAAAAAAATATTATTATAGTGTTTTATGACATTAAATTTGTCCACACATGGAGGCATGAGTCTCAAATAAGTTTCAGATTCTATAAATATCATTTCAAGGTGTATTGAAGGGCATAATTTTTCTATATTTATCAAATAATGAAAGGTTTAGTTGGGAAACTGAATAGTGGAAATTTATGGATATGTTAATGTTATTTATCCAATATTACTTTTTTACATTGGTATATTTATTTCATACAACACTCACTCCCATATTAATGATACCATTTTAATCGAAGAACATTTATGTAATTTTTTGGTGTATTTATCAGTTTCTTCTATATATTCAGGGATATTTTTTCTTTAGAATATGATGGAGTATTAATTCATCTATTTATTATATCCTTCAAATTACACTCATAGTATGTTCATTCCTTTCTCCACCCAAACGGTTTCATTATGTATGTTAATTATTTCTCCAAATGAAAAAGAAATAATTAAATATCGTGGGACTCTCATTGAAATGAGAATTTTTTTTAGGAATAAAAAATTTATATACATGGTATATGTATTTTTATTAATGATATATTAATAAGTCATGTTTTTTTACATTTTAAATTTTATTATATAGTCTCAATTTGGTGGTATTTTCATTAAGAAATGATAAAGTAACTATTTTTATAGATAATGAACTTTATTGACAATGGAAAGATCATGGATTGGAATTAGAAGACCATTAATGGATTCTAGTAAAGTATGAGACACATCATGTGTTGTTAACCATCCTTCCAAGTGGTGGATCATTATGTACATGATACTATACAAAGAAATCCACTATATCCAATTAATGTTAAACATGAATTTATTATAGGGTTATAATATTGTCATGTAGGAACCAACTATAGTAGTGGTTTTATGTGATTACAGTATATTTTTATAAATTAATGGATTATACTTTTTACATTCATGAAATATAAAAAAAAATGTTAATAGAAATTTTAATATCTTCTTTCAATTTCAATAAATTAGATTTGATGAGTTTCATAAAAAATAGGTTCATTACAATAATATAATAATTAACATGTTTCTCATGTATTATTAATTTAGTCAGAAAAATATATACATTTTCAATATAATGTTTCAAAAGAAACATATAAATTATCATTTATAAATCAATTTAACAGATAAATTAATTTTTGGAATTTCTTATAATAAGTAGTAAATCATGATTTTTATTAGTATTATTAATGAATATATAATGAATTTTTGTTAATTATAATTAAATTACAAGTATTATTTTAATCATTTTATTATGAATATATAAATATTTCATATCAATATATTGATAAAACCTTTTACTAATTGATTTATCATATATTGGAATTATTATAATTGTTACGTAACTATTTATTATATAATAATAAGATTTAAAAGTACTGATTTTACCTACGAAGTTTTTAGATTATAATATTTTTTGCACAAAATATTTGCAAATATAAAATTAAATTCCACCAAAAGATATACCCAATTATATAAATAAATTTATTTTGATGGTTATCTGACCATCCCAGATGAGTAGGTAGACTATGCCAGACTAATAAATAAGTTAGTTGAGTTCATTTATGTTCTATTAATGTTTATGGCCCATATAATTCAAAAATTCAACTCCGAATAAACACCCTATAGAGAAACCCATGTTGGAAATATCCATCCTTTGCCTAACAAATATGATGGCCTGAAACAATTTTTTAGGGTCCTAGAAGATGTTTAAATCCTATGTACTCTGATTTTATAAAAATGCATATGGGTTGCTATTATAGATGCCCTATTAATAAATCAAGAGTTTGAAGTTGACATCATGAATGAAAATGTGTTTAATTTATAGATTAGTTTTATGGAATTTGACATGATCAAATATTTTACATTTTATACCATGGATATTATTACGAATGCACAAATAATACCCATTTGTGTATTTGTATAAATGGATGATATTTAAATTTAAGGATTTGTAATTTACAATGGATTTGGAATCAACCCCATTGTAGTTTCTACTATTTATTTATTTGGTTACATAGTAACTGATATCTCCCCCTCACCATTAACACTTATAGTATATGTCTAGATTGATCAAGAACCACTAAGTAGAGAAAAGATCATATAACTATTATTTACCTTATATCAATCATTGAATCAGTTATTTTTTATCATTTTAAAATATTTTATTTCTAACACGGAAACCCTTATTTCATCAACCCACCAAAATTACCTTACCATTCCATCAATGTATTAAATAATATCTTAATGGAAAAATTCAAACATTTGACAATGATGAGGCTCTATTTGAATCTATTGAGATCCAATACATAAAATGGGGTTCTAAAAGGGTGATGGAAAATGAACAATGATTGAGAAAGTTTCCTAGGATAAGAATCTAAATGCATTTTAAATGAAGTTATCTTTCCAATTTAAATCACTCATCAATGAATATGAATTGTTCATCAATCAAATTCATGACACTATTATTGATTTGGATATTATTTTATCGTCCCTCGTGATATTGATCATGTTTCATGAACTCAATGACATGAAATTAGTTTTTTATATCTTTAATGATTCCAAAATCCTTGTTGAAATTGAGTTTTATATTTTCCTAGATTTTTATAAGACCCCTAATTTGGTAGCTGAATCATTTGATACCCTCAAATCACCAATAGAGAGTTAAAATTCCCCCAAAATCATCTTATAGATTCTAGGATAATATCACTTATTTTAGCTCTAAAGAAACTAGTTCATCCCCCATTCCTCATAATATTGGTGAGGTGTATAATGATTTAAAGGATTTTAGAGTATCTCCTCCAACTATTGAGTAAGGTGTGTTCACAATAATAAATGATCTCCAGAAAATTAATTTGTGAACCGCAGAAGATCTGTACCTGACATTGTTAATTACAACAATGATTTATGAGGTAAGAGAGGTGTATACCTATATTCTATGATATCACGGTGTTATGTTCAACAATAATTTCATAGAAATATAGTACTTCACCTATAGAATTACTGTGGATACAAGAGGGAAACCAGAAGAGTGCACCCAGCCTATAATTCCATGGTTTATTCTTTGGTTGATAAGATAATAAAATAAAACCTATTATAGTAATTACAATACCCAAACTAGATAACCAATGTTATCTTAATAAAAAATATGAATGATAATATAATATATATCATTGAAACTAGATATCAACATAAGAATTTTCCAAAACATGTTTCCCTAGTCCATATTGTAGATATTTATATTAATGTAACTGTCAACTACCATTCTCCCACCATTATTTATCACTATTCAGGATAATGATAAACCTAAATTTTAATTTAATATATAGAGGACGCGAAATTAAGTTAAACCATGAGATATATTACTATACATTCATTCCATTAATATTGAATAATATTGGTTCCACATATCAACATTATATGAACATTATTTCTAAACTGGTCTCAAGGAAGGCAATTTAATTATAAATTGGTGATCTGGTTATCAAATCAGAATAATGTTTTTCATACTTCTTTATCTAGATATAATTTTATATAAGATACAATATCATAACATGATGATGAACCACATGAAATTTCCATTCATAGACAACTTTTTAAATTTTTTTTGCTATATAATATGCCACTAGGGAATTTAAATCAATACTATGACAAAAATTATATCGTTAAAATGCCACCTTTATGAAGGCTGAAAGACCGAATAGGAATTCAGGTACACATCAAATACATCAGATGAATTATTGAAAATATTCCTTAAAAATAATTAAATATCACTAAACTAATGAATAATGGAAGATCCTGTCAATATACTAATGTCTATCATTGTGATTTATGAAATCTCATGAAATACAATTTGATTCCACCAGTTTTAATTCTTCAGTAGAAGTAAATGAACTAATTATATATATTATGGAATTAGTTTTATCTTAATGAATTTTTATTTCATTTATTAATAATGGATGGATTGAGAATAGTCTTAATTATTAATGTATAACCATGACTAGAATTTAGAATGAACATATATATTTCTAGAAAAACATCCTTCATTAAATATTATTAGTTAAAAAGAAGAGTCACTACCTAAAACAACATGATATTAAACTGGTCTCTCCAAATTACTAACTCATGTATATCCTCAATTCTCCCATTTTTACTACATACTTTGGTGGTGGGTGGTCATTCTTCAATACCACTACATTAATTTCATAACGAAAAATGAAAAAAATTAAATGTAATTATTATATTATCACACAGATTTCCCATCAAAAAAAATGTGGTAGTATAAATAGAGTTTCCAGGTTAAGAATTCTTCTACATTCAGGTCTTCCCCTAAATATGGGATACATACATTGATAGTTCTTTTATAATACCAATATGGAATTAATAGGAGAATCCACACTCAACAATGTTAGTTTTTGATTCATCATTTTCATCAACAAAAAGGTAAATCTACTTTATTCATTCATGATTTCATATGGATGAATTACTAGTGAGATTTAATAACAAGACTACTTATTCTTATTTTTATTTCTTCCACCTATTTCAATGTCCCACCATAAATTCAATAGAGATTTTGATTTGGTGTTCCAGAAAAACAATGATGACTACACTATCATAAAGGATCATATAATCCCCATGATTGACCATGTGTGAGACTTAACGGAGGAATTATAGTCATATATAACTAATGAATCACATATAGTGTTCATAAAACTACCTTGAAGAAGAATTAGGTAATCTAGCTACAACCATGGTTGATCTATATCAGGATGAAGTTGTCATTTGTATCAAAAAATCACATAATGGTTTAACTATAACACATGATATTCAATTATATTAAGTGGAGATCTTATTTTAATAAAAATATAATATATTTCACATTATAATATTTTATGGAATGAAAATTATAATATTAGTCTATCAATATCAATTTTGGACTTACATGGTGAAAGTATTCCTATAATGAGTTTTTATGATATTCCCTTCAAAATAAGATTACTTGAATATTTTAAAATGTAGTATTCGAATATTCCTTATTTTATTTTTTAATTTTTTATAATATGTATAATATTCTATTTATTTTCAATAAAATTTTAGTAACAAATATATGATTATTTGGATTTAATATGGATATTTCTCAAAGAACTATTTCAAAAAAACATATTGTATTTCTATTTTAATGAATTAAAATAGTTTTTAATGATGAATGAGTTAAATGAATGAAATTAAATTTATAGATTAAATATCAAAATAAATCAATTTAAATCAATATAATTATGATTAATATTAATAAATTTAATGTAATATCATTATATCATTGGGAAATATATTTCTTTAAAACTGTTTTTTGACACATATTTAAGGATTGTTTTTAAAATTTAATTATGAAACATATGTAAATAAATATGATAAAATAGATTCTATATATGGTATCAATATACACTATATATTTTATAATTTAAACATATTTTTTCAAAATTAACATAAAAATTAGTAAAAATTAATTACTACGGTTAATGTTAAACTACATTAGAAGGGGTTAACCATAACATATAAGGGTTAAAATGGCCTAATATCATAATGAATATCAATTGGATGGTTATATTTATACCTTAAACATGTCACATTTTAATATTATCCATTTTTTCATGAATTTTACATGATATAATTTTATTACAATAAAAAATTACACATGTTCCACTCATTTGAATTATAAAACAGAACCTTGTCTCCTCACTTTTTTATACAAAACATAATGAATTTATACCAATATAAAACAAAAAAAATGCATCTATACAAAATTAATATATGTGATCCATAATAACTACTTAACATAGAATAATAATCCAATTGTTTTTCATACTTATACAATTGAGTTGCTTATAAGATAATGCAATTGTCTTCATCGTAGACATTATTTTTTGTCCTTATTTTACAAAATTAACAATTGGGTTAATAATTATAATATTATAACACTATTATATTTCATATATTGATATGTTTTCTTTTTTATAGATTGCTATTTATCAATATAATATTTTAAAAAATTATAAAAAATACGTTTGGTTGTGTGTACATAGGATTAACACCTCACGAACCGAAGTAACTTGTTTTCCATCACTACCTCTATCAGCTAGATATAATGATGGATTTAATGTAAAAATATGATATTAATAAAATAATTATACCTATTTATTTATAATATCCCTTAAAAAATATTACCATCCAATCTATTTTAAAATGATAATGTTGCTAGTGTGTACGGGTGGACTAGAACCTCAGCCAAGCGATGCAGATTTGTTCATTTTATTTATACATTGATGTTAATAATTATAGAAATAATTAATATATATTATTTAAATGGTTAATTAATTATTATATAAAGATTAATTACTATTTAAATTTATTTAATTTCATCTATCTAATTATGACCACATTGTTCATGCATACGTATGACCTGCCATCTCCATGAATGGAGTATTTTATATTTCTTCAAATAACTTTTATAGGTGATTCTAAATATATATAATGAATATATGTATATATATTATATTTATATCATTATTAACATTTTGAATATGATTATTAATGGATTACTGGATATTTTATACAACTAGAAAATTGAATCCTTCAGAAAAAAGAATTAGATAACACTCAAAAATAATGTATTTGATAAATAAATATTGATCAATGCAAAATAATATTTTATAATAGAATAATTTATTATATAATTTTCTATGGTTATGGTATTGAATTATAATAAATTTAAATTTATATACATGAGGATAAAATCACATATAATTCTAGTCATACATTAGGTAAGAGGTAATTTCACAATCTCATTAATATTCGAAATTGTATATATTTATGTTTATGTTGGTATAATTACATGATCATTCCATCTTAAACACATTTTATTTTATTAATATGTATTTATTTATATAACTTAATAATTTTCCATTCATTTAACACGCTTCAATTATTGAATTACCAAAATATTTTTTAATGGAAAACAATTTTTTTTCTACCTGGTCAAGAATCACTATCTTCCTTGTACATATTTCTCATAAAATATGTAAAATTCAAATTTAAATTATTTATAATTATTTTCTAAATTTATTTTTACCTATGTTTTATTTTTTTAATTAATATTTTATAAATTGATATATTTTTCATATTTTAATACATTACATTTGACCTTTTAACAAATATATGAAATGAATGTTTTTTTAATATATTTAATAAAATTAAAGTCAAACAGTCATGGATACTAATTAATTTTAATATTCATATAATATTTATCATTATTCATTTCAATGGAAATATTTTACATAATATTTTTTTCAATTTCTAGATTTTGAATTAGTTATTTCAAAATAAAAACCATATTTCCCTCTAAAATTATTCCGTGAACTTGTTATGGTATATTCAATTTGGTGAATTTATTTGGTAAACATTATGGTTTAATGTGGATGTATTATTATCATACCATTATCCATATCACATATTCAAGTTCTTATTATGTTTATTGATTGGATAATTGTTAACATTACATTTTCTATTTTTCTACAAGGATTTTTTAGGTTATTTATGATTCCCAAAAATTATATAATGATTGAATTTGAATTAGTAATTAATTAAAATGTTCTTATTTATAGTATAGATGCATCATTATTTATCATGACACAAAGTAGTTTTGGTATTTTGTATATTCCTAAATCTATTAGGTATGTTTTTTGGCACGTGGCCTTTATAATAAGATTATGACTTCTAACATTATGCATCAATAATTTTATATAAAATATTAATTTTCAATGAAATTATTTATCTTATTATGTCACAAATTTATTTAGTCACATTTGTATCCTTTTAGATAAATGCAATATTTTATTATTGTTTTTCTTAGCCATATTATTCAGGATTTATTTTCATTGTGATACTTCTGTTGTAAATATTCCCATAAATAGACTATCCTCTCACCCTTTATTATGTATCCCATTACATAGGATATTAGAATGGGATATATTTGTGAAATTAATGATCTCATAAAATAAATAATATTTTTTTCATAGGAATTATTATATTATATTTCATGTTTTATTATGTAATTTGATAATTATATATGAATCTAGTCTCCTAAGACAATTAAAATATTTGTTCCTTCAAGATCAAATCCATTATTCATATGTCAATGTAGTAAAATAAATATTAACTGGGGTTACTAGAGTCTGGGTTCTACCATTGGTATTGAAAAAACATTTTTAGAATCTTTTGGAATTAGATTTTGAAAGTTAATGATCAGAGGACAGAACCATATAAAACCAACGTGGATATGTAAAATTATAGAATTATATAATATTATTTCTGGTAAGGTATAAATAATGTGGTTTAACAGAAATGCATCAGTGTTTATATAAAACAAGTATAATAGGTTTTGAAATAGATTCATTTTCATGTAATTACACCAGAAAGACTTTTTGAATAATATCTTGGCCCACCTTCTAATGAATAGTGACTAACCTATCAATAATACTATAGTTTTAAACTCTTAGTTAATATTATTGGGTTAATTTTCATATTCATTAAAACCCATTATGAATGATTAAAAATATTATTATTATTCCCATTTATACTTTCATTATTATTCAAAAATTATAAATGACTAAATTTTCAATTTAAGTCATCGAATTACCATGTTTTGAAATTTTAGATTTTGTTTCTATATGATACAATCATATATTTTGTATTCGACTTTATACACATGACCGATATCATAAGGATTGATAACAATATCAGTTATCTTAATCCATATACGGATATCCCCACTATGATATATAAGGAAACTTGAGCTGGAGATACAACTGAAATTGGGAAAATTATAACTATATTGGGGTTGTCAACTAGAGTTATAACCAATAAAATTTCCCATATGGATCAACCATATGTTCCACAACATGGTGATTCAATTTAGGACTGTTTCATGCATCATATACCTCCATCATTAAATTTTATTACAATTCCATTTGTTATTGACAAGTAGTTTTGATCCATAAAGAAGTTATTTCATTATTTTGGATTTGATAAAATATAAATGGATGTTATAGATATTTATCTTATCAAAAGGGATTCAGATCAATAGTGGTAGATAATTCAAAACAATAATTAAGTGATGGAAAAAAATCATCGAGCAGATGAGATTTAATTAAATTAACATGGAAAAATATTTTCCTCATAAGAAACAAGAATATATCGAGAGACAAATCATGAGTGTAATACAAGAGGAAGAATAAATTGTTTTTCTAAGTATGACCCAAACATTAAATGGTTAGCATGGATTGTTATGGATTATATATTCAATATAAAGTGTGTTATTAACCTTTTCATGGGTTTGATAAATTAATTTTTTTTAATGGAACTAATCCCCCAAACATTATCATCATACAAGGAAATTGTATGATGTGTTGTGAAGAAATAGAATGAATTCTCTAACTCATTTATCATTAATTTATAGAAATATAAGAAGATGTTATATTATAACTCTACCAAATTTATTATATAAAATTGGAATAAGTTAAGGGTATATTTTCTTAACAAAAGGTAATGTAAAAGAAACAAAAAAACATTTTTTCTAACAATGTGATTTTTGAAGAGTTTAATGAATGTCCTCAAGGATTATGATTAATGTGGATTAAATAATCATACATCACTAAAAGATTAATCTATATGGATATTGGGCCATACATATATGATATTCTCATGAATCAATGGAATAATCCATCAACAGGCTGGGGGACTAAGGCCAAGATTATGCTATCACAAAAGCTAATGTTGAATTTCCTAATAATGTGGTGTCATGGAATTTATTCATAAAAAAATTTTCCAATGACTTATTAAATTCTTGACCTTCATTATCATTAATATCTTTCATGTTTTTCGTGAATAATTCTTATTTTTATAGAACCACGAGAAGAAATTTATCAATAGATAATCTGATTGTGATTATCACTACAAGAAGTACGTTTCCATTAGTTCTCATTATGAAAAATGGATCCATATTTTGTAACATTATTATTATACATACGGTTGATTATCATATATTAATTTATAGAATAGTATTTTAAAATAGTATAGAAAATTTTATTTAAATGAGAATGAAATTTTAAACCATGTGGATGATTTGTAACTTATTATCCTTATAGGTTTGAATTAATCACTTGAGTAGCATCTATATAAAGATGCAGTACATCTTCAAAATGTGATTATTGTGTATGAAGAGACAATTTAATCTACTAATAAAAAATTTAATATTAATATTTTTAATGTTCTTCATCTAGGATAATAAATTAATATATATTTCATGGGGAATTCCATGGACATCAACCATATCATGAATTTGAGATTTATATTGATTTAATCCCTAATGAAAGATTAATGTTATTAATATTTTCATGACTTATAATATAATCCCATTACTTATTTTAAATGAAATTTCCATAATTTGTGTTAAATATTAATGTTTTAATACTAAGTATAATTTTTGACCATTTTTAGAAGTAGCCGAATTGAGTCAGCTTACTATTTTATTTAGAACAGTCATCATACTAATCCAAATTGTGTGGTTTCTATATTTTAGGATTCATTATTCAATATATAACATTTCATTAGAATGGATAATTTGCCAATTCTTCCATATGAAGGCCAATATGGACCACACAAGAATGCCTATATAATATATGAAGAAATTGGACCATCCATGATGATTTAATTGCTGGGATCAATCCAGTAGTTTAAATTCATTAAATATCCTCAAACATTCGAATAAAAATGAAAGGCTTCTAGGATAAAAAGTTCATGGCCCAACACCAAATACAAGGGGCCCAAATTATTCATTTAATCACAGCCCACCATTCTGGCTGGGAAATAAACTCCAAACACAATTCTTGACATATCTTATGATGTAATCATCAAATCAAGCTGAGATTTTGCAGTGTGAAATAGGCAATATAGTAAGCCGAATTTGTGGAAGAAGGAATTTTTATTTTAAGGCATATTCCTCTTCCAAAATCCATTCACATTTTCAAAATTGAAAAGGCATGGATTGAAATGGATAGTTTATCTTTGTTTAATCAAACCGTGATAACATGGGCTTCATAGGTCCAAATAAATCCAAATATTTAGAGAATTCGGACAACATTATCATATACATAATTTTAGAAAAGATATATTCAGATTTTGATGTTTGTATGTTCAAAGCGTTGAGCCAAGTGGAGGGATATATTGGGAATGCCAACAGACCAGTTCCTTAGGCTATAAATACATTCCCCTCCTCTCCATTAAATGAGATGGAATTTCAGAAGAGATAATAATCAATTGGCATGACCAAATCCTTTCCAAATGCTTGGGAGGACCTTCTATACTCAGGTTTTTACTTGAGAAACCTTTCCTCCTCTCTTTGTTTTCATTTACTTTTGTGTTCTTCTTTGTTGTAATCTTGTAAGTCATTTTTTTGTAAATCTGTTTTAATTCTAGATTCTTCTTCAATATATATTCTTATCATCATCCTTATGTAGTATAATATTAATGTTCTTAAAATAGTTTAATTACTATTTAATCCCCTTCCCTTTTTATTCTTTCTCATTCAATCTAAAGTTCATTTTTAATTCTCATCATCGTTCGTGTGTGTGTGTTCGATGAAAAACACCTTTATAATCCCTTACTTTTTATTAACATCTTAATTTATCATCAAAATAATTTAAACTAGATTACTAATCAGTTCAATGGCTGAATAAATATCTCATTGGGTTGAGTTATAATTTTTCTATGTTAAGTGATTGAGATATTTTCCTCGATGAATATTTTTCGAATTAACATTGTGTATGTTGAACTTAGCATGTCATGGATTAATGAGTTGTATTGTTTAGCATATAGATTCCATGGATTATTATAACCATAAATACACTACCACAATCATGTACTGATTGATATTAGAATCCTAGTTATGTTAAGGCATGGATTAAATCTTTAACACTTAGGAATTTAAATCAACGTAAACTTGTGACATGGGTGTTAATTTATTACAATATAAAGAAAAGTTCAAGGAAATCACAAGATTAAATACCTAATGATGAACTCACCCCAATCTTTATCAAATTTTGAAATCACACACCAATCATTAGTCACTTCATTTAAGCTATGAAAACAACCCCTCCCCCCATAATCAAAATACAGTCTATAAAAAACAATCGACTGCTAAAATGTATCAACTCTGAGGATTCGACCCGAGTGCTTCTATACACAATGGTAGAGCATCAGAACATTGACCGATCGATATGTGATAATCAGCCGCGCATTTTAAATGGTGTTGTTTCTAGGGATGGTGCTTTATGTATTAATTAGATTATAGTTATTGTAAAAAACCCTGAAAACACAAAATTTTTAAAACAAAATTTGAAAAAAACAAAAAGAAAAACCGACCTTCTCATAAAAATCATAAACTGAAAAAAAAACAAAAAACATCTTCATCTTTCTTCAAACATCATTCTAAAAGCCCCGTAGCCTCCCAAAAAATCCCACATATTTGTTTGACCCTAAAATTGGGCGAACACTTCGCCCTATTAGGAAGAACATAAGATATAATCAAATAATTCAAGAACTGGTCCTTTTCCAACCAATTGAATTAGATATGGCCAATCCATTAGAACAAACACTAAAATAACTTTTTTCCCCTGATATGAATTACCAACCTCTTGGTATTCAATATCCAAACATAGCGGCTCACTTTGAACTCAAATCGGGTTTGATTCATCTTCTTCCTCATTTCCACAACCGAGCTGGTGAGGATCCACATCTCCACCTTGAAGATTTCCAAGTGGTGTGCTCTACCTTGAAGCCTTAACGGGTTTCTGAGGAATAAATCAATCATTAGGAATTCCATTTCTCCCTAGATGATATTGTTATGTCATGGATTTACTACCTCCTTCATGGTTCTATAACCACATGGAATGACATGAAGTGACTCTTCTTAGAGAAATTATTTCATGTTTCTCATACTACTTTTATCCGTAAGGATATAAGTGTTATCCTTCAGTTCCCAAGTGAATCACTCAATAAATACTGGGGGAGGTTCAAAAAGCTTGTTTCCATCTAACCACAACCCAAAATCTCTGAGCAGCTCTTGATCCAATACTTCTCTGAGGGGTTATTTTGTAGATACCCGAAGCTTATCGTACATGGACGTTACATTAATTTTGCGGAATACTTAGTACATAACAGAAACACACACACACACAAGGATCGTAATAGTTTAGTGTCTTTGGAAACTCGTAACGTAATCTTCTAATCGTGGTGAAAGATCTTCAATATCTCCCATAAAGATATTCAATTTTTTTCCTAAAACCTTTCTTTATATCCTGGGGAAAATAAAACATAAAAGGGTGACCTCAAATGATCAGTAAGGGTAAACAAAAGAAATATCAATCACATCATATTCATCAGAACATAACATTTTGGAAATCTTAACCTGCAAAAGAGATCATAATTTCATAACATGGAATAAATCATGACAGTGAAATTTAATCACAATAATCATAACTTAAAACATGAAACTTTGTGGCATACACACATAATCATATAGAATCATTTTTTTGTTAGTCATGACTCATTGCCAAGACTATCTTAGTGGACAAAGTCCCTTTCTGCATCGAGTCACCCTCGTTTCAGTCCTGTTTCACTGAACAGGTATAACCTACCATTCCAGCCATGTCTATCTCATGAGATATAAAATCTTTACCCAATGCATTGGAGGGAGTTATAGGTCCCACCCGTCTTATAATGAATCCTTTCTTATGTGTTCCACATAATCATAAACCATACATCATAGCGTAACCCATGTAATAAAAATGGAATTCTTAAACAACATGACATCATAAAACAATTCATATAAGATAAAGGAATTCATAAAAATATTTCCATCACAACATAATCAAATCCATGTAATAATAGGGATAAATACAGAACCCTTCTATTATCTTAGATGGAAAATAATTTTGATAAAATACATGAACTCCATTCTTGAGGAAAATATCCTTTCTACTTCAAAAACATTTTTCCTTTCATAACATGTCATACGAATTTAAAATAAAAGAAGATGATTAAAAATTAACCTGATAACTTTTAAAGGAAGCTTCTTGGAAATAATGTTTTAAAAATCCATTCATGCCGTATAAGTTAAAAAAACATTCTTCTCGTACTTTTGTCGGAAAAGTCAAAAAAGTACCTCGTACGAAAAACGACAAAAGATTCCTTTCATATCCTTTACTAAAAATTTACCGAAGGGTAAAATTGAATATAAACTATTGTATAAGGATATAAATTTTACATATTGAGGAAACATGGATGTGGATGATAAAATACACCCCAGTAAATGCCAAAGTATAAACAATCTCGGATAAAAATGAGATTGTGATATTTCCCTTACCTTAGATCCGATTTTCTTTGTATGTGTCCGAAGCTCCTGTATAATGGTTTAAATAATGTTATTGACTTATTCCAGAATCATACATATTGATAAGATATCATATATGTTCATATTCTTAGCTTCTTGTTAGTAATATTTCATTGTTACTTGTTACTCGGGTCTTTATTGCCTTTTGTTCTTATGCGTGTTTTGCCGAATAAATTCTTATTCTTCTTTTAAAGTTATGGATAACTTATATACAGAATGGTATTAGTGTAACATATATCATATTTATTCATTCAATTCATTTATATAATTACTATGTAATGATGATAATGTAGAACGAGTCGCATCACATCGTGGAGACGGTATTCCGTACGTACGCACGAGTGATGATATCGTTCCTATGATCATGGAATTGTATTGGAGTATATGTATATTATTTCAGTATCAATATAACTTTATAATAATCATAAATAGTTACTCATTACACCATTATACCCATCCTTGTAAGGTGATGGTGGAAAATAGATTACACCACGGCGTGGAGACGGTATTCCGTACGTACGCACGCGCGGTGATTTCATTTTCCCATAGGATGGATAGAAGGTGAATTAGGGTTGTTTCATATTTATAATAACATATCAGTATGTATGTAATACTGATGTTATTACTTTATCATGAAACAACTAAAGAAGAAGAAGTTGAAGAAGAAAGAAATTGAAAAGATCGGTAATGGATATTACCTCTTCTTTGGAACGCTTCTTTGAATCCTCCACTTAGGGAACTATGATTGGTCTTTGAAGAAGACCAGGACCTCTAGGATTATTATAGGGAAGTGGAGAGGAGAAAATAGCAGGGTTTGGCCGAGCTTGAGTGCTCAAATTGGTGTGAGGAGGAGGGGGAGGAGGTGCCCTTTTATATGGGAGGAGAGGGGCACCTTAGGAATATCTCAAAATATTATTTTATATTAAAGTCAAAATAGGTTTATAATGGTTCCAAAGGGTCTTATTTCGAAGATAAAGTGGGGATGGGTCGAAATCCTATCAACCAATAGGATTTAGACAAGTTTAGGTGATTATTTTAACCTTATCAATTAGATTTAACTCTAAGTTAAATAATTTAACTTTTACCGTGTCTTTTTGTTTTCTTACACTATATGGTTAATAAACTTACTATAACATGCCAAACGAACCCCAAATTGTTTATTATTAATATATATATCTTTATCTAAGTCATTGGGCCGAACCTTAGATTTTTAGGAATAAAATAACAATTAATAATATAATATTTTATTTAAAAACTATTTTGTGTCAATTTTGACACTATTTGATATATGATTTTTGTGAAAGTCATAAAAGAATTATATGTTAGAACCAAGTTGATTAAATCAACACTAATATATCATAGTAACCTAGAAAATTCGTGGAATTCATCAAAAGTCTCAAATTACATTTATTTTGGTGTTTATAACATCAATTATGTCAATATTTCATTAATAAGATAATTACGGCATCATCATTGTGTCATAAATAAATTAAATTATATAATGTCTAAAAATTACAAATAAAATACCATTATGTAAGAAATCTTTTTATATTTCTAATGAATATTTATAGTCGAATTTATCTTATGTATAACCCCATATTAAAAATGATTTACTTATTAAACATTGATTTTAACTATTTTAACCCTTCTTTAAATAAATGAATAATAAATGTCCTAATCTAATCCAAGTGGGCCTAAATGGTCATATGTTATGCATAAGTTTGTTTTTGGTCGAATTACACTTGTACAATAGAATTAGGACATGTGTTAGGGTAATATTAATATCATATTTACCCTTAGTTACCCTATTTACTATTAAACGCGGTAAAAAAAGTAAAAAGTTACTATTCACCAAAAAATTATTTTTATCTCATTGAACCACATTTTACTTACTGATATCAACCATGTCTGTCGGATTTTTGAAATTCCATTCACAGAAGCGGTAAAATTAAGTTTTATGCAAAATTCAGTTTTTAACCTACCACTTAGTGGTTTCCCTATTCATCAAAAATTGAAAGTTTTCAGAAAAATACCAAAATTTCACCCTAGGCTAATTTCGGTATTCCGAATCCAAAAATGAAGTCCATTTTAAAAGATAAAATTTATAAAATTTCAAAAAGTGGTTATTACTATTCATAACGGCTAGTTTTAATAATATTTTAATAGCATATCGTTGTTTAGTGAAACTCAGTATTGCGTACGACGCAAGCTATCGAGGAAGGTCACGGTTGCGTGTAAAGTAAGCCAAGCTAGTATGTAGTGAAAGATTCCTTTGATGATATATATAAAAACAAAATATTACTCATAAAAATCTCGGGTGTTACATTCTACCCCCCTTAAAAAGAATTTCTCCCTCGAAATTCGTCACTTTGTAACAAACAGATGAGGATACTTCTCCCTCATCATATCCTCAAGCTCCCATGTAGCTTCTTCTAATTGGTGGTTCCTCCATATAACATTCACCAATCGAGTGGTCTTGTTTCGTAGGACATTTTCGCTACGATCCAGAATCTCTATCGGTTGTTCTTCATAAGAAAGATCTTGCTCCAGCGGTACAAATTCTGAGCTGAGTACATGTGAAGGATCAGGTATGTACTTTCTCAGGAGAGATACATGGAACACATCGTGAAATTGAGAGAGATTCGGTGAAAGCGCCAATCGGTAAGCTACCTTTCCAACACGATCCAGTATTTCAAAAGGACTGATATATCTAGGGCTCAACTTCCCCTTCTTTCCAAATCTCATAACCCTTTTCCAGGGAGATATTCGTAAGAACACTTTATCACCCACTTCAAACTCTAGGTCTTTTCTTCTGTTGTCGGCATAACTTTTCTGTCGACTCATAGCTGCTCTTATGTGTTGTTGAATAGATCTGACCTTTTCTGCCATTTCATCAACGAGATCAGGTCCTAATAGCTTTCTTTCCCCAACTTCATCCCAGAAAGTTGGAGTCCTGCATTTCTTTCCATAGAGAACTTCATAAGGAGCCATCTGAATACTGGAGTGAAAGCTATTATTATAAGAAAATTCTACCAAAGGTAGGTGTTGATCCCAACCTCCTTTGAAATCCATAGAGAAAGCTCTCAACATATCTTCTAGGGTTTGAATTGTTCTCTCAGACTGACCGTCTGTCTGGGGATGATAAGCAGTGCTGAAACTCAACTCTGTATCCAGAGTATGCTGAAGACTTCGCCAGAACTTCGAGGTAAATCTCGGATCCCGATCAGATATAATAGAAAGTGGTACTCCATGCAATCTTACCACTTCTTTTACATATATCCTGGCAAGATGATCTAGAGAGAAATCCTCTCTAATAGCAATGAAGTGTGCAGACTTTGTAAGACGATCAACTATGACCCAAATAGCATTATTGCCTTTGGATGTTTTAGGAAGTCCTGTGACAAAGTCCATAGTGATGTTTTCCCATTTCCATTCGGGTATGGGTAATGGTTGTAACATCCCCTTAGACTTCCGTCTCTCAGCTTTAACTTGTTGACAAACCAAGCATCGAGAGACATATCCAGCAACATCTATTTTCATGCCATCCCACAAGAAGTACTCTTTCAAGTCCCTATACATCTTCGTGCTTCCAGGATGAATAGAGAATGAAGAACTATGAGCCTCATTCAGCAGCTCCTTCTTTAATTCGGGGATGGGAGGAACACAAACCTGATGCCTGAACTTTATTATCCCATCACAATCAAGGTTGAATTCAGGAACATTTCTCACCTTCTTTTGTAACTCAACATCTTCTTTCTGTGCCTCTTTAATCTTCACATGTATAGATGGTTGAACATTCATTTGAGAAAGATAAGATTTTTCCCCTTCCATTATAATTCCAAGATCCATCCTTTGTAAATCCATAAATATTGGATCTTTTGTGATCCTCATCATGGATAAACTAGCATGGTCTTGTCAACTTAATGCATCTTCCACCTTGTTTGCTTTCCCAGGGTGGTAATGGATTGAGCAGTCATAATCCTTAATCATCTCCAACCATCTTCTTTGGCGCATATTCAGCTCCTTTTGTGTGAAAATATACTTTAAACTTTTATGATCAGTATAAATATCACACCATTCACCATAAAGGTAATGCCTCCAAATCTTTAATGCAAAGATTACCGCAGCTAACTCCAAATCATGTGTTGGGTAATTTTGCTCATGGATTTTCAACTGTCGTGAGGCATAAGCTATCACCATATCATTTTGCATAAGAACACACCCCAATCCCTTCTTGGATGCATCACTATAGATCACAAACCTTTCTCCACTACAAGGCAGTGTGAGCACAGGTGCACTGGATAACCTTCTTTTCAACTCCTTGAAATTCTCTTCACATTCCTCTGTCCAGACAAACTTAACTCCTTTCCGAGTCAACTTGGTGAGTGGATTAGATAATCGTGAAAAATATTTTACAAAACGTCGATAATATCCAGCCAAACCAAGTAAACTTCGAATCTCAGTTACTGTTGTTGGTCTCCACCATCTTTCGATAACCTCTGTTTTTGCTGGATCCACAGATATCCTGCCTTTTGAGATTATGTGACCCAAAAATGCAACTTTTTGAAGCCAAAATTCACACTTGGTAAATTTGGCATAAAGCTTCTCCTTTCTCAGGGTCTTCAATATAATTCTCAAGTGATCTTGATGCTCTTCCTTGCTCTTTGAATAGACAAGAATATCGTCTATAAAGACTACCAAAAATTGATCAAGATAGTTTCTAAAGACTCTATTCATTAGATCCATGAAGATAGCAGGGGCATTAGTAAGACCAAATGGCATCACTATAAATTCATAGTGTCCATACCTTGTACGGAAATCCGTCTTTGGTATATCCTCACTTTTGACCCTTAATTGATGATACCCTGAACGAAGATCAATCTTGTAAAAGTATTGAGCTCTGCGTAGTTGGTCAAATAAGTCATCAATGCGTGGGAGAGGATATTTGTTCTTGATAGTGATCTTGTTAAGTTCTCGATAATCGATGCAGAGTCTCATTGATCCATCTTTCTTCTTAACAAATAGAACAGGTGCTCCCCAAGGTGACGCACTAGGGCGTATGAATCCCTTATCAAGATTCTCTTGGAGTTGCTTCTTCAATTCCTGCAACTCAATTGGGGCCATTATATAAAGTGTCTTTAAAATAGGCAAAGCACCCGGTATGAGTTCTATTGAAAACTCAACTTCACGATTTGGTGGAAGACCCGGTAATTCCTCTGGAAAGACATCATCAAACTCCTGTACAATGGGAATATTCTTAATCGTGAGTTTCTCACCAACCATTTGAGATAAATAACCTTCATTTAGTGGAATCAATACCCATAAGATGAAAGAAATTTCCACTGGAAGGTTATGTTCATCCTTGCATTGGTATACGATCATAGATTGATCTAGAATATGAAATGTGACTTCCCTTATTTGGCAATTGATATGAGATCCATGTAGAGAAAGCCAATCCATTCCAAGAATCACATCAAATTCCACTAAAGGAAGGATCACAAGATTTGCAGGAAGCACTTTCCCACAAACTTCGATCGGAGAAGAATTATAAACTTTTGATGCGGCTGTTGTGCCATTAGGTGTTGTCACAGCTAACTCAACATCTAATTGTTGAGGTAAAATGGTGATACCCTTAGAAAATTATTTAGAAATAAAAGAGTGGGTGGATCCATAATCAAATAAAACATTTGCTACTTTAGAGTGGACGGTAAGTGTACCTTTCACCACTTCATTATCGTACTCCACATCGCTGATAGAAATTTCATGTGACTTTCCTTTGTCTTTAGCCTTATGATTTTGTTGACGTCGACCATCATCATCAACCCTTGTATTTGGTCATTGATTGGCATAATGCCCCATCTCCTTGCACTTGAAACATTGAAGTGTAGTATGTTCATTCTGTGTATCCCTTCCTTTGTTTGCATCATTAGACATCTTCTTCCCATTATCGCGGCATTCAAATGTCAGATGACCTTCCTTTCCACATTTGAAACATTTACTTGTCCCTTTAAGACAACTCCCTCCATGTTTCTTTCCACACTTTGAGCATAAGGGAAAGCTCATCTTCTTTTCAGTGTGCTCTTTAGATTTTCCTTTGAATTCCATTTTCCTCTTCTTATCAAAACCATATGACTGATGGGTTACTCTAATCTCCATCTCGACTTTGAGAGCACATCGAACGATTTACTCATAGCTATTGAAGTCCCTTATGGCTAACGCCCTTCGAAGACTAGGTTTTAAGCCACTAAAGAATCGATCGATCTTACTCTCAGGTTGGATAATAATACCAGAAGCGTACCTTGAAAGTCTTGTAAAATTTGCTTCATAGGTACCAACAGATTCATCATCCCTTTGCTTTAGTTCAAGAAACTCTTTCTCCATCTTTGTTCGGAGAATACGAGGGAAGTACTTATTGAAAAATAAGTTCTTGAACTCGTCCCATTCCATGGACTCAATTTCATCCCTTTGCCTCGTATTCTTAATAAGATTCCACCATTGATCAGCATCTCCTTGCAAACGATACACTGCTAGGATGACTTTATCATGTTCAGAACATTGAAGAACTGAAAATATCTTTTCAGTAGTACTAATCCATTGTTCAGCAACTAATGGATCAGTAGACCCGCTGAAAGAAGGGGGACGCTACCTCATGAAGGATTCAACAGAATGTTTCTCCTTCCTTTGCTCGTTTTGAAGTCATGTATGATTCATAGCTTGAGAAAGTTGTGTGAGCATGGCTACAAGATTTTGCATTCCAGCTCCCATATCATTTGGTTGCTCAGGGGGATAATCATTGCATTGCCCATCGCATTCCGCATTAACACGGTTCCTTCGGGTTCCAGCCATTGACTAAAACCAAAAATAATAGTGTGAGCAACACTAATTATATTAGGAAAACCACATAATTTTAGAATAAAATTTTCACGCTTAAGGTCTTATCCTAGGTTATTCATGGCCATTTCTAAAACACTAAGATTGTGTTCTATGCTTAGACTTATCCTTAGGGTTCTTACTAAGGCTTTCACATCCTAGTTTCCAAAGGTTGACTATACCTTTCCTCGGATACCAACTGTAGAGACCCGAAGATTATCGTACATGGACGTTACATTACTTTTGCGGAATACTTAGTACATAACAGAAACACACACACACACAAGGATCGTAATAGTTTACTGTCTTTGGAAACTCGGAACGTAATCTTCTAATCGTGGTGAAAGATCTTCAATATCTCCCATAAAGATATTACTTTTTTTTTCTAAAACCTTTCTTTATATCCTGGGGAAATGAAAACATAAAAGGGTGAGCTCAAATGCTCAGTAAGGGTAAACAAAAGAAATATCAATCACATCATATTCATAAGAACATAACATTTTGGAAATATTAACCTGCAAAAGAGATCATAATTTCATAACATGGAATAAATCATGACAGTGAAATTTAATCACAAAAATCATAACTTAAAACATGAAACTTTGTGGCATACACACATAATCATAGAGAATCATTTCTTGTAAGTCATGACTCATTGCCAAGACTATCTTAGTGGACAAAGTCCCTTTCTGAATCGAGTCACCATAGTTTCAGTCCTGTTTCACTGAACCGGTATAACCTACCATTCCAGCCATGTCTATCTCATGAGATATAAAATCTTTACCCAATGCATTGGACGGAGATATAGGTCCCACCCATCTTATAATGAATCCTTTCTTATGTGTGCCACATAATCATAAACCATACATCATAGCGTAACCCATGTAATAAAAATGGAATTCTTAAACAACATGACATCATAAACCAATTCATATAAGATAAAGGAATTCATAAAAATATTTCCATCACAACATAATCAAATCCATGTAATAATAGGGATAAAAACAGAACCCTTTTATTATCATAGATGGAAAATAATTTTGATAAAATACATGAACTCCATTCTTGAGGAAAATATCCTTTCTACTTCAAAAACATTTTTCCTTTCATAACATGTCATACGAATTTAAAATAAAAGAAGATGATTAAAAATAAACATGAAAACTTGTAAAGGAAGCTTCTTGGAAATAATGTTTTAAAAATCCATTCATTCCGTATAAGTTAAAAAAACATTCTTCTCGTACTTTTGTCAGAAAAGTCAAAAAAGTACCTCGTACGAAAAACGACAAAAGATTCCTTTCATATCCTTTACTAAAAATTTACCGAAGGGTAAAATTGAATATAAACTATTGTATAAGGATATAAATATTACATATTGAGGAAACATGGATGTGGATGATAAAATACACCCCAGTAAATGCCAAAGTATAAACAATCTCGGATAAAAATGAGATTGTGATATTTCCCTTACCTTAGGTCCGATTTGCTTTGTATGTGTCCGAAGCTCCTGTATAATGGTTTATATAATGTTATTGACTTATTCCAGAATCATACATATTGATATGATATCATATATGGTCATATTCTTAGCTTCTTGTTAGTAATATTTCATTGTTACTTGTTACTCGGGTCTTTATTGCCTTTTGTTCTTATGCGTGTTTTGCCGAATAAATTCTTATTCTTATTTTAAGGTTATAAATACCTTATATACAGAATGGTATTAGTGTAAAATATATCATATTTATTCATTCAATTCATTTATATAATTACTATGTAATGATGATCATGTATAACGAGTCGCATCACATCGTGGAGACGGTATTCCGTACGTACGCACCAGTGATGATATCGTTCCTATGATCATGGAATTGTATTGGAGTATATGTGTATTATTTCAGTATCAATATTACATTATAATAATCATAAATAGTTACTCATTACACCATTATACCCATCCTTGTAAGGTGATGTTGGAAAATAGATTACTACACGGCGCGGAGACGGTATTCCGTACATACGCACGCGCGGTGATTTCATTTTCCCATAGGATGGATAGAAGGTGAATTAGGGTTGTTTAATATTTATAATAACATATCAGTATGTAAGTAATACTGATGTTATTACTTTATCATTAAACAACTAGATAAGAAGAAGTTGAAGAAGAAAGAAATTGAAAAGATCGGTAATGGATATTACCTCTTCTTTGGAACGCTTCTTTGAATCCTCCACTTAGAGAACTAAGATTGGTCTTTGAAGAAGACCAGGACCTCTAGGATTATTATAGGGAAGAGGAGAGGAGAAAATGGTAGTGTTTGGCCGAGCTTTAGTGCTCAAATTGGTGTGAGGAGGAGGGGGAGGAGGTGCCCTTTTATAAGGGAGGAGAGGGGCACCGTAGGAATATCTCAAAATATTATTTTATATTATAGTCAAAATCGGTTTATAATGGTTCCAAAGGGTCTTATTTCGAATCTAAAGTGGGGATGGGTCTAAATACTATCAACCAATATGATTTAGACAAGTTTAGGTTATTATTTTAACCTTATCAATTAGATTTAACTCTAAGTTAAATAATTTAACTTTTACCGTGTCTTTTTGTTTTCTTACAATATATGGTTAATTCACTTACTATAACATGCCAAAAGAACCCCAAACTGTTTATTATTAATATATATATCCTTATATAAGTCATTTTGCCAAACCTTAGATTTTTAGGAATAAAATAACAATTAATAATATAATATTTGATTTAAACACTATTTTGTGTCAATTTTGACACTATTTGATATATGATTTTTGTGAAAGTCATAACAGAATTATATGTTCAAACCAAGTTGATTAAATCAACACTAATATATCATAGTAACCTAGAAAATTAGTGGAATTCATAAAAAGTCTCAAATTACATTTATTTTGGTGTTTATAACATCAATTATGTCAATATTTCATTAATAAGATAATTACTGCATCATCATTGTGTCATAAATAAATTAATTTATTTAATGTCTAAAAATTACAAATAAAATACCATTATGTAGAAAATCTTTTTATCTTTCTAATGAATATTTATAGTCTAATTTATCTTATGTATAACCCCATATTAAAAATGATTTACTTATTAAAATTTGATTTTAACTATTTTAACCCTTCATTAAATAAATTAATAATAAATGTCCTAATCTAATCCAAGTGGGCCTAAATGGTCATATTTTATTCCTAAGTTTGTTTTTGGTCGAATTACACTTTTCCAATAGAATTAGGACATGTGTTAGGGTAATATTAATATCATATTTACCCTTAGTTACCCTATTTACTATTAACTGCGGTAAAACAGGTAAAACGTTACTATTCACCAAAAAATTATTTTTATCTCATTGAACCACATTTTACTTACTGATATCAACCGTGTCTGTCGGATTTTTGAAATTCCATTCAGAGAAGTGGTAAAATTATGTTTTATGCAAAATTCAGTTTTTAACCTACCACTTAGTGGTTTCACTATTCATCAAAAATTGAAAGTTTTCAGAAAAATACCAAAATTTCACCCTAGGATAATTTCGGTATTCCAAATCCAAAAATGAAGTCCATTTTGAAAGATAAAATTTATAAAATTTCAAAAAGTGGTTATTACTATTCATAATGGCTAGTTTTAATAATATTTTAATAGCATATCGTTGTTTAGTGAAACTCAGTATTGCGTACGACGCAAGCTATCGAGGAAGGTCGCAGTTGCGTGTAAAGTAAGCCAAGCTAGTATGTAGTGAAAGATTACTTTGATGATATATATAAAAACAAAATATTACTCATAAAAATATCGGGTGTTACATATTGGCTATGAAGATAACCCTCATTGATGCAGCAAGTGGCGTTGCTCTGGTTGATAAAACCCTTGTAGCTGCAAGAGATCATATAAGAAACATGACTGCATACACACACAAATTCTATACTCCAGCACAGCTCAAGTCAAACAAGCCCATGATAATCAATCAATAGAGACAAACAATATGACAGAGTGGATGAGTGAACTTATAGTTCTTTTGCAATAACTAGGGGAGGCTACCAAATCCCCAACATCGTCTTACCCACAATTCAATGTTTCCTGGACCGGTCAAAAACTATGGAATCTGAAAATCCCCATCTCATCCAACTAAAACATGTCTACATCCTCAAGATGATCAATTTGATTCATCTGGACCAATGGAGATCAAGGTAGAATATGCTTAGAGGAACACCAACCCTCAACAATCTGGTCAGTTCATTAGAGACATCAACCAACCTCACTCTGAGCCCTTATCTTCTTCCTATGACAAAGTCCTGAGGTATGGTAATCTGGTCTCTCATCTCCCTCAATTCTCTCCTCAAAACCCAAACCAGTTCCAATATGTTCAAGGTGTTGGTAACATCTAACAACCTTATCCAATTATTCCTCAACCTCAAAGGAACAATCATCCTCCTGGATTCCAATATCCTAGTGAGCCTTCCCAATTCCAAAACCAATACAATCGTTTTCCCAAGAACAAAAATCTTGGTAATCCAAATTCAGGACAAGCCTCTTCTTCCAAGGAACCATTTGAAAGTGTAGTGGAATATATTTCCTCTTTCAATCATTCCATCCTCAAGAACACAGAAACCTAAATTGGTCAAATTACATCCTACCATAGTCAGAAGAAACCATCAAATTCTTCCCAACTACCAGCTCAGCCATTACCCACCCACAAGGGTAATGTAAGTACAATTGCACTTAGATCAGGAAATAAAATTTCTAGGCCTCAAGATAAGTCTTGAAACCCTCCTTTGAATTTTGACCTAGAAATTAAAAGAAAAAGATACTTGAAAATGAATCTGAAACAATTCTTTCACCCCTTCTATTCCACTTAGGAACCCAACTCACTTTCAACAAGCCGTTTCTAAGACAAATAATTCCTTTCATCCCGATCCTAAAATTCTTGAAATTTTTAGACATGATTAAGAGAACATTCCCATCATATATTCCATTAAAAAATCCTAAGTATGTTATGTTTCTCAAGTATTTTTGCACCCACAAGAGGCCATATAGGACCTTAGAAAATGTTTCCACCTAGCAGTCTATTCCCATAAAGTGGAAAGATCTAGGGACCTTTACGATTCCATGCCAAATTGGAAGTTCCAACTTTGATGATGCACTCATAGACCTAGGAGCCTCAATAAATGTCATGCCCAAATACATCTTCTCCAACCAATTTCTAGGTCCCTTACATCCTACATGTGTTTTCATTCTATTGGCCAATTGAAGCACTGCTAGTCTAGAGGGTATAATTGAGGATGTACTTGTCTGAGTTAATGATCTTATCTTCCCAGCTGACTTCTATTTCCTTGGCATCGAACGTGACACAACTTCTTGCCAATCTCCTCTGATTTTAGGAAGACTTTTCCTCATGAAATCTAAAACTGAAATTGATTTTCATGATAGCGTATTATCCATTGAATTTTGTGAGAAACTGGTGAAGTTCAATATTTTTGAATCCATGTGATACCCATCAGATAATGAATTTGAATTCTCCATAAATTCTTCTAAAACACTCTCTGAGATTGTGTTGAATCCCAATCCATAATGTCCTTCTTGTTGTAATCATATAGAAATTTGTGAAAAATGCATCCTCACTATCCAAGACATAAATAGAGAAGTTGATATTGATATTAAAAATTGAAAATCCATTGATCTAAAGGATCATGAAAATTCTTTGGAATCCCATATAACCTCAGACATGAACATATCCATCTTGGATGATAATGAGTAAAATGAACTAGAATGACCATTTTCTGATTCAGATCATTTTATCCAACATTAATTATTTACTATATATGATTCTGAAAATTCTTTTAAATGTGAGGTGAACCTTTAACCAATGTGTTTATCTTGTCCCAATGGGATTAAAGCTTGTGGGATTTTTCCCATAATTAATAAAGTGATCACTAGTGAAGTTTAAATTGACCATTATTTGGAAAACAACATTGATATAAAGGATATTGAAATATTTATTCAATCTTAAGACTCCACTAATCCTTGTTACTCTACATCGGTAAGTGATGAAATAAATGAGTCAAAAACAAATGGGATCTCATACTATCGTTTCATGTTATCTGAACCTTACATAAATTAACCTTCAAAATTGAGACATCTTCCTAAATTTCCATGAATAGAAAACCATCACTTGGTGGATAAAATTATTCCTCACATTGAAGACCAAATGGTGGATAATCACATTATTTTTCCACTACCGTTGAATTGAAAGAACACAATCAAGGAATGGGATAAATTACACAATGAACAATTAAGAATCCCATAGGAGATGTTTTTCTAGAAGCACCCTGGAGTTGAGAAAATACGGTGGCCACAATCAGACTATGGGTAGTCCACTGCATCTGTCTAGCTGTACACAAATAAATGTCATGCTTCTTGGGAGGCAATTCATGTTTTCTTTTAATTTTATGAAATTTTAATTACTTTTTAGTTTTTCATTATATGAATAATTATTTTTCTTTTTCAGGTAACATACAACAATACTAGAACCATATCAACTTCCATCGGAACCCTATCTTCTTTAGTTGACCCACCACTAGATAGAGACGACGACCCACCAAATCCAAACCACGGTCACCTCTTTCACTTTCTCTATCTCTCATTCTTCGTCTTCCTATCTCTTTCATTTTTACCACTTTCTTCATGAAATCCATTATATTTCTCTTTCTCTATTCTCTGGGTGTGTATTATAAAGAACACTAAAAAACTAAAAAAATAAAAAAAATGTTAAAAAAACAAAAGAGTCATACTTACTCACCTTCAATTTTCAAATTTTTTCCAACCATTTTGGGGAATCAAAAGACAAAGTTTCATCTCTAAAATTTTGTTTTTCCATCATATATTTGGAAAAAGAATTTTTTTTCAACAATAATACATTTTGAATGCTCAGTTATTTATTTGGAAAAAGCTTTTCAACATCTATGAGAAACAACATTTAATTTCATTCCAAGGCTACCTATGGCCATCTTTTCAAAATGTGTGTTTTCGCCCCCCATGTATGAGTCTTGCGTTTGTGGACCTTTGAGCTGAATTTCATAATTTAGTGTGCATTAATATGATAGAGTCATTTTTTGAACCTCAAAATAATCACAATAGCCAAATAGCCTCTAATTTCCCTTACATTAATCTTCCTTTTGAAATCCCTTTAGAGCCTATGAAAACCATTTCTTTGATACCACAGTACAATCCTAATACCTTTTACCACCCAATATCAACATGGATTTTATTTGCATAATTGTTTTTTAATTTATGTGTGGGGGGAATGGATTTCATTTTCTGTACCCTTTTTTGATTTGACCATGTCATTATATGCTTGAGGGAAAACATCCATTTCAGTGTGGTGGAGAGGTTGTCCTTCGGTGGGTTTTGGGAATGTATATATACTTATGAAATATTGTTCAATTTTTAATGACATGTGTTCAAGAAATTGTTTTTAAAAAATCAAAAAATAAAATAAAAAAAGAACAAAAAAATTGGGTTGTGACTTGGGTAGGTCAAAAATCACTATTTCTTATCCATTGATCTTTTTCTAACTATTAAAATTATTTTCTTGATCAGATTAATCAATGGTTGTCATATGAGTGTGAGATCTTTTTCATGTACCATTTTCGAAAAAAAAGAAAAAAATAGAACACTTTCATTATATTCTTATGTCAATGGGAGAAGATTTTTGTTTTGTAAATATACCATCTTATCATTCCCTTCATATTTCCTTCCAATTTTGAGTCTTATTTCACATTTTATTACCATGTAAATATGTGTTTCCATTTTCATTCATGTGTCATTTCAATAAAAAGGTGCATTTCATTTTCTATGACGGTGGTTTACCCATCTTCCTCTCTCTCTTGGAAATTATATTCCTACCATCCAATTGCCATAGAAATAACCATTAAAAATACTTCTTGATTCTTGTGAACTTTGAATAGGTATTAGAAGCTCAGAGCTCTTTCGAACTCTAAATTTTTCACTTTTGGTTGGTGAAAGAGTGAACATCCACAAATGAATTTAATCATCTTGAGAGGTTTGAGTTTTTAGTGTCCACAATTTCCATTTCTAAATTTGAGAATGAAAAAAATAATTGGTTTTGAAACATTTTTTCTCTAACAACTTGTGGGGTAATTCAAAATGGATGATGAAATTGTCTAAACCTCCCCAAATTGGGGGAAAAAATTTAATATTTTTGTTAAGTGGTTTTGTCATGTTTTTATACTTGTTGCACATGAGGACATGAACAAGACAAATTGTTGGAGGGTTAAGGTTATTAATATTTTCATGACTTATTATATACTCCATTTACTGAATTTATATTTTTCGTGCATAATTTTTGTGAAATATAAATGTTTTAATACTAAGTATAATTTTTGGCATTTTTAGAAGTAGTCCAATTCAGTCAGTTTACTATTTTATTTTTAACTCTCACCCAAATTATACAAATTGTGTGTTTCTTTTTTTTATGATTCTTTATTCAAGATAAAACATTTCATTGGAAGGGATCTTGAGCCAATTCTTCAATATGTAGGCCCATATGGACAACACAAGAAGTCCTATATAATCTATGGAGAAACTGGATCAGCCATTAAGATTTAATTTTTGGGATCAATCCAGAAGTGAAAATTCATTAATTGTTTTCAAACATTCGAATAAAAATGTAAGCAGTCTTGGGTAAATCTTTCAATGCCCAAATCCACAGACTAGAGGCCCAAATGATTCATTTAAATTCATCCCACCATTCTTGCTGGGAATTAAACACTAGACACTATTCATGACATATCTCATGATGTAATTGTCAAACCAAGCTGAGATTTTTCAATGTGAAATGAATATATAGGAGGCTAAGTTCTTTGAATAAATCATTTGGATTTTAAGTAATAATAATATTCCAAAATCCGTTCACATTTTGGCCATCGAAAATTAATGAATTGAAATGGAATGTTTAACATTGTTTAATAAAACCACCATAACATTGGATCCATATGTCCAAATGACTCTTAATTTTGAGAGTAGTAGGAAAACATTATTATATACAACATTGATGAAGGACATATCTCGAGATTCAGCTGTATGGATCTCCAAATTGTTGATAAAAGTGGAAGGACAAATTGGGAATCCCAAAAGTCCACTTCCATGGGCTATAAATACATTCCCCTCTTCTCCTAGAAAGGAGTTGAAATTTTAGAAGGTAAGAGCATAAATTGGAAAAAAAAATCCTTTCCAAAGACTTTAGAGGACATTCTATACTCATGTTGTCAATTTAGAGACCTTCCCTCCTCTATTTATTTTCATTTCCTTTTATGTTCTTCTTTGTTGTAATCTTGTAAGTCTTTCATTGGAAATTCTATTTTAATGATAGTTTCGTCTTCAATATCTCATATTCTCATCCATCTTATGTAGTTTAATAGTAATTTTCTTAAAATAGTTTAAATACTATTTAATCCCTTTCCCTTATTTTTTTCTTTCCCATTCAATCTAATGTTAATTTTTATTTCTCATCATCGTTTGTGTGTGTGTTCAACATAGAACTCTTTTCTTATCCCTTTCTTTTTCTTATCTTCTTAATTTATAATAATAATCATTATAACCAGATTACTAATCATTTCAATATATAACTAAATATTTCATTGAGGTGAGTTATAATTTTGGTACTTTAAGTGATTGAGAGCTTTTGCTCGATGAATATTCATCAAATTAACAATGTGTATGTTGAACTTAATATGTCAATGATTGATGACTTGTTTTGTTTAACATATGGATTCCATGGATTATTGGAACTGTAAATACACTACCAAAATCATGTACTGATTCAGATTAGAATCTTAATTATGTTAAATCTTGGATTAATGATTTAAAACGTAGGATTCCCAATCAATGTCAACTTTTGACATGGGTGTAACTTTAATGCAATATAAAGCAAATCTCAAGGATTTTAGAAGCTTAACTACCTAATGATGAACTGAACCCAAACTTTATAAAATTTTTAAATCAAACACCAATCATTAATCACTTCATTTATTCTCTGCAAACAAACCCCCCAAACAAAATATAATCAACTAAAAGCAATCGACTATTAAAAAGTATAATTGTCGAGGATTTGACCTGAGTGCTGCTATATACATTAGCAGAGCATCGTAACATTGACCGGTCGATAGGCACCAATCGGCCATTCTTTCAAAGATCTATATCAATGACTCCATATATAATAGATACTATATAATTGTAACAATTGAATTAATAATAGAGGAGTTGTGTAATAAGGGATACATATTCCCTAGTGTTTAAACATGGGACACCCATATTTATTTCATTAATTATAATTATATATTTGTGAGGATATTAATTTATCACATAGAAATAAATTCTATTACAATGAAAAAACTGCTATCATTTAGATCAAATTAGGGTCATCTTCCATCAACTTAATGGGGTTGAATATATTTCCATGATTGAGCTCCATTATGTGTATCACCAATTACATGTAATAAATGAAATTATTTAAGGAAAATTTTTAAATTAGGTATAGACATTAAAATATTAAATTAATTCCATTAGAATTGACAAAAATCACCCTCTATTTATATGGATCTAATGAAAATGGTATTCAAGTAATTTCTCGATAATTTTATATTGAAGACATTTTATGTACTCTAATAGTTATGGGAAATTTAGGAATATTTAATTATAGGTTTAGAATGATTATTTTCATGGAGATATTATCTCCAAGAATGTAATATCAATTCATCGTTTGAACACAAATGTAGAATAAGGCCCCACCCTTAAATACTACTTAATCTAGATATATGTTGATAATTTGATGTTAATTCACATTGATGATCTTTTTAGGTATAAAGCATTACAGATTTAGGTCATTACATATACATAACATCTTATATATTACTAGTAGATACTATTACTCACTATATTTTTTTAAAACAAAAATTCTTTTAGAATAAATATGATATCGTCTCATGTTTAGAAAGCATAAATTTTCCTCGATCTCATCCTTGAATCAATTCTTCATTTTGTCATGTGAAAAATATTTCAAAACTTAGGATTATTATAAAAATCTCATTAAGGGATTCATAAAGTATGGAATCATTTAGTTTTACAAAACAACATGTAATCCATGATTACATTACTATAATGTAATACTTTTCACCTTAATATATAACAAAAACACTTAACTGAATATAAGATCATTGCACCCTTTTGTAACCATAATATTACTATATAACCCATATATTGAAACATATATAAAATAAGGTAACTTGGGAAATTAACATAATTAAATGTAATAAAAAAACATTCAACTTCTAGACATATCAATAAATTGAATAGCCATACGCCTGACTTCCATGCCCAATGCATTGGAGGTTATAACCTATCGACCCATTCTTGTTTTATCACAGAACCAATATTAATTTATTTTATCACGTAACCACCCATAATTGGTTTGTCATGTAACCACCCATAAAATTTCCATGTACCATTATATAATCATATCACATAAAATAATGAAAATATCAACATTTCACTAATAAAGTTTCCATTGAAATCACGAGAAATCATTTCATGATATTGAAAAAATGAATCCATTTCAAAACCATATTCAATTCCAAAACACGAAAAAATGAAATAAGGTATTTCAATTGATTTTAAGGAAAATTAAGTCTTATATAGAATCCAAATAATGATTATAGTGGTGGAAAGGTTGTTGTCACTGCATACATTAAAAATATTCCTTTTCCTTTTAGAAAATTTCTTCATAGAAAAAAAATCACTTTTGAATGAAAATAGAACTCCATGTGTTTTTTAATAATTATAACACAAGGATGTGTATACTATTAAAACACGCCTCAATGAAAGGAGAATGAAACAAAGTCCTTTACCGTGAGTCTAATTCGTCCGGATTGTTCCTTGTTCTTATTGAATAACAAACTCAAGTTTATTTATACATTATTAAGAACCCTTTTCATGTTTTCCATAACTTTTATATCACTAATTGAATTTTTATAACAATAATATATTTATTCAAGTTCATATTGGTCGTTTTGATGATGTTCGATACTTGAGTCAAAGATGAACTTGTTATAATTGAAAATTGTCCTTGTGGTCAAAGGTAAATTATCATCAAAACATTATTAATAATTTAAATATCATATATATTCATTATATATGTATTTATAATATTCCATAACATTTGGACATATGAAATGAAATGCACCATTCATTGAGACAGTAATCCGTACGTACACATGAACACTACTTGCATTTATTTGTCATGTTAATGAAATGTATAAAAAATGATACATAGGTATATTATAATTAAATTATAATATAATATGATATATATGTTACATATGTTTATTAACTCCATCCTTTATATGTTCCAGATATGGAATGAACGAGTCATATCACTTTTTGTAGGTGGTAGTCTGCACATCCTCAAATGAAATTATCATATTTACACATCATGAAAAGCATAAATATATGTTTTAAATAAAAATAAAAAAAGTCATATAGAAAATATAAATATTTAATATATATATATATATTATAATTATAGTTCCATCATAATGGCCACTGTGAGAGGCAGTAGGATATAATCGAACAATCATCGTTTTGGGAGGTGGTAGTTCACCATCCACAGATACAATATGATCTAAATCCATTAGATAGAGGTGTGTATAAGTGTTGTTTGAATCCTTATAATAAAAACACTATAGAATATTGAGGATAATAGTTTTGTTATGTAATCAAATCATATGAATATAATAGGTAGGTATGAAATCAAATTTTGGAATGAAACCTTAGAGAAGGAGCTACCTCTAAAAATGGGTAACTCCCTTTGTATTATTCCAAAAGGCTTTCTTGAATAATATTCTGCCTAAGTTAAGGCATCTTGGAGTAATAGAGTGTTGACACTCCTTTCTGTCACAGATTCTAAACGAATGAAGAGGGAAATACCTTGAACTCAAAGTGATCTATCCTTTGAAGAAACATCAAAAACTGACAAAGGCATGAACAAAGATTCATTTGCACTTTGGCCGCGCATGTTCCACTAAGGTCATGCACGTATACGTGTGTGTCGCCCAGTGGTCGCGTAGGTGACTTCCACGTCCTATCGGAATTTCACCCCGGGCCTTCACAAGCCTAGAAATACCCCCGGTGGGCCCCCCATTTCAGGAGGAAAAATTCTAGAGACTGAGATTTGAGCTCCCGGCACCCAAGTCTCTTCTCAAAGCTTCCGAACACTTCTAAGGTAATTTCATACCTAGAACGGAAGATCTAAAGAGGGGGAGTAAGGACTAAGTGTTAAAACTCATCAACAGTTGTGCGCCTAAGTGGCCAGCCCTTAAGGGAAATGGCCACACTTGCGAGACGTCTTACCCCTTCAATAGAACTTGTGTTCCTTGCTTCAGGAATCCCCTAAGGATATTACTAAGGGCTTGATCTAAGTCTCCCCCAAGTATTACATTAAAGGTTGACCATCACACACATACTCATTTGTCGCGCAGGTACACCTGCGTGACCGATACTTTCGTGCCCACATAGGACTTGCACGCCCCTCTCTTTTTGGGTTCCCTTCCTGCCCATTTCACCTATTTTATGCCTATACACCTCTCCTATTCAAGATTCAGCCTTCAAAACCCTCTTTAAATCAATTTTATTCTGCATGGTTCCCTTGTTGGGTTCCTTATCTCAATCAAATTTTGTGGAACATATCTCAAAACCAAGTGATTTGCACATATTTTTGTCACTAAGGTTAGAGATTTCATTCATTCAACCTCATCCTTTAATAACAGAGAATCCTTAACCTAGTCCTCCTTTTCAGGAGTAAGTCCCAGTCCAAGTTCTATTAATTTGGGCATCCTCCATAAAAGTAAGCCACAAGTCCCCTAAGCTGGGCATCCTCCTTAGGAGTAAGCCCCAGTCATAGTTTCCAAAATCAAGGCTTTATTTTACGAAGTAAGCCCTAGTCTCAACGTTCCCAAATATGGGCATCCTCTTCAAGAGTAAACCCTAACCATAATTCCCTTAACCTGAGCATCCTTTTTCAAGAGTAAGCCCCAGTCTCAAAGTCTACAAATATGGGCATCCTCTTCAGTAGTAAGCCCCAAGTCCCTTAATTCTAAAATTCCATTAACCTGGGCCTCCACCTTAAGAGTAAGCCCCAGTTTTCAAATCCCTTTAACCTGAGCCTCCTTCTTAGGAGTAAGGCCAAGTCATAATTTCTCTTAATCATTCTTATCTTACTTTTGATCTGGGATTCCTTCTTAGGAATAAAACCCAATCATATGTCACACCTAATTTGGGAATCTTCCTCAGGAGTAAGCCCCATGTTAGAGTATCCAAATATCCATAAAGTACATATACCTTTATGTACCATGTTCCCAGACTTGTTCTTTGAAATAAGTCCCAATATCTATATATTTGGGCAGTCATACATACATAAGCCCCACATAATTTTCTATGATTGCATCTTTCATGGAACAATTGTCTGGTTTTTCCAATACCTCTTGTTTCTCACACCGAGCATGACTCACGTGAGCTTAGAGCGTAAAAGTAATTATAACTTATTTCATTGAGCCATCAATCATACATAAACATTATACTTCTTGACTCAAACTATGTGGTTTATGATTCTTTTTTTTAATAAAGGATTCATAGGTAGCCCATTTGTGGGTACGATCCCAACTCTGAAATAATCCATGTCCTTCTGAATGTCAATAAACTTCAAGTGCCCCGCTGAGTGGCTGTAAAACCAGTATGGTCATCATAATGACCAAGAGACTTTCATATAATGTATTAAAGGATTCCATTGACTAAGAATCTCTAACAAATACAGAAGATTCTCTATCGATGAAGAACCTTGAATACATATAAAAAATATTCTCTAAATTTCTTGCATATCAATCATTGATTGTCAGATCTAAAGGAAATCTCATTTTATACATGGTAATTTAAGAAGGATTCACGAACATAACTTAAATCTATAAAGGGAGTGCTAGAGTACACAGTAATTCCCCTAAAAAAGGTGTGATGAGTCCAACATCCCAACCTCTCGACCAATGCAAATTCTTAAGTCTCAGTAGTCCATAACTAATGAGGACCTACCTTTGGAATGTATTTCCAAATGGATATAGAATCATTGGATGTTTTCGGTTCTACGACCAAACCTGTAACACCCCAAGCTTCTACGGTACGCTTCAATTTGAAAAATGCAATAGCGTGTGTTGTACGCAACATCGAGTTCTAACACACCACAACCAATCAAACTAGTCGTTATGAATAGTAATATCCACTTTCTGAAATTTATAAATTTTAATTTTCAAAATGGACTTCATTTTTGGATTCGGAATATCGAAATTATCCTAGGGTGAATTTTTTGTTTTTTTTTCTGAAAAAAATCATTTTTTGATGAATAGTGAAACCACTAAGTGGTAGTTAAAAAACTAAATTTTTCATAAATCATAATTTAGCACTTCTGTGAGTGGAATTTCGAAAATTCGAGAGACACAGTCAATATCAAGGAGTAAAATGTGGTTCAATGAGATGAAAATAATTTTTGGTGAATAGTAACTTTTTACTTTTATTTACCACGGTTAAAAGTAAATATGGTAATTAAGGGTAAAAATGATATTAATATTACCCTAACACATGTCCTAATTCTATTGGACAAGTTTATCTCAACCAAAAACAACCTTAGGAATAAAATATTATCATATAGTTCCACTTGGATTAGATTAAGACATTTATTATTATTTAATTCAAAGAAGAGTTAAAAGAGTTAAAATCATATTTTATTTACTAAAACATTTTTAATATAGGTTTATACATAAGATAAATTCTATTGTAAATATTAATTAGAAAGATAAGACGATTTCCTACATAATGGTATTTTATTTATAATTTTTAGACAATAAATAATTTAATTTATTTATGACACAATAATGATGTGGTAATTACCATACTAGTGAAGAATAAAATTAATTGATATTATAAATACCCAAATAAATAAAATTTGAGATTTTTTATGAATTAAACTAATTTTTAGGATAACATGACATTCTAGGATTGATTTAATTAACTTTTTTCGAAGTAATCTGTCTGTTGTGATTTTTAAAAAAATCAATTATTGAATAGTGTCAAAATTGACATAAAAGAGTTTTAAAAAAATATTATATTATTAATTGATATTAAATTCCTAAAAATCTACGGTTCGGCCAAGAGACATATATCATGATAGGTGTATCATTAATGGACCACTTGGGGGTCACGTGGAGGTATATAGTAAGTTTATTAACTATATAATATAAAAATACAAAGTGACATGGTAAGTGTCAAACTATTTAACTAAGAGTTAAAACTAAAAGATAAGGTTAATATAATGATCCAAACATGTCATAATTCTATTGGATGAGTGTTTTTAGACCCATAACAACCTTAAACATTAAATAATACACTTTTTAGCCATTAGAAACTGAATATTAATTTATTATAAAATAATATTTCCGGCTTTTCCAAAGGTGCCCCTCACCCCTCTTATAAAATAGGACTCCCCCTTTTCCTTAATTCACACCTTCAAAGCCTTTTGGTTTGGCCAACCCCTGCCCCAATACTCTCTCAACATCACTGAATTCATCCTAGAGGCCTTCCTTTAGTCATAAATCAATCCTAAGGATCCATTTTGATCAAATCAATAGGAAGAACCCGAAGAAGAGGTAATGATTTCACCACCCTTTTTCAAGTTCCTTTCTTCTTCCACTTCTTCTTTATTTATTATTACCATTCTAAAATAATAAATACAGTATATTATATTTACTTTGATGTTATTATAAACATGTTACAACTATATTTCAGTATTCTATCCATCCTTTGAATGACATGTCACCATACGTGCGTACGTACGACTTACCGTCTCCACGTCGTGGTGTAATTGTTATTCAAAACATTATTATTTGGATGGTTATAATAATGATGTGTAATTCATGTAAATAATAAATATAACAATATAATGATTCTGTATATATGATATTCCATCCAATCAAATATTATTTTAATATCAAAAGAAAGATATTGTCGCTCGTGCGTACATACGGACTACCGTCTCCACAAACGCGATGAGATTCATTCTCCATCGTATCCATTCAAGTCTAATTCTCATTCAAAGATTAATAATAATGTTTATGGACTTAATATCATTCTGGATATGAATAATATACAACCTATCCATAACAAACATGTCTTATATAACAAAACATATAAAAGAAAATGAGAAAGTTAACACCCAAAACGACAATAATATTAAGATATTCTTAACAAAGCAATGTTAAAAGATAATATATGATATCATATTAATGTATATGTTTCTTATAGAATTTAATAACAATTATTTCACCATTATACAGGAGGTTAACCTACCCCCAACCAAGGAAAAGTACAAGGTAAGGGTTTATTTCACAATCTCTTCATTATCCGAGGTTGTTTATACGTAATAATCTACTGGGATTTCATTATCATCCACATCCATGTTTCTTAAAAATGTATTTAAAAACATTCTTAATATTTTATAAAATATGGGTTAAAGTAATTTATACCCTTGTTTGAATTTTTAGAAGATGTTTATAGAGGAATATTTCTGTCGTTTTCCAAACAAGGTGCTTTTTAACCTTTTCGACAGAATTAAGGTAAAAATGTTTTTTTAACTTATACGGCGGGTGCGGCTATTATCCACCGTTATAAAATTATTGAAGCTTCCCATACTATCTTAAAAGAATATTTTCAAAGAAAACTTTTTATTTTATAAATATATGACTTTTAATTATTTCAAAATAGAAAGATATATTTCTCTAAAAAGAGTTTTTATTTCATCTATGTCAACATCCTTTGATGGATTTTATGTTTATTCTGAGTTGATTTTTATCATACAAAACATCCAATTTGTATTGAAGGTTTTGTGATTTGTTTGACTGTGGATGTGTTATTTTTATACCATTCATGGTTTATAGAGAATGTATTGACATTTCGTATGGTAGTTTTAATACAAATGTTTATGTTATGTTGAAACCTGTTCATATGAGGATTGCATTGGACTTAATATGTGACAGGTGGAGCCCGCTATAGCTCCACGATGCATCGGTAGGTCTCATGAGACAAACTAGTGTCTTGGCATAAGGCCTTGGGAAAATCTTATTTGTAGTCTTTTCACGAGGCCTTGGCTATGTGGTTATGATAGTCTTGAATTATGCATTCCATCTTTATAAAAGTGGTTATTGATATTTCATGTGATTATTCAATAATGTAGAATATCCATGTGAATAATTAAATGGAATTATTTCATTTTATTTTTGCCATACTATATTGAAGTTCACATTTAAAAGGATTTTGTGTCAGTTATACATTCCCTTAAATGTTTATTCTTATTTATGAAAGTTTCCGATGTATTGTTATCCTTACTGGGCATTTGAGCTCACCACTTTTCTATGTTTTATTTTTTCCAGGATGTGAAGAAGTAATTTATTAATGACCTACAGGGATAGTATGAGGGGATAAGAGTGTGGACTATGGAGACTATATTGTTATATTTTTCATTTTATGATGTAATGTAAACATTATTGATGTATCTAGTTATTCCAAGGCTACTAAACTAATCGGTCTTTCTAGACTTGATCTTTCTTTTGATCATGCCAATGTTATGTAATAATGCACCGACTCTGGGTAACTGTGGTCGGGGCGTTACAAAACCCGTTAAAAACCACTTGGAATGTTTGAACCTTAAACCAATGAGGTCATTCCAAATTCCAGAGGAAACAAAAAAATGGTGAACCCAACGTGAATCCTTAACCAAGTTTAAATGAAGTTTTCCCTATTTGTTAGGCCCCTATTTAAACTGAATGAGAGGGCCAACAAGACAATCAATGACATATGTACTAATCCGAAAGATGTAGTTTCCAAACTTATCTTTATTATGTCTGTTATATCAAGAATGCACTCTTTTCCATGATCTTTTGCGTTACAGAAATGGCTTCTCTTAAGTTCACACCTGTGAATACTTCTGGTGTGAATACTTATGCTATAAATGCCTCTACTGCTACTCCTGATGGATTTTCGTCCGCACTATGGATGATATCACCTACTCAGGGTCTTCAACGCTGGGTATCAAATGCGCTGGTTAAGGAGTATCATCAAAACGGTACTATTCCGACTCTAGAGGTCGCTCGACAGGCCCTCTAAGTTAATAATTCACCCTAGTCGTCCGGGCAGCGACGACCAGCGATCAAGAAGCAGGTGGTGCCAACCACCATCTCCAACCATTTCAGGTCGTTATCCCCAGAAGAAAATCACCATTCCCTTCCATAGTTTGGGAAGGTGAATGAGCAGGTCCCTCAGGTCCTTAATTCAAGGAGACAAGAGTTCTTCTCGAGGGCTCCCATCATCAGTCTCCGCCGGACCAGTGCGGCAGTACGCCCTCAACATGATGAGGGTATCATCTCCACACATTCGGCTTAGGTTCCTTGAACCCGATCAGGCAAGACGAACCACCATAGGAAAAATCCGGTAAACAGTTAGTAGGTTCTCATCTCTTCCATCTCCGGAGAAGTCCACCAACCTAACTTGGTGGCAAGAAACGAGTGGGCACACACACTCGTCCGTTTTAATTTTGTTGTCTAGCACACTCATCTGGCCGCAGCACACCAATCCAGCTAGGCAATTCCAGCATAGTACTATATATATAAGCATACACCTATTTATAAATCATCATCTAGTCGGAAGGCTCATCTAACTACATATGATGGAGCCCGCCAACCCAATGTGTTGACAACTAGTAAACAGGCACATACACCTGCTTACACTCATCAATCCTGCCAGTAGCCTCATCTGCCAGTATTAAAGGAAGCTTGTCAACCACGTTCGTCGAAGTGCAATCACCAGGCACATACGCCTGCTAGTATTGATCAAGCCTACCAACAGTCTCATTTGGTACCACTCGGAGAAGTCAGTCGGAAAGCTCCAGTGACAAACAAGAGGCAGACTCAACTCTCTGCCCCCACACTTGAGTACTGTCGGGATTCACTGACAGGAAAAGGAGGACATGACCAAGAACATACACCAACTCCAAGAACATAATGGACATATATCCCCATTCCAGCAGCTAAATTAACCAAGAACATTATGTCAATGGTTATAGTGGAGAAGAAAATACCTACTCATATTCTGGATGCCTACCAGGATATTATAACAACTTCAGCAGCATCACAGGAAAAGACACATAAATCTATCCCTACCAGTAGAGTGACACATCAACAGTTCACTCCGGAACAGACACACAACTCTGTTCCAATCCAAGAGGGTTGTAGGGCATACTCCCCCATATCATACGAACAACCAAGTCAGGCACATACACCTGATTTGAGCAAAGATAATCAGCCTAACCTGATCATTTCTCCTAAGGAGGCACATACACCTTCCCATAATGACCTCTTTCATCAACAAGTGATTCATAAATTGAGTAATAAAGAATCTAAAAAGATGTCCCACCCAGTACAGTCAAGAAATTAAGATCCAATTTGTAATAAGGCCTTGCTTGATGCTAGAGTTATTGATGCGGTTAGAAAATTATCTGTTGGAATTCAAGATTCTACTCTCTCATTTCCCAATAGTGGGATCTTTAATTCTGATGGTTTTCATCAGACACTTCCTCATGAAGGTTTTCTTTATGACAGTTTCGTCGATCTCAAAATTTCATCTTAATATTACATCCATAAGAACCTTCTATGTGGCCTAAAGACCAAGGAGAAAAATGTTTCATCTTTTGCTGTAACCCACCATGGTGGTCCTCCCCATGATGATAAATTTAGCTGTGAAAGTACTCTCTGTAGTAGTAATTCACATTTCCTAGAAAATTCTCCAATGGACAATGTAGTGATGAGAAATCATTCTTATCTTGTGGCACTTGCAAACGTGAATCTAGTCATGTGTGATGCTTTACCACTAGCAGGTGAAATAATTTCTCAATAAGAAGATATCCTGGGCTGTAGGTCATTCTCCAAACCACCCCTGGGTCGTTTATCATCTAGTTTGATCAAAGAATTCTCTACAGATCTTGTTGAATTCGATAAAGAAAAAAAGCACCAACTCTGGTCTAATCAGGTAGAAAAATATCTATTGAATGATAAAGGGGAAGTACTGAATATGAGAAAATAATTGGTGAAAGGTGAAGTGCCAGTTATGTTTTGGCCTCTGGCTGACTCTCAGTATGACATTCCAGAGATGTTGACGGAATATGGAATTCACAATATTCGTCTCAACATATGGAAAACTCTTTGTCAGGTGAAAAAGAAAATATTATCTTATGATGAATGAGAAAATAATGTTAAGATAATAGAAGGGTTACAACGCCAAATTGACTTGGATTCACTCTCAGTTTCTCGATATCTGAAAGCTAAAAAGCAGCAGAGAGCCCTTCAGCATTCATGCCTTAGCGCACTAAGAAAATTCTGTCAGTTAATTTCCAATGCCCCATCGGGTATTCATATCAGGGGATGGTGTTTTCATGGAGCACTGCATTTCATGGTTCTCTCCAGTCAGCAAAGCCCGCCGAAAATGTTATCTTGCAATGTTATTGCCCATGGTCGGCCACAGTCAATTGGATTTGTTTGTAATCAAAGGCTTGATCAAGAACATTCCTCATCTTGTTCTTCTCAAAATCAAGAATATAGAGAACAGGTTGTTTAATTTCTCCTGCATCAAGCAAACGAGAATATTGAATAGACCTCTCGTTTGGAGAAAGCACATCATCAAGTGACAGAAGTTTCAGAAATCATCCAACAGTCTTTTGAGCCGGGTGATAAAATTGGATGTAGGTTGATGCATCCAGCCAATTTCTTGACTAAAGTCTACAAGATCAAGAGAGATTTTAAGAAAGTCTCAGATATAGCATGTCAAGAACCACCCCAGTATGCCAGACTGGGGACTCTTTTAACCCATCCCTCGGAATCAACAAATAGGATTCAAGGAGTTGAGCAGGAAGAGCAGGAACAGCCCCAGTCCATTGGACTTGGGTCTTTTTCAAATCCTCAATCTCTTCCTCAAGGAAAGTCAGTATTCTCTCGATTAGGGAAGAATCCCCAAGAGGAAAAAAGATCAAAATTATCAGGATATTCCCTCTAAATTATTTTTCATCACGATGTTCCTGAGGGATCAAATCGACAAAAGGCAATGTCTCATTAGAGACATGGAAGAAGAACATATCACAGAATTGCCAATAGAAAGGATGAAATGCATTATGCATCAATTAATTTCATCAATGTTGTTGTTGTGGATCCACCAGACGAGGCTCACTCAGAGGGATCAGATGAAGAGGTTCCTGCTCAAGAAGTTGTACACACAGACATAAATGAAGAATGTGTTCATACATGAAACCAAAGGCTTACCCAGAATCTGGGTGTTCCTTCAAGTAACCCACTTCCCCATCTCCGAGAGGGATCCAACAAAGGCAAAGGAAAGAATCAGGCTACATATCCTTTCTCTGGAGAAGGCCAATCGCTCCCAAAAGAGCAAAGATATTCACAAAGGAGGAATAAATGAAGGAATTGAGGAGGATGAATGCAGAACTACTCTGGAGTAGTCTTCCTCCTTAGCATGCTAGATTCAGTCAGTCAAGGTAATTTTTTGTAGCTACCCAGATGGATCATGAATATCCTCCATTATCAGTATACGCTCACAGGTCTAATCCTATGGGTCAGGTGCAACAACAATCAGCGGTGCTACCATCGGTTTTAGTACTATCTGCCACATCTTTCCAAGCTCCAGTTATTGCACCTATTCAGGTCCAACATCAACCAGATGTTTCTCAAAATTTAATAACTACTATTGAGTCATTAACAAATCGTTTGGAAGCTATAGAGGGAAAACGAGCTCATATTTAACCAGAAAAGGGGGCTTACCCTAAATAGGTTGATGCAATTCCTCCCCCATCAAATTTTGCAAGTACCACATTCCCAATATTTAATGGTTCGGGAGACCTAGAGCAACACTTAAACATTTTTTTTCTCGTTGAGATCATATGATGGGAACCCATCAGCAACAGGAAGTAGTTAAGCTCATGTGTTTTGTATACTCATTACAAGGGTTTGCTTTTTTTCTTGTACACAAGCTTGAAATCTTGGTCAATTACCAGATGGGAAGATCTTCGTCAATGATTTCTTCTTCAATTCAGCTCAACTTTGCCAAAAACCACAGTTTTTGACATTACAAACTGTAAGCAAATAGAGAATGAAAGGGTTTTAGATTTCATTGCTCGCTGGAAGGGATTAACATATTCTTTAAGCTTAGCACTCCATCATGAAAAACTGTTACCAATCTATGTGGCAAATCTACATGACGAATTACACACACCGTTGACCCCTGTGAAATACACAGGAGGGTTTCGAGACCTTACTTAAATCGCTCAACAGATTTAAGATTCTATTATGAAGACTAAGGATAAAACATGTGTAATTCCATTAGCTCCAGAAAGGAGAATGGGTAGAGTAGATACTGCTACAGTTATTCTTAAACAATCACCTGTAACTGCTTCTATTTCAAAACCTTCATCTTCTTGAAGTGATTCTCCTCCTTAGCATCATCAATAGAGGTTGTTTCGTCAATATGATCAATGATATCAAAGACGAAAACAATTTGAGGATTTGAAAAGAAAAGTTTACTCTTTCTAAAATAAACAAATTCCAGGAGACTTTATTTCGACTCTGGAAAAATAATTTTGTTCAATTACCATGGCTCAAAAGGCCAAACAAGGAAGGAGATGAAGATTGTCCCAACTATTTCCCCTTTCATTAAATATTGGGGAATCTCATTCCGGAGACTTTTGTCTTCATGGACCTCCTGTAAAAAATGGTCAACTTGGGAAAAGTCAAATTGAATGGTTCTTCAGCTCAGGTAGCATGTGTTACTGCTAAAACTCCAGAGGAAGAAGTTGAGTGGATGGAAGTCAAAAGAAAAAACGTGCATAAATATGATTATTGGATGGTTAGAAAAATGATCAACCAAACACATTCCATTTTGTGAATGCAATTGAAGAAACCAATTGTGTCTTCTGCTATGAATGCCATATAAAAACCCTCTTCATTAGATGGAAAATCCTTAAAGAACCGGCATAATTAAAAGAAAGAGGAACAATCAGAAGAAGATGATATCGTGTCAAAGCCCAAGTTGTATTAGAATCTGGTAGATTTTATGCCATCTACAATGAAGCCATGGACACCATCCCACCAAACGGAATAGCCTCAATTAGCTAATCTGGTAGAGTCTTTATCGGATGAAGAGTTAATATTCGGTTCTGTTAATATGATTCACTTAACAGATCCTTATGCCATTCACTGTTTTGATCTCGATGAACCTGGGTTCCCTGTATCAAATAGAGGAATCATAGGGAGTTCTAGAGGCTCAGGATATAGAGGAAGATGTGGATCTTTCAGAGGCCACTATTCAAATTCTACCCCTTCTAGAACTGTGTATTCTGCAGAAACTCATGGAAAACCCCATTAAGAGCTCACTAAGAACAAGCAAGTTGTTCCAATCAAGGCAAATTCAGTCCTGGAACAGTTATTCTAGAGGATCGGTTGGAAGTTACACCTTCTTCCTCTCACCAAGAAAATAGTCCTAATTGGTCTAATCTTCCAAATCCCTGAGTATTACCAACTCCTACCCCGATACAAGATGCATGAACTTCCAAAGCATCAACATCCAAGGCACCTGCTAAACCACATGTTTTTGTTGGGAAACACAGACTTTTGGATCATAAGTATGATGTATTGAAACACCTAGCCCAAGTACCGGCTAAGTTATCAATTTTGGATTCCTTGAATTTATCAAAGGATCTTCGGGAGGCACTCATTGAGTCTTTGTCAAGTCCTCAGGAGTTTGAAACTGAAATTGATGCAGCTGAACCCTACTATGTAAAGAATAATCCTGTAGAATTCCATGTAGTGATATATTTCAAAGATGAAGATGAAGATGATGTAGCGGATGGGCATATTAGACCTTTGTATTTATCTAGAAATGTCAATGGTGTAGACGTCTGAAGAGCTTTCATTGATAATGGTTCATGACTCAACCTCATCCCCATTCGTACACTTAGTCGATTGGGCCTCATAGAATCTAATGTATCTTCTTATACTATGATGTTACAAGGATATGATAAAAATGAACAAGAACCACTGGGCGAGATTACACACAGAACACAGTTTGGAGATCTTGTATCCAATTCAGATTTCATGGTTTATGATCAAGACTCACCCTTCATCATCTTGCTTGGAAGACCATGGCAACATCAATATGCGGCTATCCCTTAATCATACCATTAATGTCTCAAATATTTTTTTGATGGTCAAGTTGGGACATTGTATGGTGATAAGGCCCCGTTCAAGACATGTGAATCTCAATACATTGAGGAGGAATTCTATCACATGAAGTGTAAGGAGAAATCCACAACATGGTAGATTACCAAAGTTAATGTTCTATATGGTTTGGAAAAGATTCCAGTAAATCCATTTACACATGTGAGTACAGATTATGTGTTTCCTATCAGTCAAATTGATAGGATAGACCCAAATCAAAATACTCTTATGGAAACATCCATAATGTCAATTGCGGAAATCAAGCCAGACAGCATGGGATAAATTGGTGATTCACCAAGAAATGATGAACGCTCAAATGGGGACGTCTTTATTTCATCTGTTGAAATCCAACAAGTCTATACTTCACCAACCAGGCTAGAAAAAGTTATAGAAATGCCATAGGTGAATGATGATGTCGATTCATAATCCATCATCTCCTCTTTATTACCCAAGGAAGACCCTTCATCATCAATCGAGTTAGAAATGGAAGCTTTCTCTTCAAGATATTCAAATTTTAACATCTCTTCTAATCATGGAAATTCTAATTCATCATTTACTGTGCAATTAGAAACAGAAGAAATAACACATGTTGAAAAAGAAGAGGAAGATCTCATGGATTCTCCTCCATCATTTGAATAAGGTATCTCTACCCCCATTGATGAACTCAGAGAAATAAATCTGGGTACAAAATAAGATCCACTACCCACTTTAATTAGTACGTCCATGACTCTTGAAGAGCACAAATTGTATATTTCATTTTTGAAGAAAAATTGAGAAATATTTTCTTAGAACTATACATAGATGCCATGCCTTGATCCTGATGTTGCTACTCATCGTTTGGGTATTCCAGAAGGACATCAAGGATTCAAGAAAGCTGCAAGAAGAACACACCTAACTTATGATTCCAAAATTGTAGCTGAAGTGGATAAGCTTATCAAAGCTACCTTCGTCAGAGAAGTTCAATATCCCAAGTGGTTGGCTAATATTGTCCCTATGAAGAAGAAGAACTGAAAAATTAGATATTGCATTGATTTTAGAGATCTTAATTGGCATTGTACTAAGGATGATTTTCCAGTTTTGATCATAAGAACTTTTAGTTGATGCAACAGCTTTCTATGAATCACTTTCCATCATTGATGTTTATTCCGTGTATAATCAAATCTTAATGGCTCCAGAAGATGAAGAATTTACAGCCTTCAGATCCCCTCCAGGTGTGTTTTTCTATCTGGTAATGCCCTTTGGCCCAAAGAATGTAGGCGCAACATATCTGCGTGCCATGAATCATATCTTCAAACCATTTTTAGGGATGTTTGTTTAATGTTATGTGGACGATTGGGTGGTAAAATCCAAGAAACGTTCTAATCACTTGACTGATTTGGAGGTCATATTCCACAAACATCGGCAACATAATTTGAAGATGAACCCCTTAAAATGTGATTTTGGGGTATCCTCAGGGAAATTTCACAGCATTGTTGTACGCCATCGTTGTATTGAAGTCAATCCTAAGAAGAAAAAGTAAATACTTGGTATGTCACCTCCTCAAAATTTGAAATAATTGAGAGGGATTCAAGGACACTTAGCCTATATTTGGCTTTTCATCGCCAATTTGGCAGGAAAAAGTTTACCGTTCACCAAATTGTTGAAGAAGGGAGTCACTTACCAGTGGACTAAATAATGTCAAGAAGAATTCTATATTCTCAATATGTATCTCTTGAGTCCACCGGTATTAATGCCACCTGTTGAAGGAAGACCACTTGTCCTTTATGTGATAGCTTTAGAGAGATCATTGAGTGCCTTTCTTACTCAAATGAATGATGCTGGGAATGAAAATAGCATCTACTATCTCAGTCGGACTACGCTTGAAGTAGAGACCTCAAATTCAAGTACTGAGATGTGTTGCCTAGAATTAATCTTTGCAGTTCAGAATTTGAGACACTACCTGCAACATCACGAGGTCCAATTGGTATCTCATAATAACCCACTAAAATTCATCCTTAGTTGTCCAATTCTTACAGGATTTCTGGCAAGGTGGATAGTTATTTTGCAGTAATTTGATATTCAGTATGTGTCTCAAAAGGCAATAAAGGGCCAAGCTCTAGCTGATTTCCTTGATGAGCACCCATCATTAGAAGATACATCTTCATATATTGAACTTCCTGATGAGGAAGTCTTCTTTTTTCAAGATAGTCTTCAAACATGGGAAATGTACTTTGATGGTGCTTCCAGAAGTCCAATATAGAGGAAAATGGAAAACCACAAATTCAACAATGTTGGGTTAGGAATTTTGCTCATTTCTCTAGAAAAGGCAGTGTTACCCTATTCCTTCTCATTGTTGGGAGGCAGTACAAATAATGAAGTGGAATACCAAGCTCTCATCACAGGCTTGGAGTTGGAACTTCAAGAAAAAGTGAATCACTTAAAGGTGAAAGGTGATTCATACGTGGTAATCAAATAAGTCAATGGGGATTATACCATAAGAAAAGAAGAACTAATCCATTTTTATGACTACGTCAGAGAGTTAATAGAGGAATTTCCTATAGAACCGACATTTTATTTATGTCCTGCGGTCAAAAAATTCCCCAGCTAATCCACTGGCTAATATAGCCACAACTATGGTTCATCGAAATCGGGACAAAACAACCATTAGTATTTCCCACCATCGTACAATTTAACCTTATGTTCAAACCAGAACAGAGGAAATCAATGAAATTAGTCTCATTACTGAACAATATGGTCATACTATAGGATGGATGACACCTATCAAAAAATACCTTCAAAATGGAACACTTTCACCTGATAGAGTCGGGAAAGAACAAATCCGACAACGTGTGGTCAATTTTACTCTTTATGATAGCCCAGATCACCTAGAGAAAATTCTCTACAAGCGTGGTTTTGATGGAGTTCTCTTCAGATGCATAGATGGTGAAGAGAAAATGGATGTCATGAAAGAAGTGAATGCAGGAGTCTATGGTGCCCATCAGTCTGGACATAAACTATCTGATCAAATTCAAAGGCTTGGATACTTTTTTCCATCAATGATACAAGATTGTGTTGATTTTACAAAGAAGTGTCATTCTTTCCAAGTACATTACAACTTCATTCATCAGCCCCCAGAGTATCTTCATAAAGCTAAATACTCGTGGCAATTTTCTACATGGGGAATGGATGTGGTTGGACCTTACCCTTCAGCTACAGCCAAGTAGTTTAAGTATATTCTTACTGCTACTGAATTCTTTTACAAATGGGTTGCGGCAATACATAAAAATGAAGTTGGTTCTAAAAGAATTTTTAGCTTCATCAAGTCTAACATCATTACCAGATTTGGTGTCCCTTATACCATATTGACGGACAATGGCACTAACTTTTGTTCATCTGAGGTGAGGAATTTGTATCAAGAATACAAAATCAACTCCAATCAATCATCTCTGTATCATGCAACAACCAATGGACATATTGAAGCCTTCAACAAGACTCTTTCAAACATACTGAAAAAGATGGTGGATAATGATAAGAATTCATGGCCTGATAAACTCTTTCATTCTTTATGGGAATATTGGACCACCAGCCAGACTGCAACGCGGTCAACTCCATATTCACTGGTATTTGGAATGGAAGCAGTATTTCCCATTAAAGTTCAATTACCTTTTCTCAGAGTAGCCATTTGTGATCAGTAATATATACATGAACAATCTCAAAAGTTATTGGATGAATTGAATGGTTAGAAGATAAAATATTGTGCACCATGCATCACTTGGAAGTCTATCAAAATCAAATAGCACAAGCTTTCAACAAAAAAGTTTGTCTTCTTTCATTCATTCAGGGAGAATTGGTATTGGTTCTAAGAACTCCAATAATACCAGGAAAAAAACCTCCCAGGCTTGAACAAAAATGGAAAGGACCTTACTCAATACAAAAGGTCTACTCTAATAGAGCATATTCATTAATCTCAATGGATAGAGAACTCATCACTACTCTAACGAAAGCCCGATTTCTGAAGAATTATTTTGAATAAGCACAAAATACACCATTTTCGGTCCATGCATATGACCTTAAACTATTTGTATTACTTTCATCCCACACGACGTTAAACTACATATCCAATGGTCCATGCATATGACCTTAAACTATTTGCATCCCTTATGTCCAACAAGATGTTAAACTGCACCATTATGGTCCATGCATATGACCTTAAACTATTTTCACCATCGTCCAACATGATGTTAAACTGTGAAAAAGTCCCTAATACGTCCAACATGACGTTAAACTATGTCTTCTTTTCTCCTTACTACATGAAATTAAACTGCACAGTCCCCCTTTCATCCAACATGACATTAAACTGTATTGTCCCCATCGTCCTAACTACATGATGTTAAACTATACAGAAATCCCTTAATATGTCCTACATGAGGTTAAACTGTAATTTTTCCCTGCTACATGACATTAAACTGTGCAGCACCAATAGTCCTCACAGCAAGACTTTAAACTGCATAGTCCCTTAATACATCCTACAAGACAGTAAACTGTGCATCGTTAGGGTAGTTAATACCTCTTATTTATCACACTGAGTATGAATCACGTGAGAATAGAGTAAAATTCAACCATAACACCATCTCTGGGCTTCTAACCATGTGTAAGTCCTGGCTCCAATTTTTTGTGTCGTTGTCCTCAAGAACAACGTGATAACTAATTCATTTTTTTAATTGAACTATGTAGAATTTGATCATTTCCTTCTAGGCTGGGTACGTAGGCAACCTCCCAAGGTTCAAGCACAAAACCAATCTCTTCACATCGGTTCACCTCTATCCTATACACTGTTGATTCATAAAACCGCCCCCAAAATCAATATTTTTACATTCATTCACCTTCGTCCTTTATATACGACGTTAAACTGTACAACACCTTTTTCCTATATGACAATAAACTACAAAAATATTTGATACCCTCAACTGAGATGGAATCATTTTTTATGTTCATCTTAAATCATGTTATTTTCCAAAGACAATGTGCATATATGGAAATGGCCGAACCTTTTATCTTTGGTCAAACCATCGTTGCACTAAAGTCCCCTTTCACCCTTCACATGTACGAACCAAATCTATATTGAGGGAATTTCTAGAACTACGTGGCCTTTATTACCATCCTTATGGGATACATAGGAATGTTTGAGTGTCCCTCGAATCCAGCCCCATGTCTTTTTGGGCCTAACCCCAAATTCCACTTTTAGTCCCCTGGATAAAAAGACCCTATGAAAACACACACTATGTATTCATTATTTTGGTCTGAGCTCTATGACCCTAAACTAAGATCTCCCATACTTTCAACCCACATGAATTTAAACTGTATTTCTAGAACTACGTATGGCTTGATTCCCATCCTTATGTGATATATAGTGAAGTCCAACATTTCAATTCAGGTCCCAGCCACAACATGATTATGGTTAGCATTGATCTATGTATCTCTAAATACATTGGAAAATACCCATTTTTATGTGTCATAATCCTAACCTGAAATATTTTTAGATATTAATAACCATTTTCTCGAATTCTGGTTAAAAAATGTCTGAAACCTGAGAGTTCTTTTGCTTGACTATGTAGCACATGCCCTTTGGCGGCCTTACATAAGTAGTCTACATAGCAGACATGTCAGCCAAAGGATACTATTATTTTACTATGCAGCCAATGCCCTTAGGAGGCCCTACATAATTCAACCCCCTAACAAGTTTTTTTAATAGTGGTAACTACATTATTATAAAGAAAACCTCTTTTGCCCTTATTGGTCATAATGACAATATGTAGGGATCCAAAAAAATAGTCATCCTTAACATATTTGTCCCATGTTCTTTTTCATGATCTGAAAGTATTCAAGTCTATGGTTTATATTTTCCTTCCCTACTCTTGGGTCAGACCTTCGTACGAGTGACATTCATCCAGTTATTAGACAATTCGGTTTGGAAATATCTTCTCCATATTCAAGTACCTCTATCTATACAGAAAACTCTATGCTTTAGAAAAGTTGAATCTCTATAAACATTCACTGGATTTTTACCAGTAGAAAAGTAAATTTCTGAGAGTACTTTTCCCAAACTATGTAGCACATTCCCTTAGGCGGCTTTGAATAAGTAGTCTACATAATGGACCTATCAGCCAAAAGATGATATTATTTTACTATGCAGCCAATTCCCTTAGGTGGCCCTGCATAATTCAACCCCCTAATGGGTTTGTAAAGTAATGGTAACTTTATTCTTGGGAACTACTTCTTCTATTGCATTTTATCCCTTTTTCATATCATTCCTCAGATTAAAATTTTCTCAATTCATAGTTTACCTATTTTCTCTCATACATGAGTGTGGTAATAAGTTTTTAGATAAATTTTCAAGGAATTAGGTCAATATAAATCCATTCAGTCAAAGCTATTTCGACCTTAAACATTAGCCTATTTATGTCTGATTTGATTGACTTTAAACTGCCCACAAATGACAAGGGAACTCTGAATAAAAGTAAACTTCCAACTCACTAAACATACATTTGGTATGATTTAAGGTAATATTGACCAATAAACAGTTTCATAATTTGTAGGGTTATTTATAGTAATCCTAGAAAAAATCAAACTATGCTTACTAAGACCATTTTCATAGGAAAAAATTTAAATCATGTAGCAAATTAATATAGGCACAAATGATTTTAGGTGAAATTTTATTTCATTTGATGCACAAGAATTAGATGGACGTCCGTAGATTGAAGTCTTTTATCTTTTCCATGAAATTACAAGAGGATGTCAACATAAGTCTTCACTTGATGTACAGCATCCAGAGCTTCATCAGTAGCCACTTGAAGCTCATGCACTCAACCAACTTCACTCTCGTCAGCTTGATGGAGTGATTTCGTTGCATCTGCGATGGATTTCATACCATTCATTTGAGCTCCCTCCCATGAATTATTCAGTTGGTCAAGTTCCCAAGTAACAGCATCTAATTGTTGCTGAAGGTGCATCTGCTGGAAAACTTTATCTTTGATCATATGCTTCAGCTCCTTCATCTTGGCAGCATAATCAGCCCCAGCTCAGGATACCTTAGCCTCAAATTCGCTGATATTGGATTACAGCCTCACCCTAGACAAATCTTGATGGTATTCTGCTCCTACTCCCTTCTTAAGATAACTTGATTCACTACGGCATGGATCTTTTGATATCCAAAACTGTTAAGTCCCAACATGACAAAAAAGGATGACATTCGCGGGATATTCAATGACAGCTCTTCAAGAGGAACATCATATATGATCTTCCATATGTTTTTCCATTCCTTACGTCGTGAAAATTGGAGCGCCTTTTATACTTCTGGATCCGACTCAGAATCATTGTCACGGGGGGGAATATAATCCGAGATTAATGCACTTAGGGAAGTTCCCTGCTCTGCTCCTTCCCCGTGACCTGTGTTTCTTCACTTTCTATCCCTAGTGGGGTGGAGGCTAAGGCTTCACCTCCAGATCTAGCCACTAAAACTAATGGCCCTACATAATCAATTTAAATCTTTGGTTAGTTTCAAAGAATAAAAAAATTTTATTGTTTCTCTTGAAAATTATGTTCAGTCGCAAAAATTGTTATCCCTTAACCAACGGTATATCAGTAACATTAGAAGGCTCCTCCCCATCTTTCCCAACTTCTACACGATTTTTAGGGTGAATTTGAGGAAGCTCTACGAGGTTCATCTCTACTTGGGAAAATGACTCTGCAATAGTAGGGTTTTCTGTACCCCCTTCATGCATTGGTAGTTCAGAAGCTTGCTCAAATAGAACTTCACATTTCAACTGATCATGATTATACAGGTAATAAGAAGTTATTTTTAATAGTACGAAGGATAACACTCATGTCCATAATCTTCCAAATTACATGGTAATTTGACATGATCTAAAAAATCCTCAAAAGATGCGCCAAGTTCCATCGTTTCATCTAATGTAATCTTAGAATCCTGGTTAATCTCAGTAATGGGAGCATTTGATATGTCTTCTTGGAGACCTTCATCCTACGGTCTCTGATTCTGGACAACATCTTAAGATAAAATAGTGGCGTCAGTTGCAATGGCCACCAAAAGCTCTAGTGAAGTGGTTGAACCTGATGTATCATAGAATGGAAGTTAGTTGATGTTTAATTCAACATTTTATGAAGCATTGTTAACTTACCATATGTAGGCTCTTTTATTCTTGCAACAGAAGCATGAGGGATATTGGGAACAGACGTTGGATCTTCTCCAGGAGTAGCCAAGTAAACTTGAACAAGTAATTGTTCACTAGTACCCTCTGTGGTCCTCAAAAGAGGGTCAGTCCTCTCCCTCAGAGTGGAAATTGAATAATCCCCTACAATCCAAAAAATAGTATGAGTAATCATTTCATGGGTTAAGACTCATGACTATCAAAAGGACTTACCACTACGGATGAAGCATTTAGTTGTGGACTTATTCCATTGATGCCTTTGTCTCTTTGGTTTTTTGGGAGTGTCGACAGTCTCCCATACAAGTAGATGAATTGGAGAATGGAAAGCCATGTCCAACTCCTCATACATGGCCTACTGGCTTGGAGATATCTCGCCTAATTCATGAGGAGATTCATTAACCCCAATGGCAGTACCACTAGGGCTATACTCTGGCAAAGGAACCTCAGCAGTTCCTTTCTTTGAAAGCTGTAGGATGAAGTAAATAATTTCCTTGAGTAACAAATCTTTGACTGAAATCAAGTTGAAAAGAAGATAAGGAAAAAACATACATCTTCAAGAGCCATGAAATCGTCCCACTCCTCATCTCCGGAACCACCAGTCTCCTCAGTGGCGCCACGATCAATCATTTCCTTCACCCACTTGGTGACAGGAATGGAATCATCATTGGAATATATGAGAATTTCCTCCTCTATGATATAAGCCCTCACTTAATCAGGGTTATCCTTGTAATGGATATCTGTAGAAGCCAGATTATTCTCTATTCCAGGGAGGTTTAACCCCTCGCACAAATCTAGCCAGGCAGTTTCAGCACCGCAGTATAAGCTCTGCCATGTCTGGACAGCCTTTGGTCGTAGATATTCAGTATGTGGACCAGAAGGCTGCAAGGATGTTCCTACAATCATGGACTTCAATTTCATCCCATATCCTTCAACTACAAATAGAGAATAAGAAAATAATACTTGTTTCTCTATAAAGTAATTGTGATTAAATTTCCATAATGAAGTAACTCACTAAGACTTGATGGAGTGGCTCTTTTTATTCAGACAAGAGGATTATATCGGGCACGAGGATGCTTTTCCGCTTGTTGTGTCTCATCATCCCCATCTTGGGAATCTGGTGAGTCAGTCCTAGATGAGGAATCCGGTGAATCAGCTCCATGTGGGGAAACATCACCTTCCTGAGGAAGGTTTTCTTTCTCTACAACTCTCTCCATTTTCCCCACCTGATAAACCGGGTGATTCAGCACCCCTAAAGGGTATGATGCTATCTAGTTCTTGGTATACCATGTATTCAAGTTATTTGCCTCTTTTTCAACTGTTAGATCAAACAATTCCCCGGTATTCTCCCTAGATGTCAGCAAACATAGCTGTCGGGCAACCATCAGATGTTTGCTCTGACCTGACATGCACAGGGGGAGAAACGACGGTCTTCTCCAAACACTTGAATTGGTGTTCAAATTTATATGGAGCATAGGCCTCACATATAATATCTCCGTCAATCTTGGTGACCAGTACACCATCTCTACAGGCCAGCATGTATGCCCTCAATTCTAGGCTGGCAATTCCCTCATAACAAACTGCTTGGTTGGCGGATTTCCATACGAAAATAAATTGAATTCCTTATGCATGCTCAGCATCACATTCATGTCATAGGAATTGAGTGCTAGTAGAGGAATTCCAAGTAATGCCTACACTGATGGCCTAAAAGAACCTCTAGGAACATGTACTTAATTCTGTACATTATACTCCTGAAGTGAGTGGCGATCCATCCCCACAAAACTTGGAATGGTCATACTATTCTCAAAGGAGACTTACCCATGAAGACATGGAGTAATATCTTGTGAATATTTGCTAAAATGGGGGTATCTAACCCTACAATTTTCCCCACATCCAACTTGGCTACAATAACGAAGGTCCCTGGCCTGACGCCTCCCTTAGAGTCCCTGACTAGAAATAGATAAAAAACTTAGCCACAAGGCCAAGAAACCCGCCAGATGAGTCTTCTTTGGGATTCTCTGATTCACTTTGTATCCCCACTTCTCAAATTCTCCTGTATCTAGAGTCAGCCAGAATGTGCTAGAATCACCCCTCTTATCTGTTTTGGGGTAGGTGGTAGGGCAAGTGGGCCTCTTCTCCTTGGGCCCATTCTTCTTGGATACCTTCTCCTTCAATCCCTTCTCCTTCTCCTCCTTCTCCTTCTTCTAGATAAGAAAAATATTCATCCACTCCTCTAGATGAATATCCTTTCTAGAATGTGTTAAGGAGGTCTCTGAACTCTTGACCTTTTGGAATATTTTCAATATTCCATGATCTAAAGTCGGAGTCCTCTCCGAATCATTCCAAGTCGACTTGGGAGGGATATATTCATCATACATATCACCCAGAATTGGAGCCACTGAGATCTTGTGGATATCCCACAGACTGATGCCTACTTGTCCATGAGTTAGATGGAAAGAATTGGTTTGTGGGCACCAAAGGCTGAGTATCTCCAGCATGAAGTTATCATGCCTATAAACATATGTCTGTCCAGCCCAGACGACTTCATATATCACAATTCCTTTCAAATCCACAATAATATCTGCAGAGTTTTGTCGCACCTAGTATGCCCACATCGAAGTTGGCTTCACACCTCCTCCAGGACAAAAGTCCCATCTTATCTTCCAGCCTTTGGATTGATCCATCTAAGAGTTTGGGAAAATTGAGGGATAACATTGTGGTTGCAGCTCGGGCTTATGAGGTTTCAGATCTGGGATACATGGGCTATGATGCATTATGTTGGCCTTCTCTACTCTTCCATAATTTAAAAATATTCCTCCACTTGAGATATTTACTGAAGGAAAATTGGTGTAATTCTATAACCAAGAATTTGAGAGATAGTTCATTGCCTCTGGAATGGTGACTTCTTGCATATGACCATATCCATACAAAGTCAGATAAATGCTTTGTGGGAAATCAAGATGATACTTCTTCAGGTACATGGCCAAATCCGGGAGAGTGTTATTGCAGATGGTATAGAAATCATGGCCAATGATTCTCATCATATCATCAATTATTTTTCTATCTAGTTCATCAGTCGTTACGATTCTCTTGGGAGCCATTGAACCTGCACTAAAGTAGAAAAAATTAACTCTTAAATGGGTTGATTTTTCATAAATTTTTTGATGAAATTCAAAAAAATGGCTAAGGAATGAGGAGCGCAACTCTAAATATTGGTGCACAGGTATGGATGTGTCGCACATGTATGGTTGTGTCACACCAGTTTTGGCACGCAGGTATCACTGCGCAAGTCCAAATACCTCTACAGTAGCGCGACAATAATGAAACAACGGAAAACAGAGCAACTTGCACGGCGAAGGTAACTTGCACGACGAGAGCTCAAAAGTTTGAAATCTGGATGATTTTGGCGAGAATGGATGCATATATATAGGCCAGGCCACAACCCTGCGTGCCTAAATGCTTGCGTGGCTCACACTTACATGCCGTAATATGCGCTCTCAAAACATGTGCGCCACATGTTCCTTGGTTTTCTTCTTTTCTTCAGAGTCACATCCTCATTTAATTCATATCCAACTCTGAGGGGGGACTTTTGTTTACACACCTTTCCATTATAGAGTCTAAATGAATGAAAAGGGAAATACCTTGAACTCAAAGTGATTCATCCTTTTATGAAACATCAAAAATTGGCAATGGCATGAACAAAGATTCATTTGCACTTTGGTCGTGAAAGTTCCACCGGGGTCACACAAGTATACTTGCGCGCCGCCCAGTGGTCGCCTAGGTGACTTGTGTACACTATTTGAATTTCTCCCAGGGTCTTCACCAACATATAAATACCCCTGGTGGGCCCCCATTTTAGGTGGAAAAACTCCAGAAATTTAGATTTGAGCTCCCGACACCCTAGTCTCTTCTCAAAGATTCCGAACACTTCTATGGTAATTTCTTACCTAGAAAGGAAGATCTAAATAGGGGGTAAGGCCTATGTTTTGAAACTCATCAATACATGCAACGCCTAAGTGGCCATCCCTTAAGGGAAATGGACACACTTGCACGCCACCTTACCCGTTTAACAGAACCTGTGGCCACCCTTCTAGAATCCCCTAGGGATAGAACTAATGGATCAATCCAAGTCTCGCCCAAGTATTACCTTAAAGGTTGACCGACGCGCACGTACCCATGTGTCGTGCAGGTACACCTGCGTGACTAGAACATACGCGCCCAGGCAGGACTTGTGTGCCCCTCTCATTTTGGGTGCCCTTTTTCCAATTTCACCTCTTTTATGCCTATCCACCTCTCCTATTCACGATTCAGCCTTCAAAATGCTCTTTAAATCCATTTTCACAGGCAGGGTTCCATTGTTGGATTCCTTATCTGAAAGGAATTTTGTGGAACATTTCTTAAAACCCAGTGATTTACACATCTTTATGTCACTAAGGTTAGAGACTTAATTCATTCAACCTCATCCCTTAAGATGAGAGAATCCTTAACCTGGGCCTCCTTTTCAGGAGTAAGTCCTAGTCCAAGTTCTCTTAATTTGGGCATCCTCTTAAGAAGTAAGCCTAAAGTCCCCTAACCTGGGTATCCCACATAAGAGTAATCCCCTGTTATAATTTCCCAAATATGGGATTCCATTTCTGGACTAAGCCCTAGTCTCAAAGTTCCCAAATATGAGAATCCTCTTCAAGAGTAAGCCCCAACCATAATTCCCTTAACCTGGGATTCCTTTTTCAGGAGTAATCCCCAGTCTCAAAGTCTACTGATATGGGAATCCTCCTTAGGAGTAAGCCCCAAGTCCCTTAATTATAAAATTCCATTAACCTGGGCCTCCTCCTTAGGAGTAAGCCCCAGTTTTCAAATCCCTTTAACCTGGGCCTCCTTCTCATGAATAAGGCCCAGTCTTAATTTCTCTTAACCAGTCTTAATTTACTTTTGATCTGGGCTTCCTTGTGAGGAATAAAACCCAATCATAAGTCCCTCTTAATTTGGGCATCTTCCTCAGGAGTAATCCCCAAGTCAGAGTATAAAAATATCCATAAAGTTAATATACCTTTATGGACCCTGGTACCAGACTTCTTATTTGAAATAAGTCTCAATCTATATCTATTTGGGTAGTAATACATACTTAATCCCCACATCATTTTCTATGATTACATCATTCATGGCACAATCGTCTGGTTTTACCAATACCTCTTGTTTCTCACACCGAGCATGACTCGTGTGAGCTTAGAGCATAAAAAGTAATTATGGCATCTTTCTTTGAGCCATCAATCATACATAAACATTATAATCCCTAACTCGAACTACATGGGATCTGATTCCTTTTTTAAATAAAGGATACGTAGGTAGCCCATATGTGGGTACGATCCCAACTCTGAAATAATCCATGTCCTTCAGAATGAAAATAAACTTCATGTTCCCCACTGAGTGGATTTAAAATCAGTATCGTCATCATAATGACCAAGAGACTTTGATATAATGTATTAAAGGATACCATTGACTAAGAATATCTAACAAATAAAGATGATTCTCTATCAATGAAGAACCTATGATACATTAAAAAATATTCTCCAAATTTCCTACACATTAATCATTGATTTTCAGATCTAAAGGAATGCTTATTTTATACTTGGTAATTTAATAAGTATTCATATACATAACTTAAATCTATAAAGAGAGTCCCAGAGTTGACAATAATTCCCCTCAAAAAGGTATGATGAGTCCGAACTCCCATCCTCTTGACCAATGCAAATTCTTAAGTCTCATGGGTCCATAACTAATGAGAACCTACCTTTGGAATGTAAGTCCAAATGGATATAGAATCAGTGGATGTTTCCGGTTCTACAAACAAACCCATTAGAAACCTCGTGAAATATTTGAATCTTAAACCAATGCGGTCATTCCCAATTCCAGAGGAACCATAGATTTATTTTTGCTGATTATTGGAGTAGATTGTGGTTGATAAATGGGGAATGAGTGGTTTGAGTAATGATTTATAGGTGGTGGCCTTTTATAAGAGGGATGAGGGGTACATTAGGAATATCTTGAATGATTGTTTTATTTTAATCTGAATTTATATTTAAAATGGTCAAAAACTAATATAATTAAAAAATAAGATGAATGTTTTTTGCAATAATCTCATCAAATAGGATTGAGACATGTTTAGGTGGAATTTGTAACCATATATATCAGTTATGACCAACAATTAAATAATTTAACTCTTACCATGTCATCTTGTATATTATATTATTTGGTTAATATAATTTCCATAAAATGAAAATAGTGAGTAAAGTGGTTTATTAATAAAATTTAAAACATTATCTAAGTCAATTGGCCTAATAATATATTTTTAGGACTATTATATCATTTAATAAAATATTATTTATTTTTTAAAACTCATTTATATTAATTTTTGAACAATTCAAATCATGCCTGTTTAAAAATCCATAAAAACATGATTATTCCAAAAGAACATCGTTTATTTAAGTATAACAAGTTATAATAATCTATATAATTATTTAATGAATTTAAAATGTTCAAAATAAATTTATTTTAATATTTATAATATTATTTATTTTAATTATTCATTAATAAGGTAATCACTACATCATCATTGTGTCATAAATATATTTATTTATATGATGCATAAAAATTATAAAAAAATCCATGATGTTGGAAATGTTTATTAGATTTATAATTACTATTTATAGTGTAAAACTCCACTTATATAACCCCATATAAAATTTGTTTTACTAAAATATATATTTTTTTGTTACATTTTTCATTTCATTAAATATATTTTTATAGAATGTCATTTTCAAATCCATGCGGCTCCATGGTGTCCCCAAATCAAACAAAGGATGACCATGGACCAATATAGTTCATAAAATATGATTAAGACATGCGTTATGCTATTTTAAAATTATTATAATATTATATTTTACTATTATTTACCATATTTACCCATTAACCATGTTAGATAAAATAATTATTGATGTTGCTATTCATAATGTCAAAAAATAAAAGGCAACTATTTACAAAATTTAAAACATATAATTCCATATATGAAATCCATTTTTACAAAGTAATAATACCGAATATTCATTAATTAATTTAAAATTAATTCCCATTTTCAAAACCAAAAGGCATGTTTTTAAGAAGTAATAACTATCTAAAGATAGACATGTGTTTATTTCCAATTTAAAGTTAAAATTACATCCAATGACCATAAATGGATTAAATGATACAAATAGAATCCATTTATAATTTAAATAAAATTAATGCTACAATATTAATGTATAAATAAATAAAATTAAAAGGAAGTTTTGAATTAAAATGCAGTATTTTTAACTATTCATAAAAATATGTATTTTATTAGAAAAATACAAAACATTTATCCAAAGTAAATTTTTTTCCCAATTAAAATGACGAAATTTATTTTTTCAAATTGAACATATTAAAGTGAAAAAAAAATTATTTTTAATGGGTTCACCTTCAAAGGATGGTGAAAGTGCATTTTTTGAAAAAAACATATTTTTTCTAAAAAATTGAATTTTTTCTTATATCACAACTTGAAAATATATAAGATGAATTTAAAACATCAAATTGAATATATATACTTATTTTTAATTAAAATAAATTCCATAAACAGTTATATAAGGGGCACAATTATTCTCTATTTAATAGGTTTTCCTAAAAACAGATCCTTTATATTATATTGGTTTTTAATTCCATTTCTAATAAATTTGATAACCAATGAATCATTATTTACACATATGTAATCCATGTTTCAAAATTCAATTGATATTATTCATTAACTCCATTCTATTATCTTGGATTTAACTATAATTTAAAAATAAAAATATTGTTACTGTATTATTTTTCAGTATATCTCAATATTTAGTGCAACATAAGATTTCAGAGAAATCACTTGTTTCGTGTTGGGAAATCTATCAGAAAAAACATCCATTTAAACGTATAATTAATATATTATTCATAAAATTTAATATAAATTAAAATATATTATTCTATAAATACATAGGACGTTATATCCTTCCCCATTTTGGAAATTGTGTCCTCTCGATATTAGAATTGGGCTTGTAAAAATCATTGAATGGCCCACATCGGAAAAAGAGTCAATAAAAATATAACATTAAAAGAAATAATGGGATGTAAAAAGTTCACCCAAGATTGAACATTCTATGATTCCATGTAGAGAAACATGGATATTTAAGATAAACTGGCCATCAAGTTCATGATAGAGTGTGATAAAAAACATAATCTGGAGAAAGTGAACTACTAGAAAACCATATACATGTGATGGGTAAAATGGTCTTTGATTACCCAGTAGTAAAAGTTAACAGAAAATTTCTATGTGTTAGCTTCCATTTAATAATGTTAAGGAATTTATTATTGAGATCGACTAAGAACATAAGGAAATATACTTACTTTTAATGTATAGTTTCCTCCATTAATAAATTTCTACCACAAACTCATCTTTTCTCCAAAATGATGGGTATTCAAGATGACATGGTTATCTCTGAATTGCTAGAATCAAATTCTTGAGAATCACATAATCCCAAAAAGGTGAAATATATATTTCCCATGTCTTTATATCTTAAAAAAACCATAATGGTTTGTACAAGATCAGACAATCCCTTGATGGAAAATCCTTTATAGAATGAAATACTACTCTTAATCTGTAAAATTCAACAAAAAATGCCCAATGATCAGCGAAGACCATTAAAAACACAATTGTCCATAAAATTCATCTATATAATCCAAATTGAGATTGAAACCCAAAACTCATAAGATATTTATCACATAGTCCTCCATGATAAATATTTAAATTTATCCCCAAATTACATCAACTACTCTTAATATATCATACTTAAATGTAATTATACTACTAAGATATTCTCAATGATAGGTTAATCAATTCCATAAATAACCCTATTTTATATAAGTACACAATAAAAACATATATTCTTCGAAAATAAAATTTAACCATTACTATTCATATGAATACCCATAGAATTTTATTTTCCTTAGGCATATAGTTTCCCAAAAGAGAAAACGTCTTCTAAAATAATATTTATCACTTAATCAACAATCCTTTTTTATACTAAGAATATATATTTAAAAAAACATAAGTTTAAAAAATCGACTTATTCTAGATCCATAAAATCATTTAACTAAAATAATGAGTCATACTAATCAGGGACTTCACGTAGTATAGCGGTAGAGATAAATCCCAATCACACTTTGGTTGTGGGTTTTATTCCAGAAGCTTTTTATGACATGACAAGTTGTCACATGGTCAGTGTGTTTTCCTTTTTCAAAAATTATATAAATTTATTATATTCCCCAAAAAATGATATAAATTTCTCAAAAATAATTATAACATATTTTAACCTCAAAGGTTATCTCATACCTCACGTTTTTCATCCCAAAAATTAATAACCCATAATTAACTCAAATTGAAGGATCATATAAACCATAATGATTCTTTATATATATATATATCCACAAAAGAAAATATATATCTTCCTCAATTAACATTTATATATAACAAACATATGGGTTACAAGTACTAGAAGTTATCATTATTTTATATCATTATATATAGATCCAATATAACTCTTCAATTCCAAACATGTTTAAATCATAATCATCGAATATTCTTCATGATCATTTATTCGCGTGTTTCCATATTATTGTAGTATACATATTTACTACTAAAAAAATCATGTATAATATCATAAGATTTCAATATTATCAAAACATGAGATAAAAAATAATCTGTACATTTCATAGATCAAATTCAGTTTCCTCATCATTAATTAGAATGGAATTGGGTGTCGGTAAAATTATATATGTACGGTCCCGATGATACCATTCCCGAACCTTCTTTGTAGGATATCTATTTACATAATAACAATGAACACCATATTTAAATAATTCAATAAATTAATCAGTAATAACTTCATCCATTTTCCTATATTCAACTGGATGATTATGTTTTCTATGGCAGGTTATTGATTTTTGACCTTCATTACCACATATATAACATCTTCCATTCCCTTTGATGTATTTTACAATGTGTTTATTTCAACATCATTGAAAAATATGTTTTTGAATATACATTAATATATGATTATTAACTAAACTCCAATAGGGATTTGTCTCTCGCATATATGATGCCTTAGAGAAATCACTGAGGCTAAGGTGGATAATAATGACTCTAAATAGTTGGTTAAAAAACGGAAATATTATCTTTGTAGATCCCATTTGATTCAGTTTAATATTCAGATAACCATCAATGTTTTCTTCACATCCATTGTTACTTCAGGGCCTACAAGATGAATCCATTTAATGAATACAATTAGGTCAGTGTGATTATGTCCGTAAAATAACCATATATTATATTATTTGAAGGGTAAACATAATGATTTTCTTATTCATGTTATTATAAACTCGTCCAATTTATCTAAAATAACTACGACTATTTCTAATATGATAACCAATGTGGTTATATAAAACATGTCACTTATTCTTAATAGAATCTTAACCTCCAAAATTACATAAACTGACCACTTAAACCAACTATAGGGCCCCAGCATTAAACATTACTTATTCTATAGATATGTTGATAATTTGAATTAAATTCACATCAAGGATCTGATTATGTTTATATATTTATGGAATTATGTTATAAAATGTACATAACATCTTGAATATTACATGTATAAACTTTTACACACTATCCTTTTTTTATAAAATAAAAATTCATTAAAAGAAACTATGGCATTGTTTCATATCTTAACAACATAAAATTTCATTGATCACACCCTTAACTATATTATTCATTACATCCTATGAAAATCATTTCAATTATTGGGATGAGAATAAAATTCTTTGAATGGGATACATAAATAAATAAATCTGTTATTTTTTCAAAATAACATGTACAAAATTAATACATTAACATAAAGTAATAATTTTCACCTTATAGAAGTAGGAAAACAACATCCCGGAATATTATCACATTGCTTACCATTTTTGTAACAAAAAAGAATACGATATAGACAATTGGAAGTAACATATTGAATATAAATTATCATGGGACGTAAAAATACTTAAATGGAATAACCATTAAGTCGACTTTCACACATATCACCAAATGGAATAGCCATACGTCTGACATCCATACCCAATGCATTGGAGGTTATAACGTAACCACCCATCCTGGGTTTCTCACGGAACCACCTGTTATTTGAATTATCACGTAACCACCCATCATTGGTTTTCCATGTAACCACCTGTTAAATGTCCAAGTACCATTATATAATCATAACACATAAAATATTGAAAACGTCAACATTTCACTAATAAAATTTCATTTTTACCATAAGAAATCATTTCAAGATATTGAAATAATCTATCCATTTAAAAAACCATTTTCAATAAAAGAAACCCAAAAAAGTGAGTACATGATTTCATTACCTTTTAAAAACATTAAGGCTTATATAAGAAGGAAAATAATGATTATAGTGGCAGAGAGGTCATTGTTTCCGTGAACATTAAAAACATTCCTTTTGTTTCTTAGAAAAATGCATCATATAAAAAATATTTCCTTTGAATGGAAATAAATTTCAAGGTGTTTATTCTATGACGTGTAAACAAAATAGGATTATACAATCAATGCATTCCTCAATGAATGGAGATAGATACAAAGTCTCTTACCCAAAGTCAGATTCACCACATATGTTCCTTGTTCATCCTAAATAATAAACTCAAGTTAATTTCAGCTTTCATAAGAACATTTTTAATTATTATTATTCCATTAATGTAACTTCTTACCTTTTATAACAATCATATAATTATTGAAGTTCATATCGGACATTTTGTTGATGTTCGGTACTAGAGTCAAAGATGAACATGTCATAATTACAAATTGTCCATGTTGTCAGAGGTCTACTATATACAGAATATTCATTATGATTTAAATATCATATATATACTGAATATATGTACTTATAATAGTCCATAACATTTTGAGAAAATATATGAAACACAACGTTCATGGAGACAGTCAACCGTACCTACGCTAGAATTCGAATTTCATTTATTTTTCATATTAAAGAAATAAAGCAGAAATGAAAAATTGGTATATTATAATTAAAATTTAATATCATTTGATATATATGATACATAATTTTTTTAATTCCATATTTTATACAGTCGATGTATGACATGATTGAGTTATATCACTTTCAGGGGGTGGTAGTCCGCTCTTTCTCAAATGAAATTATAGTACTTAAAATTCTTGAAAATCATAAAAATATGTTGTAAATAAAAATTACAACAGAATTGGGAAAATAAAAATATAATGTATATATCATATAAAATTACAGTTTCATCATAATGGACACCATGAGAGGTAGTAGGAGATAATTGAACAACCCTCGTTTTGTGATGTAGTAATTCGTCATCCACATAAACATTATGTTCTAAATCCTTTAGATGGAAGTGTGTGTATATGTACATTCCCTACTACTCATAACTATAGAATAGTGTATTTAGGATTATTTTTTTGTCATTAAATCAACGAATGGGAATATATGAGGTAGTAGAGATGTAAAATATTGGAAAGGAACTTTAGATAAGATGCTGCCTCTTAAAGCGGGAAACCCAGTTTGATTTGAGCGAACATGATTTCTTTGAATTGTCTTATGCCTAAATTAATAATTATAGAAGGAATATATGGATTTGGGGATCATATTAAGGATTTGTTCTCATAAACCATGGGTCATGAAAGGTGTGATGAAGGGGTTAGAGGTGGTGGCCTTTTATTAGTGGGAAGCGGGGTTCTTTTGGAATTTCTTGAATGATTATTTTATTATAAAATTAATTTTGATCTCAAAAGGTCAAAAGCTCATTTAATTTGAAGATACGATGAGTATTATTCCACATACTCTAAACTAATAGGTTTTAGTCATGTTGTGGCCCCATTTTTAACCTTATCTTTTTACTTTAACCCCCAGTTTTCTAATTTAACTCTGACTATGTCTTCTTATATTTTCATACTATATGGTTAATATATTAAAAATAAAATGAAAATCAAACCTAAAGTTTTTCATTAATGACATGTATAAACTTATATATTTTATTTTGCTGAATTTTATTTTTCAAGACTATTATATCATTTAATAAAGTAGTATTTTAAAAAAAACTCATTTATGTCAATATTTATAATTTTAATATAATTACTTGTTAAAATTACATGATAACTTGATTATTTAGAACAAAAATCATTAATTAAAATATAAAAAGTCGTAATAAAATCTAAAATTAGTTAATGGAGGCAAAAGTTCAAAAAAAATTATTTTAATATTTATAATCTCTTTTATTGAAATTATGCATTAATAAGGTAATCATTACATCATCATTGGGTCATTAATATATTTATTTATTTTATGTCTATAAATTATAAATAAAATACCATGATTTAGGATTTTTTTTAAATTTATAATGAATATTATTTTCAAAATGATCTCTTTCATAACCCCATTTAAAAATCTCTTTACTAAAAGATATATGTTTATGTTACATTTTTCTTTTATTTAAATTAATCATTATAAAATGTCATTTTCAAATCCATGTTGCTCCACGGGGAACCAACATATATTAAATGATTACAATGGTCCAATATATTTCAAAAAATAGAATTAGAACACGTTTTAGGGAAGTTATTATTATTATATTATTATTTTTACCCTTATTTACCAGATTTACCCCTTAACTATGGATGATAAAATAAATAATGATGTTACTATTCATAATGTCAACAACTAAAATGTAAATATTTACACAAAATAAACCATATGATTCCAAATATGGAATTAAATTTTTCAAATTCAAAACACATAAGTTGGAATAATTAATTTAAAATGATTTTCCATTGCCAAAACCAAAAAGTATGTTTTTATTAAGTAACAACTATCAAAATATTAACATGTGATTATGTCTAATTTAGAAGTCAAATTACATTCAATTACCATAGTGGGATTAAATGATAAATATATAATCTTATTATACATTAAAACCAATTTAAAGTACAATATAAATATATAAATAAATTAGATTAAAAGGATGTTTTGAATTAAAATGTAGTATTTTTCATTATTCATTAAAATGTGAATTTTTTCAAAAAAAAATCTAAAATTTCCTCCAAAGTAAATTTTGATGTCCATTTTTAAAAAATAATTTTATTTTATAAAATTAAACTTATAAATGAGACAAAACAAATATTTTAAAAGTGTTCTCCATCAAAAGTTAGTAAAAGTGCATTTTTAGAAAAAAATAATTCTTTATTCTGAAAAATTGTATTATTTCTTATATCATATCTAGAAAACATATAATATGAATTTAAAAAATTACATTGAATATATATCATATATTTTTCATTAAATAAAAATATATAATGTGTGATATTAAAAAATCCTTTTAAAATTGGTTATCATAAAAACACATCCTTTATATTCTATTGGTTTTTATTTCAATTTGTAACAAATTTGGCCACCAATGAGTCATTATTTAACCATGTGTAATCCATATTTAAAAATTAATTTGATATTATTAATTCTTACCATTCCAATGGCTAGGTGTTTATTACTATTTAAAATAATAATATTATTGCTCTATTAGTTTTTTGGTATATCTCAATATTGTGTGTAACGTTAGATTTCAGAGAAACCCCCTGTTGCATGTTGAGTATGAAATAAAAAAAATACCTTCAACTTAAAGTTAATTTCTTAATCATATTTATTAATATAAATTAAATAGTACCATTATATACATACCCGGGTCATTACATCTAGTCAATGAATGGCCTACAACAAAAAAAATTAACTAAGATAGAAGTCTCATGGGTTTGGTAAGTTACCATAAGTGATTTGTACAAAAGAACTCTCAAATAGATATCCAATTGAACATTCTTCCATGTAAAGGGTTTTGTTCATATGAAAAAAGGATTGAGTTGAATGTTTCATATAATTGAATAAAATGTTGGTCAATGCTCGGATTTTGACTTCCATTATAAAATGAAGTATTTATGATATATAATTGTGCATAATAGATAGAAATTTGTTGTTACCTTTTGATTAATGATAATTTTATTTCATATTCATCAATTATGTAAATGATAAATGAAAAAACTATCCACCATAAGATCTTGAGTTGTATTCCACAATCTTTTCATTGGTGATCTAGAGACATTATCTACACAGTTTATGATGCAAGATTTGCAAAAGTCCTAAGTGTCTGAAATACAAATTTTCATAGAGGCAGATCAACCTGAGGAAAAGGTTTGATAATAAATTACTCAATTATTGTGATTTCTAAATACACTATAACTCATGTATGGAAATTAAGGTAACATAAACATTGAGAAATAATGAACATGGTGTCCTTAAAAATGAGTATTATAATATATCTTATGTTCCTAGATATTGTAATTATGGATATGGAATTTATTACATAAGGGTACAACTTAATCAATGTTTAATTTATTTACAGGAATAATAATGGGGGAATAACATGAAGGGTTAATCAACTAATTATGTGTTATGATGTTGGGGATGATGACTAGTGAATTATGACATATATAATTTTGAAGGAGTCACGAAAACATTACCTATTACAATGTGTATATAGGTTGAAATCACTATAGATAGTGTCAATTGATTATTGAATAATCCTAGAAATATTTATGAAATACAGAGTATTGTTTATTGATGTAAAAAATAGACACATTTCATTACTATAATATAATTTATACCTCAATAGAACCTTTTATAAATTTATATAAATGATGTTATATGAAATCATGGTGAACCTATTTAAATAATGTATAATAATTACCAATATATTATATTATTTTTATGGATAAATCTTTATTAGTACCTTTATATTGATAATTATTTGAGCACCATATAACACCCTCAAATAGATGGATATTTCAAAAGGACAATTCAAATATTATAAGAGTAGTTGTGGTCCTCATAACATCAAATTATTGGTATATGGGATAAATATTTAGCCTTTGTGGAGTTTTATAATAATAATATCTTCTATTAAATTATTTTATTTATGTCCTATTATGTATTATATGGAAATATATTTCGTTCTCCCACATTTTGTTATGATGATGGCGAATGTAAACATGTGGGCCCATAAATTCTTATTGAGATAGTGAAAATTGAAATGAATATTTAATCTTCTATTATTGGTTCTCAATGAAAGAAATAGACTAATGATGATAATTTATTTAATTATTTCTAACTTCATGTAGAAGATCATGTTTTATGAACGGTACATCTATGAAAGGCTGTTAAAAGGAATTTGAAGAAGGGAATGTTTATCCCCAAGAATGTAAAAACAGTTGAAATTATAGAATGTATTGGATCTATATATTTCCAATTTTTAGTTCAAAAGATCATATCTAATGTAAATTATGTGTTCTAAAACTAACTTTTAGGTATGTACATACTAGTCCCAAAAGAATTCCTTACCTCATAAGAAATATAATTCCAACATGGTCTCTCTTGCTATAAATAGCCTATCGAAATTATAGAAACTAGAGATAATGTAATAAGTAATTATATAAAAATAATTGATAATTTAATTCCTATAAATCATAATGTGGAGGATGAAACATGGGAACCATAGGATTTATTGAAGAAGAACCACCATCATTTGTTTAGAATGTAGTATCCTTAAAACAATCAAGGATGGCTCATTTATAGAAGGGAAGAATATCAAAACCAATCATAAATTGTTGTAAGAAAAAATTTAATTTATTTAAATTGTAATAAAATTAATATATTAATATTTAATTGAACAAAAATTAAATATATTTTGGATGAATATAAATTTTGAACCGTTATAAAAATAAACCTACATTGAGTTTTTTTGAAAATTTAAATGATATATAATATTTTTCATGTAATGGAATTATTTTTAAATATTATTCATTTTATTTTTAATTTTTTTTATAATATTTATAATTAAACATTAATTGATTATGAATTTTAAATAAATTATGGTAAGATCATTTGGAGGTAAAAAGTGATATTTAAAAGAGAACTATTTTCACAAATTAGCAAAATGTTGTTCCATTTTAAAAATTTCAATTTATTTATAATGGTAAATGACTTAATTAAGTATATATATTATAATTATTTATCTATGAATTTAAATCCATATAATTATGATTTATAGTCATATAGTTAATTTGATATATTCTATTCATTAAAAATTTATTTCATGAAAAACAATTTTCGATCATTTTTTAGGTTTATTTTTTAAATAAATTCTTCAAATTCTATGTATTAAATTTGATAAAATGTATTATATTTTACAAAAAAAGTAAATAATTAATTAATAATTTAAATTTAAATCTTTTTCATAATGAATAGATAAATATTAAAAAATAATTATTTTGGATAATGTAAAAACAAGTTTATCCGTGGTAATCCAAAGAAACTACAATGGTTAAAATGGTGATTTTTTTGAAACCCCATTGGAGGGTTGTATTTATAAGTTAACCATATTACCTTATGATATGAGTAATTTTGGATCCATTTTTCCAATAATTCTACTTGGAATTAATTTAAAATATTAATGAATTACTTTTGTGGATCTGACTTCAATTATAAAAACAAACCTCCTCCACTCAATTATTCAATCCTAATAATAATTTTACCCTGATTTGATAAAAAACCCTCACCAAAATCCATTAAAATGTTTTTGACCTTCATCACTTCCCAAAATACAATCCCTATGGTTATTTTTATGTAATCCAAACAAGGATTCTCTGTGTGAAGTGATCCATCATCACCTATGTCATTATTTTTTCAATTCTTCATTTACCTGCTTCAATTATAAGTTACTAATTTAAATATATTAAAAATATTATATTATATATAATTAGAATTTATCTTCTACATGTCATAAAATTTATCCAACTTTTATTTCATCAACCAGGAATTGAACTTGATTATCATGTGTACGATGGACTACCGCCTAACGAACTGATTAAATTCATTTTCCATCATATCTTCACATGTATTGATATAGTTATGTACTAAATATTTATATATATGATATTTGTCAATTATTTATACTTATGTAATTATAAAATGACTTATAACTTCTTACCATTCAATATTTTGGAAAACATTAACCATGCTCATTCACAAATGTGGACTACCACCTCCACGGGGCAATGTGATTCATTTTTCATTTTATTTATACATGGATTGTAATATTGATATATTTAATTAATATATATTACATATATAATATATTATTGATAATATAATGGTGAATTATTATTTGTATTTATTTCCTTTCAGTATTTTAAAATTGAAAAGAAATCATTAATTCATATATATAGCTTATCATCTCCATAGTCTCAGCAATTTAGTTTTATACTTATATCATTAATGGATAACACTTAGTATATATACATTGAACATATATTATAATTATTTCATTATTAGAAATATATATATGATAGAACTATGATCAATGTACCAGGACTAAAACTACCAAAACAAAACATATATTAAAAATGAAAGATTCAACAATAACAATTGATGATTTAAACCTAATGCATTTTATTAATCATTTGATATTTAAATTAATTTTTTTATATTAAATTGTTTATACACTCACTATAAAAATTACTTTAAGGGAAATAAAAAAAATTTGTACCCATATTAGAATAATTTTCTTAGATTTACATGATTCCCTTATAATGACTAACTGAATATTTTCAATATTATCCTTTGATTTTTTAATTAAATTTTCCCATGTTTAATTTTTTTAGAAAATTGTTGAAATCGAATATTTCATTCTTTTTCTAAATGAGGTACATTTGAAAATTTTACCAAAGTGACAATTGAATTTTTTTTTAACATATATGACATGAATATAGTTACCCTCTATCGTGAAAACTCATTGATTTTATGTTTCAATTAAAAAATTTCAAGAATACATTCAAATAAATTTTTTCCCTTTATATTTTTTTCAAAATTTACATTTTGAATAAGTTGTTTCAAAACTATATGTGTATAGTAGTGAAGAAATATTCCATTAATATTTTTAAATTATATTCATCTATTTAAACATTATTTAGGGAATATTATGATTTATTAGAGATGTAATCTTCTCATATATTGAGATTTATAACTGTTGATTTGTTGTCAATTTCATCAATTATTGTTGAGTTATTAAAATTTAATTTGCATAATTTTCAATATGAATGTTTATGTAGATTATGATTTACCCCATTTATATTATTAATACAATGGAATTTGTTTGTGATGTGTGCGGATGAATTTAAACCTTGATGTATTGGTTCATCTCATGTTGCAAAATATTTTTGTTATTTTTCACATTCCTTACATGCTTGTGGATTTTTTCATGGAATACCTCATTGATTGTAAGATTATGTTGTCCAACAATATGCATTTAATCATTATAAAAAAAGTTATTATTATTTTATTGACTATATATATATATATATTATTATTTTACCCTTGTATTTAGTTCCATTTATCGTATTAGTTGTATGAAAATTTTCTTTATTTTTTATCTTATTAATATTATTTATGTTTTATTTACCACGTGATTTCTTCTAAAGCATGCTTTCCCTTAATGGTCATATAAGATAATCCTTTGTTAATTTTTCATTTTTGCCAATATATTAATAATGGATCTATGAATGAAAATATAGATTTATAAGAAAACTTTATAAATTTATTACAACATTTATTAAATTATATTTAATTTTTTCTTATTTAATGTTACAATCATCTATGTATCGATCCTCTAATGAATGTAAAACTATTTTGTAATTAGATATGAGATCCCTTATTCTTGTGAAAATGTTTTAAAATAAACATCATATCTAGATTTCTGAAAATAGGGTGTTGAAATGAAAATTCATTGGTACAATCCTAGAAGAGTTTACTTAAGAAAATATAATCCAAAAAAAGGTGATTTTCAAAATATATTGTTATCTCCCAATGTATACTATCTCCAAAATTTGACGATTCTATTGAACCAACCCATAAAAGTGAAATAATGATGATGTGTAGTCAACATTACTATCTATGGTAGATGAATTTATCATAAATACCTCTATAAATGTGGCTTTATGATTTTCAAGATGGATGATTTTATGGAGGGAAAACAATCAATGATATTAATGAAGAATATGCCATGGAATGTGGAGTACATCAATTTGGGATCAAACATTCCCATCTAATGAGGAGGATAAGTTAATTTTTTATATCAAGTAGATTTTATTAGATGAAATTCATAAATAAATGGCATTCCTATCAAATAGATTCCATTTTCATCAATTAAGCCACATAGTTTTTATTCTTCACGAAATACTCAAGGACATTTAATCAATGGGGAATTAATGTAATTTGAACATATCCCCAAAAAATAAGCAGAATGTTCAATATTATCCTTAATTACTTTAACATCATTTCCTTCAGGTTTATGTCTATATCCCTCAATGAAGTTTGGAAAAAGATATCATATCTTTTTTAATGATAGATATAATTTCTATATTTGGAGTCCCTCACAATATAATGACATATAATGGATCCCAATACAACAATCCTAGGATAAATTTTTTTATCCAAAATATGGAATTCAGTATTACCCCTCATCTATCAACCATATTGATCCAAATGGATATATATTGAAATTTGATAAATATATGTCAAATATAATATAGTTTCTCATATAAAAAGAACTGAAATATTTTCCTAAAAACATCATCATTCTTTGGGAGATTATTATACCAAAATCCCCACTACAACATATTTATACATATATTCAACTATATATAGAATAGAGGTAATTTTTCCCATACATTTATAAATTAAGTATATTCATATTTTAATTGTCGATTACCTATTCATGGTTGAAAAATCATAGAATCTATTGGATGAGTTGGAATAGTTCAATGGAAATAGATCATATACCTGTATCCATTTGGATGTTCAAAATAATTGAGTACAATAATATTTCGACAAAAATCACCTTTAATCATTACTTCATGGGAATCTATTAGTGGATCACAGAACCCAAATGATGTCCAGGAAGATTCCTCCAATGTAATAACCAAACTAGATAGAACTTATGTGATTCACATGTTTTACACAAATATATAGTGTTCATTGATTTTAATAGATAAATAGAATATCAATTCCTCGATCATTGTAATTGTTCTCAATAAATACATTACATTGTATGAGAAGTTGTGTAAATAATCATGACCAAAATCTATGTGTAATTCACAATTAGGACTTCTGGGATGTTAAAAAATATTTAATATTCTTACTCACTATATGATCATAAAATGTGTTTCCAAAGTGCTGCTTTAAGGATGTTATGTTGTGATTCAATGAGGCTTTTATATTATTTTAGAATATATGGCCCAATATCCTCAAATACTGACCTTGTAATATATCATAACATCCCACCAAAACAAAATTACATGAGAAGTTACCTGCGTAATAATTGTCTTTACCACATATGCCACTAACATTAAAGCATGTTAATAAATTTAAGGGCCTCAATAACTTTTGGGGTGACATTATCATTTAGATTTAAAACATTGGAACAACATAAGATATAACCAAAAAAACATAGACATTATTAATGAGTAAATAATAAAACTCAAAACATAACCAACCCAACAACATATAATAGAGAATAACAAAAAACTAAAAGATTGACTTGAGGAGAACCAATTGAACAAAAAAACTCAAAAATCCCAACTTAAATCAACCAGAAACACCCAAACTACTCCAAGACATCACAAAAAATTCAATTTCAATTGTATCTAAATTATTTAATAATGAACAATGTTACCTCTACATTACCATTCTCTTGAATGATGGAATATGTAAACACACTATAGTGCACAATATGTTGTTGATTATAAACATAGAAGGATTTCCCCAATGACTTCCAAACTCATTCCCCTAAAAATATACATGATAATATAATGTGTGTGTATATATATATAATATTTTAACATTAGTGTAAAAAATTTACATCATAACCATGTAAAATTTAAAAGTAAAACATTTGTGAGAATAGCACCTTTCAAATGTTCTTGGAATGCCCATTCCCTAATTCCACACGCACACACAGACACAAAATATATATTTTACCACTGATAATGTAAATATAAAATCTATACACTATCCCACTTTAAAAGGTGTTACATCATGATATTTATCTATAAAACTCCACAGATTTGAAATTTATTAATACATAATCATTCCAATCTAATTAATAATAAATCACAAATCTAATAACAACATATTAAAATATTTCCATAATTAATTAAATTAAACATACTCGTTAAATTCATCATAACCAAACCATAAATTTAAAATCATCATTTTAAAGTTATTCACAAATAGGTTTTTGGAAAAACAATCAACTTTGAACAATCAACTAAATATAAAAATAAAGTGTTTTTTCAAAGCTAATCACATAAGGATTTCACACTATTTAAATCAAATAATTTAATTAAAAATAATCATTCATGAACTCAATCAAGTTGAGATAATAGAGAGTCAACATACCTCAATATAGTTAGATAAATTTAAAAATGACACTGCAATAAATCCAGAATCATTCACAAACAATGATCTCTTCACTAGATCCAATTATATTTCATCATAAACCATTAATAACACAAAGATATATCAATAATAGACTGAATCTATAGTTATGAGAGAGGGAGAGATAATCACTATGGTTCTATAAATATTGATGGATAATGGGTTCTTACTGATGAATCCATACCTCAAACTCAATTTTATTTACCTGGGAATTTCTTCTACATCAAATGGTAAAGTCTCCCAAGACTAGGTGCAAAATGAATTCACGTTATACTGGTATTAGAAAATTTAATGATATTTGAATATTTAATACTCAATAAATCCACATTTATTGAGGTTTCATCTATATTCTACACCATTAGTCTACACAGTATGGCATACCACATTCCAACTATGTGGTGCCACTATCCAATGAAAACCCCCCATGTGGTCGGATCAATTTATTTGAAAAATATGTCACCAAATATTCTTTTTCATATGTTTATGTATAAATGTTTCCCATAGGAAATTACATGGTGTGGCCAATCCATGTTCCAAATTTGTGTATCCTTAGTTCCCCCATCCTTTTATTTCTTGGATTTTAAGATAAGGTTCACCGTTTCTACTATCAATGTACAAATTTTGAACTTCCATAAAATCCTCAAAAACATGACAAACCCCAATAGAACCTCCTGAAACCTAAAATAACTATTATATAGTAATCAAATACTAGAAAAAGTATCATGTACCTAAAATTGGAAATTCATCATTCTCCCATCAATTATAATATCCATCCAAAAAAGTAAAAACCCACTACTATCTTTTAATATTTTGATCCACTATTATAACATTTCCTTTGGCCATGTGGATGTTTCTACAAAATCATACCTTGTTTCTATAAAACCTACACTAGAATGAAGTTTTTCAAATTCAATATCATTTAGTTCATGTTTAAAATATATACTGTCACATGAATCAACATGTAATTCAGCTCTAAAATAATGGTATCTAATATAATCAAATGGATAGGATCATGTATTTACTTCGTCAATTGAGGTACAACAAAACACTTCACATTTAAAATGACCTCAGAAGAAAAGAAAACCAATATTATACCTCGCCATCTCATTCATATATTTCGAATAGTTCTTTTTATGAAGAATGTAACTTTTCATTCCTAACAAAAAGTTAAATGTCCATGTCTCAAAGAGATTTTTAAGAAGACATAATCACTCTAATAAAATAATAGTGGTCACTAATGATGATATGTATATGATTTATGATGACTATAATATTTCAATATCCTATATTGATTAATTAAACCATTTATTTTTTCTCCTGCACATGGATGGTTGTAATTAGTAATCTTTCACCTTTTTCTCCCATCAATGTGAATAAAGATGATTTTTTTTCAAAAAATGAATCAATATGAGCCATATGTATTGAGTCATGGTTACTATAATTGAAGGAGAACTCCAATAAAGTTAAATTATCCACCCAAGAGACAGAAAAATCCATTAAAAATACCTATGATTTTCAACCATCATTCTTGTAATATTTTTACATTATCCATATGCTTGAGGATACCAAGATAACCTCATAATCAACTCGGTTCCAAGGGATTACTTTATAGATATCAAAAAATGGGTTGTAAATATTGGAATCAGAAAAATACAATTGACATTGGAATGCCATGAATGTTTAAAATCCCCCAAATAATAATTTTTTAAGAGTAATATATCATATTATTTTTACCAATGGGGATGAAGTGATCCAAAATCATGAGTTAATCCATTATCACCTATATAACATCATGTTTCGAAACTGTCCTTTGTAGAACATTCAAAAAATGTGTGGTTGTTTTCTATCATTTTCACACAAGAATAAATAAATACTAAAACATACATGATATTAATTTATTCAATGGATTTTATTGGTAATTAGTGAGTTATGTCAAGATATACACCCCAACATATCTTTTCATTCCAACCCAAAAAAATTTCATAAAATTCTTTATAAAACATTTCTATTCCATGAATAACAACCTTTCTCATATGACGGTTAGAACTAAGAATATGATATTGTCAAGATAATGTTATGAATATTTGTTCATTAAAATACAACTCTTAAGTACTATTATGATTTTAACCCTCAATGGCCTCACCACCATTGTGTTTTAATCTTATATAAATACAATCATTATTAGATGTCTAATAAACTATATCCTACTCATAAAAATCAGGACTAAATAATCTAGGATATAATTCTATAAAATTAACTAGGATTGAGGAATAAAGATGCATATCCACTATAACTAAAATAATTTTCCATTGTTCTAAATATTATTTAACTAATTTGGAATATGATATCATACTTTATGCATCTACTAGAAGGTTCCCTTCACCCAGTGTATCCATTAATCCAATGTAAAATATTTGTACATACTCTATCAATTTTTTCATCCTTAAATTAAAATCCCATTATAAGAAAATCTTTTACACAATATTACTACCCGAAAATATTTTAAATTTCTCAAAATGGAGGTAATTATGCTCTTTCTATTAATAATGACCCACAACATCCAATTCTAAATGATGTTTTTGGTGGTTCTTATCACACATCTATAACTTCCATGATCCACAAGCTACAACATCAACTCAATTCATCAGAACTCATCCATCCCAGATCCTAACACATAATAATAGAATGCAAATCCATTTCAAAATTCTAGAAACAATGTGATATGAGATTATGTATGTTTAAAAATATTTCCTTTAAAGTATTTCTAGAAATCCTTCTTCTATTGGTAGGTAATTAATTTCTTAGTCCATGCTCTCAACAGTGATTCTATGAATGAAAAATCAAAAAAAAAACTATTCAGTATCTCTCATTTATGAGGAAACTATTTATATCAAATATGTACTTAGGTGGTTTTTAAGAGATGTATGATTCATTATATTCAAGATCCATTGAAACACACTTTTTGGAAATGAATGAATCTTGTATACATACCGATCTTATCTAGAAATCATACATTGATAACAAGAAGACAAAAACTACCCTCACAAGATAGGTAAAGATATTGTCACGTGTTTTTCATGATATTTTTTTGTTTTATAATACTCCCGTACATCATCAATTAAAACCAACACAAATGAATCTAGATACTTCAGAATGATTTTTCAATATTTAAATAAATATGAATAGAAAGTTATTACCTCTAAAAGTCATGACCACATACTCAAAATGTCATTATCTACTTCTAGATCCTATCATTGGAATATCCTACTTATGATATGATATTTGATTATACCCCAAAAAAATTCAGTTTTAATGAACAACTAATATAGACATAGTTAATAAAAAAACACCATAAATGAAAGAATAGGTTACCAATTCATTGTCATAATGTGATTAAGATTTGTAAAATTGAATCAATGTCTAAGATCTCGATCAATCTTCTCCGCAAAAAGAGATGGTGCTACGCACAAATATTCTCCTGGTCGAATGGACCCATTAATTTTAAATTTCCAAACTATATAGTCAATTAACTGAATTCTATTGGTTATATCATATGAGTATGGTAAATAATAGAATAAATAATTGGTAGGATTTAAATGAAAAAACGGAATTCAATTTATGGTTGAATCATTATGTAATTGTCATGGAAAAAATTCGGTAACTGATCAAAAATAGTTGGAACACATCTATTCCTAATCTCATTCATATATAAAAATATGATAATTGAAAAGTAATAAGAGATTATTCCAACCACTGGTTCCAAATTTCAATCCCTACAAACATTTCCATCAAAATATAATCAAAATATTTGCTTGACACTATCCAAAGATGTGAAAACATCCTTTCTTGAAGAAAAGCCTATGTGGGAATTGAACGATGTCAATCAACCCACACCCAAAATCAAGTCATATAAATCTATCTCATGAATTTTAAAATCCCAAATCTACCCATATCCATCGATGGTAATATAAAATTCATTATACATAAATTTAATACATTCAAATTGGCCAATAGAATTTCAATGTTTCAATAGGGAAGAAATCACCTGATTATGGAAATACATATGATTAATCACATAAGAAGAAATATTTGATTGGGATGCAACTGTATCAATTTTTTTATCAATGGAATAACTCTAAATAGTATCACTTCTCCCAATGAAAGGATAATATTGTTAATCTTTGATCACTTTCTAATCTCTATATAATATCTTATATGATTCAATTTTCTCTTTGTTATCCTATTAAGACTGAAATAGATGATTATTTTTTGTATTCCTTAAATTACCCTCAAATGATAAGTTTTATTGACATGAATTATTTCTTTAAACTCATCATATAATTAATATTATTAATAAGATACATGATAGGTTCCTGTAGATCCTGAACATGGGACACTATGACAATAATGCTAAATATTTCCCAGCATCTTGCAACTATATAATTATTTGGGTGGTTCTATAAAATATTTATTAAATTGATCATGTAAAAAAAATGAAAACTTATCATATTAGATTCATTTTAAGGATTATTTTTTAATAATCCTACAGTCCAATTCTTAGGTGCCCCACCACATTTGAAATATGTTTCCTTCTTCCCCTTATTCCTAAAATTGTAGACTATAAATATTACTTTTATAATTCACATACACTATCAATACATATTTCATCATATTTTCATTTCTACAACCATTTATATATTTATCACATTCATATAATCCTTTATACAATGAATGAAAATCCTTGAGTGAATATCCAACCTCAACCTCAACTCAATAATATGTTCCATCAGGGATGCACTTGTAGAATCTTCAAGGGAAATTAGAATAAATTCATAAATTTTACTGTGTACTATTTATCCGTGAGGTTTTATTTATTCAAATTAGACAAGTAAATTATTCTAGTAATATGAAATGTGTTTGGATATAATTTTTTGTTAGTAAATTCATCAAAATTCTCCCATATAATGGCTTTTTCCAATTTTTCATGAACTGTTAATTCTTATAACGGGCATGCCAAATCCTATATAATATGTGTTATAATCAATATAGTCATCTCACTTGGTGTCGTAATGAAATCGATGAACTGATTCATCATAATCAAATGGACTTCTACTTTCTCCCCTAAAATCCCCCATGAATATGAGTGATTTCATTATTTTAAATTAAATCGAATGTTCAAGTTTATCATGATCATCATTTTGACTACCATTATTAATATTGTGAACATATTGGGAAATGTTTTAGGCCACATGTTGGTTTAACTATGGCTTTGGTGAAACCACATTCTCATTAGCCTCATCTGGTTGATTTCAAAAATATCCCCCTAGTTCCATTCACTATAACAAAAAAACACCATTTTATCTTACTCATTATCTACTAAAGGGTTTTTAATTCTAATTTACCACATCAACAATTTTTAGAAGATAACTTTGCATAATATATCCATTTTCACTATTTTCACGATTTTATAAAATACTATATCAATGCTTTTTACTATTAAAAATTTTAATCTTTAAAAAAAATATTACCTATTCAAAATTTCATAAACCATTAAACTCTTAATCAAAAATATAGTCTTAGTAGGTTTTCTTCTTATCAATGAATGTCCAGAAAATATCATCAACTAATCCCATGACGATGAGGTGACTATAAACCTAGAAATATCTATAAACACTTACATACCCAAATTACGTGGAAAAATGATTCTCACTATGAAAAAATTATCTAAATCATTTATTCCTATACATTTCAGGTTCTGATGATCTTATCTCCTTGCTACAAATCAAAACTCAAGGAACAAACATGAAATATTCCATTTGTCGCAAAATAAATGACAAATCTACCATGAAATATATTATTTAAAACTAAAATAAGAAATAAATTGATTCTATTTGTAACATATTTCCCCTCTTTATAGAATGAAAAGTGAGTCGTGTGGTTCTACTACTTAGTTGACATCCACAACACAGTAAACCATTGAATTAAATTGTATGGACCTCCACAATTTTTTGTGGAATATTTATCTGTATATTGATAAAATAGTTAAACATCATAAAAAATCACCAACCAAAACATTATATGATGTCAAAGTTGAAAATATAACATAAAACATAACCAAAAAAATTAATGTATAAGAAGAAACCAAAACATGTACTCAAAGAAACCAAATGACCTCAAAACACAATCCTTTCATTTGACATCAACAAGAAACACACAAATAGCTCTATGATCTCACTCCACATTCTATTCCCATGGTATTAATAAGAATCACTAAGGTACTGAGATGCATTTCCATGACCTATGTCTTGATTGAGGAAATATAAAAATTTGGAATTGTTCCCAATCGTGGGGTAATTTTATACTAAGGAGGAATTAAAAAATAATTTTACAACTCATTCCACTAGGATTAAAAAAGTTGGTAAAATTTATATAAATTGGGTTTAAAGTACCGTACCCAATTTATTTCAAAACCATTATAGATTTCCAAATAAATAATTTCAAATTTTAAAACCATTCTCATTTATTTCGCATAACTATTCAATTATTACAAACACACACACACACAAGGGTGGTGTCAGCATTGATGGTGAAACATTATGGTTGGACTTTTTCCCAATTTGGATTTTGAACATCATGACCTTGATCCATTACATTCAACACATTTCATGTTTTTTATACCAAATTTCTTCCAATCTAATTATCTATAACCAATTACCAAACCAAATAATTTGGTATCAAAATATTTCATATATTAAATCAATTTAAAAAAAACTTTTAATGCATAAAAAACAACACATAATTATAAAATCATCATTTTAAAATTATACGCAATTGCTTTTCCAAAAAACAATAAAATTATAAAATTTGCATGAAATAACTAAATGGTATTTTCAAAAAAGAATCACACAACAATTTATTATTTTTTAAAAAAAAATCATTCAATAAAAACTAAATATTCATGTTTAAAACATATGGAGATTAGAGATAATCCACCTCCCAATAATCAATGGTAGAAAATGAATAACTATACTACAAAATATAATGATTTTATCACAACCTAGGTTCCCTTCCACATTCACATTATGAATTCATTGAAAATCCATTCATAACATATAGACATATCCATAAAATACTATAAATATTGAATGAAGAGAGAGAATAACCCTTGATCATAAAAGTATGTAGAGTATTGTATCATTACTAATGAATCTAGACCACTAAATGGCTTTTATTCATCTAACAATCACATTATGATCAAATGTAAATATACCACTATCCTTGATAGAAAAATTTATTCATGTCATGGAGGTATGAAGTGATTAAATAAGGTTTTAGGTCTTCATTTATATTAGATCCCTATTTTTTGGGGTTACAAATGTACGTCACATTGTCAGAATGCATGGGTTAGAAAACAATGCTTCATCCATGAGGAGCTATTGTCTTCATAAAATCCATTACATGGTTGGTTGACAAGGGTTGACAAATCTATTGAAATCTTTTATTTTCCCCACATATTATGATGAATGGTTTTTCTAGGGATCTTTCATGATTTTTCTAAAATGTGAACCAACTATGATTCTTTTATGTGACCATTTCCTCCCCTTTTTGGGTTTCCTAGTGATGGTTCATGGTTTTTACTAATCATTCACAAACTATGAACCTCCAAAAAATACTCTAAAACATGGAAACCCCATATAAACCTCTTGAAACATGACCCATGAATTATATATACATAAATTAAATGAAGAGAGGTATATGTTCTAGAAATAGGTGGTGTTATATATGTGGACAACATCTTGGTCACATTCCACATAACATTACTATGTAATTTTGTGGACTCATTGACAAATAAAGGTTCCCTAGGCCTGGTTAGCCACCTGACAAGAAATGCATATCCCCATATGTCTGAGGATGCGACTAGTAGTAAGGGCCTAGGTGTTTCTATTGAGAGACTATTACCTCATCACAAATTTATAGTATATTAGAATATAAATAAAAATCATTCATTGGATGTATTAAATCATACATAAAATAGATACATTGTAGAAATAGATAACAATATCAAAGGGAAGCTCATATACTTTGGTGATGATAATACATTTCATATGTCTCTTATAAAAGAGCCAAATCATTTATATATTTCATCTGTAAAATACATTGAACTAAACTAAAAAAATTCCAAAATTCTCCGAGTCAGCATCACAAGCCTCTACACATTCACATGCCCCTATTCTCTTTGGAATAAATCTAAAACCTATAGTATGGAACTTTTTCTTGTCCATACCTACAGTCATATCATCTTTCGAAGTACCAAGGAAGCCTGAACATGGTGTGAGACTAAATCATAGTAGGAAAACACCAATCTTATGTTCCATCATGTCAGTGAATATATATATATAACAAAAAAAAGAGCAAACATAAGGTAGTATGCAATAAATTACTGAACGTAAACATTCTATAATGTCTATTTTCTCATTTAATAATCATATCCATTTAATAATTCAATTACATTTAATTTATATTTATGACAACCTAGAAGGTAGCATATTTTCCTAAGTGATAATTGATAACCAAATGATACCTAATAGGTCATCCAAAAAAATAAACAAGATAAAATGCATGATTTTTAATTGTCATGCAATACACATCAAATAACTCATTCCAATAATTAGTTAATTTAGAATCTTATCCCATCTATGGAATTCCATAATTGGAATCCATCTATCTATTTATGTACGAAATAAATAGACACAGAGAAAGCCCATAAATTGAGACATTACAAGAACACATGTATCTTTTTAGGTGTGGTACAACATCTCTTCCACTCGAGTCCTTCATTGGAGGCCAACTAATAGATCCCAAGTATAACCCATGGATTAACTAACAATGACCGTTGATTTTGTCGGTGTAATTATCACATGAATTATTTTATCCCAGAGAATATGATATTCATCCCCATTGAGTCCATCCATAGAAGTCTATATCAAGAGTCCATGTGTCACTTGTTGATAAGAATGATTCTAGATAATTGATTATTACCATGGAATTATTCCATTTAATCCATGTGTATCCCATGGCATATCAATATTCAATTTCATTAAATACTATATAATAATTTTCATATAAAAATTCAAGTTCAACACCTTGAACAATTCATTTCAATCACCCCTCAAAAGTTGCCACCATGTATTTTCCATGCTTAGAAGGATTTTCAAAACATCACTGACATGGGAAAATAATTACAGCAAAAAGTTTATGCATAAACAATAAATTCAAAAGCAATTTATAATGTCCATGTTCATTAATCATTTCTCATTAATCAATTCAATTACAATTGAAATAACAATTCAATTTATATTTAAATTCTAAATTTAAATCACCAATTTTCAATTGAACATTTACATCCAATGAAATGGTGTTAAAGGTCACACATCAATGATATACAATTTCATATTCCATTAAAATATACTATTAAGTAAACAAACCACATAGTAAACCCATACTTTTATTACATTACTATCAAATCTATATAAAGATAAAGAACATAATTTTATTACACCATGAGAATATATAGGTTTAGTTTCTTGGGAAAATGTTGAAAAAACAAAACCTTAAAAATATCAAGCCTAAACATTTATTTAATTCCTTCTCCTATAATTTCTTTATTGGCTCTTAACCTCTCTTTAGTACATGTAATCACCTATAGATATTCATCAAAAAGATATGGGTTAAAATCCTAGTATGTGGATAAATATTAACATGAAACTACATAATATGGTAGGAGCACAATCATTCTCATCATAACATAGCCATATGATAATAATTATGGTAGGAAACATTAACATAATACTTGTAATGTGGCAATGAATAAAAAATGAATCACCATGTCATAGTGGTTAACTACCACAAATAGCTTTGAATAAAGCAAAAATTATGTTCACACATCATTTCACATGAATTCATGAGATTTATTACATTACCAAACACATTGGAGCTATGTATAATTATGGGTGCACCCGTTGTATTCTAACATTTATATTGCGCTATATAATTCAGGGCACACCTGTCATATCATTAAATTTTTATTACCATGTGTACCACATAGAAAATAATGAACATAAAGAACCCATGTAATGGAATGGGTTTTTCCTTAATTGAACACATTCTTAATCTTTGGGTTACTAAAATAAATAGGGAATAACATACCTGATACGAGAACCATCAACAATGAGTGAGAAGTAAAAGATGTGTTTTTGAAAGAAGATTTCTTTTGGAAAACATTTTGTTTGTCATAAACTTTATTAGAAAACATGAATATCCCAGAAAAGTTATGATAATTATGATCAAATAATTTTAATGGAGTTACCATACTAAAAATGGAGTGAAATTGGGGGAACCAAAAGAATGACTCCTGGGTTTCAGAATTTTCCATTACCTTGTATCTGAATGATTTCTTCACTTCATTTTCATATATAGTGACATTATATTAATTAATTAGAAATTCTAGAACATTTAATTAATAAATATGGATCATTATGGTTTCATTAAGGTCTTTTATCATCCTTTGTATGAGTTTAGTTGTTGAGATGGTATGTTAGTATGATATATTCTATAATAACAAATGTAGGATCGAATATGTAAACATGAGATGCCCAAATACAAGAGGGGGTGAATTGTATACTTTAAAAATCCCTAAAGAAATTTTGCATAACCAAAATTCACAACACCTCTAAAATTCTAAAAACTTTATTGATTTTGGAAAAGTGATTCCAGAAATGAAACATAACAAATGATTAAAACAACTAAGATTCTAAATTAAAGCGTATAGAATATAACTAAATCAGAGTACAAATATAAGGAAGTATAAGATAGTTATACTTTCCTCAACAAAACAAATGCATCGGAAAACTTGTAACAAAATAAGTAACAAGAAGTAAGTCTTTTAAACCAAAGAGATGGGTGTCCAACAACCTTGGATAATTTTCCCTTGATTTATACATTCAATAAAGTATGTCATACCCACACTTGGGTAAGACCTCGATATGAAGATCAGAGTCTGTCTTATTATCCTCGAAAGCCCTAAAAATCAATGTAGTCGTCACCTCTGTCTTTATATCACTGGAATCCCTCGATTGTACACAGCAACACTCGAATTTTCACAAAGAAAATTTGTATGAAGAAAATTTTGAACAAGTCGTTCAATCTTTCTACACAAAGCCTGAGAGTTTAAAAGAGACTCTCTCTCTAGAAATCACTTCTGAATGTTCTGAGCATCAAAAATTACAAAAGTTAAAAAAGTTATGAGCTCTTTCAAATGAGATCATATTTATAGGAACACCTCCAACAGTCAGATATCCACTCCAACAGTCATATTTTCCTTGAATTTTGGAGGTACCTATACACGTGTCAACCAAAAAATGGTTAGCTGATAACTAAAAGAACGACATTGTTTTATAACAACAAAAGTGTGAGAAAAAATATAGTTACATAACTAGAAATACAATATTCTAAATGTAATTAAATTAATGCACAGAGTCTAACCAAAATTGATTTCGGAGTATATAATACAACGATATTCAGATTATGTTTTCTATGAATTCGGGACATGAACTACATAGAATTTTGAAGTCTGAATTTTAGGGAAATTTGGAATCTAGATTCACAGAATCCAGAGTTGGAGTTTATCAGAATTCAGAGTCAGAAATCATAAGAGTTCAGAGTCTTTATTCAGAGAAGTCGGAGTCAGAACTTAGAGTAGTTCGTAAACAGAATTCATAATTAGACTTCAGTGTTCAAACTCAGAGTATTTTGTATCCCAAATTCATAATCATAATTCAGAGTCAGAACTAAAAGAAGTTTGTATCCAGAATTCGTATTCAGAATTCGGAGTTAGAACTCAGAGAAGATCTTAACCAGAATTATGATTCAAAATTTCGAGACAGAACTCAGAGAAGTTCATATCCAGAATTTGTATTCAGAATTCAGAGTCAGAACGTAGAGAAGTTTGTAACCAGAATTCTGATTCAGAATTCGGAGTCAGAACATAAAGAAGTTCGTATCTAGAATTCGTATTCCTAATCCGGAGTAAGAACTCAGGGAAGTTCGTAACCAAAAATCTTATTCAGAATCTGGAGTCAGAACATAGAAGAGTTCATAACTAGAATTATGAGAATTCGGATCCTAAAACAGAATGCTTCATATCTAGGTAATTATAGGATTCCAAGGTTTTTGTTTCAAACTGAGTTTTACATTTATAAAAATTATTATATGAAAAATAAACATGGTAACGATAAATTTCCTTGGGAATGGAAATTTTTCTTAATAGATGTAAAACATAGGGTAAAACGAGATTTTCCTTAAGATAATGTGTTTGGGATTTTCAAAACAAGAAAGAATGGTCAAGTCCTAAAGAAACCTTATTGTCTTAAAAATCTCCTCCAATTATGAAGGAATGGAAAAGACATAATGAAAAACTTATTGAATCAACAATCTCCTTATTTTTGGAAATCACAAACAACCTTGGAAAAAAAATATATGTACTTAGAAAATATTTAACTAAACTTTGAAAATAAAACTTACCTCCCTTTCTTCATGGAAAATGGTGAATATGACTAACTCTCGCATAGGCTTTGGAACACTAAGGATCGTATTCTAGATTTAAAAAATGTGAATTTTCATTTCAATGTGGATATCTTCGTAGTGAGAACTCCCCCTTAGATAAACTCCCCCTTACATATGGATATTTCTTCTTTACATAGAATTCTTTTTTCCTTATCCCCCTTAGAATTTTTTTTCCTTCTCCCCCTTAGAATTACTTTTCCTTCTCCCCCTTTTTGATTTTCAAAAAGAGCTTGAGGTAATGGAAAACCATATAGTACCTAAAATATTAGTACAAATATCCAAAAAAAACAAGAAACCACAATTTCATTAAAATTTGAAGAATTTCTACAAGGAAAAAACAGATACAAAAAAATATCAGATTTGGTTACGTTTTTCTTCTTTTTCCATGGGCATAATCTTCTTGATTATAGTCTTCAGCTTTTTTAAATCCTTATGATCTTCTTCATCTATCATCCATAAAGCTTTGATTCTTTCTTCCTGATCCTTAAGAGCTTCTGCCTGAGCCCTCAGAACTTCATCTTGCTTTACAAGCTTCTCTTCGATCTCGATCTGGATATCCCTTTCCCTCTTCCAACATTGGGCAATAGAAAACAACTTCCCATTCAAGTCCTTGACCTCTTGAATTCAATTATTCTTTTCTAGATTATGATTTTCTTCAAAACATATTGTAAGATCCTTGATCTTCCCATCTTCTATTTCAAAATCCTCCTTAACTCCATCTTGGAACTCATCAAGCTCACTCATATCTTGTACTGACCTCTTTTACCAGCTGACTATTTTCATGCATTCTTTTTTGGCATCTTCGTAGCCTATGAGGAAGGTTTTGAAATATAATTCAATTTTTACACACTTTTCCATCACCATGGACATTGAATCTGATTTCTGATTAAGTGAATGTTGAAGCATCTGGCATCTAGAGTCTATGCTTGAAAAAGTCGGAATGGACCCAACAAGCTTCATGAATGATTGTTCAATAAAATCATGTCCATGTGATGATGATTCATAATCTGAGACATTACGTGGTGAGGCTTGTTTTTTGATCTCAACAAGATTATTCTTAGAAGTTCCACCAACTTCCTTCTTCTAAACTATTGATTTTATGGGAGTATCAACAAACACTTGTTTACCCTTACTAGTTTTCGGAACAGCTTCCTCATCTGGAGACTTATGCTCACTTTCAGAAAATTGAATAATTCTATCATCATCAGTAACTTCTTTCGGAGTTCTAGCCATAGCATCCTCAGGATGAATGAAATCATGATTTAGACTTTCTTCATCAGAAAAGTTATCAACTTCTTCTTCAACTTTACCTTCACCCTTCTTTTCATGCTTTTCCTTACCCTACTCTGGATTGACAAGCTTAGAGGATCTGGATTCAGATGTTCAGAGTGACAAATTTTCAGATGGGGTTCCCTTTTCTTGATAATATTTGACTTTATTTATAATATTATCTATGTCACCGCTTCCATATTATTTTTCTTCTTCTTATACTTCTTCCACCACTTTTACTTCTTCATCAAATTTTTCTTTAGCTTTTTCCAGAGTGAAGACATTCATTCCTAGATTCTTAGGTAAGGGTTTAACTAAGAATGATTTTGGAACAGGAATGTTCTCCTATGCTACTTCAGTATACTTTAGAAAATATTAGACAATTTCGGCCTCAGAAACATTCTTCTTAAGTTTCTTCTCTTTGGATTTCTTCTCAAGCTCTTCAGTAGTTGACTCTTTCAAGGCCTTAGCCTTAGTGGGATCCAAACCAAACTGTGGCTACCCTGCTTTTCTATTCGTCTTATCCTCCCTCTATTTTGCTACAACATCATCCAGATAAGATTTCTACTTTTGGGGTTTAGGAGGTGCGGATTGGACTTTCTTAGACTTAGGGGTTTTGTCTTCTACTTTGACTACTTTCATCTTTTGATTCTTTCTATCTTTCTTTGACGGTTCAACTTCTTTAGCATTTTTCAGAATGGCTTCTTCCTCTTCCAATGGAAGATCATAAAACTCTCTTAAATATTTAGAAAATCCTACTTTCATACTCTTGAGGGTATCATCACAGATTAGCATTTCATTGCAATTCCTCAGCTCGGAACTGCAAGGGATCTTGAATGAATCAAGGCACCGAACTATCAACATGGACAGTAGGGTAGGATACCTGATTATCTGTGCTCTCAAATTCTCATTCTTGACATTCTCTATCATAATGAGAATATGCCTCATCATATTGATTTTCCTTAGATTTAACACGAAATCCATGATATATATGTCACACTTATTTAAGGTATTCTTATAACCCTTTCTCGGTATGAAAAAACCATGAACCCAAAACTACAGGATCTGATTGTTGATTGATAAGTTAGTAATCATTAAGGTCTTGACATCTGAAATTCCAAACATTCCAAAGCCTACACCATAATAAAACTTCATTGAAAATCTAGTAGCCTATGGGAGAAAAACTCAAATTCCCCTTTATAATAAATCGCCACCAAGCTAGCATACTTTGTGTATGAAAGTTTAAAAATTTCCCATAACTTGTGAAGGAAATTTTGTCTCTTCCATCTTCCTTAATGAAAGAAACTGATTCATAAAATTATATAAGTAAATATGGATAACCCAAGTCTTGGTTCTATTGATTTGATATGCACATACTCTCCCATCCATTAAGCTTGATATTCTTTGAAATAATAAAATCACATTTGAAGATGTTCGGATGGACCAACCTATCCTTGTACACTTGACAATTGGTGATTGGATTCACTATAGACATCTCTTAAGAAGAAGCTTCTACAGACAGTGGGATTGGAGCAAGACATTGAGAAGTTTGGAACGGGCTAATGAGAAGTTAAAAATGGTATTATGAACTGAGGCAGAGCGTTGACACAGAAATGCTTGAAAACCGAGGTGGGAAAACACTTCAGTGATCCTTTATATAGGCAACATGGGAGGCCTTTCATCTTCCAAATCTAATCTAATGGTTGGGAAACCTCCTGATCAGATCTAATGGTCGATATAATAGCTGCAAGGAAAAATTGGGTAGGATCCGATCTGTTGAGGTTTTTTTAAAGGAAAACTAGAATCCGAGAATTTAAAATACAAAAGAAAATACCAGCAATGAAATAATAACTAAGAAATTTTAAGAAGGAAATCATACCTTTCACATTGCTTGGAAGATTATTAGTAAGAGGTGATATGTTTCTTGAATAACTATAGATTGAACCAAATTTGACTAAGAAAAACTTATTATGAAAAATCAAAGGTTGAAAATTTTATTGCAAAAATTTTTAGTACCAAAATTCTACTACAAAAATTTTGATTAAGAAAATTTCCATTACAAAAACATAGAGTACGAAAAATTCTCATTAAGAAAATTTCGGGTATGAAAATCTTCATTATGAAAATTCCATTACAAAAATATTCATTGTTAAAATATTAATACGAAAATAATCATTTTGAAAATTCAAAAAACTAACTAAGAAAATTTTTATTACGAATAATTTAAAAAACTAAGTACGAAAATTTTCATTAACAAATATTTGAAAAACTAACTATGAAGATTTTCATTACAAAAAATATGACAAACTAACTATAAAAATTTTCATTACTACAAATTTTAAAAACTAAATGCAAACAAATGAAAAGCATCATTATGGAAAATATGAAAAACATCATTAGGAAAAATATGAAAAACATCAATAAAATGAACCACCCCCCCTTCTATGAAAAGGAGTTTATTACTGTAAAGAGATTGGTTCAACAGGATATTAATCAAGGAAGATTACCTTACGATTATCATTCTTAAAATCTGTTTAATGTATTAAAATTTATTGAAGGGTAAATATTTTTTGAAAATATCATCAAGTTGATCTTGCATTCTTATAAAATGAAGATTGATATCACATTTTTCAATGTTTAGTGTGTAAACACTTTTTTTATTATGGGAAGAAAGAATAAACTCTTCCTTGGAATTGTGAACTAGGAACTTGTCATTCTTAAAATTCATAAGGCATCCTTCATCAGATAATTGTATTATGCTAATGAGGTTATGCTAATGGCCTTTAACAAATAAAACATTTGAAATCAATGTTTTTCCTAGAAGAACGATGTTACCTATAACTATAATTTCTCCCTGATCCTTATCTCCGAAAGTTACATTTACTCCTTTCATCTTAATAATTTTTTCAAGATAGTTTTTGTTACCAGTCATATGTCGGGAACACCCACTTTCCATGTACCACATACTTCTATTGGTAAATTGCCTACTTTCTAGAAAATAAGAAAAAATTAGGTTTTCAGAATCCATACTTTTACCAGTCATATGCCAAGAACACCTTCTCCTTATGTACCACATATTTCTATTGGTACATTCTCTACTTTCCTGAAAATAATAGAAAGTTAGGTTTTCAGAATCCATACATTCTTTGATAAGGAAATTTCAGAAATCAAATTTTTTGGCACCCACATCTTTTTAGAAAAATAGGTTTCTGAAATCTGAAAGATTGGGTGTTGTTTAGAGAAAAATTCTTTTCCCAATGCCAACCACACTAAAATTTAGTACAGAATGGAACACTTTAAAGAAAAAAGAAATTATTACTAAAAATTAGTTTAGAACCAGTATAACGAAAACAGAATTATTTTTTAGAGGTCGGGTTTGAGAATACATTTTATAAAAAATTACTTTACCTAAGGTAAAGTTTGAAAAAAAATCCACAAGGAATAGATTTCAGATTTGAGTTTAATAACCTAGTTATTATCTTCTAAATTATTTTATTTTAAACTAAATCTAGGCTTGGGAACATTTTTCTTAGAAATTACATTTTCTAGATCTTTAGAATGTTTATTCTTCTCAGAACCGAATTCCTCAATATTTTTTGAAATACTTTCTAAATCCACATATTTCTTATCAAGAATTTTAGAATGATCTAATATTTCATTAGTAAAAATAGTATTCTTAGAGTTTTCCTTATCAAGATTTTTCATGAGTTTTGAATTCTCAATCTCAAAAGGTTTTGGAAAACCTAGAAACTTCTTCATAGGAAGGTAAATTATCATCTCAATCAGTAAAAGATTCTTAATCCAAAGAGTTATAATATTTACTATCATTAGTATTCAAAGAAACAGTGGTCAGTGATTCATCATTATGTACCTTATCCATTAAACAATTTTTTGGTCAGAGTGGATACTCAATATGGGGGGTGAATAGAGTTCCAACTAAAATTTCTGTTAAAATATTGTCTATTAAAATCCGCCAATTTATAAAACAAGTTAAACTGTAGTGAATTTATACAGATTGTAAATGTTCACTTAGCTTGTCAAAGATTTATTAGGTCTCAGTTAATTTAACCACAACATTAAAATAACTTTTGAAACTAACCTACAGATTTACAATAAGTGTAAACAATTGCTAATTTAACTATCAATGTAACTTTAAAATGGTTTTGTATTTCAAAGTAACAACAACAGAATATAAAAGATATGTGTAGTATACTTTAAACTTAAACTAAAGATGCACAACAGATATAACAAGAGGTTCAGTCTCAAGACGAGACTTAGTCCTCTCAAATTTATATAAATTTGATCCACACCCTGGATTGGGGTTAACATCAGTTTACAAAACTGTCCAGGCCACACAGGGACCACTACCACAGTTCTTCGTGGGAAACAAAACAAAGACCAGGCCACACAAGGACCTCTTCCACAGTTGTTGTGTGTAAACAATAGTTAAGAGTTTTTGTGTGTGGATTTTGATATCCTCCAGTTCAGTGCAGGAGACAGTGTATATGTAAGATATACAGAGTAAACCACACTACTCGAAATTAAATAAACAAATCACTTAGATAGAACATATAATATTTTAGTAAGCTCTAGTGATTAGCAATGCAGCTCTGGACTCGTTGGATTCAGCAGAAATACTTCTGAGTCCTTTTCTGGATTTTCTGTTGACAAACAGAGTGTCGTGGTTCAGCCTGTATTCCACCAGTGAGAATGATCTCTTGATTCGTCGTTTGTTCCTCAGTGGTGTTGGATTGCACTCATGAGAGTTCTTTGAAAGTCTTGCAATCACTTTCCTGCTCAGGATTGTTCTTCTCGTTCAGCATAGTGCACTCGGGCAAATGTAATTTCTTCTTGTTGTATCGTCACACTTGTGAACGTGTAATACAGCCAAATCTTCCTTATATTCCACGAGTTCTGGTAGTAGAAATGATTCCCTTTTCATAGGTATGAGATATGGTTTCCAGAAATACCAAAAACTATCATTAATTATCATTAATTTCGTTAAAAACATCAAATATGACCATTAGAATTATTTAAATAATATTGAAAAAAAGTTAAGAAACAGTGTCACAGTGATTATGTAAACTGTGTCTTCTTCACGGAATGTGCTTCATGGTGTCTCCATATCATGGTGTCTAGATCATAGTGTCTGAGTCACGGTGTGTCCTTCACGGTGTCTAGGTCACGGTGTGTCCTTCACCGTGTCTGGGTCACGGTGTTTCCTTCAGGGTTTCTGGGTCACGGTGTTTCCTTCACGATGTCTAGGTCACAGTGTGTCCTTCACGGTGTCTGTCTGACTGTGACCATGTCTTGCACATAGTCTGTCTTACTGTGTCATCCATCACGGTGTCTCTATACTTAGATAAATATCTGTATTTAGACTTAAATAGTAATATGCAGAATATGGATTAATCTTAATCATTGGAGAGTAAGATAAGTTGAAACATAAATTTAAAGGCTTGATAATATATGTGAAATTTGTGATCATGAAAAATATTTGTAAATAATAATGAGAGTAATTAACATCAATAAGATTTTCTATCATTAAAACATAATTAAAACATGATGTGTAGTTATTATTGAGATTGGAGAGAATTAACATGATGTACAATTATGATTGATATTAATTAATAGTAATAGGATTTGTGATCATTAAAACATGATTAATACATGAGGATTCCAACTATCTTCCCCTTTTTGATGATCAAAAATCATGTATAGTTAAAATATAAGTGAAATTAAACATCAAAGAAACTAGCATATTAGAATAACAAAATTCGAGAATAATATATTCGATAATAACATATCTCATTATAGTATTGATTCTTTGACTTTGTCTCCCCCTTTTGGGATTATCAAAAAGTAGAGAGAAATGGAGTGAAACACTACATTTGTCAGTAAAATGGTTCAGAATAAAACATACAAGGGAAATACAAATAGTAAACAACAAAAGACATCCCATCAAAAAGAAAACAGTCTATGGAGTCTTCAGGGATCGACCTTTCCTTGCCTTTATTAGCAGCTGGAACTGGGGATGATGTAGAAGAAGGAATATATGTGGTAGACAGAGAGGGTAAGGGTAGACCTTCAAAAACAGATAGAGCCAAATTAAGAGCAGTAAAAGATCTAGGTTGTAGTTGGTCAAGAATGACTGGAAGGATCTGAGAAAGGGCTTGGCTGACTGACATGGCAGTTGAGGCGAGGGCAGGTAGACCAGGTCTAAGGGGTGCAGTAGCTAGAGCAACAATAGCAGAACTCTACACATGAAGATATCGCTTCAAAAGATTTATGAAATCTGTAATGATCTCTCCACCATATTGTGTAGCCTTTTCAAAATTGTCCTTATTCTCTAGGAATTTCTCCAACAATCTGCTGAACTCTGTAATCTTCTGAACTTGAGATTTAAAATCTTGAGTTACAGGAGAGATTTTTAGGTTTTCCACAAGATACTTAAAGTGATTTGTCATATCACTTTTAGAGAAAATCCGGGTAAGATAAAAATCTATCTTCTTGGTGTTTTCTTGTTGAGCATCATTGGCTATCATAGAATGTATCTGGACAAGATCAAGTGCTCTATCATTGTTCTTCATAACATCAGCCAGAGGAGATAGATCTAAACTACTAAAAACATTCTTAATTTCTTCCATGATTATTGATCTAAACATAAAAGCATCCAAAAAAGGTGTGGAGGTCTGACCAGAGGGAGAAGAATCCTTCACAGCTTCGGTTATAACATTGAGCTGTTTTATAACTTTCTGCAGACATCCAGTGTACTCATCTGTGAGCTTATTTAGCTTTTCTACAAGCTCCCTCATTCATTCTAGCATCGTTGTGTGTCTTTCTCCAATCTTCTCATCAAAAGATAGTATATATGGATGCACTTGAGACACAATCTCTCTAGCAGGGGTAGAATTAGTTGGTTCTAGAGAAACAACAATAGGTGCATGAGCAGAAACAGGAGCAGGCACACGCTCTAATCTTGAAGACAGCTCTGATTACAGGTTTTCCACCAGTCCATTCAAATTTGAAACATCAGCACTAAACAACTTATTTTTAACCTTGACTTCTTGAATCTCACGGATCATCCTTGGATGAATCTGAAGAATAATGTTTTCCAGCAGAATTGAGGCAACTTCTTGACTTAATTGAGTCACAGGACGAGGTTGAGTGGATAAAATCTTCTCAACACCAGCCAAGATAGTCTCTCAAAAGACTTTTAAATCATACATAGTTAAAAAAGAGTGTTTCTTGGGTAATAGTGCAGGTGAAGTTAGTAAAGCAGGTTCTGGTTTCAGTTCAGAGTCATCTTCAAACTCAGATTCTAATTCAGATTGAGGCTCTAGTTCTGGTTCTGGTTCGAGATCTAGATGAGCTACAGACATCAGTTGAAACAAAGAAGAAAGATCTATACTAGTTATAGTCACTTTCTCTGACTCACTCACATCATAAAAACTTGTAAATTCATACCGAGTGTACACAGAATATGTGACTATAGGTTGAGATGCTTCAGCAGATCCAACTTCTACAATATTAAGGTTTTGAGGTTCCTTCCCCTTACAATGTTCTTTCATTTCAGATTCTTGAGGCTCAGGAATTGGGTCATGATCCACGGGATCATCTCTAATCTCTTCATAAAACTCTTTCCTTGCTAGTTGAAAGGCAATTTCCATCCTCTCTTCAGCAGAGGGTATGTACTCAGGAACCGATTGTTCCACTGGTTGTGCTTCCAGACTTGATTCTTTTTCAACAGGGAGATCCTCTTCAACAAGATCTATCTCCACCATTTCTTTCTACTCTAAATTAGGAAAAACCAATTTTCTTGCAGCCGTAGGATGTGTTTCTGGATTAACATCCCCACTAGAAGCAAGAGCTTATTCTTCTCTAAAACCAACAACAACTTCCTCTCTTGTGGGCATTTCAACAGGAACATTAGCAGAGACAGAAGTCCATTCTTCTTCACAAGGAACTTCTTCCATTGGAGGTATTTCAGCTTCTTCTCTAAGTGGTACTTCAGCTGTCACTTCCTCTTCTTCTTCTTCTTCTTTTTCCGAATACTCATCCACTTCATCTGGTTCTGAACTAGGTTCATCTAGGTTCTTAGGACTTCTTGGATAATCAACAGAATTAAACATCTTATAAAGTTGATCATTATCCTCAACCCATTGCTTCTTCCAGGGGTTCCAACTAATCTTCATCCTTCTAATGATAGGCTTGGATAAGCAGAAATCAAAGTCCTCTAGATTTTCCTCATTCAGTCCAACCATTCCTTTGGAAACTAGCATGGCTGAAATCATCCTTGAGTATAACACGGAGGTGGAATTTGAAGTGAATTTAATCAGCTCACAAATATATTTAATAACATACTTTAATAGGTTGATCTTATGGCCATTCTTTGACGGGTGAATCAGGAACACATCCTGATACTTCATCACAAAAAAATCGCATTTTCTTAGACTAATAAAATTCTGAACAAATTTGAATAGTAGTCTTGTCTCCCCATCTAATTTAGAAGCTATGGCCCTTCGCTTGGTTCCATTTCTAGTTAGGATTTCCAAATCATTCTCCAGGTCAAATATGTCAGTTGTTGGAGGAGGGTCTCTCTGGAAATCCTCACAAACTCTTTCACATGGAATCCTTATACATGCATCCCACAGCCTTAAATAGAAAGAAAACTTCTGACCATTGATCCAGCTGGTCAACATAAAGCTTTCTCCGAAATCAAAGGTAAACTTCACATATTGGTATACTTGAGATACCAACCTCGGGTAAATCGGTCTACCTTTTCTAGAGAACCATTCAAACCATCCTTGTTATCTTAAGATTTTCAATATTAAAGACTTACTAGACAGTAGCCACTCAGGGCAAACCTCTTTTTTAGGAACTATGGTATGGTTAACAAGGTTTGGGTTCAGGGGCCCTTCAGGTGCTATGTTCGGTATCCTCTTCTATTTCTTAGAGCGGCGGTTCTCAGACAAGGGTGAAGACAGATGCTTCATCCTAGGCATCCACTAAATAATCAAGCGAGAGAGGATAAGGATTTCATGAATGAGAAGATTCAGGATAGAGTTCGGGTAAGGAATCGAATGAAACCCTTAAGTTTTATCATTTGGTAATATCAAACATCATAAAAACAAAAAACGTGGGGAATCAAATAGCGGTGAAATAAGAATTACTACAATACGGGTTAAAATAAGAGTATGAATAATCTTCATTGTTAGCCTGTGAGTAGGCATTATGGTGAGATGAAAAACTGTCATCGTCGTGAGACAGTTGGTGGTTGTCACGGTGAGACAGTGACCATTTTGTGCAGTCACGGTGAGACAATGAGTGAATAGTTCTGTCACGGTGAGACAGGTAAGGGACAGACCGTGAGTACAAGGTGTTAAACTGTGAGACCGTAAGCATGAAGCTGTAACTTAGAAATAATGAGCATGAAACCGTAAAGTAAAATACAGTAAAGTATTTAAACATTAAGATCCGTAATATATCAATTTATGATTAATCATACCAAGATCATGTATGATGTTGTCTAATCTTTCAGAATTTAATGGTTTAGTGAATATATCAGCAAGTTGATATTCAGTACCAATGAATTCGAATGTGATATCACCCTTTTAATAATGATCCATCAAAAAGTGATGTCTTACATCAATATGTTTTGTCCTAGAATGTGAAACAGGATTCTTAGAAATGTTAATAGCACTTGTGTTCTCACAATTTATTGGGACATGTCTGAATTGATATCCATAGTCTAGTAATGTGTGTTTCATCCACAAAATTTTCACACAACAACTTCCAGCAGCTATGTATTCAGCTTCTCTAGTAGATGATGCAACAGAATTTTGACTCTTAATACACCATGATACTAGTGACTTGCCTAAAAGGTGACATGTTCTAGAAGCACTTTTTCTATCTAACTTACATCCAGCAAAATCATCATCAGAATAACTAACTAGTTCAAATGGTTGTCCTTTTTTATAGAACAGTCGTAAATTGGGATAATTCTTGAGGTATTTGAAAATTCTTTTTACAGTATTTAAATGTGACTCCTTAGGGTTTTCCTGAAAACATGCACACATAGATACAGTTAACATAATATCAAGACGACTATCATTCATGTAGAGTAGGCTTCCAATCATTCATCTATAAGTGGTTTGATCAACATATTTACCATCTTCATCAAGATCCAACATAAAAGTGGTACTCATGGGAGTGTCACTACTTTTTATGTTATCCAATCCAAATTTTTTTAAAAGATCTATAGTATATTTACTTTCATTTAAAATAATTCAATCATCATTATGAAAGATTTGAAATCTAAGGAAAAAATTGACTCCTCCCATTAAACTCATCTCAAATTCATTTTTCATCATTTTAGAAAAATCAGTACATAGGAAATTTCTTAAAGATCCAAAAATAATATCATCTACATAAATTTTTACAACTAAAACATCATTAGAAATAAGTTTTATAAAAAAAGTAGGATCAGATATACCTTTTCTAAAACCTTTAAAAATTATAAAAGTACTTAATTTGTCATACCAAGCTCTTGGAGCCTGTTTTATACCATATAAAGCTTTTGATAATTTGAAAATATGATTTGGAAAATGAGGGTTTGAAAATCCAGGTGGTTGTTCAACAAAAACATCCTCGACAATATATCCATTTAAGAATGCACTCTTGACATCCATTTGATATAGTTTGAAATTTAGATGCGCTGCATAAGCAAGTAGAATTATAATGTCTTCTAATTTGGCTACATGAGAAAAAGTTTACTCATAGTCAATTCCTTCCTCTTGACTATAGCCTTGTGCAACTAATATAGCCTTGTTTCTAACTATATTTCCATATTCATCTACTTTATTTCTAAACACCCATTTAGTGCCTATGGTAAAGGTGTCCTTAGGTATTTCTACTAGTTTCCAAACTTTATTTATTTCAAACTGATTGAGTTTTTCTTGCATAGAAATTACCCAAAATTCATCATTAATAGCATCATCAATGTTTTTAGGTTCAAGCAGTGACAATAAGGCTTGATGTTCGACCTGTTTTCTAAAAGAAGCTCTAGTCTGTGTCCCTCTATTCAGATTTCCTACAACGGCATCTAACAGATGATTCTTTATAATTCTAGTTGATCTAGTAAAGGTAGGACTAGAAATTTCAGGTTCATCTATAGATTTGGGTTCATTAGGAGCATATTCTGAAATATTTCCAGAACAGGCTGTCTTTATAGCAGGTTATTTAGATTTGTCATTAAGGTCCATAACAATCAAATATTCTTAAAGATTTTCAAGGGTGGTTTTTGGCTCATGTGGATCAGTTTCATCAAACATGATGTGAAAAAATTCCTCCACACACTTGGTTCCCTTATTGAAAACTCTATAGGATTTGCTAGTTATAGAATATCCTAAAAATATTCCTTCATCACTCTTAGAAGAAAACCATTCCAGATTATCCTTTGTATTGAGAATAAATACTTTACAGCCAAAGACTCTAAAGTAACTAACTTTAGGTTTTCTATTGTTCCAAAGTTCATAAGGGAACTTTTTGAGAACAGGTCTGACTAAGACTCTGTTAATGACATAACAAGATGTATTCACAGCTTTATCCCAAAAGTAAATAGGTAGATCATATTCATTAAGCATAGTTCTAGGAATTTCTTGCAGGGTTCTATTTCTTCTTTCTACTACACCATACTGCTATGGTGTCCTAGGAGCAGAAAAGTTATGACTATACCCATTGTGTGAGCAATAAGATTCAACGTCTTGATTTTCAAAATCACGACCATGATCAGTTCTTAGAGTTTTAATCATTATCCCACTAAGGTTTTCTACATATTTGGAGTATTTAAAAAAATAAGAACAAGATTCACTTTTGTGAGCTAAGAAGTATACCCAAGTATATCTAGAAAAGTCATCTACTAAGACATAGACGTAGTTCTTCCCATTAAAGCTAGAAACTCTAGATGTCCCAAACAGATCCATGTGAACCACCTCGAGTGGTTGAGAAGTTGAAAATTCTTTTTTTGGTTTGAAAGTGATTTTGTGTTGCTTTCCCTTTTGACAGGGATTACACACTTTTTCATTTGGAAACTCAAGTTTGGGTAAGTCTCTAACTGAGTTCTTACTAGTCATTTTTCTATGTGAGTGTATATTGTAGTGTCCTAATCTCTTATGACATAACCAAGACTCTTTATGAAAATCATTCAAACAAGTAACATTTTTCTTAGCCAAATAATTCACATCAACATTATAAATATTCTCATTTCTCAAAGAAAAAAATACTAAAACATTTCTAGAATTAAAAACATTAAAAGAATAATTTTCAAACATGATATTAAAACCATCACCACACAATAGGGAAATACTTAACAAACTATATTTAAGTCCATCAACAAATAAGAATTTAGAAATTAAAACTAAATTAGTGTTACCAATTTGGCCTAGGCTGATGATCTTTCCTTTATAATTATTACCAAAGGTGGCATAGCCTCCATCAACCTTTATTAAACTCTTGAAGCATGAGAAATCCCCAGACACATGTCTTGAACATCCAATGTACATATACCATGTCTTCTTGTGGGAAATCTTCAAGCAAGTTTCCTACAAAACAATTTTAGATAGAATATGATTTTGGTACCCATATCTTCTTGGGTTTAGACAGGTTAGAAATCAATGATTTTGGTACCCAAATTTTTCTTATGTGTCTCATATAATTTACAGAATCAAAAGATTTTGAGAGATAAACATTATTTGATTTATAACTATGTGAATAACTAGTTGAAGCATATGAATGTCCAGAACTAGAACTAGAAGTATTCTATCCAGATTTAGGAATAAATCTATTCTTAGTAATCTGTCTATGTCCATATTTGTAGCCTATTCCAGTAGTGTATTTAGGTGACACTTGATTTCCTAGCATTTGAATTAGACTGATCTTCCAATTTTTGAACTTTTCTAAATCATTTCTAAGTTGTTCATTTGACATTTTCAGTTCAGTGTTTTCCTTTAACAGTTGATCATTTTTCTCTTTTTCAATAGTAAGTTTGGTTTTAAAAGTTGTAGTGAGAGTATGTTGTTTCTTAAATGATTTGTATTTATCCTTAAGATCATTACATGTCTCTTCCAACATATTACAATATTCAAATAATTACTCACTAGTCATTTTTTCAGAATTCGTATTAGATTCAATTCCAGAATAATAGGAATTTAAAGCAGGAGTATCTAAGGTTACCTCAGATGTGTTTGTCATGAAACACATGTTGGCACGATTCTTTTCAGAATCAGACATTTCAGATTCACTTGTGTTGTCTTCAAAAGCACTCCAGGTAGCCTTCATAGCTCTCTTGTACTAACTGTCCTTGTAATCATATTTCTTTTTGAATTTTAGCTTTGGGCAGTCTTTTTTAATTTGTTTTTTTCTTTTTCACTCATAGGAAACAACTTCATCACTTTTATCTGCCTTTTTCCAATCCTTTTTTAATATACTTTATTTTCATACTTTCCCTTGTAATTTTATTTTATGCAAAATTTATTCTTACTATAGAATTTCTTAAACCTTATGGAAATATGAGCCATTTCAGCATCACTATCAGAGTCTGAACTTTCACTTATTGAAATGTCAGTTTGTATTTGAGCTTTTTCTTTGTCCTTGCTCTTTGAAGCAGTAGTCTTGAAATCCACCGATTTCCTTTTTGGTTCATCATCTTCCTCTTTATTCCCCTTGAGTTATTCCTCATACATCATAAGCTTACCAATCACCCCTTTTATAGGTAGTTCTCTAATGTCACATGAATCTAATTGAAACAGCTGTTCCTCCCCATCGATCTGGTAGACACCTCAATATCCTCATAATTTGTTCCTTTGCTAGAACAACGTTTCCAAGTGAACTCATTGTATTGAATATTTCATTGAACCTGAGATACATATCAGAAATATATTCATCAGTCTTCATTTTAAAATTTTCATATTTAATAGTATATGTATTTAATCTCATTCCTATAACATTGGTTGTTCCCTCATGAGAAACACCCAAAGTATCCCAAATTTCAGAAGCATTTTTACAAGCAGATATTCTATTAAATTACTAATCTCCTAATGCACAGTACAAGGCATTCATAGATTTAAAATTATAATTGTAAGCAGTCTTTGTAAGTTCATCCCAAGCTGTTCTTTCAGTTTCTGGAATTTTACATTGAGATTCTATAGCAGTCCAAATATCAAAACCCTTACTTTCCAAAAAAAAATTTATTTTCAGTTTCCACTGGGCATAGTTTGTACCATTAAAGAAAGGTGGCATGTTAGTAGTAGCACCCTCTAGTCTATTATCCATAGCTAAATTTTTGAAAGTAAAATTAAAGAGATAATATTTAGAACTAACAGAAATTTAAGATCTTTAAAGATGAAACTAAAATCACAGTTGAAAAAAAGAGTATTTAAAAAAAAACCTTTAACAAAAACAACCTTTGATACCTAATGTTGGTCGGAGTGGATACTCAAGAGGGGGGTGAATTGAGTTCCAATTAAAATTTTTGTTATAATATTGTCTATTAAAATCCCCCAATTTATAAAACAAGTTAAACTGTAGTGAATTTATACAGATTGTAAATGTTCACTTAGCTTCTCAAAGATTGATTAGGTCTCAGTTAATTTTACCACAAGATTAAACTAACTTTTGAAAATAACCTACTGACTTACAATAAGTATAAAAACTTTCTATTTTAACTATCAAAGCAACTTTAAAATGGTTTTGTATTTAAAAGTAATAGCAATGGAATATAAAAAATATATGTAGTATACTTTAAACATAAAATAAAGATACACAACAGATATAACAAGAGGTTCAGTCTCAAGTTGAGAATTAGTCCTCTCAAATTTATATAAATTTGATCCACACCCTGGATCGGGGTTAACAACAGTTTACAAAACTGTCCAGGCCACGCAGGGACATCTACCACAGTTCTCTGTGGGAAACAAATCAAAGACCAGGCCACACAAGGACCTCTTCCACAGTTGTCATGGGTAAAAAAGAGTTAAGAGTTTTGGAGTGAGGATTTTTATATCCTCCAGTTCAGTACAGGAGACTGTGTGTGTGTGTGTGTGTAAGATATATAGAGTACACCACACTTCTCGAAAGTAAATAAACAAATCACTTAGAGAGAAAGGATAAAATTTTAGTAATCTTTAGTGATTAGAAATGCAGCTCTGGGCTTTTTGGATTCAGTAGAAATTCTTCTGAGTCCTTTTCTAGTTTTTCTGTTGAAAAACACAGTGTCGTGGTTCAGCTTGTATTCCACCAGTCAGAATGATCTCTTGATTTGTCGTGTGTTCTTTAGTGGTTTTGGATTTCACTCATTAGAGTTCTTTGAAAGTCTTGCGTCTCCTTCTTGCTCAGGATTGTTCTTCTTGTTCATCACAGTGCACTCGGGCGTATTTAAGTTCATCTTGTTGTATCATCACACTTGCGCACGTGTACTGCAGCTAAATCATCCTTATATTCCACGACTTCTGGTAGTAGAAATGATTCCCTTTTCATAGGTATGAGATACGGTTTCATGAAATACCAACAACTATGATTAATTATCATTAATTTCATTAAAAACATCAAATATGACCGTTAGAATTATTTAAATAATATTGAAAAAAAGCTAATAAATGGTGTCACAGTGATTATGTAAATTGTGTCTTCTTCACGGTATGTGCTTCACGGTATGTGCTTCACGGTGTCTCCATATCACGGTGTCTAGCTCACGGTGTCTGAGTCATGGTGTGTCCTTCACTGTTTCTGGGTCACGGTGTGTCCTTCATGGTTTCTTGGTCACGGTGTGTCCTTCACGGTGTCTGGGTCACGGTGTGTCCTTCACGGTGTCTGGGTCACGGTGTGTCCTTCATGGTGTCCGGGTCACGATGTGTCCTTCATGGTATCTGTCTGACTGTGACTATGTCTTGAACAAAGTCTGTCTTACTGTGTTAGCCATCACAGTTTCTGTATACATAGACAAATATCAATATTTAGACTTAAATAGTATTATGTAGAATAAGGAGTGAGCTTAATCATTAGAGATTAAGTGAAGTTGAAACAGAAATATAAACGCCTGATAATATAAGTGAGATTTGTGATCAAGCAAAATATTTGTAAATAATAATGAGAGTAATTAACATCAATAAAATTTTCTATCATTAAAACATAATTAAAACATGATGTTTAGTTATTATTGATATTGGATATCATTAACAAGATGTTAAATTAAGATTGATATTAATTAACAGTAATAGGATTTGTGATCATTAAAACATGATTAATACATTAGGAGTCCAACACAATTATTGTTAATAGGTAGTCAGGCTATTAGAACAAGATTCTTTTGTCCAGAAGATTCATACTCTGAGGATTAATCTAAGGAGTCTCCACAAATGGCACTCCAGGTGTCATTAAGTTTCAATACATTCGTAGCATTGTCCTTCTAATACTTCTTTTTGTTTCTCTCAGAATGCCTTTCCTTTCTTTCTTTTCTCAAAAGCATAGGATAATCAGGTCTTATGTGTCCAGCTCTCTTGAATTCATAACTTGTGACATCTGAATCTTTCTTATCTTTTCATTCCTTTTTCTTATATCTGGATGGAATGTTCCTATTTCTAGCAATCTTGTTCATCCTTCGTGAAATATTTGGTAATTCATTTTTTGAGGATTCACTTCCACTAGATTTGGATTGGATAACAACTTTTTTAAATTGGATCTATTAACTATCTTAGGAGTCTTGGGTTTCATTTTAATAGAAGTTGTAGTAAAAGAAACACTACCATTTCCATTCATCTTCTTTACATTATCAGCATCTATCTTCATTCTAGTCTCATGTTGAAGAAGAGTTCCAAATAGTTCATCTAGAGTAATCTGAGTAACCTATCTATTATCATCAATAGAAGTCCTTTTGGATTCCCACTCATTCGGCATGATGTCTATAATCTTATCAACAAGAGCTTCATCATCTAATCCTTTTTCACCCATGAATTGTAAACTATTCACAACAGTCATGAATCTTTGTATCACATTACATATGGGTTCTCCATAAGGAAAGCAGAAACCATGATATTCTTCTCTATGAATGGCTCTTCTAGTTTCAATTACTTTGGATGTTACAATGTGAGTAACTTCAAGTTTCTTCTATATAGAATTTGTTGCATCACAAGATGAAATTTGGCAATATATGTTTCTAGTCATGGAACAATGAAACGTATTAAGTACCTTATAATTTAGTTGATATTCATGTTTTTCATGATTGGTAAAGGTATTAACTTCTTTGTCAGGGATTTTATATCCTCCAGTAAGTATAAAAATAGTCAACTCCAGTATTGATAATTAAATTCTTCATGCGATATCTCCAATATTCATAGTCATTTCCATCAATGATAGGTGGTCTAGTTGGATTGAGATTGTCTATGGAACCATAATTGATTCCTGCCATCATAACGAATATTATTTCCACAAAAACTTGTTAATATAAAATCTTTGTAAACAAGGAAAATATTCTTAATCAAGGAAAATATAAAACTAGAGTATCTCTAAGAAAAAAATAATCTGGACTATACGAGTCTGAAAAACTGATTCCGAAAAAGTGTGAATCTGAAAGTTCAATTCTAAAAATTCTCTTCTAAATCTAATCGTGAGATTAATTCAGGGTTCACCTCCTCTGATACCAATTGTTGAGATGGTATGTGAGTATTATATACTCTATAATACCAAATGTAGGATCAAATATGTAAACATGAGATGATCAAATAAAATAGGGGTGAATTGTATTCTTTAAAAATCCCTAAGGAAATTTTGCATAAAAAAATTCACAATACCTCTAAGCATCTAAAAACATGCTTGATTCCGGAAATGTGATTCTTGAAATGAAACTTAACAAAAGTTTACACTAACTAAAATTCTACATTAAAGCATATAGAATCTAACTAAATCAAAGTACAAGTATAATAATGTATAATATAGTTATAATTTCTTCAACAATATAAATTCAACGAAAAACTATTAACAAAACAAGTAAAAAGTAATAAGTCTTTTAACCCAATGAGAAGGGTATCCAACAACCTTGGATAATGGTCCCCTGATTTATACTTTCAAGAAATTCTATCTTATCCACACTAGGGTAATCCCTCGATACGAATATCGGAGTCTGTCTTGCTATCCCCACAAGCCCTCAACTTCAAGGTAGTCGGAACCTCGATCTTCCTATCCCCAGAAGCCCTTAATTGTACACAACAATAATCAGACTCTCAAAAATAAAATCGACACGAAGCAACGTTTGAACAAGACGTTCAAACTTTCTACAAGAAGCATGAGAGATTATAAGAGCCTCTCTCTCTAGAAATCACTTCTGAAGGTTCTGAGATTTAAAAATTCCAAATGTTCCAAAAGATCTGAGCTCTTTTAGATGAGTTCTTGTTTATTGGCACAGATCCAACGGTTATCTCCCTCCTCCAATGGTCATATTTTCTTTAAATTTTGGATGGACCTGTACACGTGTAACTCAAACAACGGTTAGTTTATAACTGAAATAATGATATAGTTTTATAAAAAAAGTGTTAGAAAAAATATGGTTACATAACTAGAAATCCAATATTTGGAATGTAAGAAAATGAATGTTCAGAGTCTAACCAAAATTTAATTCGGAGTCTATAATGCAAGGATATTCGGATTCTATTTTCTAGGAATTCGAAACCTGAAATCTATAGAATTCTGGATTCTGAATTTCATGGAAATTCTGAATATAGATTCATAGAGTTCGGAGTTGGAGTTCATGAGAATTTAGAGTCAGAACTCATAAGAGTTCGGAGCCTGTATTTAGAGAACTTGGAGTCAGAACTCAGAGTAGTTCGTAACAAGAAATCATAATCAGAATTTAGAGTTAGAACTCAGAGTAGTTCGTAACCAGAATTCATAATCAGAATTCTTAGTCATAACTCAGATAATTTTTTATCTAGAATTTGTATTCAGAATTTGGAGTTAGAAATCATAGAATTTCATAACCAGAATTCTGATTTATAATTTGGAATCAGAACTCATAGAAATTCGTATCCAAAATTCGTATTCAGAATTCAGATTCAGAACACAGAGAAGTTCGTAACCCAAATTCTGATTCAGAATTTGGAGTCAGAACTCAGAGAAGTTTGTATCCAGAATTTGTATTCAGAATTCGGAGTCAGAACTCAGAGAAGTTCATAACCAGAATTCTGATTCAGAATCCGTATTCAGAACTTAAAAGTGTTCGTAACCAGAATTCTGAGAATTTGGATCCTAAAAAAATGCTCCATATCTAGGTAATTATAGGATTCAGAGGTTTTGGATTCATACCAAATTTTACACTTAGAAAAATTATGATATGAACAATAAACATGGTAATGATAAATTTCCTTGGGAACAAAAATTTATCCTTATATAAGTAAAACACATGGTAAAACGATATTTTCCATAAGATAAGGTGTTTGTGATTTTCAAAACAAGAAGGAATGGTCAAGTCATAAGGAAACCTTATTGTCTTAACAATCTCCCCCAAGTAAGAAGGAATGAAAAATTCATAAGGAAAACCTTATTGACTCAACAATAGTGTTTAAATCTGTTGTTTGTGAGATTTCTTTTTCTTAGTTTTGATGAATTGTTGACTTGTCCTCACGAATGGAAGGTCATTCAAAACATGTATAAAAATACAAAATTGTAATTATATGTTTTTTATTATGTTAAAAAACTTTAAATGATATTATAATGATTTTTTTGTACCATGATAATGATTCATTAGATACTAATTTATTGATGTTCGTTTGGGTAAATTCGGGTTGTTTGCCGACCACAACAAACTTGTTTTGTTAAATCATTTAATAATATGTACAGAAGTTAGTTATAGAAAATTAAATATGATATAATGCATATAAAAAATTATTTCAACCATAAAAAAGGTTTCATGGCCATATCTGAATGTGGTAATGTAAAATAAAAACATGTTGTTTTTTAAGGTGATAAATTAAAACCTCACAAACAACGTTTTCCTTTATAAAATAAAAAGAAGAGGAGATTAGGGTTGAATGATATATTATCCAATTAGTATGATAATATTAAATTCTATTTAGGATTATAGTGTTTCTGTACCATGTGGATGAGGATATGTGGGAAAAGATTTAGAAAAGCACATGAAATTGAAAAAGAATTAAAGGAAAAGTGAGAGAGGTGAATTACCACTTGACTCCTCCTTAAGGAAACATGGATTGGCATAAGAGACCAGAATATCTTTGAATTTGTGGAGGGTCTATGGATTATTTTTCGATTGATTCTAGAGATGTCTTGAATCTTTAGAGGTCTAAGGAAATAAGGGTGTGACGGGCTGTATTTATAGTAAAGGGGAGATGGGTTTTCTCAATATTATATTCATTAATTTATTATTTTTCCACAAGTCAAGTAATACTGATGATTCCATTTCCAAAAAACAGTAATAAGTTCATGTTAGTTAGAACCAACTGAGATTACATGCATTGGAAAACATACATTAATCAATAACTAATGAATTTAGCTTATGATTTAAATTATAGTGTTTCACTTTTAATAAAAAATTCACGTATTTCAATAAAATCCAAAAAATTTACCCCAACCATTTTTAGATATTTAAAATCCGAATATGAATTCAATATTTCCAAAATAATCTAAATATTATTAATTTAATTTTTATTTAAAATCATAAATTACATGAAAAAATGCACATATTAAAAATAAAACTGATTTCATAATGCTTTCAAAAATTACATAAGGTCTTATAAAAATTTCATAAAACTAAAAGTCATAGAAATATTGATTAATGAAAAAAATTTGCAAAAATAAATTTATATTCAATTAATTATTTAATTATAAAACATTATTTATGACATAAAAAATACCAATACTTTTATTATGTTCATATTATCACTTATAAGATGCCTACCTTTTATTTAATAATTAATTGGTAAGGCTAATATTATATCAGATTATTTACTATTCATAATGGTAATATTACTATTCAAAAGTCTAGGTTACTATTATTAAGGGTATGTTGAAATTCACAAAAAAAATATGTTTTCCCTATCGGACACCAAACAAATTTCCCATTACAATATGGTATGTATGATTTTTGAGATTCAAAACACATATGTGGAAAATTTATTTTGGAATGTCACATAGTAGTTCATTTAATAATGATGTGGAATTGTGTTACTTAATGTGAATGATTTTGACATTAATACTGTAATGGAGAAATTTATTTGATAAATTTTTGGATCCTTACAAACCTCCCAATGGGGTGGATCAAATTTCAAGGTATTCGACCTATAACCATTCATAGGCAGCCTCTTTATATACATAGGGCATGTTACAAATTAAATTTAATTCATAATAATCATTTCAAGGATAAAACTCCATGAATTTTGTACATGGAACAATGAAAAATATATAACTAGTCAACATTAATTTATTGGAATGACACCACCTACTATAGGCCCTTAAAATATCATCAAATATTAACTTATTGTTCAACTCAAGATTAGGGGACAAAAAATGAATTGGAAAAGAACCTATTAATTAGGAAAATTATCTACCTCCAAAACAACACAACTGTTACCAAACCAAAAGAATAATGAAAGAAAATGAATCAAGTACTCATCAAATCAATTCCACTGAGATTAGTGGGGCCTGTATTTCGGATTAGACTAAGTGTTGAAGAAAATTCCTTGAATATGATCAATGTTTGATCCAAAAATAAATCTATTTCTATGAGGGAGAGATATCGAAAATTGGTTTATAGATATATTTTTATTAGGGGAATTTTAGAAATTTCATGCAAAATAATATGTACTCATTGTTTGAATACATGATTTGGACAAATCGTGCACCAATATTTACTGCTTAACTGTAGGGAATGGAACATCAGATAGTTTTCCCTCATGTTTTTACTAAACATGCACAAACTATTAAAAAATACCCTTTAAAATTTGTAGGCATGATTTTATAGTTGTGGTCCCCAAATTGCATTGGTTATTATTACAATGGAGCCTACCAGACTCCATTATACATCTGTGCACGGTTTTATCTAACTATATGGAATGGCCCACATAATTTTCACAAACTGTGGACCAGGCCATTTCACAATAGAGGATTGGATCCTGGAACCAATCCATCCATGGCACCCATTATACCTCTATTATCTCAAATTACATTCATAATAGGTCATAACTAAATATTTCAAATGGTATTTTACATAATGTAATTGATTAATACCTTAATGAAAACATGGTTCTTAGAAACATCCCCCTTAAATAAATTTGTCCCAAAATTCTTTATCAGAGGTGGTGAATCATATTCTGACAATAAATCTTCTTACAGAGATTTTACATCATCCAATCACTCCTAGATCTATTCCAGTACTCACCAATTACTCCATAGCACCCGTAGTAGAGGAACTGACAATTTTATATGATCGTTAATACCATGATCCACAATATTTATATGATTCTACTCAAACATGCATCTTCCTATAACTAAGCCTCCAAGTGATGGGAGGCATGAGATGGGTCTGAATAATTGTGTTGTCATTAACAAACATGGAAGACACCATTCATTGACCAATATATAATATGTAATTATATCTGATAGTCTACCAACCTGACTCTCTCTATAATCTCAAATGACTCGACATATCATGGTGAAATATTACCCATCTTGATCCTCATGTGTCATAGATTTGGAGAGACGCGTATGAAAACCTAATTAGGGACCTCAAACTATTGATGTATTCTATAGTGATTTTCATATGATTTAAATTGAGACAACACATTAGCCATCCTCTCCCAAATAAACATTACCATCTTTGTGGTCTTAAAAAAATGAGGTCTAACCAAAGGTGACTCTCCAACAACAGAAAATAACTCGAGTGATTGACATGGCCTACTATAAAAATCCTTATAAGGCTACATCTATATAGTGTCCTGAAATCTACTGTTGATGGTGAATTCCACTAGGGGTATATACCTCTCCAAATAGCACCTGAAATCTTGGATGCATGACTGCAACACATCCTTATGCACCGGAATCATGTACTCTGATTGGCCATTAGTTTTGGGGTGGTTTTTTGTGGCCCAAATAACATGTGTACCGAATTCCTTCTATATCCACTTCTAGAACAATTAAGTAAACATGTTTTCCCTCTCTAAAATAATAGTTTGTAGGAACCAATGAAGTCATACTTTTTAACAGATATAAAAACATCCAATTTCATTCGAAATAATGTTTACTTGATCTATATGATATTTTCAACCTATGTTAACCATTCCATGACAATCCATAAGACATCATTTCCTCAAGGAGAACTCTGTAAAACTTTTATTAAATCTATATCCACATAATTCAATTTCAACTCTTGAATGGGTAGTTAATGTAATGGTCTTGAAGGTTATTGGTGTTCATCCATTACATGCTGACATGTGGAACACCTCATCAAAAACCCATCTACATATCATTTTCTAACCACTCACCAACATTGGTTATGTATATCCCAATACATATTGATGATTTCAGGAAGCAATAACCAAGCTAAAGCATGAATATATTGCATAATCTCCTCACACATGTCTTCTAAAACCCATACTCGACCATGTAATTGCATATATTCAAAAAATTTAATATTCTAACTAGGTTGAAGTTTTTCACATACCATAATATCCAACATGACTAGGGCCTTGGAATATGATAGATTCATCATCATTAATCAACCTAGAATGGAATAGGTAATAGAAAATTATGACGGAATGTCTGACCCTAGTTTTTTTATAGGTGCATGTGAACCTCAGTGAACAAAGTTATAAGATACCACTAGCTACTAGCATGATGACCATTATTTATCTAAGCCTGCCCACATTGTTCATCAACAATTTCATTTCCTTTACCTGGAATTTTGGAAATCTAAAAATCTAAATACTGTATCTATTCAACCTACCTACACTATCTCGACTTTATATCACTCTATGTAAATATTTCATAAATTATTATGTGGTCTGTGTACACAAAAAAATACTCTCGTAGTAAGTGGTTTCTCTAAAAACACAATGCATGAATAGTTTTAACTAACTAAATATTGTGGGTTGAGTAATATATCTATTGTGGGATCTATATATGAGACTCATACACCATTACTATATGTCCTTGAATACGGACTGATCCTATCATGATACCTGATTCATCACAATAGATAGTGTAAATTCTTCCTAACATTGGAAAAATCTGTAATGGTTCTAAATTCAATCTTCTATTACCCTCCTAAAAATCCATCTTATAGGAATATGACAATAAAAAGTTCACACCCTTATTCCATCAATGGAAACACTAAGAGTGAGAATTCCTATATGAAATTCCTATAATATCTCAATAGAACAATGAAACTCTATACCTCAAATACATCCTTGGGATTCTCCTAGTAAAATATAACACTCACATGTTCTGGATTCCCTGATACTCATGTCTTCAAAATAATGTGATTTGTGATGTAAATATGATCTATCAGTATGTGGACCATTTTGAAAATAGCATATAATTGATGTTCTATCAGTGTATTCAATACTATCAGAATTTTCTGGCATAGTTGTGTCAATAGTGAGAATACACCATGATATCATGCACAGAATCCAACGCAAATGAATCAATATAAGTATAAGAATCTGGTATCATCAGTACCATGAAGACCACTAGCTTGATCGTAAGACCGAATTTCATAACCAAAAAAAATCATATAGACCATACCTACTATGAAATATAATTAGAGGTATGTATGATAGTATAACATGCATTTTATGATAGATTAATCTAAATTCAAAATGTATGAAAATCAATTATCCTTATATATTATCAGAAATATTATCTAAATGACATAGAGGACACTGATTTTAAACCATAACATGTTCAATTCTTGATAATCCACACATAGCCTAAGGGTTCTGACTTCCTTTTTCTCAAAAGGGCTGTTGAACCCATAGATAAGTATTAGGTTGAATAAAACCCTTTTCCTCTAAATCTTCTAGATACCTCTTGAAATTTTGTACCTATTTAGTATTAATCCTATAAAGGGGAATGGATACCAGTACAACTTCGAGAAATAGCTTGATAAAGAACTATATCTCTCTCACTATATGTAATCCTAAAAATTCATCCAGGATGATGCCCTTGATTTGATCAACCAATGCTGGGAAATCTTCCTGACACGTTACCTAGCCGTCCAGATATGAACGCGCAAATATGTTGTCATCCCACAGATCCCATGATGATCAAGTCATGATCTTCTCACCTATTCATCAAATTCCCACTTGTGAATAAACTATCCTCCATCTAGAGATCCGAATTTCCCTATAAAATGAGAGAAATCAACAAAAGCATGGAAGGGATCCAACCAATCCACCCCAATAATGATGTCAATACCTATTATCTTGAAGAAAACATTATCCCATATGAAGTGAAACCTTCCAATCTCAATGGATAACTCCTTAAATGATGTATAACATATTTTATATTCCCCAAAGGAGTGTCAAGTGTTATAACACCATTAGTTTTTTGAACACGGATCCCAATGTTCTCTATAGTGGCCCCAAATATAATGCTCTGAGAATCACCTATTTCAAAAATGAAGAATCTTATGTAGAGGTTACTTGTATATTACCTATGAAAGTAGAAGGTATGGTATCCTACTATTAAAGAGTTTTTTGCTCATTGTATATATGGAATATACCGTGACACCATTACCATGACCCCCCACCTTAGCCAGATTGGTCAGATGTACTCCATCTCCCTTCCTCATGGGATGTTTCTAACACAACTTCTGAAGGTAGAGTCGGTGAGTACCCTCTCTCACTAGAAGCTGGTTTAAATTTTCAATATAAAGGATGTGGATGGCCCATTTATCCATGTGATTGAAACTTAACTAGGTCCCTCATAAAATATTTCTTTATATGTCCCAGCCTACAACAAGGGAATCACATCACCAGTCTACCTGAGTATGTCCCTGTGATACAAATGTCACTACAAAAAATCTAATGATGACACATCCTAATAAATGTAGATGAAGTGAAAAATATAGGTGTCGAACTGTCTTGGGTCACACCTCTACCCTCTCTCAGGTTATGCTCTTTTATATGAATTTAATACACTATTTATGAAATGTTATTCTAATGAAATAATTAAAAAAATGATAAAATTTCATATGTAAGACCATTCATGGATTTTCAAGATTCTCATAACTTGTCATCCATAAAAATAGTTGAAAATCATTGGTGCCCAGTATAGTGGTTTGAATATTCCATTACTAAAAACGTGCCTTGACCCAGGTTCATAAACTCTTGGGATATATTTTCCCTCAACATCATTGAATAGATGTAGTCATAAAAGGTTGTATGAAAATCCCAATAGTCCATCTTTTAATTATTGACCTTCTTTGGTATGGCATCCCACCATCTCGATGCCAAATCATGTAGCATACACATAGTAATCTTTATCCTACTATCAAGAGGCATCTCTATATTCATAATTACGTAGACCATGGCCTTTATCAATTATTTTGTACAATATGGTTCCCAATACTCTGAAAACATAGGCTGATTCTACTTCTGAAACACACGTATCAACAAAAACATAGATGGGGCAGGTCGTAGTGCTCCTCGAATAGTCTGCATAAGTCACAAAAGGCATTAACCGAATTGTGATTCAGAACCAATGTCTCGTATAACTACAGTTATCATAATAGTAAATATTGTAGTATCCACTAGTATCCCATAGACCACCACATTCGGAGTGTGGTAATTTCTGCCTTGCTAGTGTTTGAACATATGATGTTGCAGTGCCATTCCTCTTCGAATTAGAAGCTCAAGCCTCAAATAAAGTTCATTATTTATTTTTCAAGCTCAATGAACATACACGAAAATAATATAGGTACAAGAATTACTATATATAATGACACTAATATTCCTACTCTATGAATCAGGTCTCAGTGTTGTACAGATCGTATAAAAGCTATAGATATTTCCTACTTCCAACTTCTTAGGTCAGTTCATGGTCAAGTTCTCTTCTATAAAAAATTATATTTTCCATTTTATTTTCACTTATATTAATATATTCATTCTCATTTGTATTCATACTCATTTAACATTTATATCTCAATTCATTTTAAAAGATGTACCAATATTTCACCAAATGTTGATCCATGAGGGGCCATACACTTCAGTGTCCGAAGCACATTTTTCACATGATTTTCACACCAGAAACTAATTTATAATGTTGATCACAACAATAGGTTTAACTATCACCACACCTATCACAACATCATGAAATAATAAATGAATCCTTCACTGAATTAAATAATGTAGTACATTTGATTCTAATAAGTTCATAAATGATTCATAAGTTTGAATTCCCTCATCAAATCAGGTTTTAATAGAATAGAACACAACATCATATCAAAAATAACATCATTATTCACAAATGAATCACGCAATGGATTGATAAAATCAATATCACTAGTCAAAATCCCCAAAACAATAATTCTGTTTGAGGCAATAGGCCTTTTAATTGAACATGATTTTTCTACACCTGAACACCTCACATTACAAAACTCCATGTCCTTTATATCCCATTCTATTGTCTCAAAATATTAGAGAAAACTAGAAAATATCCTCTAATTATAGTTTTCAAAATCCCAGACCATGCTGCCACTAAAAGGTACCATGATCCCGGTTTTCCACAGGGCCTCAATCACATCTCCCCAAATGCCTGAGGTTTCCAACTAGCATCATGGATCTAGGATTGTTTGTGGGGAGACTATTCTGTAATCACTAGATTGTATCATAGTAGAATATAAATAGCATAAAAATAGTGGAATAAATAAATCACACAGATAAAATATACATGGTAGAATATATATCATTTTTAAAGAGTCTTATATACAATTTTGATGATAATCAATCTCATATGTCCCTAATGAATTATCCAAAACATGTATTCATGGAAGGTGTACAATACATTGAAAAAAATTTCAAAAAGGGAAAAAGTATCCTTGATATAATCATGAGCCTCAAATTGGTACCCTATTCCCCTTCTTTTAAGAATCAATCAAGATCATGTTTTAGGGGGATTTCCAATTTCCATAAGTACAATCCTATATATTGTTCTGGTACCCAAGGCAGCCTAAATAGGGTTTCACACAAATTTCGAGGTTGAAAACACTCAAGGTCTCATCGATGCAATTAGTGAATTTTTTAAAACAACAATAGTGTGCATAAGTAATGCAATTTGCAAGGAACCACTGAAAATAAACATCAAAATAATTTCAAGGTCTAATTAAATAATGAATTCCATTTAATATTTAAATTTCATTTAGTTTATAAGTATTTATACTTGGTGTACATCGAAGCAATCATCCTGAAAATATGTAATGAAAGGATGCCTAACATACCATCCATGAAGTACAACAATACTGAATCGAATCTTATTCATTGGCTTGAAATGTTCTTCATATAACTCATTAAAATTGTTATTCAATTTAAAACCTAGGCACGTCCTTGAAATTCTTAATTTGGAATCTTGGAATCACTCCAGGGATGATATAAACTAACTCCCTAAAAACCCATCCATTGTGATCTCACAATATCCAATGTATCACTCTTTGTGTTTTCTTACATCTCTACAACTCGATTAAATACTTAGAAGTCCACTAAAAGAGAAAATGTATCCAACATGGCATAATTATCAATGACCATTTATTGTTTCTATTATAATCTCATATAAATCCATGTATCACTAAACATATGATATTCTATCCCATTGAGTCCATCCTTAGTAGTCCATATAATGAGTCCATGGGTCACTCGGGAATAAATGAGGTTCATTTTAATTGAGATCACCCATGGTATAATTTATTTGAATCCATGATTCACCCAAGGAATATTTTAATTTAATATCATTCAATAAAAGTTAATAGATTCCACCAAAACATATTAATGACAACACCAAGAACAATTCATTTCAATCACTCATCTAATGGTGACACAAATCACTCTCCAATCTTAGAAGGCTAGTCTTATATTAACACACAAGGTAAATTAATTACCTATTCAGCATTTAAATCACATAAAATTGGTAAATGGAACACCTCAAAGGAATCCAATTTCATATTCCATCAAAATGGTCCATTTATAAAAACCACCAACACAAAGGGGTGGTTATTATTTCTATGTATTCAACCTATAAAAATTCATCGCCTCTGTCATTAAATACATAATATACATTGATTAAGTATATTCAATAATTAAATCAAATTTCAAGGGTGGGACTCTGATAATTATTCATGTGATACAATGAAATATATATATTGATTAATCATTAAATGAAAGGAATGAGTCAAAATATTATAGGATAGTATAACTTATCTTATATAGTATAAGCTCTTGATTTCACTCATATTAAGAGAAAATCGAAGAATAGATGAATAACCAATTAATAGCGAAATTAGTATGCATATAAATTGCAAAGATTCAACCAGAATAAAAGCAAAATGAAAAAATGTAATCAAGCACTCAATGATTTGGATCCAATGAGAGATGCAACACTTGAATCAGATATTGGATATATATTTGACTTCAATTCCTAGAATAGGCTCTAAGAGGGATCCCATAAGTGATCATTTTATCTGTAGGAGATATAGTAAAAAGAGGGCTACAAATATATTATTATTTGGATATTTTAAATAATTTTACTCAAAAAAGGGTCACACAGTTTGGCAACATGGTTTGGAAAAAACCATGCACCAACCATATTCATATAGCTCTAGAGAATGACACGTTTTTTGGTTTGTCCGTACAGTTTAAATAACATTTAAAAATTCATGAAAATCTCTATTATCAAAACTAAAGACATGGTCTCCCTATTGTGTGCCCGCATTTTCATAATTTAGTATTATTGTTTTTCATGTAGTATTCTAGTTTCCTACCTCACATGGATTTACATAACCACGTGACGTACTATACACAATTTTTAAAAACAATACGCCATGCCTTTTCACCATAACTGCTGGTTTCTTGGATATAGACATGCCCTAGACACCCTTGATACCACCATAACCTCAAAAAATATCATTTTAGATCATAATTAAACATTTAAAATAAAATTTGATTTGTTGTAAAATATAAATGCCTCAAAGAAGAATCGGTTCAAAAGTACTACATCGTAGTCTATGGTACACAATTTTAAAATGCATAGCACAAGTGTTAGGGGTAGGAAATAAAACTACATAACACTAATTTCATCATCATATGTTGTAGAAATGGATGGATACATATCATTCAAATAATAAAAAATCACATGATATACATTAGAAATAATTCATGGTTGGGATCTCAATATAGTCACGTTAGTCTACAAATAACTCCATTTTTTCACACCAATAACGACTAACCTGAGATTATAGTGTTGGAGTTGATTATTTCATTTTTTCTTGATTAAAAAGAACCAATACTAATTTAATAATATGTATTTCATGAATATACTTTGAACATTATAGATGGTATTCCTAGGTACTTTTTTTCTTTGTCGATAATCAAAATAAAAGATAATTAGAACTACCCATATGTGATCATGATTAATACAATAGATTTTTCTTTCCATGAACAATGTGTGGAATAATTCTCATTCATTTAAGATACATAGTGATGTTTAGATCTTCTACTATAGGACCATCTTAAAATGGTAAAAATTATATGTGATAAAATTCATCATTTCGACATAAAAAATATGAAATATTCTCTCATGATATCAGTGCTTAGACCTTCACCCATTTATGTTGGGTGGTTTCTTTACTAGAAGTAGTGAAATAAGCTTTTCCCATATCTTGTGTAATAGACCCTTGTACAAAAAAAATAATTTGTACTTGTAGAGTTACACTAAATTTTATAGTATTCACATCCTTATAATTTTACATTGCACTTTAAAGTGATGTTTCGTCCTCCAGGAATTTAATTTTCATAGAGTTTACTTACATGTATAGAATTATATTTCATTGAATGTAAGACAAATAAATGGATGGAACACAATGATAACCATATGTAAATTTATTCACACTAGAGTGAGAAATTTAGTGATTCTTGAACCCCTTAATCAATTTTCATACATAAAAATCAAAATAAAAATAATATCTATCCTACAAAAGAACTTTATCTATGTGGGAAGTTGCATATATATAACTATGTGTGGCTTGATTATCATTCAGAGTAGATGTGTAGTGATTCTTTAAACCTAGATTTGAGACCCAAACATAAAAAAATTCCCACTCTCCCATGTATAAGAGGGATATATGTGGGATATTCCAACATGGGTTCTCTCATTTATAGACCGGTCCTCAAAATAAAATTCCTTGTCCTTATATCCGAGATAGATCAATACATGGAATTTTTATTCAATGAAAAATGTGTTTCTTGATTCTGAGTATGATTTTATATATAATGATGCATGGATATCTCATCTTAGTCCCAACAACAATGTTTTAATAAATTCAATTCCCCTATGTATTAGTCAAATCTATATATGTGACCATCATACATATGAACATAGTGTAAATTGATTCTCCTTCCAAAGAGATGAGTTGTGATACATAAATCCCCTATCCAATGTCTATCTAATAGAAATAAAAAAAATCATATTTTCTTTTTATAAGAGACATATCTACACAAGAAATTTTTTTTGACATGTACATTGAGTTTAACACCTATATCTCGATAAGTTGATAATCCTCTAGTAATAGAATTATCAATTAGAATTGGTTCCATCATTCCTTTGGAGCATATTATTTTCAAAAATCATAATTAATTTCTCAAGGAACTATGATTGTTGAAAACATTCCTTGGATAATGGTAATAAGAAAATACTAATTTGAAGAACTAATTTATTTTGAAAATACATATTATGCCCCTAATAGAGATCTATATATATCCGCTCATCATATCCAATCAATTAGATGAAACTGCATCCAAAGGATAGAGTCATTTTTATAATATTACATCCAAAAAACAAAACGTAATTCACCTTACAAACTAGGCATATGGTCATTATTTACATACATTTCTAATAGAACCACTCCATATCTGAGAGCCCCATTATAATGAATTTAAATGTCTCTCCTTGAATTAAAATAATCTTAGATCATAATTGGATTATAACTCATAATTAGATCATTATACCCATATTATTAATCAAAACTATGTGACATGAAACTGAAAGAAACATTACTCAATGATATGGACCATAGAAATCAATGACCATTGGTCAATGCTTCGAAACATTAATATATGTGAACTCATTCATTGTATTGTTTCAATAAGACACATCTCAATTTGGATATGTGTTCCAAATAATATTATATAGTCAATGAGGTGTTTGAATAACTACTTAAATATTATTATTCTCCATGAACCCCCTTCATATCCTTGATATCTATTTCAATACCAAGAAAAACCTAATTTGACTAATCATCATTTTCCCCCTATCATAGAAAAATTGGTAACATGAATTGACTGGTTTTTGTAACACAAAACATACTCAACAAAACTCCATTAACTGACTATGGAATTAGTTTTTTTAACAAAAATGGTTATTCTACTCCCGCAAGTCTCTACATGAACCCCATATTTTATCAATGTACAAATTTCTGTAACAACCATCATAATCAAACCTGTCATCATAGACTAACTGTGAAATAATTTTTGTTTCTTCACTAAATATTTATCTACTCTCATTGGTCACTATTTGAAAATGAAATATGAATTGATAAACTATGAAATATATACAGTATAATCTATATAAGGAATAATCATCATCGCTGATATTAGTCAAATTTTGGTTTTACGCTTATTTAGGATAAACACCATAGGTCAATTATTTCCAACTTAAGAATCCCACAATTTTGATCAAAGATGATAGAACATAAAAATCAAATATGTTGTTTTGAATTGGATGACCTTAAAATTTCTAATGACTGGGACAAGGGACTCTTCGAAAAGAAAACACAAAAATGGTGTTTTATTGGAATGTCGAGTATCTAATTGCATGACACTATGTTTGAACAATCAAAGAATAATAAAGAACATAAAATTAAATATCCACAAAACATGTTAGGATGAATACATGTAATGAGAGGAAAAATAAAAACACCAGTATCGCCCTTAAATTATTATCTATGTCAGGCTTATGAAAAAGTTATAAAAATGAAAAAAATGACACAAAATTAATTTGGAGCAATATCAAACCCTAAAATAGTCAAATTAATTATTCATTAATCCCTTTGGCTGAGAAAAATATTGAGAATTAATAAATCACTAACATTTTGTTTCAGGTATTTCAATTATTGGGAAACAATGATACCAAATAATTTATCCAAATAGTCAATCTCTTGTGTTATAGTGTTGGAGAATTTTATTTACACCCATTCGTGATCCACACACAGGAGATGACCAATTCAACTTAATAATTGATAAATAAATACAATACATTCATTATGTCAAATCATTATATGTTGTTATGAATTAGTTTTTTGGATGAGACGGGTAATAGGTAACTAAAAAATATATATTTTCATTTATTCATCAAAAATAAAAACAATGAGAAGAATACATATTATTGATTACCGCCATCTAATTAAATGCAACGACAAATGGAAAAATAATTACCAAAAACCTTCATCATTTTTCCATAACAAACCATCCAAAACAAAATGAGGTGTTTGGATTTTCAAATAATGGTTTCTTCATTGGTCATATTCCTCATTATCCAGTGGTCTTGTTTTTTTATATTCATTTATCCCTTTGATTCATTTTAAAATGGCTTCGAGACTAGATTTTGATAATGATAACTACTCCTTAACTAATTCCACTTGAGCCACATAATCTCACTTGTTTATAGTATTAATAGATATCTAATTATGAATTTATTCTCACTATGTTACCAAATGATTCATATATAATGGGGATTATTATAAATCTTCCACGTGATTATTGAAAGATCATGTTGGATGTTTTTTCTTTATCAAAATAGAAAATCCTCACATGAAATAATAAAATGATGGAATCAGATATATAGGCTCTATTAGTAAATATTACCCATGCCCAGGATATGAAAGAATATATTGGGACTTCCAACCTTATCAATAGTCTTCTTTAAAAGAATACTTTGGATATAATTAAGAAAGCGTCTCAAAACCAATTTTCTCATAGCATATATCTCAAACGTAGAGTTTTGATTTAAACTATATTTTCTCGTTATATTGAATATATAGAATAGAATCAGTGTAACTACATGAATGATTCATTTAAATGATAACATAGTTGTATAGTGATTGTTTGTCATTATATTTTGGTTAACATTAGGGACAGTGCTGGTGACGGTGAACCTAAAGGATGTTGTTCTTGACACTGCCCCAATGAAATCAATTTCTGTAAGAAACCCAAAATCATGTGTTGGAAATATTATGTATATACTTTCCCAATATAAAAGGGAACATGGAAATTCAATATTTATCATAATGATTCAAATGTCTTCTATATTATTTTTCATATTATTAATCTGTTCAAAAAACATGAAATGTGGGGGACTCTGGAAAATTAATGTCATATTTTCCAATTGAAATGGATCATGTATTATTACATATTCATAATAGTAAACTAATGTTATGGTACATTCCCAATATAGTTTATTCATTACACCAATGGATAGATGAATTATTTCTATGGGAGTATCATCATGCGTCTACATTAATAAAATTTTATCGTGGATGGTTGGATGCTAGTCCATTTTATTCCAAATAAGGGATATGAATGACTGCAATTATAGATATCAAATATAATATTAAAAAATCATGGTTTAAAATTTGAAAATGATTAATCAATCTATTTTAGTGGATAAAATCCCATCCCCAAAGTCAATAATTTACTAATGTTTGTGTGGGAAACCCAATTGTTGGATGTTATTATCCTAGAGGGTAAAATGTTAGGAACATATGAAAATTCAAGGGGATTCCACAACATAATAATAGTATAATCCCAATATATGAATATTGGATTGATAATTATAATATTGAAAATCATTGGGAATATGTTAATATGATGAACCATTGTTGTATTTTTATATTCCTAACATTCTAATAGTTCTACAATCCAACCATATAATTCTTTTTATGGTCCAATATTGAGATATGGATAGATTAATTCATGTTTGAGACCTAAAAACCATTGAATATGAGTGAGGGTTGGTAAAATGAAGTTTTTTAGTTTGCATTGAACCAATCTAACTTCTATCAGTAGGGATCAAACCCTTTCACTAGAATTTTGGTCATAGGAGGGGAAAATCAACCTTCTTTGAATAAATGGAGGAAAATATTGTTAGCTGATAATTGGATGTAAGATATGACTAGATATTAAAACCATATTTGGTTTATTAACCTACTTTAGAGTATTCTATTATGTGTGTAACACCCCAATATTTTTGAAAAATAAAACTATGTTTGATATACGATTCAACACCCAACACCAAGCTCAAATAACCAGCGATATATATATATATCCAATATAATTTAGCCTTTAAATGTGGGGGAATGAAGAGTAATAAGTATTTTGTGAAATGAATATGTATATATATCATATAAAATATATATTATCAATAATTTTTACTAAATAACCAATCAACTTTTATAAATGAAATTTTAATCATAAAAAATATGCTTTCTTTAAAAAATATTTTTTTATTACTTTTCTTGATTCAATATCTTAATTAGTTATTTGAAATATTAAATAATTCATTTTATAAATTTGGAATATTTTTTGAAATAATCATATGTAAATATTATTTGGGAATAATTTTTTTTCAAAAAACAATTATTTTTTGTGAATAGTGAAAATACATTTTTTATATATTTGATTTATTTCAAAAAAATTAAGTGAAATTAATGTTCAGATATATTTTGAATGTGATTTAAATTAACATAATTATTATTTTTCATATATTTTTAATGCAATTAATTTATTTTGAATCATATTTATATAGGATTTTATTATGATTATATCTTGGGATTTAAAATGAATTGTTTTTAACATTTTTAAGATACATAATATTATTATTTTAAATTAATTAAAAAATCATTAGATAATAATAATTAAAATTTATTTATTCGAATATATATATATAAATATTAATGTATATTTATAAAATAATTATCATTACTCAAATAGTTAATATAAAATCTTTAATTCCTAGAAAATATATATTTCTTGAAAACCAATTTTTATAGCATATATGGGATTAATTTTATATTATAATTTAACACTTTGTTGAGGTGAATATGATACAATGGTTCTCATATATTTATTAATCCTTGTTTATATTTTCTAATAAATTAAAAATATTCTTTATGATAATAATAATTTTAAAAAGAAAAAATAATTATTACGGTTAAGGTGAAAATTGATTTTCTAGGATAGTGTTAGAATGAAATAATGCGGGTAAAAATGACATAAAAACTCATATAAAAACTACATTATGGAATTATTTGGAACATACAATAAATATTTAGTGACAATACCCAATTTTGAACATTTTGTTATGTGAAAATAATTTTTAAACCATTTTCCTTTCAAAAATTAAAAGTGTGCACGTCACCTCACTTATAAAAGACCATGTCTATCATATCTTATTAAAACCTCTAAATTATTTCACAAAAGTTATTGTCATCCCATGAAAAAATAAAACATTCATATCCTAACCATTGATACCCTGGTTCTGTCATAATTTCATTCTTGTAATACTTTAGGTTGAATCATAAAGGGGTGGACTGAGAAGGGGTACAATTTCTATCTATGTATTTCTCATTCATCTCCCTACCAACTCATTACAATACTCTTAAAATAAGGTATTATGATATATAATGTAAATAATATATACACATATTTCATTATATAAATATAATAACCAAAATAAACCCCCTCCTTCCTCAAATGGGTTATAATTCATCATTCATATGTAAATCAGACAACCACCTCGTGAAGCAATGTGATTCCTTTTTCACTAAATCATAACATGGAAGGTTATAAAGATAATGTTAATGAAAATAAGTGATATAAATTAAATTATAATTTCATTATTGTACTATTTAACATTATTATTATTTATTATATTATTTTCATTCATACACTAAAAAATGATAACAATATTCATGTATGTGTGGACTAGCTTCTTTATGAAACAATATGATTTTATTTTTTATCACCACTTTAGAATAATGATATATATAATTATATTTGAATAAATACAATGGTATTAATGATATTATTATCTTTATATAATGAATAAAAATATATATTCCTTATTTCTATAATGATCATTCAAAAATGGAAACTATACGCATGCGTACGTAAGACCTACCATCTCAATTATCGATTTCTAGTTTATTTTTTACAACCATCTATAATGATTTATTTTAAACTCATAATTGAAGAATAAATATGATAATAATATCAAGATTAATATTCTTGTTATGTTTATATAATTACCAATTTGACAATAGTCAACACACTAGTACCAAAAACATGTTTTACGTCAGTTATAAAAAACCAATGTGAAAAGTTGTATAATTGATTTATAATGTCAGTTATAATATAACAGATGTTAAAAATTCATTATGTTGATTTATCACTTTGGTTACTTTATAACAGAAGTGATAGATCCAATTTTTTTACGTCAGTTATATAATTACCGACGTAATAAAAGAGTTTATCATGTCAGTTTTAAAACAACCGACGCTAAAGTTAAAATATCGAATCACGCCAATAATGAGATCAATTTTTTTATAACACAACATTGAAATTTTCAATTACCACCTAATATTTCGTATAATGATAATTTATTTTCAAGCTATTTTCACTTATTTTTCATGCTGGTTATATAATAACCTACTTGAGAAATAATTCTCATGACTTTTTCACATTGGTTATATAGGAACCGATGTTCGAAATACATTTTTATGACAGTTCCACATCAATTATTAAATAACCAATGTGAAAAATTGATACCCAACATGTAGTTAATTTCCTAATATTCTATTTGACTGGTCACAAATCTCAAATGGAGTTACGGATCAAATGTTATGTCCATTGAAAGTTGATCACCTCTAAATAATGTCTTAAAGAATTTTAACATTTAATGGCCATAATGTTTGATCTGTAACTCCGTTTGAGCTCTCCGACTAGTCAAAAAAAAGCTTAAAAATTATCTATATGTTTGTAAAAAAAATTACGTCAGTTATAAAATAACCTAAATGAAAAATTACTTTTGACGTTAGTTATTTAATAACCAATTTGAAATATTGAATGAATGTTACATATGTTTTTAAATAACCAAAACTAAATGTCATTTTTCATGTCAGTTATTAAATTCAAACATGAAAAATGTCTAAAAACATGTAGATAATTTTCCAATGTAGTTTTGTTTGGTCGCAGAGCTTAAAAGGAGTTACGGATCAAAAGTTATGGCCATCAGTAGTTGAAATTCTATAAGACTTTGTTTAGAGGTGATAAAATTTCAATGGCAATAACTTTTGATTCATGACTCCATTTGAGCTCTGGGACTAGTGAACTATAAGATTAGAAAATTATGTACATGTTTGTTATTGATTTTTCAGGTTGGTTATTTAATAACCGACGTAAAAATCAATTTTCCATCAATTTTTCACGTTAGTTTTTAAATAACCGACGTTAAAAGGAATTTTTCACGTCAGTTATTAAATATCCAACTTGAAAAATCAATGGAAATTTTTTTATATCTACTAAACAAGGGAATTTTAATATATTTTTATGAAGGTTATCATAAAACTGGCGTGAATGATATGTTTTAATATATTGCCAGTGAAAAATTTCAAACTTTTACAGCGTGACATCCAAATTTTTGATTGCCGCCTAAAACATTTAATTTCACCTTTTCTTTTACCATATCATTTATATGTTTTCATTATACACATATGGTTAACATTTTTTATAATCATTTCTTTAAACCATCTCCATCTAACTGAGTCAACTCGTTTGATCATCAACAAGAATCCATTAGTTCATCTTTTTACTATCTTATCAAGGTATTTTTTATTATTTTTACATGATTTATGTTTTTTATGATTAGTTTTCTCAATTATTACACAATTTAATGATTCATATTTTATTATAACGAACAATAATGTTACTTATCATGGTGAAACTAAAATTCATCCTTTGGATTTAAAAAATTCTTTTAAGATGAAGTTCTTCACTAGGCGATCTCATTAAGGCATTCGTTCTTATTTTTCCATGATTTATGTTTTTTATGATTAGTTTTCATAATTCATATACAATTTAATAATTAATATTATATTATAATAAATAATAATGTTTTGTATCAGGGTAAAACTAATAATCCTTCTTCGGATTCAAAATCTTGTTTTAAGACAAAGCTTTCTTTGGCTCATTCGATGTTTCCTTGGGAAAAAATATCAATTTTCAGATGGTTATAACTTTTGAAGCGTAAGACTTTTTGAGCTCTACGACCTATCAAATCGAATCTCACAAAACTATCTACAATATGGTTAACATTTTTCACGTAATTATTTTAAAAAACAACGTAAAAAATCTTTTTAATGATGGTTTCATAAAAAGAGATGCGAAAAATAGAGGTTAATAGTCATTTTTATAAAACGAAAGGTCTTTTACGTCGGTTATTTAAAAACCAACTTGAAAAATAGAGACTCAATGTCATTGTTTTTTTGAAAAATGGATGGTCTTTCACATAATTTTTTAAATAACCGACGTTAAAAATCATGAACAAATATTTATATCTGCGGTTAATAAATAACTGATGTTAAATTTTTTTTAACATCGCTACTAAACACGTCGGTTCAAAACTGATGGGAAAAATCTAAAATAACCGACGTAAAAAATTGTTTTTGTACTAGTTACACATCAATGTTGTTATGAAATAATGAACCAAACAACCTCGTAATAGAATATGTGGACCTAACTTCTTAACTATTAAAATTTAAAATTAAAAAAAGTAAATAATTCATATACAATGAATTAAAATTTTAAAAATTTATTAATAAATAATGTAATTTATGAAATATTATGATAAATTAGTTAAATGACATAGATGGAAAATCTGGACTTGAAGTAAGGGGTTTTCCCATCTGACATTTACCAATATTAGACATATTATATATTCACCACTAATTTTAATAGTGTAATGTATATGCATAACATTAATGTAATTTGTTATTATTTTCTAGAAAACAATTAGTATTTAAAAATCCATATGAGTTTTTATATTTTCCTGGGCTTTTATCCATAGATTACCAAATCCACAAAAGACTTTTCCTCCATTTCTCATCAATGAGAAATATTTTAATCATCCCAAACCATATTATAGTATGTAATTACCTAACCCTAGAAGACTGTAACCAATTCATTATTACAATACATTGGAATTATTACAAGGATGAAAATCATGAGGGGACTGTAGGTTTAATAGTCTTGGAAATCCATATTACATTCATTATACCCATAATAAATTGGGAATGAATAAATGAAAACATGGTTCATATAAGAAGAAAAAAATTTCATACTTTAAATAATAATCAAAATTATCTTATTCATAAATTGGGAGAGAAACATGATAAAGGTGAGATCAATTTCATAGCCAGTATAAATATAATAGATGAAATAATGAATCAATCTATATGGAAATGAAAAAAACTAAATAAAGTTTATAATCATAAAACTAGATAAGGAATAATAATTATGGAAATGTACAAAATTGAATCACAAACCATTAATAAGAAACTAAATATGAAATACATCTATAGATATGTCAAGACAAAATATCATGGATGAATAATAATTGAGACTAAATGGGGAAATCCATAATTATTATATGATTTGTATCCTAGGTACATGGAACAAGTTCCATAAATACCTTTAATAAAACGGTTTATATAGATGGTAAAAACCCATCTATCGCATCTAGACAACTACTTTTCCATTGGAGGATACCGATACATCTTATGGATTTCATTCACTATTCCACAACCCATAGGGCTTTCCTCGAATGGTCCATGAACCCTGTCTACTAGTCTGAAGCATTTCACACATTTAAAAATCAAATAAATAATATTCCTTATCATATATCCATATATAATAATGGAAATGAATTTAGAATTAATACCTCATAAGAGGATAAGTAATAACAATGGTTGTGGCCATTAAACCATTATTGAGGAAAAATAATATTTAAACATTCTAATGTGTTCCATACAGAATAAGAAGCAAATAAATTATAATTTTACATGAATTAAATGAAACTAATAACATAATTACATTAATTATATTTATGATAAAAAATTTCAATGGGAAGAATATACACCATATACTATTGAATTGAAGCATAATAATATTTTATCTCAATGGAATGTAAATTTAGATGAAATCAATTACCTTATCCTTCCATTTGTTATGTGGTATTTAGACTCATATATAGTTGTATAATATATGTTAAATACTAATACCAAAACCACAAAAATGATTATAATATCATATATTAACTACTTATAATATTTTTTTACTCGTTTTTTAACTATCATCCATCATTTTGACAATTTTGAGTGTTAATTTCCTAGTTTGTGGAGTATTTTTGGACATGATATTTCTATTATTATAAAACATATGATGCTTTTTAATATTAATAATTCAAAACATGACTAAATTATCTTATATATTTGGTAAATATGGATTTATAATGGTTCATAATATTTTGAGATTAGACATGAAGTGCACCATTCATCGAGACGGTAGGCCGTATGTACATATGAACACTATTTATATTTCTTTTTTATATTAAAATAATGAAAAATAAATATACTTATGTATATTATAAGTCCAGTATCTTATATGAATTATATATGTTATATTGGTTTATTAAAAACAACCTTTATATGTTCAACATATGTCATGAACGAATCTTATCCCTTTGAGAGGGGACGTAGTCCATACTTCCTCAAACAAAAATATCATATTTAGGTAACTATGATAGAATAAAGTTATGTTATAAATAAAAATTAAATAAGAATGAAAAATCATAAATAACATAAATATCATGTATAAATATAGTGTTCATCATAATGGAATGCATGAGAGGTTATTAGGGTAAATTGAACAATCATCATTTCGTGAGGTAGTAGTTTACCGTACATAGAAACAATATATTCATTACCCATTAGACGGAGGTGTGATTATGTCAAGGTATAAAACATATAATTAAAAATTCTAGAATATTTAGGATATAAGGTTTTTATTTTACAATAGAATAAGAATACTATAAGGAGTAAATAATGGAAATGAAATTAAAAAGCATGAGAGAAGTTGTTACCTCTTAATCAGGTAAACTCTTTTGGATTGTACCAAAATCGTCATTGAGTTTATTTCTGCCAAATGGGGGGATTTTAGGGCGGGTTTAAGGATGTTGGAAGTCTATTTTGATATATTTTGGATGATCTAATGTGCCTTGAGAGGCGTGAGGAAGGATTATATTTATTTCCATTTTATAGTGGAGGGGGAGTGGTACTATTGTAAATATCGAAAGGTATTGACTATTTGTGGGTCAATATTACATAATGTTACTAAAAAATAGATGAATAATGTAGTAAAGAATATTAATGGTTGATAAAAACCTCATCCTCATAAAAAATATGTTCATTTTTTAATTTGGTTCCTTAAGTTCAATGATTCCATTATTTTATCATTTTGGGTTTAATTAAAGAATCTAGTTTTCTAATCAAATTAAATTAAATGTTAAGACAAAATTATTTGAATTATTAATATAATATCATATTTATAAAATAAAATTCCAATGTGTTTTTGATATAATGTTTACAACAAGCGCATGTGATGCACTAATATGATGCTTGAACCTACACCGTGTGGGCAATGTTTTTACAGTATATGGTTCAGTATGTTAATTATAAAAATATAACTAGTCTGTAAATATATAGTTTTTAATATTTATTATCACATAAAATAACATTTCTTAATTTATGATTTTAATTAATTTTAATTTTTTTAATATTATTTATTCTAAAAAACAATAATGTCACTTTTGATATTTTTTAATGTTACTTTTAAAATATCAATATTGTATTGAAATGAAAATAAATTAGGATTATTGTTTTGTATAATGATATATTAATCTTAAAAAATAAATAAAAATAATAATTAATTTATTTAACTCCACTATTAATTGTTATAGAATCATTTATTTTATTTATTTGTTAATTTATTAATCACTACTTTTACATTTCATAATCATTTTAAGTAACTAAAAGTTATACAAAAATTACTGGTAACTAATTATGACAAAAATAACACAAATATTTTACAATATTCTATGTATAAATTAATAAATGTTGTTTTTTCATATATCAATATTTTTTAAATTTTAAAGGTAAGGAAAGTAACCATTTTATTTTTTTCCTCACATACACTATTATATAGTGATCTTCCATTTAATAAGATCACAATAATGCATATATATCAAAAAATGGGGGTAAAGAGTGAAATATTTGGTAACCAATGGATTTTGGACAATATTACAAGTCATTTATGTCATTATTATTATAGTTTAGTCCTTTAATAATCTTAATCATACCTTAATAAACATAATTAATTTTAATCACATTCACTAATCATTTTGGTCAAAAAAATAAATAGATCTAATTAGACCACAAATAACATCATAATTAAATTACTGTATATTTTATTTTCAAATTTCAAATGACAGAAGTGGGAAAATTATTATAAACGCTAATCCCACATATGAGGTGACATAATGGGGTTTTCATATAGAAAAATGTTAAAAATTTCATTATGTTTTAATCTTCAATTTCAAAGTAAAATTTATGCTAATTTTCATAATTGTATAAATAGGTTTATAATTGATCTAATTTGACTCTAAAAAATCTAAAATATAATTTATCATTAATAATTATTTAAATTAGAAGTATTTTTTAACCAAATTGCAGAAATGCTTACCAATCATCAAAAAATGATGTTTCTCAGAAAAATCCTAAAAATTCACCATAATCTAATTTTGGAAATTTTGAATAAAAATTGATATTATTTGTTAGAATTAAATTTAAATTAGTGTAAAAATGTGGTTTTTATATGGATTCACAATTACAAGGTAGTAAAACTCATTATTTCTTGTAACACAAGTTAATTCAGTGTCGTATGTTGTGTAAGCATAACGTTGAGTATAAAGCATACCACCAACAAAATTAAATTTATTCTAAAAGGAAAATATTGTAAAACCCTAGGATGTCACATATTATATGGTGTATGTACTTTATATTTGACATGTTATATCATGAATATTATTATTTCATGATAATTAATGTTTCATTTGAATTTATTTTTAATGGGTCTTATGATTGAAGAGTTTCCAAAGTGTAGAAGGCCATATGGTACAATATTTATTTGTTTAGATATTATTTATATTGAAGATTATTTTGGATGAAAAAATATTATATTATTCTAATTGGCCACATCAATTTGATTTCCCCATGTAATGAATGTGGTTACCATGTTTGAATAATAGTTTCTTCTATAGTGATTAATGAAAGATCAAGAAATCAATTTTTATATGAAGTTGATCATGTATTTTTTTAGATTTGTTATGCTTCGCATATATATAATTTTTTATAGAATTATTTCTAAAATTTCATTTCTAGAAATAAATTATTTTCAAAATTTATTTTAATTTGGATTTTACATTATTTTAAATTCTTCTAAAGTAATTTTCATAAAATTTTCCAAATGAGTCACTTTTGACTCCCTTATAGAAAATTATTTTAATGGAATGGTTTTTTTAATATTGCTGATATGAAATTCTGATCCCAAATTCAAATACATTATTTTCCTTGATGTTTCAATTATATTATACTATGTGTTTTTTAAATTAAAATATTTTAGAAATAATTTTTGGATTTTTGGTTTTTAAATATTATTGGCAACATGAAAAGATTAATTTTTCCAAAAATGGTTAAATTAAAATTTAATAGTATTTCCATTCCTCACAATATAGAACCTTCTATTTACCTATACTCATATAGTGATACTTTTAGTAATACCATCCTCATTCTTTATATGTATGAATTATTATTATCTCCATGCTATTGACATGGAAGCCATCTCTTTTCCATGGGATAATCATGTTTCCAATATATTGTAATAGAACCGATTTATTTATCACAGCACAATAATTTTATAAATTGATACATATAGAATCTTTTTGGTCCGAGCGGATACTCAAGAGAGGGGTAAATTGACGTCCAATTAAAATTTCCATTAAAAATATTTCTCATAAAATCCATTAATTTAAAAATTAAGCTAAAATGTAGTGAATTTGTAAAACGGAAAAGGTTCAGTTAGGTTCTCAAGAGATTGATTAGTTCGAAGTAAATCTAATCTGAAGATTAATTAACTTTTGAAGCTAACCTAATGCCTTACAATAAATACAAACACTTTCTAGTTTAACTATCATAGTTACTCTAAAATATGTTTATATTTCAAAGTACATAGCAGCGGAATATAAAATATATAGTATACTTTAGAGTTAATCTAAGATACACAGCAGATATAAAAAATAGGTTTAGTCTCAAGCCGAGACATAGTCCTCTCAAACAATTTATATAAATTTGACCCACACCCTGGATCAGGGTAAACAACAATACAGATAATGTCCAGGTAATAAGAACACTACAACAGTTCTTCGTGGGAAAACAAAAACAACAACACACTAGTTATCCAGGTCTTACTTGACCTCTACCACTATCCACAGTGGGATATAAAATAGTTATAGAAGTTTTGTGTGAGGATTTAGAAATCCTCCAGCTTAGCTCAGGAGATAGTGTGTGTATAAAACATATAGAGTATACATACTACTCAAAATGTAATTAAAAGAATCACTGAGAGAGTAGATATGAGTTTTAGAATTCTCTAGTGATTTGAAGTGCAGATCTGGACTCTTTTGATTAATCAAGAATGCTTTTGAGTCCTTCTCTAGTTTTTTTCTAAAAAACAGAGCTTCATTTTCTTCAAGTTTAGTTTGATCATCTTGAGTGCAAGAAGATCACGTTCTAGTTCTTCACTCCTTGACTAAGATTGAGTTTGTGTTCTCTTCGTGTATGAATGGCTTCGTGAATGTCCAGTGTTATTCTAGTATGGATATAGCCTTTTATGTGTGTATGCACCACTGTTTAGCACTCTTCAGTCTTTATTTTTCCATGCTTGTGCCCGACCTTTGTCCTTCCTTTTATAGCATTCAGCTCTGGTAAATGGGAATGATTACCTCTATACAGGTATGAGGTACGATTCCCTGACATTCCAACAACTATCATTAAATAACATTAATTGCATTAAAATCATCAAATATGACAGTTAACATTATTTAAATAATATTGACAAAGTATAGAGTTTAAGTATCAGTGACTGGTTATGTCTTTCATTAGTAGCTCTCTGTCGGTAGACTTGTAAAGATGGAATTAGTATAGTAGTGAGCTATTATCAGTAGCTTGTACCAGTAGCTCCATGTATCGGTAGCAGTTACTCTATGTATCAGCAGCTCTATGTACCAGTGACTCATATTTGTAGCTTTTTCCTATCAGTAGATCGTCTTGATGGTAGAATTACTCTAACGGTAGCTCTGGTGTAATGGTAGTACGTATCATTAGACTTTTGTATCGATAGCCTATGCATACTGGTAGATCTGTTTCGTACAGTGATTAAGTGCATACCAGATGACTTATTCCATCGGTAGCTATGCTTATATCGGTAGCTCTATGTATTATGAGTTTTTTATTAGCAGACTGAATCTATCGGTGACATTTTCTTATTGGTGACCTTTTCTCTATATATCTGTAGGTCTCTATCTGTAGCTTTGAGAATATCAGAGACTTAACATTGATCTGTTCTATGCAAAACATATCCAGATTGAGTTAGAATTATGTCAAAGTATGATTAAACATAGATAATCATTGATTGACATATTCCAACAACTATTTTTATATTCAGAATATATTTATTTATATATAATTACAAGCACACAATAAGATTATAAAAAAATATTAAAGCATGATTGGGATTATCAAAACAGGTGAGGTCAACAATCTCCCCCTTTTTGACAATCACAACTCTTGCTATTATAAACCGACAAAATAAATAATGTATTAGATGATATAGCATTAATACACAATTGTATCATAGATAATAATAAAAACAATAATAATAAAAACAACACACCAGAGGTAAAAATGTAAGATTTAAAATTTTAAATGTAATTGAGGTCGAATTTAAATGCAATGGTATCAAAGGTACAAGTTTCAAATCATAGTAGCTCTCCCCTTCAGTTCTATTCTCCCCCTTTTTGATTAGCGAAAAGTGGGAAACATCATTGACAGAAGGAACAAAATGGAAAAGAAAAGAATACCATTTGTATTTCATGTAGAAAAAAGGTACAGAGAAATAATAAAAAAACAAGTGATTCCTATCAAATATCTTAGCCACCTATTCAATTTACATCCTCAATGTGATATTTTCTCTTGGGATCAATAGAGGATTCAGGCTGTGGGGATGCAGGTGGAGGATTAGGAACACCAGAAATGATCACAGGAGGCCGACCTACTGAAACTGTTCCTGGTCTGTACTGTGTAGCTCTCTGAGTGATCATAGGAGTTTGGCTGTGAATGGCTTGGGCTGGAGTCATCTAAACAGGAGAAGTAATAGAGGTAGATGTAGGTAAAGTAGGAGGAATAATCACTGGCCGAGCATCAACATGCAAGAAATGAAACAAGACATTTCTGAAATCCATAATGATTCCTTCTCCACTTTCCATAGTAGAAATGAAATCATCCTTGTTCTCCATTAATTTGTCTAGTACAGGTGTCAACTCTCTGAGTTTTCTGACTTGATCTCTAAAGGTTTGATTGACTGGTGGTAGTCTCATGTTTTCTAACATGATCTTGAAGTGGTTGTTGAGTTGATGCTTGGTATAAACCCTTTGGGAATAATAATCTACCTTGTCTTTCACCTCTTTCTGAGAAGCAGAATCTTCTCTCATATAGTATAGAATAATATTCATGATATCTCTAGTGGTATCTCAAGTAGAAGTCACCACTTTGGTCAGATCAGATGAGTCCACAGAGCCACTGGTTAATGTTGAACCAAGCTCCTCCTTCATCAATGCTCTTATCTGATCCAAATCCACTGATGGTCTGGAAGCAAGAGATCCAATAGAGAAGGTCAAAGTTTCATTGAAACTCTTCGTTAGCCCATTAATATGATTTTTCACGACAGAATCTTGGGTGATAACATGCATTGTTATAGAATTCTTAAAATCATCAAAAACTAAGACCAATTGGCTAACTACACTCTTCACAAAAACCAAATCCTTGTCTACTTGAGATTTAAAACTCATATTGGATTCCACAGAGATAACTGATTGCTTTAGAATTTTAACATTCTCTTCCAGTCTAGATACTTGATTCTGGAAATCTGTAACTTCATCCACTATCTCTGCCAAAAAGGTTGAAACATTACAACAAAGAGAGGGTTAGAAGGACTTTTCCATATTGCTCATCTCTTGAACAAAGCAACTCTTAACTCAGTAACAGAAGCACACAAAGACTCTTTCAACTCATCCTTTAAGGATTCAAGAGCAGCCCTGGTGATCATATTTCCAGGTACAACTAAAGGTGCTCTTTCAGACACAATACTGGACACTCAGTCAGTCATAACCTATTGAATGAATGACACTAAGGATACTTCCATTTTTCTTATCTCATTCATAAAACTGGCTTTAAGATTAGACATTAACTTATCCAGATCACCTTTTCTGATCACATCTTCAGGTAACAACTCAGATTGAATATCATAATTGACTTTTAGTCGATTGAGGGATGTCTCATTATCAGATTCTGGGTAATCTAATCCACAAACCCCAATATATGGGTCCTCTTCACAGTCTTAAATATAATTGGCTACTGAAACATTTCCAAAATTGGTAGGATGCTCCCCCTCAACTAGTGAATTCTCTTGTACAACAATGACACACTCAGCAACTCTGTCTTCCACATCAGATTCCTCTACAACTAATTCAATATCTCCAACAGTATGAAGCTCTTATATAATAGGTGCAGGTCTATTAACTTCATCAAAATCCTTACTAGGTAATAGGGAGTTTCCAATCAATGGACTAAGGCTCAAGATTGTATAAATAGATGCTTCACTTCCATGAACTTCTTTTTCATTCTCTTGAGCAGTTCTTTCATCATCTGATCTCTACTGGTCTTCCTCTTCCACATGTGCCTCTTCATTTCTTACACCCAAAACATTTTCTATACTAGGTAGGTTCAAAGAATCACTTTTCTTTTCTTGTGATACAATTTCATGAGTTGGGATAGGAGACAATTCTGGATCTCCTCCATCTGCTGTAGAGGAATCCTCCGCTTCTGAATCATCACTATAATGTGGCCCCTCCTCATCAGGTCCTAGACCTAGATCCCTCATATCCTTAGGTCTTGAAGGATGATCCACAGGATTAAACTTATCATATATCTTCTTATCATCAGTAACCCATTCTCATTTCCATTTGTTCCACCTTATCTTCATGTATTTGCAAACTTTTATTGTGATACGAAAGTTATTCCTTACTACCACTGTCTTATCTTGAGACTCAGCAACACCCTTCACTTTAATCATAACAGAAATCAACTTAGAACAGAATATAGAATTGTTCTTTGATTTTATTCTGGTCATGTCCTCAATTTGAATCATTAGCAACCTGCATAGATTCACATTTACATCATGCCTCAAGAGATGTAACAAATACATATCATGATATCTCAAATTTTCAATGTACCCACTTCTTGGGATTAGCACATGTTGCACAAACATGAACAGTAATCTATTCTCTCCATTCATTTCAATAGCCACCACCTTTCTTTTCCTACCACTACCTATGAGATCCTCTAAAGCAGTCTTATAATCAAAAATATCACTGGTAGTTGGTACTGTCTTCGATGAATAACTATCAACTACTTCATATGGTACTCTCAGGTACACAACAAACACAATAGATGAAAAACATATTTGATTTCCATTAACAAATGAAATAATTCGTTTCTCATCTTCTAATTTCTCAAAACTCACAAACTCATTGAACTGTTTTAATAGCTTCATATAGTAGGGGCAATTATTATTTGAGAAGCATTCCACCTTGTACTGATCTTCCATCACCTAGAGAACTAACGATCTACTAGACATCCGTCATTTTGTGCATAGATCTTTCTTGATTACAATATATCTAATTTGTAAATGTGGGTTTACTAGATGCCTTCATGACCTTGTTCTACTAACACTACTACTTACTTCAGGTCCTGTCTTCCACATCATCACATTCGTCTCATCAATGTCATCTCTGACAGTAGGGAGTTTGGTTTTTTCCATATCTGGTTTGAGGAACTCAGGGTTTTCATGAGATTTGGAGGATAAGGCTTGAGGGTGAAGGGAGAGTTCAGTGGATTGAGAAATAACTAAGAATTAGTTTTATCATGTAGGAATCATAAAATAATTAAATAAAATAAAATAAGTAAAGTATAGATGATACAGATTCTAGTGGCTAATGACATAATTTTAAAACAGTGCAAACTTAATGGTGGGATATACCGGTGAGAATTCTTAACTATGAGGTTTATCTATCAGTGAAGTCCACTAATGGTGAGGTCCATACCGGTGAGTTGTAACAGTGAGTTTTCATACCAGTGAGGTATAACATTGAGGTTTCTAATGGTGAGGTATAATAGTGAGGTTTCTAATTGTGAGGTATAACAGTGAGGTTTCTAACAGTGAGGTTTCTAATGGTGAGGTATAACAGTGAGGTTTCTAATGGTGAGGTATAATAGTGAGGTTTCTAATGGGGAGGTATAATAGTGAGGTTTCTAACGGAGAGGTATAACAGTGAGGTTTCTAACAGTGAGGTATAACAGTGAGGTTTCTAACGGTGAGGTATAACAGTGAGGTTCCATACCAATGAGGTATAATAGTGAGGTGCCTACCAATCAAGGTTAAACATTCCTAACTCATGTCTACTGTAACTTAACCTATCCAAACATAAAGGTTTGGTGAAAATGTCACCAAATTGATGTTCTTTACCTATAAATTCAAGAGTAATATCACATTTTTGGTAATGATCTCTCAAATAGTGGTTCCTTATATCAATGAGTTTGGTCCTAGAGTGAGATACAGAGTTATTTGAAATATTAATTTCACTAGAGTTATCGCATTTTATTGAAACATGCTTAAAATCATATCCATAGTCCAAAACAGTGTGTTTCATCCATAAAATTTGTGCATAGAAACTACCAGCAGCTATATACTCTACTTCAGCAGTGGACAAAGAAACTAAATTATGTTTCTTAATACACCAAGAAACCAAGGATTTTCCCAGTAAATGAGATAATGCATATGTGTAACACCCCAAGCTTCTACGTTACGCTTCTCTTTGAATAATGAAATAGAGTGTGTTGTACACAACATCGAGTTCTAACATAAACCACCACCGATCAAACTAGCCGTTATAAATAGTAATACCTACTTTTTGAAATTTTATAAATTTTTTCTCTCAAAATTGACTTCATTTTTGGATTTGGAGTATCAAATTTATCCTAAGGTGAAATTTTGGTACTTTTCAGATAATTTTAATATTTTGATGAATAGTGAAAATTACTAAATTTTAATTAAAAACAACTTTTAAAATCTAAATAATTAATAGTGATAAATTATGAATTTGAGTGGTTTTAAAGTATATTTAGAATATATTTTTACCATTTAATAAAATTTTTGTCATTGGACATAATTTCACAATTAAACCGAACATAAACAAATATCAATCTTTTGATAATTATTATATCATAAAAACACACTTTTTGTTTTGACATCGGGAATTAATTTTAAATTAATTTCTGCCACTTCTGTGTTTTGAATTTGGAAAAATGGATTCCATATTTCAAATCAGGATATTCAAATTGTGTAAATATGTAACTTTTATTTTTAGACATTTTGAATAATTACTTCGGAAAATATTTTATTTACCATGGTTAAAGGATAAATCCGGTAAATAAGGGTTAACAGATAATATTATAATAATAAATAATTACCCTAAAACGTGTCCTAACTTTATTGGTTGATACATGTTCGACCATGGGAATATTTGGGTCGATTTTGGGACCCCATGGTTCCACTTGTAAGTGATAGGGACACTTTATTTTAATTAAGTTAAAATGAATACAAATATGACACAAGCATATAACATTTAGAAAAACAATTTTTACATAGGGTTATATATTTTGGATTTTCGACTATAAATATTCATTAGAAAGATAAAATGATTTCCTACATAATGGTATTTTATTTATAATTTTTAGACATTAAATAATGTAATGTATATATGACACAATGGTGATGGAGTAATTACCATAATAGTGAAAAATTAAACTAATTGATATTATAATTACCCAAATATATATTATTGGAGACTTTTATTAAATTAAAATATTTTTATAGGTTAATATGACATCTTAGTATTGATTTAATTTACTTTTTGGGATGTAATAATTTTTTTATGAGTTTCACAAAAATCAATTCTTGAATAGTGTCAAAATTGACATAAAATAGTTTTTAAAACAAATATTATATTATTAATTGATATTAAATTCCTAAAAATCTAAGGATCGGAAAAGAGACTTATATAATGATAGGTGTATCATTAATGGACCACTTGGGGGTCTCTTGGATGTATATAGTAATTTTATTAACCATATAATATAAAAATAGAAAGAGACATTGTAAAAGTGAAACTAATTAACTAAGAGTTAATACTTAAAGATAAGGTTAGTATAATGACTCAAACTTGTCTAAATTCTATTGTTTGAGTGGTTTTCGACCTATAAACACCTTAAAATTTAAATAATCCACTATGGAGCCATTAGAATCCCAATATGAATTTATTATAAAATAATATTTCTAGCTTTTCCAAAGGTGCCCCTCACCCCTCTTATAAAAGGGCACTCTCCCTTCTTATTAACTCACACCATCAAAGCCTTTTGGTTTAGCCAAACTCTGCCCAAATACTCTCTTAACATCGCTCAATTCATCTTAGAGGCCTTACTTTAGTTAGAAAGCCAACTTAAGGAGCCCTTTTTATCAAATCAAAAGGAAGAACCCAAAGAAGCAGTAATGATTTCACCACCCTTTTTCAATTTCCTTTCTTCATCCACTTCATCTTTCTTTTTTATTACCATTCTAAAATAATAACCCCAGTATCTTATATATACTGTGATGTTATTATAAATATTGTACAACCATATTCAGTATTCTATCTATCATTTGAATAACATGTCACCATACGTGCTTATGTACGGCTTACCGTCTCCACGTCGTGGTGTAATAGTTATTCAATAAATTATTATTTGGATGGGTATAATAATGATGTGTAATTCATGTAAATAATAAATGTAACATGATAATGATTCTGTATATATGATATACCATCCAATTATATATTATTTTAATATCAAAAGAATGATATCGTCGCTCGTGCGTACGTACTGACTACCGTCTCCACGAACGCGATGAGATTCATTCTCCATCGTATCCATTCAAGTCTAATTATCATTTGATGATTAATAATAGTATCTAAGGACTTTATATCATTCTGGATATGATTAATATACAACCTATCCATGACAAAAATGACTTACGTAACAAAACATATAAAATAAAATGAGTAAGTCAACACCCGAAACAACGATAATACTAAGATATTATTAACAAATCAATGTTAAAAGATCATATATGATATCATATTAATGTATATGATTCTTGTATAATTTAATAATAATTATTTCACCATTATACAAGAGGTTAACCTACCCCAACCAAGGAAAAGTACAAGGTAAGGGTTATTTCACAATCTCTTCATTATCCGATGTTGTTTATACATAATAATCTACTGGGATCTCTTTATCATCCACAATCATGTTTCTTAAAAATGTATTTCAAATTTTTTTTACTATTTACTAGAATATGGGTTAAATTCATTTATACCCTTTTTTGACTTTTATAATAGGTTTATAAAGGAATATTTCCGTCATTTTCTGAACAAGGTGCTTTTTAACCTTTTTGACAGAATTAAGGTAAAAATGTTTTTTAACTTATACGGTGGGTGAGGATATTTTCCACTGTTATAAAATCGTCGATGCTTCCCTTACAAGATTATAAGAATATTTTCAAAGAAAATGTTTTATTTTATAAATATATTACTCTTAAATGATTTCAAAATAGGAATAGATATTTCTCTAAAAAGAGTTTTGATTTCATCTATGTCAACATCCTTTGATGGATTTTACGCTTATTTGAAGTTGATTTTTTATGATACAAAACTTCTATATTGTATTGAAGGTTTTTTCATATGTTTGACAGTGAATGTGCTATTTTTATACCAATAATGGTTTATTGTGAATGTATTTACATTTTGTATGCTAGTTTTAATACGAATGTTTATGTTATGTTTAAATCTTTTCATATGGGAATGCATTGGACTTAATATGTGACGGGTGGAGCCTGCTATAGATCCTCGATGCTTCGGTATGTCTCATGAGACAAACTAGTGTCTTAGAACAAGGCCTTGTCAAAATCTTATTTGTAGTATTGGCATGAGGCCATGGCTATGTGGTTATGATAGTCTGGCATTATGCATTCCATCATTATGAAAGTGGTTATTGATATTGCATGTGATTATTCGATTAGTAGAATATCCATGTGAATAAGTAAATGGCATTATTTCATTCTATTTTTTCCATACTATGTTGAAGTTCATGTTTAAAATGATTTTGTTTTAGTTATACATTGCCTTAAATGTTTATTCTCATTTATGAAAGTTTCCGCTATATTGTTATCCTTACTGGGCATTTGAGCTCACCCGTTTTCTATGTTTTATTTTTCCCAGGATGTGAAGAAGTAAATTATGAATGACCTGGAGGGATATTGTGAGGGGATTATAGTGTGGACTATGGAGACAATATGTTTTTGTAGTATTTTTTCACTTTATGATGTAATGTAAAACTTTATGAATATATCTAGTGTTTCCTAGGCTACTAAACCAATCGGTCTTTCCAGATTTGATCTTTCTTGTGATCATGCCAACGATATGTAATAATGTACCGACTCTGGCTAACTAGGGTTGGGCGTTACAGTTGGTATCAGAGGAAGTTTAGTACAATCCTTGGAAGCTAGATTTAGATAAACTCTGATTACAGCACATGGATTTAATATGGACTTTGAGGATTAGTATAGAAGAACTTCCTAGATTTTTTGTATTGTAGAGATTTTGTGAGTTTTCCGAGCAATACATACATGTCTGGATACGAGCAGGTAGAGGCGGCTCTGGCACAGATGTACCTAGGGGTAAAACCCAAAAACACCGCTTTGAGATAGACTCGAACGACAACGGGTGCACGAAAACGGGCCTTGGTGCACTCTTGGTTACAACACTCCCAGGGGATATGCTTAGGATAACTCTCATTTTCATTACAAATCTTTATGAAGGGTTTATGAGTATATACTTCCTCAAAGAAAACATTTTTATGATTATGGATTATATCCATAAATAGTTCAATTTATGTTAAGTGTTTTATAAGTACGGAATTATGTATTTTGATTCATAAACTGATCTAGTTTATTCCATTGTTTAGAAATGGCACCTAGTGGAAGAAATGGAAACCATATCAATGCACGCACTCCATATAGGGATTGCCCACCTACTCAAGATAATTATAGTGGAGCTGGTGATGCAACTGGTGCCGATCAGCTAATCACCATACCAGGACAACTCACTCAGGTTATGAATAATAACCTTACCCATATGGAGCACCCTAATTTGTAGCGTGGAGGATCAATGTTAGATTGATTCATGAGGAAACAACCACCAATGTTCAATGAGAGTACAAATCCCTTAGTAGCTGAGCAATGGATAAATTCCCTAGAGAAAATATTTCAGGCTTTGGGGAGTAGTGAAAGGGAAAAATTTATCATAGCAGTTTACCGCCTCACTGAAGATGCCGATAAATGGTGGTCATTGATTCAAAACAAGAAGGAAGATGATGAAGTATCAAATATGGAATGGAGGGAGTTCAAAGATCTGTTTTTAGAAAAATACTTTCCTCGTGACCATCAAACAGATATGGAAAGGCAATTTCTGAGTCTGAGACAAAAGGAGGATGAGAATATCGCAAAGTATGAGGATAACATTACAAGGTTAGCAAGGTATGCTGAAAATTATATACATAACCCAAGAAGTAATATTGATCATTTATTTGATGGGTTAAAACCATTTCTCTATCGAGCATTAGTCTCACAATCCTTTTCGTCGTATGAAGACATTGTCTCATGTGCTATCAAGACAGAAAAGGAATTCTCTAAGTCTTATGACATTAAAGCAAATCAAGAGAAGAAGAGATCTATTGATCAATCTGGTAATGGAAATAAGTTGAAGAAGGGAAAGGTTGAATATCCATCCTATGGTAAATGTGGGAAGAAACACCCCGGTACTTGCTTGAAGGGAATGGGTGTCTGTTACAAGTGTGGTGAAAAAGGCCACCAAGCTCATGATTACAAAGGGAATAAGGAATCTACCAATGTTTAGTGTTACAATTGCAGGGAGATGGGACATTATAAAAATGAATGTCATAATCGTTAGGGGAACTTACCTCAGAAAAGGACAAGGGCTCAAGGCCAATCTTATGTTATCACTACTGCTGAGGTAGAAGCTCCAAAAGATGGGGTGGCAGGTAATTTAATGGTTTCCTCAATTTTAAAAAATGCATTATTTGATTCTGGATCATTGCATTGTTTCATATCTTCCTATTTTGCTAAGAAAATTAGATATTTCCAATTTGAATTAACAAGGGAGTTGTTAGATAAAACTCTTAAGGGAAGTATCATTGTTACAATGTTTTGTGAATCAGTCCCCATTAGGGCACATAAATGTTCTTTATCTGCTGATCTCATCGTCATACCTATGATTGAGTTTGATATAATCCTCGGTATGGATTAATTGGCTTTCAAACTATGATGAAATGATTTATTGTAAGAAGAAGGAGGTTACGATTTTTGATGATGATGATAAGGAACACCTTATCTTTAGAGCAGAATCGTCACCACCTAATTCTTATCTAGATCCCCCACCAGTTGCTCAACTAAATTCAATTATTGGGGAGGAAGAGAACGAAATGACTATGGGTGAGGAAAGGAATGTTCAAATAGAGGATGTACCTGTTGTGAAAGAATATGTAGATGTATTTCTGAAAGATTTACCTGGACATCCTCCAAAACGAGAAGTTGAGTTTTCCATTGATTTAATTCCTAGATCAAGGCCTATATTGAAGACCCCTTATAGAATGGCCACTGTGGAATTAGTCAAACTAAAGAAACAACTAGAGTAATTGAGTAATAAGGGATTTATTCACCCTAGTGTTTCTCCATGGGGAGCCCCTGTTCATTTTGTTAAAAAGAAAGATGGATCTATGAGGTTATGTATCGATTATAGGGGGATCAATGTCATAACAATAAAGAACAAGTATCCTCTACCTCGCATTGATGCTTTATTAGACCAATTTCATGGAGATCAATACTTTTCAAAGATTGACCTTTGATCTGGATACCATCAGTTTTGTGTGAAGAAGGAAGACATTCCGAAGACAGCATTTCGAACCAGGTACGGGCATTACGAGTTTACTATAATGTCTTTTTGATTGACTAATGCACCCTCTGTATTCATGGATCTGATGAATAGAGTTTTCAAGGAGTATCTTGATGAATTTTTGGTGTTATTTATTGATGATATCTTGGTATACTCCAAAAGCTACAAAGATCATGAAAATCACTTGTGCATTATCCTGAAGAGTTTGAGAAGACATGAATTATATGGGAAGTTTAGCAAGTGTGAATTCTGGCTTCAGAAGATTTCTTTTCTTGGCCATATTGTCTCTAAAGATGGAATCTCTGTTGATCCTTCTATGACAAAGGAAATCCAAGAATTTCCAGCACCTACAAGTATAATTGAGGTACATAGTTTTATTGGTTTAGCAGGTTATTATCGACGTTTCGTCCAGAATTTTGCCTGATTGGCTAACCCATTAACGAAGATCACGTGTAAAGGGGTTAAATTTGTTTGGACAATAGAGTATGAAGAATTTTTTGAAGAACTGAAGAGAATATTATTCAATGCTCTTATATTGAATCTACCATCGGGGAATGATGGGTTTGTTATTTATAGTGATGCATCGAAGAAATGACTTGGTTGTGTCCGTATGCAAAATGATAGGGTTATTGCCTTTGCATCACGACAGTTTAAAATTCATGAGCAAAACAATCCTACACATGATCTCGAGTTAGCAGTTGTGATCATTGCTTTTAAGATATGGAGGCACTACCTCTATGGTGAAAAATGTGAGATTTATACTGATCACAAGAGTTTGAAGTATATTTTCTCATAAAAAGAACTCAACATGAGGAAAAGAGATGGCTTGAATTACTCAGGGATTATGATTGCACGATACACTACCACCTGGGGAAGGCAAACAAGGTTGCAGATGCTTTGAGCAGAAAAGACCATGGAGTTTTGAACAATATGAGAATTTAAAGGGATCCAATTTTCATGGATCTAGTGAAGATGGACATGGGAATAACCAGGGAAGGTGAAACCTCAATGCTTTTTCAAATGGTTGGAAAACCATATTTACTAGAAAGGATTAAGAGTTCTCAGAACGATGATGAAGAATTTCAAAAGAAGATTAAAGCTGTGAATGATGGGAGATTGAGAGAATTTGTGTATGAAGAAGGAATTTTGACATTCAGGAAGAGGCTTTGTGTTCCCGATATACCTAATCTAAAAAGGGAATTGTTGTATGATGCACATAATTCCAATTTCTCTATACACCCTGGGAGCACCAAAATGTATAGATATTTGAAGGAAATTTTTTGGTGGGACAACATGAAGAGGGAGATTGCTGATTTTGTGTCAAGATGTATGGTTTGTCAACAAGTGAAATATGGAAGGCAACAGCCTGGAGGAGTCATGCAACCTCTTCCCATAGCGGGGTGGAAATGGGACAATATTACGATGAACTTTGTCATGGGGATACCAAAGACTTCTAGAAGGAACGATGCAATATGGGTTATTGTTGATCGTTTTACCGAGTGAGAACATTTTCTTGCTATAAGATAAGATCTACCACTGGAACGTCTAGCAAGACTATATATTGATGAAGTTGTGAGACTTCATGGAGTACCCCTATTGATTTTTTCTGATTGTGATCCCCATTTTACTTCATGATTCTGGAAAAGTCTTCAGAAATCCCTGAATACTGAACTTTATTTGAGCACTGCCTACCACCCTCAAACGGATGGACAATCAGAACAAACTATTAAAACCTTAGAAGACATGTTGAGATCTTTCTCACTGGACTTTCAGGAAATGTGGGATCCATATTTACCTTTGGTAGAATTTTCATATAACAATAGCTTCCATTCGATTATTCAGATGCCACCATATGAAGCGTTATATGCAAAGAGATGTCACACACTAACCTATTGGGATGATGTTGGTGAAAGAAAACTTGTAGGTCCCGAACTGGTAGAGGAAACAATGGAAAAGGTGAAGGTAATCCAAAATCACATCAAAGCAGCTCAAAGTAGGCAGAAGAGCTATGCCAATAATCGAAGGAAGGATTTGGAATTTCAAGTCGGTGACCATATAATCCTGAGGGTATCTCCATGGAAGGGAGTCATAAGTTTTGGTAAGAAAGGTAAATTGAGTCCCAGGTACATCAGACCTTTAGAAATTCTTAAACGAATTGGGGCTGTATCTTGTCGATTGGCAATGCCGCTAAGTCTCTCCAAAGTTCACGATGTGTTCCACGTATCTCTATTGAGAAATAGCTGCCTGACCCAATGCATGTACTCACCTATGAGGAATTGGAACAGAAACCCGATCTATCTTATTGTGAAGAACCCGTCAAGATTATTGATACGAGAGAACAAGTACTGAGAAACCGGACGACGCGTCTGGTAAAAGTTTTGTGGAGAAACCATAAGATGGAAGAGGCAACGTGGGAACCCGAGGAACTTATGATGAAGAACCATCTGAGTCGTTTCATGCGGTAGTATTCTAGAAATTTCGATGACGAAATTATTTGAAGGAGGGGATAATCTAACACCCCAAGCTTCTATGGTACTCTTCTCTTTGAATAATGCAATAGCGTGTGTTGTACGCAACATCGAGTTCTAACCCACACCACAACTGATCAAACTAGCCGTTATAAATAGTAATACCTACTTTTTGAAATTTTATAAATTTTATATCTCAAAATTGACATCATATTTTGGATTTTGAGTATCGAATTTAGCCTAAGGTAAAATTTTGGTACTTTTTGGATAACTTTAATATTTTGATGAATAGTGAAAATTACTAAATTTTATTTAAAAACAACTTTTTTAATAAAAATAATTAATAGTGATAAATTATGAATGTAAGTGGTTTTAAAGTATATTTAGAATATATTTTTACCATTTAATACAATGTTGGTCATTGGACATAATTTCACAATTAAACTGAACATAAACATGTATCAATCTTTTGATAGTTATTATATCTTAAAAACACGCTTTTTGTTTTGACAGCGGGAATTAATTTTAAATTAATTTCTGCCACTTCTGTGTTTTGAATTTGGAAAAATGGATTCCATATTTGTAATCAGGATGTTTAAATTGTGTAAATAGTTATCTTTTATTTTTAGACATTTTGAATAATTACTTCGATAAATATTTTATTTACCATGGTTAAAGGGTAAATCCGGTAAATAAGGGTTAGAAAATAATATTATAATAATAACAAATTACCCTAAAACGTGTCCTAACATTATTGGTTGATACATGTTCGACCATTTTCATATTTGGGTCGATTTTGGGACCCCATGGTGCCACTTGTAAGTGATAGGGACACTTTATTTTAATTAAGTTAAAATGAATACAAAAATGACACAAGCATATATCTTTTAGAAAAACAATTTTTACATAAGGTTATATATGTTTGATTTTTGACTATAAATATTAATTAAAAATAGATAACTATTTCCTACATAATGGTATTTTATTTATAATTTTTAGACATTAAATAATTTAATTTATATATGACACAATGTTGATGTAGTAATTACCATAATAGTAAAAATTTAAACTAATTGATATTATAAATAATCAAATAAATATAATTGGAGACTTTTATTGAATTAAAATAATTTTATAGGTTAATATGACATCTTAGTATTTATTTAATTTACTTTTTTCGAAGTAATCATTCTGTTATGAGTATCACAAAAATCAATTATTGAATAGTGTCAAAATTGACATAAAAGAGTTTTTTTAAAAAATATATTATATTATTAATTGATATTAAATTCCTAAAAATATAAGGTTCATCCAAGATACTTATATCATGATAGGTTTATCATTTATGGACCACTTTTGGGTCTCTTGGATGTATATAGTAAGTTTATAAACCATATAATATAAAAATACAAAGAGACATTGTAAAAGTGAAACTAAATAACTAAGAGTTAATACTTAAAGTAAGGTTAGTATAATGACCCAAACCTGTATAAATTCTATTGGTTGAGTTTTTTTCGACCTATCCCCACCTTAAAATTTAAATAATCCACTTTGGAGTCATTAGAAACCGAATATAAATTTATTATAAAATAATATTTCTAGCTTTTCCAAAGGTGCCCCTCACCCCTCTTATAAAAGGGCACTCCCCCTTCTCATTAACTCACACCATCAAATCCTTTTTGTTTGGCCAAAATCTTCTCAAATAATCTCTAAACATCCCTCACTTCATCCTAGAGTCCTTACTTTAGTCAGAAATCCAACTTAAGGAGGCCTTTTGATCAAATCAAAAGGAAGAACCCAAAAAAGAGGTAATGATTTCACCACCCTTTTTCAAGTTCCTTTCTTCTTCCACTTATTATTTCTTTGTTATTACCATTATAATTAATAAATACAGTATATTATATATACAATGATGTTATTATAAATATGGTACAATCATATTCAGTATTCTATCCATCCTTTGAATAACATGTCACCATACGTGCATACGTACGGCTTACCGTCTCCACGTCGTGGTGTAACTGTTATTCAATAAATTATTATTTGGATGGGTATAATAATGATGTGTAATTCATGTAAATAATAAATTTAACATGATAATTATTCTTTATATAATATATACCATCCAATTATATATTATTTTAATATCAAAAGAATGATATTGTCGCTCGTGCGTACGTACGGACTACCGTCTCCACGAACGCGATGAGATTCATTCTCCGTCGTATCCATTCAAGTCTAATTCTCATTTGATGATTAATAATAGTATCTAAGGACTTGATATAATTCTGTATATGATTAAGATACAACCTATCCATGACAAACAAGACATACGTAACAAAACATATAAAAGAAAATGAGTAAGTTAACACCTGAAAAAACGATAATACTAAGATATAATTAACAAAACGATGTTAACAGATCATATATGATATCATATTAATGTATATTATTCTTTTATAATTTAATAACAATTATTTCACCACTATACAGGAGGTTAACCTTCCCCAACCAAGGAAAAGTACAAGGTAAGGGTTATTTCACAATCTCTTCATTATCCGAGGTTGTTTATACGTAATAATCTACTGAGATCTCTTTATCATCCACATCCATGTTTCTTAAAAATGTATTTCAAAACATTTTTACTATTTACTAGAATATGGGTTAAAGTCATTTATACCCTTTTTTGACATTTATAAGAGGTTTATAAAGGAATATTTCCATCGTTTTCCAAACAAGGTGCTTTTTAACCTTTTCGACAGAATTAAGGTAAGAATGTTTTTTTAACTTATACGGTGGGTGCGGCTATTTTCTACCGTTATAAAATTGTCGAAGCTTCCCTTACAGGATTATAAGAATATTTGCAAAGAAAATGTTTTATTTTATAAATATATGACTCTTAAATGATTTCAAAATAGAAATATATATTTCTCTAAAAAGAGTTTTGATTTCATCTATGTCAATATCCATTGATGGATTTTACGCTAATTTGAAGTTGATTTATTATGATACAAGATTTATATATTGTATTGAAGGTTTTGAGATATGTTTAATATGAATGTGATATTTTTATACCAATCATGGTTTATGGTGAAAGTATTTACATTTTGTATACTAGTTTTAATACGAATGTTTATGATATGTTTAAACCTTTTCATATGGGAATGAATTGGACTTAATATGTGATGGGTGGAGCCCTCTATAGCTCCTTGGTGTATCGGTAGGTCTCATGAGACAAACTAGTGTCTTGGCACAAGGCCTTGGAAAAATCTTATTTGTAGTCTTGGCACGAGGCCTTGGCTATTTGGTTATGATAGTCTGGCATTATGCATCCCATCATTATGAAAGTGGTTATTGATATTGCATGTGATTATTGGATTAGTAGAATATCCATGTGAATAAGTAAATTATATTATTTCATTTTATTATTTCCATACTATGTTTAAGTTCAAGTTTAAAAGGCTATTGTTTTAGTTATACATTGCCTTAAATGTTCATTCTCATATATGAAAGTTTCTGCTATATTGTTATCCTTACTGGGCATTTGACCTCACCCCTTTTCTATGTTTTATTTTATCCAAGATGTGAAGAAGTAAATTATGAATGACCTGCAAGGATATTGAGAGGGGATAATAGTGTGGACTATGGAGACAATATGTTGTTGTAGTAGTTTTTCACTTTATGATGTAATGTAAAACTTTATGAATATATCTAGTGTTTCCAAGGATACTAAACCAATCGGTCTTTCGAGATTTTATCTTTCTTGTGATAATGCCAATGTTTTGTAATAATTCACCGACTCTGGGTAACTGGGGTCGGAGCGTTACAAGATGTGATTTTTCTATCCAACATACAACCGGTAAAGTCAGCATCTGAATAACTCATTAATTCAAAAGATTGTCTTTTTGGATAAAACAAACATAAATTTAGAGTATGTTGAAGATATTTGAAAATTATTTTAACATCATGTAAATGAGATTCTTTAGGATTAGATTGAAATATTTCACTCATACACACACTAAACATAATATCTGGTTGACTAGAAGTAAGGTAAAGTAAGCTTTAAATCATACCTTTGTAATTTGTTTGATCCACTGGTTTCCCATTTTCATCAATGTCCAATTTACAAAGAGTACTCATAGGTGTATCACTTTCCTTAATAATATTCAAAAAAAAGTTTTAAAAGATCCTTTTTATATTTTCTTTGATTCAAAATAATTCCATTTTCATTTTGAAAAACATGAAATCCAAGAAAAACTTTTAGTTCTCCCATTAAACTCATTTCAAATTCATTTTGCATACTCTTTGAAAAATCAGTACATAAAGAATGTTTAGAGGATCCAAAAATCATATCCTCAACATAGATTTCTACTATCAAAACATCTTTAGAAATTCTTTTAATAAAAAGAGTTGGGTCATCAATCCCTTTAGTAAAACCTTTTGAAATAAGAAAATTTCTAAGTCTATCATACCATGCTCTTGGAGCTTGTTTTAAACCATATAAATATTTATATTTTTTTTATAACATGAATTTGGAATTGGGGGTTTGTAAATATAGGTGGTTTTTCATCAAAAAAATCATCAATTATATAACCATTTATAAAAGCACTTTTGAAATACATTTGATATAACTTGAAATTCAGATGATCAGCATAGGAAAGTAAGATCCTAATGGCTTCTAATCTAGCTACAGGTGAAAAGGTTTCTTCATAGTCTATAATTTCCTATTGATTATAACCTTGTGCAACTAACCTAGCTATGTTTCTAACTATATTTCCAAACTCATCAACTTTGTTTCTAAAAACCCATTTTGTGCCTATGGTCAAAGTGTCCTTAGGTCTGTCAACTAATTTCTAGACTTTGTTTCTTTCAAGTTGATTTAATTCTTCATGCATATCCATTACCCAAAATTCATCATTGATTACATAATTGATATTTTTAGGTTCTAACTATGAATGAAAGTCTTGATGTTCAACATGATTTCTTAGAGAAGCTCTAGTCTGTGTCCCTCTATCAAGATTACCAACTACCGCATCTAAAGGATGATTCTTTAGAATCCTATTTGATCTAGTAAAGGTTGGACTAGAAATTTCAGGTTCATATATAGGTTTGGGTTCAACAGAAGCAGGTTCTAGAAAGGTTCCAGAATTGGATGTCTTTACAACAGGTTCATTGATTTTATCATTAAGGTCTAGAGCAGACAAGTCTTCTTCAAGACATTCAATGGAAGATTTAGGTTCATGTGGATCAGTTTCATCAAACATGATGTGAACAAACTCTTCCACACATTAGGTTCTTTTATTAAAGACTCTATAGGCTTTTCTAGTTAAAGAATAACCAAGAAAAATTCCTTCACCACTTTTATAAGCAAACTTCTCAAGATTATCCTTTGTATTGAGAATAAAAACATTACATCCAAAAACTCTAAAGTAATTAACCTTAGGTTTACTATGATTCCACAACTCATAAGGGGTCTTTTTTGAGAACAAGTCTAATCAATACTCTATTTATAATAAAATAAGTTGTATTTACAGCATCAGCCCAAATGTTAATTGGCAGGTCATACTTATTAAGCATAGTTCATGAAATATCTTTAAGGGTTCTATTTATTCTTTCTACTACCCCATTTTGCTGAGGTATTCTATGAGAAGAAAAATTGTGACTATAGCCATTGTGTGATCAATAAAATTCAAACTCATGATTTTCAAACTCATGACCATGGTCACTCCTCAAACTCTAAATTTTATGTCCACCAAGGTTTTCTACAGACTTGGAGTGTTTAATAAATAAAGAACAAGCTTCACTTTTTTGAGGTAAGAAGAATATCCAAGTATACCTAGAGTAGTCATCTACTAGGACATAGATATAGTGCTTCCCATTTAAACTAGAAACTCTAAAAGGCCCCAAAAATTCCATGTGAAACAACTCGAGAGGTAGAGAATTTGAAACTTATTTCTTTAATTTGTAAGAAACTTTATGTTGTTTTCCCTTTTGACAGGGATTACAAACTTTTTCTATTGGGAACTCATGATTAGGTAGGTCTCTAAATAAGTTTTTCCTAGTCATTTTTCTATGTGAATGGATTTTTCAATGTCATAGTCCTCTATTCCATAGCCAAGACTCTTTATGAAAAGTATTTAAGCATGTAATGTTTTTTAGCTAATGAATTCAAATCAACAGCATAAACATTTTAATTTCTCAAAGTAGAAAATACTAAAACATTTTTAGAGTTAAAAAAATTACAAGAATAATTTTCAAATTTAACATTAAAACCAAAATCACACAACTGAGAAATAATCAATATATTATATTTAAGTCCATCATCAAATAAAACATTAGAAATTAATATTGAATCAGTGTTACTAATCTTGCATAGGCCGATGATTTTTCCTTTAGAGTTATCACAAAAGTTGACATGTCCTCCATCAAGTTCGATTAAACTATTGAATCATGAGTAATCTCTAGTCATATTCCTTGAAAATATACTTTCCAAGTACCATACCATATTATGAAAACTCTTCAAGAATGTTTCCTACAAAACAGGTTTAAACAGAAAATGATTTTCATACCCATATTTTTTTGGGTCCAGACAGGTTACTAATCAAAGATTTAGGTACCCAGATTTGTATAATGGGTCTCAAATATTTTACAGAGTCTATACATTTTGAATTATAAACTTTATTTGATCTTTAACCATGTGAGTAACTAGTTGAAGCATATGAATTCCCTGAACATGAACTAGAACCATTCTTTCCAGATTTGGGAATAAATCTATTCTTTGTAATCTTTCTATGTCTAGGCTGATACCCTATTCTAGTGGTATATCTTGGCGCCACCTGTTTTCCTATCATTTGTGTTAGAGTTTCTTTCAATTTGTGAATTTCTCTATGTCCTTACTTAATTGATCATTGGACAATTTTAGTTCAGTATTTTCCTTAAGTAATTGAGAATTCTTTTACTTTTATATATCAAGTGTAGGTTTAACAGAACTAGTCAATAGATGATGTTTCATTAAGGTCTTATACTTGTCCTTCAATTCATTACAGGTTTTTTCTAGCATATTACAATATTCAAAAAATTCAGATTTGGACATATTATCATCACTACTATCATTCCTAGAATAATAATCATTCAACATAGGGGATATAGGTACCCTAGAAGTATTAGTCATGAAACACATGTTGGCATGATTCTTTTCAGAATTAGAAACTTCAGACTCACTTGTGTTGTCTTCTGAAGAACTCCAGGTTGCTTTCATAGCTTTTTTATACTTTTTGTCCTTGTGGTCATATTTATTTTTGAACTTCAATTTTGGAAAGTCTTTTTTTACATGTCATTTCCTCTTGCATTCATAACAGACAATTTCATCACTCTTATCAGACTCTTTCCAATCCATCTTCCAATGGCCTATGTTATCATATTTTCCTTTGTAATTTTATTTTCTGAATAATTTTTTCTTCCTTTAGAACTTCTTAATTATTTTGGCTATCTGAGCTATCTTTGGATCACTGTCAGATGCACTCTTATCACTTCTTGAACTATCACTTTCACTTTGAATTTTGTCCATTGTTTTTACTCTTTGAATCAGATGTCTTGAAGGCTACTGACTTCTTCCATGGTTCATTATCCTCTTCTTTATTGACCTTCAGCTCTTCCTCATACATCATTAGCTTACTAATTAATGATTTAACATGCAGTTTGCTGATGTCGCACAATTCTCTAATGGAAACAGATGTGCCCCTCCATCTTTCTGCCAGACATCTTAATATTCTCATGATCTTTTCTTTTGCTGGAACAACATTACCAAGAGAGATCATAGTGTTGACAATCTCATTGAACCTGATATACAGGCAAGAAATGGGTTCATTAGGTTTCATTTTAAAATTATCATATTTAATAGTGTGTGTGGTCAATCTCATTTCCTTAACATTGGTTGTTCCCTCATGGGAAATAGCCAAAGTGTCCCAAATTTTATAAGCAGGTTTACAAGCATATATTATGTTAAATTCCTCATCACCTAAAGCATAGTACAAGGCCTTCATTTCTTTATAGTTATTATTGTAGGCAGTCTTAGTAGCTTCATCCCAAGTAGTTCTATAAGTTTCTGGAATCTTATATTGAGTTTCTATAGAATTCCAGATATCAACTCTCATACTCTCTAATTAATTTTTCCTTTTAAGCATCCACTAAGAATAATTTGTAACATTAATGAAGAGTGGCCTATTGGTAGCAGCACCTTCTAATATATAGTTCATAATTCGATTTTAAAAAATATATTTAAAGAGATAAAATTTATAAATAACAGAAATTTAATATCTTTAGGATACAACTAAAATAATAGTTGAAAAACCATTAATAATAAACAAAACTCTATAACCAAATGTTGGATGGACCGGATACTAAAGAGGGCGGTGAATCGAGTTCCAATTAAAATTTCCGTTAAAACAAATTCTCTTAAAATCCACTAATTTAAAAACTATGTTAAACTATAGTGAATTTTTAAAATGGAAAAGGGTCAGTTAGGTTCTCAAGAGATTTATTAGTTCTCAGTAAATCTAATCTGAAGATTAATTATCTGTTGGAGCTAACCTAATGCCTTACAATAAATACAAATACTTTTTAGTTTAACTATCAGAGTTACTCTAAAATATTTTTATATTTAAAAGTACTTATCAGCAAAATATAAAATATATAGTATACTTTAGAATTATTCTAAGATGCATAACATATATAACCAAGAGGTTCAATCTCAATATGAGACTTAGTAATCTCAAATAATTTATATAAATTTGATCTAAACCCTAGATCAGGGTACACAATAGTACAGAGACTTTCCCGGCACTAAGACCTCTACCACATTTCTTCATGGGAATAAAAAAACAATAGCACACTGGCTGTCCAGGTCCTACTTGACCTCTCCCACTATTCACAGTGGGATATAGAAGAGTGATAGAAGGTTTGAGTGAGGATTTAGAAATCCTCTATCTTAGCTCAGGAGACAGTGTGTGTATAAAATATACAGAGTATACACACTGCTCAAAATGTAAATAAAAGAATCACTGAGAGAGTAGATATGAGTTTTAGAATGATCTAGTGATTTGAAGTGCAGATCTAGACTCTTTATTAATCAGGAATACTTCCGAGTCCTTCTCTGGTTTTTGTCTGAAAACATAGGGTCGTTTTCTTCATGTTCAGTTGATCAGCTTGCGTGCATGAAGAGCTCATTATAGTTCTTCACTCCTATACTAAGATTGAGTTTGTGTTCTCTTCTTGTATGAATGGCTTCGTGTATGTACAGTGTTCTTCCAGTATGGATATAGCCTTTTTCTGTGTGCATGCACCACTTTTTATCACTCTTCAGTACTTATTTTTTCACACATATGCCCGACCTTTGTCCTTCCTTTTATAGCATTCAACTCTAGTAAATAGGAATGATTACCTTTTTACAGGTATGAGGTATGGTTCCCTGACATGAACACGACTATCATTAAATAACATTAATAGAATTAGAATTACCAAATATGACCATTAACATTATTTAAATTATATTGAAAAAGTATAGAGTTTAATTATCAATTACTAGTTATGTCTTTCATCAGTAGCTTCCTGTCAGTAGACTTGTAACAAGGGACTTTGTATAGCGGTGAGCTCCTCTCGGTAGCTTGTACCAGTAGCTCCTTGTATCGGTAGCAGTTACTCCATGTATCATTAGATCTAGGTACTGGTGACTACTATTGGTAGCTTTTGCCTCTCGGTAGCTCTTCATGAAGGTAGACTTACTCTAATGGTAGCTCTGGTGTAACGGTAGCTTGTATTGGTAGACTTTTGTATCAGTAGCCTGTGCATACCTGAAACTCCGTTCCATACCAGTGATTAAGTGCATACCGGTAGACTTATGATATCGATAGCTCTTCTTCTATCGGTAACTCTAAGTATTATGAGTTCTTTATCGGTAGACTGAATCTATCGGTGACATTTTCTTATCGGTGACATTTTCTCTATATACCGGTAGGTCTGTATCAGTAGCTTTGAGAATATCAGAGACATAACAGTTATATGTTCTATGCAAAACATATCCAGATTGAGTTAGAATTAGGTCAAAGTATGATTAAACATATATAAGCATTGATTGACATATTCCAACATCTATTTTTATATTCAGCATATATATATATATATATATAATTACAAGCACACATTAAGATTATAAAAACATATTAAATCATTATTAGGATTATCAAAACAGGTGAGGTCAACAATTCTATTTCTAAAAAAATAGAATATAACATTTTAAATAAAATTTTATAGAACCCATTTCATTTCCATGGGTTAGCAATGTTTTAGAGGGATTACAATGGAAAAATTTTATTTTCCCTTAGATAATATATTATTGAAAAACTTATTTATTCTTTCTATGAGTTTATAATTAAATTAATTCGTTAGGCATATTATTGATCATAATTCTCATGGAATTGTTATATGGTGAAGGTTGGTTCTATTTTAATCCATTGATGGGTTGTTACATTGTTAACCAATGATTTCTGGTTTCGTGATAGACCAAGGATGGGTGGTTATGTTATTTATCAAGGGTGGGATAGTCAATGATATCCCACCCATAAATTTGGTAATTGTTACGTTATCTGAAAAAATATATTAGAATTCATCAATATTGTTATTATAATTGTATCTATTTAATTGTAGTCATATGATATTAATAAATCCATGGAATCAATTTTTTTATATAATATTTCAAGTTGTTTATAATTTTTCATTTTTTAATGATTGATATTCTATGGATTATTATTATTTATTATGGTGACTCTTTCTTTTGTAAATGCATTATATAATGGTTTCATGATTTATTATCCATCTAATGGTGGGTATTAATATAAATATGTCATATCTGATACAATTTGATTATATTATCATTCCATTATATTGTTATCATTATCACTAATGATATTGAATTTTCAATGCTAACATTTACCCATACTAATCATTTGAGCTCACCCTTATTATATTTTATTTTCTCCATGATACAATTATTGGGTTAAAATTAATTATTTGTATGTGGGATTTAATTTTGGATATAACGATGAATTAATTTGAAATAAGAAGCATTGGGTTATATGGGATATATAATTATTTAATTGTATTGTTATTGTTTATATAATAATTTTCTAAATTATCTAAAGCTATAAACCAAAAATGTCATTTCCAATGTAAGTGATCCACTATTTCATTTTTATGTATTTTCATTTGGATGAAGAAAATTGGGTCAACTTCATCATTATCAAAGATGGAATTGAATGTTCACCAGATTTAGGAGTTCATAATCATGGATATTATAGTTGATATCATGGAATTTTTTTATATAAATTTGGATATTATGATTTTTAAAGAGAGTTAATATGTTGTATTATAAATAAAATAAGTAGGATATAAGGTTTTGGTTGATCATAATTTCAAAATCATATACAAACCTTTTGATGTTATTTTTTATATATTATAATTTCAATATGGAATGATTTCATTTGTGCTTTGGGTATTACTGTGGAAATCCACATATTAATGATAAGAATGTTTATTCATATTTACAATTATCCTTCGATGTGATAACAATTTATTTATTAATGTATAGTGTCCATTGAAATATATTTTTATTCTTTCTATGGTTATTTGTACATTTAAAATAATATTTTATAGGGGTATGTATAGAAATTTAATCGTGTATACTCATAATTTTGAAAAACAAATTGAGATTGTGGTGGAATTTGACGATATGATGAAATTCTACTCACCATGTAAGTATATTTTCATAATCCCTTAATTTATATAGTAAATAATTTATAACCATATGAATTGGACCATGAATAAAATATTATATATGACCATCAATTTTTATGAAATCCGTGACCTTCTTCACACATCTCTGGTTTATGGTGTGTGGATGCCAGATTTTTTAAAGAATTGAATTTATTATGATCAACGATCAATGTCAATCAAAATAAATACTTTTGAATTATAATATTATTCCACATTCAATTATCCATCGCTAACCCATGTTCTCCTATTTGAAAAACAATTATGTGCTATTCTAGATGACTATCGTTCTTACTTTCTCTCTTACAAAGGGATATAGTATTAAACCATTTTATGATGTTGGACTTCAAAATTAGTTTTAAAAAATGCACAAATATTAACTTCCAATATAATATTCATATCTTAAGAATTAAATTTTTTAATGGATGAGTATGTGACTCCATAAAATTTTCGAATGGAAAACTATTTTTGAAAGCATATTTGACATAGAACACCAAACATAAACGACACACGAAATATATAAAAATTTTAACATAGCTATTAAATTGGTTGGTATGAATAGTATTAACTACATTATGAAATATATATATATATATATATATATATATCCTACCCAATATAAATTATTGATATATTTTTAGTAAATAATCTATTGATTTTTTGTAATCTAGTTTTATTCATCAAAAATAGTTTTTCCTCGGGGAGGATTTTTATTTCTTTTCAGGGATAATAATAGCATATTTTATTAACTATTGTAAAATGGATTTTTTATCAAAAAATTTCAAATGATATTATGAAAATTTAATTTTGGAGAACTTTTGAGATTTTTTGGATGATATTTATTTTTCAATGAATTGTGAAAATTTCATATTATTTACAAAATTTCATTTAATTTCAATAAATTCAAAAATATAAAAGTAAAATTATATTTTATAATATGATATAAATTTACATTCAAATTATTTATTTAATTTAATCCAAATTATTTTTTTATTTAACATTACATTATATTTTTCTATAAGTTTGGCTTTTGGATTAAAAAAGATAATTTTCTAAAAACATTTTTACTGTGAATAATATTTCCCCTATTTAATAATTTGAAAAGAAATATAGGGGGTATCATTTAAATGAATTTTTTAGATTTAATTTCAATATATATTAATTTATATTAATTCAATATTTATTATGATTCATAGAGTTTATATAGAATAATATTTTAGTTGACCAATAAACTTATTGAAAACCATGTTTTCGATGCATCTGCACGATTAATTTTAAATAATGTTCTTTTAATTATATTAATTTAATTTTGTAAAATTTAATATATATATATATATATGGAATAATAAAAACTTACATTACTAATTAATTTCATCTTTATATTTTCAAAATTTAATAATGAATGCAGTAAAAAGTAATTATCATGGTTTTGTTAAAAAGATATTATCCAACTCCATTAGAACAAAACTTATAATGGAATATATTTTCTATAAACATGTATAAAATATAATTTGTTGAATTATTTCCACTTTATAATGTATAATCTTATATAATACTCTTTCTAGATCCTTTTATCAGATGAAAAATGTTGATACACCTTTTTTATTTCAAAAATTACAAGTACTACACTAACCTCCCTTATAAAAGGCCACCCCCTATCCTCTATTAATCACACATTCTAATTTTTTTTGTTTATAAATAACATTAAAAAAATAATATATATTATTATAAACCTGTATCATATGTTCCTTTGTGTGTTCAAAAAGATATTATCTGGATAAATTTCTTATAATACTAAAGCATTGGTATGTGAAGATGATAATTTCTAACTATGTGTTTTAATTTTTTTTCATCCACAACCATCAAATATTTATAAAATATTATAATATTATAAAAACATATATTTATATAATTATATTAAGTTTTTAATGGAGTAACCTCAACACGTATCCACTTCCATCAAATGGGATATGCAATCATCATTCCTTTGAAAGGTGGACTACCGTCTCACGAAGCGCTATGATTAGTTTTCCACTAAAACATTTCAAGGAAGCTAAGGAGAATAATTTTAGTAAAAATTTAAGATATAATGTAAATAAAAATTATATTCATGAAATATTTATCATTCAATAATGATAATATGTCATTTTATTTATTACACTAAAAAATTATAATGGATGTCCTTCATATGTGGACTACCACCTGCCAGAAGTTGTGTGATTATTTTATTAAAATACATAATAATAATTATATATATAGTTTTATATAATTAAATGATATGTTATTTTAGATGTTATGATAAATATTTAATGATAAAATAAAACACAACATCCTTCAATAATGATCATTAAAAAATTGAATGTTGCTCACGCATATATATAGTCTACTCTGTCCATGATCGTAATGTAGTTAATTATTCATTACCAAATATCATGATTGGTTTTAAAATTATAATTTATTTGTAAATATTATAATTATTTATTTTATAATTATTTTTTATATGTTTAAATAATGACCACTTTGACCATCATCAACACACCAATGTTGTTTTGAAATAATGATCTGAAACTCTTTAGAAAAAATGATGAGGGAATAAATGCTTATGTTTTTCAATTTTTCATCAAAAATAAACTGAATAATTGAATTATGTATAGGTTATTAAACCACAAAAATTTTCTTAATAAATAAAAAATATAATTATTTTTTATATAGTAGAGTTAAATAATATTCAATGAATGTCTAGACTCGATGTATGCATTTTTCTCATCTCTCTTTTACTTTTGGGATAATTATTCCATATTCACCACTTATATATTGTATGTTTTATATATAAATAACATTAATATATTTTATAAATCATTTCATGAAAAATATTTTTATTTAATAATCCAGATGAGGTTATCTCTTTTAATGGGTATTTTTTCTACACATTGCCAACACCATTATGTACTTTATATCAAATTCACTTCATTGATGAATATTGTAATGTAAACAAGAAAAATATAATTTATAAGAAGTATCTATTTAAAATTTTACCTATTATATCTTGAAATCGGTATTTTATTAAAATTGAATTTTTTATTTGATGTTATTTGTTCAAGGGGATTACAGTTGAAGATTTACCAATGTGGAAAAGGCTTTAGGATACAACATACATTTCGTTTATAGATGGGTTATGATGATGGTTATTTTTGAAGAAATAATATTTTAAGATCATGTATTTTTCTATTATATATGTTCTTGTTTATTTTTTAGTTTATGTCCCCATATTTTTTTAATTAAATGTTTTACTAAGTCCTTGATAAGGCTTAGGGGTTCGGGGCATGAAAAAGGGGAAAAAGTGATTCCTTATCAATCTGCAAGGTTTGGAAAACTATTGAGGGATGACCATTCAAGTAGTATCAATATGAATGGTTTGCACATGGTCTAGAATAAAATGCAAGAGAAGGGCATTCGAGAAGTAGCCTCTTCATGGTTTGCGCACTGTTCAGAAAACCTTGTTGGGAAACCGTACGGCATGGAAACAACTTAAAAAAATTACAAAAATGCCATCCTAGGATTTTAGACCCCAACTCATGTTTCTCCTCTAGCTCAACCTCTCCATCCGTAGTGAATCACCATGATCCTCAAGAGCTCTCAAAGATTGATCTCCATCATTTCAAGTTTGTTTTGGACTCCATTGGTTGCATATTGAAGCATCAGGTAAGTATAATCCTCTCCTTGCATCATTTTTTCTAATAGGGTTTTCATATTTCCCTCATTTCCTTACAAATATCTAAAACCCTCTTTTGGGGTTATTTCTATGTTAAGTACTCAATGGATTCTTGAATTCAGATCAAAGTCCATGATTAAGAGTGCTTTCATCAACGCATTTGAGGTAGGTAGTATACAAGTGTAATCCCATAGTGATATTTTAGATTTTTCTAGGGATGATTGTGTTCATACTTACCCCTAATGGAAATCTAGATTCCATTTGAAGGTTTAGTGAAATTAGATTTCTATGTGACCAAATAGAAACCTGCATGATCCTCATTGGATGCATGAGGAGTACATCTCCATTTTAGGGTCTCCCATGTGGTGCGCCAACAATCCTAGACCGAGGGAGTGGTAGGTTTGAGTGGAGGATTGTCTGGTATTAATGTGATGTCTATGTAGACCATATTTTAATGGATGATTTATATTTAAATGCATTGATGATGAAGATGCCTATAGTAAAATGGTCATAATTGGTTGTTGGAATGATTGGAATACATGTTATTTGGTTGAATGGGATTGTGTTGATTTATTTAATGAATTTGGGATAGAAATGCCTAAAATGTTCAATGCATATTAAGTCATGAACTCATGATTGGATATCTTAATGGGAAATAGGGTAATGTGCTAATGATATGTAATAAATAAATGGATGAATATGTAGAATGGTTTAATCCAAGAGAATTGTATAGCACCTAATTGTTCAATGTAATAATTGGCTGGGTTATGAGATTTGAGAAATGTCTTCAAATGCATATATTCTTGACTTATTATGAAATGATAAAGGGGATAAATTGGTAATTGTTTGGTCATTGATGAATTTGGGCAATGAATAGGGGGTGTTTAATAAATAGGAAGTGTTAATGAACAGGAATAGTAATTTAGATAAATGGATAGAATTATAAATGGTAAATTTATTAATGATTTATGTCATAGTATTGACTCCCAGGTTATTTGATATGTATTATTAATTCTAGGGGAATTTAATATGCTTTGATTTGTAATGTTATGGTTAAAGTGACTTGAAAAATAAGCCTTTAATCATACCTTGGTAGAGTAGGGTATTTACATGAGGTTCTATGCCCATAGGTCGAGATAGACCAAGGCTATAAACTCCACTCCCAAATGCACCAGTTATGGCAGGGGAAAGAGGCTCTATTACCCTAACAGTTTCATTCCACCCAGACTGGGGCTTCGATGTGTGGATATGTGTTGATGTGATATGTATATCCCTAGTGAGATAGGGACATGATTTATTTCCCCTATGAATTTTGATTGATTTCCAAAGAACCTCGTGTAGATGATATTTATGGATATCCCAGGGAACATGAGATTAAATGGATAATGTAATGAAGATGGTATAAGGAAGGTAATTGGGATACGTTCTATGAGTAAATTAAATTATCCTTGTTAACTATAGGAACCAAAACTATCCCTTCTTTTGTCAATATTTATTTTTTACTTTCATGAACTATTTATTATACTGGATATTCTATAAACATTGTTGGTGGTGGCCTACTGTGCTTTGTACTCACACCCAACTCGGGCCACTATTGGGTTCCCGAGAAGATCTCTTAGTTACAATTTTGGATAAGGGAAGGGTCCCTACTCCTGGATGTTGAGTTAGGCTTGGGATGTTCATGGTGAAGGTTCCCTAATTTGATTTGTGACAAACTTGATGGTTTGGAAATTCATTAAATTTTGGGATTTTTTCACTTTTCACAACTATTATGGAATGAAATGGTTGAATTTGATTTATGGTCTGTATCATATAGGGAAATTTTTTGTTATGCATGTTTTTTGGATGTTTCATTTATATTTCGTTATTTTCATTGTGTCATGTGGTGGATTACTCTGGTAAGAAGGGTATAGTCTCCCCACATGAATTATTATACCCTTTCCTCTAGTCATCATCCTATGGCATACCAGGAGGCCTGCTTGAGGTCATGTGACGACCTGGATTGCGGCACCAATTTTGTGGATTCAGGGTTGGGTATTTTTCAATGTGATATTAGAGGAGGTTCATTTCTATTTCATTCTATTTGCGGATGGTAGACTAGAGATTAGGATGTGTCAGGCCTTGGTAATGATCTTGTTCTTGGGAGTATCTAACCCGTGTATGATGGAAATCCCATGTCACCATGTGTTGGAATTGTTGTTCTTGATCTGTGTTGTTATTGTTGAATGATATTTCTCCATAGGGTGATGCACATGTTGTGTGATTTGATTAATTTATGATATTTCTATCATTACCTTATGGCACGGAGTTGTTCATTCAATAATCATTTTAGTCACTTAAGGATATAGGTGGAATGCATCATTATAGGAACACACACGGGATGGGTTTGCAGTCCATAGAGATTATAATTCATCCTCTTTACTTTAAATAAGAAGAAAATGATGCCCAATAGTTGTAATACATGTGCGTGAATGGAAATAATTCAATTTAATAATTAGGGAATGTTTTTTAAAAATAAATGTTTGGAATGAGGTAAAATTTTTGTTTGAGATTAATTGTAAAAGTTTGGAACAGTGTCTAAAGGGGAAAGATTTCATAGTAATTCTAAAATTGATAATGAATTCTTCATAATGATTGGTGTAAATGAGTTAAGATTGCCATTTTAACATGTTGTGAAATGGGAAATGTGCCTAAGATGAAGGGATCATGCTATAAAAGAAGATTTGGTTGGATATCTATTGATGAATGACTTGTGATTAAATAAATTTGATAACCCATGTGGACCCAGACTATGATTGGTATGGTAGAGGTTGTTGTTCTATGTGTGATGATGACCCATTGGATAGAGTATTAAGAATGGGTTTTTTAAGGAAGATAGAATGATACCTTTTCCATTTCTTGTTAAATTCTATAGGTCAATCATCGAAGAGTCTGGTGAGAGATAATTTTGAAATGAGAATGATTGAGTTTAGTGTAGGTTGTCCCTTGTGTTGTGAGTTGGACCCTTGTGTTTGTGGGTTAGGGCAGTGAGAGTGCTCAAGTTTATGAATTTTTATTTGGATTTGGAGGCCTTTCCAGTTGTGATATGGCCTTGGTGGTGTGTTTAGGTAACCATTGGTAGGGTTTTGGCCTTCTGGATATGAGGAGTTTTTTGCTAATGTGAGTGGTGAAACAATCCTAGTTCAAGACCACCCAGATTTCATGCAGCACAGTAAGCATGGGTCTGGGTCTTGGTGACCTTGAGGGTAGACACCATGTGAGTCTTGTCTTGAATCCCGATGTGGATAATTTTCTTGTAGTTTAGATGAATGTATGTACCTTTAGTGTGTAACATAGAGTTGATGGTTGTTGGTGCACTAGGAATAGTGTACATCAGAACTCGGGTGAGAGAGTGCCATTCAGGAGCATTGCTTTGTTCATGTCATGATATGTATAATTTGGAGAGAGGACCAAATGGATTTTCATTGGTGTGACACCAGTTTTGGGAGATGGTATCATTCAACTTTCAAGGTGACCTATAAAAGAGGTTGAACAAGGTTTCTAGTGCTTTAGGTTGTGTGTCACACATGTAGAAGTTTTGGACATTGATAGTGGTACTCTGAGTGTTCCATAGTGTAGGATTATCCTTGAGGGATATGTGGGAAGGCTAATCATTGGAAGTGACCCACGAGATGTGGTTATGTGATGACCGTTTCAGAAAATCAAGGATGACCTCATGGATGGTTACCCCAATAGTGTAGGTACCTTATACTATAAAGCATGGAGATTCTTCAGAGGTGGTTTCAATTCATACTGAGTACCACTATGTTTTAGTAAATGGTATATTCATACCTGTATCATTCATAAGGGCACCCTACTCTTTGTTACAGGATATAAGGTATTTTAAAGGGTTGTCTAGTATGAATGCATGACTCATCTATTTGGGTGAGGTTTGATGGCAGCATGGAATTTTTTCTCAAGCATAAAACACATGGGTTTTCACATGGATGAATTGATAGCATGAAAGAGTTGTTTTTTGGGTGTGATGTAGAGACCCCTTCAAAGATGGTGACACAGACTAACCATGATACATTGTCATGTAAGTAAGAATTCAAGGGACTATTCTCAAGATGAGATTGTTTTGTGATATATAATTGAGTTGATTGATGTGGTAGATCATTGTTCTATGTTTGTTGGCTTTCAGGGACACATTGAAAGACATTGACGTGTGTGATGGATGTAATACCACAAAATATGTGGGTTTACAACTATTTGCGGATTATTCATGGATAAATTGTTATAGTTGGTTGAAAATTACACCTGAATAGTGGTGGTGAAATGTTGATGACATGTGTTCGGCCTGGAGGCCAAAAATCAATGACATGTTATGGTTTCCCATAGTTTGACCTAAAAAATAGATACGTTAGTGGTGGTTTTCTTCGATGACTTTTTAGCGTACTTCATCTAGTGAATAGCATGCCCAAAATCATAACATCATCCCATGTTCATTGAGAATCTCTGGATCACGCCAAGAGACATGATGATTATTTTTTGGATGATGGACATCGTAGAGTTTAGTCGCATGGATGTGGTATGTGTGGAGATCGACTATTGGATATACACCCTTGATGGATTTGGGGTGAGGTCCTCATGATGCACTATGTGTCAAAAAATTCCATGGGTGTCGTTAAAGGATGTTGGGAACTTGATCTAGGTGATGTTCGTTTTCTTGTTTTGTAAAAAATCTTGTCAGCCATGTCTATTTTAATGGTTCTTCTTGAGATTAAGTGTGTGAAACTGGGATTGGAACCCCTCTTGATTGCAGTGGAAACAACACACATAAGGTGGGGAGTGATAAGTTAGTCCTCGATAAGGATAAGTGAACATTGAGTCGACATAGTGGCACCGAGGGGCCAATGAATAACCTATTAGGTTAATGTTAGTATCATCAAAGAGGCCATTTAGAACTTGGATATGGTTTATTATGAGCCAACTGTTGTCTTGATCCCTAGGTGGTTCCATTTAAAGATTTTTATGTGTGTGGTGAAGTTGTAGAATGGGTAGTTGGATATAAAAACAGGTAGTTGTAGGAGAGGTAGGGTTCTAAAATTCCAATTAATATCAGGGTTGGACTCGTGAAATTTCCCATAGGGTGGATTTAGAAAATCTTGATGTTGTGGGAAACATGTCCATGTGATGTGGTGTCATTCCAAGGGTGAAACCCGATGACGGTCTATAGGGAGTTAATTCCATGACAATTGTATACTACAAAATAATAGGAGATGACCATAGTGGGTGAATGGAATTATAATGATAGGCTTCAAGTCAGTAAGCACCTTGGGATGGTGAGAACGGGTAAGCATACCATCAGTGGAATATGGATGTTCTGGGACATGCAAGCTGGGTGTGGACCGACCTAAAACAGTAAAAATGATTTGGTGTGGTGATAGTGACCCATCATTGGGTTCATGTTTTATTGGAAAGAGTCATTTTAAATGAAATTGTACCTAATTGATATCAAGTTGATCTTAGTCCCTTGATGGGTAGTTTAGGAATGTACTTCAGAATGTTTTTGATGGTGTGGTTGGATGCCAATATAGGGTAATGCTCTATGGATTCTTGGGTGCAGTGAGATGGAACATGTCAGGTGATGGAAATCTTGGGTTGAGTTTTGGTGGTCCTGCCTCGATAGAGGAGTATCCAATAAATTGGAAATGATTGATAGATCCTAAAAAAATTAAATGGTTAGTTTATGACATGGTCAGAGTTTCAGGTTGAAAGGACTCGAAGTGGTCACCATTCGGTTGTGATTGCATTGGTAGAGAGATTTAGCATTGTTCACTGGTCAAGTAGTTGATATTTTTTGATTTGTGTTTGGATGTATAGTTATGGAATGAAATCATCCTGAAATGTGGTTAAAAGGATCATGTGTTTTCTTTTAGGGTGATATTGGGTTTGGGTTACCATTAGAGTTTGAAAAAGAGAGGAAAATGATTCCATATGTTTAGAGTCATTAGTTATATATAGTATTGGGCTGATGAGGTGTTTATTTGTTACTCTATAATGATTTGATGATGTGTTCTTTGTTTACATGGTTTGCGAGTTATGTGTTGTCACCTAGGATTCCCCCATGATGTTCTCGTGGCGAGAGTTGTTGAAGTGGATGCATTCTTGTAGAGTTTTCTAGTATATGTGGTGTGTTGTGGGGAGGAAGTCTGTATGGGAATGTTTTTACCCTAGATAAGTGTTTGGTGGCCTTGTGATATGATACCAGAAACATAGAAATTGGGAATGTATAATCAGATCCTATGGCATGATCCCTTGTCACGGATGTTAGTGACGCTTTTAAGAGTGCCTTGAGGATGAGCCATTATATTATGGTGAAGTTGTATGTTCTAGGATTTCACTGAATGGTATGTCCTAGTTTATGATTCCATTTAATTCCCCATCATTGGTTAATTATGTGATTTCAGAAGCCATTGAGAAGGATTCTATATGTCTTGAGGGTTTGGGACATAAAAAGTGGGGAGAAGGGGATCTCTGGGGAATTTATACAATTTGCGCACGGTTTAGAAAACCTTTTGAGTGGAGACCATGCATGTAGTAACAATCTTCATGGTTTGTGCATGATATATAAAACCATGCAAGATAAGGGCGTGCATGTAGTAGAATCTACACGTTTTGTGCATGGATTGGAAAACCATGCATGTAATCTTTGTGGCCTATAAAATATTAAAAAAAATAAAAAAATGACATATGAGGGTATTAGACCTCAACTTAGTTTTCACCTCCATTCAATCCTTTCCAGCCCTAGTGATGGCCCAAGAACTTCATGATCTCCCATGGGTTGATATCCCTCATTTCTTGTACAATTTGAAAACCTTTGGTTGTGGATTGAAGCACCAGGTACAACAAATCCCATCCTTGCATCATCTTTTTGATTAGGGTTCACTTTTATCTCTCATCTCATTCGGAATCTCTACACACTTATTTTCAGGTGAGTTCTAGGTTATGTCATCAAGGGATTCTTAAATATGGATTTAATTTTTTTATTAATAGAATTTTCATCAAAAGATTCAAGGTAGGGGGTCTACAAGTGTTATCCCATAGTTTTATTTTAAATTTGTGAAAGTAAGATTGTGTTTTTTCTTTCCCTGAATTTAAATATTGGTTATGTTGGATGGTTTAGTATATATGGGTGTATATGTGACCAATGAAGAACCCTCACAATACCAATGGAATGTGTGAGGATAAATTTACCGTTTTATTGACACACATGGGGTGCGCTAGAAATAATGGACCTAGAGAGTGGATGGGTTGAGTGATGGATTGCCTTGCAATAATTTGAAGCCCATGTAGAACATTTTTAATGGATGATTTAGATGTAAATGGAATGATGAAATTTATTCCTATTGTAAAAGGTGCATAAATTATTTTTGGAATTACATAAAAATTGGTAATTGGGTTGAATGATATTACATCAATTTGTTTAATCAATTTTGGATAGTACATCCTGCGGGGCATAGTGCTTATTAAATGGTGAACTCATGATTGTGTATTGAAATTGTAAATGGGGGAATATGTTAATCATTTTAAATAAAGATATTAATGAATATGTTGAATGGGTAAATGAATGAGTATTTATCCACAACTAATGGCTCAATGCAATATGTTGTCGGGTTATTGGAAATGAGAAACGTAATTTAAATGCATAAGTGGGTGAATGGAAGTGAAATGATAAACATGCTAAATGGGTAAATGATTGTTCATTAATGAATTTGGTCAAGGCATAGGGTTTTTTTAATAAACATAATAATTAAAGAACAAGAATGAGAATTTGGATAAATGAATGTAAATTGTAAATGGTAATTGTATTAATGCGTAATGACATAGTACTAACACCCGTGTTGTTTGATATGTACTGTGAAATATAATGGAATTGAATATGCTTGGTTATGTTATGGTATGGTTGTGGAGACATTATAAATAAGCATGTGTACATGGCTTGTTAGATTGGGGTATTGACTTGAGGTTCTATGCCCACGGGTTGAGTTAGACTAATGATCTAAACTCTACCCCGAAATGCACGGGTTAGGTAAGGGTATGAAGGATCTATTCTTCAATCATTTACATTCCACCTAGACTGAGGCTTCGAGGAAATTAGAATGTGTTTATTTGATATGTGTATCCTTATTGATAGAGGTACATGATTTATTTACCCTATGTATTGTAACTTATTTCCTTAGACTCTCCAGTAGATGATATTTATGCCTAACCTAGCGAACATGTGATTAAATGGATTGAGTAATGAATATGGTATAAATAAGGTAATTGGGATAAATTCTAGAAATAAATTAAATTAATCTAGTTATCTTATGGAACCTAAACTATGGTCTATTTAGTAAACATATATTTTTTACTTTCATACACTATATATTGTACTGCATATTTTGTAGACACCATCGGTGGTGGCCTACTGAGTTTTGTACTCACACCCTCCATCTATATTGAGAATGAATTAATCTTCAGGGGGGAAACACACCCATTGGCCTTGTAACCTAGTGAAAGACAAGTGGGACATAGAGGAAGGAACTCAAACAGACCATAGAGACGACACTTATATCCATTTTTTGAATAATGGAACAAAATCTGCTAGCAAGTTCTGCGTCCTAGCAATGTTGGACCGCCCGATAGATAGTATCCCATTGTATCTCGCCCTATTCCTCACATTCCATAAGCACCATCACCCAATGATGAGATGTAAGGAACGAGCTTCCCTTTCCAGGCCCATATTGTCCATCCCCTGAAACCAAATTTCTAGGAATGGATCAGACCTATGATCCTGAGAAGCATATGTTGTAAACTCACTGAAGAAACACCAGACAACACGAACCCATTCCCTTTCAATGATGATGTGCATCACATCCTCTGAGATTTTAATTATAAAATATTGAAAACAGGACGTGATGATGATGCCCAACTACTTAATTATGTCATCATCAAGAATGGTGTGGTTTTTAATCCTCTAGATGAGGAAGTATTATTTTGAAGGGATCATGTTGCACAAAACCACATTTCAATATCAATGTCATTGATACTAAGGAGTATAAATCCATCCATAGTCCATGTTATTAAAAATACCCATGGAGGAAGGAGACAAAATTCATCTATCAGGTTTGGATTTTGTGATAATATGATTGAAAGACTCCTTCTTCGTCTTTTCCAAGGCCATCAAAATGAGGTCAGGGAAACGACGCACTATATTGAAGGATATGGTAATGGTAGGGCATCCTAGGTACTCTATCACCTACCCAGTTATCAAACTAGAACAAATTTTTCCTCTCATGAGCAATCCAGAGTGTATACTGATGAACGATCGGGATGATAGAGCTGATCGAAGACCAAAGAGGAGATCTGTTCAAGTGATGGTTTCTTGCGATACTTCCCAACTAGCATTAGAATGAATTTCCCGATAATGTTAACCATTAAATTTTTTACCATTCCAACTTTTCATGCATGCATTTCATGGTGATAGGAAATCTCTTCATGTTGATTCCCCCCTCTTGGATGGCCCTTTCCATTTGACCCCATGTGTCCTGATGTATTTTCCCCACCGAATCATTATCCTAGATGAAACCCACTAGAATCCTATTGATTTATCTTATTACACCTTTTGGAACATTTCTGGAAACCATTTCATGCACTAGGAATGGTAACAGAACACTATTGAATAAAGAAATGTGAACCCCAATTGATATGTTGTGTTTCTTCCAATTGAGGACACGACTCGTGATCTTACTCACCATTAGATCGAAGTCCCTGATGCACATTCTGCCTGGTGAAACATGAGTACATAAGTATTACAGAGGGAACTATCCTCGTTGCATGACCATCTTATTGCTGAGGAGCTCAGACCTGCTATTCTCACTCTTTTTTGAGATGTAAAAATTCCTTTTATACTTATTGACAGCTTCGCCACTCTAGTAGAAGTAATTATCATGAATACTATAGATCCCCCAGATCGATCTCTGACCTGCATTCATGAATATTATGGAATCATCAACAAACATTAGATGTGAAACTGATGGTATGTTCTATTTCATTAGATAGGAAAGGATGTCTCCATCCCGAATCCCTCTATTTATCTATCAACTAAGAACATCAAGAAATTAAACAAAAAGGATCTGGGTGATTGGATATCCTTGTCACATCCCACATGTACCATAGAAAAACCTATACAATCTCTCAATTGAAAAAAAATAAAATCCATAGAGAACTGAATAAATGAAAGATAATATCACATGTCCATGTAGATAACCCCATGTGAATCAGCACTCTGTTAACAAAACCCCATTTCTTCATGTCGTAATCATTTCTCAAGTCCAGTTTGATAATAATTTTAAACTAGTGGGACCTGGTGGAAATATCCCTGATCAACTCCTGGGTAAATCATGATTCCGTGAAATTCTCATGGATATCGTAACATTCCATGGATTGATAATGTTTCAATTAGACTGTTATAGAATCTACATCTCTTCCATGGGATAGTCATGTTGTAAATCAATATCTATGTTACTTGTTTATTTTCAATGGATTGTTAAATTTATTAAGAAAATAATGATTGTTCCTTTCATTTTAGGACTAATTGAATTTTCATTATATAGTATTAATGATATGGTTCATGAAAATTGTTTATAATGATGGATGGTTATGTTATGAAAACAGGGTGAATGGTCATGTTATTATCCAAGGAAGGGAATTTCTATAAAAAATCACGGAAGGGTGGTTATGTTGTTAACCTAAAATGGGATGTTCTATGATATCCATCTAATGCATTGGGTAATGATTCTGTTCTCCTAGAAATTATATTGGAAGTAGGCCATATATATATTCCAATTGGGTGAGTTTCTTATAAGTGACATTATGAAAAATTTTCCAAGATAAAAATACGATTTATTTTCTATTTATATGGTTATTTAATAATTATTATGATCATAAATGATATAATATGGATCCATATTATTGATTATAATGAATCCTAAATTTTAGAATGAAGTCTACAATGTTTTCATGTTTGATGATCTTGGTATTTATGGGTATGATTATTATTTTGTTATACTCATGCACATTGATTATGTCATCATACCCTTATACTCATCTTATGAACACTAATGAAATTTAATTGTTATTTCATACATTTAATCATGCTGATCATTGTAGATCACTAATTATAGGTTTCTTTGTCCTTATGTTATATAGATTGAAGTTGGATGAAATATTTTTTGAAGGGATTTTATATGGATGATGATGATGAATTTATATGAAGTACGAAAAGTTGGGTTCAGTGGGATATATAATCATCAAAAAACATTGGTATTGTTTATGTATGTGTTCATTCTAATTAAATTCAAATTTATACATAAAATTTTCATTAAATTATAAGTTGTAGGGACCAAATGGTTTATAAATAGAGTTTTCATTCATATAAATATTTCATATAATCACATGAAATCACCACATAATGAACTACTAAGTGTTATGTGACATCAAAACAGAACATTGTAACTTTTTTGTTTTGAATTATTAAAATATAACATACAGGGTTGCAATCAGTAAGTTATTTAAAGTTTGATAAGAAAAACATAATTTATTTGGTGAATAATAACCTACCATTATGAATAGTAACATACACTTATGAATTGTGATATACCCTAGTGAATATTGACCTTAACTATGATTGTATAAAAGTAATATCCATGTGAAATTATGATGTACCTATATTTTATAATAATTAAATGAATGTTTTCAAACTAGATTTTTAATAATAAATTCTGATTTTAATTACATATTAAATTAATAATATATAGGAATTTATTATTGAAAAATTAACTTCCTTTTTGGATTATACATGACGAAAAATAATTAGGGTGTACTTTAGAGATTTTTTAGAAATACTTGATTTGTTGGTGAATTGTAAAATACAGTTAGTTACCCTATATATGCAATTTAAGCTAAATAGACTATTCCTTGCAACATGGATGATTTCAACACCCTTGGTTCGAATTCACATCACCCATTTACTATTTATGGCCCTAGAATCATCACTATTTCTAGACATGAGAAAAATTAATAAACTAATGGTTAATAATTTATGAAAACCATTCTCTCAACAACTATAACCCCCCCCCCCCTCCACTCCCTCTTCTCTTCACTCCTCTCAATACTTTTTCCATGAAAATATTCTACCCAAATCTATCCACAAGATCGCCCCCCCCCCATCCAAAATCAATTATTCTCTTCAAAACATTAAACCCTCTCCTCTTAAGAGGCTCTCAAAGTAGTTACACTCAAGATGGAAATTCTTCATTCAAACTCTTTAATTTCTTTTAAGTTCTTTTATTTTCATATTTTTTTCCTCACCTCCCTTCACCCAGATGGTATGATAATTACAGTAACATTTATGAACTAGAATGATATTATGCTAATGCGATATCTATGTATCTTCTATCATTTCCCCATTTTATTTGAAATAAATGAAAATGTCGTTTGAGAGGTGTTAATTTTTCACATTCGAGGACAACGATTTTTAAGTTTCAATTATCATATTTAATTATGTTCATGAAACCATTTGTGTTGTCGTTGAACCAGATTATTATATATGTAATATATATCCTATTTAAGGTTTTGTATTCATTTCTTAAAAATGATATTAAGTTATAAATCAAAACAAGTTCATCGTAATAAAACCCACCGATTAACCAAAGCGGTTTACAATGGTTTTACTTAATAATTCACTTTCACTCCCAATTAAAAAATGAATTATTATAACCATTTAATCTCCTGGATGTCCACTAATAACATACTACTTCTATTCTGGACAAAAACTTTCATCTTACATTTTTAAATGAACATGAATGTTTGTGAACCGATCATTAAAACCAAGTAAGTAAACAGACCTGAACAATGAAATTTAACCTATTAACCAATAAAAATGGTTATAAACGAACATAAAATGATTATACTAAATATTATACATGTATAATATGTTATCAATTATTAATTAATAATCTGAATTTTATTTTTCAGCTCTTTAAGTTCAAGCAAATGTCACCATCAGACTTAAAGTAAATAATCCTCTCCATTTCATTCTTAATCATGATGTCGTCTATCCTATGTCATTTTATGTGTAATACCTAATTATGGGGTATGATTTTTAACCTCCCCCACAGTTCCCTCATGATTTATAAGTGATGGTAAAACCCTTTTCTCTCTCAGAAATACCTCTTAGGTACACTCGAAACCATTTCGATAATCTGTAACGAATTCTACCCGAACCTCTATTGTTTTTCAGGTTTTCTTATCATTATTTATATCTAAATGGGGTTATCTTATCTATTTATGTGAATATTATGAATGATTTTTAGTGGTTCAAATTTCAAATATCAGTACCCTTTCATCAATTTGTTTCAAGGATATACATGTTTATAAATGATTCCCTCCTGAGTACTTTCGGATAATCAAACTTGTTTTAAGCGCACTTCTCAAATTCTTACCCGATTTCAATTTCAATCTCTATTCTATTTGAATCCACCATTGCCTGTATAATTTCAGTATTTTTATTTTTGAAACTTTCTTGGTTCACTTCTTGTATTATATAAAATATTTCCCACATTTTCAATTTTAAAGGTTTATAGTGTTTTCCTTATAACCGCACTAAATTTTTTTAATTAAAATGTTCTTAAATACTTTTATTACATTATTTAACTTCTACATGACATAAAAAATATGTATATTATATCTTATTAATTTTTATGTACGTTATTATTCCTTTCTCTCATTGACACTTTTATGATACACCCATTTATTATGCTTTATGAAATAATTATGTTACCCATTTCATTCATTGGGTTCCCTTATGTTTATGTGAGCTTGATTATATATAATTAATTTTGTCGAACTTATATACATGAAAATGATGGGATGGGTGGACCTAGATATTACTTCAATACATTGGGTAAAGATAAGCCTTATGTGGTGTTATGTGCAACGGCCTTGGCGGTTAGCCTTGGCTTGTGATACTATGGGAAAAGGGATTGGCGGTTAGCTTTTAACCATACTATTATGGGAAACAAGATAATTGGTTTGTATTGACTCATACTAAAGTCATTTTTTTATGTTTCTTCTACATTTATATGATTCCATGTTTATATGATCCCATGTTAATATGTTAAGTTTCCATATGTTCCATGATTTTAATATCATTATGTCATGCCTCCAAACTCATGTGCCTAAGATTTATTCTTAGGTTCTTTACCTTACTAGGTTTTTTAGATCATCACTTTTTTCATGTGTTCTCTAGGGTACCCTATGAAAATTTAAGGTCTCAAAGGATGTTAGTATATTTTTATGGATATTTAATAATGAAATGTTTTTAGCCCGATGTATTATGTTTTATGTACATAATCATAGAAGAAAATAGACATAATGATACTTGTATTGTAATCTGATGTATAATTATTCTTAAAATCATGTAATGTTATGAGTAAAAGGCTAGGGCTACAATAGTTGGTATCAGATGATAGTCTAGTTATTTATGGAGATTATGAATATAGCGCATTATTAGAAACCTTAAGGGTCAGAAAAATTATATGAAAACAACCCAAAATTTTGGTACATATAGAGTAAGTGGTTGAACAAGAAAATACATATTTTCCTAGATACAAACAAGTAGACGTGGCTTAATAATAGATTTAACTAGGAGTGAAAACATCAACAACATGTTTCAAGATTGACCTGGGGTATCATGGTACACGACAACTGGCCTTGTTTCTCTCTTTGTTAGACACTCCTGAGGTTTATTCTTTTGTAAATTCCTAAAAATAGTATGAACCTTCATTAATGGAACAAAAATGAATCCATACGAATATAAATTTCAAGATATATCTTGATTAACATTGATCGAGGCCTAGAAACAAATAAGTTAACGAGATAGGTGTAATTGGGAAGTTATCCCTTTAATTCCATTGGGTTCCCCCTTATGTAATGCTCAAACACAAATTTTTTTATTATTGCCAATGTCTGGTAATAGGATGAATTAGGTTATCTACGGATGTGAAAGACAATGTGATGACTACTAAAATGAGATCCCAGATCAGTTGGGAGCTGAAGAAAAAATATCATGACTATGACAAACCAAATATCACAAATTGCAATTAACAATTTTTACTTTGAATAATTCCCAATAGAGTCAATGAAGAGGAAGATTAAATCTCATGGCGGTCCAAATGATAATGGTCATATGCGGTATAAGGAAACATTTCTATTATTATACAACTATTGAAAGTGACACCAAGGGAAATGTCATAAAGGGATTAGGAGATGTTTAATGGGTGGAATGATTAGGCAGAAAGTATACTATTTCCGTTTCAAAATGGTTAATTTGTTGAATGGAAAAATAGTTCCTTTTAAGGAATCGTAAAAACTTCTATGTAATAAATGTGGAGAAACTGGACATTATCTAACATGATCCTCTATTGCAAGAACTGTGAAGCGTGATGAGCATCAAAAACTTCAATCATCAAAGGAGTAGTGAAGGTTGTATGCTAAGGTGGATGGTGATGAATAAATTACATGTAACCATGACATCAATGTATTTTATGCCATAATGTATTTAAATTCATTTCTTATTAGTACATCTTTCCTGTTTTCTAAGAACATTAAAGCCCCACATGAAATGAAATTATATCATTAGGGGAAAAATATATGATTATTTTATAGAATGTTGTATTTTATGGTAATGTTGTTCTTGAAAATATTATAATTATCCATTTGGGGGAATATATGTAATAATGAAAATGTGATATATTATTCCTCAAGGATGTATAAAATCCCCGAGGAAAACTATCCCTTGCATGATCTGGAGTAGGAAACTTTTATCATTGCATCAAAAATCTAGTGGCATTATCGCTATAGGGAGAAGAGTGAGATATATACTAATCACAAGAGTCTCAAATATATTTTAACACATAAGGAGCTTAATATACCCCAATAAATATGGATAGAGAACATTAAGGATTATGACTACTCAATCAACTACCACCATTATATGGCAAACAAGTTGGCAGATGCTCTAAGTAGAAAGGATTATGCATCTTTATCAATTCTAAGAAATGAAAAGGATCTGATCTTCTTAGATTTCTGAAGGATTGGAATGGTCCAACGAGCCTGTACCTGAGTGGTAAGGGCTCCTGCTTGGCATCCAAGAGACCCATGTTCAAAACCGGGTGGAAGGGAATTTCCGGGTTACTGTTACGGTACTGTACTAGTACTGTAGCAGGTACTATTCAGTACTGTAACAACCAGAACTATTCACCCGATTTGGGATTTCAGGCCACCGGTGTGGGCCTACGGGTTTCCAGGGCCTTCGGGTGATCAAAGGTCTTCGGTCCTCAGGGCCTTTATGAAACAAAGACCATGGAGTAGCCCTGTTCACACAGAGCAGGCCATAAAAGAGGATCAGAGCAACAAGACTAACAGTCACCAAATACAGAGCTACCAGATTGAAAGAATGAGAGGGTATGAAAACTGCCATCGGGACCGGGCACCCTGTAGCTTTGTACGGGGAAATTCTAGCCAATAAACGATGCAAGTTGGGGAGCTAGGTGATTAATGATACAGAAGCTAGGGGAGGGTAAATTCATGTGCGTTTGGCCTACGGGTCGTGTATTGGGCATAGGATGCCTCTGGGCCTTTTGATCATGTATTGCGAGTCGTGTCAGTCCTTGTGCCTTGGGCCTACGGGATAAGTACGGATTCCCCTTCATCCCTTAAAAGGGGGATTATCTATAAAAAAATAAAAAAATAAGGCCTTCGGGCCATTCAGTCAAAGGATTTGATTGGGAATCATTAAGGGAGGAACATCATCAATACATTCTCAAATGATTGCACAACCATCTCTCTATTAGAAGATAAAGGATGCTCAATGAAAGGATATTGAAATTAAGAAAAGGGTGGAAGCTATTCGAAATGGGAAATCCTCAGAGTTCAAGGTCGATGATGAAGGAGTTTTATTATTTGGGTCACAATTACGTGAACCATCTGATCCATAGGTAAATATTATATTTTGAATTACACACATAGCTCAACCATCTCTATTCACCCAATGAGAAAAAATATGTATCGTGATCCATGAGAATTTTTTTTGGGACATTATAAAAAGTGAAATTGTTTATTATACATCAATGTGCTTGGTTTGTCAGAATGTGAAGGCTGAGAGGTAAATGTCTATGGGGATAATGAAACCACTACCCATACCGACATGGAAGTGGGAGAACATCACCATGGACATTATCATTTGACTTACAAGGATATCCAGAGGAAACAAAGCTATATGGGTCATTATGGAAAGTCATACGAAGACAACTCAATTTATCACAATTCGAGAGGATGTATAATTGGATCATCATGCACAAATATATATATAATAAGTTCTAAGGATGAATGGATAACCTCTATCTATTGTATATGATCCTGATCCAATATTCACATTGATATTCTGGAATAGTCTCCAACATGCTCTATGCACTGAACTGAACTTTAGTATTACCTATCATCCTCAAATTGATGGAAAATCTGAGAAAACTATTCATGCATTAGAAGATATGATGATATCATTTTATTTTATGCCAAAGGAGGATGTGACCAACATATTTCACTGGTTGAATTCACCTTCAACAACTGTTTCAACTCAAGCATCTGAATGGCACCATACGAAGCCCTTTATGGGAAAAGGTGCAGAACAACTTCATTTTCTTTGAATTTGGTGATTGTAAGATGATAGGTCTTAAAATCGTAAAAGAAATGATGGAGATGGTGAATACCATTCATCTGCATATCAAGGAAGCCTAATTTTAACAGAGGAGTTACGTAGAAAATCATTGAATAGTCCTTGAGTTCAATGTTTGTGACAAGGTATTTCTATGTATATCTCCATGGAATATTATCGAGAAATTAATGAAGAAAGGGAAGTTAAGTCCTAGGTACATTAGCCCTTAATGATTTTTGATCATGTCAAGGCTATGGCCTATTGACTTGAAATTCCACAAACCATGGCCAAAGTACATGATTCCTATCATGAATCCCACTTAAGGAAGTACATAGCAGACCCTTTATAAGTAATCCTTTCAAAGGTGGTATAGTTGGAGAATGATTATTCTTATGAGGAGCATCCAGTGAAGATCCTAGATGGTAAAGATAAAGTTCTATGTAACAAGACTACCCACCTGGTTAAGGTAATGTGGCATAACCCTATGTACGAAGATGAAAAATGGGAACTAGATGAGGAAATGAAGGAAAAATACCCACACCTATTTACAGCAAATAATGTAAAGAAAAATTTCAGGGGTGAAATTTCATAAGGATTGAAGAATGTATTGACCCAATATTTTATAAATGGAAATTAAATTCCTACAAATATTTCATATAATCACAGTAAATGAAAACATAATGAACTAATATGTGCTATGTGACCTCTAACCCTAAGTTTGTCATTTTTGTATTTTGAATTTCAAAAATCTACTATACACAGTTGCGATCAGTATAATATTTGAATTCTGATAAGAAATACATAATTTTTTATTAAATAGTATCATACACTTATTAATATTAACATACTATTATAAATAGTTATATACCTTAACAAATATTATCCTTACCTATGATAGTATAAAAATAATATTCATGTAAATGTATAATGTTCTTATATTTTAGAATAAGTAAATGAATGTTTTAAAAGGGGTTTTTTAATAATATATTATGATTTTAAATAAAAATAAAATTAATAATATTTAGTTTTTTTATGTAAAATTTATTTCATTTTTGAATTCTTCTTGTCAAAAAATGGGTAGGGTGAATTTTTGTGATTTTTCTAAAATACATTCTGTTTTATGAATAGTAAAATACGGTAATTTACCATATATATACATTATAAGATAAATAGACTATTCTTATCATTAGGGATGATGCCACCACCCTTGGACCTAATTCACATGACCAATTTACTTTTTTTAATAATATAATAATCACTATTTTTTGTCTTGAGGTAAATTAATAAAAAAAATGATAAAAAAAATTATGGAAACCCTTCTCTTCTCCACTATAAAAACCACCCTCACTCCATCTTCACCTCACTCCTCTCAATCCTTGTGCCTAGACAATATTTTTCCCAAATATCTCCCAAAGATCCTCCCCCATATCCAACATCACCTATTATCTTCAAAATATCAAATCTATTCCTCTTAAGAGGCTCTCAAAGGAGTTAAACTCCAGAGGTAAATTCCTTTTTAAAGATGTTTTATTTTATTTAAGTTATATTTTATTCTTTATTATTACCTAAACTCCCTTCACCCAAATTATATAATAACATCAGTAAATTTTATGTAATGTAATTCTAATATTATAATGTTATATTTCATTATATTCTCTCCTTTCTAACATTTTATATGAAATAAATGAAAACACCGTTTCAGATGTGTTGATTTAGCACATTCATGGACAAGAGTTTATATGTTTCTTTTATCATATTTAATTATTGTCATGAAACCATTTGTTTTATTGTTAAAACAGATTATTATATGTTTAATACATATCCTAGTTAATTTTTTGTAATCAGTTTTTACAAATGGTATTATGTTATAATGAAGAACATGTTCATTGTAATCAAACTAAGTGATTAACCAAAACGATTATCACTAAGGTTTTATATAATAATTTTACTTCAATACCAATAACTAAATGAATTATTATCAGGATTTAATCTCTTTTATGTTCACTAATAACAAAAAAATTTAATTCTCTACAACTACTTCTATCTTACATGTTTATCCAAATATGAATTTAATTGAACCGATCAATAAATCCAAGTAAGAAAACAGACGAAAACATTGAAATTGAACCTTTTAACCAATAAAAATGATAAAAAATGAACTTAAAAGGTTATAATAAATATTATTAATATATAATACGTTCTATAATTATAAATTAATAAACCTAATTTTATTATTCAGGTTATTAATATCAAGCAAAAATCACTCTCTGTCTTAATGTAATGGATCCCCTCCATTTCACTCCTAATCATGATGTCCTCTATGTTATTCCATTATATGGGTAATCCTAAATAACGGGGTATGATTTCTCACCTCCCTATTACTTACCTCATGATTTATAAGTTATTTTTAACCCATTTTCTCTCTCATAATTCTCTCTTAGGTACACCCAACACCATGCTGGTAATCCGTAACGAATTTGACTTGAACATACTTTGTTCATTCGGGTTTCCTTATTGTTCATTATATCAAAATGTAGTTATTTAATCTATTAATGTGAGAATATTATATTCTGTTTAGTTGTAAAAAATTCTTTTATCGCGACCCTTTCATCACTCTCTTTCGGGGATATACATGTTTCTAATAGATTCCCTCCTTATTACTTTCTGATAAGATATATTGATTTCAGATATCTTCTTGAATTCTTACCTGATTTCAAGAGACTATATATTATGTTTGAAGACACCATTGTATTTATAAAATAAGTATTTTTATTGTTAAAACCTTTTTGTTAGATTATCTTTAATATAATATATTTCCCCCTCTTCTATTTTAAAAGCTCTATAGTGTTTTCTTTGAAAAGATACTAAAATGCTTTAATTCAAAAGTTTCTCAAATAATTTTATTATATGTTATTACTTATTTTTGAAATAACATACTAATATATATTCCTATTTTACCTTATAAACTTCCATGTATGTTCTAATTTCTTTCCCTCATGGACACATTTATGATACACCCATTTCATATGCTTTATGACATGATTGTGTTACCCATATCTTTCCATGGGTTCCCTTATGTTTATGCGTGGTTGATTATTTATGAAAATTTATGTGGAAATAATATTCATGAAAAATTTGAGATGCTTTCACCAAGATAATGCTCCAATGCATTGGGTAATTTTATGTCTTCTAAGATGGTATGTGCAACGGTGTTGGCTGTTAGCCTTGGTTTGTGAAACTACGGGAAATGGGATTGTCAATTATACTTGACCCATACTACTATAGGAAATGAGGTTGGAAGTTATCCTTGACTCGTACTAATGAAATGATATATTATGTTGTCACATTTATATTATTCCCTATTTATATGAACCCATGTTTATATATTATGATTCCATATGTTCCATGCTTTTGACATCATTATGGCGTGCCTCCTAACACGTGTGCTTAAGAATTATTCTTATGTTCTTTTCCTTACTAAACTTTTTAGTTCATTATTTTTTTAATGTGTTCCCAATGGAACCCTATATAGATGTATGGGTTCAAAAAAACATTATGTGATTTTATGGATATTAAATAAATATGTTTTTTAGCCCCATGTTTAATGTTTTATGAACATTGCCTTTCATGACACTATACGTAACTATCCATGGATTGTAATTTAATGTATAATTATTCTTAAAATCATTTAAATTAATGAGTAAAATGATAGGGTCACTATATATGTGATTCAATTTTTTTGTAGGATGTTTTGGTTTTTGGATAAAAAATAGTTTCCATTATCTGAATAAAATAAAGGGATGTGAAGAACACATCTTTCATTCCAGATCTACGAGTGTAGGTTCATTAATTTTGTAAAAACCCTTAATAATATAGATACAAATGAGTTTAGTGAGTCGTGGTGTATCTAACAATTGGTCTTGAACATCAATGAAATGAGATGAATTTCACATAGTCACTGAGTTTGATAATTGAATGGGTATGAATATATTTTCTTAGTGACAAATATTAAATAGTCAATTGACCTCTCACTATGGTAGAAATATGATTGGAATCCTTCAAACTTTTATCCATAGATAGGATCTCATTATATATCTTCCCAAGGATTGGTATTCCTAAAAATTTATTGATATCAAACAAGCTATTCATAAATTCACATCTTGGTAGAGAAATGTGTATGTTTGTAAACACTAATGGTTAATCATTTTAGGTGAGAAAATAGTTAGTAGACACATCATAAATTGGAGATTCCATACTACGTGGTATAAAAAAGTTAATACCAATCCCTATAAAAAAACTTTTACAGTGTTGATACACCCATAATTCCTAGGCCCATTCATCATAAAATCTCCCACTAGAATAATGTTCCCACATTGATCTTCATCCTCAACTTGAATTATCCAATGAATGATTTAAAATGGATTGATTATCTAGAATGGAGTGTAGAAGGTGTGTATCATTTCCATCCTATCAATCATGAATCATAAATGAGATATTAAAAATGAATATGATTCTTAGCCATTACTCTAGGATTACATGACACATAGTAGAGATGTTCCCTTGAAAAGAATTTGAGGAAACCTTCATCTAATAAGATGGAATTGATTGAGAAGAAATTGAATGTAGAGACCCGAAGCTTGAAGTACATGGACATTACATTACTTTTTCATAATACTTAATACAAAAAAAAACAGACACACAAGGACCGTAATAGTTTGGTGTCTTTGGAAACTCGAAATATAAACATCTAATAATGTTGAAAGATCTTCAATATCTCCCATAACGATCATCCACTTTTCGTTTCCTTACATAAAACCTTTCTGTATTTCCTGGGGAAAATAAAACATAAAATGTGTGAGCTCAAATGCTCAGTAAGGGAAAACATAGATAACATAAAACAATCCATAAACATTTGAAAGCAAAAACGTGAACATGAAATCTAAACCTTAAAACCTCGAGCAAAGACATAAATCTTGGAAGTAAGTAAGTAATTTATCATAAAGGAACATCAGTCACGATAAAATAGCATGGGAATAAAACATGTAATTGTGGCAACCATTCATCACTTGTTATTATTTCCATAGTATCCAAGGCATTGCTGCCAAGACCATCTTAGTGGACAAAGTCCCTTTCTGATTCGAGTTCACTCCTCGATCCAGTCCTTTTTCATTGAACTGAATTAACTTACCATTTCAGCCATGTATATCACATGAGATATATAATCTTTACCCAATGCATTGGAGGGAGATATAGGTCCCACCCATCTAATAATGAAATCATTCTTATTTGTGCCACAAAATAATCATATATCATTCATAATAACTCAACGAATAAAATGGGTTTCATAAATATCATCCCATCATCACATAAACCGTATAAAAGAAATGGATATTTCATTATAAGAAAAGTGAAACCATGTAAATAATAGAGACATTATACCTGAAACATACACAAATGAAATAATGTCATCTTAGATGTAAAATGATTTTGATAAAACACTTGAAATGAATTCTTGTGGAAAATATCCTTTCTTCTTCAAAATTGATTTCTTTTCACAAAACTTCATGAAAATTTAAAAGAAAATGATTTTGTTGAAAATATTCAGGAAATATTTTGTAGGAAGATTCATGAAAATAAGGCTTTATAAAACCATAAAAATCATTTCATGCCGTATACGTTAAAAAAACATTCTTCTCGTACTTTTGTTGGAAAAGTCAAAAAGTACCTTATAGGGTAAATAAAAGAATGATTCCTTCCATACCATGGGGTAAAAGTAAAAATGGGTAAAAAGGACTTTAAACATACATGAAAGAACTTTTATAAAACATGGACATGGACGATTTCAATAACCCCAGTAAATACTTACGAATAAGCAATCTCGGATAAAAATGAGATTTTCAACATTACCCCTTACCTTAGGTCCGATATGCTTCGTACGTATGCAAAACTCCTGTATAATGATTTGAATAATGTCATTGACTTATTACAGAATCATATTCATTGTTATTATATCATATATGGTTCACTTATGAATTTATATTACCCGTTCTTTTGTAAATTCATGTTAAAGTAGCGTTTTGGGTAAAATCGTTTCATTTGTCGTTCGTGTTTTAACTTGTAATTATTCATATGATTACTTATATCATGATTACATATATCCATAATAGAAAAACTAATTTATATATAATATATATTCATAATATACATATATATAATAGATCGATAAATGGAAAGAAATACACCGTTCATAGAGACGGTAGTCCGTACGTACGCATGAACGCTGTTTTCGTTTCCTTATTGAATTGAATGGAAATAAGTAGATGAAATATATATATATATATATACATAAATCCAGTAGCTTCAGTATTTTAGATATATAATTATTATTCATTATATATACTTTATAATCATTCTTGAATGGTTAATCATGGAAAATGAATCTCATCGCATTCATGGAGATAGTAGTCCGTACGTACGCACGAGTGATGATTTCATTCCCATGATAGTGGAATTGTATTGAAGTGTATGTATAATATTACATAATCAATATCACTTTAAAATAACCATATATAGTTATTTATTTACACCATTATACCCATCCATGTAGGGTGGTGGCGGAAAATAGATTACACCACGACGTGGAGACGATATTCCGTACGTACACACGCGCGGTGATTTCGTTTTCCCTAGGATGGATAGATGGTGAAATATATTTGCTTCATACTTATAATAACATATCAGTATATGAGTGATATTGATGTTATTACTTCATAATGAAACAACTAATGAGGAAGAAGTGGAAGAAGAAATAAAGTTGAAAGAATCGTTAATGGACTTTACCTCTTCTTTGAAGCGCCTCTTTGAGACCTCCTTTTAGGGCACTAATATTGGTCTTTGAAGAAGAAAAATACCTCTAGGATGTTTATAGGGAAGTGTAGAAGATAATTTGGTAGGGTTTTTTCGAGCTTGAAGGCTCAAAGTGGTGTGAGGAAGAGAGGGAGGAGGTGCCCTTTTATAACGGAGGAGAGGGGAACCTTTGGAAAAACTAAAAATATTATTTTATTATAAAGTCATATTCGGTTTTTAATAGCTCCAAATTGATTTATTTAGAATATATGGTGGGGATGGGTCTAAATAATATCATCAAATAGAATTTAGACAAGTTTAGGTATCTATTTTAACCTTATCATTTAGATTTAACTTTAAGTTATATAATTTTACTTTTACCATGTCTTATTGTTTTCTTACACTATAAGGTTAATAAACTTACTATAACAATCCAAAATAACACAAAATTGTTCAATATTAATATGACCTTATCTAAGTCATTTTTCCGAACTGAAGATTTTTAGGAATAAAATAACAATTAATATTATAATATTTGTTTTAAAACTATTTTATGTCAATTTTGACACTATTTGGTAATTGATTTTTTGGAAAATCATAACAGAATGATTAGTTCGAAAAAAGATAATTAAATAAATAATAACATGTCATATTAACATATAAAATTATTGTAATTCAAAAAAAGTCTCAAATTACATTTATTTGTGTATTTATAACATCAATTCTCTCAATATTTCATTAATAAGATAATTACTACATCATCATTGTGTCGTAAATAAATTATATTATTTAATGTCTAAAAATTATTAATAAATCACAATTATGTAGGAAATATTTTTATATTTCTAATTAATATTTATAGTTGAATTTATCTTATGTATAAACCTATATTAAAAATTATTTAGTTATTAAGCATTGATTTTAACCATTTTAACACTTCTTTAAATAAATTAATAATAAATGTCCTAATCTAATCCAAGTGGGACTAAATGGTCATATTTTTTTCCTAAGGTTGTTTTTGGTCGAATTATACTTATACAATAGAATTATAACAGGTGTTAGGATAATATTAATATCATTTGTACCCTTAATTACACTAATTTCTTTTAACCGTGGTAAATAAAAGTAAAAAGATACTATTCAATAAAAATTATTTTCATCTCATTGAACCACATTTTAGTCCTTGATATTAACCGTGTCTCTTGTATTTTCCGAATTCAATTCACAGAAGTGGTAAAATTTCATTTAAATGAAAAAGTCAGTTTTTTATCTACCATTAAGTGGTTTCACTATTCATCAAAAATTGAAGTTTTTCCGAAAAATAACAAAAATTCAGCCTAAGCATTATTTGATATTCCGAATTCAAAATTGATGTCTATTTTTCCATATTCAAAACATATAAGTGGCATTAATTAATTTTAAAATTAATTCCCGTTATCAAAACAAATGGCGTGTTTTTAAGAAACAATAACTATCAAAAGATTGATACTTGTTTATATCCAATTTCAAAGTGAAATTAATTCCAATGACCAACATTGGATTAAATGGTAAAAATATATTTTAATTACAATTTATAACCAATTAAAAAGATAATCTAATCATATAAATTATTGCGATGAAATAAGTTGTTTTTAATGAAACTATACCGTGCTTTTACTATTCATCAAAATATGAAAGTTATCATAAAAATATCAAAAATTTATCCAAAGTAAATTTTTATATCCTTATTCTAAAGAAGAATTTTATTTTGTCAAATTGAACTTATAAACATGTCAAAAACTGGATTTAAAGTGGGTGCGCCATCAAAAGGCAGCAAAACTGCATTTTTTGAAAAATACTTATTTTACCCGAAAACTTTATTTAGTTCTCATACCATGTCCTAGAAAATATATAAGAAGAATAATAATGTTATAAAATTCAAAATGTAGTTAATAATATTCATAACGGCTTGTCCATAATATTATAATAATATATCGTTGTTTAATGAAACCTGATATTGCGTACAACACACGCTATCGAGGAAGGTCGTGATTGCGTGTAATGCAAGCCAAGTTAGGGTTGCGTGTTGTGCAAGACTCCATTGTTGTTTCGTATAACAGAATACAACCATATTTCATTTATACGTTATATATATATATATACTCTCAATGTTGCGTAGAATGACTACTATCAAACCAACTTGAGATTTTGTGTAACACAATCCTAGAATAGTGTTGTGTATACTGCAAACTAATACAGTGTTGTGTATAGCACAAGATAATCTTGGTGTAGCATAAAACACTTGACATCAAATAAATTAAAAGGAATACTTATCATAAAATCTCGGGTTGTTACATTCTACCCCCCGTAAAATGAATTTCTCCCTCGAAATTCATTAGGGTTATACATGGTTTTCTACTTGAAAGTTTCTTTAATTGAAACCCACATCGTAAAAGGAAATACCAAAACTTATCTTTAAAAACTAAAGTATGAATCATAAAGGTTACCCAAATTAACTAATCACTTGGTTTCCACATAGGAGAACATAGGTGAAAATATGGATATGGAAGAAAAATCTAACCATCAAGTTCTGATGGAGAGTGGTAGAGAACATGGCTGTGAAAAATCCAAAAATCACAAAGCCATAGATTTGTGATGATCTAAGGTACCATCTGATTCATCGGATATAAGAGCACTATGACAACATTTTTGGTTTTCAATATCATTTTCTTAAAGTTGAAAATTTTGAATTAAAAGAAATACTTGCTTGATTTTGGTACAATCTCACTTTTGTTTGTGCTTTGAACAATTTCCACTTCATCTCTTAAAGAAATGAAGTTTAATTTTTTATTCGTGAAGTGTTAACAGATCATGTGATAGAATGATGGGTCATTCCATCTGTTTCAAACAAAAGGTTCGCAAAAGTTATCAAATATACATAAGTCCATATATGGTGAGTTTAATCGTATACGATTCCAAAAATGAACTTATACTTCATATATCATACCGCTTAATAAAATAAAACTATTATCTACTAACCAGGAACTTCTTGTAGGCCAGTGGTATGCGATAAAGGCCAATCGCAATTTGGTTGTGGGTTCGATTCCCACAGCCTTGTCCAACACGATGGGATTTCGCCCATCCCACAGGATGTCCTTTTTCTAAAACTATATTACTATAACATGCCTTCAATAATATCGAAAAAAACTTATATCCTTAAACAATACTAACTTATGTCCAACATAATCTATTACAATATTTAGGCTTATCCATAATACTGCAGTCCACTCTCATATTATAGTGAAAATGATTACCAGAGATTTCATATAACAAGCATGTTAATACCATCGTTGATCCCCATATATCATAAGATATGTCTTGTTGGTCACATTCCAAACATTTGAAGGCCTTAATCATGTATTCTCTTGAAAAATGAATACCCATTGAATCTTATTGAAAACATGAGTGTTGTCAAAAGATAACTCTTTCCACATACCAAAACCCCAAAATTCTATATACTCAAACCATGAAATAACTATTTCCTTATATCAGTCATGAGCTCATGAATACTATCAAACATTTAATTTTCTCCTTATCCCTTCATTATGCGCATATCATCTACATTCCAAAAATATCTGAATAACCTCTCATGGTTACTAGTACCATTCATCATAAACTTTCAAAACATAAGGAAATACAATAGTGTAACAATCCTTAGATGTATCTTTATTCCGTAGTACCATGAGATTACTTATACAACATTACACTTGATAAACATGTAATCATTCCACTACCTTCTTAAACTGTTGACTGAGCTTCAACAATTCTTTCACCTCACATATCATTTGTAGTCTCTTCATAATCATCAACATAAATACTACCCATACGACCATACTGATTCTCTTCATTAGACTTTCCCTTAGGGCATTGGTTTGCATAATGCTCGTACATTCCACATTTAAAACATTTAACCATTGTTGATTTTGTAGCAATACCATTATCCTCATCCATGGTGTTAACTGAACCTTTTCCTTTTCACTTATTGGCTTTGTGTCCTTCTTTTCCACACCCAAAGCATCGTCCAGTTCCTTTGAAACATTCTCATTTATTCCTCTTCCCACATGATTTGCATACGGGAAATTGAACTTTCTTTCCTCTATGATCATCATAAAACTCCATCTTTCTCTTATTAGCCGAGTCATGAAACTTACCAAATTTGAGTTTATTGATCATATTATGAGATTGCTGATTTGGCATAATAATGATTTTTGGACTTCCAAATCCCATTTCATTTGGTTTCTCATGAAGAATATCATTCCATTGTCCATGATATCCTCCATTATCGTGAATCTTCTTGTTTCCATCCATTTTCTAAAACCCAAAAAGAATAGTGTGAGAGGCGAAAATCATGCTAGGGAAAACAACATAATAAAGGGGGAGTACCATAAATATATAAAATGATAGGTTAAATTCTATGATCATTACCATAGTTCTAGGACTATATTTTATATGTATACTTATCCTTAGGGACATCCCTAAACATAATTTATAAATATCTCTAGGGATCTCACTAACATTTTCGCGTCCTAGTTTCCAAAGGATAGATAAACCTTTCCTCTAATATCAACTGTAGAGACCTGAAGCTTGACGTACATGGACCTTACATTAATTTTTCAGAATATTTAATACATAACAAAAATAGACACACAAGGACTGTAATCGTTTAGTGTCTTTGGAAACTCAGAATATAAAAGTCTAATCATGTTGAAAGATCTTCAATATCTCCCATAACGATCTTCCCCTTTTCGTTTCCTTACCTAAAACCTTTCTTTATTTCCTGGGGAAAATAAAACATAAAAAGGGTGAGCTCAAATGCTCAGTAAGGGCAAACATAGAGAACATAAAACAATCCATAAACATTTGAAAGAAAAACCTCGAACATGAAATCTAAACCTTAAAACCTCAAGAAAAGACATAAATCCTGGAAGTAAGTAAGGAATTTATCATAAAGGAACATCAGTCACGATAAAATATCATGGGAATAAAACATGTAATTGTGGAAACCATTCAGCACTTGTTATGATTTCCATAGTAGCCAAGGCATTGCTGCCAAGACCATCTTAGTGGACAAAGTCCCTTTCTGAATCGAGTTCACTCCTTGATCCAGTCCTGTATCACTGAACCAGATTAACTTACCATTTCAGCCATGTCTATCTCATGATATATATAATCTTTACCCAATTCATTGGAGGGAGATATAGGTCCCACCCATCTCATAATGAAATCATTCTTACTTGTGCCACAAAATAAACATACATCATTCATAATAACTCAATGAATAAAATGGGTTTCATAAACATCATCCCATCATCACATAATCCATATAAAAGAAATAGATATTTCATCATAATAAAATTGGAAACATGTAAATAATAGATACATTATACTTTAAACATACACATATGAAATAATGTCATCTTATATGTAAAATGATTTTGATAAAACACTTGAAATGAATTCTTGAGGAAAATATCCTTTCTTCTTCAAAATCAATTCCTTTTCACAAAACGTAATGAAATTTTAAAAGAAAATGATTTTGTTGAAAATATTCATGAAATATTTTCGAGTAATATTCATGAAAATAAGGCTTTATAAAACCGTAAAAATCCTTTCATGTCGTATACGTTAAAAAAACATTCTTCGCGTACTTTTGTCGGAAAAGTCAAAAAGTACCTTGTAGGGTAAATAAAAGAATGATTCCTTCCATACCATGGGGTAAAATACAAAATGTGTAAAAAGGACATTAAACATACATGAAAACACCTTTTTAAAAGATGGACATGGACAATTGCAATAACCCCAGTAAATACATAGAATAAGCAATCTTGGATAAAAATGAGATTTGCAAAATTATCCCTTACCTTAGGTCCTATATGCTTCATACGTATCCAAAACTCATGTATAATGATTTAAATCATTTCATTGACTTATTAACAAATCATATTCATTGTTATTATATCATATATGGTTCACTTATGACATTATATTACCCGTTCTTTTGTAAATTCATGTTAAAGTAGCATTTTGGGTAAAATCGTTTCATTTGTCGTTCGTGTTTTAACTTGTAATTATTCATATGATTACTTATATAATGATTATTTATCTCCATAATGTAAAATATGATTTATATATAATATATGTATCATTATATACATATATATAATAGATCTATAAATGGAAAGAAATACACCGTTCATGGAGACGGTAGTCCGTACGTACGCATGAATGCTGTTTTCGTTTCCTTATTGAATTGAATGGAATTAAGTAGATGAAATATATATATATATATATATATGTGTGTGTATACATAAATCCAGTAGCTTTATTATGTCATATATTTCATTATTATTCATTATATATACTTTATAGTCATTCTTGAATGGTTAATCATGTAAAATGAATCTCATCGCATTCGTGGAGACGGTAGTCCGTACGTACGCATGAGCGATGATATCATTCCCATGATCGTGGAATTGTATTGAAGTGTATGTATAATATTAATGAATCAATATCAATTTACAATAACCATATATATTTATTTATTCACACCATTATACTCATCCATGTCAGGTTGTGGTGGAAAATAGATTACACCACGACATGGAGACGGTATTCCGTACGTACGTATGCACGGTGATTTCATTTTCCATAGGATCGATAGATGGTGAAATAGGGTTGTTTCAAACTTATAATAACATATCATTATATGAGTGATACTGATGTTATAAATTCATAATGAAACAACTAAATAAGATGATTTGGAAGAAGAAATATAGTTGAATGAATCGTTAATGGACATTACCTCTTCTTTGAAGCACCTCTTTGAGACCTCCTTTTAGGGAACTAAAATTGGTCTTTGAGGAAGACCAGGACCTCTAGGATGTTTATAGGGAAGTGGAGAAGATATTTTGGCAGGGTTTGTCCGATCTTGAATGCTCAAAGTGGTTTGAGGAAGAGAGGGAGGAGGTGTTCTTTTATAAGGGAGGAGAGGGGCACCTTTGGAAAAACTAAAAATATTATTTTATTATAAAGTCATATTCAGTTTTTAATAGTTACAAATTGATTTATTTTGAAGCTAAGGTGGGGATGGGTCTAAATACTCTAATAAAATATAATTTATACAAGTTTAAATATCTATTTTAACCTTATCATTTAGATTTAACTTTAAGTTAAATAATTTTACTTTTACCGTGTCTTCTTGTTTTATTACACTATAAGGTTAATAAACTTTCTATAACAAGCCAAACGAACCCCAAGTTGTTTATTATTAATATATATAACTTTATCTAAGACATATGGCTGATCCATAGATTTTTATGAATAAATTAATAATTAATAATATAATATTTGTTTTAAAAACATTTTTATGTCAATTTTGACAGTATTTGGTAATTGATTATTTTGAAAATCATAACAGAAATATTAGTTCGAAACAAGTAAATTAAATCAATACTAACATGTCTTATTAACATAGAAAATTATTGTAATTCATAAAAAGTCTCAAATTAAATTTATTTGTGTATTTATAACATCAATTCTTTCAATATTTCATTAATAAAATAATTAATGCATCATCATTGTGTCATAAATAAATTATATTATTTAATGTCTAAAAATTATAAATAAAAAAACAATTATTTATGAAATCATTTTATCTTTCTAATGAATATTTATAGTCGAATTTATCTTATGTATAACCCTATATTAAAAATTATTTAGTTATCAAACATTGATTTTAACTATTTTAACCCTTCTTTAAATAAATTAATAATAAATGTCCTAATCTAATTTAAGTGGGCCTAAATTGTCATATTTTATTCCTAAGGTTTTTTTGGTAGAATTATACATATCAAATATAATTAGGAAATGTGTTAGGGTAATATTAATATCATTTGTACCCTTAATTACCCTATTTACTTTTAACCGTGGTAAATAAAAGTAAAAAGTTACTATTCACCAAAAATTATTTTCATCTCATTGAACTACATTTTAGTACATGATATTAATCGTGTCTCATGGATTTTAGAAATTTAATTCCCAGAATTGGTAAAATTTCATTTAAATGAAAAAGTCAATTTTTTATCTACCACTAAGTGGTTTCACTATTCATCGAAAATTAATGTTTTTCATAAAAATACCAAAAATTCAGCATAAGAATTATTTGATATTCCGAATTCAAAATTGATTTCTATTTTAAAAAATTAGAAACATAGAATTGGCGTTAATTAATTTGAAAATTAATTCCCGTTATCAAAACAAATGACGTGTTTTTAAGAAACAATAACTATCAAAAGATTGATACTTGTTTATATCCAATTTCAAAGTGAAATTAATTCCAATGACCAACATTGGATTAAATGAAAAAAATTTATTCTAATTAAACTTTAAAACCAATTAAAAAGATAATCTAATCATATAAATTATTGCGATGAAATAATTTGTTTTTAATTAAAATATAGCGTGTTTTTACTATTCATCAAAATATAGAAGTTATCAGAAAAATATCAAAAATTCATCCAAAGTAAATTTTTATTTCCTGATTACAAATAAGAATTTTATTTTGTCAAATTGAACTTATAAACATGTCAAAAACTAGATTTAAATTGGGTTCGCCATTAAAAGGCAACAAAACTGCATTTTTTGAAAAATACTTATTTTACCCGAAATATTTATTTAGTTCTCATACCATGTTCTAGAAAATATGTAAGATGAATAATAATGTTATAAAATTCAAAATGTAGTTAATAATATTCATAACGGCTTGTCCATAATATTATAACAATATATCGTTGTTTAGTGAAACCTGGTATTGCGTACAACACATGCTATCGAGGAAGGTCGCGATTGTGTATAATGCAAGCCAAGTTAGGGTTGCGTGTTGTGCAAGACTACATTGATGTTTTGTATTAAATAATCCAACCATATTTCATTTATACGTTGAATATATATATATATATATATATATATATATACTCTCAATGTTTCGTAGAATGACTACTATCAAACGAACGTGAGATTTTGTGTAACACAATCCAAGAATAATGTTGCGTATACTGCAAGAAAATACGGTGTTTCATATATCACAAGATAATCTTGGTGTAGCATAAAACACATGACATCAAATAAATTAAAAATAATACTTATCATAAAATCTCGGGTTGTTAAATTAAAAGTAGTTTTTTATCTTGAAACAATTTTTTTTGAGATGGTATTATAGAAAATAGATCATTTCAAAACATGGGATGAAGAATAATCTTCAGGATACTATGTTAATGAATAATTTGGTTTCTAGGGACAACAACGGTTTTTCCAGCGATAGTGATTAAACATTCAAATGTATTCATTGAAAAAAATAGATCCATTCTATCAAAATCCTTTTGATTTTCTAAAAACAATCCACAGAAAAACCATTAAAATCAAAATAAAATGACAAAACAATCAAAATTTGACAATGTCAAATCTATATTATATCATATTGTGCTATATGTGGTCCACAAGGTTCCCACATTATGTGATCTACCAAAATAATATCTGAAATTGAATCATACCACTAAGATTTAATGACACATTATGAGAATATGGTTACTCAAACCTCAATCATTTTTTGAAGGATTGAAAGAGTTGTATCACAAAGGGTGGTCACTATGTGAAAGGAATCATGGTAGTGAGCTCATAGTTGTCCTCAATTATTCTATTTTGACAAATTCCTATATTAATCATCTTATAGAATAATATCATTGTGGGAATTTTGTCATGAAAATTCATAAATATTAAAGATAATATATTCATTCCACATTTATCCAATTAAATAGACTCATTATTCTTCCAATCAAACCCAATTCTAATGAGGAATTTGAAAATACTCAGATGATTGAAAATATTCCCAGAAATGAATTTCATAAAATTTATAGTTCTATTAATGAGACCAACCAACTGAAAACCAATGTAGATTTAGAAAAGAACATAGAAAGATGTATCAATAAACATTTTTTATAAAGAACTCCAATATTCATATTTCACTATTCCTCTAGTTCCCCCGCCCCATGAATTTCTTTTTTAGAGTATTGTGGTGGATCCATTCCACCAAAAAACAAATTTTATTTGCGAAGAAAGGTAATAGAGTTACACAATCCAAAACGAAATTAATTTAAGGAATACAATATTGGTTTTAGAAACCAAAAAATATAATTCAATTATTGAGTGAGGTGGTGCATTTTCCTCAAAAAAACCAAATTTGATATTTGGACACGTTGTTAATTTTTTTCCTTTAGGATATTGTCGATCACCCTATGTAATTGAACATTTTGGGAATGTTATTCTTATTGCAATGAAAATAAATATTTAAATATTCCCTTGAAAAAATATGTGTGAATTCATAGATAGTTACACTAAGAGAATATATTGAGAATTATAATTGTTGAGAGTGATAAATTTTTATTTTTAGAATCTCACCATAAACCATAGTAAATTATGGAACTCCCTACGGGAAGAGAAAATTGAATGCAAATGACTACTTTTTGAAAGTTCCTTTACTTAAATTTTAATACTATGTAAAAATTAGGTCTCACCTTGTATTCCATAATGAAGATACATTCCATCATGATGGAATCCATTTTTTAATGAACACCCTCTATAGAAGAGCCCCTTCAGGATAGCCACATCATCTATATACAGACTTTAGTAAAAATTTGGTATCCATATGGTATTCAACAATTTTGTCTAAAGACTATCCCCTCAAAATAATAATTATTTCTAAAATACACTTCATAATGTTTCAAAATAGTTCACTCATATTAAATAAAAAACCAATTGAAGGTCGATGTAATATCTACCACAAAACCATCTAACAGGTATGATATAGCTATTAGGAAGACAAACAATCCCTTTGACAATCATAAATTCCTATGGTAATGAATTTATTCCACATATCCTACATAATATATGGATTCCTCATGGTATCAATGTTTACGAATCCCCTTGGTAATGAGTTCCGTAATTCTAGAGGTAGTGGTGTGAACATTTTTGTTTCTAGCAGGGATAATAACCTCTTACATGCTACCCAATTTTAATGAGGAAAAAAAGCATAAATATTTTATTATCTCTAATTAATTGAAATTTATACCCTAATATTGTGACTAAAAAATCTCATAATATAAAAATGGGAAATTCTATTGAAGTAAGCCCCTTAAATGTCTTCCTGGTCACCCCATCATAGCCTCTCCCTCATCCATTAGTAGATGAGAAACATATTTTTAAGGAAATATATTCTATAAAATACCCTTAAATTTCTTAATATAAAATTTATTCCATCGTCTCTCTATAATCTCATTCACTTTCATTAATAAATGAGAAATGAAGTTTGGTTATTATTGTCCAATTAAGGTGAATGAAAGTTTTTAAAACCAATTTAAAAATGTAGTTGATCTTCCAATGTCCCTGGTTTCTGACACTAAGCCTGAAACATATTGGATTAGGTATTTGAATCCATGAATTCACTAGTATAATCAAAATATCATCCTCTTTCATGTTTCTTTAGATGATGCCCCAATCCCATAGAATGAAATTGAATTTGATTCCCAATCCTGGTGCGATATGTAATATGTATCTCCATGGTTTAAAACTATCATCATTATCACATTACCATTATTATTGTTCCATATTCCCAAAATGAACATACCCCCACATTGAATGACACAATTATTCCAATTTCTTTCAACAATTATTTATCTTCCAAGCATAATTCCATCACCTATATTTTATAGGAAAAATTCACCCTATTATTCTTCTTGAATGATACTAATCTAGATGGTCCAGTGCATTTCATATAACCCTAAAAGGTACATTTTTATTCATTAGGTGGTATTAAAATATGTTGGATCAGATTTCCCTTAAGAGGATCACAAAAAAACTATCAGGGGACTGATTCCAACATCAACATAGGTACCACGTCCATGAATTGAAATAAATTCCATTGTGACCAAAATTTTGGATTTATAAAATTTTTAATAAAGTTTAGACATCAAAAAATAATAACATAACAATATGAGAACCATTGATACATGTAGATGTTTTCAGTTATTTAGAACCCCTAAAAATTCATATGGTGACATTAATGGAAACCCACCGACACAAATATATTATTTTATTGATGGAGTAACTTTCATACATATATATGGGTCCAATGATGGAGAACAATTGTTACATAAAGATGGTACCACTGAAGGATAACATTTAATTCATACAAATGTTCACATGTGGATATGTTAATAAATTTTTTCTAACATAAGGGTTAAGGTAAAAGTAGGTACCCTATATTAAACATGAGAAATAATTTATTTTAATAATATAATTTATATTTTGAGTTATTCATAATGTAAACATACCACATTAGTTTTTATATTTCTATTTCCCTTATTTAAATGGAAATTCTAATAGATTATTTTTCTTATTAAAGGGTTATAACATTTCCAAGATAATAAAGTGTTCCAGGTGAAACAATTATAGTAATAAAAAACTAATGTCACATGTTCTAGAAAAATCATATTAATAAGAAGCATATGATATTAGTCTCTCAGGTGGTGGGGGAACCTAATAATTCGTACTCCTTGTCATTATGTTTTCACATAGTGTTATCCATATATGAATCATGAGGAATAATCATCATATAATAACATGACATGATTCTTTAATCATTAATTTTTTCTATCAAAAAACACATGTAATGATGACCTAAGTTGAGATTATTATCAGTGATTGCTATTTGACCACAAAAAACTGTGTAAGGAAAAATCTGTGACCTTTATTTAATGAAAATTTTGAATGAATTGGGTGCCCCATTTGTTGTATGGAAATGTTGGAATAATTTAGAAAGAATTTATCTCTTCCAAAAAGAAGTAATATATTATGAATTTTTGATCTGAATGGCCATAAATTCACTACATCCATGGCCATGGTAGAATAAGGTAAGTACATACAAAAGGTCAATGGATAATAACACAAAAAAGATGATGACCTGAAGTATGTGTCAATAGTTTTGAGATATCATGAGATACAAAGATTAAAATGCATGGAGTGTGTTTATAGGAATGATTTTAATATATATAATGTTTTCATTTCTACTTTGATGTTATCGTAAGGACATCCTCTAATGGATTTATTGCAAACATAATTTTTTGAAATAAAAATTTAAATGATCTATTTGATATAAATTGAATTTACTAGGGAAAACAGCAGAAGTAGATATACTAGAAATTAAATAATTTTCATATCTAGTTGAATAAACACCATTTTATCTAATGAAACATAGACCAGGGAAATAACCAAGGATCTTCTGTGTAGAATATTATGCAACAAAATAAATTAAAGAATAATTATTTCTATTTGAATATGTGTTATATATTAATTCATAGACATACATAATTGTGTGAATGAAACAAATATGGATCCCTATATAACATCCACTCATTATTTTGTGGTATATATGATTACGGATCATCATTATATGGGTTCTAGAGCAGTGATCATCTAAACATTAAATTATCCATTAGATCTCATCTATAGAACCCATATGTTGATGATCGATTCCCCTGTATTGTTTTGTTGAGTGTGTGGATGATATAGGTGGATTCATCATCACATAGATAAAGAAATTGTCTCTGATTATGAACATATGTTGAATTTATATTAAAATTAAAATATGTATACTTTACTTTACATTTTATGGATAATATTTTACATGATAGATCATTGGTTTTTGCACCAGAATATGCATCGCTGGAGACAATGGGGACACATTGATTTGCATTGAAATTTATTGAACCCCAAAATGTCTGTATCTAATGAGTTCCTTAGTACAATTAATTTGTATGAAAGAGATAATTTGAATATTAGAGCGAAAAAAACAGTTTGAATTAAATTTTTGAAGAGGGATTCATTAAAATTCCATCGTTTTAGGAAAAGATACAATCAGATAGTGAGTGGAAAAGATTTGGAAATCCAAAGAGTGAAAGTTTGTTTTTTGGGATGTTTTATGATAAATGTTGATATGTACATATATATATATATATATATTTATTTTATTATGTGGTGAATGTTGAGGCGACATCCTGGTGGACAGAACCGTTTTTCAAAGTGTAAATCTATTCCACACATATGGGTATTTGTTTCCAAAAATAAATTAAAATTATCAATGAAGCCAAAGAATAATTATATTTTTAAATTTTTTTATCAAATGGAATAAGGGGTTCGGTGACCTACGAAAGAGAAATTGTTATTCAAAAAATGAATCAGGTTTAGTGGCAATGATGAAATGATAAAAAGTTATTTAATCTGGTGAGGTAGTGATGTCTCCAAACCATCCATCTTGTATATGTCCACACACCAACTATTCTAACTGATCTCAGTTTTTCATTTACTTCCCACCTTTATACCATCTAAAAATTCCCTGCATTTATGAACACCACTATTATAGAAGCTCCCATTTTCCAAAAAATTTGATGGGACCACCTTCTAAAGTCGGCCATCCCAATGAAACCACCTCCCATTATAATCTCACATAATGGTGTCCCCCTTCAGCGGAAATCCAACTAGTGACTTTATCCCACACATCCCCTTCATTCTTTGACCCCCACAATTTATAGGATCATGATCCAACCATCCACTATGATCTATCCCATTTGTTGGCGTCTATATCAACTAAATACCATCAGTACCACCCATCATCAGCCTCCTATATTTTATCCAGACATGAAATAGACAAGGGCGGGTCCAACACAATACTAAATTTATTGGGGAGGGTCATGTATGAATTCTTCAAATACATTACGGGTATAGAATAGGCCAAGAACCACATTCATGGGTTTTATACTATAGTGAGAGGATCTGGAAAAAATATTTATAAATTAAAAAATATTTCCAAAAATATGATATAATTTTTGGAATAAAATTTAATATTTCGAATAGATGATATTTTTTTACATTACTTAATATTAAATATAATTAATTTAATAAATTTAATTTTCATTGACAAATATTTATCAAAAACATAAATTCTTTCTCCTTTTTTTGTTTTTACTAATCCTGTGTGTTGACCAACCAATATATATATTATATTAATAAATTAATTAATTTATGTTCATGATCTATTTAGTAATTAATTACATCAATAGATGGTTTACACATCATCTGTCATATATATAGTATTTTTAATGAAATATGTGTTCACATGCGCTATACTGAATGTGTAATATAGATTCCTGCTACCCCCTCAAAATCTTGTAAGTATTTATATACTATGAAAAAAATAATGGATCTACAGACCATGATCAACCTAAGAGATTTTACAAAAAAGTGATGGATACATTTGATCATTGTACGATATACGGTATAACTTAGACATAACATAGTTATTTTATTCCTATGGTCTTAGTTTATCCATATTTTTAATTATAATCTTATATTATGTGTTCCTTATTAGAGTGGTTTTTTAATATATGATTCATTTATTACTTTTTTGAAAATAAATTTTAATAAAATAATAAAAAATGATAAACTAAAATTCATAGTTGAAATCAAATTATGGTGTGACGAATTTATTTTTATTATGTGTAAATGTTTTTAGTTTGTTAACAACAAATTTAAATATCTTATAAAAATGATTTCACTTGTAGAAAAATATTTAAACCCCAAAAATAAATATTTATTTTTGACACCTTCCATATTTTGAATTTGAACTAAATCAGGGTTATAAAGTGTTCTTCAACTCTTTTTAAGTGTGTATCTTAATACTTGGGAGTAAATAATACATATTGGTCTACATATCTATATAAAATATAAATGGATAGTATATATCAAGAGTTTATATACTTTAGAAGAAAAGAGTATAGTAAATCATGTTTTGATTTCAAGATATAGGGACTTTACTGAACATTTCTAAAAGATGAGAGTTAGTGTGGTTGGCCTATCAAATATGATACATGAATCTCTATAGGTAGTTATAATTCATGTTTTATATTATGTGGAGATTACTAGGGGAACCATATGTTAAGAATACTGTATTGGGTGGGAATTCAGAATGTAGTAGTTATGGCTTATTGGGTATAGTAATACTGATGGGGCATCTAATGATTTAATAGATCAGTAATATATAATTGATAATCCATAAAAACTTACTAATATGGCTAAATTTAATTTTTTAAAATCAAATTTAATATAATATATATAATAAAATTTAAATTGATCAAAGAAAATTTCATTCATGGTTTACTTTTATATGATTAGTACATGAAATTGTGAAAAGAACAACTATATTGGGGATTCAATATGCAGGAGTACCCATTACCATTTTAGAAGACTCAATAAGTTTGGTAATGAATGATTCTAAAGGGTCACTCATGGATGATTTCACTTGCTGTATTCACTCCAAGGACTTTTTGAAGAGACAATGAATAGAGATATTAAATGAGTGATGATTATACTTTATGCATTAAAATTTATTGATAGATCATTGTATTTTAATTAATACCATTCTTATTCTATATTCAACCAATCACCCCAGTTATGATTCATATTATAACAACAATAGCATGTAGAAAATGCTTCATTTTCATTTTGTGTACAATTCTGCATGAAAAAAATTACCAAAAAAACATTATTATTTAACTCTTATGTTGAAAAAATTTAAAGGAATGTTTACAAGGAAAAAAAATTATAAATCAAAATGAATCATCACAATGTACATCATAGAAAATATATTGATCATTATACAAGGAGATATTTTATTCACATTCAATGAGATAATTATATAGATAATTAAACATAATGAATTGATATTGATGCATGTAATTACATTGACATAGTGTATATTCATCATTGTATAATATTTTTCTATGTTTTACACTTATGTATTAAAAAAAGATATGTTTATCCCATAATTCAATTAAGATATTTTAAAAATTAAAGAAAACAAACTTTACAAGAAGTAATTTTAATTCCCCAAAAAAGTGAGAATTTTGATCCCTAAGTTTGTTGTGATAAGTAAAATACATATAATTTCCCAGAATAATTATTTTTTATTAATTTTATTTTTGATTATTACAAAAAAAATTATCTCCAATGTCAATTAGAAAGATGGAAACATTATTCATGTTTTGGAATTGATGTTGTTTTTGGTTTATAATAATAATATAATAGTCTATTAATGCATGAATCATTATAAATTAATAATGGATATAATATATAGGACATAGTTATACTAATAAATTGTAAACTGAAATTTTTTTCTGGTAAAACTAATGAGTTCTATAGGATATCCCATGAATAATTTTGGTAACATTGGAACAAAATACAACAGCTATTATCAAATCATTTTATTGTTTATATTTAAAAAAATATTGGGAATAAAGTTTGGACATAATGATTTTATAACTAGTTCACTAAGAGTGATTGTACTCTAAAATGGATAAGAGGATTGTAAATATTATTCTGAGGGCCCATTTATCTATTTTTAATGAATGTAAGAGTGAAGTACTACATATTTATGGGTCTAATATATGAATATATTCAGGTCAATATTTTGAATAATATTTTTACCTTGAATTAGTATATAATATTAATTTATCATTGAATATTTCTAAAATTCTTATTTTCTTAATCACATCAATGAAATGATGTCTTTAATGAGCATTGTTGATATGTTTTAGAAGAAAAAATATGTGAATAAAATGTAATGTGGAGTAATATCTAAATAGATATTTCCTTATACACATGAAATTCATGATATATGTAAAAGGATCATCGATGTTGAATGTAATATTCATTGTAGAAAATTCATTTATCTTTCATGAAATTTTTCACACATAGAAGTTTCTTCCTAAAATCTAATGGAAATTATTTTTAAAATGGATATTGTATAACTTATAGAGTGAAATAAATCCCTAATTTTTCAATTGTTTTTATTTAGATAAAATATGTTTTTTAGGATTTAATAAAATATAAAGTAAAAAAAATATACATATAAATTGGTTATGAAAACATTTTTAAGGATTATAAAAAAATACCAAAAGATATATAAGATGTTAAAGTGCTAGACTTTATTTATATAAATGGTTGAACATTTATATTTGAGATTGTGGTATCCATATTTTGTTGTATTTAGTTAACTAAAAATATTAATAACTATTGGGAATATAAAGATGTTCTATAATAGATTCTAGAAATTGAATGATTTATAGACATATAACAGATTGAAAGGATAAAACCATAGTTATTGTATTACATTAATCATGAATGGTGATATATTATTCATTAATAATAATTAATACAAAAATTGTGATGTTAATGTAAAGAACCAAATATTTGAATGTTAAATTAAAATTATATAATAGAATTATCATATGAAGGTACAAGTGTGTAGTATTTTGAATTTTTAATAACATGATACTATGGTGGTATTGAAGATAAACAGTGAACATGTGTTAAAAGAGTGGTAATAATAAGGCTCATTTGGTAATAAAATATTTAAATGAAAATTTCATTATTTTTCTATATGTCATAGCTACTTTCTTTGATTATATTATTGGTAATTGGCTATTATGACCACCTCTGTTCAAATGTGTATGTAAAATACAACCAGAATTATTTGGTGAAACCATTAAATTCAAATAAATGGTGTAGGTAAATGATATATAGTATTGAATTGAAATATGAAAAACATGTTATAGATTATTATTTTAGAATTCATTTTTTAGATTTCTTCAAGATAATAGTTGGAGAACCATTTTTTTAAAAAGAAATATATTTGATAACATATGTGAAACCACTTTTGGTTATAAAATTTGGTTGAATGAGAATGAATTCAAATCTCCATGAATTGAATTATAGTAGAAACTTATTTTATAGGTAACAATATCTACTGAGGTTGATCTAAAGGTTTTATTAAATCATGTTAATGAAAATATAATGAAAAGGTATATGAAAATAAAAGTTAGAACCTTTTGATAGATACTTTATACCATTTTCACCGATAATAAATATCTATAAGAATACATTTATGATATATATGTTGAGATTAATATGGAATGTATAATTATATATGATCATATGATGGGTCTGTCACATATTTTATTCTATGTACAAAATATGATATTGCAATTAAATACTATATGATAGTAAAATATCATTATTATCTAGTAGAACCTCATGGGATGATATTAGAGAAATCTAGTTGAAATTGAGAGAGTATAAGAGATATGTTCCTTGTAAATGGAGTAGAAGGAAAACTATTTATATGTTAAAAAATAGTCTTCTATTTGACTTATATGATATTATATCAAATTTATGATGATGTAAACAGGATCATATTCTCATGAAAGACATTGGTAGCCTTATATACAAATTCCATGTTCATTGTATCATATTATATAGATCATGAAGATATGTATAATACAACATTATTTTTTTCTAGTTCATGGAATCCCACATATTATGTAATTTATTATTATAAATATAATAATCCCACTACTATAACATTCTAGATATTCATGTTTTGATTCTGAAAAATTGTTTAATACATTGCAATATCGTCTCTTGAGGTATCTTGGTCATGGTGAGGAGGTCATGTATAGAAGAGTAGCATTGTGGTGAAGATATTCTAGATCTAATAACCAACGATATAGCATATAATAAGCACAATTTTATCTGTTTATAGAAAATATTGATATTTAGAATTTTGGATATAGTGCATGTGGTTGTTTTGTAAAGATAAACACCATAATAAAAAATTGAATAATACATTTCATTACCCTATTACGTATAATGATCATTTTTAATGTTTAACACATACCATAATTGTTTTTATATATCAGTTTACACTATTTTATTGTAATTTTCAAAATTTATTTATCGTATCATCATGTTAAAGTTTCTCCCCTAACATTATGAAAACATAGAGATTCCATGATTGTAATATTAAAAAAATAAATTATGGTCTTAAAATATCATGATGACAGGACACATATGATTTGTGACTAGTAGGTGTTGGGGAATCAAAGTCATTGAGACTTCTCCTCATCTTGATTTTGGATAGTGATCTTAAGTAGATGATATCATGTTATATGACCCGAAAATTATAACCCCTCATGTTTTATATGATATTGATTACATTTATATGGGAACCTGAGTAATGGTATCATGACTTGAGATTATTATTAGCATTACCTAATTTTTCAAATACATTAATGAAATAAAGATCCCTGACATTTATGTCAGGGTGAGGTAGAGGTAATTTTTTTTCACCATTGGTGTTATGGAACTGATTGGATAAACATGCCAGAAGTTTTCATTTTGAAAAAGAAGTGATATATATGGAATAGTTTATTAGGATGGTAGTAACTTCACTAAATAATTCAGAATGTTATAAGAAGGTGATTCCATATAGTAAGGATGGAAAATATTAATGAAAAAATGATGATGACATGAAGTGTGTTCATGATTTTTGAGATATCATTCAAAAAATATATTTCATTATAAAGAATGTGTTAACTATAAATGTTGACACTGATAAGACTATTCTTTATCATATTTATGGTCATCATTGGTTGTTATAATCTTCTCCTGATCTATGAAATGTATTCAATAATATATGAGGATGTCATAGATGGTATCACTCTAAGTATATTCAAATTCATAGACTATTCTAATGTATAGCCATATAGAAGATGGTAGGCTCTAACACGGTTTCTGGGAGTTGTCCAAGAATATTATATACCCATAATCTATTCAATTGATAATATGTTAGTTAAGAATAAATATTATTGATATTATTTATTAATATTATTTACCTAATACTACGTGAATACATTGAAAATATTTGATGGACTAGTATTATTTATCATTAATGGTTCTTATTATATTTGGGGGAAGGAACGGTCCTGTTATAGAATCTATTTTACTATATAATATATTTATTATATTAATTTAACATGATTAAAATATTATTGAAATTATTGAAATATTTATTTCATTACAACATGTTGTTTATAAATTAATCAGTAGAATGTATTAATTCATTGGTCATGGTAATATTTATAGGTATTTTGATCCTCCATTTATGTGGGAGGAGAACTTAATTTTTAGAATAATTAATTGTACAAATTTGATTGCCTCTCCCTCCTCTCACAAATCCTATAGAGAGAAAGTATTTATCCAAATTACCAACCCATGAACTCCTTCATGTACTGAACGATCTGTGCCACATGGATCCTCATGATGTTTAAGCAATTTTCATACCTCTATGTTTTAACATATATTTTGATGATCAGCCCTCCATATGAAATTTGACGTGCATGTGGATGATCAAAATGGATTTGAATTCAGTTAATTTGATAAATAATAAATGATTGAGTTATAATGTGGTTTATTTTGTGTTTATATTTTTTTATTTATCTATACTATTATAATATATTTATTTCATCAAGGATGAAATTGTTAATTAATCGGTGGTGAAATTGTTTTAACTCACTTGTCCATATACATCCACTACGGGCCTCATTACAATCAACGATTACTAGTCACATATTAGGATTTCCAAATGATTCACAAACATGTTTTGAATTAATAACCAAGTGTTGGTGTGTTCTATCATTTATCTCATAGGCTAAGACCAGACTAACCACGCATCATATTAACCAATGTTACTCCAAGAGTGTTATAGGTATGAAACATTAATTTCCACCTCTTGTATGAAAGAGAGTCTATAGTTACTTATAGATATGGGAACCATAGGTTTTTTCAGTTCTATGAAAAATTCCAATTTGAAACCATCCAAATAGTGTGGGTAATTCCGCATAAATTTATATCTCACTCCCTCCAGGTAAAAAGTAACAAAATAAAATCCTTATCAATATATTTATTAAAAAATATCAACTTGAAAAATGAACATCATTTTTTAAAATTATATTGTAATTTTATTAATCATTACAAAAATCCTCAGGGGTTTGGTATTAATCCTATCTATTTTGAGTGATTATACATGTTTATTTCATTGAAATAATTATATTGAGAATTTATTTTAGAAGGGAAAATTAAGTCTTCTTGTAAGAAGTTATATCTCTATTGGATTCCAAATATTTATATTTTGGTGGGTTTATCTATTAGGTTTTGGATTTTTTAAATGCTTATTGTTTTTGGTATCATCATTATGATGAAAATTTAAAAGAATGTAATATATATTTTTACAGATCTATCATTGTATAAAAAATTATTATATGAGGTTTCTTGAATATGTATCCTTAAAAAAAATAAAAATGGTAATTCAAATCCGTAATTTTTTGATTCCCAGTTTTATGATTTGTTTGAATCTATAGAGAGGGATATATGTACTAGATTAATGGAAATTGAAATATAAGCTATTAAAAATTTTAATGATGTTATATTAAATTTTTTAATGTTAAATAGTCATTCTATTGAAATATTTTCTTTATTTTATTGATTGACAGATAAGTGAAACACAATACCTATAAATTTATATAAATTAATAATCATGGTTATGAATTTGGGTCTTTTTTATCTAATTTTCAATGGATGTGAAAATCATGGAATCATATATTTTGGTGAATATGATTCCATAGTAAAATGTATATCATCTGGGTAATTGACGTATAAAAACCTTTAACAACGAAATTCATAATTTTTGGAATTAAAATATATATATATTTTTTCAATTAATCCTATATTTATGTATCTATTTATGTCCTGAAACATTTTAATTAATTACATGTCATTATATAATAGTTGTGTTAATATATTATTAAATCATATTTATGGTAGAGATTTTTTGGAAACGATTTGATCAGGTGAATCTATCTGTTACTTTAGAACCATATAACATATGGATAGGTATTTTTAGGGATCATTTATATACATTTAGTTCTGATAAATGAAAATATTCATGTTTAATTATCTTTGTAACATCATTGAACATAACATGTAATTTTATAATAGAGCCAATTAAATCATTCATTTTATTAATTTCATTGAATCATTACAAGAATATAAGTTTTAAATTGAATCCACTGGTTGAGGATTTAATTTTAATATTGAGTTGGGGTAACAACATGTGATATATATAAAGAATTCAATTTTGCACTGAATGTGACATTAATGTGGATAATCATTGAATCACTAGTGAAAGTACATTTTCAATATGGATTAAATATTGTTCCAAATAATTTTCATACTATATGGGTGAAAATAATGTTTTTTTGGTTTTCATTTTATGAAAACCATGTTTTGTTGACTGTTATTATATATTCCATCCCATTGACCATCCTTAATTATGGATTACAACTATTTTAACTGAATGTATAATTAAATTGTATAGACCAATTATTGTTTTCTTACTTATTCATGTAATATATATCAACTCTTCATTACCTTCTATTAATTTTGTACATTCAATAGATCAATTGGTAATATGTGATTATAAGGGGAAAACATTAAATAAAAAAAGTTATTTATTAATTTCTACGTTATTGGTCTTATGGATTGATCAGTTACATTCTACATGTAATTCATAATGAAAAGTATTATTTTGATAGAATATTATATATCATATTAGAAACACAAATTAGTACTAACATTATTTTAATGGAATAATTAGATCCTTTAAAAATTTACATGTGTCGAAACATGATTTATATTAAAATATAAAAAAGTGATTATACCATAATAATTTTATTAAATTGTTATAATAATTCATTTTTTTTGAATTAGTGGATTGAAGAGTTAATGTTATTTGATGGATATTCCTCTATTTTGTCTTATTGTTTCAGAAAATTTTATGTTGAAATTTCAAAAGGATACATTTCTATTACAATTTGGAATTATTGATATTGGTTTTCATATAATGTTCCTTAATTCTTATTTTTGGTATGTTTTTACTGAAACATCAAATTTTATCTCAACCATTAGTATGAAAAAAACAATTTTACATTGTATACACAATAAAAATATTTTTTACAGTTTTATGAATATTTGGAAAATTATTATTCACCAAGTATCTTTGACTTAATAATTTATTTTATATTACATATTCAATAAAAATTGATGGCCAATAAAATGTAATCTATGTAACCATAAGATATATATATATAAACATTAAACAAAATAATTCATATAATAAAAGAGTAGTTGATGGGTCAATTTTGGAACAATACTGTTGGGAGGAAATATGAAGTATTTTCAGTGATGACTCCCAATATGAATATCTTTCAAAGCATAATTGAATGATTAATATTGAGGGAAATGTTGAAAATGTCATAGATAATCAATTATCATTATTTAATTATCCTAATCATGGTTTTAATTCTGATCATGAACAACGTATTACATAATATGGAATGAAATTTTTGATACATCAGTACTACTGAGTTATCATGGAATGAAATTATATTTTCAAAATGTGATATTATTACATATTGTTTTTAAATAATTTATTTACATTAATTTATATTAATTTATTGATATTTTATTATGTAAATATCAAAAAAAATCTTGTAATTTACCACATCTTCTCTCGGAGAACATCCATAAAATTATGTTTTTCACTTGATTAAAATATTATTATCTTAAATTTATTATGATCAATATATGAATTTAATTTATATTTTATATTAATTAAGTATTTTTTTTATTTTTCTGGTAACAAAATAGGGTATCAAAATAAATAGTCAATTACAAGTGTTGATTAAAAAACAATAAAAATTAGTAAAATCATATAATGAATATGTGGTTACAAAATTATGACATCTTATATGCACGTATAGCTAATCAAAAAAATAAGCAATGGATGTATTTTAAATGGAACTAAAAAAATGTGAATTTGACTTTAATAACATGCTGGATAAAATAATAGTTTTATGTCATATATGATAGAATTACATAAAACTATTTAAATTTCACTGTTTTGTTATTGAATGGGGGAAATAGAATTATTATTATTAGAGCATAATTTTATTCAATTATAAAAGTATTATTTTAAATGATTATCCATTTATTAAACCAAATAAATAATACAATGTTTATTATAGAAATTATAATCTATTTTAATATATTTATATTACTAGTGGAGTTTAATAATAATAAAATATTTTGGAAATAATTTAATTGAAATTGGTGTTGGTTACGTGGGACTGAAAAATATTGAATTTTTTCTCGAAAAATTTCAAATTACAACACTTAGGTAATGATATAAAAATATTAATAATGTGGACTTATAATTAATTGGTGATGGTTTTTATAATTCATATGATTTAAATAGCCAATTTTATCTAATTATAGATGATTAAATTGAATATCATATTCAAATTTATGATTTCAAGGACGAGGATAAAGATATTGACCATGATGAATATAAAGACGAAGATAAATAACAGTGTATTACAATCTATTCTTCATCAAAATAAATATATAATATTTTATAAATAAATATTTATTTCCTTTTTATATTTCATATATATCATGAATTTACTTCATGAATGATAAGGCTCTAGATTGAGTTGTTCTATACTAAATTTGTGGTGATCAGGGTCCAAATCCAATTTTTAATTAAAAATATTTTAAATATAGAATAAAATTTATTGGGTTATCAATAGTCAATTATCAAGAATCCCTTATAATATGATTTTCCTTTATAGAGGTAATATAAAACTGTTCATCTTGGGGGAATTGTTTTGAGTTAGTCTCCATTGAATATCGCAAGATTCACTAGAGGAATATTTTCAATATATGTAAAATCAAGTAGTGCTAAAGGATACATCATAAGTTTAAATAATTTCAAATATTTAATTTAATCATTGTTTAGGGTGATAAGTAATTCAATGAAAATTATTTGAAAATTATTTTTCATATAATTTGGATTTTAATTTATTGGGTATTATCCCGATTTTTAAGGGATATTTCCAAATCATATTTTTGTCTGTGAGTCTTTTAGAAAAAAATCCACTAATAGGTTTGTTTTAGTTGTCTTTATTAAAAATATATATGAAGATTATTTGGAAGTCTCCAATTTAAGGGAGGGGAAAATTAATTTTTGAGAAGGAATTGATAAATATGTGTATAGGATAGAATAAAATGACATAAATCATTATATTTAACCATGGTATATTATGGGTGGAAATTAATTACATCCATTTTGAGTGTGTTCATAGATAAATAGAGGAATACAATGCATAAAATATCTATTCAAGTCTGGTGTCTCAAAAATTCAAATTTTTATTTCATGAATTTATTAAACACAACAATGTGACCCAAAGAGAATTTTTATTAGTTTACTAAATTTTAAACCTTTATAGCATGGTTAGGGAGCTATTCTGCAACTACTCATATGCATAGATTTGTGGTTTTGGTCACAAAATTATTACATAAGGGTGATGTAACCACAATATAATGGGTGGTCATATTTATATTTAAGTTCCTATAATATTGTTTATTTCCACTCCATGATTGTTTTACATGTCAATGGTGATCCAATAAAATGGATAGTAATGCCATAGAAGAAGAGATCACAACATTTCCAGTTTTTTGATAGATGGAGATTCCAAAAATCATATCAATAATATGGGTGTATTAAAATAAAATACTCAATGGAATTATTGGATTTTTTTCACTGATAAATCATTATTGTATAGAAGGGAAAATCACACTATAGATTTACTAATGCTGAGATACATCACACCATGTTGAAGTGTTTTAAGCCATGGTCCAATGTTTTTATTCTTACAAAACGAATTTGAAAGTAATAATTATATATGACTTTTAAGGGGGTGAATTTGGGTTGTTATTGTGTTATATCCACATTAAATTTTGTTATATAGTAGGAATTATATCAGTGGGAAAAAATAATTTATCCTTAATATAAATTATGTTTTTATTTCTAAATAATTTACAAAAACATATTTTAAATGTTTTTATAGAAATAGATGGTGTTTAACAATGGTGATAAATAAAAAGATATCAAACTAGAGTTCAATAGGATTTTTATAATGATATTGAATAATGAAGAGGAAATCTATGAGGTATTTTCATGGGAGTATTTATAGATATCTTCAAGGAGAAGTAGGTAGAACGATTTGGGAAACCATCTCTGTTATTATCCAATTAATTAATTGAGAAGATTAAAAAATAAATGCATAGAAAATTATTATGTTATGTGAATGTTTGATAGTAGTGGTATTTCATTTCTTGAAGTATGTAAACTTGGAGGGCTAGACCAGTCACTCCAAATATGAAACAAATATATAATCTTAATGATTATTATACATAGTAATATTTCCATGAAATCTCCTTCAATATGTTCATTTGTGGGAAACAATTAATATTTTGTTTCTAAATTATTTATTTCATAATTTCTAATTATAGATAGATGGAAAGGGAGATATGTTCAACATAAAATTAAACAAGATCATTGCATATAATTAATTGTTTTAATACTTTTATTTAGACACACCCTTCATGTATTTACCACTATTTGGGACAAAAGAATGGTATCAGAGATGAAAGTTCAAAATTATTTACATTCTCAATAACAATAAAAGTTGGAAGTTATTATTAATAATGAAATATATATTTTTAGCTAAAAAGTTTTATCTTATATATAAACCTAATATAATAATACATCCAGTCATTGGGGTTGGATGTGTACTGGAAAACAGTGCATGTAATCACGGAAAGTGTAGACTATGGATCCCCATTCGAGAGGGATCACAAACATATGGAAATATATTCTGAGTTTATTAATTCATTTTGGTTATAATTTTAAAACCCAATTTGCAAAAGGGGATTAATTTTAAACCCATTAATTGAATATTGGAAAGTTTTCTTAATACATTTGAACGTTGTTACAAATTTTGAGATGAAAATACACATGTACCATGAGGCAAGTATTAACACTTTTGAATGAATATGATTGATATTATCACTGCATCATATGATGTAAAATACATAATTATTGAATATATTCGTAGACTTTTAGAGATCATTGCTGTTTTGTAAATTTTTTAAAGGATCATGTGATGATTATTTCCACTATTTAATGAACATTTGTTAGTTCTCTAAGAAAAATATCAAAAGGATGTGACACTATATATTATATATAGTCCACTGATTTGGAATGATATTTGGAATGACCACAATAAGCATAAATCATAATAAATTATAAATAAGTTTTGTTTAGAATGTAAGAAAAAATCATTATAGGAAGACCTAGATTTATATGTTGTTCAAAGTGTACTGTTTTTCCTATCATCAAATTCGGAATATTAAAAACGGATATTCAAGGGAAATATTCAACATTCATTTTTAAGATTTAGTAAACTAGGTCATCTTGATTCAATCTTCTCTAAGATATATTAAGGTAAATTTAAATATGAGAAACCTCTATTAAAATCCATAAAAGGTGATAAATGTTGATCAAAACTAAATTATAAATTTATCAATGGGAAAAGTAGTTTTCTAATAATAGAAAAATATTGGATGTGATAAAATCAGATGATTTGAAAGACTATAGATACTTTCATAAATATATTATAGTGGCTATTATAGTCATGTCACATATAGAATGCATTTATAGTGAAGGTGTTGAAATTGACGAGATATATTTCTATGAAGGGGAACATGATTCTTCTCTAGAATAAATCAGTGTTTGGAGGGAAAATATGATTAGGATAATTGTATATTTTATTATTAAAAACACTAAATTCAACAATAATAATTAGTTAATATAGAATTATAAATTGGGAATTGAATGGATTTAAACATGATGATATGAATCATAGTGGAGGGAGTTTATTATCATATCTTGGTTTAATAACATAGAAAATTATTGATGGTATAACAAAAAATGTTAATGAATGGGTTAATAAGATTAAGGAAGTAAATGGTGTGGTCCTAAAGATTGGAATGAATTCTTATTACCATGAATGTGTTCTTAATATTGACCTTAAAATGGTAATTTTTAGTGTTGCATACACTAGTGAGGCTAATATATTTATCAGGTAATTCATTGAATATATAATTCTTTGTAAATAACTAAGCCTATTGATGGATTAGTTAAAATTATTAGTGGATAATGAAAATAGAGGAATTAATTGATATTTGGTGAAAATATTAAATTATCTACTAAATAAACGTAGGTTGATTATTTTAACACGAAAAAGACCTAAAAGGGAACATGTCTAATATAAAATTCACATGATAAGGCACTGAAAATATGTTGATAGTGTTTTAGAATAATGGAAAATACCCAATATATGTTTTTTATTATAAAGTATATTATAGAGAGAATGAATAGAAAATAAAAGAATATATATTTTCCTTTAACCATTATTCTTTGAATTATTATTGTCATTGATGTGAAGTGTATGTCTATAAGTTAGTCGATTCCACATAAAAAAGATAAATGAAGTGTATTAAAGGGGACCTAGGGGAAGAAAAAACACAAACATGTGTCACAATAATGATTTGAAATGAATAATTATCAAATGTCATCCGTTCAAGATAAATAAGATGATACGATGTTTCATGCGATTGTATGTTTTCTGTTATTTAAGGAAATAATGAATCTAGATGGGGAAAAGTATTAAAATTTTTGAAGGAAAAAATTTCCAACACTACACTGATGGGAATCATAAAGTGATTTAACAATGATATTGAATAGAAAGTGTACTTCCAATATGATGGGGAATAAGAAATTGCATCTTTTATTGAAAATGGAAATGATATATTTTATAAAAATTTTCAATAATGGATAGATAAAGAATATTAGCTTGAGAATATATAAAATTAGTGGGAATTACGTAATAGGAACACAATTATTTTTCAATGATGGTATCAGTAACCATTTACATAGTGTGAATAAATTATGTGACTCAATGAATGAATTGATTTCCAATAAGTAAACATTAATTAAAATTGAAATGATAGATCAATATTATTACGATGAATGTTAACCAACAAAAAACATTATCCTTTTTTATGGTGGAGAGAAAAGGTGCATGATATTCCAATAATAAATGAACTATATAGAAACATTTTGGCTTTGATATTTGAGCCAAATATCCTTGGAGAAAATGGTGTGTAATAAAGGGTCCCAGGACATCACCAAGGACACACCTGATCGAACTCACATTTCTAACATAGGTAAAGAATTTATGATTTTCTAAAATATCTATAATATAATGGAGGGTAAATAAAAAATGCTGCATGATCTAGAACATGAGAATTTTTGTGGACTCATGAAACAAAATACCTTTTCTAAAATATGGTATTTTTCAGATTCATTTATGACACTAGTTAGATAGAATGGATTCTAGTGACTACTAGAAAATTAAGTTTTTTCGACTGCACTATATGATATTGGTGGAAAACTAAGAAATATATGGGTTTAAAAATTCAGGAGATCTACGTTTTTTATGAATCATAGTTTACCAACTTCTTTACAGTGTAATATATAGAAAATAAAGAGTTTTTCATTTACTATCACCGTTGGGGATTCCTAAAAAATGGATTCATTGAAAATAGTAACTAAATCATAAATGACATGGAATTGTCATTTATTATTGAGAAAACATTACTAAATAATAATGGAAAAATGTTATTGCAACTTTTTATATCTACAATAAGGTGTTAATATGTATTAATGAAGATAATTATGCTCCAAAAATATGGAATTGGAAGAATCCATCCCTAAAAAAATTTCTATGGTTTAGAATAATATTTTTAACACATAATAATGAAAATAATTGAATTTTTCTATCATATGAATATATGTATTATACGTGTATATTCATCAAAGATTAATGAATACACATGATATAATAAGTGTCTTAATAAAATTCTGGATAAACAAGATGTTAACCATATTGAGACCAATAATAACTTGTAAACTAGTCAGCAGATTTCAAAAAATAAAAGGAATGTTTAAAGATGAATTTAATAATGAAGTGAAATTTTTAGGGGGGACTATATGAAGATATATAAGACTCGAAATATGATTCTAGTAATGTAAAATATACCAATGTAATAATAGCTATAAATTGGGTGATATTTTTGTATTGATTATGGATGAAAATATTTTCAATGAATGGAGATCACTAGTTATAATATGAATGATGAAGGATAAAAAATAATCCAATATTATAACTTATGTAATGAATATTTTTTTCATTGGATACTAAGGATAGTAAGTGGGTCAGGGATACACATGGATAGATATATCTAACAGATAATAAAATCCTTATATGTCATTCCAGTGATGGAGAACAAAATATAATTAAAATCGTTGTGTGTATTCCAAAATAAGATCAACGAATAAAAAAAATAGCATGGAGAAAATTATAGATATTGTGTAAGGTTTATTACAATATTCAAGGAATATATATGGATATGAATGTTTAACATTGGTCGGATTAGAACCTATATGATTTTTTTACCTTTTAATGATCAAGGAATAATTTATTTTCTTTTGAAGGATATTAAATAAATATTCATCAATGGTGTATGAGGTGAAAAGGTATAAATTTAATTTCAAAATTTATTTTTCCTTTATTATGAATAAATTAAAGTTTCACTATTAATTAATTAACTATGTATAGTAAAATAACAATTGACTGTGTGATATTCTCACCTGGACCAATATTTAGAGATGCATGAATTTATAAGCGGTGGATTTTATCGTAACCATTATATTAAATGTAGTGTGATCATAGGATCATAGTAATTATATATATCATTTATTTTTTAATTCCTCATTTAATAAATAATTTTAGCATTAATTAATTTTAATATCACATAAATTTGATATGTCCATGATTAGAGGATTGGAATTTTTCATTACTGTAAAATTTATATATAAAAGGAATGGGAAATTAATTTAATAAAATATATATGAAAAATATTTTTTATAAATACTTATAATAGAGGATTTAAAGGTAATAGAAACTCTTAAGGAAACAATAATGAAATTTTCATTCAATGAGGATGATATATATTTTTATGTGAAAATTTATCGTTAAATTATTTGGGTGTTTTCCAAATCAAAAAGTTACAAGACCTAATAATATTTTTTTCTTTAAATTACAATCATTATGCTAAAAATATATCCAATAGTATAGTCACGATATAGTAATGAATGTATTACATTGATATGTCAATCATAGAGTGAAATTATAAATAATTCAATATAACACATTAGAGAATGAATTTTTGGTATATACATATTTATATATTGTTGGCTTGACATATGACACTAATAAAACATCTATTCATGTGTTATATCATAGAAGTTCTAGTATTTCATTGATATTTCAGAAGTAGTATGGTATTTTACTGATCACTACAAAGACATAATATATTAGGTATTTTAAATAATGTACTCATTTGATTTGGGTGAAAAAAATATATGATTATATAGTAGCAGATGTGAAAAATCCAATTTCTATAAAGTGTGGCAACCAAACTATTTTCAATATTATAAAATTAACATAAATCATTTAAGTAAAGAAAACAACATGATCAAATAACATTTCATTAAGGAGAAATATCAACATGTAAGGTTGAAATTGGAAGATACCCGTACAAAAAAATTGATTTTATAACTAATTGATTTTATAGAAGTGTGTTTTAGGTATTTTGAAAGAAGGAATGGATTTTATCTATAAATGGTATGATAAATATTAATGTGATGTGTTCTATCCTATTGATAAATGGATATAAATATTAATGTATTATTAAGAATATTTCATGATTTTTATTCATAGAAGGTAGTAATTATTAAAATGAATAAAAAACATGAATTTCCATATAATATTTTCATGAAGATTATTTGATTTAACTATTCTTTCCCACATAGATCTTAAATAATATGTAGATAGAGTTAGTTATTGGTGATTCATTGATATATTTGATTATGTAAAGTAAATCAAATAGGTTTATGTGTTATGTTCGGTCAGTTATGAAATTTTCTATGAAAAATAAGTGATAATTCTCTTTTAGAATATTCCTTTAACCTAAAAGAGGATATTGTTGAAGAAATACCATAATAAATTTTTTTAGGATGGGTTTCATAACAATTTTATGTGTTTTATGACAATAATACTTCTAATCATAATTCTAAAATAATTAAGAGGTTTTAATACTATTTACAATTGAGGGATAGATATGTATATATAAAATTGATTCCACATTATATCTTTTTAAGTTTTAAAATGTGATGTGTTTGGATGATTGTTTGTCGCTCTTCTATATTAGGAGTGTTTGAACCGTAAGGTAGAACCACTCTTAAAATTAAACATTTTTTGGGATGTATTTCCCTCTCCTTTGAAATTTTTACTCCATGTTAGTATTTTCCATTCAATAATGAGACTGGGTGATTTTTGGTTGTCTTCCACAATGGAGACATCCACAACATACTAAGGGTTACACATATGAAATAATTAGGTATATGGCTTCTTGTTTTTGGTTTCCATATATTTTATCCATGGAAAATAATCCATTCCAAAAAATGGTAATTGGATGGATTTATATGTCACTCTCATTATGGATGGTCCATTCTGCATGATCTTTCCACAATACATGAGTCTTAATCAACTATTTTAACATTATGTCTGGGAATGGATAAAAAAAATCTTGTTCTGTGCTCATTGTATATTGAGGAAATCAAACTGAGTTTTTTGTTTTATTAAAATAGATGACGCATTGGATTTTTTGGATCTAGTATTTCATTAGTCACCATGAAATATAATGGAAACCAAACTATAGATAATTAAATATTAGAAGCATTATTAAATTGTGAAGGATTTCATGATGTGGTCATGGATATATCTAATTAAAAATAGAATCAAAAATAAATATTTGTTCAACAATTTAACTGTGTTGACATGGGGATAATATAATGTAACAAACACATTAAAATTTATAGTACATAAGTAATGATATTAGTGAATTAGGAAATAATGAATTAATCATAACTATTGGATTGTGGGATGACTACTAAATATTTTATAAAAAATGTTTGTATGAAAATTTATTTAAATAAAATACAATGTAAAAATACAAAAAATACAAAGATATAAATGAGGAGCTTTAAATGTGTGATAGAATTTATGCAATACAGAGTTAGAGATCCATAAGGTATCATTTCTGGTAGATTGGTTGATTACTTTATGATAATGATTATTAAGAAATTTTAAGCACCATTATTAAGGTAATATTACTCACTTTTATAGAAATTAGACCACAAAATGTGTTGAGGGCTTCTACATTCCAAGAAAATTTAAGAGAAACAATATTTCGTTTCATGCAGTCTGTAAACCAGGATTGATAGGGCAACAACCTTAAACACATAACATTTCTATAATATTATTTTTAATAGTGACTACTCATATTTATATGCATGTCCCATAGATTATCCCGTTTTGGTGAACTATGTGAAATTTTTTCTGTCCCTCATTTTTTAATTATAGACCGAGTGGAAGAGATATACATGCTTCTTCTATGTTAAAAGATTCATTTATATTGTTTGCTAAAGGGAATTTTTACTACCATGATTCAACCATCAACTCTCTGGGTATTTAGCTATATTTATTACTAACCATATTAAAAATATAGGTCCCGAGATTCATGTATCAAGAACCTCAATAAATGGATTTTTTGTATTATTTCTAGGGACATAAATTTCATATCCTAAAATAATAACCACTCCAGCAACAAGTTCAATTCAGGTTTTATTGGTACCAAAAAATCTAAATGAATTTTTTTATATTAAAAATAAATTACATATGTATAATAATGAAATTGCATAAATTCAAATGTACCATACTGGGGTTCTATTAGATATTGATATCTAGCATCCTTCTCCTGAAAGTTTTACCAAAATTAGAAATAGGGAAAAAATATATGTGGCTTCTGGAAATGAATTCATACTAGTATTCTGAAACTAAATTATTTTGGGAGGTAATGAGGTCACTATTTTATGTAATGTTCCAATAAATATGTTAAACAAACCAGGTCCCCCGATTTAAAATGTTATTGGGAAAGTGGATAAGTTTCCCAAAAATCATATTAAGTTATGTATTGGACCTTCCAATTTGTTATTTTAAATGGTATAACTTATTTAGTTAAGGAATTGTGATAAGGGAAATGATGAAACTAATGACGGTACAATTTTTAAGAACCCAATGAACTAAAAAATGCTTCAAAAGTAGAAGATTTATTCTAATTTCAAACACCTTTATAACAATGATAAAATATATGGGAAGAAATGTATTCATCATCTTGAGGAGTGTATCATCCAAAAACTAGTTTATCCACGTCTTTATTGTACAAATGGATCACTCACAATATTAGATGTATGATCCACAAAATAAAACTATTTCACCTCATAATGATTACAATTTGGTTAACTCTAATCCTACTAATATGGGTAGAAAGGAACCCATTACGGTGTTTAATTTAATTGATCTCGAGAAGTCAGAAACAAAGATAATTCATTCATTCTCCACATCACAGTACAATTATAATAATATATTTCACAATTAATTTTTAATGAGAAATTATCATATTTGTGGAAATATATTAAAACTCATATTTGTTATGAAATAATTTTCTATAAAATAATTTCAAAATTATTTCCAAATCATCCACTATTTTCACCCTAAATAATTTCATTTTAAAAAAATATCCATTTTATAATTATAATTTCTAAATATATGGATCAAATAAATTTTTATAAAGGTCACAATTTTATGAATCATGTATATGGAAGTATTGGTATTATACATCAAAATTATTCTATTCATAAACAATTTATCACTATGTCTAATGAGGTGACATAAATAAATATAAATCATATCATCTGGTAGATATTTTCTATGATAATCATCATTGGAGGGCTTAGTTTTTATTATTCTTCTATATAAACAATAAATAATATTTAATTTTGGATATAACACAATTTAGAAAAATTAACAATTGAATTTTTTTAACCATGATTCTAGGATGATCACATGGGATTATAATATTATCATGAAAGAAAATAAAATGAATATGGAGAAATGATTTGAAATTTTTAGGTTGTATTTTAAAATGGGAATTGAAACCAATAAATTTAGGGAATATTCATTACATAGAGGCAGTTACATAAGACACAAAAAAAATTTATTAACAATAATGTGGTTAGAAAACTATTTAGATGTCCTATAAATTTATTTTATATAGATGTATGGAAATAATTTAAAACAAAATCTCTAACATGGGGGGTATGAATTGATTATTCTTGAATAACTTCTAAGGAATCGAGAATGATAATAAGTTCACAGTCTATTTTGAAAATTGAAATGTAATTATCTTCAGTAGGTGTGATCTGAAGGAACATGTATGGGTTTATTTTAAATTTATATTCAATTCTGGATTAAATTTTAATGTCATGTATATTATGAATTATATCCCATTGGATATTTATTACTTGTAATATATTATTATTACTAAAATTCCTGACATGGATAAATTGAATATTTTCATTTCAATTAATAAATAATGTTCTCATTGACCCTGTTATTCGAGTAATAATTTATTCTATGATTTTAAGGAAAATTCAAATTTATATTTTCTAAAATATTTCATATTCACTTCATAAATATTATTCCTATAAAATTTATTTTATAATTTATTATTCAAAAAATATATAATATGTTTACTCTATAGTAATATTTAGACATATGGATAATAAAAAAAATTTTAATAATATATTGAGTAAAATAACGTCTACTATACTCATTTTATTTATTTATAGGGTGGTATAATGTAATCAATATGACTATATCAATGGGAAGAAGAAATAATATTGCCTTGTCAAATTCTTTAATTACACTAATCTACTAAAGAAATCTTGTATGAGTTGATGTATCACTCCAGAGATAGATGATAGAAAATATTTATAAAATCTCAAGAAATGCTTCATTTTATAATTGATTAATAAGTTCAAGTCTAATGAATCCTTCTCTGGTTTGATGAAAATATACATCAACTCTGATAGGATTTAAATATTTTTTAATGGATATAATGAAATCAATTTCGCTTGATTATATGGTGACATGGAAGTCAACCCAATTTTTTCAATGTTACCCTATATTGGTATGTCTGTTTTTTATTTTTTATAGTATGTACTGATTAGGATCACCTAGGATGGAAGAGTTTTGTAAGATCCCACTCACTTGTTATATGATTAGAATCTAATTATATTTTTTAAAGGGGATTAGGAAAATATTGTTGCAATCAAGGAACTTTTAGGCTATTAAGGGAGGATTTTTTTGTAGTATATAATATATCCTACATGTGTCATAATTGTTTCTCATAATTTATATAATTGGAAACTGATTATCATCAATAGAAATATATAAGTTATTTTATATAATATTTTGTTTAAATATATTCATATTCTCCAATTTTGGAGAAGACATAAAATTTCTTACCAATATGATATAGTTAATGTAGCTACATTTCCCCAATAGAGGGGATCTAGTGTAAGCTTTATTATATTAGAATATGATATAAGGATTCGAATCCCTAAGGACAGAATAAATTTTTAGTCTTTGTAAACAAGATACGTACATGATTCTTATTATATTTGAAAAAAAAATACAACATTACTCTTTTTCTTAAGTAATGATATTTCATGTTGAATATCCTTAATTATCAATAATAGAATAAATCACAGAATCTTATGAAAATAAATAAAATAACACATAGCTCAAATAATGAATAAGGATAAATTATAATAGATTCTATATTGAATCAAAAAGCTTAATCATGATGGCTTGGTAAGATGCTATAAAAAGATGCAATTGAAACCACATGACTACCATTATAAGTTAAGTAATAATAAAAATAAAAATGAAAATTAATAAAATCAAATTATGTATTATCAATTACACTTAAATCATAAATATATAAGCGATAATCAATATGATAAGGTAAATAACTAAAAATAAAATCCATTTAAGAAATATAATGCGAATGAAATCCATCTAGAGATAATATTATATAAAAATATCATAGATAAAATTATATAAATTATAGATGAATTAAATGTGTAATTATTGGATTTATTTATCAATAGAATCATGATAACTCTACCATCAAGATATATCCTCTAAATGGTTTAAAAATGACAGGTAGTTATACCCTAGAATCCAATATATCTATTTTAATTAGTGGATTCATCTCATGAGACAACCCATGCATCCAGGGGATATATATAAATAGGAACCATGCATTTGGCATGTCCAAATCATTATGCATATGTATATAAATAAATCTAATTCACAAACAATGTTCGTTATCATAAAATATCAATATTTAATAAATAATATGGATTTATCAATAATTCCCTAATTGAATAAATAATGTTTAATATCGATCACTATATATAGATATGATATACAGTTTTTGAAATAAACATATCCCGGATATTTAAAATGTATATTAATGTGAAAACTAATATCTAATAATCATATATAATTAAATATTTCATGTGAATCATTATTACTGTAAAAATATCCAGAAATTTTATTTCAATAAATTGCATGGATGAAAGTATAATAACCCATCCAATGAAAGAATAGATATATATTCAATAAAAATATACCCATTGAAATATGAATAAATGGTTGTTTTCATTGATTAATATAAACTCTATAAAGATACCATTAAAACCATTTTTGGTGAAAATAAATTATTTTTTTGAAAATCACTTTTTAAAACATGTATATGACACAAATTTTTTAAAAAAATTTCATTTAAAATATAAATTTATAATTTTAATGGGATCATTAATTTGTTTAGTTTACATTATATAAGTAAATTTAATAATTTCTCGGTATTTTAAAAAAACATTCATTTCACATGTTCATTAAAAACCTAATGGGGCTTATTTTGAAAATGAAATGATGATTCATTTTTAAAATATTAAAAAACTAAAAATGGTAAAATATTGCACTAAAAATAATTTTAAAAATTTAAAAACATTTTTAATACAATTTATGAAAACATAGTTTTGGAAGAAAAAATATTTCTTATTGAAGAGAGAAATGAAGTCATATTATCATGAAAGAATTATCTAAAATATTTTTACTACCATTCAACGGAAAATAGTACTATTACATAAAAATATAATTAGTAACTATAAGAGAGTAAATGGAAATGGGCTTATTAATAAAATTTAAAATAACTTCCTTAAACTAGAATTCATAAAAAAATATTCCCTATTACATTGAGATTTTGAGATAAACCCTTAAAATGATCATTATATTATAGTGAGTATTAATCAATAAATAATATCAAATTTATATTAATAAAATGTAAAATCAACTTAATATAATAAAATTTCACTTTGTACACAATCTTATAAAATCAACGAAAATGAAGAAGTTATAAAACCAAATGAAAAAAATGAGTTATGAAATTATTTTATCATGTGGTAACTCTTATGTAAAATCAACCTAGATGTCATAATCCAAATTGAAACTCAGAATATCATGAATTACTAAGTAATAGTGATATTACCATTCAAATTGAATGTATATACACCGTTAAAAAAAATTAATATCATTAAAATATGTCTCAATTTAGAAAAATTGAGACAAAGCACATTACATCACCATTCCTTTTGGATGAAAAAGAATTAAGTACCTATAAAGTGGTATTAAAAAAATTTAACATCATAAAAAATAATATAAATATTTATAAAATCACATATGATGTTTTTATAAAATAATATCCTCATTTGTCAATAATATACAATTTTTTCATTATTCTATATGTTAATTTCTTTCATTTCCCATTTATTATTTTTCTTGAAGGATTAATTTTTTTGCATATAATATATATCAATAATATCAAGAAAAACAACCATGGAATGATTATCATATTATTACATAATCTATACTTTTAAAATCAATCATTAATGGTGGTTATGAAAAATTAATTGTGTTTCAATCATGGTGATGTTATGTCATATGTACTCATGAGTAAAATATATGTAATCAATTGATCATTATTTATTAAATGTAAGTAATAATATAAAATTAAATATCTAAATTAATATATCATATATAATATTATTTATTTAAATATACATATATATACTATCCATGTGGTTTGGTGAACAAAAGTGGGTCACACTGCTTTGTGATGGTTGTAGTCCACACACACACAAAATATATTATCATGTTCAAATATAAGAATGAAAATATTATATTGAAATTTTAAAAAAAAATTACGTCATTAATATAATTAATATTTCATGTATATAACATATAATAATTAAATATATCAATATCACCTCCCATGTAAATAGTTAGTGATTGATAAATTGAATCCCTTCGCTTGGAGATAATCCTCCACACATAAACAATATGATCATATCCCAAGAAAATGAAAAATGAAAATGTAAATATATGATAAAATTAATATAGAGTAATATTATGTTATAAATATTATATATTTAATTTATATACAGCATCATACTCAACTATGAGAGTTGGTAGTAGATAAAAATTGACATTAGTTTGCGAGGTGGTAGTCCCTTGATCCCAAAATTTGTGATTTCATAGCCTGTTTGATGGATGTGGGGTGGTTTTAGGTCATAAACATAACATAATAACCTCTTATTATAATTAATATACTAAGGTTTTTATATCATAATGTATTAATAATAATTTATATAGGTGGAAGATGATGTAAAACAAAAATTCTCATTGAAAATCATTACATATTCTTTATGTAAACTCCTTACGTTTGCAACAAAATACATAATAGGATGGAATTATAACAAAAATATGTCCTATATAGTGAGAATATAGAATTTTTTAAGTTACTGGGATATGTATTTTCATATCCAAAAGGGTTTGAAGGTGTAAATTGGAGATGATAGTTTTTATCCTTTTAAAAGGGAGGTCAGTAGAACTCTAGAAATTTTTTAAATGAAAAAGATGTAAAAAAAATTTTAAAAAGTAAAATGATTCCAAAATTTATTAATTTAACACATATAAATTATAATGTATATGTTTTCTCATAAAATATATTTTATTCTTGTCTTTATGTAATTTGGATTACTAATATTTTTTGATTAACCCCTAGTAAATTCATTTTTACCAAAAGGATAATAAATAATTATTACAGGTTTCTCCATTCATTTCGGTCAAAAACTAACATCACGTTATTATATAATATAAATTTATGTTATTACAAATATGGAATATAACTTTTAAATTACATTCAATTAAGTGGATAAAAATAATTTAAAAGTAATCCATCAGATGTGATGAGAATGAGGGTTTTAATGAGAAACAGATTATAAATAGTTTTCAATATTTTTTTAATAAAAATTCATTATAATGATGATTTAACTAACCTAAATTAGAATGAATGATATATTATTTATCAAATTTATCTTATGATCTATTAAAAATATAATTTATCATTATAAATAGTATAAACTCAAAGGATTTTTTCAATTAAAATTTAGTATTTTCACCATTTATCAAAAAAATCCAAACAATGAAAAAAATATCTATAAGATAATTTCAATATAATTTTATTTAAAAAATAAATTAATTTTATATAATAATTATTCTAATATTTCTAAAATTATTTCTATTTTATTTTATCAATGTTCTACTAAAAAATCTTATAGAAAAATATTGTTTTCATGAAAACATTTTTATAAAATTATTTGATTCCTATTTTATTCACAAAAAATAAAAAACCATAACATTAATGATATATTTATTACTATTAATACCCAATAATTTAACAACTTGGTTATAATTTTACACTATGTTATATTTCATTTATTCTTTAGGTTTCATATTCAATATGCTTTCTATAAGAAAAAAATTAATGACAAATATTTTGTTGGTTGTTTAAATTCGATGATTTGTGTCACAAACACTAAAAAATATGTTGTTTTTGTCATAGAATTGAAAGATTTATATTCTCCACACCCAAATTTTATTGCATCCTCATAATTTATATGTGATATTATTTATCAAGGTTTAGATATTTTGAAATAGAAATTCTAAAGAACCCCTATCGTAATATGGTTAATAATATATCCTCTTAATAATAAAGAACGATATTTATAATAGACATATGGAATAACATATAACTCGGTTTATATGTTGTATTAAATTGGTGAAACATGGAGATTTGTATTTGGAATAAAATAAAAATTAATTGTAGAGGGTGAATGATGTAACAATTCATAAGAAGTTGTTTAACAAATAGATTGTTATGGAACTCCAAACCTAGAATTAGTGGTGATATAAAAGAATATATTATTCAAAATATATGATTGTAATATGAAAATATTTTTTTTGTAAATATTCCTTTATAATATTTTTGGAATACACTTACTCATTATGAATATTATAAAGTATAAATACTTTATATTTTTAAATTTTATGAGAATAATTTCATACTTTTTTTATAGATCAATTTCATAAAAACCTCATAGTCCATGAAATGAATATATAGAAAAGACTTTTTTATACTTGAACACCTAAAATTCACTTTTAAGCGATATTAATATTAATAATAGAATAAGATATATTTCCTTATTTTTCTAAATACTTTCCAAAACACATATGGCCAACAAAAGATATCCAACACAATATAATAAGATATAAACATACAAAGTAACACCACTAGATCATTATTAATATTAAAAAATAAAATCATTTACCAAAGAACTTATTAACAAGGGCCTCATGTAAGCTAGTGGTAGGTGTTTTACCCTTACCATCCATCATTTAAGGGGTCATTCCCAATAATTATTCTATATAAAATGGGTTGTCACCCATATTAATGGTAGTTTTTTCTATTCATACCAGTATTAATCCGATAATGTTCACAAAATATATAATGAACATCATTATAATTAAAATAATTTTTGAATAACCATTTTATTATGGTTCTCAACAAAACCATTTATTAAAAAATGTATAATAATATGATTATAATATAATTATAAGTTGATTTGTGATCACATTAACCCTAAAGGTTGTCAACACCCATAGATTTATGTCTATAAAAGTTATTGTAATTATTCCTCAAAAAATTCATATAAAACATATACATGTCATAATTTTCTCCCATGATATCATTAATCTCAGTAGACTCTCATCACATAAAATCCAAAAATGTATTTAAATTCATTAAACAATTGAATAATCTTAAAATAATAAATACAAGTTTTTATATATATATCTTATGAAAATAAATATATATATTATTCTAAAATTTAATATAATCCTAAAATGTTTCATGCTTGTTATAGAAAAATAACATAAGTAAAAAAAGTTATGTAATATAACTATGGTTTTCAGATAAATATTTCAACCATTTTATTTCAAAATAGGTCATTTACTATTTTATGAGTTCAACTTTAGATGGCTTTATTAGCTCGGATAATTCACATGTTTTCCTCATTGAAGACAACAAACTACGAATAGATCTGTAGGATCAGATTTAATTGGTTCCATAATAATCTTCAATTTTTCATAGAAATTTTTTTCTTTATTCCCTTCTATTCCAAACTTATATTCATCTCTGATTCCGTTATTTCACATCAATTAAATAAAAGACACTATAGTATTATACTTTTTTAATCATTATCATCATCTATAAAAATTTTACATAATTGATTTTAATGACGATTTGATTCAACTAACCCTATCCCGCATGAATGTCAAAACATGTACTCTGTAAAGCCCATTTTCTTTCACCAAGTAACACATTGGTAATGAAAAATACAACCATTTCAGATTTATTACCCCTAGGTACATTGTTTCAAAATCATGTCAACGTATAGTGTCCAAATATTGATGTAATATAAGGAAATAAAATATAAACATTACCATTTCAAATCATTAAGACATTATTCTAAAATTATAATCACGTATTATGATAGGTATATATTCCTTAATCAATATTTTTAAAAATCTAGTTTTTAAGGATTCAACGATTATTTCTATTATGCAAACTCTTATAACCAGAACGTGGATGCTCAGAGCAAGTTTCTACATTATTACATTAGAATAAGATGTAAGGGATCTCTTCCAAAATTAATTAATTTTTTTTTGTAGCCTTGTTAAAAAATATATGTTCAACATTCTTATAACATCCCAGCTAAATAAAGAATATTAATTTTTCATATTTATTAATATTTGTGAATAAATTATTAATCTTACTTTAAAGGGAACACTATGCTCAATGGCGTACCCAATACGCAACAACGAGTTTCTTTGAAATCTTACATTGCGCTCTAATAATAAAATAATATTATTTTAAATGGTAGTTAACACCTAGCCGTTGTAATAGTGGGAATGAATGGAACTAACTAAAAAATAATTATATATTTTTGTCAAATATTTTTAATTTTATCCAATAAATTTTAGAGGCTTCAAATGCAAATGAATCCAATTTTAAGCATAAATCTTCTAATATTCATGAAAAGGTCGATTAACCACCTTTTGATGGAGAACCCTTTTTAAATATACTTTTGACAATTTTATATGTTGTATTTGACAAAATAAAATCCTTCTTTAGAATCTGGACATCACAATTTACTTTGTATAAATTTTTGGTATTTTTCCGATAAAGTTCATTTTTTATGAATTGTGTAAAATGCTGTATTTTAATTCAAAACATCTTTTTAATCTAATTTATTTATATTATTAGATAATATTTTTAATTGGTTTTATAGTGAAATTAGAATATTTTTTTATCATTTAATCCAATGGTGGACATTGAAATTAATTTCACTTTGAAATTGGACTTGAACTAGTGTCAATCTTTTAATAGAAATTGTTTAATAAAAACATGCTATTTGTTTTGACAACGGGAATTAATTATTAAATTAATAAATGAAACTTATATGTTTTGAATTTTTTAAAATAGACATTTTTTTTGAATTTGGAATATCAAATATAGCTTACGGTGAATTCTTGGTATTTTTCTGAAAAACATTAATTTTTTATGAATAGTGAAACCACTAAGTGGTAGTTAAAGAAACTGATTTTTTATTTAAATGAAACATTACCACTTCTGTGATTTGATTTTTAAAAATCTGACATACATGGTTGTCATTCGGAAGTAAAATGTGGTTCAATGAGATTAAAATAATTTTTTTGGTGAATAGTAACTTTTACGTTTTATTAATCGCGATTAAAGGTAATTAGTGTAATTTAAGGTAAAGATAATGTTTTTATAATATCAAATTACCTTGACACATGTCCTACCCTTATTGGATGAGTCATGGCCGACTAAGAAAATCCATGGGTCAACTTGGGGACCCCATGGTTCCACTTTGGTAGGAAAATGACATTAATAACTTTTTATTTAAAGTTAAAATTAAAATGTCACAAACATGTATTGTTTTACTAAAACAATTTTTATATGGGGTTATACAAGTAATATTTTTGACTATAAATATTCATTAGAAATATAAAAAGATTTCCTACATCATGAAATTTTTTTATAATTTTTAGACATTAAATAAATTTATTTATTTATGACACTGTGATGATGCATAGATTACATCATAAATGAATGAATTAAATAAAATGAGAATATAGGGTAAAATATATGTCATACACTTGTCACAAACATATTTTATGGGTGGATTTCTAAAACATATCACCTTATCCTAGAAATATATCCTTTTGGGCCTTTAAAATCCGAAAATCATTTTATAATAAAGTAATATTTTATAACTTTCCAAAAGTGCCCCTCCTCTTCTCTTATAAAAGGCCCCCAACTCTACCACCTTAACCACACCTCTCAAGCCATTGGGTCGAACAACCCCTGCATATTTCATCTCTCAACATCCCTTTCTTCATCATTGATTCCTCACCTTTGGCATAATTCTCTTCAAGAAACCCTTTTGGTTCAAACCAAGAGGAGTTACCCGATTTAAAGGTAATGTCTTCATTTGTGTTCTTTTGTTTTATTTTTCTTCTCCAAACCTGTAAACTCTTTTTATTCATTTCTTTTGTAACAACACCAGTATCTTCAATATACTAGTATTTTGTTATAATAAGTATTTTATCTACACTTACACACACCTTCATCTAATGGTTAAAGAGCATACTATTTCTGTGGATGGGGAATTTCTGCCTCACGAAATGATGATTGTTCAATATTCTTATAACACCTTCAAAGGTGGCCATTAAGATGTCACTATATTTATATATGATATATAATATGTTTATGTTTTCCTTCGGCTTCTGTATTTTTCATTTATGCCATACCTTTATGGTTTCCATTATGGGTAAACGCAATATCTTTATTTAGGAAGTGCGGACTACAACACCCTCAAAATGATTTGATTCGTTAATTCCATATGTGGAATGTATAAAGGATGGAATTAATGGTATTAAATATGATATCCTACTGGAATTATAATATACCTTTATATAATTATTATTTATTTCCATTGAATACAAAAAAAATGAGAGTAGCGTTCATGCGTACGTACAGCTTACCGTCTCCATGAACGGTACATTTCATTTCTTATCTCCAAATGTTATGTACTATTGTAAGTACATATATATAATGGATATATATGTAATATATTACATCTAAATGATGTATATCCTTTTGGAATTATAATATATATATCTATCATTTAGTTTTAATTCCATTAATATGATAGAAAAATGAAAGTAGCGTTCATGCGTACGTACGGCCTACCGTCTCCATGAACGGTGCATTTCATTTTTATTATCTCTTAATGTTATGTAATAGAATAAAATGAATATATATTGGATATATATGATATTTAAAACATTAATACTATTCTGGAGATGATGTACCTATAACAACATGGAAAATTCTTTTCCAACAAGTTCAATATTTAGTCATGTACTGAACATCGACAAAACGTCTAATATGAACTCACTTTATTTACCAATTATTATAACATTATAATATGTGATATGAACTGAATAATAATATTTCAAGGAGTTCCTTAAGAAATTATTAATTGACCAAAGTTTATTATTTAGAATATAAATAAACGAACAAGACAAGTCAGACTTGAGGTAAGGGATCCTACCTCTCTCTTTCTTTTTAAGCACTCTCTTTTATGTCATCTCTTTTATGCTCATATTTCTTATGTTTGGGGATTTTATATTATATTCCTCTTACTGTACATTTTATTTTCATATTACTAGAGACCCTATTTGATCTCATCAATCCATTTTTTGATGTTTTAAGTAGCGCCATTAGGCTGCCGAGTTTTCGTAAGGGATTTTTCATCTCCCTTTTATTCTCGTGACATTTATGCTATGTTTTCCACCATTCCCATTGAGTGGTGTATGTACTGCACATTATTATACTCTTTGTGTATTATAATTTCAATTATTGGTATTTACATCTTCATTATATGATCCTTCTTCCATGGGGTGTACGTTTCGAAAGTTACCCAAGTCGGTAAGGGAAACTTTCACCCTCCTCTTTTTAAAAGACTTATTTTATTATGTCTTTTAAATCACATACTATTATGTTGGGATTTGTTCTTCTATATCCTTATTGATGTAAATTTTATATCCAAGTTATGATATACCATTTTCTCTCTCATCCACTCATTTTCTGAATTTTAAAGTGACGTCATTAGGCTGTCAGATTTCTGTAAGGGAACTTCTTAACCCACTTTCAATTCTTTGGGTTAAACATATACTTCTTGATTTTCATATTCCAAGATTACTTTTGGAATCTCTATGTTGTAAATTCCACAATCCTTTGTGTGGATATACTATTTCTACACATAATCATCTCATTGATAAATTCTTATGTCATTTAGACGAACTTGTATGGAAAATCATAACTCAATCTCATTTCATTGAGTTAAATATCTATGTCATTGGTTTTGTTTTTCCAAGAGTATGTGTGAATGACCTCTGATTGTTTTACACTTAATATACACTTATATTTGGTGTATTCATATTTTTCAAACATAATCATGTAATTTATTTATACTTAGTCTATGGATACCGACTTTGTAATAGACTTTTTCTCAATCTCCTTTCATTGAGGCATATTTTGTTCTAATACAAGGCTTTCTTTTATATGGAGTATAAACCCCATTGACTTATACTTTTATTCTAAAGTAATCTTTTCTATACGAATCGTTTTACTAAATGACAAAAAGTATGTTTCTTTTTAACGTACGTGGTGACAACGACCTTTCCACCGCCGCGGGTATTATTTGATCTTTGGCTTCCTCAACAAGCCGTTATATTTTTAAAATTAAATAAATACCACATACACTTTTATATATTTTGGTATTGAAAATGGTTTTGATAATGTATTTGTTATGTCTATATATTTATGTGATATATTGTGCTTGAAATGTGGAAATGTTTTCTTTCATTTATAATTGTTTTATTTGTTATGATTTTATAATGGTACATGGACATTTGACGGGTGGTTATGTGATAAACCATACGACGGGTGGTGCCGTGAATACCATGAAAGGTGGTTACGTTATAACCTCCAATGCATTGGGTATGGATTTTGGCCGTATGGATATTCCATTAAGTGATATGTGTGGAAGTCGACCGTATGGTTATTCCATTTAAGTATGATTATGTCCCAAGTCACCTTTATATGTTATGTGTTCTTTATATAGGTTTTATGGTAATATTTTGATTACAAAAGGGTAAGTAATGATCTTTTATTCATTGAATAGTATTTACTACTTCTTAAAGGTGAAAAGTATTACTTTGATAAAGTATTCATGGTTTACTTGTTGTTTTTAAAAACTAACAGTTTTCCTTCATTGTGTATCCTTTATTGGGATTTTTATGCTCATCCCAAGTTTTTGAAATGTTTTCCACAGGACATAAATATGAATAGGGTCAAGGATGGGATCGAAGAAAGACATTTTATCTAAAACATGGAACTAGACATGTTTCTTTTCTAATGTATTTATTTTATGGAAACTTAGTAGAAGTGTCTACTTTGTAATCTTTTGAGACGTAATAGTTATGTCCTAATTTTATGAAACTCTAAACCTGAAAAGATCCTCTATGTGAATTATTCATTTAATTCAATATTATGTAATGTTTTACGGTCGGGTCCTTATAGTTGGTATCAAAGGTCGGTTTAGATAACTTTAGAGGTTAGGGTATTCTCTAAGCATAAGTGACATTACCATAATGGCCAGGATTTCAGAAAGAGTCATAGTTTATAGATAAAGTGAATGAGTAAGTATATCTTAGTGTTTATATTTCTCATTAGTACATGATGGTTTTTTTGATATACTCACACTGACATTTCTGGTTTTAGTAAATGGATGGATCTAGGAGGCACCAAAGTGACAATGGGTTTAAAGGAAACTATGGTCGTTCTCTGATTAAGAGACTGGATGAAATGTGGGATTCAATGAGATATATCATGATTATTCCTAACCAACTATCAGGAGTCATGATCAACCACTTAAACCATGGAGAGTTATCTAATGCATCATGTACGAGAGAACTAACTCGATGTTGAAGTTCAGGTGATAACTATAAAGGTAACCATTTGGGTTTATATGATCCTTACTTTTAAGGTAATTATGGGTTACTATATGTTATGATGGAAAATGAAAGGCATGAGATAAAATTGAGGTTAAATTATGTTATGGTTATTTTTGATGATTTTATCTCATTTTTGGGAATGTTTAAAGAATTATATAGTTTGGAAAAAGGACAACACACAGACCGTGTGACAACCCTCCGCGTAGGACAAAGCTGTGGGAATTGAACCCCCAACCAAAGTGTGACTGGTATTTATCACCTACCACTGGACTACGTGATGTCCCTGGTTAGTTTGACTAATTCTATTTAGTTAGATTATTTTACTAATCAAGAGTAAGTTTATTTTGGGTTATCTATGGAAATTATTAACCTATCATGGAGGATATGTGATTAGGTTAATTACTTTTCAATATAAGACTTTAAAAAAACTAATGTTATTTGGAGATAAATGTTAATTTTTACCTTGTAAGGATATGTGATTAAATCCTTCAAATATTTGGGTTTCAATATTAGTTGGGTTTACTTGGAAGAATTTTATGGATAGATCTTTATTGAATGGTCTTTGTTGAACTTTGGGTTTTGTTTGACAAATTTTGGAGATTAGGAGTAGTTTTTATTTTTGTAAAAAAAATATCCTTTTGGGGTATTATCTGATCTCATACTAACCTTTTTGGTTTGGTTTTGGTTGATATATAAAGACATGGGAAATATATGGTTCTCTTTTGGGGATTAGGTGATTCTCAAGAAGTTGATTATACTACTCTTAATGCAAACAAGTCTTTCTAAATACTCGTCTTTTGGAGAAAATATGAGTTTGATTAAAGAATCTAGTAAAAGTTGAAAGTCTACATGAAAAGTATGTATGTTTCATTATGATTTAGTTAAGCTAAAAAATAAATTCCTCAATTAAGAGTAACTTAAAACAAAAATGTTGTCTGTTAAATTTTCCTACTAGGGAATCGAATACCGTTTAACCCATCACAGGTTTGTGATTCTCTTGTGGTTAACTTTCTCCTAGACATGTCTACTACCACTCTCCATCAGAACATGACCCTTTGTTTATTCCTCCATATCCATATTTTCATACTTGGAATCCTAGTATGGGTTAACTTGGGTGACCTTTGTACTTATCTCCCATTATTTTAAAGTGATATTTTTACTGACTCTTGTTCCGATGTGGGGCTTTCAATGAAGTTTCCAAGCCCAATTTTAAAATTGCGAGGACGCAATTCCCAAAAGGGGGGAAGGATGTAACATGCCAGGTAAATAATGAATATTACTTTTTCATATTTATTAATATTTGTGAATAAAGTATTAATATTACTTTAAAGGTAACACTATTCTCGATGGCGTACCCAATACACAACAATGAGTTTCTATGAAATCTTACGTTGCACTCTAATAATAAAATAATATTATTTTAAATGGTAGTTAACGCCTAACCATTGTAATGCCGGGAATTAATGGAACTAACTACAAAATGATTATATATGTTTTTAAAATATTTTTACTTTTATCCAATAAATGTTAGAGGCTTAAAATGCAAATGAATCCAATTTTAAGCATAAATCTTCTAATATTCTTTAAAAGGTCGATTAACCGCCTTTTGATGGAGAACCCTTTTTAAATATACTTTTTACAATTTGATATTTTTTATTTGACAAAATAAAATCCTTCTTTATAATCTGGACATCTAAATTTACTTTGTATAATTTTTTGGTATTTTTCCGATAAAGATCATTTTTTATGAATAGTGTAAAATGCTGTATTTTATTTCAAAACCTCTTTTTAATCTAATTTTTTATATGATTAGATCATCTTTTGAATTGGTTTTAAAGTGAAATTATAATATATTTTTACCATTTAATACAATGGTGGTCATTTTAATTAATTTCACTTTGAAATTGGACTTGAACTAGTGTCAATCTTTTAATAGAAATTGGTTCTTAAAAACACGCTATTTGTTTTGACATTGAGAATTAATTATTAAATTAATTAATGAAACTTATATGTTTTGAATTTTTTAAAATAGACATAATTTTTGAATTTGGAATATCAAATATAGCTTAGGGTGAATTTTTGGTATTTTTCTGAAAAACATCAATTTTTTATGAATAGTGAAACTACTAAGTGATAGTTAAAGAAACTGATTTTTCGTTTAAATGAAACTTTACCACTTTTGTGATTTGATTTTCAAAAATCCTAAATACATGGTTGTCATTAGGAAGTAAAATGTGGTTCAATGAGTTTAAAATACTTTTTTTGGTGAATAGTAACTTTTAAGTTTTATTAGTCGCGATTAAAGGTAATTAGTGTAATTTAAGGAAAAGATAATGTTATTATAATATTAAATTACCTTGACACATGTCCTAACCTTATTGGATGAGTCATGTCCAACCAAGATAATCCATGTGTCATATTAGGGACCCCATGGAGACACTTTGGTTTGAAAATGACATTAATAACTCTTTATTTAAAGTTAAAATTAAAATGTCACAAACATGTATTATTTTACTAAAACAATTTTTACATGGGGTTATAAAAGTCATATTTTTGACTATAAATATTAATTACAAAGATAAAAATATTTCCTACATCATGATATTTGTTTTATAATTTTTATACATTATATTAATTACATTATTTATGAAACTATGATGATGCAGAGATTACCTCATAAATGAATGATTTAAATAAAATGAGAATATAGGGTAAACTATAAGTCTTACATTTGTCACAAACCTATTTTATGGGTGGATTTCTAATCCTTATCACCTTATCCTCTAAATATATCCTTTTGGGACCTTTAAAATCCGAAAATCATTTTATAATAAAGTAATATTTTATAACATTCCAAGAGTGACCCTCCTCTTCTCTTATGAAAAGGCCCCCACCTCTACCACCTTACCCACACCTCTCAAGCCTTTGGCTCAGCCAAAACCTGCCTATTTCATCTCTCCACATCCCTATATTCATCATTTAATCCTCACCTTTGGCATAATGCTCCTCAAGAAACCATTTTGGTTCATACTAAGAGGAGTTACCTGATTTCAAGGTAATGTCTTCATTTGGGTTCTTTTGTTTTATTTTGCTTCTCCAAACCCCTAAACTCATTTTATTCATTTCTTTCTTCACAACACCAGTATCTTAAATATTCTAGGATGTTTTTAAAATAATTATTAGAGCTACACTTACACACACCTACATCTAATGGATAAAGAGCATATTGTTTCCGTGGATGGCGAATTTCTGCCTCACGAAACGATAATTGTTCAATATTCTTCTAACACCTTCAAAGGTGGCCATTAAGATGTCACTATATTTATATATTTTATATAATATGTTTATTTTTTCCTTAAGCTTCTGTATTTTTCATTTATGTCATACCTTTATGGTTTCCATTATGGGTAAACGTGATATCTTCATTTTAGGAAGTGCAGACTACCGCCCCCTAAAAGTGATTTGATTTGTTAATGCCATATGTGGGATGTATAAAGGATGGAATTAATGGTATTCCATATGAAATCATACTGGAATTATAATATAAATTTATATAATTATTATTTCATTCCATTTAATACAAAAAAAAAGAAATGAAAGTAGCGTTCATGGGTACGTATGGCTTACCATCTCCATGAATAGTACATTTCATTTCTTATCTCCAAATGTTATGTACTATTGTAAATACATATATATAATGAATATATATGTCATATATTAAATCTAAATGATGGATATAATTCTGGAATTATAATATATATATCTCTCATTTTGTTTTAATTCCATTAATATGACAAAAAAATGAAAATAGCGTTCATTCGTACGTATGGCCTATCGTCTCCATGAACGGTGCATTTCATTTTTATTATCTCCAAATGTTATTTATTAGTATAAAATGAATATATATTAGATATATATGATATTTAAAACAATAATACTATTCATGAGATGATGTATCAATAACTACATGGAAACTTCTTTTCCAACAAGTTCAATTTTTACTCATGTACCGAACATCGACAAAAACATCTAATATGAACTCACTTTATTAACCAATTATTATAAAATTATAATATGTGATATGAACTGAATAATAATATTTAAATGAGGTCCTTAATAAATTATAAATTTAACAATGTTTATTATTCAGGAATATAGATAAATGAACAAGACAAGTCGGACTTGAGGTAAGGGATCCTACCTCTCTCTTTCTTTTTAAGCACTCTCTTTTATGTCATTTCATTTAATCTCATATTTCTTATGTTTGGGGATGTTCTTTTATATTCCTCTTACTGTACTTTTTATTTTCATATGATTAGAGACCCTATTTGATCTCATCAATCCATTTTTGGAAGTTGTAAGTGGCATCGTTAGGCTGCCGAGTTTTCATAAGGGATTTTTCATCTCACTTTTATTCACGTGACATTTATGACACGTTTTCCACCATTTCCATTGAGTGGTGTATGTACTACACATTATTATACTATTTGTGTAGTATAATTTTAATTATGGGTATTTACATCTTCATTGTATGACCCTTCTTCCATGGGGTGTACGTTTCGAAAGTTACCCAAGTCGGTAAGGGAAACTTTCACCCTCCTCTTTTTAAAAGACTCCTTTTGTTATGTCTTTTAAACAACATACTATTATGTTGTTATTTTTTCTTCTATATCCATATTGATGTAAATTAAATGTCCAAGTGATGAGATACCATTTTCTCTCTCATCAACTCATTTTCTGAATTTTAAAGTGATGATGTTAGGCTGTCAGATTTCTGTAGGGGAACTTATTAACCCACTTTCAATTCTTTGGGTTAAACCTCTACTTCTTGATTTTATTATGACAAGATTACATGTGGAATCTCTATGTTGTAATTTCCACAATCCTTTGTGTGGATATACTATTTGTACACATAATCATATCATTGATAAATTCTTACATCATTTAGACGAACTTGTATGGGAAATCATAAATCAATCTCATTTCATTGAGTTAAATATCTATTTCATTGGTTTTGTTTTTACAAGAGTATGTGTGAATGACCTCTGATTGTTTTACAATTAATATACACTTATATTTTGTGTATTCATATTTCTCACACATAATCATGTAATTGATTTATCCTTAATCTATGGATACCGACTCTGTAAGGGACTTCGTCTCAATATCCTTTCATTGAGGCATATTTTGTTCTAATACAAGGATTTATTTTATACGGTGTATAAACCCCTTTGACTTATACTTTTATTCGAAAGGAATCTTTTCTATGTGAATCGTTTTACTAAATGACAAAAAGTATGATTCTTTTTAACGTACGCGGTGACAATGACCTTTCCACCGCCACGAGTATTATTTGATCATTGGCTTCCTCAACAAGCCATTATATTTTTAAAATTAAATAAACACCATATACACTTATATGTATTTTGGTATTGAAAATGGTTATGATAATGTATTTGTTATGTCAATATATTTAAGTGATATATTGTGCTTGAAATGTGGAAATGTTTTCTTTCCATTATAATTGTTTTATGTGTTATGATTTTATAATGGTACTTGCACATTTGACGGGTGGTTACGTGATAAACCATATGACGGGTTGTGCCGTGAATACCAAGACAGGTGGTTATGTTATAACCTCCAATGCATTTGGTATGGAAGTCGGCCGTATGGTTATTCCATTAAGTGATATGTGTAGAAGTCGACTGTATGGTTATTCCATTTAAGTATGTGTATGTACCAAGTCACCTTTATATGTTATGTGTTCTTTATATGAGTTTTATGGTAATATTTTGGTTAAAAAATGGTATGTAATGATCTTTTATTCAGTGAAGATTATTTACTACTTCTTAAAGGTGAAAAGTATTACTTTGATAATGTATTCATGGTTTACTTGTTGTTTTAAAAAACTAATTGTTTTCCTTCTTTGTGTATCCTTTACTGGGCTTTTAATGCTCATCCCATGTTTTTGAAATGTTTTTCACAGGACATAAATATAGATAGGGTCAAGGATGGGATCTAGGAAAGAAATGCTATCTAAAACATGGAACTAGACATGTTACTTATTAAAAGTTTTTATTTTATGGAAACTTAGTAGCAGTGTCTACTTTATAATCTTTTGACATGTAATAGTTATGTCTTAATTCTCTAAAACTCTAAACCTGAAAGGATACTCTATGTGAATTATTCATTTAATTCATGATTATGTAATGTTTTAAGGCCGGGTCATTATAATTCCCAGGAAACATTTGAATACACAAATTATAACATAATTGTTTTTTAGAATAACTCTATTTCATATAACATATCATTACATAATAATAATGGTACACTATATGGATTCTAGTGAAAGGAAACAAAATAACGTTGGGATAAATTTCCCAAAACTTTTTAAGAATAATGGATGGTATATTGAATCATTAATTATAATTGACATGGAAAGGAAACAATTGAACACATATTCTGTTTAAAAAAATGTTATCATGATATGATAACACAAAATCAATATGGGAATATATTTAACATTGAACAACTTACATATAATCAATAACCTTAATATCATAACTGGATAAGGAATGATCAATATGGAAAGGTAAATAACCAAAGAAACATTCCATTTAATCAATAAAATGAAAATTAAATGAATCATGGTATAATATCATATTGAAAATATCATGGATAAAAATAGCATACTTCTCAATAATGCGAACTCTTTATTATTGGGAATCAAGATCTCAAGAATCATGAAACCTCTACCACCAACATTTTTCCCCATGAATGATAGAAAATTATGTGTATGAATGCACCATAAAACCATTTAACTATGTATATATAATTTATTAATATCATGGTAATACTAATGAATTTAGGGGAAATTTATAATTGGGCAACACCCATGTTAATATATTGAAAACCTTATCTTTATGACATATTAAATCAAGATTTATTACATAAGGGAACACATAATATGTCCTGGAAGATCAAGAAGTCTAGTTTTTTTGGTTATTAAATACATTACATAGAAACATAAAACATGTGATATAAATAAATTATTGAAAACATCATTTACATCCTTATATTACTCCTTTGTATGTAAAACTACATAGGATAACATGGGGAAATACAAATAAAAATTGGTGAGATAAAAATCCATGTAAGGGAATAAACAAGTAATAAAATTGATCAAGTAGTACATTTTAGACTATAAGAATATTAATTAGAACTAAATGTTGTTTTAATCATAAAAATAAATAATTATGAATTATATAGCATGATAATCAGAAGGGTAACATGGGAAATGTGGCGAAAAATAAAAACAATACATAGTAAACATAGTTAAAGGATAAATTACAATAAATCATGATGGAAAAAGTGTTTTGATGGAATAGGTTCACTCCTTAATCCATTTTATGATGTATCATTAAACTAAAACATTACCCAATTCATTGGATCTCTAATTATTTCAGGTCACACCAGTCACATTAATTTAATTCTCATGCATAAGTGATCAACATATATCCTAAAAAATGAAATCATTTAAAATCACATTATCTTCCATTCAAAAAAAGTATGGAATAAAATATTGGACATATCCTATCATTTTTTATATGTTCAAAATTGTGAACACACATGATAGGAAATGGGTATGGGTATTCATTAAACAATTTTTTGTCATAGAAATTTTCATTGAAATTTCGGTTGTATAACGGATGTGAATGAATTTATCATGGTTGGTATTGATGTGTGTGAAATGGTTATGTATTCATTTAGAAATAAAATTAACATTATGGGGACTTTTTTAACAATATATTTCAACATTATTAATTGGAGAAAAAATGAATGATTTTGTAAAGATTCTTGAATAATGTGGAGAAATAGAGGATCTCATATTCAATTTTAGAATGGTAATAGATGAAAATAAAGGTTCATCAGAGGGATTAATGACATTGGATGTGGTATCTCTTAATTTACAAATCACATTGGATATTGGGGGACTAAAAAACATATCCCTTAATTATTAATTGTAAAAAAATGTTATAAAATAATGATAGTTCTTGATGGAAAAGAATTTGGAGGTATGTCCCTTATAATGAGACTATGATTTCAAATGATTAATAGGATATTCATGAGAGCATTTTGGCACCGTAGTTTGAATATATATAGGGGATGGAAGTTTATAAACATTCTATAAGTTTTTGAGAGAAGATAAATTGGGGATTGGGTTGGTTTATATAGTAAATGAGTGGGGAATTCATTATCATTTCACAAACATTGGTTTTGGACTATATATAATATTATAATAAAAACCACAATCCATCCAACAGTTTTTTCCAATGGTTTATAAAAGGGGGGGTGGTATTTAATATTTTATATGTCTGAGGGTCTTACATTCCAAAATATTACCCATGGTGTTGTCTAATTGGGTCATACCCTTAAATAAATGATTTTATAGCTCTAAAATATTTTATTGGTTTTGGATCATTAATATTGGATTTATAAAATTAATAAAAGACTAAAAATATTTATTTATATTAATGTTAAAACATATATTTTTCATTAATACCCATTATAATATTTATTACAAATTTTTGGACTCATTATGTTGTCATAATGAAAACTATATATTTAGAAATTAATTAATTTTGATAGGGAATTTAAATATTCCCAAAATATTATGAAAAAAACACATTGAATAATTTCGACATTATGATTCAAAAAATAATATTAATATTATCACAATATGTTTTTAAATATTTGAATTTTCTCATTGAAAATATAAATAAATATTTGTTAAGAAATGTTGGGCATTTTTTAAAACAACATTTTTCAAAACCTTATAATAATATCATTTGAATTCATAAAAGTTATATAGCCATTTATAATTGAAAAATATTATTTAATAATGATATTCTATTAAATAAATTATTTAAAAAAAACAATAATTTATGAAACTAAATTAATTATTTTAATTGTAATTTTACTCAAATGTATAATATTTGTATTATTTTATCAAACTCAAAATCCCTTGTAGAGTAGCATTAAGAATTAAATAGAACCATTATTTTATTGAAAATAAAATATGATAAATAATATTATTATGATCATAATACATATATCCTTAGTAAACAAGAAAATTACATAAGAATAAGGTGTATGCTTGTTAGATTTTAATGAGGTGGTTTGGTGTACATGGGTTGGTTCATCATCTCTTTGAGCTTTAACATCTACCGTAAATTGTTTTTCTCATTCATATGGTGTTGGATGAATAGTTATTATTCATCAATGGATAATAATAGGGATCTCACCTCCCTCTAAATGTTTTAATATATGGTTTTCAAAGGGTATGATCCTACTGGTTGTGGCAATTACATCATTTCTCTCTTTCAGTTGAATTTTTCGAAACCCTATATTTATATTAATCATATGATCACATTTCAATGGATATATTATCCACAGTAAGGATAAATACTATTATTCTCAATCTATTAGGATATAATGAAACCTATAATTGAATATTTTTTCCATATTCAAAACATGTAATAATTATTTATTTAAATTAAAAGGAGACTTTTACATAAAAAGGATAGGTCATTACATTATTTCCTCTACATAAATTTCAACCTATAAATTTTCATTTCACACAATAAAATAGATAAGGGTAATTCTATTAGATCTCTTTCTCATGTTCCCATTTCTCATCATTGAACATTTTTTTTCTGATAAACACTTTGATAAAATTCATTTTTTAAATCTGTAGAAATTTGTCTCTACACTCTATGATCATCACAAGATTTTTCCTCATATGAGAGATCATTATCCAAAGGTACCACCTATGAATTGAGTACATGTGATGGGTGTTATATGTAAATAATCAATATGGATACATTGAATACATAATGTACTTGATATAGCTTAGGTTGGAGTTCTTGCTGATAGGTCACCACTCCAATGTGATCAAGGATCAAGGAGTGGCCAATGTATCTTGGACTAAGGTTTACGTTATTCCCAAATATCATGAATTTCTTCCATTTTGATATCCGAATACCAAGTATATATCCTTAAACTCATTTTTCATTGATGATTGATAGAATATCACTTTATAAACTCTGATCCAACATGATGTAATGTCGAATGGTCATGACTTTTTCCTCCATTAACTTGACCATTTAAGGACCTAGTTGTTTCTATTACCGAACTTCATCCCAACGCTCATGTGTTCTGCACCTCTTCTCAGAAAGGGGTTCATAGTGATCCATATGGGGCATTTATTATAAATTATTATTATATAACAGTTCAACCATAGTAATTTATTGTTCATATCCTACTTTGATGTCAATTGAGCATGGCCTCCACATGTAATTTTGTTTATGGAATTACCTCCTATATTGGACATTAGTTTGAGTTTTATAAGGATTATTGAAGTTCAACATCATATTTTGATCATGTTGGATACTCATCCAGAACATATCAGTAAATCGTGGTCTACAATTAAATTCAATTCATAGTGTTGTTCCGTGTAACCTCACCACTTCTCAAATGTTTATCCTTTCACGTTGATTGAGTGTGTGGTACTCTATAATTTTGATGAATTCTGTAGTCTTTTATGATGAAAAAACATAAAAGATATAGAATTATCTCATCATGAATTCTTCACCAAACCAGTGAAAAATTCTATAGTTATGTTCTCCCACTTCCCTATTGTTATGGGTAATGGTTGAAACATCCCCTATGATTTTTTCATTTTTCGCCTTCACTTTTTGACATACATTAAATATTGATTTATAATATGATATATCCTCCTACACCTTGTCAACTAATATTTATCTTAGTGATCTTGATAAATATTTGTGCGTCTAGGATGGATATAGAAGGTCAGGATATGTGAATTATACAACAACATATTTTTAAATTTAGTATTTGTTTTTAAACACTGTCTTGATAAAAATATCAAAACTCTCTCAACATTAATAATGAACACCAAATATTTACCATTTATTATAGTTACCAAATTCTTTTAAATTCCAAAAACACTATTTGAGAATCCTTTATCCTCTCATGAATGGATGTGTGAGAAATAGTTTTTAAATAGGTTGATGATGTTCCATTAGTTGTGATTCCCATTTAAACCATATTAAAATATATAATGGTTTGATATTTCTCAATTCTCATCAATGAAATAATTATTGAATAAATTCTACATAGAGGATCTTCCACAATATTTTTTCCCTAAGATGGTAGTGGATTGATAATTCATTGTCGTTGGTCAACACTAACCATATTTATAGACGAATATTTATTTCTTTCTATGTGAATATAAACTTAAGTATTTTGTGATTCTTATATATTTCACACCTATTCAAAAAAAGATAATTCCTCCATATTTTAATAGAAAAGATAACTTTAGTCTACTCCAAATCTTGTGTTAGGGGGTTTTGTTTGATAAATTTCAACTACCTTGATGGATAAGTTATGAAATTGACATTTCTCATTAACACACGTCCCAATCAACTATTCAAATAATCACAAAAGACCAGAAAAAATACACTCCAATTGTGGGTGGTGTGAGTACAAGTGATGTTATATCACTTTTATAAATAATTTTGATCTCTCATCAAATTCATTATTGTATAAAACATGAAAATATTCTTAGTATTATTAGTTATAGGGTATTAAATGAGATTGAAATTTCAAACAAATCGATGGATGAACTCATCTAATCCATGGAAACAATATATTTATGTCACTTATAATGGCATAATATATAATTCAATTACTTCTATATATGAAGAGAACATATATATCCCAATTCTTGTGATAATACTCTCCAAGAATGATACTTCCTTCTACCAAAACTCACATTTTTTTGTACTCGGCATTATGTTTCTCCATTTGTAATGTATTTAAAATAGTTCTAAAATGCTCATCATATTTCTCTTTTCTTTTGGGGTATATTAGAATATCATTTATCAAGACTACAATAAATTTATATATGTAATTTCTAAAGACCCTATTTACCAGGTCCATGAATATTTATGGAGAGTTAGGGAATTCTATGTTAATTACTACGAACTCATCATGCTAGTGGCTTGTAAAAAAAATAAATCTTGGGGATATCCTCGTTCATAAAACAAACTTGGTAAAACCCCAATCGAAGATACACCCTAGAGAATTATTGTTCTCCATATAAAAGGTACAAAAATTCATAAATCATTGGTAGAGGATAGTTATTTTATATCATGATTTTTTTGAGTTCTTGATGGTTAATGGAAAGAAAAATTGACCTGTCTTTCTTCTTGAATAAAAGGAATGGTATACCCAATGTTGAACCAATTATGCATATGAGCACTTTATCCTGATTCTCCCTTAGATTTTAATTTATCTCTTCATGTTATAAATTATCCATTCTATATAGTGTCTTGAAAAATGGTAATTCCCCATGTCTAAGTCCCCATTTAAAATTCAACCTCATGGCTATGGTTAAAAACATATAATTATTAGAGAAACACTTAGGTGCATTCCCTCACAATGGGAATGTCTTCAAGGATGATCCATTACAAGGAATTGATCAGTTGAGCTAGATATGATTTCTCATTCGAAAATAATTTCAATTATAGAGAAGTTATTTCTAAATTATATTTATCAATCTCCTTGTATTTTATTATAATCAGATGATGATTCACAATAAAGAGAATAATTTCCATCCTACAACAAATTTTTTGGATCTATATCGAAAAATTGAATAATTACAAAAAATCACACAAAAGGGATCATTATAAGGTTCATTGGGATGTTCAGCCCACAAATAATGAATGTGGATGTGTTATATACTGGAGATGCAATAATTTTCCCAATTTTCATTTTCATATATATGTTTACTTCAATTATTTGTGGTAGATTTTTAATATTTCTACAAAAGTTTTATTTTATAAAGAAATCATAAAGCCATAATAAAAATTAATTTTTTATTGATCAATGAATAATAAGTGTACCTATCATGACATTTTTTTTTGTATCCACCTCTACGGGTTTGATAGAAAATATGCTATATTGCTACCTTGGAGGTTATAGATTGTGTCTAAATTCTCTTGAATTAGTTAATTGGTTTTCAATGTTTTGTACATCCTTGTAGTTGAAATAATTAAGAGTTCACTAAGGTTTTACTGGGACATTCTCCTCCACCAATGCATTTGTGGGATAATACCATCAGAAATCCCAAGTTAGGTGTTCTTCCTTCCTGAACATAAATAATTTTCACATTCCCAGTAGAATTTTTTTTGGGTGATTCATTCCATGATTTTGAAATGTTGGATAATGATATTTTTTAGAACAATTAGATTTATCCATTGGAAAACAAATATTAAACTCCAGTTTCCACTTTATATCCAAAGGATGCACCTAAAATTATCTGATCTCAATTTCTACTAGGAGGGAACATCCAATAATCTCATAACTATTATCAAAGTATCAGATCTATAGAGTTTTTTGTATACTAGGTTTTATCCCACCATAGAAGTTTTCAACCTTGAATTTGTGTTTAAAACAATTCCAGATTCATAACATTCAAGTCTAGTAATGTTATCATTATCTACCCTAGTAGATTCTTTTCCTTTTTCTATGAGGTCATAGAAATAACCTTTTTTATGTCAGTAAGTGTAGGGTAAAAATTTATAAAAAATCATTTTATGGAATCCCCTACACCACATAAATTTTATATCATCCCCATGGATCACTTCTATTATCAATCTATTCCACTAATCATCTTCTCCCTCTATATAATTAGTTTCAAGTAGAACCCTATTTTGCATAGAACACATAATGATGTAAAATATATTATTAATGGAGTTGATTCGTTGATACTTGACTAAGGGGACTAATGATCAATCGAATGTCTGTGGCCTTTGTCGTATAATAGAATCAATAGCCTCAAGATTCTTCTTATGTATATTTTGGTGATCTTCTTGATCTAGGATTCTATACATTACATGATTTAGCAGAGATTTTATTATTATAAACTTCACTATTACTACTCTCAATGGGTTGTGCATCACATTTGGGCAGTCATCACATTTCCCCTCACATTGGTTTCCTACCTAATTCCACTTATTTTCATCCATTGGATATAATAAAGGGAAAGTAAGGCAATATTATTTTGAAACTATTATGCACTTAAATGTGAATCTAATGGATTTATGGGTATAACACATAAATGAAATTTATTCTATATCTTATGAATTACTAGGCTTCAATAAATGTTTTTCATGTTCTATTTCCTAACATAGAAACTTATGTAATTTTTTCCCATATAATGGTCCTTAATGTTCTTGTGAATTTACCAAGGCATATCCCCCAAGAGATCTGAACTAGGTGTCCAATATAGCCAATTTTCATGAACTAGTTCAGAGTTGAGTTAAGATCAATGTTGTGTTTTTGGGTTTTAACCCTATTTATATCAGTCCCAAATCCACATCCACTCTTAGTATCTATACATAGATATATTTTCTTGATAAACCATATACATTATACAATATCAAAATTTATTGATTCTTTTTTATTAGTAGTTTTATCTCTAACAATTATTCTATTTTCTTTTAATACAAAACACAAGAATAACTAAATATTCCATATATACCATCTATGAAAACCCTTCTCATTACTGCATAAAAATTCATTATTTATTACATAACAATACATATAAAATATCCCATAATATTGATAATTATAGTGGATTTGGTAATTAAGAACATTACATAATAAAATTATTCATGTAATAAGACAACATTATCGAAAACATCATTGAAATTATCATGTGTATCCATCATTCTTAATACATAATGGGATATTATGGGGACACACATAAGAAAAAGGGTGACATTTAAATCCTAGTAGAGGAACAAACATGAAATAACATGAACAATGTAGTACATGTTAGAAAATATGATTAAAATGAAAAATAAAAGGAAGATAACTATTAACATGAACAACTAGGCTTGATATAAAATGATAATAATAAAGGAAACATGGGAAATGGGGAAACGACCTAAAATACAGCTTCATAATCATAGGTCAATGAGAAACTTCATGACATCATGATGGAGAAATTCTCATGATGGATTAATTTCACTCCCTAATCCCTTGCATTATTGTAATGGCTCAGACAACTCTAGTCCATTCCCTTGTAAAATTTGGTGGTTGAGGTGTTCTTTTATGTAAAAGTGACTCATCCAGATCCCTATTCAAAATTTCTAGTTCTGTGAATAGTGTTTTCTAAAACGGTGAGTCTATGGTCTTTCCAGAATGGACGGTCTACTGTGTTTTCATAACATCGAGTCTACTGTGTTTTCAGAATAGTGAGACATGTAATGGTGAGTTTACTGTGTTTTCAGAATGGTGAGCATACAATGTTTCCATAATGGGGAGTCTACAGTGTTTTCAGAATGGTGAGTTTATAGTGTTTCTAGAATGGTGAGATATTTTTCCTTTCCCAAATATCCATATTTTTTCAATTTCCCTCATTTAACATTTTCATTGATGTTTAATGCATTCAATGACTTTCTTTAATGGGTTTAAGGCTGATTCAAAACCCATAACAACTATATTAATTTTCATAATGTCTGTGATACCTTTACATGGTCAAAACACATGGTTTAATGTGATCCTATTTTAATGTAAAATCAAGTGTATGTTAAACCACAACAATATTAAATCTTCTAAAGGTGTGATATATTATCCTCCCTTGTTCATCCACCTTGTTCTCTGGTGCGAGATGCTCGAAATTTTACTTCATTCACATAAGAGTAATGTGATCAAGCATTCCACCATGAATTGGTTCTCCTTGAATTTCTTCTTGCAGCAAGCGCACAACCTATTTTGGTGCACCCATGTAGTATGGATCAATCATCAATATAAGGTATGATCTATCATCATTTTTTTGGGTTCATCTTCTTCTGTTTCCCCTTTACCTATTATGGCATGCTATCTCTAGGTTCCTAGTAGACTTTTCTTGGTTTTTGGCTAGTTTGATGGTGTCTCTACATCCTCAATAATATTTCATCTTCCAAGAGAGATAATCATGATATATTTTGTTAGTATGTTCAACAATCATCAGAAACCTTTTCTGGTAGGGGATTGGTTTGTTCTATATTCTTTTATGGGCAATGATAGAGTTATCATGTTTTAGCCCACTTCATCATAATGGAATTGTCATATTAAATATTTGAACTGGATAAATAAATTTATAATGATCCTATGTTATTTCCTCTTGTTTTTCTAGATATAATGATATCTATGCTTTCATTATTTAGCTTTTATTTCTTGATGGAAATTAGTAATGAATGTAAATATTGAATTAATTGATAATTATTTTCCTAAAGATAATGATCCATGTAAATGAATCCATATTTTTCTGTAATTTTAGGATAATCCAATTAATGTAGGAAGCATGTTTAATCAATTTTTGGTAGCTATGATTGATTTGTTTTTATGTTACCCATAGTTTGAACCAAAAAATAAATAATCGGCTAATTCCAAATGGATTAAATAACATGTTCTTTGATAAAAAGATAATAAATCATAGGGTACTGAGTTACCCTCTTGCTTATCAATGCAAAGAGCATTATGCATGGAGTTGTGAGAGATCATTGTGTTTGTATGATGGATTCCTTGATTAAGGGACAACATCCCAATTGTTATGATGTTTATTTTCCTGCTATGTGTGTTGCAATGTAAGCCTGGATAGGTGTTGTGATATGTGGGAAGGGATGCCCATTAGTTGTGGCAGTAGTTGATGCCTAGAGTGGTGTGATGCATCATTTTATGCATGTGGGTGTCAGGGAGGACATCGAGGATGATGAAACATGTTGAATGTGATTGTTTAGATGCTTTCTAATTACTATTGGTTTTTTATATTCTTTAACTTCCATAAATTTCAAGGCATCTAGTTTTGAATAACCACATTCCAAAATGGGAAAAGATGTGCATGGTATGCCACGTTCTTTCCATGTTTAGCTTCTTGATGTAGGATGGGGCCATCTATTTGATTTAGGTGGGAATGAATTGACAGGTAGTTCATCTACTCAATAATTTGATCCAACATATGTTTAGTAACATATAATGTATTTATAGAATCCTTCGTAATATGGGAATGTAATAATTTTGTTAATAAGTGATGGAATAAATGATGTTAACCCATGGTTTTGGAGAAATCTGGGATGCAATGTTGTGGTTTCAATTTAAAGGAACAATGGAATTTGGGTGGGATGCTAGTGATATATAGTTGTTAAATGTTAATTAATGTTTAATTATTTAATTATTAAAAAATATTACATATAAAAAGGGAATGAAAAAATGTAATAAATCACTTTAAATTGTTGTGTGTTTATAGGATACATTGTCTAAGAAGTGCCAGTTGGGAGTTCGAGAGATGTTAGTTTCAATTGAGCCTAAGACTAGCTTATGACCATAGTATGGTTGTGATCTATAATATATTCTAAAATTTTCAGGTTTCTTTATGCTACACCACCCTATCAGTGAGGGAAACTGACCCACTAGGGATTCTGAGCCTTGCGGGTGTTTTCCCAACATTTTGGTGGGAGGATGGATGTATGGCTACCCCCAATGGCCTCATTCACATCTCTTGGTTGTTACATGTTATAGTAGGAATAGTGGTTAGTTTTACCCATACATGTCTTTAGAGAGCTATAATGGATTGTGGTTATTCACATATATATATATATATATATATTCTATATATAGTTTCCTTTGGTCTACTATTGGTGTAATGTGTATAGGATATGATGGCTACAGGATCCTAATATTGTGTATAGGATATAATGGCTTGATGTTTAATACCTGATGTATGATACATGTTTTGCGAGCTGTGGTGGCTCACAGAAACTACCTGGTTACTTTTCTTATAAGGATGTGGGAGTTTTTTAGCATGTGTTTTATGTTGTGGTGATTCTACCAGGGGTCTATGGGAGAAGCTTTTTGGAAAGAGATTCCCAGGACGTGTGATGTTGGAAAAAAGTGGCAAACTAGAGGTGAAGTAGTTGTAGGTTACACTTGATATTATTTTTTATGTTATATTCACTTATATGATATACTTGGTGAGATTATCCATGGTGAGGCTGGGAAATTATTATCCCTATTCAGGGGATGAGTTAGTTTCAGTTGTTTTTCAATGTTCATTATAATTCATTCATTAAATTTGCATGAGAGGGCCAAGGGAGGATCCCACTTATTATACTATTATACTCACCCTCTGAATATATAAACATTTTTTTAAGTTACTTGGAGGAGGGTGGATATCTGGCTGGATACTACTAGCTTGGGGTTGCTGAAGTTAGTTGGGCTTCGTGGTTACTGTATTTTTTACTTTCCTTTGGAACTTGTCATTTTTCCTTTCAGTTTTAGTATTTTTGCATGAGATTACATATGTGTACTTGGTATTTCATTTATATTTCCATCTGAGTTGGAGTTGGTTGGTGTCTATCTTATCTCTCTCTTTCGCATGTGTTCTCCTAGAGGGTAATGCCTCCCATTTGAGTGTTTATAATACCCTCGGTGCTAGTCACCAACCTGGGGCCTACTAGAGGTGGGACATAGGAGCCACTATCTTCCTTATCACATTGTTTGAACAGTATGGGTATACATTGTGGGGAGGGGGTCCGAATAGAGTGGTGTTAGAGGTCTGGTTAAGGGATAGGATAGAGTTTGGTGTTAGGCAAAGGTGAGGCTTCCTATGATGGTCAGGAAATAGTATCCATCAAGTTTAGAAAGTGATGTAACCACTGGAGACCGGCTAATACATAATCATTTAGGTCCCTATGTGATCTGATGCACAAACCATTAAGTTTACAATGTCTACTAAATGAGGTTATAGTAGTTGCAAGGTAGAGACCAAGGAAAGGATCTTGCATCATTATTCTTTGTTCCTATATTTGAATGGGTAGACCCTAGAATAGGTTTACATAAAATGCATAAAAGAAAACTAATAATTAATTAATATTGACTATTTAATATTCTAGGTATGGGATCTCTAACAATTTGTTATTTTACAGGTATGGATCCAGGTTTTTGTCCTTGTCAGGTTTGTATAGAAGACAACAAGGAGGTTGCGCCAGCAGATTGTTGCAGGGTAGAGGTTTATGACAATGACTCTTGGAGGAGTTCACTCTGAGAAATTCAGCACCAGAGCCTATAGAAGTACGATGGATCTGTTTCATATGTACTCATGGAAGACTGGTTAGAGGAGGTAGAGATAGGCTTCAGTTCGATTTGTTCTCAGAATGAGCACAGGGTGTATTTATTATGATGATGATGCATGGAGTAGCGAGGTAGTGGTGGTTCTTGTTTCTTATGGATCAAAAGGAGATGGTGATTTAATGGGACATGTTCTAAGACATGTTCATAGTAGATTTTCTTTCTTTGAACGCAAAGGCATCTAGTCACTAATATCTTCATACCCTTATATAGTAGATCTCCAGTTTGAGAGAGTTTGTAATATATTTCTAGAACCTTTTTCAATTTTCTTTGGACCTATTTCCAAATGAGGAGGCTAGGGTGATGCATTTTGATGAGGCTTTTCTTCTAAAGATCCAACTCCAGGTCACCTCATTTATGTTGAAGACATATCTGGAGGCGATGGATAGGAAATAGGTCATTGAGAGGATATTGGATTGATCCGGATTTTCATGATAGGGGATTCCTCATGATTCTACACGAAGGAGAGATATGGTTAGGGCTTTTGATTTTTAGGGAAGTAGAATTTCTGTTCATCTAGGGTTCAGTCCCTTCCTCCGAAATATCATTTCTCTATGGGCGGTAGATCTCATGGTTATTCTAAAGTACCATGTTCTGGTTTTTCTTATGGAGGAAGAGTTCATCAGCAGCGATAGTTCCCAACCTTTCAGATCAGTCATCGTGCACCAAGTGTTCCACTCCAGGTTCCTCCATTGAGGCAGTCACTAGTGGAAATACGGGTTTTAACGTCGTCGTAATAACGTCGGTTTTTTAAAAACCGACGTGAATAGTATGTGCGGGGAATTTATGGCGTCGGTTTTACAAAAAACCGACGCCAAACGCCGAAAATCGACGCCGAATTTTTTTAAAAAAATGTTTTGGCGTCGGTTTTCTTCAAAACCGACGCCAATAATAATAATCAACATATTTTCCACATCGGTTTTCCTCAAAACCGACGCGATAAATAATTAAAAAAATAATTTTTTGCATCGGTTTTCAATAAAACCGACGTATAAAATAATTTTAAAAAATATTTCGGCGTCGGTTTTCATTAAAACCGACGCCGAAAAGAAAAAAATAATAAATTTTCATCGGTTTTTTGGAAAACCGATATATTTTCGGCATCGGTTTTTTCAAAAACCGACACCAAAACTAAAAAAAAAATATTTCGGCGTCGGTTTTCATTCAAACCGACGCCGAAACTAAAAAAATATTTTTCAGCGTCGGTTATTTTAGAAACCGACGTCGAAATGTTTTTTTTTCATTTTCGGCGTCGTTTTTCTTTAAAACCGACGCCAAATATCAAACAAAAGTTGTAGATAATTTCTCAAGCTTCATTTTGACATGTCGTGGAGCAAAAACGGACTTACGGTTCAAAAGTTATAGGCGTCAGAAGTTAACGGTTTTGTGACTTGATTTTTGGCGTCGGGTTTTTCAATAACCGACGTTAAAAAACACTTTATGGCGTCAGTTTTGAAAATAAACGACGCCAAAGATCAAACAAAAGTTGTAGATAATTCCTCAAGCTTCAGTTTTACAGGTCGTGGAGAAAAAACGGACTTACGGTTCAAAAGTTATGGGCGTCGGAAGTTAACAATTTTGTGACTTGATTTTTGGCGTCGGTTTTTTTCAATAACCGACGTTAAAATATACGTTTTGGCATCGTTTTTGCAAGTAACCGACTCCAAAGATCAAACAAAAGTTGTAGATAATTTCTCAAGCTTCAGTTTGACAGGTCGCGGAGCAAAAACGGACTTACGGTTCAAATGTTATGGGTGTTGGAATTTAACGGTTTTGTGACTTGATTTTTGGCAACGGTTTTTTTAAATAACCGACGTTAAAAGACACTTTTTGGCGTCGGTTTTCCAAATAAACGATGTTAAAAGTAATTTTTTGGAATTATTTTTTCAAAAACCAATTTTAATACCCAAGCATGTGAATATTTTTAGCATCAATTATATATTTAACCGACGTTAAAAGTAAAATTTCAAATACACGGCTTCGATATTTCAATTTTTTCCCAACGCGCGTTCCTTTTTTCAAAATCCCGCTAAAATTTTATTAAATCGCCGCCATATAAATTCTAATTTACACTATATAAAAGATCATCCTCTTTCTTTCATCATTTTTGACATCTACGATACAATCAGTATTTCAAATATTCTTCAATCGACGATTTCTACAAGGTATTTATTCTGATCACTTGATTTCATTATTATTTTTTTTCATCACTAAAAACATTATTATTTTTATGATGATGATGAATTTATCTTCTAGTAGAGATAATAAAATAAAACTTCCGCATGAGATTCATTAGTTGTGCAAAATTCTTTATCACTCACCATTTTCATTACCATATAACATTGCCCTTAAAACGAAGTGAAATAATGTTTAACAACATATCAACTCAAATGATTTGAAAAAATAATTAATATTAGTTTCAATCATTAATTATATTTTCTTGTTCATTTGGAATATACATTTTGATTCTTTTTTCTCATGCATTCTTCGAAGAAACTGATATCGATCGACCCATAAAGAGGTACAACTTACAACAACCATAACTTTTGAACCATAAGTCCGTTTTAGCTCTGTAAACAGTCAAATCGAAGCTTGGGAAACGATCTATATTCCAATATCATGAGTTTCAGGGTTTTGACGTCGGTTTTTTTGAAAACGGACGTGGAAAATATATTTTTTAGAAAATGTATTTTTCGCGTCGGTTTTTATCCAAAACTGACGTTAAAACTCATGTAGAAGCTAGATTTAGACGTCGTTTTTCTAAAAAATCGACGCCAATAACCCCCGAGGTCATTAATTTTTGCGTCGGTTTAAAAAAACCGATGCCAAAGACCCCCAGTGCCTGAATTTTGGCGTCGGTTTATTTAAAAAACCGACGCTAAAGATACCCGAGGCCCTACAATTTGGCGTCGGTTTATATAAAAACTGATGCCAAAGACCCAATGGGAAAAGATTTTTAACTTCAGTTTATAAAAAACCAACGTTGAAACTTATATTTTTTACGTTGCCTTTATTGACGTCGGTTAAAAACCGACGTCAAAATGTAAAAAAAACCGACGTGGAAATACATTTTTGCACTAGTGAGTTCCTGTCGAGGCAGCAGCAGCAGGGTGCACCAGCTTTGAATCAGTAGAGAGAAAATGGGGAGGGAAGCAGACAATCTCGTGACTCTCTCCATCTTCATAGAGAAGAGCATGACTATGTCGGTGGTTTTCATCATGGTCAGAGAGGTCATGTATGTGGTTGTGGTCATCATCATGCTATAGTGTTGCCAGCTCCAGGCGAGCTAGACGTCATTTGAGGTACACATTGCTTGTTTTCAAATTGGGTTCATTATGTGTTTGATTCAGTAGAGACACAATCATTCATACCACCTTCCATTGTCCATGATTTTTCGACTAATATAGAGAGGATTCCAGTTCCCTTGGCATTGACCACACCAGTTGGTGGTCGAGATAATTTGTTCGAAGTATGTAGAGACAGTGAGAAAGTTCATGGGTAGCACCACTCTTAGGGAGATTTCCTATGTTTACATATACAACCATATGATGTCATCATTAGACTAGATTGGTTGTATTTTGGGTAGGCTATTTTGGATTTCTTCATGAGGCATGTGGTGTTCTTCGATGTAGATGGAGTGCATGTGTTGTTTTTTCACAAGAAAGACCCTCAGATGGTTAGGAGGCATATAATGTACTTATAATCCATGATGGATGAGATAATGCTAATTTCATCAAGGGATCATCATTTTGTGTTTCCTAGGGTCATGGAAGAGTACCTTTATGTCATTCTAGAATAGGTTTTAGCATTACCCCCTCAAAAAGTGATTGATTTTTGGATCGAGCTACAATAAAGAGTGTCTCCTAATCTATGTCTCTAAATAGGATTTCCCCTTATGAGTAATGAAAACTACGTATAAAACATGATGGTCTATTATAGTGTGTTTTTTTTCAGCTAAGTGTGTCCCTATGGGGTTCACCTGTTTTGTTAGTGAAGTAATATGACAAAAGATTATAATTGTGTATCGATTATTATCACATAAAATAAGTGACAATGAAGAATTATTATCCATTTACATGGATTGATGATTTATTTGATCATATAAAGGGTAAATTTTGGTTATAAAATAATTAATTTCAGTCATGATATCATAAAATGAGTGTGAAGAATGATGATATCTCGAAGACTGCTTTCCGTGGTCATCATTGGAATTACGAGTCCATTGTAATGTCATTTGGTGTGACGAATGCTCCGGTTGTGTTCAATGGATTGATGAAAATTTTGTTCCACGAGTTCCAATATAATTTTGTGGTGGTTTTCATAGAAGACATCCTTGTCTAATCCATGTATGAGGAGGAGAGTGTAATTAATTTTCATGCAATTTTGGGTGTTCATTGTCAATATAAATTGTTTGAGAAGTTTTCGAAGTATGAGTTTTCTGCTCAAGAAGTCCATTTTGTCGGGCAGGTTGTGTCCCAGCAAGGAGTAGTTATGGATCCATCACATATAGAAGGAGTTATGTCTTGGTAATCCCCCAATACAATGGTAGAGGTGCAATGTATCCTTGGTAATGCAGAATACTACAAGAGTTTTGTAGCTGATTTCTCTCAGGTTTTAAGACCTCTAACAAAATTGCCGAGGAAGGATCCGACATTCTTGTGGACTGATCTGTGTCAGAATCTTTTGAGTATCTGAAGGAGATGCCGATATTTTCTCATGTTCATTGTCTTCCATCAGAGGGATTTCATATTGATGTTTTCTGTGAAGCTTGGAATTTGGGGTTAGGCTGTGTTTTGATGCATTAGAGATTGGTTGTTTCCTATTGGTGTCAGTAGTTGCAACCCCATGAATGTAACAATGCTTCCCATGATCTTTAGTTGGCATATATATTGTTTTCTACAAATATTTTGAGACATTGCGTCATTGTAAATCACTTTGTGACATTCACCAATCATAAGATCCTGATTTATTTTTTCTCTCAACACGAATTAAACATGAGATTTCCTCGGTGGATGGTGTTCTTAAAATAATATGAATTCAAAATCTCATATGCACCTGGGAAGGGGAATTTTGTAGCTGATGCGTTGAGAGAGAAGTCACGTAGTTATATAGTGTGTGAATCAAGTGATTCCTTGAGTAAAATGGAAGATCATTCCACATTACATCTCAATATGGGAGAATATTGGCGATGATGTTTTCTTTTTCAGATGACGGTGCAATCATCTCTAGTGTAGTTGGTGTAATATTCCCGGTTGGGGGATCTAGATGTACAGGTCTAGAGAGACTTATATGTATCTAGAGAGGGCCATGATAGTTGGTTTGAGGATGAACAAAACCTAGTGTTGTATCACGAAATGATTTTTGTTTCATTGGAGATGCATGAGATAGTTCTCTGAGAGTTTAATAGTTCACCTTTAGAGGTGCATCCTGGTGTGACAATGATGTACCATATATTTCAAATTCTGTTTGGTTAGCCTAGGATGAAACATGTAGTTGTAGAGTTTGTGTCGGGATGTAAGATATGCTAGAAGGTGAAGGGTGAAAGTTATGTCCCTTGTGGTTTTCTCTTGCCATTAGATATTCCTCAGTGGAAGTGGGAGGACATATTAATGGATTTTAATACTATTTTACCTCAATATTAGGTAGTAAATGATTTTATTTAGTTGGTAATAGACATTTAACAAAATCATCCCACATTTCAGTGATCTAGGAGTCATGATCAGTGAATGTTTTGTCATGGGTGTCACTAGAGGAGGGGGTGAGACTCTACATAGTCTCGAGGATGATAATTTATGATCGAGAACCTCGTTATTTATCTAGGGTGTGGAGAGGTCTCTATCATTATTTTGGTTCTCATATATTCCTTAGCACTTCATTTCATTCACATATGGATGGTAAGACAGAGTGGGCTATCTAGACTCTTAAAGACACGTAGCGCTCTTGTGTCATGGATTTTGGAGGTTCATGGATGAGGAACTTACCATTGGTGGAGTTATACTAAAATAATAATTATCACTTTACCATTGGTATGTATCCATTTGAAGCCCTGTATGGCCGACCTTTTTGTTATCTGTTGTGCAAGACTGGGGTCGAATAGTCTGTAACTCTCGGACCAGAAGTAGTGCAGATTATGAAAGAGAAGGTTTTGGTGATTCATGAGAGGATGAAGATAGTTTTGTATCGTCAGAAATCAAATACTGATCATTATATGATACCTTTATAGATTTCTGTTGGGGATCACAAGTTTCTAAAGGTGACTATCTGTCATGGGCGGCGAAGGTTTGGTCATGGGAGAAAGTTTTGTCCCCATTTTTTATGTCATTTCGAGGTGTTGTCTCATGTTGGAGTCGTGGTATATTGAAAAGATCTTCCCCCCACAGATGAGATGGATACACGATGTCTTTCACGTGGCACATATATTTTGTTATCTCCATGATGAATCTCATGTCATCAATTTGTGAGAGATCAATGTTGTTGAAGATGTGACCTTCAAGGTGCAGCCTGTGGAAATCCAACACCACAAAGATAAGTTGTTGCACAGGCATTCTATCCTCTTGGTTATTATATTGTGGTAACACTATGGAGTGGAGGAGATTAACTAGAAATGTTTTCCGTATATATGTGTTCAGTACCCTTTGTTTTTTGATATTTAACTCTTTCAATGTAAAAATTTTCTCATTGTTGTTATAGACAATTTGTGTTTATAAGATGGATTTCTTTTGTTTCTTCTTGTAGTTTCTCTCTTTTAAATGGTATCTAAATTAGTATTTGTTCAGACAATATTTTTGATTCATTTTGGGTTTGGTTTTCGATTCATGGTGATGATAATGTTTTTAGAAGTATTTAATGTAATGTTTCGGGTGAATCTGGTCCATTCCCTTGCTAAAATATGGTGGTTGAAGTGTTCGGGGAGGTCACAGTGACTCATCCCCAACACATTTCCAATTTTCCAGTTCTGTGAATAGTGTTTATAGAAGGTTGATTCTATAGTGTTTCTAGAATGGTGATTCAATAGTGTTTCTAGAATGATGAGTCTATAGTGTTCCCATAATGGTGACTCTACAATGTTTCATGAACGATGAGTCTATAGTGTTTCTATACCATTGATACTTCTAACTATGAGTCTATAGTGTTTCTAGGATTGTGAGTCTATAGTATTTCCAAAACAGTGAGTCTACAGTGTTTCCAGAATAGTGAGTCCATTGTGTTTCTAGAATAGTGATTCTACCATGTTTCATGAACCATGAATCTACAGTGTTTCACGAATAGTGAGTCATTTTTTCTTTTTCCAAATTTCTATATTTTCTATTTTCACCAATTATACATTTTCTTTGAAGTTAATTGCATTAAAGGCCTTGTTTTGAAGAATTTTAGGCTGATTCAATGACTATACCTCCTATATTATTTTTTTGATGGTTAGAGATTTATTTTCTTGGTTAAACCCCATGGATTATTGTGATTTTAATTTAATTGATGATCCAGTGAATCTTAAACCACTTCTCTATGAAATATTCTAAAGGGGTGAGATATATTCCTCCCTTTGTTCGTACTTTTTCTCTAGAGTGAGACACTCATAATTTTCCTTCCTTCCCATAGTAGTCATGCAATCAAACATTCCTCTTTAGCATGGTTCCCCTTGATGTTCTTCTTGCTGCAAGTGCACCCCCTATTTTGGTGCAACCAAGATGTATCAATCAATATTCGATATATTGTATGATCTATCATTGTTCTTTTTGGTTTGTCTTCTTCTATTTGTACTTCACCTTTTTTTCATGTTATCTCCATGTTCCTAATGGACATTTCTTGGGTGTTGGCTAATGCAGTCCTCCACGAGAGGTGATCATGGTCTGTTTTCTTAGTCTGTTCAATGAGCATTAGAAACCTTTTGTGGTAGGGTATTTGTTCCTTCTATATTATTTTATGTGAGACTATAGAGATAGCATGTTTTTTCCCACTGTATCATAATGGAATTAACATTATAATATTAGAACTCGAAAAATAAATTGATATCGATCAAATGTTATTGCCTCTTGTTTTGCTAGATAGTTTGATATCTATACATTCCTTTTTTAGATATTCCTTCTTGATGGAAATTGGCAAAGAACATAAATCCATAATTAATTGATAATTATTTGTATAAAGAAAAAGAGGCATGTAAATGAATTTGGTTGTTGTTGTAATTTTATTTTAATCAAATCGATGTAGTAAGAATGTTTAATTAATTCATGTTAGCTATGATAAATTATTGTTTAGGTTTCCCATAGTAGGAACCTAATAATAATAAAATTGTTAATTTGAGATGGATTAATGAACCAAATATTTTATAAAAGGTAATTTCTCATAGGGTTTTCAGTTACAATCATTCTTGTAAAGTATAATAGTCTTATGCTTAGAGTTTTGATAGGTCAATTTGTTTGAAAGTTGGATTCCTTGATTATGGGCCAAGAACACAATTGATATGATGTTTGTTTTCCTGATTCTTTTTTTGTGATGTGAGCCTAGATGGATATTGTTATATGTGGGGGTAGGGAGTCTAATTGGCTGTGATAGAAATTGACGCCTAGAGTGGTGAGATGCATTGGTTTATGCATGTATGTGCCCGGGAGGACACCAGGGGTGAATAAACGTGTTGGATGTGAATGTTTGGATGCTTTCTGATTCTTATTGTTTTTTTACATTATTTACTTTCCCCACTCTTCACGGTATATGTTTGTTTCTAACCCTCCTTCCAAAAGAGGTGAAGATGCATGGGATATTCCATGTACTTTCTGTGTTTAACTTCTCAAGGGAGGATGGTTCTATTGTATTACTATATGTGGAAATGACTTGATGGATAGTTTTTATAATCACCATGTTGAGAAACCTTATGTCTTTAGACATATAATGTTTTTCAAAAATTCACGTGAATAAGGGAAAGTAATATTTTTTAATAAATGATAGAATAAATTATGTTAATCCTTGGGAATGGAGCTTGCTAGGACGTAATATTGGGGTTACAATTAAAAGGAACAATAGGATTTCTGTGTGATTCTAATGAAATATAATTTTCATATGGTTAATTAATGATTTAAGATTTAATTAACATAAAGTGAAACTTATAAAATTGTATGAAGAAATGTAATAATGATCTTTAAATGGTTGTGTGCTTGTAGGACACCTTGTCTTAGAAGTGGAATCCAGGATTCTGAGAGATGTCATCTATAGTTGATTCTAAGACAAGGTTAAGACCCTGGTGTGGTTGTGAGCTATAGTATATTCTATAATTTTTTTTTTCTTTACACTACACCAACATTTCAGTTAGGCCAACTAACACCCCGGTGATTTTGAGGAGTAGGTGGTGTTTTTACCAAAATTATGGTGGGAGTATGGATGGCCGACAACCCCCTTTGGACCCGCTCTCTTCACTTAGTAGTTACATTTGGTTATTCACAACTGGCAGTTTTCCCCATATATAAGTGTATAGGGAATTAATGGATTTTGTCCGTTCACACACATATATTTTGGATATAGTTTCATATGGACTACTGTAGGTGTAATGTGTATAATCTATGATGGCTTGAGGATCCTTACTCGGTATATTGGATATAATGTCTAGAGGTGTAACACCTGATGTATGATACACATTATGAGAGCAGTGGGGGGTCCTGAAAACTACCTGGATACTTTGCTTAAGTGGATGTGATGTTTTTGTTGCACGAGGTGTAGTTGGTGGTGCTTCGCCCAGGTGTCTATGGGAAAGCATTTTTGGATAGAGATGCATAGGACGTACAAATTTGGGTCATAACAGAAAACAAGTGGGGAAGTAGTAGTGGGGTACCCTTGATATTATTTTTTATGTTATATACTCTTTTATGTGATTCTTGGTGACACTAGTCATGGTGACACTACAACAAATAGGGCTTTGAGTAGCTCTAAAAACAGCCTCTAACAGCACTAAAAATTAGCTGTTAATCACGAAGAATATAAATGGGTGGTCCCCTTTATCAGTGCTAAAAAAGTGGTGATAAATGGGTAAATTTATTAGTGCTTGCATAGCACTAATAAAGGACCATCTTTATCAGCTCTCTTTTTAGCATTGATAAATTTTCCCTTTAACAGCACTATATTTATCGCTATTAAATTGATAATATATCATCACAAAAAAATAGCACTGATAAATACCACCTTTATCAGTTCTATTTTGAGTGCTGATATATTAGACATTTATCTCTTCTTAATTAGCACTGATAAAGGCCAAATTTCTTGTGAAAACCTAGCACCTATACCACACTTGCACACCTGAGACAACACCTGCACACACAACACAAACAACACCTATGCACAAAGAACAGAAGAAGAAAAATGCAATATACATTTACCTGAAATCATGAATAAAAAGCAACACACTGCTATATACAATTCAAACAATGTTTAATTTGTTTACAATTACAATTATCCAATAAACTGTTAAAAACATTGATGTTTTATACATTTTTCACCCATGATCAGCTCTAAAAAGATTTTCGTACATGGTATTAGTTGCCGAAAATATCATTCAATCGTAGGAAGAAGATTTCACATATATAAGAAAATAAATATTATGTTAGTAAAACAATAATGAAATAAATTAAACATTAATATGAATGAATCCATTAATAAAATGTTCATTGTTTCCTATTACAACCTTTACATGTCCATATTTCCATGGACTGAATTAATATTTTAGAAGAGGCTCAACATTATTCATTGACTTATAAATAATTTTTTGTTAAGATTACATTGATAAGAAAATAAGAGGAATAAATATTAATAATAACATGGAATCAAAAACGTTTTATTTATTGACAATAAAAAAAACGGGAGAAATCTCAACATGTTATAAAATATGACATATACATGATGGTGTATTCAATTTCATTTGAGTATTCAATTTTAGAAAAAAATTTAACATTTTATTAGGGATACCACCATCCTAGATTGGTAGTAAACCTAATATTTAAATATGTCATGCGCCTCTAAAAGTGTACTCTACCATGATAGCTCAAAGGGAATGATTGATAGCGTGTCTGCATTAGTCATTAGGTCCAACCCTGCTCATACCCTGACAACTTATGCCTCTCCACGGACCCCATAAAATATCTAATGCCCCGTTAAATGTATGGAAGGAATGTATTTCTCAATTTTAGAGTGGGCCTGAAGAGAACCTACACAATTAGATAGTCCATGATCATACCAGTTCACTTTTCTCTTGATCTCCTAGATATTTAGTGTGGTTATCCAAACCCCCTCCCTCACCTCCCCGAGACAGCCCCCCCTGGACAACCCCCTCACAACCCCTGGATAGCTCCCACCACCCGCTCTACCTGCAACCCCCTCCCTCCTCTAGGACAACCCCCTACAGCCCCCTCCCTACCCCTCAATAGACCCCCTCCCACCACTCCACCTTCAACCCCCTCCCTCCTCCTAGACAACCCCCATCCTTTTATCCCTCCTCCCTTTCCCTGGAAAACCCTCTTCCCACCTCTTGGATAGGCCCCCCTTCTCTTCTGGATAGCCACCCTCCCCTCCTGGACACCCCTCCTTCAAATAAAACCCCCTCCCTCCCCTCCTCGAGACAACCCCCCAATACAGCCCCCCCCCCCCCCCACACACCACCACCACTCCACATGCAGCCCCCTCCTTCCTACAGGACAACCCCCCCCCCCCCCCACTCCACCTAAATCCCCCCTCCCTCATCTTGGACCACCCCCTGCAACCCCCTCCCATTCCCTGGACAGCCACCATCCCACCTCTTAGACAGCCCCCACCTCTCCAAGACAACCCCCTCCCCTCCAGGACATCCTCTCCTTCTTAGAAAACCCCCTCCCTCCCCTCCCTGATAAAACCCCCCTATACATCCCCCTCCCTAACCCTGGACAGCCTCCTCCCACCACCACCACTCCACCTGCATCCCCCTCCCTCCTCTTGGACAACCCACCTCCCTTCCCTTGAAGCCCCCTCCCTTTCCCTATACAACTTTACACCCCTTGGACAGCCCCCTCCCCCCTTGGATATCCCCCTCCCCTCCAGTACACCCCCTCCACTCCCGGACACCCCCTCCTTCCTGTACAACCCCCGCCCTCCCCTCCCCAAGACAGCCCCCCTGGACAGAACAAATACATATTGTTCTACAAATCTATAGTGAACTTGATCTAGAAAAAATCAAATGATATCATTGGACAATGAAAGAAAATCAAATACAAATATATTAATGAAAATAGTAACAATAACAATATTAGATTTTTTGGGTATGGACAAATGAACATATTGTCATAAAAAACTTTTCTATTACAAAAAAGAGGAAGAAACCCTTGAAATTTTTAGAATTAAGCCATTGTATCCAAAATGGATGGTCTCACGTTGCACCAGCAACAGTGAGATCAAGAGTAGCGAAGGTGGGAACATGAGTTGAAGGAGCGAGATGAATACTGAAAACACACCACTAACATGCTACACAGCATGGAGAAAGTGTCATAACAATATAGGGATCGACTTACATTAGCGATTAAAATGCCTGAGATGCAGGAAAAGGAAGACGATTGGTTGAATGCTGGCTATAGAGGATACTGACACGTTCTGTCGGAGGCAGAAATAGGGAGATTTATGAGAGAGATGCTATCGGGATGTCAGTTGCATCATTGGTGGAAAATGCGACTAAAACTAAGAAAGGGAAGCTTTCTACACTTTGTTTTCCATGGGACCACATGTGGCAGTCGGAAAGTATGATGAAACTGAAAAATCACACGTCAGTACTCGAAGAAACTACGACAGACAATTCTCGGTCAATAGTGATCATGGAGGATACAACACAGAGGTGAGAACAACATGGAGAATGTGATCACAGTCGCATGTGATGATAACCAAGTTGCCCAAGGAACTGAAAACCCATTTTTCGATGAAAGGGAACTGAGGATATGGACACGTGACTGTAAACAAGAGAGAACATGGCCATAATAGATGTTGGCACTACCATTCAGACTGCGACTAATTATGAATCAGTGTTTCTTAATCTAGTGGTATTGTTCAACGTTCTTGTTTGGAGGAAAAACCCCCATTGATGGAACCACACCATCACTCTTGAGATAGTGAACTGCAACAACTTCTTATTTTAAGCACCTGGGTGAATTTTTTGGAAAAAACCTGCCACAAAATGCATGGATTCTTCAGCCGACATTTGAGGGAATTTCACTCTTATCTTTTTGGATTTTATTCTTGTATTTTATGGACTAAATGAAGATATAAAGTCTATTTAAAGGCAACATGGTGATCTGGTTAAAGGCTCAAAACATCCTATTATCATTTTTCTGATCAACCTTAATGCTCTAGTTATCATCATTTCCCCCTCCCTACCCTTGGACAACAACACCCCCCTCCCACCACTCCACCTACAGCCCCCCTCTCTTCTCCTAGACAACCCCCTCCCTCCTCTTGCATCCCCTTCCCCTAGACAGCCCCCTTCCCATCCCCTGGACTACCCCCCCCTCCACCTGGACATCCCCCATCCCCTCCTAGACACCCCCTCCACTTCTAGAAACCCCCTCCTTTCTAGACAACCCCATCCCCTCCCCGAGGCATCCCCCCCATGGGCAACCCCCTCCCTACCCCTGGAAAGTTCCCCCCCCCCTCCCACACTCCACCTAAATCCCACCTCCATCCTCCTGGACAACCCCCTCCCCCTGCAGCCCCCTCCCTTTCATTGTAGATCGCCCTTCCCACCCCCTGGACAACCGCCTCCCCTCATAGACACCCCCCTCCTAGTTCTTTAGTGTATACCCATTTATAACCTTCTTTATCCAACTATATTTTTGATCATATATTTGATAATAGAATATATATTATTCATAAAAAATCATTCACTAATATGAATTATAAAATCATATATATTTTGAGGAGATATAGTTCAAAAAATCAAGAAAAAACACTCAAAAAATATATATTGGATGAATAGGAACGAAATTTCATATAAATATAATGTTTGAAAGGTTAATGATTCATATGTTGGGTATTTGTGACATTAAATAAGATATATTGGGCCTCAAATTGAACTGGAATACAATTCTTCGTCCTTTACCTGGGCTTGGAATTTGTTTGGTTCGTTGGAACTTTGGATGCCTCACTATAGACCAACTTCAGGAAACTATTGAAGTCATCTACCCATTGTATATTATCAATATTGAATGGAATTGAATGGATCATTGTCTCGAAACCCCTGCCCTTCTGGACACACCCCTCCCTCCCCTCCTAGACACCCCACTCATGGACACCCTCCTAGACACCCCCTCCCTTTTGGACACCCCCAATACTTGACACCACCTGGACAGCCCCCCTCACTCCTAGAACCCACACACACCCTCACACCTAGACACCCCCTCCCTCCTTGACACACCCCCTCCAGGACACCCCCCCCCCACACACACACACATGGAAACCCCCTTCCTTCATGGACTCCTCCTCCCACATATAAGGGAATCTAATTAGAAAATTGAAAATCCAAGATATTATCTCCCATAATGCTTTAAAGATGATCGTGAGTGGACTGAATGACAATGCATTGGTCGCATTCCACATTATCGGCCATTGTAGTCCAATGAGTTGTGATTTACTAGAAAGACAAATCATTTCTAAAACCATTCTCCATAAAATATGGATATAAAACATAATAAAGGGTGATCATATATACTCAATAAGTGTAAACAATAGAGATATCAATGATCATATATGGATAACATAAGTAGTAGGACTTCACCTTCATCCGATTTATGTAAAATCTTCAGTCAGGTATGCTAACCATTCTTTTCTAATCACATCTATATCATATTGTGAATATGAATTTTTGTGATATTAATGGTATTACTGAAAAAATATAAATTCAAAATGGATTAATAGATATTTTAAATGAACTTGTAATTATTTTCGAAAATACATCATTAGGGATGCTAGTTTGTTGATGAAATGAAATCTCATTCATAAATTTACAAACATTATAACCACTGTCCTTTTCTTTTTTTTTGGAAACCTCGGAAACATCAACAAAAAAAGTAATTTGTTTTGATATGTGTTTGGGTAGTGCAATATTATTATATATACTATGATACATTTCTAATTTTAGATCTTGTAGGCATTCTTATCCTTAGGCCCTGGATTCATTCAATGAAGTAGACGATATTGATTCACCACCCTATAATAACATAATACTAATTAAAAGAAAATATAAATTATATAACTAGATGTTTAGTTTTAAAATGTTCAGTCTAGTGTATTACAAATTAACAGAATTCATCATGCACGGTCATTTTGTTGGATATCCATTCACTGAATCGAGAAAATAGATCATTGGAGTATCCTAATTTTCTGAAATAAGCATCCAATGCTGCCTAAAATCCAAAAAGGAATAAGTAAATAATTAAATGAAAATATAGTTCATATGATTAAATTGTATATTTTTACCTCTAAGTCATTGGTATTAAAAAGAGTTTGTCATTCGTATTTTTGTTTTGAAATGATTTGAGCAGGGATGACATTATTGCAGCCTCTTTATCAAAATCTATTTCCTATTTTGAAGAGTTGATTTGAGGAACAATGAGTAAAAATATTTGTTCATGGGGAAATCCCTTCAATTATTTATCATATATGTGCCTAAAAAAATATTAAATGTATTTAGTCATAATTATCAGATTATATCAGCTTTTTTAAAATCAATACATGAAAACATGCCTCATGTATACATTTAAAACTGAGGTGCCTAGCCCTTCATACTTGAGGATTTCATTTACATTTTTGGAACTAATGAAATCTGATGCTTCCACTACCTACATATTTTTCTGAAAATCAACTATGTGAGCATTTTTTTTTCTATCAACATTGTATCCACATGAGCATACATTGATATTAACAATGGATATAGAACGGGCGGGGTGAATGTGCTCTCAGTAGACTATTTCAATTGGTTGGTTGATACTTGATATAGTTTTGAGCTGATATTTCGTTTCACCCCCATCTCATTGTCATTCTATAATAACATTCAATGGTTCAAACCTTTTTCATTAAATGTGAAAGGTTCATCATGGAAAATAAAGTGGAAATGGATACCTCTTTGTCGACATGTTTTTTTACAAGAATTACCATCCATGCAATGAATGTTCCAAAAGATTACTCAATAGTAGAAATATTTTCATCATCCTTTTGAATCGATAGCTCAGCACTTGGCTCATTAGCTACGTTAATTGACACTATCAAATGATATTTTAGATATTTTCTATTGTGTAGAATGTCATTCTACATATTGAACACCATAGCCCTCACTACAAGGCTCTAGGTGGGAGTTTATAGATATAAATCACAGTCATTTTCACCCTGTAGAATATTACTAAAAGAAAGGTATAAGTGTCTATATGATTCACATTTCATATAAATAATTATAAAAACATTGATTACCTCATCTATGTAAGGTTTTTTAGTGGAATAGCTCACCTCAACGATTGTGGGTGTGGGGCAGGATCGTCCGGTGTGGATTTTTGTTGAGTTGTTTCTTCTCATTTCCTCTCCCCCATAAAACATGCCATCATCTCTCTCCAGTATTGTAATTAATCGTGAAAAGTAGCTAATTTTTCTTGCATATTTTTCATTTCATAATTTTGATCCTTCGGTTGTTTTTGTTTTTTAAAATATTTTTTGGGTGTCACCCTGAAACCCGCACCTCTAATGTGACCATACTGTTCTGGCTTCGTCAAGGCCGCTGAATCTATGTCTGCATCTGGTGTGGGTGTTGTTGATTCCTAGGACTATGTTAGATAGAAAATATATAAAAATAAGTAGTCGTTGTGATGTAATATTTATTTAAATCCAATAAAATTTATATTTTGTCATACTTACACATTTTTTAGACAGTTTTTGTGTTTTTTCATCTATTAGTTTCCCCTCTTTATTTAAACGAGCCTCCCTCTATAGTACATGGCTTGGGATGGATATGAATTTCAATTTCTATTCATCAATTAGAATATAAATAGAAAAACATTGTTATGGTGTTGTTTTTTGTCACATAAAAGTAGTACGGGGTATTTAAAAGATGTTCCAATTTTTTCTCAAGTGAAGTATACCACATCCTTGATTTAGGTTAAGGGTAAGTTGGTTCTGTTACGCGTTGTTTATTTTATGCACTCATTTTCGATTTCATAAATAAAAAACTATCAATCTAAGTGATGAATACAAGAAACGTTTAATAACGTATTACCCCACAAAATGTACATGAAAAGTCTACTCCCCACAACAGTTTCTAAATGCATCCCATGCTCCTTGGGATATCATGTTCACATAAAGAGGATGTGGGTGAAACTTTTTTTCCCTTCAGCATCTTTAAGATGATACTTAGTTAAAATTGTGTGGAAACAACTATGTATCCTTCCTATAACTCTTAATACAAATCCCTTGAGTGAGAAATATACTATAAATGCACTCAGAAATGGATGACGAAGAGTAAATAAATGTTTTATTATTTTATTTACTTTAATAAATTTAAAAAAATGATATCATATTGTTACCATAATCTCTTCCCACATTAGTGTCTTAAGCCCAGTAATAACATGGTGCCACGACTTTGCATCAATAAGCTTGAGTTTTCGAGTATAGATTCCATTTTAGCTACTAAATATGGCTCTATTGGGGTTAATATGTTGCCCTTGTTTATTCAATCCAACCTCAAATTTGATGTCTTTTTATTTTACCTTAAGGATTTTGGCAAACACATTCAAACTAAGATGCTATTTTTTTGTGTGCTTTTAGGGTTTCATTTCCTACCCCTTCCTCAGAATATTCATCATTATGTTCCTCCAGAGCGCTAGCATCATCACTGGGACCAACAGTTACAGTTAGAGAAACCAGTTGTACGTCAACACTAGGACCAGCAACAACAGGTTGTGAATCCTATTGTTGCTCTGCACTGGGACCACCAGTAGTTGATTATTGTAGTCTATTTTTTTAAAGGCTGAAGATATTTGACCCCTCTATCGACTATGTAAATCCCTTCATTGTGGTCTTCTATGACATTAAATACATCGTCTACATTGGGACCACTGTGAAATGTTTGTGAAGTCCCTATTGAAGGGTTATCCTCTGTTGAACTTTCATCTGACCCTTCAGTTGTTTTGGTCGATAACAGAACAATTAATCAATTTTTTTAGCCTGGTCTGGAACATAAAATACCTATACTACCTTTGATGCCATTATAAATGGTCTTTCTTTCTCCCATTCCTTACTGAAATCAACTTTAACACATTTTAATTCGTCTATTTTAACAGCACTCCTATTATGAATCCACTTTCATTGAAAAATCGGCACTTTGAATTTCGTATAATTCAACTCCAATATTTGTTTGATGATGCCAAAGTATGACATATTCGCATAAATTGTAATTCTGTCCTAAGCACCAGAAACATGCATTGCCTCAGCCTCAAGTGTAACCCGACTATTATTCATGGCACTATCTTCATAATGTTCATTTGTATAGAATGTATAACCATTAACTGCATAAACATTGTAATTTAATACATCCACACTTTCTCCTCTGGCTACCCCTCAAATTTGTTCTGAAATTGAGTCTGAATTTTCATCTAGCTGCTAAAAATATGGTCTTCAAACCATCATATAAACTATCAATTATGCGCATCTGGTATCCACTTTTCATCCCTAAAAGGATTCAAATGCCTATTAATTTGTTTTTGGGTTGAACAAATGGGTCAATGTCAAAAATGTTATGAAAAATGTAAAGGTGATCATGCTCCTGATCTGTAATATTGATTGTGACAACCTCTCTTCTAGAAATTCCTTCACCCTCAAGACACCCAGTGTGATGAGATTTCAGTAGGCCAACATTTTCTACACCAGAAAGTTATTCGGTACCGAATTCAACGACTTCCTCAACAATAAATTTCTCCACAATACAACACTATGTCTGACTTCGATTTTTGACATAACCTTTGAAAATCTCCACATACAGTTCAATGTGGTACATCCATCTATAATGTACATGACAACATTGTTGAATCTCTCTCACCAAATGAACCATTAAATGAACCATCATATCAAAAAATGTCAGCGGGAATAAAATTTCCAATTCACATAAAATGACAACAATTTCACTTTCCATAGAAGACAATTTCACCGGGACTGTAACTTTGTTGCATATAGATGTAAAGAACAAATAGAGATTCATTATTGTATGGTGGAAATTCTTGGGAAAAATTTCAACATAAATCTATAAGAATTTGATCTTGAATCAAAACATGGCAGTCATGTGATTTTAGACCCTTTAATTTTAAATTACTCATTGACACGATGTTCTTTATATTTGTTGAATACCCCTCTAGAACCATTACATCATTCAAGAAGATGAAAAACTAATATCTCTCCAACCTGGATTGTGTGTAAGTAGCAGGAGGATGAAATATTCATTTTTTCAACCATCACTGGTGCCAACTCTTCTTGTATTCCCATATCAACCATGTCCAATCTAGCCTAGATTCCATCTTTTGTTTTTTCGGGTGCATTTAGAAACGTGTCAATTACTCTACAACATACATTTTTTCAACATGCATAACATCAAGAAAATGTATTACATAAATGTAATTCCAGTATGGTAATTCAAAAAAATGAACTCTTTTTCCAACCGGTTTTCATATGGTTTTTCAAAAATGGTTAATCAAAAAGTAGTGTCCTCATTTTTACATTCTCAAACAATTTATCACTTTTTAGTGGAGACGGTATTGTCCGTTCTTTAGAACTTCTTTTGAATGATTTTGTCCAATATAGGTACTTATGTCATCAAGGAATAAATCTTAATGACCTAGAAACACAATTTTTGGTGAATGTTTTAACCTAATTGACTATTTAACTTGTTTGCAAATGGGACACCGTTGAGTTCCTTTAATGATATATCATGAAAAAATTCCATAAGAAGGAAAGTAATTTTTCTTCTCATACCACATGGCATTCAAAGTGAAATCTTCATTTCTATATGCATCGTACAACGTAACACATGAATCCCACAATATTTTAAAATCCTCAATCAATGGATCCAAATAAACATCAATATCATTACCATGTTGTTTCGGTCCTGATATAACCATAGATAACGTGAAGTATTTTCGTTTCATGCATAACCATAGTGGTAGGTTATAATTTACCAACATAACTGGCCATGTACTGTGACTACTTCTTTGAAAACCAAAAGGATTCACCCCATCAGTAGATAACTTAAGTCAAAGGTTTCTCAGCTCGTTTCTAAAATTTAGGATACTCTTGATCAATTCTCTTCCACCGAGGAGAGTCTGTCAGGTGATGTAGTTTCCAATATTTAATTCCTGTATCTGCATGCCATGTCAATTGTCCTGTAGTATTATCACTTCTATATAGGTGCCCAAACCTTGTAATGATTGGGAAGTACAATACAACTTTTGCAAGACTAGATTCATGACTCTTGTATCGAGAACCACCACACATTGAGAATTCTTTATGTGATTTTTGGTCCTTGAAAAAAAATATACAGTCATTCAGGCAGGTGTGTATTCTTTCAGAGATCATACCCATCGATCATATCATTCATTTGGCATCTTCTGTTCGGCTTAGGATCTCATTATATTCTGTGAGCATTTCATTAAGGAGAGATAGTAGTTTCATAAAACAGGTGTCACTCCTCTTGTTGCCTACTTTCAAATAATACAGCTTGAGTATGGTGGACAATTATGTATATTTAGTGAAACCTGCATACAATTGAATTTTTTTCATAACTCTTAAACATCTCAAACAATTTTGGGAAATCATGAAGTTTATCTTCAACTATCCTTGTCATTTCCTCAATATGATCTCCATCACTGTTAACATCTGTAATAAAATCCTCCATAAGATCATATCCATTGTTCACGCTTGTAATCATATTAGATGATCTATAAAACACCATGTCATCTGAGACACTACCTACATTCATTTTTTCCCTGTTTTTATTCCAACATGTATAACTTAGATATATTCCATGACAGATTAGGTGATCTTCCAAATCCTCGGGACTAATTTTTCATGAATATCAATAGCGTAAACACTAAAAAAGGATTTGAAAAGGTTCACATGCATGATCTTCTGTAAACGTGATAAACTCTTTCACTCCATCTTCATTATATTTTGTTAACCGATTGGAATTCTTCCATTATTTATTCATATTCATCGTATTTATGGGTTCAATCTCTAACTTTCCTAATATTACGTTTTAATTAATCAAGTAGCATTGTTTGGGTTTTATCAAAAAAAATCATGGAATAAATTCTTCTACCATGAACCATCGTTGGATACAATTTAACTGTTACTCTAACCTCCCTAACACTATGTCCACAAATTTCATCTCCAAACTAAATAATATAAAATTAAACACATCACATGTGGTTATAAAGGCCATAAACGTGTGATTGTAAACATAACTAGTAGGATTCCCTCAAATAACAATGTAAGGATATAACAATAGTTCAACCAAAACCTAATACTAGTGGTAAATATACTGTATCATAAAGGAACTAGACAAAATCCAATCTCAAGAAAACTATGTAAAAGGAACAAACCAGTCATCATAGTGCATTACCATGATGAATCGTATCATACAAGAAATTAGTGATACCTTGGATAGTGTAAGACCCACATAACCCGTGGTTGACAATCCAACTGCAATTCATAACTGAATGGAAATAAAAAAGTCTCAAAAGGATGATGATATCCCAAAAAAATCTTCATGTTAACATTTTAGTAGTTTGGATACTCTTGATCTTAAATTATTCTATAATATCTATGTTATATCTCTAGAATTGTAGTTATGTATTACACACCATTGATTTATATGTCTATCAACCGATGGAGTACCTAACACTTTTGGAGGAACCTACCCCAACACATGGGGAAGTTCTAAATCCACCGACAGAGGAACCCCCATCGATTCATGAGAGAGTACTGACTCTGATGATATAGAGGAAACTACCCAAAAACATGTGAATGTACTTGAACTCTATCTATATATGAGGGATTATGCCCTGTCTTTTGTATATCCCCATGGAGTTCTTAAAACCTATACATGGAAGACTCTTCCCCGAAACACGGGGGAGTACCATACTCCATATTTTCTCCAAACATCTCACTTTTCACTTGTCAACTCTCATGTAGAGTGAAGATAATTAAAATATCCAAACCACATCGTGTACAATTTCCAATAATTGAGGGAATCATACTATTGTGATCTACATGAGAAGATAATTATAATGGGCTACTCATACATGAAATACTCTCATCTAACTGAAAAATAAATAATAATAACGAAAATAACGTAGCACATAATTTGTTCAATGGGTACACAATGTGTAGGGTTCTCAGTCAAGGATGGTTGTATACTAACATTTCTAAACTCATGTGAAATCCATATACTTGGTGTGTCCAGTATGGTTAACATCATGTATAGATAAGATTTACCTTATTTAATCTGACATATATCAAATTAATTCCATGTTAGTCTCACAAAGACTGCATGATGCCTCTAAAAATACATCATATATAGAACAACTTGAGCTAAAGGCATTTACATTAGATACATATTGAGTCTCCTCACCGGATATGCATCATATTTTTGTGTAATAAACATTGTGTAGTCATTACATGACCACTAGGGTTGTATAGTCTATACACATAATGTTTATATGGTATATATACATGGTGTAGGTGAAGTAAAACACATATCATGTGGTTCTACCATTATTTCATGGCATGTAAATGGTTTCATGTTAAATTATATGCCTTAGAGATATATAGTGTGTAACCTTGGCTTACATGACATGTAACATTTAAAATGAAACATTTTCCATGATTGAGTCATAAGATTAGTCATGTGGTGTAAATTTGGGTGATAAATGTTGTATGGAATTAAAATATTAATGATATCCATGTATGGTGAAGCATGTTCCATATAACTAGACTACATAACATGTATTTTAAAAATATATAGAATTTGAAAAACATCATCTTCACACCATACACACAACTTTTACCACCTTTCATAGTTGTGTTTCTATTGCCAACCAAATTTTTCACCCTCATAGCATCCAATGAACATTTTTAGGTTAATATATTTCCAACTATCACTGTCTAATACATCATCATCCAACTATTCTTTAAAATACACCTATAACTCACCATATCATTATCATCCTCCATACAAACCAAAGAACTCTTCGATTTCGCTCTATTGTGACATTGCAGAATAACCATCAAACTCAAATGTGTATTACATCTGAATATTTGTTATGGTGGTGGTAGGAAAAATACTCAACCACCCATGGGTGAGCTGATGTTTAGGTTTATAGAAGAACATTACTATTAGACAATATTATAATTCCCTATTCATGGGGTAAAAGTTTCTTAATGTATTATGATAATTTAAACTAAAATTTATTCCACAATGAAATAAATTACCAAATAATAATATTATTGTTGTTAATTTTTAGATTAAATAATCAAAAATATGAAAAAAATCCACATTATAAAAAATACAAGGAAAAATCACTGAAGTAAAATTTCAAAAAACATGTGAAAGCTTCATCCTCATGTTCATCCCATGCTTGAAATAAAATATTAAAATAATTAAATTAGCATGAACATATGTAAAATTTAATCAAAGTAAACATATTACCTTATTTATGTGTTTAAAAACTAATATAATTCAATTATTTAATCTCATTTTCCTCAATAACCTCATTATTTACATGAAATAAAAATCCTAAAATAATTAAATTCACATAATGATAATTCTTTGGGAAAAGAAGATTTATTTAATTTTGTGCACCTTATGAGAATATGAATAATTTATTAAATTATTATTCATTTTCATTATTTTCTCACTATTATAATTGTATCATAAATAATGGTCATCATTGAAAAACAAATATATAAGAAGAAGTGAATTATAGTTTTTTAAAGAATGAGTCAAACACATAAATAATAAAATCATATCTCATTGGAATTTCCTTAATGATCGATGATCACATCCCATTACTCAATTTTTCTTATCTCCACCACTACATTGAAAATGAGCAACCCAACAATTTTTTTTATATTAATAGAGATACATGTGTGTTTTTATTCTCCAATAGTTTTTTACACCAAAAAAGGAATCAGTTTAAATCCAATTTTGACTAGGGTTTCAATAAAGTGTCTCATAGAGTCCTCTAGTGAAGTGGTTTTCTAGGATTCGGGGGAATTTAACTAGTAACAATGTGGTGGTTACATTGAAATGGGTAAAGTTTGGATTGATATTCCATGGTGTAAGAAATAAAACATGGAAAACAAATGTCATGTCAATCATTCCAACAACTGCAACACCATAGAAACAAACAATTGTGCTCACAAGCGCAACACCATACATACCAAAAAACAAAATTTTGGATTTTACAAAGCATCCCTTATTAATTTTTTTTGTTAATTCAGTGGTTATAAGATATATTTTATCATCTTGGGGAATTCATTAATATGTCAAGTATTTGTAAATTACCAATTTTTATATTCAAATGTTCAATAGGAACCAACCAACATTAATTCCATTTAGTGCGCAAACAAGGACCACCAACGACTAAAATTTTAAGTGGGGTGTTTAGCCCATATATTTCACATTATAACCATCAATATCAAATATGGTTAACATGAAAACAAGAGGAAACCAATGATTAATAAGAGAAAAATCACTACAAAGTTTTCGTTCAGGACACCACAGAGGTGAATTCAAGGCAGAGGAGAGGCGCACAACCGAGGAGATTTCAAACTGAAAAGGATACATAAAATGAGAACTCATATGTTATACCTTTCCAAAATAGGTCTAATGAGATTTAGGAATGGGTCATGTCTTGTTAAACATAATTGAAACCTATATATTATGATCCATGAAACCCATCCATTCAAGGGAAAAAATTTATCACTAAACACATCATCAGGTTCATAGTGATACCCACCACAATCCTGATCCAAAGTGCTCCCCACCAACGTAAATGCCTATTGTAACACATCATCTAGTAGTCCAACGACCCACTTGGTGTGGTTTACAACTAACCAAACCAAAAAAATTATGAAACAAACCTCCAAAATTTAGTACTGGTTGTCATATTTTATTCCAAATAGAATCAAACAAGTCTCTACTGGTTATGAACAAGGCCCTAACATGTATACTTTCCCTCATAAAGTCCAAGCCATACCTCAAAATGAACTTGTCATACCTAATATAAGGTAACCATTTACCTATGTTGTCTACAACATCTAATCTTAGGAAAAACACTACCACTATATTTTTACTAATGATTCAATCCTTGAATCATGTGATTAAATATGTCCACCCCCTAAATAATGTGATGAAGAGGTTTCACCCCCAAAATCACATAATGAATCATGATTTACCTCAGGAATCACCATTGGATCACATCAAGATTATCTTGATCATTCTGTAAAAAAATAAAATTTATCTAGTACATAATTTAAAATCCAAATATGTTATTTATGTTGGACTAAAAAAAATTAATTCACCAACTCAAAGACATACAAATGCAGTGGAGGCAGCAGTGGCAGAGGCAGTAGTGGAGGAGGCAGCCGCGGAAGAGGTTGCCGTAGAGGAGGCAGTTGGCCCAGAGGCAGCAGAGATGGAGGTAGTGCTGGTAGAGGAAGTGCCGGCAGAGGAGGATGATGGTTGTGGCAGAGGAGGAAAACCATGCGGCAAGAGAGGAGGATAAGGAGGAGGAGGAGAGGTCGTTATGGAAAAGGGTTCGGATTCAGCTTCCGCGAAAGCTTGAACTCATGCGGGAGAGGATGGCCTATTAGGGTTCTTAAACAAAAACTACTATATCCTCTATCAGTGATCGTTATAAGTTCTAATAAAGGTATGTTTTTATCAGTTCAAAAATAAAAGTGATGATAAAACATACCTTTATCAGCACTTTTTTAGCCAAGATAAAGTGATACATTTGTCAGTTGAAAAATAGAGCTGATAAGATACATATTTATTGTGAGGGGTAATCCTTATGGGTAGGGTTTCATGACAATAATGTTTCAGGAGACTAAAACATTAACCAATTCATTGGATTTATATATATTTCTAGGTTCCCCCATATCTTTCATTTCAGTCTCATACTTATGTGTTCCCCATAGATCATACAACAATGAATAATAAACAATAAAATATCATTACAAATAAAAGGAATGTACAATACATACATGAGAGTTCCCAATAAATTGTATATGTGCATAAATGTGGACACCCTTGATATGAAATGGGTATATGTATACACTACACAATTTTTTGGCATAGAAATCTATGATGAAATATTGAAATCATTATATAGAAATATGAATGCTAATGGGATAGCTTGAAGTGAGTGAAATGGGTATCTAAAATTTTTAAGTTAAAATTTATTGTATGGGGTACAGAGAAGTAAATATTTAAACATTATTAATTAGAGAGAAAATAAATTTGTTAATAAAGATACTTCAATAAATAATATAAGTAGACTATCCCTTAAAAAAATTTGGAATTGTAAAGGGTGTACATGAAGGATCATGGGATGGAATAATGAGAGTGATATAGGTATATTATCATTATAAAATCACATGGGATGTATGGTGGAATAGAATAATGAATCCTAATATTATGAATTTGAAACAAAATGAATTAAATGCGGAAGATACATGAATTAAAGATAAGGGAGAGAGAGAGAGAGAGAGGACCATTATAGTTAGAGTATGATTCCAACTGCTTGGGAGGAGATTCTTAAGAGAATGTGGGAACCAATTGAGTATTCTAGAGAGGGGAGGAGAAAATAAGGATGAGATCCACGGTTTTTTATTTAACAAAAATGGGATCTTGGGTTGGTTTATATTGGAAATGAGTGGGGAATTCTTTATTATTTCTCAAACAAAGGTATTTGACTCTATATAAAAAAATAACTGATCTTAGAAACCATACTATAGTTTTTGGTCAAGGTTTTTCCCAAAGGGAAGTCGACTTCATTTTTTTATTATGAAAATGGCTGTAATTATTAAAATATTACCCTTGCGGATGTGGAAGTCTACTAGATCCTCAAATAAATTAATTTTAAATAATAAAATATATATAGTTTTTTGATGATTAATACTGGGTTTAAAAAATTAATAAACTAAATATAATATTACATTATTTTAAATGGAAAACATTTATTTTTCATATATATCATTATATTAATCATTTCATCATTTTCATTCATTATGATGTCACAATACTCACCATATATTAATACCATATTTAATTTTTAAACAAACGTTCAATTATCTCAGAATGTTACGAAAACATCACCCTTGGATAATTTTAATATTATTATTCAAAAAATATTATTTATTTTCTCTAAATAATTATATATATGTTAAATTTAATTTTTTAAATTTGAATTAACAATTATTGAAAAGTGTTGGGTTTTTTTTACAATAATAGTTTTGAACACCAATAGAAATTAAATTTCACTTCCAAAAAATTATAAAATAATTGAACTTTGATAAAAAAAATATTTAATAAAATTATTATATTAAAATATTATTTATTAAAAAAAATTATTTCCTAAAAATAAATTCCTTAATTGAGTATTCATATTACTCTAATACCCAATTTTTATTTTATTGTGTCAAAAAAACATATATTGAGTAGTAATAATAATTAAAATATACAAGATAATATATTTAAAATACAATATATATAATCATATTATTATGTTCTTGAAACATATCCCATTAATAAACCATAAAACTCCATAAGGGTAAGGTTCACAATGATGAGATTATTATTAGGTGGTTCGTCATACATTATTTAGTCTATGATCTCGATGGGTTGGAAAATATCTTGTTAACAATTTCCCTCTAACTTATGTTGTTGGAACTCAACTTGGGATTGGAAATGTGAAAATACCAATGATGGTATCTCCCTTGGAATCTCTCAAAAATTCATTATATGGGGTATGATCATACTGGTTCAGGCCATCACTTCTTTTGCCTATATCAATTGAATTTCTCAAAAATCAATATTTATACTAATCATATGATCATTGTTAAATGTATATATTATAATTGGTAATGATAATTAATGGTCTCTTAAATATGACAGGGTATAATGAAACTAAAAAGTTCAGAGGTTTTCAATATCCATAATATATTATAATGTATTAAATTTATTCCAAAGGGTGATTTTATTTATAAATGTTTGGTCTGTGACAATTCATGTCCAATGAATTCCTCATATATTGAATAATTTATTTAATTCATGAATAATGTTTCCTATCATCAATTATATGTATTGAGTGTGGAATTGTAGTTTATCATTATTTCACCAGATAGAAAATTTAGTAGGGATTAAATAAAATTTTATATCGAATCTATATTCTGTTTAACCTATAATCATATCCATCATAAATAATAAGGTTACTTAAAGTAAATTTAATAATAAATGATCATAGTTAAGTGAATATTTCAAGGTATTGTTAATGAATTTAAAATTCATCCAGAATGTAAATGTCAATACTATAATTTGTAAAAATAATCAGTAGTTATCTATAGAATGAAAAATGATGGTATCTATCTAACATATACCCATGGGAGTAATAATAAAAGATAGTTTCTATTAACGAATATAAATACTATAAGAAGATCATTAAGAACAATTTGGAGGAAAATATAACATTCATTTTGAAAATATATTTTCAAAAAATTATGTTGTAAAATATATTTTAAAATTAGTTTCTTTGAGAATATACTATGAAAATTATTATGGAATATTTAAAAAATTTAGTGCTCATGATGATATTAAAATCTGTATATGTTGAGCACCTTATAAAATATTCCATTTACATTTTTAGTATAATCCAAACATGCTTTATTTTTAAAATGGCAACATCATTCCATTGAAAAAATCGTATATAAATTTTAAAATGGGAAAAATGACATTAACAAATAATTTTTTAAAAAGTAAGAAAAAAATTTAATTTTTTTAGAAAACATGGTTTCTGATGAAAACACGTTTTTGACTGAATAGGCGATGAAAATAATTTTTTGTAAAAGAAACATTTCTCAGTAGTTTTACATACAGAAAAGTGAGAAATTGTAAAATTATTTGAAAATATCATTAATAAATATATTCGAATAAAATTAAATGGGATAATTATGAAATTGTAAAATAATTTTCTTCAAAAAATGTTTCTGAATTAATAATCTCGATAAATATATGATTGTGAAATAGAACCTAAAAATGATCATAATATTGAAGTGATGACTTGTTAATGAATCTATCATGTATACCAATCATAATTAAACATAATAAATCATTAAATAAAACAAAATATTATAGAAATTAATTTCATAAAGAACCATAAAATACCACATAAAATAAATTCGTAATATAACCAAATGAAAAAATATTGATTTATGAAATTGTCTACCACATGGTAACAGTTATGAAAAATAAAATTCGATGTAATATTTATAATTGAAACTAAAAATATAATGATTTATTATGTAATAATTTTATTACATGTTAAAGGGGAATTATATACACTATATAAAAAATTAGGTTCATAACATTACTATCTACCTGAATAACATTAAATTAAGATGTAGTCTCTTACCACACACTTCCATTTGGGTGATCATGTTTTATACATTGGTGTAGTGTTTTAAAATATGTTATTAACTTACTATGGAATCAAAAAAAAAATTAATAACAAATATGATTCAATCATAACATCTTATCTACTATTTGTTAATAATCTTTCATTATTTTCATTATTTTGGGTGTTAATTTCATAGTTATCTCATTCATCATAACCCTGAAAGTTACATTTCATGTAATTATTATATATTTCCATAATATCTAGAATAATAATCATGGAATAAATATTGTAATTTTACATCGATTATAATTATAAATGAAGTCATTAAATATGGTCATGAAAGATGAACATGGTTACAATCATTTAGATGGTATGTCCTACAAAGGCGTAAGTGATGTTTCAATTTTCCAATGATATATATAGAAATGGGGATAATAATTTTTATTTAATAAATAATGAACATAATTTCATATTTACCATTTTATTTTATTAATTATACATATATATTTCATCAATGAGGTGTGGTGATAATAGGATAGTGACATCACTTCGTGGATGTGGTAGTCCGAACATACATGAACTCATTTATAATTTTTCAGTTTAGGAATTTATATTATAAATTCAATTTAAATAATGAAAAAATACCATTAATAAAAAATTATGAAATTTATATCAAATAAAATCATTAAATCTATCGTTTCCCCTTCGATGTGAATCATTAGTGAAAGAAAAATCACATCACATCATGAGGTCATAGGTCGGCATACAACCGAGCAAAGTTTTCATGGCTCGTCCCTTGGGGCCCATACCGTGACTACCCCAAACCCGCGTTCCATAGGCTAGGGGATGGTGACTAGCACCAAAGGCGTATTCCCTAAAATAGGGAAGGCATTTCCTTTATAACCTATAAACACACGCAACCAATCACACAGTAAGATATGAACGCAAGTAAACTGTATAGTAAAATAGTGAGTACAGTATGTAAAAAGAGGCTAGAATACAATCCCAACTGGAAAGTCCAATTACAACTGAAATGCAATACAACTGAAGAAATAGAAAGATAACTACTGGATCGTCCTCCGAGGTTCCTACCTGAAGTTTAGGTACAGATCTCCTTCTCAGAACTCCACATCCACCCGCCTCCTCTGCGTACCAACACGTTGTATGATCCACCTCCGAGCACCGTCATGTCCCAGTACCCTCCTCCTCCATTAGCATTTTTCGTCGTCTACATAAAACACAATAAGGTGCGGGCATCCCTCGTGCAGGGGTGAGAATAACGATACTCATTAGAGTCCCCGAGACCCTCGAGGTCTCACAAAATCCACCAAGGATAAACCACAAACTATGAATTCAACTGCTAAACCTACTTCGGTTTATGCCCATACATATACATAAGTTATCAAATCAACCCATCTCAATCGTGAGGAAACACAGAGGTACTGACTCAACTCACACTAGGTATATCGTTATGTATAGTAGTATAGATGATTATATGTAACTACTAAATCATATTACTCCATTTAAAGGCTATGCTGCTAACCTGCACATAATCAATAAGAGCTGACCCGCACAGGATAAATAGGAGCAGTCTTCTCCTCACAGCTAGGTAATGGGTTTCCACACTTGGGTTTCTCATCTCTAGGAGATTACACATCCCAATCCACATGTCAATTATCAAACTACCTAAATGTCCCATGAATAAGTAACTCAAGTACCTCCATGTCCTAAGGGTCTTAACGCAATAGGCGGTGCATCAATCGGACGCCCGGTCTGTGAGTTATTAGCCTTTTAGTTCTGGGGGCCCGGTTGGATTTGTGCATGATCCAAACCGACCGTAACTCATCAAAACCCAAATCACCAGTGGGGTATACTCAAAGGTAACCTCTCACTCCCATATTTCCAGCACCATTAATGGTTCGTCAAATGGACGTCTGGTGCCGAAGTTATGGATCAAATAATGTAAATGGGTCGTAGTGGTCTTGGGTCCAGTCCGACTCGGTCGGACTGACCCGACCTATGCCGACCTCATTCGGGTTACTTGACCTGACCCATTGGGTCTAGCATAGCCATCTAAGTGTCCCAACTCATTGGGTTCAGCCCGGCCCTCTGGGCGGCCCGGCCCGTTGGGTTCGGCCTAGTAGGCCGCGAGGGGATGCAGAGGGCCGTAGGTGGCAGTGAGGCCGTAGAATGGCTCGGTCGGAGTGGTTCTGCCGGAAGGGTGGGGGATGCTCGGGCAGTGGCTCATCCCGGATGGAGGAAAAAGCTCTTACGGTGGTGGTGTATTTTCCCGGACGGTGGCGACGACCCTAACAGCGGGTCATCTTGGCCCGGATGGCGGTTCTGGGGTCGCGGCGGCTGTGCGGTGCTACCACTGTTGTGGCACCGTGGGGTGGTAGGTGGGCCCGAGGTGGCACGGCCGGGTCGGCACAAGAAGGTTGTGGGTGGTCGCACCGTTGTCGTCGTCACCTTCGTCCATTGCGAAGATCAGGCCAAAGAAGCAGAATGATGGAGGGGTCGGTCCATGTTTGCTTGGCCCACACCCTCCGCGTTAGAGCGGTAGAAGGTGGCTCATAAAAAGAATTTGGAGTCAGGAACAAAAAACTCTACAATTAAATATGAATCATGCGTCAACTCATTTTGGTTGATCCACATTATCCATGCTTTCCTAGAATGAGGAAATTAATCGACAGATTTCAGGAATTCTATAGTAACTCCTACAACGTTTCATTTGTTAACGGGGATCTCGAGATAGAAGTCGAAGAAGGGAGAGGGGTTCCAAAGATAGTTGCATCTAAAACCATGATTTAATGACAAGATCATACGTCATACTATTCATTGATTTCTGAAGAATGTTCTTCAAAGGCGTTCTTCGATGGCATTCTTCTTTGGAGAGATTTCTCCCAAGGCTCCATGTTTCTGCCTTTTTCCATGAGTTTCCCCCAATTCCACCCAAAAAATAATTAGCCAACATTATAGAATATTTTTTCATAATTTCAAATTGGGATAATTAATTACATAGGTTTCCATAATTAATTATCTATTGGGTTGACACAACAAAGGTTGGAGGGAGTCCAAGAGGTTTCTCACACTTTTGAGAGAGTTCAAGAGGTTTCAATCCTCGGGTGGTCCCCACCATAATAATCTCTAATGAGTGGTTAGTTCGGGTGGTCCCCACCACCATAATCTCTCATGGGATGTTTAGGTCTGGTGCTCCCCACTTCTCAACATCCACATGTGGGAGGTTTTAACAAATAAAATCTACACAATTTTTTTATTTTATTATTTCACTAATATGTTAAAAACTAATTTCCACCCTTGACCAATTGCGGTTGATATGGAGGTCTACTTAAGAGAATACCGGCACAGTGAGTTCAACAGTGCCCTCAGATTTCATTTCTAAGGACCTGTTCAAAAGTTTGAAAAACCTTCTTGCTCATTTACTAAACGTACCCGAAAAATGTTCGAAAAATTATTAACATTTTCCCTCTACCCACACTGGTCGATGTCAGTTGCTGCCAAGTGAAAAACTCCCCAAAGAACCCAATGGTACTTTTGGATTTCAAATCCGAGTTACCATTTAAAAGTTATGGATTTTATAATAAAATAATTCTCACTTAATTATTTTTTTATGGCCAAAAACTAAATTTCAATTGTGGCCCGTGTCGGCCAAAGTTGGTATCTTCATAGATAAATCATTCCCTCCCAAGTTCAGTGGTGGTCTCAGATTTTTAATCCGAGCTACCTTTTTTGTGTTATAAGCAATTTAAAAATTAAATAATTTATTTAATTATTTTATTTATAGTTATGCCATTTTTGGGTTTTCTCACAGGAGGCTCGCGCCGACTAAACTTAAGTCGCGCCTAGGGTAAACCCGCTATCCTAAATGCAATGGTGACATAATATAATTGATCCGGGTAACCATTTAAGAGTTATTCAACTTTTTCAGGAAAATTTCGTACGTGCACTATTTAATATTTAACAAAACATAGACGGACCATTCAGGGCACGCCGGCCTCGGAATCATGCATCGTCAGATTTCATAGTGTGAAAATAATTTCTTATAATTAAATAAATTATATGGAATTTCTGTGACATTATATTATCCCCACCATAGGGATTTATGTCGTCAAAATCCTAAACAAAGGTAAAAGTGACAAAAGTGGGTATTGAGCACAAATCTGAGCCTCCTACTCCCATGTTCTATCCTAGAGGTTCACGTGGTGATAGCAAATGCGCAACAGAGATATAGATCGCACATAGAGGACCCACTCTGGTCAATCCTCAATCACCACTGGATCCTCCGTAAACGATGCCCCATCATCGAAGTCCAGCTCGTTGTGGTCGATGATGTGAGATGGTTTGTGCTCGTATCTTCTCAGATAAGATAAATGGAAGACGTTGGGAACCCTCTACAACTACGGTGGAAGAACCAAGTGGCATTCTACCTCGCTTATCCTCCGATGTAACAAAAATGGACCAATATACCTCTATGATAACTTTCCCCCTCGCCCAAAACTTCTTAGTCCCCGTCGAGAAGTGACTCACAAGAATACGTGGTCCCCCTCTTGGAACTCCACGGGTCTCCATAAACTATCGGTATAATAATTCTACAAATTCGGTGTTGTATTCACTTGCTGACAAGTGAGACATCATGATACAAATTATGCCACTTCTTTCTTCATCCTTGGCCACCTGTACTGGCACCGGAGGTCCTGGTACATCTTCACCACACAAAAATGTACCACCATAGTGTATGTATTGAACTCCCTCAACAACTCCTCCTGAAGCACCAATGGTACCATGGTACGTCCTCTAAAGAGGACACCACACTCCCCACCATCAAGAAATCCATTAGGTTCTTGTCTTTTCAATATCTGAGCACATCAATCCACACAGTTAATGCACCCAAGTTTCGCCTCACCAGCATGCTAAAGGAGTAATGGAGTGTCAGTCATATAATGATGATAAGGACCTTCATCTCTATTCACGAAGAATATCTGCAATGCGACTAGCTGCTCTGACGGCTCACTAAGAAGCTATTGACCAAACCTCTTGCTGAGTGCATACTCTACCACGTTCCCCTTACCAAGAGTATAGAAAATATAAAATTCAAAGTATTTAAAGAACTCTATCAATCATCCCTGTCTCATCTTATTAATGCTCTGATGACACTTCTATGTGCACAGGAATGGCTCCTCCTTCTTCGTCAAAGCTGAAAAAGGTGTTTCTACATTGGAGAAGTCTGGCCCAAAAGTCTGGTAGTACCCTGCCAAATGAGAATTCCCTCTCCCTATAGGGGGTAATCCTAGAAACATATTTTGAAAAGATGTCCCCATGCTCTTCCACTCATGTTTGGAACTGAAAACTCAAAACTCTTGCTTCCACAAGGGTAAGTCTGGCCAACTAAAGAGTGAGTGGCTACACCCTCATATTCATGAGTTTATCCTGTGCTACCCAGGTTTCCTTTTTCACCGACCAAGGAAAACCCCATTCCAATGTTGTAGAGAAACCACAACCATTGTACATAATACAGTCAATATGAGTATGAACTGTGGATGTCCAGTCTATACCCAAACTAACATTGTAAGGCATCGGTGCTGCCACCAAGAATTTCCAACCGAAACTCTCGCCTCAAGGTTCGGATCACACTTTCAATGTAAGTGTGATTATCGAGTATCCTCTCAAAGGTATCTCCTGACATGAGGGTCAGGTTAATGGATTAACCAGAAACTCTAGGTCTTGGACTATATTAATGGATGGTTGGAATTATTGGTGTCAATGTATATTGATACGGTAGGTGGTAGTAGACATAGACTGTACCACAAATCATTCCTAGAGCTCTTGGGTCGCACTCCTAGACCACATGCAGCTACTCTCTTCCCTTGTCCTCCTGCTCCCTGAGCCTAGCGATAACCACAATGGGGGTGGTTGTAACATGTCGAAATGTACACCACCACATTTTGCTCCCCTAGCTCTACTTCAATGTCTAAAGCCCTGTGGATTCATCTATCAGTAACACTTATTATTTTCAATACATTTTTACATGCCCAAGTCTCTATGGCTAGCCCCAGTTTCTTGCTTTCCAACTGCTAACATTCACTGCCTTCATCTGCTCATCCAAAGAATATTAAACCAAAAAGGTTCTATCTAGAACCCTAACATAAGTTGGAATTAATAGGGGGATATTTATAGCTTGTATGTCCCTAAAAACACCACGCTCAGAGGTCTGAGCTTTGAAGCACTAATCGTATCATATTCATTGAGTAGAAGGAATGACTAGTATGCCTCAATTAATACTCAATTACCGACATGTCGTCTTGCAGAAGCTATATAAGCTCTAGAGAACTCTCATCCACCTTCTCAAACCAATCCTCAGTTGCATGTGAGTCTGGCTCACCTTGGATCCTAAGGGGTATCTGATGCTGAAACACGCTTAAGGCATTAATCCTATATGTTTCTTCTACCGATACCATTAGGTATAACTGCTAACCAACGAGTAGTTATATAACTGACACATTACACGAAGGTACTATCTCAGGTAATGGTCCAAGTACCAAATCCTCATCACTATGCAGACCATCCTCATGGCCAGTCACTGAAAAAAGACTCATAACTAAGATCACAATCTACTCTACTGGTGTCTCATCTAGGTGGAAAACTATAGAAACCGCCTCCAGTCAGCCCTCAACTGCATGGGAATATGTCTCGCCTAGAAACCTTGTAGGCCCCTTCTGCTAAAACTCGTGCAACACGCTCAGTAGATGTGCACCATCCGCCATTTTAGCTGGTGGGAACTACTGCCAACTGGTGGTGGTGTTTCTTGTACATCACCCAAATGTGCCAACATAGTAAAATGGTGTTGCACCAGAGCCTTGTCTCTCGGTGGGCTGTCATCGTGTACTCTATGGGGAATCCTAGATAGTTGTCTAAGAAGTGGAATAATGATAAGGAATATGTGTTCCATGTACATTATATTATACATAGTGAGATGACTCAAGAAAACACATGTAAACTTTTCAAAAACACACAATAAATCATTGTTTTCATGCACTGAGTTATAAATCAGAAGTCAGTGTCATGGTGTATGGATATGTCGGCCACCACACCAACACTGGATTCCCTAAACTGATTACCACACTCACTAAAAATAACACTATTTTCATTTAAAAGATCATATTCCTATGTTCTATGGTAGAACAGACTCCTCTGATCCCATTTGTCATGACCCGTCCCCTGGGGCCCGTGCCAGGAATATCCAAATACCGCCTTCCATAGTCTAGGGGCTGGCGACTAGAACCAAAGGTGTAATCCCTAAAAATGGGAACACATTTCCTTTATAAACCTATAAACACACACAACCAAACACACAACAAGATACTAATGTAGGTCAACTGTACAGTAAACTAGTGAGTACCATAAGTAAAACAGGGCCGGAATATAAGCCCAACTGGAATGTCCAAGTAAAACTGAAATGCAATACAACTGAATAAAGAGAAAGATAGCTACTGGATCATCATATGAGGTTTTTACCTAAAGGGTAGGTACAGATCTCCTCCTCAACACTCCACATCCAACCGTCTCCTCTACGTATAGACATGTCGTATAGTCAAACTCTGAGCAACATCCAGTCATGGTACCCTCGTCCTCAGTCAGTGATGTTCGTCATCTGCATCCAACACAATAAGGTACAGGCATATCCCGTGTAGGGGTGAGTATAATAATACTCAGTAGGGGCCCCGATACCGTCATGGTCTCACAAAATCCACCAGGGATAAACTACAATTTTTGAAATCAACTATCAACCCTACTTAGGTATATGCCCATACATATACCTAAGTTATCAAGTAACCTCATCTCACTCATGAGGAAACATAGAGGTACTGACTCAGCTCAAACCATGTATATCATGAGGAAAAGTAATAGAGATGTTTATGGGTAACTACTAAATCATATTACTCAGTTAAGAGGCTCTTCTACTAACCTTCACAGAATCTCTAGGAGCTGACCCGCACAGGATAGCTAGGAGTACTCTTCACATCACGTCCAGTTATTGGGTTTCCGCACTAGGATTTCTCGTCTCTAGGAGAGTCCAATCACCAATCCACTGGTATATTATCCAACTACCATGAGGTCCCATGAAGAAGTATTACATAGACCTCCATGTCATAGCGGTCTCAACGCAATAGACGTCGCATCAATCAGATGCTCGGTCTGTGAGTTATTAGCATTTTAGTCCGTGGGGCCCGGTTGGATTCGTGATTGATCCAACCCGACCACACACAATCATAACCCAAATCACTTGAGTTTTATACTCAAAGGGACAGTCTCACTCCATGATTTCTAGCACCACTGATGGTTTGTAAAACAGACGTCCTGTGCAAAAGTTATGGCTAAATGAATATATATGGGTCATAGTGGGCCGGGGGCCGATCCGACTCAGTCGGACTGACCCGGCCCATCCCGGCATGGGCCCAACTGGTTCGGGTCAATCCGGCCTAACCCATTGGGTCCATCTCAGCCTGCTGGGTGACCTTTCCCGGTGGGCGCGACCCGGCCCGCTGGGCGGCCCAATAGGCCACGAGGGGTCGTGAAGGGCCGCGGGTGGCCGCGAGGCTGCGAAACGGCTCAGTCCGGGTGGTTCTTCTGGAAGGGTGACGATGGATCGTGCAGTGGCTTGGACCAAACAGTGGTGTCAGCTTGTCCTGGGCGACGGCAGCGGTTCAGAAGGAGGTGGTGGTGCAGATGGCGTCTCGGCCCGGATGACGGCGGCGGGGCCACAGACTACACTTCGGGGCCACGATGGCGGTACGGTGGGGTCGCGGCGGCAGTACCACAGGGCGGCGCGGCAAGGCCGTAGGGTGTGGAGGTCATGGGCATCAGTTTCGTTTCCTTCTTCTGCTTCGTCCATAACGAAGAAGACACCAAAGAAATAGAATGCCGGAGGGGTCGGACCATGTTTGTTTGAACCGCACCCTCCATGTTAATGCAGTAGAAAGCGGCTCAACAAAAAGAATCAAGTGTCAAGAATAACAAACTCTACAATTAAATATGAATCGTGTATCAACTCATTTTTGTTGATCCACATTCACCATGCTTTCCCAAAATGAGGAAATTAATCGAGAGAATTCAAGAATTCAATAATAACCCATACCTCATTTTTTTTCATTGACAGAGGTCACGAAAAAGAAGACGAAGAAGATGGAGGAGGGTGCCAACAATCATTTCTTCTGAAACCACACCTCAATGACGGACAACTACGTTATCCTCTTCCTTGATTTCTGAATAATTTTCTTCGATGGCGTTCTTCATTAGCATTCTTTATTGGAATTCTTCATTGGAGAGCTTTCTCCCAAGGCTCCAAGTTTCTCCCTTTCTGCCAAGAGATTCCCCCAATTCCACCAAAAAAAATAATTAGCCAAAATTATATAATATGTTGGAATTATTTCAAATTGGAATAATTAATTATATAGTTTGGTGGAATTAATTATTTGTTCAGTTGGCAAAATTAAGTTTGGAGGGAGTCCAAGAGGTTTCTCACACTTATGAGGGGATTTCAAGAGGTTTCAGGCCTCGGGTGGTCCCCAACTTTATAACCTCACATGGGAGGTTAGTTCGGGTGGTCCCCAACACCATAACCTTTCATGGGAGGTTTTGGTCTGGTTGTACCCACAATTCAACATCCACATGTGGGTGGTTTTATCTTATAAAATTAAAATAAAAGCTATATAATTTTATTTTTATTTGATTCGTTCACGAATATGTGAAAATGATAACATCCACCCTTGACATACGACGGTCTAGGTGAAGGTCTCCTTAATTGAATACTGGTGTTGTGAGTTCAACGGTGCCCTCGGATTTCAATTCCGAGCACTGCTTCAAAAGTTTTAAAACCTGCTCGCAAATTTACAGAACGTACCCGAAAAAAGTTCGGAAAATTATTAACAGTCACTTGTGAACCATGATGGTTGAGGTCAGGCTCCACCCAAGTGAAACATGCCCTAATGAACCTAACAGTGATCTCATATTTATAATATGAGTTATAGTTTAAAAGTTATGGATTTTATAATAAAATAATTGCCACTTAATTATTTTATTTACTGCTAAAAACTATCTTTAACTGGTGGCCCACACCAGCCAAAGTTAGTATCTGCTTAAATAAATCAGGCCCTCATGAGTTCAGAGGTGGTCTTGGAATTTAAATCCGACCTACCATTTGTGAGTGATAATCATTTTCAAAATAAAATAATTTATTTAATTATTTTATTTACTATTATTCCATTTTTGGATTTTCTCACAGGAGGCTCGTGCCAACTAAAAGTAAGTCGCGCCTAGGGTAAAACTGCCATCTTGAACGCAATAGTGCCCTCTGATTTCTTATCTGAGTAACCGTTTAAGTGTTATTCATCTTTATCAGGAAAACTTCTTACGCATGCTATTTAAAGGTTAACAAAACTTAAACGGACCATTCTGGGCACTTCGGGGCTCAGAATCATGCACCGTCAGATTTCGCGGTCTCAAAATAAATCCATATAATAAAAAAACGTATACATAATTTCCGAGACATTAAAAACATTATTGTATCCCTTATGAAGTGGAAAGTATAAATTATATAGATGAAAGAATCATTAACATTTTTTTATATTTTATTTCATATACTATATATACTTTATATCTATCATCATACCTAACTGTGATATGTGGTAATGGAAAAATTAATGAATTGGTTTGTGGGGTGGTATTTAGACCTTCCGTAGGAATGATGATTTCATAACAAATTTTATTGAAGTGGGAATAGTTATAGGTAATTCCCAAACCATAAGTAAATATATTTATATATAATATCCTATAGTTATTATATCTTCAATATCGAATAATAAATCTAGTATTTTTAGCAATAAATAAATTAAAAATTATCATTTATGAATGTCACCCCTTCTTCTGGTAAACCCCTTACATTTTCACCAATAGTCTTCATATGATTGTTTAATTACCACAACATGGCTTCTAGAATGATTAATAGATGTTTGGAAGTGATTTTTTAGGGTATTGTATGATCTAAAATTGATTAAATATATGACGAATGGGGGAGAGTGGTTGGCCTTTATAATTTGGTTGAGTAGCACACTTTTAAATTTTAAAAAGTAAAATGTGTAGCCATGACATTCACTTCTAAAAATATTCCTAAATGAATTGTTATTGACCCATAGAAATTATAATTATAATATATTCAAATATAGTATATTGTATACATTATTTTAGTTCATTTTATCCGTTTCCTTTTTAGGTTAACCACCAATAAATCATTTTTTACCTTAAACAAAGTAAATAACATTACATGTTTTCACTATTCATTATGGTAAAAAAATTACCTTATTAGATAATATAACTATAATTTTTACAAATATGGAATCCATATTAGAAATTCCCCATCAAATAACTGTAAGATTTTAATTTAAAACTAATCACACAGACGCGATGAAAAATATGGTTTTAAAAGAAAAAATTTAAAAAATGTTATAATATATTAATATCATTATTAATTTTGAAAATGATTCCAATAAACTAATTTGGATTAATTAATATATATTAAGTAATTTTACATAAAAAAATTAAAAAAATATTTTGACAGCATAAATAATTTATACAAAAAATGTTGTTTTTAGTTAAAATTCATAATTTTTCACTACATTATAAAAAACGGATATTTTTATAAAAATTGAAAAATAATAAAAAGATAATTGATATATAAATATTTCATAAATTATGAAAACTTTTTCAAATAAAATTTCTTAATGTGGTTAATATTGTATTAAATTATCTATGAAAATCTCTTCAAAGTCAACTTTTAGAAAAAATTACATTTTTATTTAAATTATTTTTATTTTTTATTCATTAATAGATGACCATAATATTCATAATTTAGTCATTTATATTAATTCCCCACAATTTAATATCTATGTTATAGTGGTTCAATACATTATTCTTCATTTGGGCTTTGGATTTCATTATATAAAATCTAATAAAGAGATTAAATATAAAGAAATATATTTCATGGGATTATAAGATAGATGTTTCATGTCACATATTCTATTGAATACAATTTTATTCTTTTATAATTTTAGTTCATTTTCATTAAAAAAAATAATCCATCTGTATACATATAATGGAAATATCATTCCCAAGATTGCATGATATCTCTAGTAAATTGTATTGTTATACCCATGTTTTCTACTATTTATCAATTTATAAATAGAAAAAACATTTTATAAAAAGTATGAATACGATCATTATAATATATACCAAGATTATAAGTATCATTCAGAAAAAATATGAATCCATTAAATGAGGAATCCACTATAATATGTAAATTGATGGAGGCATGAGAATAAATAAACTTGTGTAATTTAATGATTCTCTAAACATTAGGATAATTTATGAAATATTAACTATAATTTCTAAGAAGTATCGGTTTATAAGTTACTATATTATTTATTATCATATAGTTAGAAAAATCTATTATTTACAATCCATGATCCAACATTCTTTAAATAAATTTTTTAAATTTTATCATAATGAATTCTAGGTGGATTCGTCTTCTTAGCTCTGATATCACTTTTTTGTTTTTTAGTCGATTTGTGTCCCGTTATATAATGTATATAAAGGTCATACCATTGACCCATTTATTATGATAAGGGATAAAAATAAATCCCCTTTAGATCACTTTCTATGAACATGAAGTAATATAGTATTGGGAAATAATTTATCCCCCAAAGGGACATGTTTTTTTTGAAACTAATTAAGCATAAAGTTCTCACATATAAATTATATTACTAATTTTAAATGGGTGAACCTACCAATTAACAAAAATTGATTAATAAATTTAACAACTCATGTATTCTTTAATTAATATAAGTTTTTATTTTTAAATAATCAAATTATAAAATTTATATTTTCGATTTCTTGATTTAATTTAGATATTTCTTTTTCTAGTGTGATGCAATAGAAAACATGAAATAAATTACATAGAGAATGAATTTATTAAATGATTTTCCTAGTGTTGTTTGAATGTTTTTCGTTAACCTCTATGATTCATGAGTTTTGACGCTACCTTCTCATAGGAGAAAGTTTTAATCTACTTCAACATGGATGGTATTGTTCAGTTTAGTAATAATTATAATGTTAAAGTGGCTAATTCATTCCATTTTAATTCATGTAATGGGTACAAATCAATGTTAATGATGTGAGATATAATTTGTTAATTAATGTGAGGGGAAAAGTAAATTCCATTAAAATAACTGACCTCTATAGTCCATTTATTCTTTGAACTCCATATATGAACTAACTATAATCAATAAAATCATAATTCAACGAAATATTTGAAAATATATTTGATATTTTTATGTTATTTGGTATCATCCATTTGGATGATAGATCTAAAATATCCTAGATTATATATCAATGTGTGTCTCTGGACCTCTAGGACCTAATTTGATAAACTAATAACATTATTGTGGGTTTTCTTCTTTTATCTGCAATGAATATATCCTAGAATGTGATTATGAAGCAAAGATAGTGGTTGACATTATAGTGATCCATAATACATGACATAAAAATGGGATATGATATTAATTGAAGTTAAATATACTTTTATTCTGAAATCTATTTATCAAAATGTTAAATTGGATTAATTTTATTTAATATTATATGAATATTTACATCATTATGTCACATAAATTTATTTAAGATAATTTGACTGGATACTTCTTCACTTATCTGAGAGTGGTCTCAAAGGATTCATTTTCATCTATTCTTACAGATGAAATTTAGGAGATCCTTTATGTTGATATTTTTACAACTCCAATTTTCAATATTTTATAAATATTTCTATACTATTAACATTTTCATTGTTGTGTTGCTTTCGCAATATTTGATGTCTATATTAAAAAATTTATTTTGGTAACATTTTTTTTCCAAATAATTATACAGGATTATAACATGATTTATTGTAACCTCATAGATGATTCAATACTCAGTAATGAAACTATAATCCTTTCTTGGACACACATTCCTCTACCACCATAACATCAACATAGTGGTTCCAAAGCATAGATTAGTTTATTATTCTAAAACATATCCCATAGTAGCGTCTATCACTTGAATTCGATTCAGAATTGAATATATAATTTCAGTTACAAATATAATTAATTTTTTTATTTATATATATTAATTACCATATTATGTTTTTTTATTTCGATATATATAATTTCATATAGCTACTTATTAGGGAATATTGATTCTATATAATTATTTTCTTCTACTTTTGTTTCCATGTTATCAATTTCCCACCATTGATTGTCATCATGTGTTCATAAAGAAGATGATTCACAATTGATGTGGTGGGGGTAGTTCAAAATAATTTTTTTTTTCATTAGTTTCAATTGATAAAATCTGAAAAAATTGATGAATGAAACCCAAGAATACTCTACAATGGATCTTTTACATTTAATTTTTTATTATTGATAAATAAAATTTAATTTAATTTGATAATTATTCTTGATCAATTAGTGTGGATGTGTTTTCATTTCACCATTTTATGGGGAAACCTTAGGTTGTATTTGTATTGATGTATCCACACGATCTCCATTAATCACCAAAAAATTCTCCCATTAATCCAGCTAATAGATGGGGGAGCCTAGTTCTTTTCATTAATAATTCTTGATCACAATATGGGGTTTCTCTTGTTTTATAATCATTTATGTAGATGATATAAGATGATTTCACTTTATATATTGATATAATTTTATTTTCATACCAATATGTACAAAAACTCTTATCTCTGCAATTATATAAATGAAATGAAATGAAATGGATGAATATTTGATAATTTTTCTTAAGTACATTTTTTAATATAATTTATAACATATGCTTAATGTCTAATAATTGAACTATTATTGTTTTCATTATTCATAGCATCAAAGTAATATAATTTTAAAATTAAATAAATTTATATTTTCTTATATGATATTAAATAAAATATTTCATTTCTATCAAGCTCATTAACACTTCCATCAACACCCCATACTATTTATTAAACCGTGCATACGTTTTTAAATAAATAAATTTTCTTAAATTAATAAATAATTATTATTAATATTCATTGAACTCAGGAAAAAATATTTATTTCAACATTCACAAAAATAATTAATATATATTAATTTTTTGAATAAACTATTGATATAAAAAATTATGTTTGATTACCTTGTTAAAAAAATATATAAAATCTACCCACATACTCTATTATGAAATATATATTATATCATATTTTTTGATTAATATAGTGTAAATATAAATTATTATATATTATGAGAATTATATTTATTCCTGATAAATTCTATATATGATTATGTGATTCTTAATAAAATTTGGGTGTGACCATTGTGAATATTTTTCAGTGTCATTAGGTGGTCATAAAATATGTATATGAACATAATCTATAATTATGTCATTGAACCCATATATAAATTCATTTAAGTCATAATGGAAACAACCTTCTTATGAATTCTACTTGGTATTATAATCCCATTTTCCCATTATCACAAAAATCATGTTTGATAGTTATTTTCCCAACTAATTATAATTTTTTATCAATCAATTTCATTCAGAAATGTGATTGAAAATGAATTACATTTACTAATGATCTAGTTATCGATTTCATCTCAAATTAAATGACTATATATATCTTCTTACATAAATTAAAAATTGAAACATGTTTTCTTGAATTATTTTATAAATATCATATAAATTATATAACACCCTATTTTTCTACATCAATACATGTATATCACATCACAAAATCATTCACACATTAATGTACTAGATTTATTATATATATTATTAATAATATCATATATAAAGACTAATACACCTATATATAGATAGAAATATACAATTACACAAGTAATATGTTTAATTTCTATTGGAAAGCTTTTCTTGGAAATGCATATACATGGATATTACTAGGTGAAGACAATATGAGATGAGGATTAAATGTTTTATGATCATCTAACACATGATAGTCCAAACACAATTCATGTCTCATTATAAAAATGATAACTAAACCATAGGGTATATGTTTAAGAAGGTTGGCATAGAATCACTTATTTCTTGTTATAGTAGATAATTATTATAACCTCTCAATATAAATATTACTCTAAGGAAATTTTCACATTACTGTTATATATAATATGAATCATCATTTGATTAGATATTCATTAATATATGACTAATAAAATTTAAAAAATTATGTAGTTTCTATGGTGCCATCTCTAATATACTAGCTCTAAAAAAGAGAAAAAATAACAACTTTTTTCTATCTCTAACACCATATTGATGATATTAATGGTATACATCTTTGATAGTTTCTATACCATGTTATCCCCTATGGATGATCTACATTTAGAGAATTTAGTAATTTATTAAACATAACTGAAAATATGACATTTTAAATGTATAATATTCATCAATTAATTTAAAATTATCATGATATATACAATTACCCATATAATATTATAAAAATATACATTGATATCATCATTACTTATAGATTGAAGTCGAAGTGTGAAGATGATGTTGTGTATCAAAACCTTTTATTTATTTTAATTTAAGTCTACAATAAATTTGTACTCCACTTAAATTTAGTAAATATTTTCTATATGGAACATTTGTAGCTCACATATCAATCATTATAAAATATCTTGACTCTAATTTCAAATAATTCAAATATCTTTCGAAACAATAATCCATTAATCACATTGAAATTATTCCCTTTCCTCCACTAAGAAATAAGGACCATATGTTTATATGCCACAAGTATAGTATTGAAATCTTTTTATTTGACCAATTCGGCACTCTTGGGTTTTTCTAAGATCATCCTACCAAGATCAAGGTGTAGTAAACATCCTAATTATTAAATAGCATGACATACATGAAAAATCAAATAATATAATCATAATATACTCTACTCATTAATTTTTTGTCTCCCGCATCTTGTGACTAATGACATAATTTTTTGGAGATTTATATACCACGACGCATATAAATCAATCCCATTTTAGATTTATCAATATCGAAGATATTAAATTAATTGTTAATTTATATACCTTACATAGTATATGTAGCCTCTTAGATCTATCCTAATGAATATTTATCCAAAATATTTAGGTTACATTACCCATGTCATTCCTGGAGAATAATTTTTTTTCCACACCAAAACTAATTGTATGCAATGAATCAATTTTCCTATCAGTAATATATTATATAAATATATATATATACTACTAGAAATACTACATAACTCGCACTGAAACTATTATGGGTACATGAATCAAACTCATTCTTTGTGTAATCAATTCTTCATATGGATTTACCAAAACTAATGTCCAAGAAATTAATGCTTTCTTCAATAAAAAACAAATATTTTCAATAGGAATACCTTATTGGAAACATTTTTATATAAAATACCCTAATATTTTCCTCATAAAAATATATTTCCGGATTTTTCAAATAATAAAATTTTCCAGACATTTATTAGTCTTGTCAAATAATCATGGTAAGTCATTGTGTAAAGTATAATTGTAACGAATTTAGATATAATGACTAATGTAAAGTATTATTGATAACCTATAAATAAAAGTATCTTTAACCATTTATAAATAAGTAATACTATATAGGTCATGAATTTACCATCCCTGTGTAGTTTTCATATGGAATACCCACATTTCCTAAATACATTTTTTATCAATTTTAGTATATACCAAAAACTATAATTTTTTCTGATATATATACACCATTTCTGAATGTGTGTATTCTTTCTACATTACAAGTTTTATTATATTTACATCATTTTTATATAAAATAGGTTCATTATTATCATCTATTAATGTGTCACCTTCCATGATGACAATAATACTATATCTCTCTATTTCTTTAAACACTTTGATGCACCCACAAAATACAATTGTTTTTGGAACTACTTATTCCATAATGAATTATGGAGATATTTCTAATTAAATTTATTATGTATCATGATGTTACAATATAAGTATATAAATTACCCATTATGTTCTTTAGAAATCTAATACTTTTAAAATAACTCTTTAGGTCTCGTGATAACATCCTTTTTCAATTAGGGATAATATAAATGACATCCCTAATTTTTTTATATATCTTATAATGATAAAATTATCTCATTGATATGACATTTTATTTGTATAGGTATATTAAATGAATGATTCACATCCCTACAGATATATATTTTACAAAAAATCTTTCATCACACACCATAACACGTATATGATTCTTTTTGTTAGATTATTTTGGAACATGGTGTAGGGTGTATGTTACGTTTAAAAATGTGTATCTCTAAAATGATATAGGAAGACATGAATTACACATCATCGATCTCACAATGTTTTAAAAACAATTATTATCCATTCACTAACACCATTTAAAACTGGATTATAAGGATTGATCATTGATACTATCCAAAACTCTATTATATTATTTTGAATTGTTATTTAAGAAACTTTATTCCTTGATCTGAGTAAATATTATTTTTCATGTCAATAAGATAAATATATATTTCATTATTTTATTACATAAATTAATCATAAGAATGCGATTTTTATCACTTTATGAAGGTATATCCATATCTAAAAAGACATTGGTAAAATGTAAGATGTATGAGTATTCAAATGCAGTTTAACCAAGAATATATACCACACCCATCTATTTAATCTAATTCCATAATAATTTTAGAAAAATCACCTATTAAACTAAATAAATATTTTTTAATTTATCCATATAATAAGGAATTTAAAATATTGACAGGCTTTTTTTAAATGAATATAAATACCATTCATTATAAAACATTATTAAATACTTCTTGTTTATATGTACGATATGATGATGCCATAATTGTCTATGATATCTGTCATGTTTACATGATTTATTATCCATATCCCAAAAAATCATATTATTGTACATTATATATTTTATTAATATTTCACATTAACTACATATATAATATTTATAAAAGTAGTAAATAATATTTATAGTGTTGAGAACAAGTCCATCCCATGTCTAAAATGGTTATAGATATTATGTTCTTGGTACCACTAGGTATATAATAAAAATTATTTTAACAATGGAACCAATATAGATGTAAATGTGAGTTGGTGGTCACATATGGCCAGTACACATAGTGCATCACAATTTCTGTAATGGAACAGTCCCTCTAAAATAACTCCTCCTAGGATAGTATTGAATAAATAGAGATAATGACAATGGAAACCCACATTCATCATGCCAGAGGTCGAAGACTATAAGTGGGGGTATATAAATCATAGACTTTGGATACATTAAAAAGAATAACGATTCTGGATTAAGATAAAAAGTTATAAAATATATATATATATATATATATATGAATAATGTAAATATAAAATCAAAATAAAACTAAAGTCATAAATAAATTTAGAGGAAAAGTGAAATCACCAAAAGTAAATCATTGAGGTGACCCAATCAGTAACATATTCTTTTTGACTAGGGAAACATTTTGTATACGCATAGTGTGATTATAACATTTATACTCAATATGATCATCCATGAAAACAGATAGGGAAAATTTGAAAGAATAAAATTACATCCCAATAAATAAATAACTAAAACTATATCAACACATAAACATATAATAATTGTATCCCATTCCACCATGCATCTCTCACCTAGTGACAAATCAAAATAATATATATATATATATATAATAAATATACATAAAAATAAAGGTATCTCACTTCCACTTCATCACTAGATTCTGAGTTTCACACCTTAATGGATATATCCTACAATCATCCCTCCTATAAATCATCCAACACCCCATAAATTGTATCACTACCATTTTAACACCCCATTTAACCCAACATATAATCACCAGACACTTATAATATTATTTTGAAAGAGTATTCCAATAAGACACTATATAATTCATAAATGTGTTATAAGTCAAGTCATCTAATTCCATGTAGGAACAACAATGGGAAGATGAAACTAAAATTTATTGAAACAATAACCTATTAGACATCAGGATTTTAACACCTGACAATAAATTTTTAGTAAACCATGGACAATCAAAAACCTAATTGGAATGCACCCAAAACCATAAGGTATTATAGGCCATGATACACCTAATCATCTCTATCTTGAGGGAGATAGGGGTAGAGGGAGAAGACAACCATTTATTCCTTTTCCCTCATATAATTTTGAAAAATGTACCACCAAAATATTGGGGTGTTGGTTTACCTAATGTTTTGGATGGGTTAAAAAAATGAAATTTCAAAAAATCGAATAATATCACACAAAACCATAATTCATGCAACTACCAATCCATAGAATCATTTTCCTCTATCAATGAACATAACATATTGATAAAACTTGTGTGTATTAGATATGAGACACGAATAAAATAATCATATACATTATTAAATAATTAACTAAAAATTAAGTATTCCACATTAACAATTTCAATGATTGAAATTTTAATCATCACAGTCCAATTCATGATAAAATAATTAATTATAGCACATATATTATCATGTATGTAATGATATTTTTTGAATATTGGGAACCAACCCCATTAATTTATTACATAAATTTATATATTTATATTATTTATATACAATTGAAATCAACCTAAAATACATTATTACCAAATCAGTTATAATGCATAGAAAAAACTACATTTGAAGTTGAATAATATACACATAAACATTATATGGTAGTCGTAACACCATATAAACATAAACATATCAATGGGAAATATCCACTATTATATTATATTATTCACCCGATGTTCCACACCTTTGGTCATCACACAATCTGACCTTCTGTCATTGACATTGACCATCATAATTTCCAAGGATCCCGAACCATCATTTAAATAAATCAAATGTCAAACAGTACATCCCTAAGATTATATCGTTTTGTTTATAATGGTTCACAACCAAAACAATGTAATAAAAATGAAAAAACAATTCCTTTAAAGCTCTTGATCAAAAAAAATTTCAAAAGTAAATTCCCTACACTGGTGATGACACTATGAAAATAGAATTGAAGCATTAAACCCCTCTAGAAACAAAGAATGTGATTGTTTAGCAACAAATATATATACCTTATTAAATAAGTATTTTTAAGTCCATGTAGAATTTACCAGTTTATTAATATTTTTTTATCTGTATAAGGTGTTATAAAAGGATTCATGAACAATTACTCACCATGAACACGATTTCATTAATTATTTCATATATTGGAATTCAAAATCAACAATAAAGGAGATGGTCATGACACCTCCATTAATTGGAATCATTTAGGATTTAAAATTTTATAGTTTGAACCAATGAGCTAATCTAAACAACAACAACAAAAAACTACAAAAAATATGTCACAGTATCTTATTAATTATGCAGAGTTCATATTAGATCAAAACCATATGTAGTCTCATAACCCAACCATTCATTGGATTCCCCAAAATATTCAATAATTATATTGAATATGTGATAACTTTTTTGATTGTTATTAATTGACAGGATTAAAAACAATATAATTATAATGAAAAAAGAAGAAAACATTTCATCATGTGATTATAGAATTTGTTATTTTAATTTCAAAATTTAAATAAAGGTTGATTGTTTAAGATCTTAAAATAGATTCATGTTCTAATTAAATTATTAAATTATCAAAAAATTATAATTGTGTGGTTTTTGATTAATTATAATGAAACAATTATACAATATCTTGAAAGAATTATTCTTATTTTATCAATTATTCTAATTTTTATAGATTATTAAATAGTGATTACATTTATGGATTATTATACTCCTAATCTAAATAAGTCCCATTTTGACAAGGATCTAAATATTAATTTATTGAAAGGTTCACATATAAAAAATATGAAGTAATGAATATCCTACCATAATTAAAATCTCTTGTTTCATTAAGGTATAATTAAAAATAATGGAACAACTAAAATTTAATTTAAATCAAACTAAAACAAATTTAAACTCCACTAGAGACCTTGAAAGAAAAACACCATCAACACTAACTCAATATATCATCCCAAAATAGAGGATTATGACCAAAGTGGATTTATAAAAGTAGAGAAGAATATAGGATAGAGAAAGTGGGATGAAAGATGATATAAATTGATCTAAGAGTCCAATCCATCGATCCAAGAGTTATATACTACACCTGGAATTGTTGGATGGTGTTGAGGAGAAAAGGTTTTATCTGGGGTTTGAGAGATTCTGCGAAAATATAAACACGAAAATATTGGAGCATTCATTATGCGTGGAATATTGAAATCCTTCACTATGACATGGTGAACTCCCAATACACTTGTGGTTACCTTAGAGAATGTGTAAGTCATCTTTCATGGAATTTGAACTCAATGGATAAGGCTACATTAAAAACTATCTGAAACACTTTTCACACTATTATAAACTAAAATGTAGTGTCATTTATAAACATGATATTTTTTACCTCTACTAGACTATGAACTATAGTGTGGTGATATATAAAATAATTGTGTCCAATAGTTGGACATTTGTTGCTCCACACCTATACTACCTTCTTTAACAAGACCATGGAAGTTGTACTCCCATCTATGTGTATCAAGAGAGTAATCTTGTTACAGTATGTGTTTTTGTGTACCATCATAAAATTAAATTGAATTTATTTGATGAAATACATTGTATGAGAGGCTAGGTTAATTTTTTTCATATTCTATAAAATTTTATTATTCTGATCAATTCAATATAGACTTAGCTTTCATTACACACAAAACTGTGTTTCTGAAAATATTTTTTTATTATTAGAACTATTTAAAACAACACTTTTATAACATTATCAGTTTACCATGTAATATGAATTTTTGTCACGACCCGTCCTCGGGGCCCGTTCCGTGACTACCCCAAGCCCACCTTCCATAGGCCAGGGGCTGGCGACTAGCACCAAAGGCGTAAATCCCGACAACTGGGAAGGAATTGCCTTTATAAAAGTAAACAAAACACCACAGAGTACAAGCGGAAGTAAAACACTAAGTACAAAAGAAATTGCTGAAAAGTAAATGGGCCAGAATACAAACTCAACTGAAATTACAGCTAATACTGAATGAAAGTACAACCGGAAAAGACAAACAGCTGAAAGAACGGAAGCAGATCCTGGGACGTCCTCCTCGGATCCTACCTGAAGGGTAGGTACAGATAGCCTCCACAACGCTCTCACCCGCCAACCTCCTCCAAAAGTCGTCTCGCCGTGAAGTCCACCTCCAGATACTGACTCGTCGTGTAGTCCACCTCCGGGTACCGTCCACTCCTCGAACACTCGGCCTCCGTCAGCACTTCCAGTCATCTGCAACCAACACAATGAGGTGCGGGCATATCCCGTGCAGGGGTGAGTATAACGATACTCAGTAGGGACCCCGAGACCCTCAAGGTATCACTAAAACCAAAAATGATATCCACAAAGAAGATCTCAACAGATAACCTCTATTTAGGTATATGCTCATTCATATAACTAAGTTATCAAGTAACACATCTCAATCATGAGGTAAACAAAAAATTCATAGACTCAGCTCAACCAGGATTTTCATTATTGAAACCATAACTGCTTTAGAGATCCATCTCTGAAGTGTACAGTGGTCCTATAGTGACTCCGAGGAATTGCTCACTATCCTAAGACTACTGCGGTACTCCTCCTTTCGAGTACCGCGGGTCTGCGGCCAACTACCGGGTGCTCCGTCCGCTGAGGGTCTGTCGCCAAATACCGGGCGCTCCCCCTAATAGCCTACAGAGGTACTCCTCCTGTCGAGTACCGCGGGTCTGCGGCCAACTACCGGGCACACCGTCCGTCGTGGGTCTGTCGCCAAATACCGGGCGCTCCGTCCACTGGGTTAGTCGACTCACTCCAAGTCGAGTCGGTCAAGCAGTTGTCAGGTCTTAGTCGGCTACACGGTCTCCGTACTCCGTACGCTCGTCTCCAGGAGGGTCCGCTCCATGAGCTACAGGTCGATACTCCAAGTCTCACAAAGTCCCACGAAAAAGTATCTCAAAGGACTGCCTCGTCATAGGGGTCTCAATGCATCAGTCGGCGCGTCGATCAGACGCCCGGTATGTGAGTTATTAGCTTTTTCGTCCCAGGGGCTCGGTTGGTTTCATGAACGAACCAACCCGGCCGTAAGTCAACTGTACCCCGAACTCTCATAGGGTATACAGATAGGGACCGTTTCTCAACGTGATCACTAACGCCGCTGACGGTTCGTCAAACGGACGTCCAGTCTGAAAGATAACAGTTTTTTCGTTCCAAGGGCCCGGTTGGATTTTGGATACTAACCAACCCGGCCACTATCCAACAGTAACCAAAACTCAGGCGAAGTATGCCAAAAGTTCTTTCTCATCAAGAAGAAATCAACGAGACAGACGGCGCGTCAATCAGACGTCCGGTCTGTGAGTTATTGGCTTTTTCGTTCCAGGGGCCCGGTTAGTTTGATGAGCGAACCAACCCGACCACACTCCGACGACATCCAAACCTAGAGCGAAGTAATCCAAATGATCTGTCTCACTTAGAGGAATCCAAAAAAGTCGACGACACATCATTCGGACGTCTGGAGCTCAAGATATAAGCGTTTCCGCTCCGAGGGCCCGGTTGGTTTCGTATCCGAACCAACCCGGACGAACCCAAATTATTCCAAAACCTTGAGTGCAATATACCGAAACGACCGTATCGTTCAAAGGAACGCTACACAACTGACGGTGCGTCGATCGTAGGTGTGAAGCCCAAGATATGGGCAAAAGACGAAAGAGGGTCCGAAAACGGGGGGTCTGGGCCCGGACCGACCCGTCCCGACCCCCCCCCCCCCCTGGGTTGGCCCGCACCACGTCAACCCATCCCGGACCGGGTCTGACCCTGCTGAGCCCGGCCCGGCCCAGCTGGCGCAGCCCAGCCCGGCCGGCTCGACCGGCTAGCCGCGACTCGGCCAGTGCGGCCGAGCGGAAGCTACGGGCGGGGGTGTGCGCGGCCCGCCCTCGCCGTAAATTGAAGCCGGCGGTGCACCGCCGTCGCCGACCTTCCGGTGGCGCGCCGCAGCCACCGCCTTCCGCGGACCACCGGACGCGCTTCGGTGGTCCGTTTCTCCTGTCGTCTTCACCAATGGTTCTCCCGGGACCCGACCTTCACTGCGAAGGGATTCAAACGCCGTAGCGGCCTGCTTTGTCGTCGTCCGTCGATCTGCACATTGATAAACAAGATGTGGAGGGTTTTCGGGCCGTGTTTGTTCGGCCCGCGCCCTCCGCGTTAGGTGTTAACAATTGGAAAACAATAACACATGATTTTAATCATTGACGAGGGTATAATTTATCCAAAATAAATTATACGAACACCTTGCAATCAAAATACCCACGCATGAGGGTTTAAAATTTTTGAATGTGCGGCGTGACGACGTCGCGCATTCTTGTCGCTCGATCCCGCGCGGCGTGACGATGTCGCACATCCTTGTCGTTCTTTCCCACGCGGTGCGACGACACTGCGTCACTTTCTTTCGAATCGCAATGACAGGAAATAATAAAAAGGGAGGAGGATCGGCTGTGTTCGTGCGGTTCGGCCTTCTCCCGTTAAACGATAACAAGGGGTTCTCATTACTCGTAGAACGTCAACGATAGAATCAAGAACAAAATGAAACAAACCCCTACATTTGATTCGTCGATTGACATTCGTCGTTCATTGACGGTGTTGCAGAAAGAAGACGATAAAGTTCGTCTTTCGCCGCGTCTGTCACACACTCCCTATCCTGAGCTACGTCGGCTGTGGAAGACACTACACGTCGGTAGGATCCGAGGGAGGAAGTCGAAGAAGGTTGTTGACATTCGTCGCTTCTGTCGTTGTAGAAGTGCACCCAAAGAAGAATCGGTGTCTCCACTCTTGTCGCATGAAGAAAAGGATAATGGGTGCGTCGTCGTCCTTCGTTGAAGAGGCGTCATTCTTCATTGAAGATGAAGTTCTTCAAAAGAGGGAAGAGCTCTCTTCAAAAATCTCTCACACAACCAAACTCCCAAAATAAAATAAGGCCTCTCCTTATTTTATTATTTTTTCATGCATTCAGACTTACAAAAATTTAAATCCTAATTCACTTAATCAATTAAACAATGAGTTGTCTAATTAATTAAGTCATAGGTTGGAAAGAATTTAAGAGGGAGAGAGGGGAGAGGAAGAGTTACACAACTTATGTGGGGGGTTTAGAGGAGTTAGGGAGTTATGGGGAATTTGAAAAGGTGGGGGCTCGTGTGGGCCCCACCACACATTATCCTCTCATTTATCCTCACATGGGTAGTTATGTGCCACCCCAAATTCCCCATATGGTGGATAAAACTACCTTAGACTTAAGAAATAAAATTGTCTCACAATTTTATTCATTCCTCAATTAAGGCACAAATTTTAACAACTCCTCCCATGAAAACGCAACTCCGGAATAGGCATTCCTAAGCAAATATCGGCGTTGTGGTTCCATCGGTGCCCTCAAAATTTGATTCCGAGCACCAGTTTCAAAGTTAGAAATTCCCACTCGTTCGTTCATTGAACGTACCCGAGCTAAACTTCGGAAATTGATTCCGGGCACACCGGGCCTCGGAATCAGGTGCTGTCAGAAACTGCGTTCTTGTAAAACCCCAAAGAAAATTAAGAAAAACTTTTCCTTGAATTTTACGGGTCTTTACAATTTTAGTAACTAATATTAAAATATTAATTAATTATCTCCACATAAATAAAACAATTTTATAATAAAATATATAATGTTTAGTAAAGTCTAAATGTTTCGAAACATATTAATTAATAAAATTGACTACATTTTCTGTCATTTTTTTTATAATAATAAAATTAAATTTTTACTATTTTTAAATTTGAATTTTTTAAAATAAACTATATATTATTAATTCATAATGTTAAAATTATCATAGGATACCATTTTTTTTATTTTTTATGTGTCATTTTTTGGATGGCTGGTGAAAAAAATGATTTTGAATTGAATACTGTATTTCATATAATTTATTAGTACAGAAAAATAATACTTAAATTTGATTTTAATGTGTAATTATATCAATATAATATCAATTGATCCATTTAATTTCATTGTAAAAAATTTCATATTTATATTTCATATTAAATAATTTCATCATTTTTCACATTTTCTCATTAAAAACATTTTTTCCTAAGAAGTCTATGAGATTAATTTTAAATTAATTTCTAAAACTTCCATTATTATAATTTTGAAAAAACCATTACATATTTTTAATTTTAATGGATTATATTGTAAAATTAAATCAAATTAATTATTTCAAAAAGTGATTATTTAATGTAATAATAATTAATTATAATGATTATGGTAAAAATGAGTTTACATAGTTTTTAAACATTAATTTAAGTGGCCAAAGAACCATGAAACATGTAATAATTCCATTGGATGGAAATATTTTTTCCAATTACCCTATTTAGTTGAAAATAGGTTAACAATGGGAGAACATGAGGTAATATAGAAATCTTAATTGTGTTTACCTTTTTAGTTATCTAGTAATTACACTTCTCTAGAATAAAAAAGGGAACTCACCTCATCATGTACTCACACCTCTCAACGAATTTGTTTCTACAAAACCCTTAAAAAATGTCAACTAAAAATCCCTCCCTTCATCAAAGAAGCATATCTTTTAGACCAAATCCATCCAAGTAATTCATTGGTTCACACTGAATGGAGATACCCAAATAATAGGTAATATCCATTAATGAGAACTTTTGAATTATTTATTTCTCCACCTCCTCAACAGACCTTATTCCAAGTTTATAAAATAACCTCGGTATCCTCAATATATAGATAAATTGATCTTATAATTTTTAAACTTAAAATCACACACACATCCATAAAATGGGATATGAAATCATCATTTTTGTGTACCTTAAACAACCACATTGCGAACTAATTTTGTTCATTATCCCATTACCACCATTTATGTTTTTATAATTTTTATATTATTTTTTATTATTTTTTATTCTTATTAAATTATTATATAAACCATGCCATCATGTTTTTTATTTTGTGGAAATATGATAACTTATTTTATGGACGTGTGGACTACCACCATCTCAAAGTGACATGTTTCATTCACTCTATTGAGATATTGTATTGCGGATGTGTTTAGTAAATGTATATGATATGTATTAAATAATAATTATAATAATATATATATTTTTTCATTTACTTTCTTTATTTTAATATGGATGTATAATGGAAACAATGTACATGTGTAAGCATGGCTTACCATCCCCATGAACAATGAATTTTAATTTCATTTTTCTTTATTTTATAAATTATTTTAATCCCATATATACTAAAAATATGTTTTCTATATGTGAATTTTATATATTTTTTATATTATTATATATTGATATATGTAAGAAGACCCAAAATAATAATTATCAAAACACCTGTGACAAATATTGTGGTTATTACTGAAAACATAAAATTATCATTAAAGTGTTAACCAATGGGTAATAAATGATCATAATAAATAATATATGGTATTATATTATTGAATATGGTTCTTTAATATACTTATAATAAACATATATTTGTATAAGGTAATTTTTAATGAGTATGATGATACTCAAGACATAAGGGTAGATGATTTATAGTCTCACCTTTATTTATGCGAGACTTATGCCTTGTTCACCACTTTTTTCTTTTGAGGGGTCTATATACATCACATTAATTTATTATAAGATTATTATATTTTAATTTATGTTTATTTATCAGACCATTTTATTATATTTTTTTCATGGGTTTTTATTGTTAAAATGTCACCAAATTGGTACAGTGAGTTTTTCTCAATCTTCCATCTTTGAGACACATGTATATTTTGAACAGATATTATTTTCAAAGTTGTATATACATAAAAATGTTATGTTATATTATGAATCTGAAAATTTAATTGAAATTTTATTAATAATTTTATTTTATTATATAATTGTTATTATTATACAATGTTACAAATGTGATAAGATCATATTTCTATAGTCTCTACGATTATCAAGATTGTTTATGATTATGCTTCCATTAAAGAAATATTATTATCTATCTCTCAAAAATTCTCCAGACTTTTCTTCTCCTATGATTAAAAATATTTATTCATTTATTGGTACCATTTTTCACTATTTGGTATATATGATGTTAAATTATAATTTTAAAAAAAATTATTCATCCTTTATCTCTTCAGTCGGAAATCTATTTTCATTAAAAATGATGTTTTCTAAAAATTATATCAAATTTTTTAAATATTATATTTCTAGATATTTTAAAATAAAAATTATTTTAGTTATTTAAAAATATTACATAATATGTTTTCAATCAATTTCCTGTGAAAAATTTCTTTAAAATGATTCATGTTTTATAAATTTCTCTTCAATTCAAAAAGTATATTTTAATTAATAAATTATATTAAAATATTTTTCAAAATATTTTTCCATATTATATAGCATTAATTTTTGTTACTCCTTCCTTTCAAATGATATTATAAAATGGTACCAATAATATTCATTCTATGCTTGTTTTATGTTTTAATTGAATGTTTTTTATTATGTCTGTTTCACTTATAGAGGTTAAAATCATATGAAACACCATTATTTACAAAAAATAATATTTGATTAAATTATTGTTATACCTATCACTTTTATAGGGGTTATTATTTGATTACATGTTTATAATACCAATTAAATTTCATGGGTTATGTTGTATTAATTTTTTTTGTTCTTACGAAAGATGATTGTAAGATTTCATTATGATAAGGGTGAGACCAATATCCCCCCTTTAATTCGTTGGTAATGACTTATATCTCATGATATAGAAAAGGATAGAATGCTGAGTGAACTCTATTTATAAATGATCCTTCTCCCTTAATATTGTATTGGGCGTGAATCTTGACTATTAAGATTGGGTTGGGAGTGAATCATTACCACCAAGATTTTTTAGGGAGAGAACCCATTATACTAATATAAAATTTTAGATAATATTTTCCCACTCAATAAATCATTTTATATGCTTATTATTCTTCTAAATAATCATGTATTATTCTTATTTTATTCTTTATTTGGTTATTATCTTGAATCTATTTTGTTTAATGACTTATAAACTGAGAATATGTATTATATAGATTTTGTTTATTGTATTTGATAAGAATGGAGTGATATTAAAAATGATATTATCACTTTGTCATACCCTAATTCTTTTTAATATACTTACATTTCACCCATATTTACAAATATTGGGAATCTTAACTCACCTATTTTTATGTTTCCTTTCCCAATGTTATAAAGATATTTATTATGTATAATGTGTCTAGGAATGGTTTTACTCATGAATAACCATGTTTTAGAAAATATAGATCACATACATACAAGTTTATATGTTTCCATGTTTCAAAAATAGTTAAACTAATATGGTCTTTGGTTGTCTATTGGTGTAATCTAAAAAATATTCCAAAAAATGATCTAAAGTAAATTTTTGAAAAGGGATGGATTCTATAGTTGTTATAAAAGAAGAATGTTGGTTAAACATTAGAAACATGGATGATAAAACCCTAGTTAGATCTCAAAGAACATTTCAATAAGGATAAGTATATTGATGATTCATGGTATTGGGAAATTTTCTGGAATACTTGTAATGGATAGTGTGAGTGGTTTTAAAGTAATAAATTATCTACTAGATACTAAATGAGGATTCAGATATAGAAAATATTTATATAGCAGTATAAATATTGAATGAAAATATTGAACTAGAAATGATCATGAACTAGTGCATGATAGGTAGCCTTGTGAGACACATGGTTTGACACACATGGGGGATATGAATTGGAAATTAACAAACTCTATAGGAACCCTCACAATGGTTTTAATGGAATTTTAGGTATAAATGGACAAAGGTAAATATAACGTGCCATAGAATAATGAAAGTTTCATACAGTAGACATATTTTTACTGTATTTCAAGATTATGTTGTCCCCTACAATGATAATAGTTTATTACTCAATGGTTTTTTATTTTTAGTCAATTGATATAAAATTATGGAACCACATCAATTATGAGTGGGATAGATAAATGAATGATTGTTCATTGAAGAATATGAATGAAATGGGAGCCATAATGAATAATATCATTATTATTATCACTTAATATTCTTAATCTATGATTCATTAATCGACACCAATAACAGAAAATGAGGTAACTACATTTTGTTGAGTCTTTTCTAAGGAAACAACCACCTAAATATATTAGTTCTTTTTATCCACTTTTTATTGAGAAGTTCATATTTACAACTAAAATGATATTCCATATTATCTATTATTGAGAACATGAGAAATTAATTTTGGCTATTTATGGGTAATTAGTTAAAATGGACTAGTTGTTGACCCTAGTTATGAATATAAAAAAATAAGATGACATTGGTTGTGTTTAATCAAATGAGTTTAATAACATAATTTTCAAGAAGTAAATTTCATATATTCTTCGTACATAAAAAAGGAATGACTTCCATATGTTAATTAAAATGGATGATGAATCTATTGGTACCTATGAGGATAATTTTACAAGGATTGTGATATAACAATCTGGTGTTATTAAGAAACCCAAATTTAATCGTTATAGGTTCTATAGTTTCTTGATCCATATTATCAAAAGGGAATTATCCATAAAATAATTTATAAGATACAATGATATTGTGTGTTGTGAAATCAAGGTTGAAATATAGGTTGGAGTTACATATCAATATAATAGTTTAGACAAGAAATGGATGATGGTGTTCAACAAAAAATCTAAAAACCTTTGAGAGAATAATATGAGATTTCTGTAATGCTTAATGCCTAGGAAGAATCATTGTTGAAATTATTTGAATGGGTCTCATAAATGTTTAAAGTCTTGAATGGATGGTCATCCTACATTATATTGTTTAGGTGATTGGAAAAATTTAGTAAACAATGAAAATAGAGAGAAATATGTAAATATTGAACCTCCTCTACTTCAGTGATACATGTGTAATGATAATTGAGATTATTCTAACCTATACCCAAACATAGAGGTTAATTATGATGATTGTGTTAAGATGCCTCTTATGAAGAGTGACAAGGGGAAATCACAAGGAATCACTATTTTTTACGAGGAGATAAATAATGATGTGGTTAAATGGACACTTACCATCCACTATAGAACACCTAATGTAGTATTTTATTTTATATCAACCCAATATTCCAAATCTAAATACTTTTAGAAGGGTATAATGATCCCACCAATTGTTAGATATAAAATTAGTAGTGAAACCCTTAATGGTACAATGATTACATCTTCTGTGTATGATTCCTCTCCAGTTGTATTTTGTGGGTATGTTCTTTTTTAAAATCATGTTATTCTTCCTTTGGTGGAATTTGATGTCATTATAGGCATGGAATGAAATTCTCTTCATAAATACCACATCAAATGTCATTTATGGGAAGTGGATTTTTTTATTACAAACAATCCTTTGATCATTAATCAATGTCCCAATATGTATGATCATACAATGTATTTTTTATCCTATTTATGGGTATTAATTCCCAATCAAATGGGGTGTTTATCTCAAATAAATGGGAATAAAATCAGTATTGATGATATGCCAATATTATGGTAACCTATGGATGTTTCCATGGAAGTTAGGCCTAGATATCCGCCAAAACAAGATGTTGAGTTCACAATAGAACTCATACATGGTTACAATAAAATTTAAAATACTCACTATAGAATGGTTATAATTGTGTTTTAAAGATATAAGAAGAGACCCCATGAAAAAAATCACAATGTAATCATTCATCCAATTATTAAACCTTGGGGTAAACTTGGCCATTTTTTAAAATGAAACATGGATCAATGTAACTCAACATTTATTATTGGTATTTTAAAAAGATCAAGATAATGATCTATTATCCTCTTCCCTGTATTGATGAGTTGATTTATCAACAACACATAGATCAATAATTTAAAAAGATTGAACTTTCTTCTTGATATCATCAATTGATGGTAAAGAAGGTGGATACACACAAGTCGGCATTTGGTATAATGTGTGGACACTATGAGTAAATATTTATTCCATTTGTTCTTAATAATTCCCATCCAATAATCATTTATTTTATGAATAGATTATTTAGATATTACCTTGTTCACTTTTGGTAGTCTTTATAGAGGATATAATAATCACCTAAAAGAGCTAGGTAGAGAATGGATATCACATTAGAATTAAACCACAGACACTAAAGTAGAATAAACTATATGAAAAATTTATTAATTATGAATTTTTTCTGGAAAAGATATCATTTTTATTTCATATAATATCTAGATATAGTATAATAATAGATCTATAAAACATATAGGCTATTGAATGTTGGCCTAGAACAACCACAATGATAGAGATCTAGATTTTCTTGGTTTAGATGGAAGTTATTGACAATTTTGGAGAATATCACATTTATGTCTAATCCTCTTACTACGTTAGCTCTGATGGCTTCCAAGTTCATCTAGATTGAAGAACATGTTAATAATTTCAAGGAACATAAGATATGGTTAGTCCCCACACCTCTTAATATATTACACTTTAGTAGATAAAGGTTTTTAATCATTAGTGATTCTTCTAAAAAGTTATTGAGATGTTTTCCTTTAATAAATAACATATTTATATCCAATGCCTCAGGAAAACTTAATATTATTAAGAAAAATACTCATCACATGATTAGGAGATAGATGTAGTAATATTTTAATTTATGATATGGAATTATTCTCAAGATGGGGAAAAGTGTAATATATTGATCATAATGTTTTGAATTATATATTCATAGAAAAGGAGATGAACATGTTCCATAGAATATCCTTAGAGATAATAATGTATAATATCTTATCAATACATTACCATAAAGGGAAAAAGAAAAAGGTGGTCAATGATTTGAGTCAAATAGATCATGATAGATTGTCCGTGAAGAGGATCTAAAAGATCAATATTTTAAGATTCTAAAAAGATGTATCATAAAATAAATAAATAAATGGAGAAATATTATCACGAGAAATTCAATTTCCAACCATACATCCAACTGAATATTAATGTGATGCATATTGAAGATGCATAATTGAAAAATAAAGTCATAAATGTTCTTGAGTTTAACCTTGATAAGGATGGAATGATAAAGTTATGGAACCATATATGTGTTTCCCTCATACCATATTTTTTGTGGTAGGTATTAAAATATTCTCATATATAATCATTATCTATTCATCTTTGATATATTACGATTTATAGAGATTTGAATGAATTATTTTGGTCGTATGTAATGAAGAGATATATCACAATGTTTGTATCTCGGTTCCTATTATGAAAGCATGTTATGGATGAATAATAAAATTATAAAGGGTTGTTACATCCATTACCCATAACATAATGTACATTATAGATAATAACAGTATATTTTTTCATTTTAATTCCAAAAAACTAAAAAATTTATATTTTTACAAGGGTTGTAGTAAATCAACTAACTAATTCAGCCCAATTCATCACTATAAAAAGAGACTTATCCTTATATCAGCACCCGAAGTTATACCTAAGGAATTTATAAGGTTTCATGATGTTACAGTTTCCATTATATCTAATCGGAATATGAGGATGACCTCAGTGTTCTATATAAGTCTTCAGTAATTCTTTGATTCAAAATTTTGTTTCAACACTTCTTATTTTCCTAAATGGATGGTCAGTCAAATAAAAATTTCAAACCCCAAAGGATATGTTGTGATCATATTCATTAGATATCAAAGAAAGTCTGGATAAACTTGTTTATCTAGTTAATTGTTCATTAAAATCCATCCATCATTCATTTACATGGCTCTTTATGGAGGACTTTCTGAAAATAAATATAGAGATCCAACATGATTGAATGAATTTGGAGAAAGAAAACTTTTGGGATTTGAGATTACTAAAGAAATGGAAGACAATGATAGATCTACTAGGCATCATATCAAGGTTGATCAAATTTATTAGAATAGAAATGATAATAATTGGTGGTTTGATTTATAATTTTAATTTGGTGTCAAATTGATTCTATATAATTTCACCATCGAAGAAGGTTACGAGATTCAGTAAGAATGTGAAACTATTCCTTAGATATATTAGTACATTTAATATTCCAGATAGTATCGGGATGATATCCTATATCTTATAACTTTCTCCCAATATATCACATTTTAATGATTTTTATTGTATCTCATATGAGGAAGTACATACAAAGCCCTTAAAAAGTATTATACTTGGGGTTCATACTGCTGCAGTGGTATCTTTCTTATGGGGATGAGTAGTTGAAATTATGGCTCATATAGAGAGTACTATTCAAGAAAAGTCTATAGAGCTTGTAAACATTTTATTGGAGAAATCACCATCTACAAGAAGATACATGCGATATTTATAATGAGATGAGTCATAAGTATCCTCATTTGTTTTTATTATAATAAAAATTTACAAGGGTGAACATCATTTTAAGGGTGGTAGAATGTAACACCCTATATATTTATTGACCTTTTTATAGAATGAAATTTCTATAATATATTATGGTATGCACTGAAAAATGTTTATCATTTTTATTATTCTAAAAAAATTAATCTTATTCTACACAAAATTCCAGCGTGTCTTGTGTAACACACAATGTAGAGTGTCTGTGAAACCACCTTTTATTATTATCATTAGCTTAAAAAAATTTATTTTAAGGATTTTTTTAATTATTTGAAATATTAATTTTAATAAATATTTAATAAATATTAATTATAATTTTTTCATTTAAATAAATTATATTGATAAATAAATATGTATTTTTCTGTAATGACTATACGTTTTTTAAAATTCATATTTACTAAAAAGAACTACATTGTATGTCCTTGTTAGATGAATAAAAATAATAGTTTTAGACACCTTTGGAAATTTAATTTATTAAAATAAATTGATTTTTTAAATTCATAATCTCCCAAATATCTGTGGGTAATTTGTTTTTGATTTTTTAGAAATATATCATTTTTGGATCAATAATGAAAAATACAATTGATTAATTGAAAATATCATTTTCCCCAAATTTATTAATATTGAAAAATTATATATTAATTTAGTTTTAAAGATTACTGTCTTAAATTTTACATCAAATAATAAAATTTAGTTCATTTGAACCAATTACACATTTAAATTGGATATGAAGAGATATAAAACTTGTAAACATTTTCGCTTTAAACACATAATTTCACGAAAGTCCTAAGGGGTTTAATTTAATGTAATTTATTCCACATATATGATTATAAATTAGTATAATATATTCCTTATTTTTAATGAAAATAATATATTATTTCAAATATGGTTAACTGGATTTTTTACCAAAGCGACTAGTAAAGGTAAATAAAATTAATTAGAGTGATTAAGGTAAAAACGAGTTTACATAGTGGTTAAACATCAATTTTAGGGACTGAATAACCTAGAACCATCTCCAAAATCCATTGGATGGGAATATTTTGATCATTTTCCTACTTTTATATAAAATTTACAATTATTTAAGGAACATTCTATAAGAGGTACCTCTTAATAGTGTTTACATTTTATATTTACAGGAATGTCACCCCCTACTAGAAAAAGGGTTCTCACCCCTCACTTATTAACACCTTTCAATTCATCCTGTTCATCCAAAACCTAACAAAATATCCCCCCATATTTCATCCCTTAATTCTAGAATAACTGTAACATCCCAAGTAAGTAATTAATAATATATATTTTTATCTATGTCTATTAATGATTAAGATAGTGTTATAGAGGCTTAAAATGAAAGTAAATACAATCTTATGCATGGAATACACTAATATTCTTAAAAGATTGTTTTACTGCCTTTTGATGGCAAACCATTTTTGAATCTATATTTTGACAATTTTATAAACCAATTTTTTCAAAATAAACTTATTCTTTATGATTGGGACATCAACATTTACCTTGTGTGAATTTTTGGTATTTTTCTAACAATGTTCATTTTTTAATGAATAGTGAAAAATACTGCATTTTACATCAAAAATGAATTTTAATCTAATTTATTTATATGATTAGATTATGTTTTGAATTGGTTTTGAAGTGAAATTAGAATATATTTTTACCATTTTATCCAATGGTGGTCATTGGAATCAATTTCACTTTGAAATTAGACTTAAACTGGTGTCAATCTTTTGATACTTATTGTTTTGTAAAAACACGCTATTTGCTCTGGCAGCGGGAATTAATTATTAAATTAATTAATGTGACTTATATGATTTTAATTTTGTAAAATAGACTTCATTTTTTAATTCTGATTATCAAATATAGCTTAGGGTTAATTTTTGGTAATTTTCTGAAAAACTTCAATTTTTGATGAATAGTGAAACCACTAAGTGGTAATCAAGAAAACTGATTTTTCAGTTAAATGAAAGTTTACCAATAATGTGTATTGAATTTTGAAAATCCGACATACATGGTTGTCATTAAGAAGTAAAATGTGGTTCAATGAGATTAAAATAATTTTTTGGTGAATAGTAACTTATTAAGTTCTTAATCACGATTAGTGGTAATTAGTGTAGTTTAAGGTATAAATAATGCTTTAATAATATGAAATGACCTAGACACATGTCCCAACCTTATTGGTTGTGTCATGGCCGACCCAGACAAGCCATGGGTCAACTTGGGGACCCCATGGAGACACTTTGGTTTGGAAATGACATAAATAACCTTTTATTAAATGTTAAAGTAAAAATGACACAAACAAGAGATGTTTTACGAAAACAATTTTTACATGGGGTTATAAAAATAAGATGTTTGATTATAAATAGTCATTGGAAATCTAAAACGATTTACTATATCATAGTATTTTTTTTATAATTTTTCGACATTAAATAAATTAAATTATTTATGACATAATAATGATGTAGCGATGACATCATTATTTGACGATTTAAATAAAATGGAAAGATAATGAAAAATCTAAAACCTACACATGGCCAAAACCAATTGGATGAGTGGATTTCGAACCCTTATCACCTTATCCACGAATTATATCAATGTGGGACCTTTTAAAACCGAAACACATTTTCAAATAATGTAATATTTCTTTACTTTCCAAAAGTGCCCCTCCTCTCCTCTTATAAAAGGCCCCCACCTCTACCTCATTTCACACACTCCTCAAGCTTTTGGCTCGGCCAACCCCTGCCCATTTACTCTCTCCACATCCCTCTCCTCATCCTAGAGGATTCCCTTTGGGCAGAATCCTTTCAAAGGAAGCCTTTAGGCTCAACCCAAAAGGAGTTACACTTTTAAAGGTAATTTATTCTCTCATGTTCATTTGTTCTATTTTGCTTCTCCAACCCCCTAAAAACTTTTTATTTACTTCCTTTGTAACAACACCAGTATCTTCAATATACTAGGATGTTGTTATAAGATTTATTTGAGCTACACTCTCACACAACTACATCAAATGGTTAAAGAACATACGGTTTTCGTGGATGGCGAAATTCTGCCTCCCGAAACGATGATTGTTCAACACTCATTTAACACCTTCAAAGATGGCCATAATGATGTCACTATTTTTATATATGATATATAATATGTTTATGTTTTCCTTAAGCTTATGTTTTTTTTCATTTTGGGCATACCTTTATGGTTTCCATTATGGGTAAAACACGATATCTTCATTTTAGGAAGTGCGGACTACCGCCCCCTAAAAGTGATTTGATTCGTTAATACCATATGTGCGATGTGTAAAGGATAAAGTTAATGATAATATATATGTTATTATACTGGAATTATAATATACTCTTATATCATTATGATTCCATTCCAGAAAATATGAAATAGAAATGGAAGTAGCGTTCATGTGTACGTACGGCTTACCGTCTCCATGAACGGTGCATTTCATTTCTTACCTCTAAATGTGATGTAATATTATAAATGCATGTTTGTACTGGATATATATGACATATATGATATCTACATCATGAATACCATTCTGGATATAATGAACCTTTGACCAAATTAACAACATGTAAGTGTAAGAAGTATATTTTTGACTTAAGAACCAAATACCGACAAAATAAACATTATTAACTTAACTGATTACATGATGTTCATAACATGGTATAAAAGGAATAATGAACTTGAAAAAGATTCATAAGAAAGTAGAGATTAACTCAAGTTTATTATTCAGGAGATTAAATAACGGTCGGGTCAAGTCGGATACGAGGTATGGGACTTCGTCTCAATCCCCTTTCATTGAGGTATATTTTGTTTTATACACAACTTTCTTTTATACAGTGTATAAACCCCTTTGACTTTTACGTTTATTCAAAAGGAATCTTTTTTATACGAAGCGTTCACTAAACGACAAAAGGGATTTTTTTTGTCGTACGTATGCGGCGACAACGACTTCTCCGCCGTCGTGACCGTTATTTGAGTTTCGGCTTCCTCTACAAGCCATACCTTCTTTTTAAAAGAAAAATAAATACCATGTTTTACTTTTCTTTTATTTTGGTATTGAAAATGGTTTTCATAATGTTTTTATATCAATGTGTTGTATTGATATCTCGTGATTGAAATGTGGAAATTTTATGTTTCTCTTATGCATGTTTTATGTGATATGATTATGTTATGGTTCTTGGGAATTATTATGAAGACGGGTGGTTCCGTGATAAACTAAGGGCGGGTGATCCCGTTATAGCTCTCCAATGCATTGGGTAACGCGAAGGAGTGAAACGTTAAGGTTTCTCCGAAGAGAATTTAGGGAATATACTGTGATGGGTATTCCAAACGTAACCAAGAGGGTTACTCCCTACGTAAGAATGTTATGAATGCCTCAAGTTACCTTTATGTATTATGATTTCTATGATTTATTCATGATTTTATGAGGTATGTTAAAGTGCTTATGTTTTATAGGTAAAGTATGATTTCATTCTTATGTATATATGAACTCATGTTTCCTTTCCATGTTTTTTTATAACCCATACTGAGTTTTTATGCTCATCCCAAGTTTTTGAAATGTTTTTCACAGGTCAAGGGAAAGGTACATGATAAGATGATAGAGTCAAGGATGTGTCAAGAAATAATCCATGTTTTATTTTAAATGTGTTTCCATTGATGGGAATGAAGAATACTATCTTTATGTAACCACTTTGTTTATATGTGGAATGTAATGCAAGTTTTATGATCTAAATCTCTAAAACTCTAAACCCGAAAAGATCCTCAATGTGTAATCTTGTAATAAATCAAGATTAAGTAAGGTTTAAGGCTGGGGCCTTATAGTTGGTATCAAAGGTCGGTTTAGATAACTTTAGGAGTTAGAATTATATTAAATGATTATCCAAAAATATTTTTTTTCGAAATGATATAGCATTTAAAGATTACCATGTTGCTTCATCTAAGACATGTTTGTTCAGAATGGTTTTCCGCAGAGGAAACAGGGAAGCAGTGCTAGGAAGGCATACAGAAGGAAATAACCTTCCAAATCAGCATCCTGAGATGGTCGGAATTGGAACTGAACAGTTTGTTGCAGTGATGGCGCAGTTGACTCAAGCGATAAATGGCGGTGGTATCCATGCACGAGATCAGCCAGAACAACCGCAGAGGAACATGTCAGTGGTGGAACATTTCATGAGGCAACATCCACCATCATTCAGAGGATCATCTGACCATGTGCTAGCTGAAGGGTGGAATAAAGCACTGGAGAAGATTTTTGATGTCATGGGGTGTTCAGACAATCAAAAAGTTAGTCTTTCTATTTACCGTTTGGAGGGTGAAGCCGATCAGTGGTGGTCTATGGTTAAAAATATCAGGGACGCCGATGAGATTGATGCTCTTGACTGGGATGAATTAAAAGGTGTGTTTCTTGAGAAGTATTTTCCTAAGGCTGTTCGACTTAGGATGGAAAAGCAATTCTTGGAATTGAGGCAAGAGGAAGACTCAGTGGCTGCCTATGAAGAAAGGTTCACTCGATTGGCAAGGTATGCTCCAAATTTTATCCGGAACCTTGATAGTAAAATCAATCATTTCTACTCAGGATTAAAGCCAAAGTATCGAAGGGAATTATCTTCTCGTGAGTTTAAAAGTTATGAAAAGTTTGTTCGATGTGCTGAGAAGGTGCAAATGGAGTTTGCCGATGACCAAGTTTTCTATAACAACCAGCAGATGAAAAGACCGAGGTGGCAGGAGAAAGGTAAGAATTCTTCAAAAAAGTCTGATGGGAAGAGAACTAAGTTTCCAGTTTGTGATAAGTGTGGCAAAAGGCATGCTGGGGAATGTCTTCTGAATTCTGGAAAGTGCTACCGATGTGGTAATATGGGACATAAGGCACGTGATTGCACAGAAAAGTATCAAGCTGAAGGTAAGAACAAATTTGATTTACAGTTATTGAAGTGTTATAAGTGCAATGAGATGGGTCACTATGCAAACGAGTGTCCGACAAGGAGCTTGAGTGATGGGAAGCAGTTAGACTACAAGCAGAAAGGGGTGGTGAAATCCTTTGCAACTACTTCAACAGATGTCGGGCCATCAAATGAAGTTGTATCAGGTACTTTGTTTGTTTTTTCAGATTATGCCAGTGTGTTGTTTGATTCAGGGTCTACACATTCTTTCATCTCTGAAACCTTTTCTAGTAAAATGGGAATACCATCTCAAGAAATGACTCCTGGAATTTTGGTAAAAACACCTGGGGGAAGTGTCGAGGCAAAAAGAATTTATAAGAATCTTCCTATCCTTATCTGTGGAAAGAACCTACTTGCAAACCTTATTGTTCTACCTCTAGTTGAGTTTGATGTTATCCTGGGTATGGATTGGCTCTCTATTTACCATGCTAAGATTGACTATAGAGCTAAAGAAGTTTCTTTTCAGAAAGACTTTCAGTTCGTTTACAATAATGAACCCTTACTTTTGATAACATATCAAGAGGCCGAGAAACTTGTAAAAGATGGAAATGAATGTTACCTTGCACACGTCGTTGAAAATAAAGGAACTATTCAGATTAATGATGTGCCAGTGGTAAATGAGTATCCTGATGTTTTTCCTGATGAGTTTCCTAGAATAATACCAGATCAGGAAGTTGAGTTTACTGTTGACTTAGTTCCTGATGCTAAGCCAATTTCAAAACCCCCTTATCGAATGGCACAAATTGAACTTTTAGAGTTGAAGGAGAAATTGCAAGATTTATTAGAGAACGGTTTCATTAGACCTAGCACATCACCATGGGGTGCTCCTGTTTTATTTGTTAAAAAGAAAGATGGTTCTATGAGACTTTGCATTGATTATAGAGCCTTGAATAATATCACTGTTAAGAACAAATATCCTTTGCCTCATATCGATGATTTGTTTGATCAGCTCCAGGGGGCTCAGTTTTTTTCAAAGATTGACTTGAGATCGGGGTACCATCAGCTGAAGGTAAAGGAGGCAGATATTCCGAAGACCGCGTTCCGTACGAGATATGGCCATTATGAATTTGTAGTAATGCCTTTTGGGCTAACCAATGCACCTGTTGTATTCATGGACTTAATGAATAGAATTTTCCATGAGTTCTTGGATAAGTTTGTGGTGGTTTTCATTGATGATATTTTGCTGTTTTCTAAAAGTAAAGAGGAGCATGAAAAAAATTTAAGGGTTATCTTGCAAACCTTAAAAGAAAAGAAACTGTATGGGAAATTCAGCAAGTGTGAGTTTTGGTTGCAACAAATTTCTTTCCTTGGTCACATTGTTTCTAAAGATGGAATAACTGTTGATCCTGCAAAAACAAAAGTTGTGGAAGAATGGCCAAGACCCACAAATGTAACCGAGATTCGTAGATTCCTCGGTTTGGCGGGCTATTACCGAAGGTTTGTTAGAAATTTTTCACGGTTATCTAGTCCAATGACTAAGCTAACTCGGAAGGGTGTTAAGTTTATCTGGACAAAAGAATGTGATGATTGTTTTCAGGAATTGAAAAGAAGATTGGTGAATGCTCCAGTTTGGCACTACCTTCCAGGAATGGTGAGTTTGTTATATATAGTGATGCTTCATTGAAAGGACTTGGTTGCGTTCTAATGCAGAATGATCAGATAATTGCTTATGCTTCATGACAGTTTAAAACTCATGAGGTAAATTACCCTACACATGATTTGGAATTAGCTGCTGTTGTTTTTTCTTTAAAAATTTGGAGGCATCATTTGTATGGAGTAAAGTGTGAAATATATACCGATCACAAAAGTTTAAAGTATATATTCACTCAGAAAGAGTTAAACATGAGACAAAGGAGATGGCTGGAATTAATCAAGGATTATGATTGTACAATTCATTACCATCCGGGAAAAGCAAATAAAGTGGCTGATGCTTTGAGTCGAAAAAGTAATGCTTCATTAACAATGTTGCGGTTGGAACGTGATCCTTTGGTTAACGATTTAATGAACTTTGGAATAGAAGTTGTTGGTGCAGGAATTCCTTCTGTTTTGTTTCAGGTATCAGTGAGATCATCTCTATCAGATAGAATCAAGCAAGCACAGAAGCAGGACAGTGAGTTGCAGAAAAAGGTAGAGCTGGTTCAGAAAGGTAAGTTGCCTGAATTCAACATTGATAGTGATTGTGTTTTGAGATTTGGGAAGAGATTGTGTGTGCCTTTTGATTCGCAGTTGAAGAGAGAGTTGTTATGTGAATCTCATAGTTCTCCGTTTTCAGTTCATCCGGGTAGTACTAAGATGTATAGAGATATGCGGGAGTATTACTGGTGGGATGGAATGAAAAGAGATATTGCTGATTTTACTGTGAAGTGTTTGACTTGTCAGTAGGTTAAAGCAGAGCGGCAGTTACCGAAAGGGATGCTTCAGCCTTTACTAGTGCCAGAGTGGAAATGGGAGAATATATCCATGGACTTTGTTTTTGGATTACCGAAGACATCTCGAGGTAATAATTCAATCTGGGTTATTGTTGATCACTTGACCAAATCTGCTCATTTCCTTGCTATACGAGATACTTTCTCTCTCGATCAACTTTCCCGTTTGTATCTTAAAGAGATAGTCAGGTTACATGGAGTTCCTCTCTCCATTGTATCGGATCGTGATCCCAGGTTTACTTCTAACTTTTGGAAAGACCTTCAGAAGTCGTTGGGTACCGAATTAAATTTTAGTACAGCTTTTCATCCTCAATCAGATGGGCAGTCAGAACGAACAATTCAGACATTGGAGGATATGCTACGAGCTTGTTCTATGGATTATCAAGGAAGTTGGGACCAACATCTTTCTTTGGTTCAATTTTCATATAATAACAGTTTTTATTCCAGTATACAGATGGCACCATTTCAGGCATTATATGGGAAGCGGTGTTGAACTCCAGCTTTCTGGGATGAAGTGGGTGAAAGGAAGTTGATGGGACCAAAATTGGTAGAAGAGATGGCAGAAAAAGTTCAGCTGATTCAGAAACACATGAGAACAGCTCGGAGCAGGCAGAAGAGTTATGCGGATAACCGGAGAAAGGATCTATATTTCGAGGTAGGTGATCATGTTTTTCTCAATGTTTCTCCTTGGAAAAGTGTGATGAGATTTGGTAAGAAAGGAAAGCTGAGTCCAAGGTTTATTGGACCATATGAAATTCTGGAAAGAGTTGGATCAGTTGCATACCGAGTGGCTTTACCTCCGAGTTTATCTCAGGTACACAATGTTTTTCACGTTTCGATGTTGAGAAAGTACATGCCAGATCCATCTCATGTTTTGAGTCCAGAGGTAGTTCAGCTGGAAGAGAACCTATCTTATGAGGAACAACCGGTCCATATTCTTGACCACAGGGAGAAAGTGTTACGGAATAAGGTGATTCACCAGGTAAAGGTTTTGTGGAAAAACCACATGATTGAAGAGGCAACATGGGAATCTGAAAATGCAATGAGGGATAAGTACCCCCATTTATTCGATAAGTAAATAAATTGCGGGGACGCAATTTTCTAAAGGGGGGAAGGATGTAACATCCCAAGTAAGTAATGAATAATAGATATTTTTATCTATGTCTATTAATGATTAATATAGTGTTATAGAGGATTAAAATGAAAGTAAATACAATCTTATGCATGGAATACAGTAATATTCTTAAAAGATTGTTTTACTGCCTTTTGATGGCAAATCATTTTTGAATCTATCTTTTGACAATTTTATAAACCATGTTTTTCAAAATAAACTTATTATTTATGATTGGGACATCAAAATTTACCTTGTGTGAATTTTTGGTATTTTTTTGACAATGTTCATTTTTTAATGAATAGTGAAAAATACTGCATTTTACATCAAAACTGCTTTTTAATCTAATTTATTTATATGCTTTGATTATGTTTTGAATTGGTTTTGAAGTGAAATTATAATATATTTTTACCATTTTATCCAATGGTTGTCATTGGAATCAATTTCACTTTGAAATTAGACTTAAACTGGTGTCAATCTTTTGATACTTATTGTTTTGTAAAAACACGCTATTTGCTCTAGCAGCGGGAATTAATTATTAAATTAATTAATGTGACTTATATGATTTGAATTTTGTAAAATAGACTTCATTTTTGAATTCGGATTATAAAATATAGCTTAGGGTGAATTTTTGGTAATTTTCTGAAAAACTTCAATTTTTGATGAATAGTGAAACCACTAAGTGGTAATCAAGCAAACTGATTTTTCAGTTAAATGAAAGTTTACCACTAATGTGTATTGAATTTTGAAAATCCGACATACATGGTTGTCATTAAGAAGTAAAATGTGGTTCAATGTGATTAAAATAATTTTTTGGTGAATAGTAACTTATTAAGTTCTTAATCACGATTACTGGTAATTAGTGTAGTTTAAGGTATAAATAATGTTTTAATAATATGAAATGACCTAGAAACATGTCCCAACCTTATTGGTTGTGTCATGGCCGACCAATACAATCCATGGGTCAACTTGGGGACCCCATGGAGACACTTTGGTTTGGAAATGACATAAATAACTTTTTATTAAATGTTAAAGTAAAAATGACACAAACAAGAGATGTTTTACGAAAACAATTTTTACATGGGGTTATAAAGATCAGATGTTTGATTATAAATAGTCATGGGAAAGCTAAAAATATTTCCTATATCATAGTATTTTTTTTATAATTTTTAGACATTAAATAAATTAAATTATTTATGACATAATAATTATGTAGCGATGACATCATTATTTGACGATTTAAATAAAATGGAAAGATAATGAAAAATCTAAAACCTACACATGGCCAAAACCAATTGTATGAGTGTATTTAGAACCCTTATCACCTTATCCACGAATAATATCAATGTGGGACCTTTTAAAACCGAAACACATTTTCAAATAATGTAATATTTCTTTACTTTCCAAAAGTGCCCCTCCTCTCCTCTTATAAAAGGCCCCCACCTCTACCTCATTTCACACACTCCTAAAGCCTTTGGCTCGGCCAACCCCTGCCCATTTACTCTCTCCACATCCCTCTCCTCATCCTAGATAATTCCCTTTGGGCAGAATCCTTTCAAAGTAATCCTTTAGGCTCAACTCAAAAGGAGTTACACTTTTAAAGGTAATTCATTCTCTCATGTTCATTTGTCCTATTTTGCTTCTCCAACCCCCTAAACTCTTTTTATTTACTTCCTTTGTAACAACACCAGTATCTTAAATATACTAGGATGTTGTTATAAGATTTATTTGAGCTACACTCTCACAAAACTACATCAAATGGTTAAAGAACATACGGTTTCCGTGGATGGCGAAATTCTGCCTCCCGAAACGATGATTGTTCAACACTCATTTAACACCTTCAAAGGTGGACATAATGATGTCACTATTTTTATATATGATATATAATATGTTTATGTTTTCCTTAAGCTTCTGTTTTTTTCATTTTGGGCATACCTTTATGGTTTCCATTATGGGTAAAACACGATATCTTCATTTTAGGAAGTGCGGACTACCGCCCCCTAAAAGTGATTTGATTCGTTAATACCATATGTGGGATGTGTAAAGGATAAAGTTAATGATAATATATATGTTATTATACTTGAATTATAATATACTCTTATATCATTATGATTCCATTAGAGAAAATATGAAATAGAAATTGAAGTAGCGTTCATGCGTACGTACGGCATACCGTCTCCATGAACGGTGCATTTCATTTCTTACCTCTAAATGTGATCTAATATTATAAATGCATGTATGTACTGGATATATATTACATATATGATATCTACATCATGAATACCATTCTGGATATAATGAACCTTTGACCAAATTAACAACATGTAAGTGTAAGAAGTCTATTTTTGACTTAAGAACCAAATACCGACAAAATAAACATTATTAACTTAACTGATTACATGATGTTCATAACATGATATAAAAGGAATAATGAACTTGAAAAAGATTCATAAGAAAGTAGAGATTAACTCAAGTTTATTATTCATGAGATTAAAGAACGTTCGGGTCAAGTCGGATACGAGGTATGGGACTTCGTCTCAATCTCCTTTCATTGAGGCATATTTTGTTTTATACACAACTTTCTTTTATAAAGTGTATAAACCCCTTTGACTTTTACGTTTATTCAAAAGGAATATTTTTTATACGAAGCGTTTACTAAACGATAAAAGGGATTTTTTTTGTCGTACTTATGCGGCGACAACGACTTCTCCGCCGTCGTGACCGTTATTTGAGTTTCGGCTTCCTCTACAAGCCATACCTTCTTTTTAAAAGAAAAATAAATACCATGTTTTACTTTTCATTTATTTTGGTATTGAAAATGGTTTTCATAATGTTTTTATATCAATGTGTTGTATTGATATCTCGTGATTGAAATGTGGAAATTTTATGTTTCCCTTATGCATGTTTTATGTGATATGATTATGTTATGGTTCTTGGGCATTATTATGAAGACGGGTGGTTCCGTGATAAACTAAGGGCAGGTGATCCCGTTATAGCTCTCCAATGCATTGGGTAACGCGAAGGAGTGAAACGTTAAGGTTTCACCGAAGATATTATAGGGAATATACTGTGATGGGTATTCCAAACGTAACCAAGAGGGTTACTCCCTACGTAAGAATGTTATGAATGCCTCAAGTTACCTTTATGTATTATGATTTCTATGATTTATTCATGATTTTATGAGGTATTTTAAAGTGCTTATGTTTTATGGGTAAAGTATGATTTCATTCTTATGTATATATGAACTCATGTTTCCTTTCCATGTTTTTTTTATAACCCATACTGAGTTTTTATGCTCATCCCAAGTTTTTGAAATGTTTTTCACAGGTCAAGGGAAAGGTACATGATAAGATGATAGAGTCAAGGATGTGTCAATAAATAATCCATGTTTTATTTTAAATGTGTTTCCATTGATGGGAATGAAGAATACTATCTTTATGTAACCACTTTGTTTATATGTGGAATGTATTGCATGTTTTATGATCTAATTCTCTAAAACTCTAAACCCGAAAAGATCCTCAATGTGTAATCTTGTAATAACTCAAGATTAAGTAAGGTTTAAGGCTGGGGCCTTATAATAACCCCTTTGGCCAAGATCCAACCAAGGAACCCCTTGAGTGCTAACCAAAAGGTGTTACTTAAAGAAGAGGTAATATCCTTCAACAAGAATGTAGGTTTTGTTTCATTAACCTCCCATAAATTATCCTTATTCAATGATTATATTATTACCATCATATCTTATATATATTTATAGTATTTTATGATATAGTTATGACCTAAACTCACACACGCTTCTATAAAATGGGATACACAATCATTATTCATGTGTATGGTGGACTACCGCCTCTCAAACTGATGTCATTATTTCTTCCATTACAACTTTTGAAGGATGGGGATACTGATGTTATTATCTTTTAAAATTTTATATATAATATTTATATGTTTATATTTTTAGTTAATTATTATGTAACATATACTTTTGGATTTCTGTTTTGTGGAAATATGATAACTTCATTTTTGGAAGTGTGGACTGTCGCATCTTCAAAGCGATGTGATTTGTTCGCACCATACATGAAATGTATTAAGGATGGATTTTTTAAATATGTATTTTATATATGAAATATTAATGAAAATATAATTATTATTATATATATTAACATATTTCATTTACATTGATTATAATATTAATACATAAAAATGGAAATATCGTTCATGCATACAAACAATGTACATTCTCTATAAATAGTCTATTTAATTTTTTTATTTTTTTATTTCATATATTATTAAAATTAAATATATACATAATATTTAAGTAATTTTTTTAATTTTTTTAATTATGAAGATGATTAAATCCTAAAACAAGTAACCAGATAAAAAATATAACCAATCAAAACACAAGAGAAAAACATTGTTTACTACCCAAAATGTAACATTCACATATAAGTGTTAATAAAATGTATTAATGGTAATAAGAAAATAATATATGAAATTATATAATCGAATATGTTTTTTTAATATAAGTATAATAAACATAAATTTATTATATATGAGTGTTTAACCAGTATGATGAGAATCAACACATAAGGTAAGGGGGTTTCTAGTCTCACTTTTATTTCATCAAGACCTATGACTTATTCATCACAAATTTCATGGGGGTGTATATAATGAGCAAGAATTTATTATATTATTTTTATCATTAAATTTATGAGTATGTGTGTATCCATTTTATCTTCTCAATTTCATGGGCTTTATGGTCCAAAATAAACCAAATCAGTATGGTATTTGTGTCTCAATTTTTCTTATTTGAGACACATGTTTTGTTATTTAGATATTTTTATGGAGGTGTATATCATTCCATTGTACATGTTATATAATTATTATAAAACTTTTGATGATATTTAAAAATTAATATAATTTTATTTTCTCAAGGGGATTTTGATTCATGGACCATTTTCGTAATAGTTTATTGGCACAATCTCATTATTTAGAGGGATTATCTATGATTATACATTCATGGATGAAATATTATGATTCATATATCAATAATTATCAATATTTTTAATAAACCATTGTTTTCCATTATATCTTCATGTATTGGTACCAATTTTCCACTCCTTTATACATAAGACATTTCTGAATGTTTTTATGAAAATCCATCTTCATTTATTTCTTTAATCAAAAATCTGTTTTCTTTCAAAATAAATTTTTCTATAATTGTTTTCAATAAATTTTTAAAAATGTTATTTAAAGATTATTTTCAACAAAAAACTATTTCATTGATTTTAAATTATATATTTATATTTTTAAATGATATCTTCAAAGAAAAATGTTTTCAGAAATGTTTTATGTGTTAAAATTATTTTTTCAAATATGAAAGGATATTATCACCAATAAATGTTTTAAAAAGATATAAAAAAAATCCATATAAGATTAAATATATTGGTGTTACTCATGCCTTTATAGGGTTATGACCCAAGGATACCATTCATATTCATTCATTGAAGGGTTAATGTATTTATGGAATGATTTCGGTTACAGCCATTTCTCTTCCATGCGTTATAATCTTATGAAACCCTATTCCTTTCATGGGTTATGTTTTGATGAAATTTTTACGAAACCTATCCATTTTTCATAGGTTATGATCTGATGACAAGTTTATGATACCCATTTCCTTCATCAGTTATGTTATGATGAATGTTTTTTATTTTTTGGCATACATATGTATGATTTTATTATGATATGAGTAGGACCTATATCAACCTCAACATTATTGAGTAAATATTAATATCTCATGAGATATACATTGATAGAATTTAGGTTGAACTCTTTTCCGTAAGAAAGTTTCTTTTACTATAGTATTTTGAGTCGAACTTGACTCCTAATATGGTCATGGGAGTGAACATTAATACCAAGATGGTTTGGGGGAAATAATCCATTCCACTAATATGCACTTGGAATTAATCATTGACTAGAATTTAAATAATTTTTTATAATTATGTGTCTTCAACAATTCCATGATGTATTACTTTATTTTTCTTTCATTGATTATTATCTTGATTTCTTTATTATTCTTGTCTTATGAACTACCAATAATTATGCTATGATTCATTTTTTATGATCTTTGATATGAAGGTTATGATATTTTAATGTTACTATAACATTATCACAGTCTAATTCTCATGATTATACATACATATCTTCCTTGTGTTCACTTACTAAGCATCTCATGTCAACCCTTTTTTGTATTATTTCCCAATGTTATGAAGATATGTATTATTTATGATGTTTTTAAGAAGTATTATAGTCTTGAATAACCTAGTGTGAGATAATATAGATCACATATTTACTAGTTTATTTGTTTCCATGTTTCCAAAACCTATAAAAAATTATGTGGTTTGTGTGTTTGTGTGTGAAATGTATTAATTATTCTTCAAAACTAAGGTAATTTCAAGGTATGAGAAGAGTGATTCGTTATATATACAAGGGAAACAAACCTTGAAACACATTTATACAATATGTGTCATATGTTTATGTGTATTCCATAACCAAAAATATTACCACATTGAAAAAATCAATTTATCCATGGTCAAAATTGCTTATCCCAGCCTCTAAAATACAAGAAGCATCAAAACAGAAAAAATCAGACTAACCATGATGAGTGTAGTAACCATAGAAAATAATTTAAAATCATTTCAAGCCTTTGAAACTCCTATAAACTCCATTATTACAATTTTTGTCAATATAAAAATAGAAAAGGAGGGTCTTTATAAATTCAAGAAATGATATCATATATCTGTCAAACAATTCCCATTCTCATGAATATAAAATAATCCCCAAAAAATATAAACACTGTTTGAACACCCATACCTTGAAATACAGGTGAAGGACCTCACTAATATCATAACACAACAATCACACACAATACATTGTGAGAGTGAATAAACCTGAAAAAATGGAAAATGAAGAAGAGAAAAAAAATATTTTTAACAACACTAAATCAATCATATAGTATCAATAAAAGAGAAAACTATATCCTGATAACTAATGTTATTGAGAATACATATGGGAATAGTACTCCTAGGTGATTTGTTCCAAGACACCATGTCACCATAGGAAATATAAAAAATGTATTTCATTCCAATGAAACATATTATCTTGACAATCCTACATCTTTTCATACATCTCCTAGATGGTCAAATCATGATCAATATATCTCTCACCACAGTCAATGAAATGAAAATATTCATGATTATATTTGTTACAACTATGATACAGAGAATACATTATGAATAAAAAACATCTTAGGGGTTTCTTCTAACTATCATTTGAACGCTCTAGCCTATGGAAACACCTCTAAGTTCCCAATAAACTTGGAATAATGAGTACGACCATTACTAAATCTTTACTAACAAAAACATGGTGACACCTCCAAGAACATGTGATATCTAAATTAAAACTCCACATAACTAATCCAATGAAAATCATAGGACTTTTAATGACCTTATGTTACATTCATCATCTCAAGGATTACCTTGACAATTGATGTCATATTTTACACCAATTACAATGCATGAATATTTGAACATCAAATCTAAATTGAGGATAATCTATATTGGAATGGATATACTTATATATTTATGGATTTTTCCATATCAATAGTGGATTAACAACTATTTATTTTAAGAAAACTCTACTATGGTTTTGTATAACATTCACATACCTCCAAAATCATGAATAAATTTATGGAATATTTATAATATAGTCTCATACTCTATTCCATTTGACCATCCATTTATAGATGAATATAAATATTAATTTATAATTGGGATCTAAAATCATGTTGGATACCTCTCCACATCCTTAATTAAAAGTTATGATCATGATAAAAGAGGATAATATTCAAAACCCCACGATTACTGATAATTTCTTCTTCATACTTCTATAATAATACCTCTATAGGTCTCCAATCATTTATTCAAGAGAAGTTAGAAGACTTCATCAGATAGTCTAAAATCGCACATATAGTTTCATAACCACCCCAACCTCTTGATAGAATAGTGATTAATTACCTCGAAATATTATCCCACATCCACATGGTAACATCAATACACTAACGTAAATGTCTTGGAACATGGTGATCATCCTTCTCCTTGTGGTAGACTAATCAATTAGAGACATATTGTACAACATAATTCTTTAGAGTAGACTACAAAAATTGGTATATCAGAGCATAGTAAATCATTGTATCAACATGATATAATACTAATAATAAATGATGTAATTCATTGGAAACCCCTCACACATAAATAATGGAATTACATGGATCCAATTATGTGAAACCATATGGTTTCCATCCTCAACACCTCACTTAAGAGAATAAACATATACAGTCCAATCATTACAAACCACATCCTCATAATTCACTAGTTTGGACTCCTCTTCTTTTTGTACCATGGATGTTTATATATTCATATGATATTGACTAACTCTATAATACTCCAATATTATATCAATGTGAATAACTAGTAAATATTCTGTCAATCTAAAGTAGTCTCTAGTATCACAACTAGAAACACTAGGTGGCTTGCTACGCAATGCATTAGTTACAACCTCCCCTTTACTTTCATGAAAGGAAATCACAATGTCTATTTACTACCAAATCTATATCCACTATAAACAAAAATCATGTAATCCTATGAGAATATATACTCAATGATTCTATGATCCATGAAGGAAATAAATAATTCAATAATAATATATAGTCTGAAAAACATATATGAAAAAATACCTCATGGATATCATGATCTTGGGTAGAATAATTACATTAAAGATGCAATAATTACCGGGAAACAAAATATATAATTATAATTTTCTACAAAATCATGCTACCCAAACCATATTTGAATCTTCATAGTAAACCTTAAACACATTTACCTCATATTGTAGATGAAGTAAATGAGTATTGACAATTTTCTCATTAAAATAATTTAAATTAGATAGGCATTGGTTAGTCCACGAAAACACCAAATCATTTATGGTTAATTCAATCATAAATTTCATAATATGAGATAACTCAATTTGAAACCTAATATAGTTAAAAGATAAATCATGGAGACTTTGTATCTCTACACCAATCTTAGGGATACCCTAGGAAACCACTAAATTAATCTTCAAAGTATTAATTGATACTAAACACCAGAATCTGAGCTTTACCTAATAAATAGACCTCACGTGGTTAGAACTCACACATTGAATTCTTCCCAAATAGTAATCAAAATAAATAATTCCCAATTAAAAATTTAAAAGCTCTATGTTATCCCTCTATAAAACATAAAATAGAATTATATCATTGGAATTTACCACCATGAACCAATATGAAAACGCACTAAATACTACATTAATCAACCCCATGAACACATATGTATCATTCATCACACCGAATGATATATCATGAAACACATAATTCCAATAACAAGATTTGAAAATTTTCTTCAATATATCCCAATCCTTTACTCAGATTTAAGGAATTGTATACCACAATTTGATATTCTAGAAAATTCTTGCTCCATTTATCTTATTAAAAAAATTCCAGTTTGTTTATTATAGTGGTAGTTTTTCACCATCATTTGATATAAAACATGATTATAGGCACAAAACAACAATCAACCATATTACATATCTTTTGATAGAAATATGTCTTCAAATAGGTGACAAACAATGCAAAATAAATTTTCTCTACAAGTGATCATTAACCACAACCCATACCACTTACAACTAAAAAGGGGTCATCTAATATAGAGAAATATGTAGCATAGATACATTAGATATGATCTCTATCCAAAAATAAATCCCCCATATAGGTGATTGTCCTTAAACATATTTATTAGAAACAATTGGGTACTACTCTATGGAACTATGAAACACTAAAAGAAGTACCATCTTAAAACATAGTATGACCATAGTAACCATTAATGATGGAGACTCAATACATATTCAGACCCATCATGGGTTATCTCCTGCCAGTGAGAATTGTATTGTATATAGTATCATCATTGAATATGACACAACTAGTAAATAATTCCATACTGTAATGAATTAAATATTGAAATATATTTTAAGGATGATTTCATATAGATGTATCAATAAACATAGATAATATCCCCCAATATTCATACTACCCAAGAACTTTTCACAGTATCGTTAGACATCATACAAAAAACCAGACCAGTAAATAGAATAGTAATAACCAAAGAAACAAGGTAATTGTCCATTATGTTTAAACATATAGAATATAGTATGTGAAACAATGGTTTACATATCACCAAAATCAGAAAATGGATATACCCAAGTTGAAAATATATACATATTACATCATATGATGTTTTGATCTATGGAAAATAAACATTCTAAAGATTTTATTTGAACGTTTATAAATCCAAAATGTCATTTTCTATAATAGTGACCACCACCATAGACTTGGAATACCCATTTTCCATGAGGTTGTGGGATATAATAATGATTCAATTAATCTACCCCTCCCCCTCTACTAATCAAATGACAGATGTCCTTGATGCAGTAAATACTACCATGGTAGTAACTTCTAAAATGATTAGGAACACATTATGCTATAAGCTACACACTGATTAATGATATTGTTATGTCACTAACTATTATAATGGCCACAACCTCCAAGTGTTAAAAAAACATTTCCTAACCTATTTCCATGGCTATAAGAGTTGTTAACTCTGTTAAAAAGAGTTTATGAAATAGTAATCCAACACCATGGTAATGGAAACATCTTTATATATCTAGAAAATTGACAAATCCATTAAATTTATTTACAACACATAGTATATGAGTGAATTCTATCACTTGATAATCCATTCATAGCCAATATCCTCTTAATGAACACCACCTTTTCTAGAACCTCATCAAATGACTTCCACATAAACAAAGTGACACGAAGCTGAATCTCTATGAAAAATGATCATCAAAATGCCTCAACCTAGCCTCATAATTTTTTAAAATGTTACAAGAAACACATTGAATGTTATCATATGGGATACATAACCTAAAAACATTACAAATCTTTTATTAATGGATAATGGTATCCAGATATAAATACACCACAATATTTAGTGAAAAAAATTAATCCTAAAATAGATCCCTAAACTTGTCCCTTGAAAAAAATTGACTTATAAAGATACTTGGGAAGAGTTGAAAATATAAACCAATATAAATATTCATTGAAAATGGAACCTATTTCACAATATATGAAAATTTCAAATTGACTTTTATCTCTATAACCTCCATCCAACCCTCTATCACATATTCTAAAAGAGTTCATTTATAATATTATAAACCCTAGCACTAAAACGCTCTGAGTGTCCACATATATGTTTCATTTTCATTGACCTGGACCTTATAGAAAAATGATGGAACATATTTTTTAATGTCTTCAAGATTGTCATTCCAGTATCAATTGACCTAGTTTTATATCAAAAATAAATAAATGACAATACTACTATAAAAGAAAAAAAAATAAAATTTTAATGATAATTTGTAAAAAAAAATTAATTCATATTAATAAATTTCCCTTTTTAAAATTTAATTAAAAACATATGTATAACAATAATTATGAATGTGTTTACCTAGGAATCCAGTATAAAATAAATCACACTTTTCCAAGAATGTTTAGTAAACATTAAGGTACATTCATCAGATCATTTGTGTCTATAAAACCTTGGGTCCATCACATTCTTTCCATTATATTGTATGTTATATGCCCAGTTGGTACTATTTCCTACCAACACGTGCATCATCATATTTTCCTAACTCCAAACTATATCCTATCACTCAACCATGACCTCTTATACCACTCTATCATGACCCCCCCCCCCACAAAGGATCCCATCTCAGTCCATGAATAGAGAGAAAGATATAATGACCCCTGAATCCTCACACTTGTACTTTGTAGGTTTGTGAAATTTTGGGAAGGTATATGAATTAGAATAAAATGAGGCATTTACTTCTATAATGATTAATGTGTAAGATATAAAAGTAGTAGAATCCCTGAAAAATAGAATGAAAAATATAACTTAAAAATCCCAATACCAAAAATTTCATTTATAAATTGAATGGAAAACAAATAGTAATAAATGTAAAACTATAAAGTGGCCACAAACTCAGGCATATATTGATTGTTTATCAATAAATCCTTTGATATTGTAACATTTATCCTGATCACCAACCTATTACTAGTGACCTAAAATTCCTTTTTTATTTGTGTAGTGTAGTAGTAAAATTTATAATTAGTATAATACAACCTTATATCTCTCATGAAGAATGTGAATGAAGCATTATAATAATCACTGAAAAAACCAATGAAACTAAATCATCACATAAATGTGTCATAATATTATCCCATTCCTACAAGGGACCACACACAAAGTAACATATAGTAATAAAACATTATATTAAAATAGAATACATTTATAAATAATGGTAACTTGTTTTTAAATCTCCATATATTTTCTCTCTCATGCCCCAATGGTCATTTCCTGTCATCATCACTCCTGTAAATAATTTTTTTAACCTATATAATACTATCACCGGCATTGATACATCTTTTTTAGCACAAAATCTCATCATCCTCATATCCTTTTAGTATCCTTGTGTATTTATGAGTGCCATTATATCCTACATGAATACATTTCACCTCAATCTACAATATCCAATGAAATAACACTTGTGGGAAAGCAAACCGACCTTGTCCTAATACATGTATGTGGAATACCTAAAGCCTCTTCAAGACATACATATATTTATAGTAAATCAAGAGTTTTCATAGCCCTTGTTGGAATTCAGTTTATACCATAATCTGGTATAGCTTGAGATTTGAAAACTAGTCTATGTATAGAGGGATTGAATTCGAGTGGGGGAAGACATCCATTTTTTCACTCACCATCATGGATGGTGTAGAAAACACACTCCAAAACATTATGGTGTTAGATTCCCTTCTAACATGTTTGGGGAAAACATATGAAATTATAAATAACAGAATTGTATTACGGAAAACTACACTATGGAAAACTAAATACCATTAGTCTCATCCAATACTATTATAAAATATGACCTGTATCTTCCACTGATAATGAATAAATATTAAAAAACATACAATTATCATGGTAATTACTAAATAATTAATTCATTGTTAATTTATTTACATTAAAATTTTACAATATTGAAATCTTATTCTCCCAAAGTCGTGTTATGATGGCACTATTAATTCTCTCAAATATATTATCAACTATTTTTTCATTTTTTTAAACTATAATAACCAAAAAAATCATTAATTTTATCAAACAATAATTTTTATCCATTATGGTACTCAAGGAATTATTTTAATCTACCTATTTAAAAATTAACTCATAATCCAATGTAATAAACTGAATGGATAAGTTTATTTTTGGTCATGTAAACATTATCTAACCATCATGGATTCAAGAAATCATCAATAAATAATATGTTATTGTTATGAAATCTCAATTATTAACTTTTTCTATCATCTTAGTGTAACACTCTATGTTTTTCTAAAAATAAATAAAAATGAATGGAACTTTGTTTTAAGTATATATTTATAACTAGCCTTTTAACATAATTTTTCCCCTTATATTTTAGGAATTTCAAGAAACTACCTTCTACTATTGTGTTCAATATGTTATTTGGAGTCAGTTGGAACCAACTTGTTTTTTTGGTAAATAGTAACATACACTTATGAATAGTAATATGAAAAGTAATATGACCCTAATTAATAGTAAATTTTATTATTATTTTATTTTATTAATTCTTTAATATAATAGCATCTAGGTTAATTTTTCATTGTGATATAGAAGTAGTTACGGAATTAGAATTGTTAATTTTTGAATTAATTATGATTTTATTTAAAAATTAAATTAATAATATTCAGAAAATTATTTTCAAAAATTTTACTTCAATTTTGAAATCTACACATTGATAAATGGTTAGGGTGAATTTTGGGAATTTTTCTGATATATTTGAATTTTCAGTGAATAGTAAAAAAATACAGTTTTTAGTTTCGGTGTGTTCATGACATCATTAATGATATAATAATGATGTCATAAATCTGGTAGACTTGTGTATAATTAAATAATATTTGAGGTGTCCCAATTGGCTTATACCATGGGAAAATACCATGGGGAAGCCCATGGTTTTGTAAATAATACTCATGAGGTGTCGCTTGAAAATTATTAAAATAATCCCTCAATTTTCCTATAAATATCAACTCTTCCAATCATTTAATTCATTACCAATTCTCCCTCAACTAAGATCTAGCTTCCTTACCATAATAATAGTCCTCCAAAGTTTTCTTCAAGCCCCCAAGGTCCCAACCATCAATTTCATTAGGTTACTCTACAAGGTAAGAAAAATTTCAATTTCTTTCTTCTTTCCTTTCAAGTTCTCTTTTATACGGTATAATTTTAAAGTTTCAATAACATGTTTTTATTTTCTTCTTATTATTGATATAATATATATTATAATTCATTTATGGATGGGTGACCCTTGTCCCCTCTCATTTTAATATTTTCTAAAACCATGTTCTCTAGTCGTTAGGCTGCAAAATTTTTTGAAGCGATTTCACAATTATTCTTTTATTTTGAGTTCTTTCCTTATTAATTCATCATATATCCTTACCCAAGTGGCATTAAATCTATATAAATCATGTATATTATATATTTTATCATTTTTATGGAAAATTTCTCATCATTATTCTTCTCCTCTCCCACATTTTTAAAGAATAAAAACATTTTCCGTTTCTGTCGAATTATCCACATGGTGGACAATGTGATTTCAATTTTCATTAATTATTTCAAGTCTGGTCATGAAACCATATATATTGTTGAACCAGGTTATAATATATGTTTTATGACTCACCCAATGTTCTGTAATTCTTTTTTACTCATGGTTATAATTGATAAGATAAAATGTGGTTGTTATTATCAAACAACCACTAAAATGATCTAAACAAACATCATTAATGTTCTAACTTATGAATCATCCTCATGAAAGAATTAAAAATGATTAATGAAATAATTTATGTTACTTGATATATTTTAATACAAATACATTCCAATTCTAGAGTTTAACTTCCAATCGACAAGAATGTCCACCATGAACCAATCATATAACTCATGTAAATAATTCAACCAAAAACAGTGCAAGGGGAAAAATACTAACAATTAAGGGTAAAAAGTTGTTATGAAATTATCATATAAGATGTTATAAACATTTAAATGTTTCTTTAAAATATTAATAACACTCTTTTAACTATTATACATGATGTTTAAACAAGTTTGAGGTAAGACAAACCCGAGGTAAGGGAATTCTTAATTTGATTTCCATTCTTTGGGTTAACCTTATACTTCATTATTTATGTTCTATTTAAATTGTTTGTGTGATGGGTTCTGTTAATATTATGTTTCATTATGTGTATTTACAGTATATATAAATACTCCATCATCTCTATTAAGTATCTCTTCAATTGTATGATATTTATAAGGGGCATTTATTTAAAAATCCTCTTTTTTAAATTCAGATTTACAAAATTCCAATGTAATGTTTTTATAGAATTGTTCATGCTGTATGATTAGGTTTTGGTTATTGAAAATTATTTATAATGAAGGGTGGGACCTATATCTCCCTCCAATTCATTGGGTATGAGTATTTTGTAGGTCAGCCGTATGGTTACTCCAATTGTGACTACGATGGTTACACAAAGTAAGGTAGTCGTGAGGGTTACAAATTATAATGTAGCCAAGAATGGTTACAGGATTATATAAGTAATTCCCCAATATAACTTTATGATTATATTTATCTTTTCATGTTTTGTGTGGATCCTATGTAAATATCATGTTACACAATGTATGTATATATGGGTGATAAGAATGTCTTTTGAAAATGATTTCATACGTTATGAGTATTCATCGACTAATGTGATCTTTCCTTATTTTCCATCCCTTACTGATCTTTTGTGATCATCCCAAGTTTTAAATGATTTTTCACAGGTTAATGGATGTTTCATTCAAGTAATTAAGACATGTTAAATGTTGAATAATTGTCTAGGAGTCTTGTTTTCTATTTTAATGTTTTATATTTTGAAAAATTGGAAACTTTTTTTATGGTATCCACTCTATAATAACGTGTAATGTCATGAATGTATTTTCCTAATTCTCTAAGGATCTAATGTTGAAAGTATATTCAATGTAAAAGGAAGTGATTTATTGAATAAATTCATGATTATGTATATAATAAGGTCTGGTCCTTATACTTAGTGTCTAACTCCATGTCATGTAACATAATTTGTCCCACTGTTATCAGCATTGACCATCACTAAATCTCATTATCCCTTCCATTTAATAATTAAATCAAAAATTAAATATAATATCCCCTTGACTATATCACATACCTCTTCATGTTCTCCATACACTAAAAATCATCAAAACAAAAAACTTGTCTAAAATACCTAGTCTACACATTCGTTACAATTGTAATTTCCAAACACATGTGAGGGTATTAAGGCCCTATCAATGGGCCACTATAGCCTCCCACAATAACGAATGTGCTCCTTCATTACAAAACATTTATTAATGAGTAAAAACAAATTTACATTCCAACACTAATTTTATCTCATTAGGATTGGTTCATCTGTACAAAAAATCCGAAGGGAATTAGAAGACCATATCAAAAAAGAACATGATTTCAATCCTTATTTTTTATAATTAAATCAAATATGATATGTAAATGACATACTCATTCCCCTTAAATTAATTGTAATCATTCAAGAATTATTGAATTATATATTTGAGGAATTAATTAAGATAAAAATAATAACAGTAAAATTCCAATAAAATATCATACAATCTAAGTAAACATAAAGAGGTAATATAAAAAATTATATATAAGTGAAATAAAGAAGTAACCATTCAATTAAATCATGAAAACAATATTAAATTATTTTGAACACATCATAACTATTTTATCAAAAAAATATAAAAAAAATTAAATAATCTCAATGAAAATGAATATATAACTCTATCTTGTGATGATATCAATGGATATTTTAATTTATAAATTTTAAAAGAAGATTATTCATTTATGATATAACATGTGATAAAAACTCTAATTAAATAATTTAGTTAATGACTATGATATTATTCTATTTCATATGATTAATTCCATATATAAATTTAAAAATTAATTAAATAATTATATTTATTGTTATAATTATTATGATTTTAATTCATCGTTAAACATGTAATTACTTTTCCATATTATTAATGTATTAATTTTAATCACACCCATTTACACAAGGATATAAATCATGATTATTTAAAACGTTCACATAATGAATAGTAGAAGATATAGATCCATTAACTCAATAATATTCTAAACTATCCTTGAGAAACTAGAGACAAATGATAATGATCAACCAATAAATGAAACACTACAAAAACAATGTGAAATTATAAACGAATCCAATCAAAAACACCCCATTCAATAGTACCTAAAATGTCAATGAAAGTAATGGAATCGTTCCAAAATGGATTTATAGATGTAAAAATAATATGGGTTGAGAATGAGGTATGAAACAAGATATACATTTATCTAAGTATTCAATCTATTGATACATGGTGTTTAGACAACACAAGGTGCAACTATAGGGTGGTGAGAAGTATTGGGTTAGACATGAGCTTAAGAAAAGATACAAAAATCAAAATGAAGAATTATTAGGCCATATATTTTAGTTAGATTCTTGAAATCCTTGACCATAGTGTGATTAACTACCAATATTCAAATTGTGTCCTTAGTGAAAGCATGATCTAGTTTTTAAGGTATATGAACATGGTGGAACACACTCTCTTAAAATTTTATTTAAATAGATTATTATTATAACATTTTCTACAAAATTGAATCCCTAAAACCCTAGTTGTTTACATTATATACACCCATTAATATGGGGTGGAGAAGCTTGTGTTTCTTATTTTCTGTAGTATGTCTTGATGAGTGCCACACCTAGCCTTCATTCCTCAACAAGTCCTCTCAGTTTGTCTTCACATCCTTGTGTCTCATATGAGAAACACTAAGGAAACACACCTTATAATACATCTAGAAATTTTGTTTCACAACATTTAGTTCACTCTATCAACAAATAGATAAAAAATCCAAAATCAATGCACATAAAGGCAAAAATGCATTTACTATTCAAAATACTAAATGAAAATTCTAAATAGAAAACACCACTACAACAATCCAAGGAGTACTAGATATAAAAAAGGACTACAATACATTTAAAATAATAAAACTCCTCAAAATAAACTCATGATATCTCTAATCCAAAAAAAAATTAATGGTCTACACATTAGAAATATATAACCTAAAAATTGGTTGTTCAAAGATCTATGTTTCCAATAGAAATGTTATTGAATCTTCTTGGATAATGTATTTGGTTACATATTTTATAACTATAATATTTAACAAAGAGATATTATATTATAAATTAAATTATTACACTGAAAAATTTACCATATGTGATGATTCATTTTATACTTCACAATAAAATAAATCTACTTCTAAGGCCCTTTATTTTCCTAAGAAAATATTAAAACACCCAAATCCTTATCCACTCTATGAATAATTCTCCATTTGGTTGGGTAGGGTGATAGTGTCATAAACACATATTTAGTCTTAAAATTTTTACATAACATTACAATTATTCACCATAAAAATAAAATGTTTTACATACGTCAGGTATATATTTGATTCAATAGATCCAATAGAACTTTTTCAATATTTTTTCAACTGAAATTAAAAATAAAATGAAATAAGATAGGAGGAAGTGTGGTGAGTACACGGTATTATCACAATTACATGGTCATCATGAATACATGATTATACAAAAAATCAATATAGTAAATTTTCATAACTATAAGAATCTTGTCCGACACACCATCTAATTACATGAATGTAAACAGGGTCATAGATATTTTATACCTCCACTGTCTTACATTCTCCAAATGGAGATTCTCATGATGAGGAAACATGGAATATGACTCTATGTATTCATAAATAATCATTAAATTATTATCTTGGATGGTGATATGAGATATTAGACATCCAATTCACCATCTATAAATCTATATAATTCATCTTAAAAATCATCACATGTAATTTTTTAGGGATCAATAGGAATTGGGAACTCAACTACATAAAAAATCCTCTTTTGTGGTAGTTTATCATAAATGATTATATAAAACTATTTGATGATAAAATTGATAAGTATATTATCATTCCAAAATAAGGATGATTATAATATCATTGTGTAGGAATAGAATGAAAATTTCAATAATAAATAAAATATTACTTTGGTACTCTTTCTATATACCAGTTTTTTTTAACAATATGTTTTTTTATTCTCTCTATATTTATTCTTATCCCTATAACTATCACTAATTTATTTAGAATACCCAATAATATATAAGTACTAGTTTAAAAGATCTATGTTTCCATTTTTATTACCCATGTGGTATGCTGGTCAAGCTATTTAATTGTATTTAAATTGGATTAATTTTAACTATATTAACACATAAATCATTGATCATTTTTGGGTGATCCTCAATCCTCAAATAATAAATAGGTATTTAAATAACTATTTCCTTGAAGTTATAATTTTTATTATAAGGGATACCAATCCTGATGGTAAATTATATAATTCGACTAAAAAATTATCAAAACTATAAAATAAATGAATGTATCATGACAAAAATTTGACCAATACTTCAATCTGTGGTTTCATTCTAACATATGTAATGGTAGTTGATTACAAACACAATATATTCATTTGGTAATTTTGTTATACTTTGTATAAATAATTTTTTGTATTTCTTCATCAGTTTAGTAATATTTTATATATTTTACATAATGAAATAATCTTGTTTGATAAAATAAATTTTTTATAAATTAGTAATTGTATCTCACCATTTAATGATTTTAAATTTATTTATGTTATGAGACCATGTCTGGCTAAAAAATAAAATAAAATATCACATAAAATAATATATAAAAATGAACTAATAAATAAGTAATTTGATAACTAATATGGTATCTAGTGGTTGGTATATCTATTGGAGATAAACAAACATTAACCTTAGGGGAAATAATATAGAGGGATGACATGTATGTTGAGTTATAAAATTTCACCATTAACCAATGTATATCCTTGGTTATTTTCAACTCATCTCCAGTCCTGAACCACGTCATCTTGATGGGAGATCCATGCTTACTCACTCACAGGTGAGGGGTACATGGGGTTTTGGTTTATATAAAATAAACCGTTTTAATATAAACCAATGTATAACAAAGGGTATCATTGTGATGAACATGAAGTCAAATTTAATTCAACACTATATAAATTTTTAAATCCATTACAATAAAATATAAATTCAATAATCACAATAGATGCATTGTTCAATCAAACTCATGATCAATTATACTGTAAAATAATTTCACATTTTTACATGCTAACATTCATATCAAATTATTATTATTAAAATATATTTACTCAAATTAATAAATTAGATTATAAATTCAATAAATAATATATAATATATAATATATGTTCAAATAGAAACAGATATATCAATATTTTATAATTTAAAATATAGTAAATAAATTTAATTTTCAAATTTAAAAACTAATAAACAACAAAACGTTTACATAGAACGATACACTTTGTGAACTCTCCAATTCATTTTAAATTCAATAATAAATTTTTATACAAATTTTTTGAACTATCAATGTAAGAGAAATGTTTCCTTCTATGACTAATAAAACCCATTATGATGTTTAATTCTTAAATAGTGTGTTATGTCATTTGACACATCATATTTCTTACACTTTCTACAGTACTTATCATGTATTGTGTTATTACCTGACATGTATTCTAACATTGTCTATCATAATACAAATGGAGGTTCATTATATGAGTTAATCCCAACAATATAGAGGGTGTGTACATTAACCTGGAATTCCATAAATATTGGAGGCATGTATTACAAGTAATTAGTAATAATTAAAAGGTGTTAAGGATGATCTTACACATTCTGTAATTTCTTAAAGACACATATAATAATTTTTAAGATTTTATTTCCACACAAGACAGTTAATATCATATGATGTGTTCCTATTTTGGAATAACTAATCTTACATGGCATGTAAAACCATATAAATGTAATGTAGTTTGGTATTTCGTTATATTATTTGAGTAATGACTCACCTGACATGCCAATCGATGTATGTTTCTTAAATGGGTTGGAACATGTTACATGGTATTAATATCTATTTACACATTATTTAATTTACTATTGTTCACTCTAACAACATACTTAATATCTCGATGTTAATCATTCTTGAATGATTACATCTTCCACTATGTTTATAGGTAGTTACATGACATTTAATTAATGTCACATCATATCACATGGATAGAAGTTTATAATCATCATGTAAAGATAGTTTGTAATAGACCACACAATATATTGCAATTTATGTGGAATCATAACCCTATAGGGTTAAACATCGTGTAAAAAGATCATGTCATTAAATCCCTATAAAATTGAATGCCACATTGTAAATCAATGTAGGGAATTTAATGTGACCACATGATGATAAACATCACATTTCATGATTTATACGACTTACACCATGTGTATTTGACCATGGATTCATATTGTGCAATTTACCATTACACTCCATGAATCCATGTCAAGTAAAAATAACCCTTGACATGGAAAATGGGATGTTGGATCATTATTCATCTATTACTAACATATTGATGGTCATATGACAATAAATGAACATGTTATATTGAATTTTGTTTTATGTTATGAAAACATGGAAATGAAAATTATAAAACAACTTTGTAAATTGTAATATCAAAAAATGAATAAATATAATTTTTAATGTTAAGGTTTGGATAACTCTTGAGGATCCATGTTATATTTTATTTTATACTAAGCTTCTAAATATGGGTTTTTACTAGTTTCAATAGATATTATCTAATGAATATAGAAAATGACAGCCATGAATTATCTAGAAATGATCTTTATCATTTAATTTCTATTTAATTGTAAATAGACTTCTGATCAATATGATAATTATCCTTTATCAGTTTTATTTTTCCTTTTTTTTCATTATTATTCTATTGGAGAATACATCTAGAAGTTCATATATTTGTATCCTCATATCCTCCATGAATCTTTGAATATCATTCTAGGTATTTTGGATGCTAGTGTAGAAAATCCCATTGTTATGCATTGATAATCACTAATAAAAAAAAGGAATTCTTCTTATTGTATCACCTCTCCTGATTGGGCAGGAGGAAAATTTACATATATGTGTTTAGATAACGTTCGGGTCTCTCCAATGTGAAAACTAATAGTAAAGTAAATTAAATTTTAATCTGAATATATTGTTACTACTAATAATTAAAAATTATGCTATGTGCCTTCATCATATAACATCTCTAATTAATTCCTAAAGACTAATAATAAAAATAATTGTAATATTTCACATAAAAAAGTAATATTTGTATAATCGTTTTTAGATAAATAAATAAATATTTTTTAAATGATTTTAATTAAAATATATAATTTCCATCCGACCCTTTAACTCAACCTCGATATCCTCCTCATGATTTGGAAAACCATTATTAGGTAATATTTAAATTAAATAATCAATATTATTATTTAATACATATATTAATATGATATTAACTAATATTTTGAATAAATAAATATTTATTTATAAAATTGGTAATACATAATAAGAGTTAAACTAATACATGAATATTCTAATATAAAAATTATGGTTACTGAATTTATGAGATCAACATATCACAAATAATTATTATTGCAGATAATCATAATAATATTTTTTCAATATAAATTTACAGTAATTTAATGAGATTCATGATTCCAATGGTTTTTGGACCTCTAGTGCACTATCATAGTAGTATATATTGATCTTATATAACTCAACGATAATTTTTTTACAACATGTCAAAAAACCCATTGGGAATTAATATAATGTTACAATGATAAAAACCATTCTATGAATACGACATTGCAATATGTCCCTTTTTGTGATATCTCACAAATTTAGTTTCATACATGATTTATCAACCTATATGTTTTATTTATCTATATTTTACTTTTTAAAATTGAATCATTGATGAAATAACATTTCTATATATTTAATTAGAATGTTCAATTTCAATAATAGGTCCCATGGTATATTGTTCCATTAACATGATATGAAAACATCCATTCTGTAATTTTTTAATCAATTTCATATCTCATTTGATGAACTCAAATTATGATACTTCACCCCAAGAATATCTCTTCAAAATATTCATCCATGTATTAATGTAACAGATCAATGATATGAATTAATAGTAGTCTTAAGTCTCTGTACCAAAACACCCATCAGTAGATTGGAATATACAATGACATATATAATATTTATATTTCATAATGGAAGGTCTATAGAAACCCTATCCTATTAAAAATATCATTAAATAATTTTATTCATAACTATACAACAGAGTACAAGCTATGGATCGTGATGTCTAGTGTCTTGGATGACTAGGTACATAATACAAAAAACAGGGAACTAATTAAATCATTTCATTATTTAATTTTAAAAGTGTCCTCCTAACATCCATTGAGCTCAAACATCCACATAAGTTACCCTAGGGAACACATGGGAAAAGGGATGAGCTAAATAGCATAGTAAGAGAATATCCATAAGAACAAAGAACTAGTAAATGGGATTGATAGAATGGCATGATGATATAAAAAGACATGTTAAATATTAAATCATAATATATATACATGGAATCATATAAACATAGAGTCATAATATTGCGGAATAAACATAAAATGTGACTTTATTATGATTCGAGGCTAACTTTCTAGAATGATGCTCATTGTAGAAAAAGCCAACTCTAACTTCCACAACTGTCGCACATGTTAGCACAAGCCAAGGCTATCCACGCAGATCGCAACACATAACATCTATTGTGACCCAACATTACGCAATTCATAGAAATTAAATCTCGTCACACCCATCTTAACTTTCCATGAATATCTTTTCCACATAATGAATCATACATAATCAATCTAATATAAACATAAGGGTTACCCATAAAAATAATTGGGCACCACAATCATGTCATAAATCATAATAAATGGGTGTATCTTAAAAGTGTCCATGAAATATTAGAACTAAAATATACATGTATATTCATAAGGTAATATGGGAATGTATCATGGTAAGTGATTTCAAGTAGTAGTGACAACATGAAAGAATTTTATTTAAGAAATATAAGCATTAAAACCTTTGTGTGCAGCATTAAGGAAATACTATAGAGCCTTAAAATAGAAATGGGAACAATGCTTTATATAAAACACAAATTTACCCCCGATAGTTTTAATAATAAAAAATTATGATTTTGTAAATACAATGGTGGATTAAAACAGAAGATAGAGTGCCACTGAAATAGGGTAAGAATTTAGGAAGTTCCCTCAAAACATGTTTACTTATCAGAAGTATTGTGGAGTGAATCACTTAAAAACATGTATATCCCAAAAAAATAATTATTAAATGGTCTTGATAAATGAATTTTTACATGTAAAACTCATTAAGAATAATCAAATAAAAAGATAATATATCCTCATTTTCATAAAAGGATTACAAGGAAACCTAAAGGAACAAATGATGTTCGGGTATAATCCATTACAGATAATCAGCATGGTATTAGCTGTACTTAAGTGGGGTTAATGAGAAAGAATGGGGGATTCTCATAACCTATAAATAATGAGGGTAGTAAAGAAGAAGGGTCAAATTAATCCCCATCCTTAGGGATAACATATAAAAGGGAATTACATGGATGACATTCTTGAATAAAAGTGAAAAAGAGAGGATCCCATGCCTTATGTCAGATGGTGTTATCCACTTGATATTATTGGATTGAATAATAAAATTAGGTAAATTAATTAATAAATAAAGAATCTAAAAATCATGTTATTGATTTATTATAAACATATTATTTTCATTCATTTCCTTTTTGATGAGTTGAGATATTCAATTTCATTATTAGGGAGCATTTGCTTCCTTGGTTTTAATGATTATATCCCTTATATTAATGTTCAAATAAGCATGTATGATGAGAATGGTTTTCAAGAATTGTAGATATATGAAATTAGTTATCATTTATAAGATTACGTGGTTATAAAATTTACTTAGTTATTTGTAGTGATGGTGAATCATTATATAAAACATTAATGATAAATATTGGATTAATTTGGTGAATTTGATCACAATTAACATATATGGTATTTGTATTTTACATCAAGTGTGAAAAAGGATTCCAAAACATCGCATATGATAAAATAAAAATTTAATAGTCTTGTGAAACCATAAAAATGGTTTAATGAAAAGAATTGAAAATAGTAAATGAAATTTATACCCCGTCTTCCATGAATGTGATAAATTAACACATCTCAGACAGTGTTTTCATTTCTTTTGTATAAAACAAGGGAAAAGAATATATGATATTGAATTATCCAATTACAATAAGAAAATTGTAGTACATTAATGTACTGGATTTCTCACACCATTTGGATTATAAGAGTATAGGAATGAAAAGGGAACAAACGAACATGAAAATAAATTTAATGAAAATAAAAGAGGAATTTAACTCTTGATTTAATCATCATTGAGAGCCTCTTAAGGGGATATGATTTGAAATTTTGAAGAGATTAAGGATTTTGGACATGGGGTAGGATCTTCGGAGATATGTTTTTAGAGTTTACACATGGAACAAGGCTTTAGAGGAGTGATGATAAGAGAAAAGTGTGAGTTATTTTTATAGTTGAAGGTAGGATAGTTTCCTTATTTTTTTAATCATTAGTTTATTTTTTTATATAAGAGAATATATTGTGATGATTCCATGAACAAGAATAGTAATTAGTTAAATTGGGTTCTTGATTTGGGTGCTTATATAACTTGTGATGTCCAGAATAGTGGATCTACATTATAATGTATTTGAGCGGTAAATTAATGTATTTTATTATTCACCAAAAACTCATGTATGTTAGAAAAATTTCAAAACCTCACCATAACTATTTTTCAATGTGTAGAATCCAAAAAATGTACTCAATTTTTCTACAATAATTATCTAAAAATAAATAATTTAATTTTTAATTAAAATATTAATATACATGAAAAATAAATATTTTAAAACTATAACTGATTTTATAATGCATTCAAAAATTACATTGGGTACCATAAAATGATATTAAAACCAACATACCGGAAATTTTTTATTTATGAACACCTTTTAGGAAATAAAATTTTCTTTTAAATCAATTAATTAATTTTTTATGACATAGAAAAATACTAATACATTTTTTATGGTAATATGATCACTTAAAAGATGCATACATTTAATTTAAAAATTCAAGGGTGATGTTACTATTTTTTTGGATGATTTACTATTCGTAAGGGTTGGTTACTCTTCAAAAGTTTAGGTTACCATTCACAAAAAAGATTAATTTGGTATTATCGAACTACAAACATCTTACTGACACATCAATGTATGTTAGATTTTCTAAATTCAATACACAATAGTTGTAATTTTTTGTTTCATGGTCACTTAGTACTTAGTAGTTCATTGTGCTGTGATTTAATGTAATTATATGACATAATTATATAAAGGTAAATTCAATTGATAAAACATTGGGTTTATTACCCTTCTGAAATTTCACCAATGAAATTTCCTTTCACATTCTAGGAGATAAACAGGTGCATGTACTTTTCATTCATTTCCTCCTCCATTACCCATATTTCATCTTAGTATGTATGCTTCAAGCACAGTATATTGACCAGGTGAGTAGACATATTATTTAGATCTTTATCTCTATGATCTATGATCTTCATGGGATGATCATTATAAGAATGATCATTCTCCAATTGTACCACCTCTGAAAATAGTACATGTGACAGGTTTGCTATGTACATCCTTAAGAGTGATACATGAAAGTCATCTTATACTTTGGACATGGTAGGTGGAAGTTCCAGTCGATATGATACTTCCACAACTAGATAAAGAATCTTAAAGGGGATGATGTACCTCAAACATACCATTCAATTCCTCTAAAACAACTAGTCCTTCTACCATTGAGATATGAATAAAAATACCATGTTTCCAACTTTGAACTCAATGTCTTGTTGAATATTGTCTGCATAAATATTTTGTCCAATTTGGGATGCCGTGATATGATACTAAATGAATTTCACCTTCTCTTCCATTTCTTCAATTATTTCAGGTCATGCCAGCTTACGCTCACTGACTTCATCCCAATACACTGGTGTTTTACACCATTTTCCATAATGGTTTTCGTATTGTGTCATTCGAATTCTTGAGTGGAAACTATTATTTCAGGAATCTTTTACCCATGGAGTATATTGGTACCATCCTCCTTTGATTTCTATATATCACTCTCTCAATATATCTTTAATTTTCTGATTATTTTACTCAAATTGGCCATAGGTTTGACGATGACAGGTTATATTGATGTTCAGTTCAATGCTTAGAGCATGATGGAGACTTTAATGGAACATCGAGGTGAATCTCATATCTCTATTGGATATAATAGATTGTGGTACTCAATTCATCCATAAAATATCTTTTATATATATAATTTTGAGTTTATCCAATTAGATGTCCTCTGAAATTTTGATAAAGTATGATATATTTGTAAGATGATCCACAATGAACCATTTAGTATTATTTTCTCTAGATTCCCTTGGAAGTATAGTGAAAAAAATCCATGGTGATGTTCTCCCACTTTTATATTAGTTTTGGAAGTGGTTTAATAATCCCATTAGAATTCTATCTTTAAAACAACATCGGTTGACTTACCAAACACTTTGATATATACTCGCTGATCTCCTTCTTCATATTGTCCCACCAAAATAACTCTTAGAGATCTCGATACATCATTGTGATTCATGGGTGAATAGATATATTTAAGCTATATGTATCATTTTAAATCTCATCTTTATCTATATATTGGGTGGCACACTAAATCATGAAAAAAATCTTACAACTCCTTCCTCATCAATCATGAAGATAAAGGATTTCCCATTTCTATTGGTTTTAACCTTTTTCAGAATTTCCACATCATTTCGTTGAGAATTATTTATTTTCTCCATCAGGGATGGTTGAGAAATAATTTGAGAAATGATTCATGATGTTCCAGCTTTAATTATTCCAATATCTATCCTGAAAAAAACTAAGAAGATTGGATCCTTTTCAACTCCCATCATTGATAATGAAGTGTGATCCTTTAAAATTTCTCACACCTGGTTTTTTTTATTATTTATTTTATTTATTTTTATGGGAATCAAGTAGTTCGGGTTGAATCCTGACTTAAAATATTTGAGTTCATTTGATAAAAATGTCCGTTTTGGGTTTAGCATCACTGGTCGCACGAGCCACGCAGGTTCAGATGCCAAGCGGTCCATCCGATTTTCAGAATCAGTTAAAACATAAAGGCACAATGAAATAACAATGAACAATGAAATAGAAATAAAATGAAAAAAAGATGTTTAATAAAATTAAATAAATTTTTTAATGATAATAATTATAATAATACTATCTTAGAATAATAAAATTATTATTATTAATAGTTTTAATAATATAAAAGTTACTACGCTGTTATTAATATTTTGATAATAATTGTTATTGTTTATATAATGTTATGTTATTACCAATTTAATAATTATAAAACTAAAAATATCAATGTTTTTATTATTATATTATTATTATTATTATTATTTTACTTTTTATTTTTATTTTTATTTTTTTTTCTCATAGGGGTGGTCAAGCCCCTTGAAGGACCCTGTGACACCCTGAGAGAGGAGCGGTGAATCAGGGTGACATCTTTTTCTATTAATGTGATTGATCTTATTCCCATGTAGGTAGGAACCTATTGAACCTGTATGATGAATATGATCAGAAAGAAAAAATTCACAAGCACAGAGAAGACACGTCACTTTTTACTTGGTTCACCACTAAGGGCTACATCCAAGTAGCATACGCTGACAGGTTTTCGGTCGCACCTAATTCCACTAAACATCACAAGATGTGGATTACAATGGTTTGGAAATAGTCACTCTGTCCCAGGCTCACTCCCTTAACAAATTTTCAGGGATAGCTCACTACGTCCCTTGGGTCACTCCCATTGACTCCCCCTGGCTCATAGCCTTTGTTTAATTCCCACTCCATTTATAGATGTGAAGGTCTCTTCCTCATTGCAAAAGAATGCATCCTCTGTTAAATGTATATGCTCTATTGAAGTTCAACTTTCACTCATATATTAATCCCACTATTGCCCGATGGTATTAGGCAATCTTCTAGTTGTCGTGCAGTCCCAAAAGGTCTGGAGTACAACAACCTCACCTAGCACGCTTCTCCAAGACCAGCACGCAAGTTTCAAGAATGGCGTGCAAGTCCCTTGCGTGGTACAAAATTGGAGCACAGGTGACACCAACACACTTGTGCGACACTTCCTCCTTCAACTCCAAACTTGCGCGACTCTGCTCCTTTAATTCCCTAACCACCATGGTCGCACAACCAACAATTGGTGCTCAGCCTCTACTTGCGCGACCCAACAATCACTTGCGTGACTCAATCACTTGCGCGACAAGAGATCTAAAAATATCTAAGTCTTGAACTTTGTTACCAATGAGAAGGGGTGGTCCTCTATTTATAGGCAAAATGGACCCCCTGCGCAGTGGCGTGCAAGTGTCCACACGGTGCGCAAGTCCCGGCGCGTAGCTCCAACTAGGAAACGGTGCCACCTTCAATACTGTTGTCTGGTTGAACTGTATGATCAATTTTCTGGAACACATTCTGAACTTTCACTAAGTATTGACAACAAACACAATCCATACTCCATGTCATGAATAGCAGATCATGGTTCCAACACCCCTATGTTCCCCAAATCACCACAGAAAACCCCTGTGTGACATTCCATGCAGCACCACCCTCGCCTACAAACATGGTCTGTTGGACTCCCCTCTCCCATCGCATCTGCTACCATCGCGATCACCCTCCTCTGGATGTTCTGACCGGTTCCACTCCTCCCAACCTTCTTCAACCAGCCACTCGCTTCCCCTATATAACCCCACGGGAATCTTTACCTCTCACTCTCCACTCATGGTAAACCACCCTCCTCCTATCTAGGGTTTTTATTCCTATTATTTGTGTTTCAGGATTGCAGTAGGTATGTGGTCTAATTTTAGTGTTCTAATATGATGTTTTTGGTTTGATTTCCAGAATTAGGGTTCGCTCTGGGTTCCTTGTGGAGCAAATATGGCATGAATATGTATTTACCTTATTTTATGGATGTTTCACCATGTTAGGTAGGTGGTTTCACATTTGACCATTATTTTATTAATTAATTTTCTTCTTAAATTAAATTACCATATCTGATAATTAATTTTTTTAGTGTGAATATTGTTTTTAATTGAGTTTCTATATGTACATGTGATATAGTTTTGTTTTATGTAAAAAACAACATTGAACTCTTTATTAGCATTTTATAAACTATATAGATTTTGTTCTTGTTTTAGCATCAATGTGTGTTGAGTCATAGAAGAATATTTGGTCTAATTTTTTTTCATTCTAAGACATGAGGCATATGATGAAAAAACATTAATAAACTTTATGGTGGGGTTTTCAACCTTGGGAATGGTCTTTTAAACTGTGAAATTGATTTATTTTGATGTGCTAGTGGTGAAAATATAGTTTTAAAAATAATTATTTTGTTATGAAATTGTTTTTAGAATTATTTTTCCATGTGGAAGTATATTATTCTACATATAAGTGTTATTTGATGATTTACCTTGTTTATTTAATTAATTAGGCATAATTATTAATTTTCCGGTATTCAATGAATTTGATCCTTCTGAAAATTTAATAGGACTTGATTTGTTAGTAGTGTCTAGGTAAAATGTGAGTGTCTTTCTATGAGAAAACCCATGTTTATCTTTTCATCAGTGTTTTAGGAACTGTTTATTTAGTTTTTCTGAATGTGAAAGAGTTACAGTGTGTGTTATGGGGGTTTCATCTATATGTGTTTTGTCATAAATGTGGTTTTGAGTGCATATTTTGGTGTTTAAATATATGCGATACATTTTTGAAATTTCATAATAAATTATCATGGTGGTTATATAATGGTAAAAGTGTTTTATTTTAATTTTGAATTGGTTTTATTGATGGTTTATGCAATGTAGATTTAGTTCTAATAGGATTTTGGTTTGAGCTTAATTCAAAATGGGGATTTGGGGTGTATTTTCCTATGTAATTCCCATGGATTCTCATTTTGAATTTATTTATAATAAGTTTAAAATGGATTATAAAACAATATCAATGTTGAAAAACATTCATGGACAGGGTTTTGGTGTGTGTGATATATCAAAATGTCATTTGTGTGTGAAAATGGTGGTTTTGTGTGTGTAAGTACACTATTTGGATTTTACACATAAATGTGGCATGTGATGAGAACATGGATTTTAGATGTGAAATTGATGGTGTAAATGGTATCTCGGCATGTGTCAGGTTTTAACGTGTCTGGTTTTTGTTATGTGCACCCTTTATGAAATTGAATCTTTTTTGACCATAAATCAGGAAGCCCGGGTAGCTAGGAAGGTGGAATAGACTAGTGGGCTAGTGATCCGAGGGTGGCTTCGACCATGTTTCACATAGTAGGGCTGTCGAATACAACACTAACTATATATATGAATGATTGGGGACCAATTGGTTAAGGGTGATTCCCTAATAGTGCCTCTTTCACGAGGATGAGTGAGAGTCATGGGTTCTATGAGACGTTTTCTGTGGTTCGTGGTTTATATGCCACGTTTACAAAGGGTTGTGGTTTCTAAGCCACAATTCATTGAGACAAGAATATCTAGGGACTCATACTGGCATATGACCATGGGGCCTCTCCCATATTTTCTACACCTTCTTTACTTTATTCATATCAGTCTGACACATGTGATATCATAAAATTAAGTGTACATGTGTGTTTTAATTTAAGTGGTTTTCCTTATAATTGATTTCATTTAAACAACTCCACTAAAAGTAGTTTTCATTATAAAAATATTCATGTGTTTATTTCCTTAATATTAATTTAACTGGAAAATGTATTCATCATTAAAAGGTTATGTGTTGAATGTTTTTCTTTCGGTGGAATCCTATTAGGACATTGGCTTGCACCCAACATACACATTTGGGTGTATGTAGACCATGTTCATCGTGTATCCCAGGTTGAGGCAACAGGATTAGAGATGGTGGTTTTGGTTTTTGATGGTCTTCATGAGCAATTTGGTGTTGGTATCTTGTAGTTGTGTCTTATCATGTCTCTTGGAGGTTGGAATTGGTGTTTTAGTTTTCTATCATTTTTGTAGATGCCTTTTTGTTTTCAGTTGAAATGTAATCTTTAAAACTAATTATAGATTAAAAGAATCTTCGGTTGTCTATTTACAATGTTGTTATACATATCTTGTTAGTGTTTTTGTGTTTATTATTTCGGTTAAATCATTCCAATGTAATGTTTGGATACTTGGGCACTAGTGTGAGACTGTGGGGATCGGGAATGCCATTTGGGCCTTGCTGCGGACCTAGTCGGGCACTGGGTCGGATGGAAACTCAGTTTGGTTCGTGAATAAAATGGTATGTGAGCATCATTGCTCTCTTGGATTATTTTCTTTTGGGATAGAGTCAGGGTAATACAATGTTAAGGGTGTCAAAACTCGACGTTCTAAAATGAGCATGGTGCTTGGCTAGCAAACCTCATGGCAGGACTCAAGTTACCATGGTATGTTTTTGTTTGTTTGATTCATTGGTCCATGAGTTTAATATTCTCTAGGGGAAATGAAAAGAGTGTTGGGTTAGTGGTCCTATTTATCTAGAAGGTCCTGTAAATCCATGTGGACGTGGAAACATTTTCTTAGAATCCTCCCTGTGGTAGTTGAGTGATTTGCATGTGGCCACCAACCATATGTGGTAGTCACCCAATGCAACTAGTTTATTCGTGCATCATTCCTCATATCGTTATTTTGGATTCGTGGATAATTTTTTTAATTAAAAATGATTTTTCCTTGGAAAATATTTTTAAATTAAACACTTTAATAAAAAATTGATGTGTACAGTTTGAAATGTGTGGGTTGAATGTTTTGATTTTAAAAATTGGAAAGGTCTCATTTTTATCCTTGGTGTTCTCATGGGAGTCCACTTGCATGAATGTATATGGAGAGAGAAATGGTCAATGGTAAAGTAGGATGAGTCCATGGATGGACATGAGCTGGGTGTCGGTGTGGCATAGGAGCAAGCATGTTTGAGACCCACCGAACACCATTGCTGTTTGTGCAACCCACCAATTTCATTTATATTCAAAAAATTATGTGAAAGGACAATTTGGTGTTTTAATGACCAGTAATTGTGTGGTGTGTCTTGGTATATTCAGAATGTTGCATGTGACCAATTGTTTTCCGAGAATCATGTTGGACGATTTGTGTCATGAGTTTAAATTCTTATTGGTAGGTTGGTTTGAAGGAGTGTAGTTAGTGGATTCTTTGGAAAAGTGCTTCGTGAATCCCCTGTAATAGTTTCCCCTACACATTTGGTGTCTTATTACAGCATGTCTTGTCCATTGGACAAGTTTGATTCGGTCAATAGTGTTCTTTATTGACTAGTTTAAACCCCCAAAAAAGAAATAACATGTGATTGAAGTGCATCCATGAGAAATTTGCCATTGGTCGGCCCTCCAGTTCATTAAAGTAAGGACTCTAGATTTTGATTGGCAGTACTAAGACTATCCCTTTTTCCTTTTCTATTAAGCAGATCCTCTCATAGCAGGATGACCGATCAAGGGGAGTTTAAGGGAGTTTTTTTATCTTTGAGTTCATTTAGTTGTCGAGTATGATGTGTGATACCATTGTGCCTGAAGGTACCCCATTGAAACGGTGAATGAAATTATAGTGGGGAAGGGTGAAGGCGGTTGAGAATTATCGTTTCTGATAGATTTCTTGAAAGTATTATAGTGCTTTCATCGGCCACAAGGTTCATGTTTGGTGATGTCTTTCAACGTGAGTTCTCTTTGAAGATGAAGTGTGGATTTCATAGAATTCTATTGGAATTCCTATTTTCAAAGGATTGTTTCCTCCTCTAAGGGACTTATAATTTTCATGATCAATTGTGAGTTTATTGTGCATCTTTCCTTATTATGTTTCTTGGTTAATGTGAAGAGTTTCTACAAGTGCATCATCTAAACTTCTATTCTAGTGGATGAGTCGTGAGGGGGTAGGTGGTTGTCATAGTGTGTTGTGTCTGATGGTGTTTTCTCGAATGCATTATGTTTGCTTGTGGCCCCAGGAAAGAAGGATCTCTCTGCAGGAGTCTTCAATGTCTAACAGTAAGGAAATAGATTCTTATAACATCAGGGCTCCATCCATTGGCCTCGTAGTGAAGTCGGTTCAGGGTTAGGAACCCCGAGAGTAATTGGGACCACAACCATACTTCTTATCGTCAGAATTGATGGTGAATGCAGATTAAAAAGTATCATATAGCTGTTCTATTACAATTTACCTGTTTTGGTTTGTGAGGTTTATCGTGGTTATGAAATGGCATTGTTTTCCTATTACCTTAAACTCTTGGGGGTTGTGTCCCATAGAATGTAATGTAATGCCCCGACCCCAGTTACCCAAAGTCGGTGCATTATTACATAACATTGGCATGATCACAAGAAAGATCAAATCTCGAAAGACCGATTGGTTTAGTAGCCTTGGAAACACTAGATATATTCATAAGTTTTACATTACATCATTAAACGAAAAACTACTACAACAACATATTGTCTCCATAATCCACACTCATATCCCCATATAATATCCCTGCAGGTCATTCATAACTTACTTCTTCACTTCCTAGAAAAAATAAAACATAGAAAAGGGGTGAGCTCAAATGCCCAGTAAGGATAACAATATAACGGAAAAATTCATAAATAAGAATAAACTTTTAAGGCAATGTATAACTAAAACAAAAGCCTTTCAAACATGAACTTTCAACATGGTATGGCATAAATAAAATGAAATAATTCCATTTACTTACTCACATGGATATTCTACTAATCGAATAATCACATGAAAAAATCAATAACCAGACTATCATAACCACATAGTCAAGGCCTCGTGCCAAGACTACAAATAATATTTTGTAAAGGCCTTGTGCCAAGACACTAGTTTGTCTCATGAGACCTACCGATGCATCGAGGAGCTATAGCGGGCTCCACCCGTCACTTATTAAGTCCAATGCATTCCCATATGAAAAGGTTTAAACATAACATAAATATTCGTATTAAAACTAGAATACGAAATGTCAATACTTTCACCATAAACTATGAATGGTATAAAAATAGCACATCTACAGTCAAACATATCACAAAACCTCATTTCAATATGGAAGTTTTATATCATAATAAATCAACTTCAAATAATCTTAAAATCCATCAAAGGATGTTGACATAGATGAAATCAATATTCTTTTTAAAAAAATATCTCCTTTTATTTTGAAATCATTTAAGATCCATATAAAATAAAAAAATTTCTTTGAAAATATTCTTATAAGATGTAAGGGAAGCTTTGAAGATTTTATAACAGCGGAAAATAGCAACACCCACCGTATAAGTTAAAAAAACATTCTTACCTTAATTCTGTCGAAAAGGTTAAAAAGGACCTTGTTTTGAAAACGACGGAAAGATTCCTTTATAAACCTCTTATAAAAAGTCAAACAAGGGTATAAATGACTTTAACCCATATTCTTGTAAATAATAAAAATGTTTTGAAATACATTTTTAAGAAACATGGATGTGGATGATAAAGAGATCCCAGTAGATTATTACGTATAAGCAACCTCGGATAATGAAGAGATTGTGAAATAACTCTTACCTTGTACTTTTCCTTGGTTGGGGTAGGTTAACCTCCTGTATAATGGTGAAATAATTGTTATTAAATTATACAAGAATCATATATATTGATATCATATCATATATGATCTTTTAACATTGATTTGTTAATAATATCTTAGAATTATCGTCGTTTCGGGTGTTAACTTACTTGTTTTCTTTTATATGTTTTGTTACGTAAGACATGTTTGTAAAGGATTGGTTGTATATTATTCATATCCAGAATGATATCAAGTCCTTAAACATCATTTTTAAATCATCAAATGATAATTATACTTGAATGGATACGATGGAGAATGAATCTCATCGCGTTCGTGGAGACGGTAGTCCGTACGTACGCACGAGTGAAAATATCATTCTTTTGATATTAAAATAATATATAAATGGATGGTATATCATATATACAGAATCATTAACATGTTATATTTATTATTTACATGAGTTACACATCATTATTATACCCATCCAAATAATAATATATTGAATAACAATTACACCACGACGTGGAGACGGTAAGCCGTTCGTACGCACGTATGGTGACATGTTATTCAAAGGGTGGATAGAATACTGAATATGGTTGTACCATATTTATAATAACATTACAGTATATGTAATATACTGGAGTCATTATTTTAGAATGGTAAGAACAAAGAAAGAGGAAGTGGAAGAAGAAAGGAACTTAGAAAAGGGTGGTGAAATCATTACCTCTTCTTCGGGTTCTTCCTTTTGATTTGATCAAAAGGGCTCCAAAGGTTGGCTTTCCGATCAAACTAAGGCCTCTAGGTTGTAGTGAGGGATGTTGAGAGAGTATTTGGGCAGAGTTTGGCCGAACCAAAAGGCTTTTAAGGTGTGAAGAAATGAGAAGGAGGAGTGCCCTTTTATAAGAGGGGTGAGGGGCACCTTTGGAAAAGCTAGAAATATTAATTTATAATAAATTCATATTCGGTTTACAATGGCTCCAAAGTTGACTATTCAAAGGATAAGGTGGGTATAGGTCGAAAACAACTCAACTAATAGAATTTATACAGGTTTGGGTACTTATATTAACCTTATCTTTAAGTATTAACTCTAAGTTAATTAGTTTCACTTTTACAATGTCTCTTTGTATTTTTATATAATATGGTTAATAAACTTACTATATACATCCAAGAGACCCCCAAGTGGTACATTAATGATGAATATATCATGATATATGTCTCTTGGCCGAACCTTATATTTTTAGGAATTTAATATCAATTAATAATATAATATTTGTTTTAAGAACTCTCTTATGTCAATTTTGACACTATTCAATAGTTGATTTTTGTGAAACTCATAACAGATTGATTACTTCGAACAAAGTCAATTAAATAAATCCTAATATTAACATATTATCCTAGAAAATTAGTTTAATTAATTAAAAGTTTCATATTATATTTATTTGGGTATTTATAATATCAATTATTTTAATTTTTCACTATTATAGTAATTACTGCATCATCATTTTGTCATAAATAAAATAAATTATTAAATGTATAAAAATTATAAATAAAATATAATTATGTAGGAAATCCTTTTAGCTTTCTAATGAATATTTATAATCTAAAATCCAACATATATAACCCTATGTAACAATTGTTGTTCTAAAAGATATATGCTTGTGTCATTTTTGTATTCATTTTAACTTAATTAAAATAACGTGTCATTATCACTTACAAGTGGATCCATGGGGTCCCAAAATAGACCCAAAGATTCCCATGGTCGACCATTTATCAAACAATAGGGTTAAGACACGTTTTAGGGTAATTTAGTATTATTATAATATTATTTTTTAACCCTTATTTACCGGATTTACCCTTAACCATGGTAAATAAAATATTTACCGCAGTAATTATTCAAAATGTCTAAAAATAAAAGTTACCTATTTACACAATTTGAACATCCTGATTACAAATATGGAATCCATTTTACTAAATTCAAAAAACATAAGTGGTAGAAATTAATTTAAAATTAATTCCCGCTGTCAAACCAAAAAGCGTGTTTTTAAGAGATAATAACTATCAAAAGATTGACACTTGTTTATGTTCAGTTTAATTGTAAAATTATGTCCAATGACCAACATTATATTAAATGGTAAAAATATATTCTAAATATACTTTAAAACCACTCAAATTCATAATTTATCACTATTAATTATTTTGATTAAAAAAGTAGTTTTTAATTAAAATTTAGTAATTTTCACTATTCATCAAAATATGAAAGTTATCCGAAAAGTACCAAAATTTCACCTTAGGCTAAATTTGATATTCTGAATCCAAAAATGAAGTCCATTTTAAAATATAAAATATATATAACTTCAAAAAGTAGGTATTACTATTCATAACAGCTAGTTTGATTGGTTACAGTGTGTTAGAACTCGGTGTTGCGTACAACACACGCTAGCGTACCGTGGAAGCTTGGAATGTTTCATTTTAAATTTTTGATGTCCCCATTTATTCAAAAAGTTTAAAATATAGTATCTAAAAAGGTTTCACTATTAAAATTTGGTAAAAGTGCAATACTGAAAATGAATTTGTTCTTACATTATGTCTAAGAAACTCATAATATGGATTCTAAAATTATAAGGATTATATAAAGTTTAAAATGTAGTTAATGCTATTCATGACCTCTTTTAATGGCTTTTTTTTGTAAGTCATGGTGAAATTGAACTCGGTGTTGCGTGTAGTGCAAGTTATTGAATTATTTTGAAGAAATAACACACTATGAAATCTTGGGGTGTTACATTCTCCCCTCCTTCAATAAATTGCGTCCTCGCAATTTGAAATTGTTCTTCGAAAATAAAAGGTTGAAAATAGATAATATATTTGTGGGAAAACCCACATCGGAAATTGGGTTACTAAAATTTAGTCTTAATATGAGGAAAAGAGAAATGAAAGGGTCACCACCAAATTATGATCTTGATTAGGAGAACATTGGTGGCAATTAGAGACATATAATCGGAGGAAAAACGTAAATATTTATAGGTAGTGATTGAGGTCATCAATCACAAACAAGTGTATAATTGAGGTCCTTAAACTCATCAATCTATGATGATTTGAAGTACCATCGGTTCAACAAAATATAGGGTATTGGGATAACACATTTTTGACGTTTCAAAATATCTTAGTTGAAATCTCACATCGAAAAATGAATTAACGAGGCCTCTATTTAAAATAAAGAGTCAAAAGTATGAAGATTACCGAAAATAACACATACTAGGGTTCCATGTAGGAAAATATGGATATGGAAGAAAAATCTAACCATCAATTATCTGATGGAGAGTGGTAGAGAACATGGCTATGAAAAGGCCAACAATCCCAAAGCCATAAATTAGTGATGATTTAAGGTACCATCTAGGAAAACATTTTTGTTCTAAGTTGCTTTTCTTAATATTGAGGAATTTATTTATGAGATTGGCTAAGATCATAAGGAGATATACTTACTTTATAATTAGAGTTTTATCCATTAATAAATTTCTGCCACAAACTCATCTTTCACTCTAAAAGATAATATAATATAAAAAAAATTCTATTTACACTATTCGTATAGGGTTCCAAAATAAACGAATTTATAATTCATCTACAAGATCTTTTAATAAAAACTACATTATTTAATCCAGGACATCTCGTGGGCCAGTGGTAGGTGATACACCCTTGTCACCCTTCGGTTGTGGGTTCAAGTCTCGCAGCCTTGCCGGACGCGACGGGTTGCCACCCGACCTCCGGGTTGTCCTTTTATGGCAATCCAAAATAATCCAAACTAGAACTATCCAAAATACTTCTGTCCAAACTCACAGTCCAACATTTATAAGGAAGGTAAACATAATATAGATCCTTTTTACCCCGTAATAGCATATGAATACCTTCATCATGTATTACCATATTCCTTATTGATTCCATTCATGCTCCCTTATTCCATATAGAATGCTGGATATACTTCATTAATCCAAAAATGGTTTAAACCCCAACAATGATGGAATATACAAATCATTAATCAGTTCCAGGGTAGTCAAGAATATCCAATATAATTTATCCAAAACAATCACATATTATTCCAAAATCACTACCTCAGTATCAGAACTACATTATGATTTATCATTCTCTCAACCATATATTTTCCAAAAATTTATCCTGCTATTGAGTCACTTTTCTTTGTTCCACACAATCTCAAGTCCTTAATGAAATAGTACTGCAGTACAATCCTTATATACTCCATAATTATTATAACAAGTACATTGTTGATACAACACTCAATTGACATAATCAACATAAGAACTCTAATCATTCCTCTTCATCTGTGGTAGTATCATAACTTGATTATTATCCAATAGCATCATTTGCGTCATAGTCTGATGACTGGGACATAGGTTCGCGTAGTGTCCAAACTCCTTGCAAATGAAGCATTGTACTTTTGAAACCATTTTCTTACCCTTGCAGTCACGTACTTTGTTCCCTTTTCCTCCACACTTATAACAAACTCCCATTCCTTTCAGGCAAGTTCCAGGGTGTTTCTTTCCACAGTTACCACATATGGTAAAATTCTTCTTTTCCCTCATCCCTTTATCCATCTTTCTCTCTTCTATCCTTTTCTTCTCTTGCTTCCCTTCAAGGCCATAGGACTCAGTAAACTCTTTACTTATCTTATCAATACATGATATTATTTCTTCATATGATGATAATACATGGGAGACTATTTCTCTTATAAATTCTAGCTTAAGACCATGAAAGATATGATCCTTCCTTCTCTTTGGATCATGTGCATTTCTGGAGTTCTCATTCCTTCTACTGGGCGCCATTTCTAAACAATGGCATAAACTATATCAGTTTATGAATCAAAATACATAATCCCATACTTATAAAACACTTAACATAAATTGAACTATTTATGGATATAATCCATAATCATAAAAATGTTTTCTTTGAGAAAGTATATACTCATAAACCCTTCATAATGATTTGTAAAGAAAATGAGAGTTATCCTAAGCATATCCCCCGGGAGTGTCGTAACCAAGAGTGCAGCAAGGCCCGTTGTCGTGCACCAGTTCCCGTTCGAGTCTAGCTCAAAGCGGTGTTTTCGGGTTTTACCCCTAGGTACATCTGTGCCAGAGCCGCCTCTACCTACTCGTATCCATACAGGGATGTATTGCTTGGAAAACTCACAAAATCTCTACAATACCAAAATTCTAGGAAGTTCTTATATACTAATCCTCAAAGTTCATCTTAGGTCTACGTGCTCTAATCAGAGTTTATCTAAATATAGCTTCCAAGGTTTGTACTAAACTTCCTCTGATACCAACTGTAACGCCCCGACCCCAGTTACCCAGAGTCGGTGCATTATTACATAACATTGGCATGATCACAAGAAAGATCAAATCTCGAAAGACCGATTGGTTTAGTAGCCTTGGAAACACTAGATATATTCATAAGTTTTACATTACATCATTAAACAAAAAACTACTACAACAACATATTGTCTCCATAATCCACACTCATATCCCCATATAATATCCCTGCAGGTCATTCATAACTTACTTCTTCACATCCTGGGAAAAATAAAACATAGAAAAGGGGTGAGCTCAAATGCCCAGTAAGGATAACAATATAACGGAAACTTTCATAAATAAGAATAAACTTTTAAGGCAATGTATAACTAAAACAAAATCCATTCAAACATGAAATTTCAACATGGTATGACATAAATAAAATGAAATAATTCCATTTACTTACTCACATGGATATTCTACTAATCGAATAATCACATGCAAAAATCAATAACCACTTTCATAATGTTGGAATGCATAATGCCAGACTATCATAACCACATAGTCAAGGCCTCGTGCCAAGACTACAAATAATATTTTGTCAAGGCCTTGTGCCAAGACACTAGTTTGTCTCATGAGACCTACCTATGCATCGAGGAGCTATAGCGGGCTCCACCCGTCACTTATTAAGTCCAATGCATTCCCATATGAAAAGGTTTAAACATAACATAAACATTCGTATTAAAACTAGCATACGAAATGTCAATACTTTCACCATAAACTATGAATGGTATAAAAATAGCACATCTACAGTCAAACATATCACAAAACCTCATTTCAATATGGAAGTTTTATATTATAATAAATCAACTTCAAATAATCTTAAAATCCATCAAAGGATGTTGACATAGATGAAATCAATATTCTTTTTAAAGAAATATCTCCTTTTATTTTGAAATCATTTAAGATCCATATAAAATAAAAAAATTTCTTTGAAAATATTCTTATAAGATGTAAGGGAAGCTTTGAAGATTTTATAACATCGGAAAATAGCCGCACCCACCGTATAAGTTAAAAAAACATTCTTACCTTAATTCTGTCGAAAAGGTTAAAAAGGACCTTGTTTTGAAAACGACGGAAAGATTCCTTTATAAACCTCTTATAAAAAGTCAAACAAGGGTATAAATGACTTTAACCCATATTCTTGTAAATAATAAAAATGTTTTGAAATACATTTTTAAGAAACATGGATGTGGATGATAAAGAGATCCCAGTAGATTATTACGTATAAGCAACCTCGGATAATGAAGAGATTGTGAAATAACCCTTACCTTGTACTTTTCCTTGGTTGGGGTAGGTTAACCTCCTGTATAATGGTGAAATAATTGTTATTAAATTATACAAGAATCCTATATATTAATATTATATCATATATGATCTTTTAACATTGATTTGTTAATAATATCTTAGAATTATCGTCGTTTCGGGTGTCAACTTACTTGTTTTCTTTTATATGTTTTGTTACGTAAGACATGTTTGTAAAGGATTGTTTGTATATTATTCATATACATAATGATAGCAAGTCCTTAAACATCATTTTTAAATCATCAAATGATAATTATACTTGAATGGATACGATGGAGAATGAATCTCATCGCGTTCGTGGAGACGGTAGTCCGTACGTACGCATGAGCGACAATATCATTCTTTTGATATTAAAATAATATATAAATGGATGGTATATCATATATACAGAATCATTAACATGTTATATTTATTATTTACATGAGTTACACATCATTATTATACCCATCCAAATAATAATATATTGAATAACAATTACACCACGACGTGGAGACGGTAAGCCGTTCGTACGCACGTATGGTGACATGTTATTCAAAGGGTGGATATAATACTGAATATGGTTGTACCATATTTATAATAACATCACAGTATATGTAAGATACTGGAGTTATTATTTTAGAATGGTAAGAACAAAGAAAGAGGAAGTGGAAGAAGAAAGGAACTTAGAAAAGGGTGGTGAAATCATTACCTCTTCTTTGGGTTCTTCCTTTTGATTTGATCAAAAGGGCTCCATAGGTTGGCTTTCTGATCAAAATAAGGCCTCTAGGTTGTATTGAGCGATGTTGAGAGAGTATTCGGGCAGAGTTTGGCTGAACCAAAAGGCTTTGAAGGTGTGAATAAATGAGAAGGAGGAGTGCCCTTTTATAAGAGGGGTGAGGGGCACCTTTGGAAAAGCTAGAAATATTAATTTATAATAAATTCATATTCGGTTTCCAATGGCTCCAAAGTTGACTATTCAAAGGATAAGGTGGGGATAGGTCGAAAACCACTCAACCAATAGAATTTATACAGGTTTGGGTACTTATATTAACCTTATCTTTAAGTATTAACTCTAAGTTAATTAGTTTCCCTTTTACAATGTCTCTTTGTATTTTTATATAATATAGTTAATAAACTTACTATATACATCCAAGAGACCCCCAAGTTGTACATTAATGATGAACCTATCATGATATATGTCTCTTTTCCGAACCTTAGATTTTTAGTAATTTAATATAAATTAATAATATAATATTTTTTTTAAGAACTCTTTTATGTCAATTTTGACACTATTCAACAATTGATTTTTGTGAAACTCATAACAGATTGATTACTTCGAACAAAGTCAATTAAAGCAATCCTAATATATCATATTATCCTAGAAAATTAGTTTAATTCATTAAAAGTTTCATATTATATTTATTTGGGTATTTATAATATCAATTATTTTAATTTTTCACTATTATAGTAATTACTGCATCATCATTGTGTCATAAATAAAATACATTATTTAATGTCTAAAAATTATAAATAAAATATCATTATTTAGGAAATATTTTTATATTTCTAATGAATATTTATAATCTAAAATCCAACATATATAACCCTATGTAACAATTGTTTTTCTAAAAGATATATGCTTGTGTCATTTTTATATTCATTTTAACTTAATTAAAATAAAGTGTCATTATCACTTACAAGTGGATCCATGGGGTCCCAAAATAGACCCAAAGATTACCATGGTCGACCATTTATCAACCAATAGGGTTAAGACACGTTTTAGGGTAATTTAGTATTATTATAATATTATTTGTTAACCCTTATTTACCGGATTTACCCTTAACCATGGTAAATAAAATATTTACCGCAGTAATTATTCAAAATGTCTAAAAATAAAAGTTACCTATTTACACAATTTGAACATCCTGATTCCAAATATGGAATCCATTTTCCTAAATTCAAAACACAGAAGTGGCAGAAATTAATTTAAAATTAATTCCCGCTGTCAAAACAAAAAGCGTGTTTTTAAGAGATAATAACTATCAAAAGATTGACACTTGTTTATGTTCGGTTTAATTGTAAAATTATGTCCAATGACCAACATTATATTAAATGGTAAAAATATATTCTAAATATACTTTAAAACCACTCAAATTCATAATTTATCACTATTAATTATTTTGATTAAAAAAGTTGTTTTTAATTAAAATTTAGTAATTTTCACTATTCATCAAAATATGAAAGTTATCTGAAAAGTACCAAAATTTCACCTTAGGCTAAATTTGATATTCTGAATCCAAAAATGAAGTCCATTTTAAAATATAAAATATATATAACTTCAAAAAGTAGGTATTACTATTCATAACAACTAGTTTGATTGGTTACGGTGTGTTAGAACTCGGTGTTGCGTACAACACACGCTAGCGTACCGTGGAAGCTTGGGATGTTTCATTTTAAATTTTTGATGTCCCCATTTAGTCAAAAAGTTTAAAATATAGTATCTAAAAAGGTTTCACTATTAAAATTTGGTAAAAGTGCAATACTGAAAATGAATTTGTTCTTACATTATGTCTAAGAAACTCATAATATGGATTCTAAAATTATAAGGATTATATAAAGTTTAAAATGTAGTTAATGCTATTCATGACCTCTTTTAATGGATTTTTTTTGGTAAGTCATGGTGCAATTGAACTCGGTGTTGCGTGTAGTGCAAGTTATTGAATTATTTTGAAGAAATAACACACTATGAAATCTTGGGGTGTTACATGTAATCACTATTAGTGTTCCTTATGGGGTCTATTGGGTAATTCAGTCATAAATATGAATAGTGCACATCCAGGGACGTGGAGATGCTGGTTTGTCATGGGTTGTGGTTTTGATGCCTAGGTAGATGGGCAGTACTTCCCCACCCCTTTTTGTTGGGTGTTTCTTCACTGTCAGGAATTTATATATGTTTCTTTACCTTTCAACAGTTTCAATGATGTGGATACCCACGATGGTTCTCACTCAAATTCCACTAGAATGAGCTAGTTTTGTCATTTTTCTTAATAGTTGTGAGTCCACTAGGGCCTCCCCATATTGATTTTACAATATCATCTCTATTGATGCAAGGTTTCCAATGGTGGGGATCCCCTTAGGTATTCCCCTTGTTCTCTATTTGGTAATGTTCCTAATGATGTCTTGGTGGTAAGTGATTAAAGTGTTGATTGTATTTGGTTTGTTCTTTTGAGTTCACTCCAGTCAAACAGTTGGGTTTTCATTTAATGGTTCATGAGTTGTTTTGGTTTGTGAAGTTGGTTTTATTGGGTACAAGAGTTCCTTTACTTAATCAGTGAACGTTGAGGTGTTCTAGCTCTTTGTGGTGGGTGACACTTATCATAAAGACTTTTTACATGTTTCTTGAGGTTTTCATTTTAGTCACTTTCTCTGAGAATGGTGTGTTTTTCTCTTTTAACTATCATTTAATAGGAATAATTTTTATACCCCAAGGGGGTATCCGTTTCTACTTCGGGGTTCATCCATAGTTGTGACCTTCCGAGGAAAAAAAGAGGAATGGTAGGGAGAATAATGACACTCACGTTTTTTAGATTGATTATTTTTTAATTTTTTATGGGTATTAGGTAGTTCGGGTTGAAGCCCGACTTAAAATATTTGAGTTCTATTGAAAAAAATTCACGTTTTGGGATTAGTGACATCAAACGCACTCAAATGGCACAGTTCAGAGAGCGTGCATTCTGCCTGGTTTTCGAAATGAATAAAAAAATCAAGGGATATGAAAAAATAATGAACAATGAAATACAAATAAAATGAAAATAAGAAGTTTAATAAAATTTATGAAATTGTTTTTATGATAATAATAATTATATTGTTTTTCAATAATAGAATTATTATTATTGGTGTTAACAATATAGAATTTATTAAGTTCATATTAATATTGTGATAATAATTGTTATTGTTCATATTATGTCATGTTATAACCATTTTCATTATTATAAAACTACTAACATCAATGTTATTTTTATTATGATTATATTATTATTATTATTTCATATTTTTTTATTTCATTATTTTTTTCCATTACGGTAGGCCAACACCCCCTATCTTCCCCGTATCGAGGAAAAAATACTGTGTGCGACCTTGTGTCCCCCCCCCCCCAGTCCAACCACCAGACCTCCAAGCGACTCTTCATCTAGCACCGCCCTCACCTTCACATGTGGTCCCCTAGCCTCCCACTCTTGTCGTGACCATAGCCTCTATTTCCTCCCTCATCCGGCTGTTCCGACCAGCACCACATCTCCCTGTTATCCTCGACCAATAACGTGTCATCCATGATGAACTCCCAGAGGCTCACTGCCTCTCCCTCTCTACATCTGGTAAACCCTCCTCATCATATCTAGTGTTTCTATTCATATTCATTGGTTTTTTAGGTTTCCATCTGTTATGAGGCCGAATTTTATGGTTTTAATATGATTTTTTGGTTCGATTTCTTGAATTAGGGTTTGTTATGGGTTCCATGTGGTGTGAATGTGGCGCAGATATTTTTTGAACTAATTTTTTGGATGTTTCACCAAGTGAGGTAAAAGGTTATGCATTTAACGCATATTCGATGAATTAATTGTCTTCATAAATTAATTTATAAATTTATAAAATTAATTTTTTGTATTGAATGTAGTTATTAATTGAGGATTGATATGTATATGTGATATAGGTGTGTTTTATGTGAAAACCCATGTTGTACAGTTTATTAGAATTTTATAAACTATGTAGATTGTTCTCTGGTTTAGCGTCAATATGTATTGAGTCATGGAGGAATATTTGGTTGATGTTTTAAGCATTTTGATACATGTGGCATAAGCTGAAAATTGATTCATAGTGATTCTGGTGGTTTTTTCAACAGTGGGAGTGGTCATTTAAAAAGTTCAGCTGATTTATTTTGTATTGAAAGTAGTGAACATATAGTTTTAAAAAGAATAATTTTTTTATGAAATTGTTTTTTAGAATGAATTTTTCATGAGGATGTTGGTGATTTTTTGTGTATGTGTTATTAGATGAATCAACTTATTTATTTAATTAATATTCATTAATTCTTAATTTTTAGGTATGCTGTGAATTTGATTTTGTTTGAAATTAAATGGGACATGATTTGTTAATAGTGTGTATGTAAAATGTGAGTGTATTTCTATGTGAAAACCCATGTTAAACTATTCATCAGTGTTTTAGGTACTATGAAGTAAGATTCTCTGAACGTGAAAGAGTTGTAGTTTGAGTTTTGGGTGTGGCATTCAAATTCATTTTTTCATAAAAGTGGTTTTGATTTCTCTTTTTGTGTATAAAGTCACGATACAGATTATTGAAATTATATCATAACTTTTATTGGTGGTTTCTAAACAGTAAAAGTGTTTTCATTAAATTTTCAATTGGTTTAATTGATGGTGTAAGCGATATAGATTATGTTCTAAAAATATTTTGTTGTGTGATTCATTAAAAATAGGTATGTTAAGTGGGTTTTCAAGTTTATATCCTGGTGATACTCTTTTATATTTGTTTTATTAGAATTTTAAATGGGTTTATAATATTATTTAAATGGTGTGATACATTCTTGGACAAGGTTTTGTGGTGCGTAATATTTCGAAATGACATTTTGGTGTGTTAATGGTGGTTTTGTGTGTATACGTACCATGTTTTGGTTTTATGCAAAAATGAGACATGTGACGTGATAACATATTTTAAAAATGAAATTGATGGTTTAAATTGTATCATTGCATGCATGGAGATTTTTCTTTTATTTTTTATGAGATGAGAAACCTTTATGAACATGAATCCTTTTTGAGCACCTTGTGGGAAGCTCAGGTAGCTAGGAAGGTGGACTAAACTATTGGGCAAGTGATCTGAGGGTAGATTTGGCCCTGTTTCTCTATGTAGGACTGACGACTACAACACTAACTAACCATATGAATGATTTGGGACCACTAGATTATGGTTGATTCACTACTACTGGCTCGTTCACGAGAATGACTATGGGAAAAGGTTTTTATGCCACGTTTTGTGAGGTTCGTGGTTTATATGACATGTTTTCTGAGGGTTCTTCTTTCTAAGACATTTTTCAGAATGACACAAAGATCCATAGACCCACACTAGGTAATAGCCACGGGCCCCTCCCATATTTGGTGCTCCTTATTAACTTTACCCTCACTAGTGGGACACATGGGTTATCATAAAATAAGATTTCATGTCTGTTTTAATTTAATTTTGTTTCATTAAAATTTCTTTCATTAAAACCCATTTCCTTTAAAATAGTATTCTTTGAAAAATGTTCAACCATATATTTCCTTTGTACTTATTTAACTAGAAAATGTATTCTTCATTTAATGGTTATATGTGGAATTTTTTTATTTTAGTGGCATCTTATTGGGCCTTCATCACAAACCCTACAAACACCTTTGGGTGTATTTATACCTTATTCTTTGGGTATCCTAGGTTGAGGCATCATTATTAGCGATTTTGGTTTGGGCTTTTGACAGTATTTGCATCTAAGTTGGTGTTGGTAGCTTGGGGATGTGTCTTATCATGTTGCTTGGAAGTTGGTATTGGATTTTTATTTTTCTATAATTGTTTTAGTTCCCTATCTGTTTTGATTGAATTGTAAATATTAAATATTATTATAGACTTAATTCATGTTTGTTTGTCAGTTTCTAGTGGTTGTTTACTCATGGTGTTAGTGGTTTTATGTTTATTGTTTTTGTTAAATCGTTCCTATTTATTGTTTTGATACTTGGGAACTTGTTCCAGCTCGTGGGGGTTAGGAATTCCCATAAGGACTTGCCATAGACTAGGTCAAATGGTGAACTAGATTGGTTTGTGACAAACAAATAGAATCATCCACCTTTCTTTCCTTACTAAGATGGTAGGGGATTGAGAAGTCATAATCCTTGGTGAGAGCTATCCATATTCTCTGATGCATACTATTCTCATTTTCTAGGAATATATATTTGTCAATATTTTAATTTGTATATATCTCACACTTCTCCCCATATAGATAATGCTGCCAAATTGTTAAGGAAAATATCACATCCACCAACACCATATCATGTGTAGTAAGGTTTTGATCATGGATTTTATGTTTCCTAGAGGATTAGGCTATCACTTTATACTTTTTCATCAGCACACAGCCTTATAGCTTCATTAAAGAATCATTGTACTCCAAAATGAGTTCTCCACTTGATGGGAGTGTGATTATAGTTGCAGTGATTTATCTCTTTTTCAACTCCTTAATGTTGTCTTCACACTTTCGAGTCGATACAATATTCACTCCCTTCTATGTTAGCTTGGTCATTGGGTATGACAATCATGAAATTTTCATCACAAATAGTCGGTAAAACATAGCTAGACCCAGAAAAATATGGATATCTATATCATATTTTGGTATGAGCCACACTTCAATTGGATTTGTCTTGGTAGGGTCCACATATATCCCCTTGTTGGTGATAACATGCCCCCAGAATGATAATTCACCTATCCAGAACTCACATTTACTGTAATGTTTATACAACTTCACCTTTCGTAGTGTCTTTAACAAAGTATTCAAATTCATATAATGTCCCCCTTCATTTTCTAGTATATTAGAATATAATCGATAAGGATTACCATAATTTTGTCGAGGTAATCTTAAATGACTATATTCATAAGATCCATTAAAATTATTGGAGCATTAGTGAGTCTGAAGGGCATCGCTATAAATTAATAGGGTCCATACCTCGTTTGAAATGCAGTCTTTGTAATAACATCCTCCCTCACCCTTAATTGTTGATATCCCAAACAAAGGTACACCTTATAGAAATAATTTGCCCCGTGAAGATGATCAAACAAGTCATCTATCTGTTGCAAGGGATACTTGTTCTTTATCATTATTTTTTTGATCTCAAGATAAATAATACAAAGGCACATTGATCCATTATTTTTCTTGACAAAGAGGACTGCCGAACCCCATGGTAAAGCACTTGGTCGTATAAAACCATTCTACAGATTCTCTTATAACTACTTCTTTATCTCCTCTAGCCCAATGGTGTCCATTCTATAAGATTTCATTGATATAGGCAGCGATCCAGGAATATGTTCAGTGGAGAACACAACCTCTCGATTAAGAGTAAGACCTAGAAATGCTTTCTGGAATACATCAGTTTAACCCTTCATGATGGGCATATATTCAAGAAATATTCTCTCATTTGTCTCAATCATTTGAGATAGACATTATTGCTCATAATGAATCAATATTCACACTTGATACAATGATTTCAAAGGAGATTCATCGTCCTTTATGCACATGTAATGAATTGGAGGATTTTTTAAGATGTGAAGAGTGGTCTCCCTTTATAGATATTTGATGTTGGATTTGTATAAAGTCCACCAATAAATTCCAAAGATATCATCGAACTACACTAAAGGTAGTATCAAGAAATTTTCTTGGAGTTTCAGTCCACAAACATTATCATGGGAAAATATAAAAACCACAATCACAGTAATTTACACATTATTTGTTCTCATAGATAACATATCCTCAAAATCGGGAGGCGGTGTTTGAATAGTTCTACTAAACATGAAAGATAAGAAAGAATGCATCCAAACAGAATCAAATAGTATGTTATCTATTCTTGAATGAATAACCAGTGTACCTTTCACCACATAGTTCTCTAGATCTACCTTAGTAGTAGTGATTTCATAATCCCTTATATATTGTCTTGGAGTTTATTGTTGATTTCCTCTAACAACCATTTGAATAGGGATAGTGTTCACATAATTCTTATTTTTCTTGAAGTTGTATCAATGACACACTAGATGAGTGTTTATCTAAACATTCCTTTCTTCTTTCACATTAACAGGGTTATTAATATCCCGTCAGTAGTTTTTGGCCATATGTCCCAACATTCTACATTTAATGAAATTCTTGGTTCCATTTAGTTAGTTCCCAAGTTGCTTCTTCCCACAATATATACACATGGTATAGTCTAGATTATTTTCACCATGGATTTTATTTGCAAGACCTCCCACATTAGATACCATTTTCTTCTTTATTTCATTGGGCCCACGATACCACTTAGTGTCTCTGATTTCTATTTCAACCTTTAGGGCACAACAGACATTCTTCTCATAGGTGTCGAAGTCTCGATTTTCCAACACTTATTGTAGAATTAGCTTTACTATACTAAAGGTGGGATCCACCATGATTTCAGTGTTCAGGATAAAGCCAAAGGCATACCATGCAAGCCATGTAATTTTTTCTTCATATGCCCCGATTGACTCATCTTCTAATAGCATGAGTATGAGGAATTGTCTTTCCATCTAGAGACAGAGGGTTTTGGGAAAGTATATATTGAAAAATATTCTCTTGAATTCCTCCTAATCCATGGAATCAATTTTCTCCTAGGGATTCATATTTTTGATCAGTTTTTACCACAAATTTGATTCCCCATTAGTATGATATAATTCTAGAATTACATTATCTTCCTCTTAGCACAAGAAGAGATAGAATATATTTTCAATGGAGTTGATCCACTATTCCGTGAGGAGGGGATCTGATGTTATACTAATCATTGGAGGCCTTTTCCACTTGATTTATTCAACTGAACCATTATCATAAATAAGAGAGTGATAGTGTTCCAGATGATTCATTTTGTTATTCATAACATGAGCTAGCTGAGCAAGTACTATCATGTTGTTTTCTATACCCACACCCATATTATTTGGCATATCATTTGGGAAATATTCACATTCGATATAATATTTATTGTAGGAACATGATCTGGTATTTCCATCCATTAACTAAGAAAAAGAAAATAAAATTAGAGGGATTGAATACTTATCTATTGAGCATAAAAAAGAAATGTTTAACATAATAGGAAAAACTTATAAAGGATAAGTAAATCTTAAATTTTTATTCCCTATTATTCCATATATGTTATCCTTGATCTATTTCTTATCATATATTCATATGAGATCTTTTCATTATTAACGTAGTAGTGGTTTTTACTAATATCATGAATTTTCAAAAGCATATAACCTGGGAGTGTCAATCCAATAGTGAAGTAATGCCCATTGACATGCACCAGATCTCATTCGAGTCTTTCTCAAAGAGGTGTTCTTGGGTTTTACCCCTAGATACATATGTTCCAAATCATCCACTACTTGTTTGTATCCAGATGGGGATTTATATTCTTTATGAACAATATACTCTATACATACCAAAATTTAGGGGTTTTCTGTTATATTTAGAATCATCCTTAAGGTTATTAATAAAGTGCTCTAATCCTAACCCCCAAAAATAACCATTCAATCCTATGATACCAAATATAGTGAACCTATAATTTTACATATAACATTACATGATGTTAGGAATATTTATTTATTATATTACATTGCAAGGATTTTAAAGTCTACTATCTTCGATGAATAGGTACGTAAAACTAAAGACATGAAAAAATTGTTTTTTTTATTTAATCTTCAAATTGATCTCAAAAAATCCCATTTTCTCAAACATTTTCATAGGGTACCCTAGGTAATAGATGAACTATGGGATAAGCTAAATATCCTACTAAGGGAATAACCATAAGGACACAATGTTAGCACATGGTATAGAAGGCATGTCATGATGGAATTAAAAGGCATGTAAAAAATGGAATCATAATATATAAAGATTTGATCATATAATAATGGATTCATAAAAATATAGCAATAACATAAAACAAGACATTATCATGAGTAAAGGGTAACCACCAAAACCGTGGGACATGGTAGCACAAGCCAAGGGTAACTACCAAGCTCATCGCACATAACTTCTCATGAGACTCAACTATACCTAATGAATTGAAGAGGTATCTGTGAACACCCACCACAAAATTTAATTAATGTGTTTTCCAAATAAATAATCATACATAATCAATATTACATAAACATGTGGGTTACTTATGGAGAGAATTGGGTACCACAATCATGTCATAATGCATAACAAATGGGTGTATAATAAATGTGTCCATGAATGAAAGGAAGAAAAATATACATGGAAATTAATAATGGAAAATAGGAATGTATCATGGTATGTGATTTCATGTAGTTTTAACAATATTTAAGAAAACTATTTATGAGATTTTATAATTAAATCATTTTTGTGTGGATTTAATGAAAATACTATAGAGCCTTTAAAATAGAAAAGGAACGATTAATTTATATAAAACCTAATGTGAACCATGGAGTTTTACATATTATAAAATAATTGTTTTTTAAATTCAATAGTGTTTTAAAACATAATATAAAGATTTCAAGAAATTGGGTATGAATTCGGGATGTTTCTTCAAAATAGGTTATCTTATCATGATGTACTGAGGACAAAATCACTTAAAAACATGTATATCTCGGAATAAGAATGATAAAAGAGATTTTATAAATGAATTTCGGACTTGTAACTGGAATTTATAATGTTCAAATAAAGAAGTAAAATAACTTCATTTTTTTTAAAAAGAAGATAAGGAAACTTGAAGGAACAATAGAGGTTTCGGTAGATTCTATTATGGATTATCTTCTTGGTGTCGAGGTTACTTAAAAGGGATTAATGAGAGATAAAGGGGGTTTCTAATCACATTTAAATCATGAGTGAAGTATGGAGGAGGTGTGAAATTATACCCCATCATTAGGGACTACACATAAAAGGGCATAACATAGAGTACATTCTTGAATAAAAATGAAATAGAGGGGATCCCTTACCTTATGTATGATGGTGTTCTCCACAAGATTTTAATGACCTGAATAATTAAATTAGGTTCATTAATTAATAATTCTAGAACCTCCAATACATGTTATTGATTTATTATAACCTTATTAAGTTCACTAAATTCCATTTTTATGAGTTAATATGTTCAATTTCATTGTTTTGGATCTATTTTTTCCTTGGATTTAATGATTGGTTCACATATATTCATGTTCGAATATACATGTATAATGAGTAAGGTTGTCTAGAATTGATGTTATAAGACATTAGTGTGCATACAGAAGATTAAATGGGTATAAAATTCATTTTTTTATTTGTATTAAAGTAGAATCATTATATAAAACATTAATGATAAAATCTTAGACTAATTTGGCGATTTCTCTCAAAATTATCTTTTTATGTATTATTATTTTACAGCATGTGTGAAAAGGGATTACATTACATAACTTAAGATAAAATGAATATTTAATGGTCTGTTTCAACCATAAAAATAGTTTCATGACTAGAATTGAAAATGTTAAAAGAAATTGATAACCCATTGTCTATGAATGTGACAAATTAACACATCTCAGACTCTATTTTCCTTTCTTTCATATAAAAGTTAGGGAATGGAGATTTGATAATGAATTATCTCATTAGAATAAAATATCCATTAAATTTATGATAGTGGATTTTTCATAACATTTGGATGAGGATATTTTATTAATAAAACGAGAACAATAGAACATGAAAAGAAAATGAATGAAATATTAGATGAATTTACCTTTCGATTTAATCTGGTTTGAGAGATTCATTAGGGGAGAGGATCTGGACTTTTGGAGAGACTAAGGGATATTGGACATGGGGGAGGATCTTGTGGAGGAGATTTGGGAAGAAGTATTTCAAGGAACAAGTAATGAGAGGATTGAATAAAGAAGTTGAGTGAGGGTGGTTCTTATAGTGGACAAGAGGAGGGATTCCATATTTTTCTAAATATTATATTATTATTTTTCCATAAGGCAAGAAATAGTGATGATTTAATGACCAAGAATATTAATAAGTTCATGTGAGTTCAATATTTGGGTGCTTACATCACTTATGATGTCATTAATAGTGGATTCACTTCATAATTTATTTATACAGTAAATTAATGTAATTTACTATTCAACAAAAAATTAAGAATATCAGAAAAATCCAAAAAATTCACCTTATCCACTTATCAATTTGTATAATAAAAAAATGAAATCCATTTTCCAAAAAATATATTATAAATATCATAAATATAATTTTTAATTATAATCCTAATTTATGTGGAAAATTACAGATTTTAAAACAATAACAGATTTTATAATTGTTTCAAAAATTAAAAAAAGGTCCCACAAAGTTATATTAAAACAAAAATAGATGAAATTATAAATTAATGAACACATTTTAGGACAATATATTTAATTTTAATTATTTAATTAATTGAAATTAATTATTTATTACTTAGAAAAATACAAATATGTTTTCTATGGTCATATTATCAGTTATAAGATGACTAAATTTTATTTATTCATTCATGGGTGATGTTACTACACTTTTGGAACATTTAATATTTATAAAGTCCATATTAATATTCATTTGGGTAGGTTAATATTCAGTAAAACATTAATGTTTTCCTTATAAGACTACAAACATCTTACTGATCGCAATAGTGTGTCTCTGGTTTTCAAAATTCAAGACAAAGACGTGGTAATATTATGTTTTATTGTCACATAGTACTTCGTAGTACACTGTGTTGTGTTTTCATGTGAGTATATGACATGATTATAATATGGGTGTATCCATTTATAAAACATTGGGTTGTTACAAGGTGTAGACTTATAACAACTCATCACAGTGATTTCTATGTCTGCGATTTGGGATAAGATGGATCAATGTCTTATGTGACTCTCACACCTAATAATTAAAAAAAAATGTTCCAAATCAGATATATATTATCAAGACCATATGAAATATGTTAAAATTTAATGTTCTAATATATCATTATTTTCATTATAATATGGAACTGTTATGTCCATTAACATAGTAAATAATAAAATTACATAATATCATTAATTTACATAGTAGAACAACCATCATGGGATAATTTATTCATTAATATTCTTTTAATTGAAGGTATAATTTTCGTTAGATGCATGGAATAACCCCAAACTGTTTGATGATGTTGTTCCGCAATAGGATTGGGACCACTAAGAGGGGGTGGTGAATTAATGGTTCTTATTTAATTTATAATTAACATTCATCACAACAGAAAAAAACATTCTTAACCTATGAAACGTCTTAGAGTTATGATCCACTCAAATATGACTCACTATATCAACCTTCATATGTAAAAATATTAATATAAGGAAACACATGATATTTACAAGGTTCTGTATAATGGATTACTCCATTCTATGACAGATAGTCTTAATAACACGGATTCATTAATAATTTTCATTTCAGAATATAGAGGCACATGCAATGAACAATTATACAACCCATGTATCAATTTTCTATCTAGAGTTGGTTATACCCCTAAATTATCCTTTTCATTATCAACATCCCCCAACCAATCCTTTTCAGTAACTGCTATATATCGATAGTCACTAGCTTCAACTTTCTTCTTCTTTTCTAATCCACATTAGAATTTATTCGCCTACTCCAAATGTAATTTGAATCAAACATTACCTTGGTAAAATAATCATGATCCTCAAAAATTATATAAGGATATTATTTCTCATCAAACACTCTCTATAAAATATATCTAGAAAAGATCATTGATAAATTAGGGATAGTATTCCTGGATATGGTACCCTCTGTCTGATGGGACATGTTTGATTAGCCTCAGTAAGATTCTAATTTTTTCCCTTCATCAATTCAGTAGAAACTCAATAGGAAACTAAAAATACTTTTGTCTAATAGTACATGGTCTGTTGAAACTTGATTTGATGGATGTAACATTAATGGTATCACATCATTGGACTTGATTCAATGAGTTTATATCCTTTGTAAGATTCTCCCTATTCAAATTTAACCTCTCTACAACAAACTTGTAATGCCCCAAACATTTATGGTATGTTTCCCTTTGAATAATACAATAGCTTGGGTTGTATGGAACTTCGAGTTCAAACATACCACAATAAATAAAACTATCCGTTATAAATATTAATACCCACTTTTTGAAATTTTATCAATTTTATCTATCAAAATTTACTTCATTGTTGGATTTGGAATATCAAAAATTAGCTTAAGGTGATTTTTTGGTATTTTTCTAAAAACATTCAATTTTTGATGAATAGTAAAAACACTACATTATTGGTTAAAACCTACTTTTTATTTAACTAATTATTTATATTATTAAAATTTATTTTAGATCAAATTAGAGACATAATACCTATATAAGTTCAATGTAATTCTTTGGAGTCATTTTATAATATATTTTGATATATAAATATTTTATTTAACTTTTTACCATCTTTTACCCACCTCCTAGGAGCATCTGCAAATTTTCAGAAAACATAATTTTACCACTTCTGGGAGTTGAATTTCAAAAATCTATGAGACACGGTTAGAATCAGTATGTAATATGTGGTTTAATAATATGAATATTGTCACGACCCGTCCTCAGGGCCCGTGTCGTGACTACCCCAAGCCCTCCTTCCATAGGCTAGGGGCTGGTGACTAGCACCAATGGCATAAATCCCAATTAAAGGAGAGACATTTCCTTTATATAAGAAAAAAAACACAACAGAGTATGCAAGCTGAAGTAAACACTAAGTAAAATGAGTACAAAATTAACTGCTGAAAAGTAAATGGGCCAGTATACAAACCCAACTGAAAGTATAGTACAACTGAGAAAAGTGAAGTACAACAGCTGTAAAGTAACCAGAAACCACCGTTACATCCTCTGGAATTCCCACCTAAAGGGTGGGTATAGATAGTCTTGTCGGCTCCTCGGGTCCGGTCGTCCGCTCTGAGTACGTCCCGTCAAGTATTCCACCTCCAGATATTGTCTCGCTCAACATGTCTCAACCACGATCAGCGTTGTCTGTCGTCTGTATCCAACACAACGTAGGCTGGGCATAGCCCGTGTAGGGGTGAGTATTCGATACTCAGTAAGGACCTTGAGACCCCCGAAGGTCTCCCAAAATCCAAAAAGGATAAACCACAAAGGAAAGATACAAATATAAAGTATCAACCAACTCTACTTAGGTATATGCCCATACATAAACCTAAGTCATCAATTCCAGTTCGAATCCAACTCCCGAGCCCAAGTACAACCCAGTCCACAGAGGGAAGTACAACTCAGTCCACACAAGAAAGAAAGAAAATAATATCGAAGATAATGATTGAAAGTCAAGACTCAGCTCACATAGGTATACTACTCACAAAGAGGGGTGGAGATGATTTGATGTAGCCTCTAAATCATCTCCTCTTCCAAACCCACGTAGGATCAAAGTACAGAAATCGTTGACATCGAACCAACGTAGGATCCAAGTACAGTAACCATCATTGCCGAACCCACGTACGATCCAAGTACAGTCGTCATCGCTGCCAAACCCATGGAGGATCCAAGTATAATAATCCTCACTGCCGAACCCACGTAGGATCTAAGAACAGTTTCCATCGTCATCACAGGTGCAGCCAACTCTAGGGTTCCCGCTTACAGCATGCTCAATTTCCGGAGGGTCTGCTCCTCGAGTCAAAGATCGGTGCATCAACTGTCATGAAGACAATAGTTGAAGTATCCCATAGTTTTATACCATGTCATAGGGGAAAAAACATGAAAAATGTTCCCAAGTCACAAAGAACAAGATGGCCAAGCCATTTCCCTAAAGTACAGGGCGTGTAGGTAATCGATACATGTCGTGTCATCAGACACCGTGTACTGCCCGTGTGATACAGCACGTGTCATAGGGTTGGACGTGTAGATCAGTAAGTACACGGTGTGTAGTATGGTTACATGCCGTGTCCAAACCTCTAGGGTCGGTTCCATGTCGGCTGGCAATGCCTAGCCATGTGGTGGAGTTCATGCCCATGTACTCCACCCCATGTCCGTGTATTTCCGGAATACACGCCGAGTCATCACGAAGTCGGTTATGCCATGGTGAAGGTAGTACACGCCATTCCTTTTGGTCGTGTGGTTCTGCCCGTGTCCGTGTATCTCCCAGATTACACGCTGAGCCTTGTGAAGCCGCTTCTGCAATGGTGAAGGTAGCACACGTCGTGCCTCTAGGCCGTGTGGTTCTGCCCATGTCCGTGTATCTTCCAGATTACATGCCGAGCCTCGCGAAGCCGCTTCTACCTTTCTCTAAAGATAATACTAGCCATGTTACTTGGTCATGTATTGTTGTCAGTGTCCGTGTATTTTCCATGAATACACACCATGTCCATCGAAGTCTCCTCTATCAAACAGTGTGGAGAGTACACGCCGTGTGTCTACAGTCACATGTCGTGTACTACTTTTCTAACGTCTAAAACGGAAGCCACAGTATGCTTGTACTACACGGAGTGTGATCTTAGAGGACACACCGTGTATTTTGGAATTTTCCAGAAATGACGCATCTGGCCTGCACACCACCCGAGGTGTCCATTCTTCATTCTGATTATCTGATTTCTTCAAAACTTCCTCTTCTAGGTCGCCCCGATGCTCTGAGGCCATTTACGATGTTTTCATGCCTCCAATTAGCTCCAAAAAAATAAATTAATTCACCGCTCAAGAATTCTTGAAGAACTCCACATATTCACAAGAACGACGGAGGAATCGGACCATGTTAGTTTGGTCTGGTCCCTTCCGCATTAGTCTGATAACAAACGGTTTAATAGGATCATCAACATGGAAGGAAAACCAACACACACAATACAAACACATCCCTACCTCCACAAAAGATGATGAGCGTTGGCATCACGGACGATGGCGTCATCTCTGTCGTCGTCAGTGTCTCCTCCCTTGTCATAGAGGAAGAAGAGGATAATGAAACCGGGGCCACCGAATCAACGTTCTTCGTCAGAGAGTTGGCGTTCTTCGTTGAAGAAGAAGTTCTTAAAACAAGAAGATGATCTGATCTTCCAAAACTCAAGAGTTATCTTCCTGTTCTCATAACACCACAATTTCCAACCAAAATAAAATAAGTCTTTTCCTTATTTTTTTTCTCATGCCAAGAATTACAAATTTTGAAAATCAAAAACATAATTCAATTAATTTTTGAGGGTCAATTAATTAATTAATTGTGGGTTGGCAAGCATTAAATTGAGAGAGCGGGGAGAGGAAGAGTCACCCATTTTATGGGGAATTTTAACAAGTTAAGATGAGTTAAAAATTTTAAGAGGGTGTTAGAGGAGTATTAACGAATGTGAAGGGGTGGGACTTGTGTGGGCCCCACCTCACCAATATCCTCACATGGGTAGTTAGGGGCTTCTGGGTCCCACCCCAACTACCCCATGTTGGATACAACCACTTGGATAAGGAATAAAATTTGTTCCACAATTTTTATTCAATTATTTATTAATCCACTATTTTTAACAACTCCTCCCGAGCAAATGCATCTTCAGTAAAGGTCCTCCTTAGCAATTACCAACGCTGCGGTTGCATCGGTGCCCTAGGATTTCAATTCCGAGCAATATTTCAAAATATTGAAAAACTCGTTCGTTCGTTCAATGAATTTACCCGAGCTAAACTTCCGAAAATTATTCCGGGCACACCGGGCCTCGGAATTAGGTGCTGTCAGAATCTTTGTACTCGTAAAATCCCAATGAATTTATGAAAAAAATTTCCTTAAAATTTACAGGTCTTTATAAATATATTGTTTGGTGAATAGTATCTTTTGACTTTTATTTACCATGGTTAATAGTAAACTTGGTAATTAAGGGTAAAAATGATATCATAATTTCTCTAACACATGTCATAATTCTACTGGATAAGTATAATTTTATCAAAAACAACCATAGGAATAAAATTTGATCATATTTAGTCCACCAAGATTATATTAGAACATTTATTATTATTTTATTTATAGAAGAGTTAAAAGAGTTAAATTCAACGTTTAATAACTAATCCATTTTTAATATAGGGTTACACACAATATAAATTTCACTGTAAATAGTCATTATAAATCTAAAATGAATTCCTACATAATGGTTTTTTATTTATAATTTTTAGACATTAAATTATTCAATTTATTTATGACACAATGATGATGTAGTAATTACTTTATTAATGAAATATTAAAATTATTGATATTATAAATATCCAAATAAATGTAAATTGAGACTTCTGATGAAATACTAAATAGTTTTAAAATTGACAGTGTTGAGTTCTTAAAAAATTAGTATATTATTAATTGATATAATATTCATAAATATCAAAGGTTCGTCCAAAAGACATAGATAAGGTTATATATATTAATAATGAACCACATTGGGTTCTATTTTCTTATTATAGTATGTTTATTAACCATATAATATAAAAATACAATGAGACATGGTAAATGTCAAACTATTTATCTATGAGTTATATCTAAAAGCTAAGGTTAATATGATAACCTAAACATGTCCAAAACAAATTGGTTGAGAGGTTCTCGACCCATCCCCACCTTATCCTATAAATAATACATTTTGACACCATTAAAAACTAAAAACAATTTTATTATAAAATAAAATTTCAAGCTTTTCCAAAAGTGACCCGCACTTCTCTTATTAAACGGTAATTAACTTTATCTCAATTACACCCCTCCAATGCAATTTGGCTCAGCCACCCTTTTCACAAATATCCTCACATCATTCTTCCCTTCATCCTAGAGGCATTCCTTTGGTCAAAAATCCAACCTATGGAGCCCTTTTGATCAAATCAAAAGGAAGAACCTGAAGAAGAGATAAATATATATCATCACCACTTTCAAGTTCATTTCTTCATCCACTTTCTCTTTCTTTGTTGTTTACATTCTAAAATAATAACTCCAGGATCATATATATACTATGAAGTTATTATAATAATGGAATAACCATATTATTTAATCTATTCGACATATTAATGACAAAGTCACCATACGTGCATACGTACGGTTTACCATCTCCATGTCGTGGTGTAGTTTGTTATTCGAAAACTTCATTATTTGGATGGGTATAAAAATGAGTATAACTGATGTAAATAATAAATATAAAATTTTAATGATTCTGTATATATGATATAACATCAAATTACATAGGATTTCACCATCAATATAATGATATTGTCGCTGGAGCGTACGTATGGATTAGCATCTCCACGAACATGATGAGATTCATTCTCAAGCACAATGAATAAAGAATAATATTCATTTTATGATTAAAATTAATGTTTATGAACATAATATAATTCCTTATACGAATAAAATACATCATATTCAGAACAAACATGGTATACATAACCAGGAATATAAAGGAAAACAAATCATTTCACACCCAAAACGATGGATACTACTAAAATATTATTAAAAAAGTAATATTAGAGGATCATATATGATATCATATTTATGTATATGGATATTGTTTAATTTAATAACAATTTTTTAACTATTATACAGGTGGTTAAAAAGCCATCTACTAATGAAAATTACATGGTAAGAGTTAATTCTACAATCTCTTTACTTATCCATGGTTGTTAACACATAAGTATCTACTAGGACCTCTTTATCATCCACATCTGTGTTTTCTTAAAAATTCAATTCAAAGCATATTTTCTATTTACTATACTATTGGTTAAAGTAATGTATTCCCTTATTTGACCATATATGATTTGAAAGGAAACATTCCATCATTTTCCAAACACGGTACTTTATGACCATTTCGACAAAATTAATGTAAGAATGTCATTTTTTAAATTATATGACATGTGTGGCTATTTTATGCCATTATTTCATCATCGATTTTTCCCATACAAGCTTATAAGAATATTTTCAAAATAAATTTTTTTTATAAGTATATTACATTTAAACGATTTCAAAATAGAAAGATATATTTCTCTAAGAAAAGTTTTGATTTCATCTATGTCAACATCCATTATTGGATTTTAAACTTCTTTGATGTTGGTTTATTATGATACATAACTTCCATATTGTTTTGATGGTTTTGTGAAATTTTTTACTATGGATGTGTTATTTTTACACCATTAATGGTTTATGGATAATGTATTGACATTTTATATGCTAGTTTTAATATGAATGTTTATATTATGTTGAGAACTTTTTATATGAGTAATGAAATGGACTTAGTAAGTGAGTGGTGGAGCCTGCTTAAGCTCCTCAATGTATCAATAGGTTTCATGATACAAACTAGTGTATTGGAAAAAGGCCTTGAAAAAATCTTATTTGTAGTCTTGGCACAAAGCCTTGACTATGTGGTTATGAAGTCTGGTATTATGAATTCCATCGTTATGAAAGTGGATATTGATATTGCATGTGATTATTAGACTAGTAGAATATTCATGTGAATATGTAAATGAAATAATTTGACTTTATATTTTCCATATTATGTTGAATTTTATGTTTAAAATGGTTTTTTTAGTGTTATACATCTCCTTAAATGATTATTATTATTTATTGATGTTTCTGCTATATTGTTATCCTTACTAATCATTTGATCTCACCCATTTATATGTTTTATTTTTACAAAGATGTGAAGAAGTATTTTATGGTTGACCTGTAGGGATAGGAAAAGGATATAAGTGTTCCCAAAAGAGGAAGAATTGTTGTTGATGTTTTTATTACATGATATAACGTAAAATTTATGAATGTATCTAATACTTCAATTACTACTAAACTGATCGGTCTTCCAGGACATGATTCCTTGTATCATGCCAATTTTATGTAATAATGAACTAACTCTGGGTAACAGGGGTTGGGGCATTATAGTTTGTATTATAGGAATTTTAGTACAAACCTTGGAAACGTGATTTAGAAAAACTTTGATTAGAAAACATGACCCTAAGATAGACATTGAGGATTAATATAGAAGAACTTCATAAAATTTTCGTAGTTTAAGGATTTTTTGAGTTTTCCAAGTAATACAAATATTTCTAGATACAAGCATGTAGAGGTGGCTCGGGAACAGATGTACCTATGGTTAAAACCCGAAAACAATACTTTGAGCTGGACATGAACCGGAACTAGTGCACGACAACGGGCCTTGCTGCACTCTTGGTTACGACACTCCCTAGGAATATGCTTAAGATAATTTTATTTTTCATTAGAAACCTCTATGAATGGTTTATGAGTATATACTTCCTCAAAGAAAACATTTTTATGATTATATGTTATATCCATAAATTGTTCAATTTATGTTATCTGTTTTACAAGTATGGAATTATGTATCACGATTCATATACTAATATAGAGTATGCCATTGTTTTTAAATTGAGCCTAGTGGAAGGAATAAAAACCCTATCAACACAACTAATCCATGTAAGGATTTCCCTCCTACTCAACATAATTATATTGGAGTTTGTGAATTAATTGGTGCTGATCAACTTATCACCATACTGGGAAAACTCACTCAGGTTATGAATAATAACGTTACAAATCTAGAGAACCCTGATAAAAAATGCGGATGATCAATGTTAGTCCGTTTTATTAGGTAAGAACCACCAACATTAATTGGGAATACAAATCCATTTTATCCGAGCGACGAATAAGTTCCTTAGAGGAAATATTTCACACTTTGGGGAGTAGTGAAAGGGAAAAAGTTGTCATGGCATTTTATCACCTCACGAGAGATGCAGATCAATAGTGGTCATTGTTTCAAAAAAAGGAATATGATGAAATATAAAATATGGAATGGAGGTAGTTTAAAGTGATTTTCATAGATAAATAATTTTCTCATGACCATTGAGCAGATATGGAAAGACAATTTCTGAGCTTGAGGTAAAAAGAGGATGAGAATGTCACAATGTTTGAGGATAACTTTACAAAGATAGCAAGGCATGTAGCAGATTATATAGGTACCATAGGTAGTAAGATTGATAGATTCATTGAAAGGTTAAAACCTTTTCTCCTTCGAGCATCAGTATCACAATTCCTCTCATCATATAAATATATTATCTCATGCGCTTTCATGGCAGAAAAATAATTCTCTACGTCTTACGACTTTAAATTAAAGAAAAAGAAGAAGAGATCTAATGAACACACTGGAAAAGGAAATATGGGGAAGAAGTGAAAGGTTGAATATCCATCCTATGGTAAATGTGGGAAGAAACACCCAAGTACATGCCTTAAGGTAATGAGAGTCTATTACAAGTTTGGTGAAAAAGGCCACCAAGTTGGTGATTGCAAGGGGAAGAATGAGGCTATCAATGATGAATGCTAAAATTGTAGAGAAAAGGGGAATTATGTAAATTAATTCCCTAAGCACCAAGGAAACATACCCCATAAAAGGCCAAGGGAGCATGGCCAAGCTTATGTGATCCCTACTGTAGAGGCTGAAGCTCCGAAATAAGTGGTGGCAGGTAATTTAATGGTTTCCTCATGTTTATCCAATGCTTTATTTGATATTTGATCATCTCATTGTTTCATATCTTCCCAATTTTTAAATAAGGGTAGATATTTTCCATTATAATTGAAAAGGGGGTTATCAGTCAAAACTCCTAAGGCAAGTAGCATCGCAACAATGTTTAGTGAATCAGTTCCCATTAGGGAATTTAAATGTTTTTTATCTACTGATCTCATCATCATGCCCAATATTGAATTTGATATAATCCTCGGTATGGATTTCCTTTCACACCCTGATGCAAAAAATTATTGTATGAATATGGAGGTTACAATTCTCGATGATGGAAAGGAGTAGCTTATCATTAGAGCAGAAACGTCACCACCTGATTCTTATCTAGATCCACCCCATGTAGAACTACTAAATTCAATTATTGTGGTGGAATATAATGAAAAAACTATGAGTGAGGAAAGGAATGTTCAAATAGAGGATGTACTAATTGTGCAAGAATATGTGGATGTGTTTGCAAAGGATTTACCTGGACATCATCCTTAATAATAAATTAGGTTTTCTATTGACTTAATTCCTAGTTCAAGGACCATATTGGGGACCCCTTATAGAATGACCACTATGGAATTAGTGGAACTAATGAAAAAATTACATGAATTAATTAATAAGGGATTTATTCGCCCTAGTTTTTCCCTATGGGGAGCCCGTGTTATTTTTGTTAAGAAGAAAGCTGGATATATGAGGTTGTGCATTGACTATAGGGAGATCAATTTTATAAAAATAAAGAACAAGTATCCCCTACCTTGCATTGATGATTTATTCAACCAACTTTATAGAGATCAATATTTTCCAAATATTGACCTTCAATCGGGATATCATCAGTTGCGAGTGAAGAAGGAAGACATTCCAAAAACAACATTTCGAACTAGGTATGGGCATTATGAGTTTACAGTAATGCCTTTTGGATTGACAAATGCACCCATTATTTTCATGAATCTAACAAACAGAGATTTCAAGGAATATCTTGATGACTTTGTATTGTAAATCATTGATGATTTCATGGTATACTTGTAACACCGTAATCTTCCATGGTACGCATCTCGTTGAATAATATAGCAGTGTGTGTTGTACACCACTTCGACTTCTAACACACGCCATAACCAATCAAACTAGCCATTATGAATAATAATACCAACTTTTTGAAATTTTATAAATTTTATCTTTCAAAATGGACTTCATTTTTGGATTCAGAATATCTAAATTAGACTAGGGTGAATTTTTGGTATTTTTCTGAAAACGTTTAATTTTTTATGAATATTGAAAAAAATCATTGAGTTATAGTTTAAAACAGAATTTGTATTTAAATAATTATTTATTTTATTTTAGGTCAAAATAGATACATAATACCTATATATGTTCAATGTAATTCATTGGATTTAGATTATAATAATTTTAGATCTATAAAAATTTTATTGAACTTTTCACTGTCTTTTACTCATCTCCTAGAATAATTTGAAAATTCACATAAAACTTAATTTTACCACTTCTGTGAATTGAATTTCGAAAATTTAAGAGACTCGATTAATATTAAGGAGTAAAATTTGGTTTAATAAGATAAAAATAATTTTTGGTGAATAGTAACTTTTTACTTGTATTTACCATGGTTAAAAGTAAATAGGGTAATTAAGGGTAAAAATGGTATTATTATTACCCTAACACGTGTCCTAATTCTATTGCCTCAGTATAATTCGACCAAAAACAACCTTAGGAATAAAATATGAACCTCTTTGGTCCACTTGGATTACATTTGGACATTTATTATTATTTAATTCAAAGAAGAGTTAAAAGAGTTAAAATCAAAGTTTAATAACTTTAACATTTTTAATATAGGGTTACACATAAGATAAATTCAATTATAAATATTCATTAGAAATCTAAAAAAATTTATACATAATGCTATTTTATTTATAAATTTTAGACATTAAATAATTTAATTTATTTATGACACAATGGTGATGTAGTAATTACCTAATTATTGAAATATTAAAATAATTGATATTATAAATATCCAAATAAATGTAATTTGAGACTTTTTATAAAATAAAATAATTTTTAGGTTAATATGACATATTAGGGTTGTTTAGATGAATGTTTTTCGAAATAATAATGTTGTTATGAATTTAGCAAAAACAAAATACCAAATAGTGTCATAATTGACATAAAAGAGTTTTTAAAACAAATATTATATTATTAATTGATATTATATTCCTAAAAATATAATGATAAACCAAAGGACTTATATAATTATAGGTGTGTCATTGATGAACCACTTGAGGTTATCTTGGAAGTATATAGTATGTTTATAAACCATAAAATATAAAAGTACAAAGAGACATGGTAAATGTCAAACTATTTAACTAAGAGTTAAATCTAAAAGATATAGTTAATATAGTAACCCAAACATGTCTAAAACATATTGGTTGAGTGGTTTTAGACCCATACCCACCTTTTCCTTCAAATAATAAATTTTGGAGCCATTATTAACCGAAAATTATTTTATTATAAAATAATATTTCTAGCTTTTCCTAAGGTTCCCCACACCCCTCTTATAAAAGGGAACTCCCTCTTCTCTCTATTTCACACCTTAAAAGCCTTTTGGATTGTCCAAACCCTGTCCAATTAACCCCTATACTTCCCTCACTTAATATTATAGGCCTTCCTTTAGTCAGAAAAAAAACTCAAGGATCCCTTTTCATCAAATCAAAAGGAAGAACTCGAAGAAGAGATAATAATATCACCACCCTCTTTCAAGTTCTTTTCTTCTTCCACTTATTATTTCTTTGTTATTTTCATTATAAAATAATAACTCAAGTATCATCTATATACTGTGATGTTATTATAAATATGGTACAACCATATTCATTATTCCATCCATCCTTTGAATGACATGTCACCATACGTGTGTACGTACATATTACTATCTCCACGTCGTGGTGTAATTGTTATTCAATACATTATTAATTCGATGGGTATAATAATGATGTGTAATTTGTCTAAATAATAAATATAACATGATAATTATTCTTTATATATGATATAACATCCAATTATATTTTATTTTAACATCAAAGAATGATATTGTCACTCGTGCGTACGTACAGATTACCGTCTCCACGAACGCGGTGAGATTCATTCCCCATCGCATCCATTCAAAAATAATTTTAATTAGATGATTAAAAATAATGTTTAAAAACTTGATATCATTCTGGATATGAATAAGATACATTCCATCCCTAAGAAATATGACTTATGTAATAAAGCATATAAAGGAAAACGAATCAGTTAACACCCGAATCGATGGTAATACTAAGATATTATTAAAAAAGCAATGATAAAAGATCATATATGATATAATATTGATTTATATTATTCTTGTATAATTTAATAACAATTATCTCACCATTATATTAGAGGTTAACCAACCCTAGACCAAGGAAAAGTATAAGGTAAGGGTTTATTTCACAATCTATTCATTATCCGAGGTTTTTTATACGTAATTATTTACTAGGACCTCTTTATCATCCACATACATATTTATTAAAAAAATTAAAACATTTTTAATATTGAATATACAATGGGTTAAAGTCATTTATAACCTTTTTTGACTTCTTATAAGATGTTTATAAAGGAATCTTTCCGTCGTTTTCCAAACAAGGTCATTTTTAACCCTTTTCGACAAAATTTAATTAAGAATGTTTTTTTTATCTTATACGGCGGGTATGGCTATATTACGTAATTATAACATCATCAATGCTTACCTTAAAATAATATAAGTACATTTTCAAAATAAATGTTTTCTTTTTAATAATGTGACTCTTAAATGATTTCAAAATAGAAAGAGATATTTCTCTAAAAATGGTTTTGATTTCATTTATGTCAACATCCTTGGATGGATTTTAATTTTATTTGAAGTTGATTTATTATGATACAAAACTTCCATATTGTATTGAAGGTTTTGTGATATGTTAAACTGTGGATGTAATATTTTTATACCATTCATGGTTTATTGTTAAAGTATTGACATTTCGTATGCTAGTTTTAATACGAATGTTTATGATATGTTTAATCTGTTTCATATGAGGAATGTATTGGACTTAGTAAGTGATGGGTGGAGCATGCTATATCTCCTCGATTCACCAGTAGGTCTAATGAGAAAACTAGACATGGAATTGGTTGAGGCCTTTCCCAATTTGATATATGGTTTTGGCTGAGACCTTAATCATTTCTAGACATCTTTGCTGAGGCCTTGAAAAATACTTCAGAATGTCCGACATTATACATTCCCTCATTATGAAATACTATTGATGGTTCATGTGTTCATTAAACTAGTATAATACCCATGATTATGTTTTATTATGGCATTATTTACTCTGATCATATTCCTTCCATAAAATTATTCATGTTTATTATTGGTAAAGGCATGAGGTTTCAATTAGTCATTATGCTTAATATTTATGTTATCCTCTGCTGTATTGATTACCCTTACTGAGTATTTGAGCTCACCCCTTTTGTATGTTTCACTTTCCCATGATTTGAAGAAGTTATTAATGAGTGACTTGTAAGAATTATCGAGGAGGATTGGATGTTTCCAATGGAATAAATTCGTTTTGTATTTCATTTCAAGTTGTAATGTGGAACTTATGTATGAATCTTGTTTCCAATAATACTAAACCGATCGTTCTTTCGAGACATGATTTCCATGTGATAATGAAAATGTTATGTAATAATGCACCAACTCTGGGTAACTGGGGCCAGGGCATTATAGTTGGTATCAGAGGATGTTTAGTACAAACCTTGGAAAATATATTTAGATAAACTCTTATTATAGAACATATCCATAAGATAGACATTGAGGATTGGTATAGAAGAACTTCCTACAATTTTGGTATTGTAGAGATTTTGTGAGTTTTCCAAGAAATACATCCATATCTGGATACGAGTAGGTAAAGGCAGATCTGGCACATATGTACCTAGGGGTAAAACTCAAAAACACCACTTTGAGTTAGACTCGAACGGGAACTAGTGCACGACAACGGGCCTTGCTGCACTCTTGGTTACGACACTCCCGAGGGATATTCTTAGGATAATTTTCATATTCATTACAAATAATTATGAAGGATTTACGAGTATATAACTCCTCAATGAAAATATTTTTATGATTGAGAATTATGTCCATAAAATGTTGAATTTAAGTTAGGTATTTTACAAGTTTGTAATTATTCATTGCAATTTATAAACTGACCAACTATGTGAAATTGAATAGAAATGGCGCCCAATAGAAGAAATGAAAACTGTATCAATGCACACACTCTATGTAAGGATTTCCCTCCTACTCAAAATAATTATAGTGGAGCTGGTGATGCAACTGGTGCTGATCATCTTCTCATTATACTATGACAACTCACTCAGGTTATTAATAATAACCTTTCTCGTATGATGCACCCAGATTCGCAGTGTGTAGGATCAATGTTATATTGCTTCATGAGGCAACAACCACCAACATTAAATGAGGGTGCAAGTCCACTATTAGCTGAGCAATGGATAAATTCTTTAGAGAAAATATTCCACTCCATGGGGAGTAGGGAAAGGGAAAAAGTTGTCATAGAAGTTTACCGCCTCACTGGAGATGCTGATCAATGGTGGTCATTGATTAAAAACAAAAAGAAAAATGATGAAGTATCAAATATTGAATGGAGGGAGTTTAAAGATATTTTATTAGAAAGATACTTTCCTCATGACCATCGAGTGGAAATAGAAATACAATTTCTGAGTCTGAGATAAAAGGAGAGTGAGAATGTTGCAAAGTATGAGTCTAACTTACAAGGTTAGAAAGGCATGCTGCAGATTATATACATAACCAAAAAAGCAATACTGATCGTTTCTTTGGGTTAAAACTATTTCTCCGTCGCGCATTAGTATCACAATTCTTCCCATCATAAGAAGATATAGTCTCTTATGCTATCAAGATAGAAATGTAATTCTCTAAGTCTAATGACTTTAAATCAAAGAAAGATAAGAAGAGATCTGTTGAACACTCTTGGAAAGGAAATAAGGAAACATGGAAGAAGGGAAGAATTGAATTTCCACCCTGTGATAATTGCATAAGGAAGCACCCTAGTGCCAGTCTAAAAGGAAAAAGAGTATGCTACAAATATTGACAGAAATGATATATTGTTGGTGATTGTAAGGGAAAGAAAGACGCTACCAATGTTCAATGCTACAACTGATGGGATATGGGAAATTATGCAAATGAATTTCCTAAGTAGCATGGGAACATACCTCATAAAAGGCCAAGGGATCAAGGCCAAGCTTATGAAATCACTACTGATAAGGTTGAAGCTCCGAAAGATGTGGTGGGAGGTAATTTAATGTTTTCCTCAAGTTTAGAAAATGCTTTATTTGATTCTGGATCATTGCATTGCTTCATATCTTCCCATTTTTTTAGGAAAATTAGATATTTCCAATTTTATTTAACAAGGGAGTTTTTAGTTAAAACTCCTAAGGGAAGTATCATCGCAACAAAGTTTTGTGAATTCATTCCAATTAGACCATATAAATGTTCTTTATCTGCTCATCTCATTATCATACCCATGATTTAATTTTATATAATCCTTGGTATGGATTGTCTTTCAGACCATGATGAAAAAATTTATTGTAAGAAGAAGGAGGTTTTGATCTTTGATGATGGTGATAAAGAACGCCTTATCTTTAGGGAAGAATTGTCACCACCTGATTCTTATATAGATCCACCCCCAGTAGCTCAACTAAATTCAATTATTTGATAGGAATAGAATAATATAACTGTGGGAGAGGAAGGAAACGTTCAAATAGAGTTTTTACCTATTTTGAAAGAATATGTTGATGTGTTTCCATAATATTTACGTGGACATCCTCCAGAACCAGATATTGATTTTTCCATTGATTTAATTCCTGGATCAAGGCCCATATCGAAGACCCCTTATAGAATAGAAACTTTGGAATTAGTGGAACTAACGAAACAACTAGAGTAATTGAGTAATAAGGGATTTATTCACCCTATTTTTTTCCATGGGGAGCCCCTGCCCTTTTTTTAAGAAGAAAGATGGATCTTTGAGGTTATGAATGGACTACAGGGAGATCAATGCTATAACAATAAATAACAAGAATCCCCTACCTCACATTGATGAATTATTTGACCAACTGCATGGAAGTCAATACTATTCAAATTTTTACCTTCAATCTGGATACCATCAGTTGTGTGAAAATAAGGAAGGCATTTTAAAGACAACAATTCGAACCGGGTACGGGCATTATGAGTTTACAGTAATGCCTTTTGGATCGACTAATTAACCCTCTATATTCATGGATCTAATGAATATAATTTTCATGGAATATCTCGATTATTATGTTGTGGAATTTATTGATGATATCTTGGTATAACACAAAAGCTATGAATATCATGAAAATCACTTGCGCATTATCTTGAAGACTCTTAGAAGACATGAATTATATAGGAAGTTTAGCCAGTGTGAATTCTGGCGTCAGGAGATTTCATTTCATGGCCATATTGTCTCCTATGATGGAATATTTGTCGATCCTTCTATGTCCAAGGAAATCCAAGAATGGCCAGCACCGATGAGTATAACTGAGGTACACATCTTTGATGGTTTAGAAGGTTATTATTGGCGTTTATTCCAGAATTTTGCCCGATTAAATGACCCATTAACCAAGCACACACATAAAGGGGCTAAATTTAGTTGGAAAAAATAGTGTGAATAATGTTTTGAATAACTGAAAAAGAAGATTAGTCAACGCTCCTATTTTGACTCTACCATCGGGGAATGATGGGTTTGTTATTTATATTGATGCTTTAAAGAAAGGACTTGGTTGTGTCCTTATGCAGAATGATAGGGTTACTGTCTATGCATCACTACACCTAAAAATTCATGAGCAAAACTATCCTACTCATGATCTTCATTTACCACCAGTAATATTTTCTTTGAAGGTCTCGAGACACTATCTCTATGGTGAAAAATGTGAGATATATAACGATCACATGATTTCGATGTATATTTTGTCACAAATAGAACTCAACATGAGGCAAAGGCGATGGCTTGAACTACTCAAGGATTATGATTTCACAATAAACTACCACATGGGGATGGAAAATAAGGTGGAAGATGCTTTGAGTAGAAAGGATCATGTAGTTTTGAACAAGATTAGAGTTGAAAAGCATCCTATATATATGTTCCTAGTAAAGATAGATATGGGAATAACCATGGAAGGTGAAACATCAATACTATTTCAAATGGATACCAAACTATTTTTACTACAAAGGATAAAGATTTCTCAGACAGGTGATTAAGAGTTTCAAAATAATATTAAAGCTGTGAATGATGGGTGATTGAGTTAATTTGTGTATGAAGATGGAATTTTGAAATTTGGGAAGATACTTTGTGTTCCTGATATACCTGATCTAAAAAGGGAATTGTTAGTGGATGATCATAGCTCCAATTTCTCTATACACCCTAGGAGCACAAAAATGTAAAGAGATTTGAAGGAAAATTTTTGGTGGGACAACATGAAGAGGGAGATTTCTAAATTTGTGTCAAGATGTATGTTTTGTCAACAAGTGAAAGATGGAAGGAAACATCCTGGAGGAGTCATGAAACCTCTTCCCATACCTGAGTGGAAATGGGATTATATTACAATGGACTTTGTCATGGGACTACCAAAGACCCTAGAAAGAATGATGCAATATGGTTCAATGTATATCATCTTAACAAGTCTGCACATTTTCTTTCTAAAGAGATGATTTACCAATTGAACGATTTGCATAACTATATATTAATGAAGGTATTATACATAATGGAGTACCATTATCGATTGTTTCTGAATTTTATCCAAGTTTTACTTCAAGATTATGGAAAAGTAATCATAAAGCCCTGGATATTGAACTTCATTTGAGCACTGCCTACCACCCCCAAACTGATGGACAATCAGAATGTACTATTAAAACCTTAGGAGACATGTTTAGATCATGCCCAATTGACTTTCAAGGTATGTAAGATCAATATTTACCTCTGGTAGAATTTTCCTATAACAATGCCTTACATTCAAGTATTTGGATGTCACCTTATGAAGCGTCATATAGAAAGTGATGTCGCACACCAACCGGTTGAGATGATGTTGGTGAAAAAAACTCGTAGGCCCAGAACTAGTGGAGGAAACGATGGAAAAGGTGAAGGTAATCCAAAACTACATCAATGCAGAACAAAGTGTGAAGAAGATCTATGCTGATAACTGAAGGAAGGATTTGGAATTTTTGGGAGGAGATCATGTTTTCTTAAAGGTATCTCCATGGAAGGGTGTTATACGTTTCAGTATGAATGGTAAATTGAGTCCCAGGTACATCAGACGTTTTGAAATTATAGAACAAAGTTGGTATATAGGTTACCGTCTTACAATGTCGCCTAGTCTTTCCAAAGTTCACAATGTGTTCCACATATCACTGTTTACAAAATACATGCCAGAACCAATGCATGTACTCACATATGAGGAATTAGAGCTAGAACCTGATATTTCTTATTGCAAAGAGCATGTCATCGTTCTTGATACAAGAGAGAAAGTGCTGAGAAAATGGACGACTCGTCTGGTAAAAGTTCTATGGAGAAACCATAAGATGGAAGTGGCAACGAGGGAACCCGAGGAACTTATGAAGAAGAACCACCTGATTATTTTTATGTAGTAATATTCTAGAAATTTTGAGGACGAGATTATTTCAATGAGGGGAGAATGTAACATCTCAAGCTTCCATGGTATGCTTCTCTTTGAATAATACATTAGCGTGTGTTGTACACAACTGTGAGTTCTAACACACACCACAACCAATCAAACTAGCCGTTATGAATTGTAATACCCAATTTTTGAAATTTTATGAATTTTATATTTCTTAATGGACTTCATTTTTAGATTCGGAATAACAAAATTAGCCTGGGGTGAATTTTTTTTTATTTTTCTGAAAACGTTCAATTATAGATGAATAGGGAAAAAACACTGAGTTATAGTTTAAAACCGATTTTTTTTAAATATTTATTTATTTTATTTTAGGTCAAAATAGATACTTAATACCAATATACCTTCAATGTAATTCATTTGAGTCAGTTTATAATAATTTTATATAAATAAAAATTTTATTGAACATTTCACCATCTTTTACCCATCTACTTGGAGAATTTGAAAATTCACATAAAACTTAATTTTCCCGCTTCTATGAGTTGAATTTCAAAAATATGAGAGACAAGGTTAATATCGAGGAGTAAAATGTGGTTCAATATGATAAATGTAATTTTTTGTGAATAGTAACTTTTGTCTTTTATTTATCATGGTCAAAAGTAAATATGGTAATTAAGGGTAAAATTGATATTATTATTACCATAACACATGTCCTAATTCTATTGGATAAGTATAATTCAACCAAAAAACCTTATAATTAAAAAATATGAACCTCTTTAGTCCACTTGGATTAGATTATGACATTTATTATTATTTAATTCAAAGAAGAGTTAAAAGAGTTTAAATCAAAGTTTAATAACTAAAAAAATTTAATATAGGGTTATAAATAAGATAAATTCTATTATAAATATTAATTAGAAAGCTAAAAAGTTTTCCTACATAATGGTCTTTTATTTATAATTTATAGACATTAACTAATTTAATTTACTTATGACACAATGGTGATGAAATAATTACCTAATTAATGAAATATTAAAATAATTGATATTATAAATATCCAAATAAATGTAATTTTAGACTTTCAATGAATTCCAATAATTTTATAGGTTACTATGACTTATTAGGGCTGTTTAGATGAATTTTTTTCATAGTAATATTTCTATTATGAATTTACCAAAAAACAAATACCAAATAGTGTCAAAATTGACATAAAATAGTTCTTTTATAACATATTATATTATTAATTGATATTATATTCCTAAAAATCGATGGTTCGGAAAAAGGACATATATAATGATATTTGTATCATTAATGAACTACTTGGGGTTATCTTGGAAGTATATAGTATGTTTATTAATAATATTATATAAAAATTCAAAGAGACATAGTAAATGTCAAACCATTTAACTAAGAGTTAAATCTAAAAGATAAAGTTAATATAGTAACCCAAACATGTCTTAAACCTGTTGGTTGAGTGTTTTTATACCCATCCCCACCTTATTATTTAAATAATCCATTTTGGATCCATTAGAAACCGAAAATTATTTTATAATTAAATAATATTTCTATCATTTTCTAAATTGATTCCCACCCCTCTTATAAAAGGGCACTCCCCTTTCTCTCTATTTCACACCTTCAAAACCTTTTGACTCTCCAAACCCAGGAATATTATCCTCTCAACTTCCCTAAATTCATCCTATAGGAATTCCTTTATTCATAATGCCATATTAAGGAGCCCTTTTTATCAAATCAAAATGAAGAACCTGAAGAAGAGGTAATAATTTCACCACCCTCATTCAAGTTCTTTTCTTCTTCCACATCTTCTTTCTTTGTTATTTCCATGATAAAATAATAAATCCAATATCTTCTACATACTGTGATTTTATTATCAATATTATACAACCATATTCATTATTTTATCCATCCGTTTAATGACATGTCACCATACATGCGTACGTACATATTACCATCTCCACGTCGTGGTGTAATTGTTATTCAAAACATTATTATTTGGATGGGTATAATAATGATGTGTAATTAATTTAAATAATGAATATAACATGATAATGATTCTTTATATATGATATAACATCCAATTATATATTATTTTAATATCAAATAATGATATTGTCGCTCATGCGTACGTACGGATTACTGTCTCCACGAACCCGATGAGATTTATTCCCCATCATATCCATTCTAGATAATTTTCATTAAATGATTAAAAATAATGTTTAAAGACTTTATATCCTTTGGGATTTGAATAATATACATTCTATCCATAGTAAATATGACTTATGTAACAAAGCATATAAAGGAAAACGAATCAGTAAACACCCGAAACGACGGTAACACTAAGATATTATTAACAAAGAAATTATAAAATATCATATATGATATCATATTAATTTCTATGATTCTTGTATAATTTAATAACAATTATTTCACCATTATACATAAGGTTAACTGACCCTCGACTAAGGAAAAGTACAAGGTATGGGTTTATTTCACAATCTCTTCATTATCTGAGGTTTTTTATATGTAATTATCTACTAGGACCTCTTTATCATCCAAATCCATGTTTCTTAAAATTATATTTTAAAATATTTTTATTATTTAATATACAATGGGTTAAAGTCATTTATACCCTTGTTTTAATTTTTATATGATGATTATAAAGGAATCATTCTGACATTTTCCAAACAATGTCCTTCTTAACCCTTTTCGACAAAATTAAGTTAAAAATGTTTTTTTAACTTATATGGTAGGTATGACTACATTATTTCATTATAACACCATAAAAGCTTCCCTTACAATCTTATAAGAACATTTTCACAATAAATTTTTTCTTTATAATTATGTGACTCTTAAATGATTTCAAAATAGAAAGATATATTTCTCTAAAAAGGGTTTTGATGTCATCTATGTCAACATACTTTGATGGATTTTAAATTTATTTGAATTTTATTTATTATGATACAAAACCTCCATATTTTATTGATGGTTTTGTGATATGTTTGATTGTGGATGTACTATTTGTATACCATTCATTTTTATGCTTAAAGTATTGACATTTCGTATGCTAGTTTTAATACTAATGTTTATGATATTTTTAAACATTTTCATATGAGGAATGTATTGGACTTAGTAAGTGATGGGTGGAGACTGCTATAGATCCTCGATGCATCGGTATGTATCATGAGACAACTAGATGTGGAATTGTATGAGGCTTTTCCCAATTTGATATATGGTTTTGGCTGAGGCCTTCAAAAAATTTAGACGTCTTGGCCGAGGCCTTGACAAAATGTTTCTGAATGTCCTGCATTGTACATTCCCTCATTATGAAATAATATTGATGGATCATGTGGTCATTTGACTAGTAGAATACCCATTATTATGTTTTATTATGTCATTATTTACTCAACTCGTATTCCTTCCATAAAAGTAGTCCTGTTTATTATTGGTAAATGCATCAGGTTTCAATTATTCATCATGATTAATATTTATTTTAACATATGATATATTGCTTACCCTTACTGAGTGTTTGAGCCCACCCATTTCATATGTTTCACTTTCCCATGATATTAAGAAGTTATTTATAGGTGACTTTTAGGGATTATCTATGAGGGCTGGATGTTTCCAATGGAGTAAATTCTTGTTTTATTTCTTTTAAAGTTGTAAAGTTGAACTTATGTATGAATATTGTTTCCAATAATACTAAAATGATCGGTATTTTGAGAAATTATTTCCTTGAGGTCATGAAAAATTATGTAATAATGCACTGACTCTGGGTAACTGGGGTTGGGGCATTTCAACACTCCAAAATATACAAAGATAATTGAAATCATTTTTTCACTATTCTGAAAACCCTTATAATAAATGATTTATATGGGAAGTTTAACAACTGGGAATTCTAGAATCAAGTTATTTATTTTCATGGCCATATTATATATAAGGATGGAATCTATATTGATCCTTCAAAGACCATGGAAATCCATGAATGGCCAGCACTGACGAGTATAACTGAGGTATTCAGTTTTATTGGTTTAGCATGTTTTTATCGATGTTTCATCTAGAATCTAGCATGGTTGACATTCCCATTAACCAAGAACACACATAATAGTGATAAATTTGATTGGAAAAAATAGTGTGAAAAATATTTTTAAGAACTAAAGTGAATATTATTCAATGATCATATCATGACTCTACTATTAGGGAATGATGGGTCTGTTATTTATAGTGATGATTCAAAGAAAGGACTTGGTTGTTTCCTTATGAAGAATAATAGAGTTATTTCATATGCATCATGAAAACTAAAAATTCATGAGAAAAACTATCCCACTCATGATATTGAGTTAGCAACTGTAATATTTTCTTTGATGATATGGAGACACTAAATCTATGGTGAAAATGTGAGATATATACTGATCAAAAGATTTTGAAGTATATTTTCTCGTAAAAGGAACTTAACATGAGGAAAAGATGATGGATTGAACTACTCAAGGATTATGATTGAAATATACACTAGAACCCATGGAAATAAAATAAGGTGGAAGATTCTTTGATTAGAAAGTATCCTGTAGTTTTGAAAAAGATGAGAGTTGAAAGTGATCCTATTTTCATGGATCTCGTAAATATAGATATGGGAATAACCATGGAAGGTAAAACATCATTACTTTTTCAAATGGTTTCCAATCCCTCTTTATTGGAAAGGTTAAAGAGTTCTCAAACTAATGATGAGGAGTTTCAAAAAACTATTAAAGCTATGAATAATGGGAGATTGAGTCACTACATATATGAAGATGGAATTTTGAAATTTTTTAAGAGGCTTTGCGTTCCTAACATACCTGATCTAAAAAGAGAATTGTTGGATGATTCTCCTAGCTCCAATTTCTGTATACACCCAGGTAGCACTATGATGCATAGATATTTTAAAGAACATCTTTGGTGGGACAACATAAAGAGAGATATTTCTGATTTTGTGTTGAGGTGTATGGTTTGTTAACAAATGAAAGCTAGAAGAAAACATCCTAGAGTAGTCATGCAGCCTCTTCCCATGCCTGTTTAAAAATGGGATAATATTATGATTGAATTTTTTGTGGGGCTACCAAATACTCTTAGAAGAAATTTTGCAATATGGGTCATTATTTATTGTCTTACCAAGTCAGCAAATTTTCATGATACAAGAGAAGATATACCACTTGAACGTTTAGAAAGACTGCATATTAATGAAGTTGTAAGACTTCATGGAGTACCCCTTTCGATTGTTTCTGATTGTGATCCCCATTTTCCCTAAAGATTTTGGAAATGCCTTCAGAATGACCATGATACTGAACATTGTTTGATCAATTCCTACCACCCTCGAACTAATGGGAAATCAGAACGAACTATTCATACCTTAGAAGACATGTTTATATCATTCTCACTTGACTTTCAAGGTATGCGGGATCAATATATACTTGTGGAAGAATTTTCCTATAACAATAGCTTCCATTAAGGAATTCAGGTGGTACCATATAAAGTATTATATGGAAAGAGATTTCGCACAACAACTTGTTGGGATGATGTTAATAAAAGAAAACTCATACACCTAGAATTAGTTAAGGAAACAATGGAAAAGTGAAAATTATCCAAACAATCATCAAAGCATCCTAATGTAGGCAAAAGAGCTATGTCGATAACTGAAGGAAGGATTTAAAATTTCAAGTAGGAGACCATGTTTTTTTGTAGGTATCTTTATGGAATGGTGTTATACATTTCAGGAAGAAGGGTAAATTAAGTCCCAGGTATATCAGACCTTTCAAAATTCAAGAATGCATTGCGGATGTAGCTTACCATTTGGAAATGCCTCCAAGTCTCCCCCAAGTTCACAATGTGTTCAACGTATCAGTGATGAGAAAATACATACCTAACCCAACTCATGTACTCACTTATGAGGAAGTTGAATAGGAACTTGATCTGTCTTATTGTGAAGAGCCTATCAAGATTTTTATAACAAGAGAAAAAGTATAGAGAAACTGGATGACTCATCTGTTAAAATTTCTAGCGAGAAACCATATGATGCAAGAGGCAATGTGGGATCCCGAGGAACATATGATGAGGAACCACCCAAATCTTTTTAAGAAGTGATATTATAGAAATTTCGAGGACGAAATTATTTTAAGGACGATAGAATTTGACACCCAAGCATCCACAATAAGTTTCCCTTTGAATAATACAATAGCCTGTTTTGTATGCAACTTCGAGTTCAAACACACCCCAACTAATCACACTAGCCGTTATGAATAGTAATACCCACTTTTTGAAATTTTATAAATTTTACATTTAAAAATGGACTTCATTTTTGGATTTCAAATTTCAGAATTAGCTTAGGGTGAATTTTTGGTATTTTTCTGAAAAATTTCATTTTTGATGAATAGTGAAAAACACTGTGTTATTGGTTAAAATAAATTTTTATTTAAATAATTATTTATTTTATTTAAATTTATTTTGGGTCAAAATAGATACATAATACATATATAAGTTCAATGTAATTCATTAGAGTCATCTTTAATAAGTTTAAATATATAAAAATTTTATTGAACTTTTTACCGTCTGTTACCCACCTTCTAGGAGCATTTTTAAAATTGCATAAAACATAATTTTACCACTTCTATGAGTTGAATTTAAAAAATATGAGAGACACAGTTAATATCAATAAGTAAAATGTGGTTCAGTAAGATGAATCTAATTTTTGGTGAATAGTATCTTTTGACTTTTATTTTCCACACCTGAATGTAAATAGGGTAATTAGAGGTAAAAATGAAATCATAATTACCTTATCACATGACCTAATTCTATAGGAAACGTATAATTTGACCAAAAATAACCTTAGGAATAAAATTTGACCAGATTTGGTCCACTTGGATTAGATTAGGACATTTATTATTATTTTATTTAAAGAAGAGTTAATTGAGTAAAATTCAATGTTTAATAACTAAACGATTTTATATATAGGGTTACAGAAAATATAAATTTGACTATAAATATTCATTAGAATGCTAAAAAGATTTCCTACATTATGATATTTTATTTTAAATTTTTTAGACGTTAAATAATTTAATTTATTTATGACATAGTGATGATGCAGTATTAACCTTATTAATGGTATATTAAAATAATTGATATTATAAATATCTAAATAAATGTAAATTGAGACTTCTAATGAAATACTAAATAGTGTCCAAACTGACATAATTGAGTTTTTAAAACAAATTCTATATTATTAATTGATATAATATTCCTAAAAATTTACGGTTTAGCGAACGGACTTTGATAAGGATATATATATATTAATAATGAACCACATGGGTTCACTTGAATTGTTATAGTAAGTTTATTAACGATATAATATAAAAATACAAAGAGGCATGGTAAATGTCAAAATATTTAACTAAGTGTTAAATCTAAAATATAAGGTTAATATGATGTCCTAAATATATCTAAAACCTATTGGTTGAGACATTTTCAACCCATCCACACCTTAGTCTCTAAATAATTAATTTTGGAGCCATTAGAAACCGAAAATGATTTAATTATAAAATAAGTTTTCATGCTTTTCCTAATGTGATCATCAATTCTCTTATAAAAGGGTACATCCCCTTATCTGAATATCACACATCCAAATCCATTTGGCTCAGCCAAACCCTACCCAAATATCCTCCCAATATTCCTCCCTTTATAAAAGAGTCCTTCCTTTGCTCAGAGAGCCAACTCATGGAGCCCTTTTGAACGAATCAAAAGGGAGAACAAGAAGAAGAGATAAATATTCCATCACCTCTTTCATGTTCTTTTCTTCTTCCACTTCATCTTTCTTTTTTGATTCCATGCTAAAATAATAACTCTAGTATATTATATATATTGTGACATTATTATAAAAATAGTAAAACCACATTCATTATTCTATCCATCATATTAATATCAAAGTCACCATACGTGTGTACGTACGGTTTGTCGTCTCCACATCGTGGTGTAGTTTATTATTCAATAACCTTATTATTTGGATGGGTATAATAAGGTGAAAATGATGTAAATAATTAATATAAAATGTTATTGAATAGTTATATATGATATACCATCCAATTACATATGATTTCACCATCAATATAATGATATTGCCGCTTATGCGTACGCACGGATTACCGTCTCCATGAACGCGATGAGATTCATTCCCCATCGTAATCATTAAATAATAATTTTCATTATATGATTAAAAATAATTTTTATGAACATAATATAATTCTTTATATGAATCAAATACATCTTATTCATAAAAAACTAGGCATACGTAACCAATATTATAAAGGAAAATGAATCAGTTAACACCCGAAACGATGATACTACTAAAAGATTATTAACAAAGCAATATTAGAGGATCATATATGATATCATATTTATGTATATGGTTATTTAATAATTTAATAAAAATGTTTTAACTATTTTATAGGAGATTAAAAAACCATCAACTAAGTAAAAGTATAAGGTAATGGTTAATTCTACATTCCCTTTAATTATCCATGGTTGTTAATACATAAGTATCTAATGGGACCTCTTTATCATTCAAATATGTGTTTTCTTAAAAATGTAATTAAAATTTTGTTTATTATTTACTGAAATATAGGTTAAAGTCATTTATACCCTTATTTGACCATATATTTTTTTGAAAGGAATCATTCTTTTATTTTTGAAACAAGGTACTTTATTACTTTTTCGACAAAATTAATGTAAGAATGACTGCATATTAATGAAGTTGTAAGACTTCATGGAGTACCCCTTTCGATTGTTTCTGATTGTGATCCCCATTTTACCTAAAGATTTTGGAAATGCCTTCAGAATGACCATGATACTGAACTTTGTTTGATCAATTCCTACCACCCTCGAACTAAAGGGAAATCAGAACGAACTATTCATACCTTAGAAGACATGTTGATATCATTCTCACTTGACTTTCAAGGTATGTGGGATCAATATATACTTGTGGAAGAATTTTCCTATAACAATAGCTTCCATTAAGGAATTTAGGTGGTACCATATAAAGTATTATATAGAAAGAGATTTCGCACAACAACTTGTTGGGATGATGTTAATAAAAGAAAACTCATACACCTAGAACTAGTTAAGGAAACAATGGAAAAGTGAAAATTATCAAAACAATCATCAAAGAATCCCAATGTAGGCAAAAGAGCTATGTCGATAACTGAAGGAAGGATTTAAAATTTCAAGTAGAAGACCATGTTTTTTTTGTAGGTATCTTTATGGAATGGTGTTATACATTTCCGGAAGAATGGTAAATTAAGTCCCAGGTATATCGGACCTTTCAAAATTCAAGAATGAATTGCGGATGTAGCTTACCATTTGGAAATGCCGCCAAGTCTCCCCCAAGTTCACAATGTGTTCAACGTATCAGTGATGAGAAAATACATACCTAACCCAACTCATGTACTCACTTATGAGGAAGTTGAATAGGAACATGATCTGTCTTATTGTGAAGAGCCTATCAAGATTCTTATAACAAGAGAAAAAGTATAGAGAAACTGGATGACTCATCTGTTAAAATTTCTAGCGAGAAACCATATGATGCAAGAGGCAATGTGGGATCCCGAGGAACTTATGATGAGGAACCACCCAAATCTTTTTAAGAAGTGATATTATAGAAATTTTGAGGACGAAATTATATTAAGGAGGATAGAATTTGACACCCAAGCATCCACAACAAGTTTCCATTTGAATAATACAATAGCTTGTTTTGTATGCAACTTCAAGTTCAAACACACCCCAGCTAATCACACTAGCCGTTATGAATAGTAATACCCACTTTTTGAAATTTTATAAATTTTACATTTAAAAATGGACTTCATTTTTGGATTTCGAATTTCAGATTTAGCTTAGGGTGAATTTTTGGTATTTTTCTGAAAAATTTCATTTTTGATGAATAGTGAAAAACACTGTGTTATTGGTTAAAATAAATTTTTATTTAAATAATTATTTATTTTATTTAAATTTATTTTGGGTCAAAATAGATACATAATACATATATAAGTTCAATTTAATTCATTAGAGTCATCTGTAATAAGTTTAAATATATAAAAATTTTATTGAACTTTTTACCGTCTGTTACCCACCTTCTAGGAGCATTTTTAAAATTGCATAAAACATAATTTTACCACTTCTATGAGTTGAATTTAAAAAATATGAGAGACACAATTAATATCAATAAGTAAAATGTGGTTCAGTAAGATGAATCTAATTTTTGGTGAATAGTATCTTTTGACTTTTATTTTCCACACCTGAATGTAAATAGGGTAATTAGAGGTAAAAATGAAATCATAATTACCTTATCACATGACCTAATTCTATAGGATACGTATAATTTGACCAAAAACAACCTTAGGAATAAAATTTGACCATATTTGGTCCACTTGGATTAGATTAGGACATTTATTATTATTTTATTTGAAGAAGAGTTAATTGAGTAAAATTCAATGTTTAATAACTAAACGATTTTATATATAGGGTTACAGAAAATATAAATTTGACTATAAATATTCATTAGAATGCCAAAAATATTTCTTACATTATGATATTTTATTTTAAATTTTTTAGATGTTAAATAATTTAATTTATTTATGACATAGTGATGATGCAGTACTAACCTTATTAATGGTATATTAAAATAATTGATATTAAAAATATCTAAATAAATGTAAATTGAGACTTCTAATGAAATACTAAATAGTGTCCAAACTGACATAATTGAGTTTTTAAAACAAATTCTATATTATTAATTGATATAATATTCCTAAAAATTTAAGGTTTAGCGAACAGACTTTGATAAGGATATATATATATTAATAATGAACCACATGGGTTCACTTGAATTGTTATAGTACGTTTATTAACGATATAATATAAAAATACAAAGAGGCATGGTAAATGTCAAAATATTTAACTAAGTGTTAAATCTAAAATATAAGGTTAATATGATGTCCTAAACCTATCTAAAACCTATTGGTTGAGATGTTTTCAACCGATCCACACCTTAGTCTCTAAATAATTCATTTTGGAGCCATTAGAAACCGAAAATGATTTTATTATAAAATAATTTTTCATGCTTTTCCTAAAGTGATCATCAATTCTCTTATAAAAGGGTACTTCCCCTTATCTGAATATCAGACATCCAAATCCATTTGGCTTAGCCAAACCCTACCCAAATATCCTCCCAATATTCCTCCCTTTATAAAAGAGTCTTTCCTTTTCTCAGAGAGCCAACTCATGGAGCCATTTTGATCGAATCAAAAGGGAGAACAAGAAGAAGAGATAAATATTCCATCACCTCTTTCATGTTCTTTTCTTCTTCCACTTCATCTTTCTTTTTTGTTTCCATGCTAAAATAATAACTCTAGTATATTATATATATTGTGACATTATTATAAAAATAGTAAAACCATATTCATTATTCTATCCATCATATTAATAGCAAAGTCACCATACGTGTGTACGTACGATTTGTCGACTCCACATCGTGGTGTAGTTTATTATTCAATAACATTATTATTTGGATGGGTATAATATGGTGAAAATGATGTAAATAATTAATATAAAATGTTATTGAATAGTTATATATGATATACCATCCAATTACATATGATTTCACCATCAATATAATGATATTGTCGCTTATGCGTACACACGGATTACCGTCTCCACGAACGCGATGAGATTCATTCCCCATCGTAATCATTAAATAATAATTTTCATTATATGATTAAAAATAATTTTTATGAACATAATATAATTCTTTATATGAATCAAATACATCTTATTCATAAAAAACTAGGCATACGTAACCAATAATATAAAGGAAAATGAATCAGTTAACACCCGAAACGATGATACTACTAAAAGATTATTAACAAAGCAATATTAGAGGATCATATATGATATCATATTTATGTATATGGTTATTTAATAATTTAATAAAAATGTTTTAACTATTTTATAGGAGATTAAAAAACCATCGACTAAGTAAAAGTATAAGGTAATGGTTAATTCTACATTCCCTTTAATTATCCATGGTTGTTAATACGTAAGTATCTAATGGGACCTCTTTATCATCCAAATATGTGTTTTCTTAAAAATGTAATTAAAATTTTGTTTATTATTTACTGTAATATAGGTTAAAGTCATTTATACCCCTATTTGACTATATTTGTTTTTGAAAGGAATCATTTTATTTTTTGAAACAAGGTACTTTATGAATTTTTCGACAAAATTAAAGTAAGAATGACTTTTTTTATATTAAACGACTGGTGTGACTATTTTTTGCTGTTATATCGTCGTCGAAGCTTCCCATACAAGATTATAATAATATTATAAAAATAAATTATTTCTTTTATAATTATATGACTTTTAAATGATTTCAAAATAGATAGATTTATTTCTCAAAAAAAAATATTTGATTTCATCAATGTCAAAATCCTTTGATGGGTTTTAATATTGTTTGAAGTTGATTTATTATGATAAAAACATCCATATTTTATTTATGGTTTTGTGATATGTTTGACTATTTATGTGTTATTTTTATACCATTCATATTTTATGGATAAATTATTGACTTTTTATAGGATATTTTTAATACGAATGTTTATTTTCTGTTTAAACCTTTTCATACAGGGACGACATTGGACTTTGTAAGTGACGGGTGGATCCTACTATAGCTCATCGATGCATCGGTAGGTCTCATGAGACTCACTAGTTTCTTGTCACATGGCCTTGAAAAAATATTATTTTTACTCTAGGCACAAGGCCTTGACTATGTGATTATAATGTCTGGAATTATGCCTTCCCTCATTATGAAAGTGGCTATTGATATTACATGAGATTATTTGACTAGTTGAATATCCATGTAAATAATTAAATGTAATTATTTGATTTTATATTTTCCATATAATGAAGAATTTTATATTTAAAAGGCTGTTGTTCTAGTATTATACATTTCCTTAAATGTTTATGCTTATTTATGAATGTTTCTGCTATATTGTTAACCATACTGAGCATATGAGCTCACCCCTTTCAATGTTTTAATCTTTCCAAGATGTGAAGAAGTATTTTATGGTTGACCTATTGGGAAAGGATAAGAATATAACTGTTTTAAAAAGGGGGGGAAATTTTGTTGATGTTTTTATTTAATGATGTAATGTATAACTTATGAATCTATCTAGTACTTCCAAGGGTACTAAAATGATCAGTCTTTTGGGATATGATTCCTTGTATCATTCCAATGTTATATAATAATGTACTGACACTAGGAAATTGAAATCGGGGCCTTAGAAAACTTGTTTGGATGGAATTTCCTCAGTAAAACCTAAAAAACCATTAGTTTATAACTCAATACCTTTTCTACAGTTTTCGTAGTTCAAGTATACATGAACTATCCATGTTTTTTCACACATTTACAAATAACCTATGTATCATTTTACAAGAAACCCTGATATAATTTGGTTGGGAATATGTAAATTTTTCCCACTCAACATTATTTTTCAAATCATCAATTTTCTTTAAAACTATGATCAATCTTTCACATCTCCGAAACTTTTTTATACTTCTGAGATCATTTAGAAAAAATAGACATATTCATGTTTACAAACATTTAATAATTAAGATTATTCAGTCTCATTCTTCTTTATTATTCACCATTATAAATAAGTCATATAAAAAACATAAGATGACCCATTACAATGATTTATTCTATAACCTAAATTTAATCTCATACAGATGTTCTGTATCAACTATTTACATATGAAATTTAATTATGAAATTTCTTGTTTTTTTCAATTACATAGACTAATTACACCAAATCCTAAGCCTTTATTAGTGTTAACTAATGGATATTGGATCAGTCTATGCTTCACATCAATGAACGTCGTTCATGCCAATCTGATGAGTCTTCCCCTCTTCTTGAAATAGACAATGCGTTTGTTATTTTCATCTTAATCCAATTGTGAGAGGAAAAGGTATGACATCATTCTTTTCTTAACCCATTTTAAATACAATTCAAAACATCTCAATGTATATTCATATGGTAAAACTCGGTTTATGATGTTTTCAAGATTTAAACAATTCATAAAACAAATTAGTTTCAGGATCCATTACAAAGGATCAATGGAATACATTGTTTGATGGACAAGTGGCAGCATATAATTCGTTACCTTATTAATATTAATCTTTCAGAAATATAATATTTTCACATTGTTGATTCATAGTCTGATTATTAACAGATCTCTATTTCTGGTGATCCCCGCATCTAAGAAAATCATCCAGAAAACTTCTCATCATATTCCCCTATATTCCACAATATTTTTTATTCTTGACACAACATATTGTAATCATGAATTCCTCATGAATTTCAATACATTTTAAATTAACATAGAAAGATCATACTTTTATTAGGAAGTATCATATGATTCTATAATTTCCACCATATTCATTCATTCTAGCTCCCCCTTTCTTTCGTAAGGCTTAGAACCTAATATTCTCGAACATCTTATGACTTTTCATAAAATAAAAATCAGAAATTCACCATAATTTTTACATCAGATACATAAGGACTATGATTAAATTTCACATTATGATCATTACTTTTTTTCTAACTTATTGTTTGATTGATGGTCATTTCCTTATAGAAAACGTCTTTTATATCTGATAGAATTTTTAATCATTCTATGTCTGATCCCTTGATTTCGATGATGAGTCTGATGATCTATATCAATAAAATTTCTCAATATCATCCATGTTTCATAAATTATCATATATGGAATAAATATACATAAAAAATTATTGGGCCTAGTAATATCAACCATTTCTTTTTACTACCAATAACAAATTCACACAGGTCAAAATACATACAATAGTTTTTTTTTATCTCACTTTATTATACCCATTCATTTCATTCACACATATTACTTATATGTCCTCATATCCATTATTCATCCCATTATTGACAATTAAATTAAAATGGTCCATCATGAGAAGACTCCCCATGTTTTATAAAGGATCTCATATCAATGGGTTGGAACTTTTCATCTCAAAATCCTGAAATTCATCATTAAGAGAATATATGTATCACATGACTATCATAACAATGATCCTTTAACTAAACAAAATATGTATACTTGGGTGATCCTGTTGTAAAAAAAATTATATATTCTAGTTTATCATTGTTGTATATAACACATGTTTCATGTAATAAATTTTATCTCAACATTCTCATTTCCTAGAAAATGTTTAGAAGAATTTATTTATGATAACAGTAACCTTCACCAATCTAAACAAACTTGTTATCTATTTTTGGTAAATAATTAATAATTTCGTGAAAAAAATTAGTAACGTCGTTATATTAATTTTTTATAATACTAAGAGATTAATTATCCATTTTTATATTTTAACTTATGTAATTCCCTACAAGGTAGTACAATTAGAAATATTTTTTGGAATCTATAGGAACCATTTTTCCTAATATGAATCATTCAGATAAGTATTCATCTCCTGTACATTCTTTTTATTCTTCTTTTGGGATTTTTCATCGGATGCATTTTCATCTTTCTGTTCATCCTTCTTAGATTTTGTAACATGTTTATTTTCTTCTATAGATTATTATGATATGAATTCCAATGTCCTTTCATCTCTTAGAAGAATTTGGTTATACTGAGTTTTTAACAAATATTTCATTTCTTCTTATTATTCTTATATGATAGTAAAAAAATTTGTAACATTCCCTTCATGGTCACACCATTTTTACTTTTTCAGAATTTTTAAATCACTATCTGTTCATAAATTGTTATCAACATTGTTCTCATATTTATAAACAATTTTGTTCCACATTTATTTAGTTTATTGTTGTGCATATTCTGACACGGAAATCATATCTACTCGTTCAGAACATATAACTAAGATCTCTTTATTATTCTGACTTAATATTTTTTTTATCCGCATTATTAACATACTTTGCTTTATTCATTTTCTAAGTTTCCATTTTTGGTTAAATATTTATTTAGAAAACACAGTTCTTATTTTTCTCATTCAATATTCCTCTTGATTAATTCCCATTTAATGGTAGATACATGTTGTAATAACATGAATAAGTTATGTTTCCAAAAATTCCAAAACACCAACAACAACCTATGAATCAAAACATTCCAGACTAATATGTAATATAGTTAGAACATTGTTGTTGTTGTTTCTTCACTAACCGTGAATCAATTTTCACATTAGGATAAATTCCAAATGGGTTTATATATTTCATTAAGAAATAAGATTTCTCATAAACCTACTTTTAATCCATTCTTTTCACCTTTGTAAGAAGTTTCACATTTAACTTCAACTGACATGGTGATATTTTATCTCGTAATACTTATATCACATTGTTCTATAAGAAAAAATGATTTGGTTTCTAAAAAAATATCTTCATTAGAAATAAAATTAAATTTTAGAACATCTATGATTTTTACAATTTCTGTTATCATTAACATGTTATGTTTAATCTTTTCAAAAAGTGTACATTATAACTATTTGAGATTCACATTACTACATGATCATCATCAAAGATTTTCAGTTTTCATTCATATTCACCAATCTCCATATTTAAAAATCTAATAAAATTCATATTTTTCTATTATTTCTTCATCCAATAATTATTCCCAAATGACATTATTTCAACCTCATTCACCATCTTATTCAATATTTTTTAGTAGAGTATCATGTTCAATTTATTTATCTATTTTCTCCTAGAGAATACATTTCATTTATGTAATTTCATCATCATTGTCATAAATTTTAAAATAATTACTTCCCTTTCAAGATTGAGTAAAAAGGTTGAGTTGATGATCATAATTATTAATATAACAGGAACCATAATTATTCCTTATTCACAGATGGGGTTTCTTCTTCACATCTTAAAGAAATTTTCCCTTATGTTTCTTCTATATTTGTTTCAAGTATCTCTTATTGTTCTCATTAGATCTATACACTCCAAATTAATTTCTGGGAAAATTAAATGAAAAATATATTTTCCCTTCATAATTCAAATATTTTTGTGTTTCAGTTTTCTATTTTCTATTATTGAATTTCATATAAAGAAGGAATAAAATTTTACTAATATTTTCAGAATCTTACTCTATTCTAAATCACATTATTCACCTTCAAATTCTATATCATTTTCCCTTTAAACATAAAATTGAAATCCAATTCTCTATCTGCCTTTTTATTTAAAACATGATATTTTATCGTTTCATATGACACAAGGAAATTATAAATTTCAACTTTGAAAAAATCCCTATGATCTTCTAAGGATGAAACATTGTCATAAAATATATCTATAAAGTTTCTCATATGTTTCCTTAAAAGTGTGGAATCTTACATTTTCCAGTAAAACATCTTATGTTACTCACTATATAATTTACCCTTGAAAATTAACTATCAATAATTTCATCATCAAACATTTCCAAATCCCCATATCTATTTCTCCCAATTTGTGACATGGATTTAATAACATTATGATTCCCTTAAATGAAACTTCTCAACATATCCCACTTTTTATTATCAATTGGAAACCACATATTCTATTCATAAACATCATCATTGAGAGATATCAAAAAATCAATATGAAATTTTCCATCAACTATAATGCATTTATTATTGGTAGCTTTAATCAATTCTTCATCGATGGGTGAAAATCCCACTATTACTAAATATATAACTTCATTGAAAAAAATAACAAGTTGGCATCCAATTCATCCAACTATTATTGTTCTTTCTATCAAAAATATAAACACCCCTATTATTTAATGAATTGACATTCGAAATTCATAGAGAAGGATCTTCTTGAGGGACCTACCCTCTAATACTTATTTCTTTTCCCAAATAAGATTGAGACCAGTGAGATAAGGGTAAATTGTTCATTATTTTTATTTTATAAGAATTTTTTTAACATTATAACCAAACATTATTATTATCTAAAACATGATAGAGTTACAATCCACTCAATTATAACTAAAAATCTCACAATTCTTATGAAAAAAATATAATCACATGGTAAAAAAGGTATTTAAATGGTTTAGTATAAACACATACTCCAATACATGTAGGTTTGTCTATCCAATATAGATTATTTCACTAACATCTTTCTTGAATAAAAAGTCACAAGTAATAAAAAATTTGAAAATACCAGTAGAAGCAATCCTGACAATGTTTATTATACCCCCTTATATTATTTTCATTAACCACATTATAAAACAATCCCATTTAGCAACTGATAATTATCCACAATCATGAGCTTCATAGTTCTTATTCATTTCCATTCCACGTTAGAATGTCTTCATATCCACCACATGTAATATGAATCAATCTTACCTACATTCCATCTTCAAGAACATCAAAAATTCTATAAGGAACCTGATGGTCCTATAACATTCTCCTGCAAAAATTCTCTAAATAATTTCTTAGAAAAAGTTAGTTTGATCTTCTTTGTTCTAGTACCCTTTCTCAGATGGGCATTTCCGATTTTCCTAGATATCATTCTCCTTTTTGACTTTACCAATTGACTCAAAACTCATTTAGTATGTGAAAATCTGAATATATGATAAATATCGTCTGATGAAAGTTATTCTAATTGATGTTGATAATATGGGCTCACTCAGATGGATGTATTTGAAGAGGATACATCCTTTGGAACCTGCTATAATGATCAAATTTAACCTAACTCTATTGATCACATTCCAATGGAACATCCTCAACATCAACCTAACAAGTTATAGATGGGAACTCAATAAATGTTCCTCAATTTTTGGAGTTATACCATATGTTAATAGTCCACGTTTTTTTTTCACCCATTTACAAATTAACTATGATCTCATTTTATAGGAAATCCATTTCTGGTTTGTGATTGATTCTGAAAATATTTCCAACTTGTTTTCATATAATCAATTCTCTTTAAATGTTGGATTTGTATTTCACTTATTTAATGCTTCATAAAAGTTCTAGTACCATTAAAAATATCATACTTCTTCATGATTATATACATTTCACCATTCTGATTTATTAGTCAAATTATTCATTATGATTCATTGTTTTGATGATGATATGTGTAAATATGAAGACATACCATTATTATGACTTCTTGTAATCAATGAAAGTCTTTTCATATGTATGTTCTTATGAACACATTACATCTCAAAATTCATCTAAAAAATATACCTTTTCCTCAATTCAACAGAAAAATCACCCTTCATATGATGAAGTTCTCAGTGTTGTCCTATACCTAATAGATCAGTCTCTACTTCACTATGAAGAATGTTGGGAGCTCTAGTCTGATGAGTCTTTACCAATTCATTAAACAAGAAATTGTTTCTTTTCTTTTTTTCTTGACCCAATTGTGAGATAATAATGCATGACTTATTTCTTTTTCTAACCCAATTGAAATATAAATAAAACCATCCCGAATATTCAACCTATTATATTGCTATGTATGTGATATCTTAATGATACCTACGATTCATAAATCAAATAAATGTCATTATAAAATTTCACTTCTATTATAAGGGTGTTGACAAATAATTCATTAAATTGGCATGATCAATCTTCCAGCTTTCTGATATTATCACAACGATGATTCTCATAGTGATGATCATCTTGTTTCTATTTATATTGTTCCTAACACCAATGAGCAGAAACCAAAACACATCATATCATATTATTTTCCCATCAATAATATTTATTCTTCTAAAAAAACATCTTGTAATCTAGTAATACTCATAACATTGAATACTTTTGAGATGATCAAAGAAATGAGTAAATTTTATTGGGAATTATCGTAACATACCATCATTTCCAACCTATTCTATCATTCCACCTCCATGTTTCATTAATATGAATTGAATTATATATTTCAACGACAACATATTTCAATTTTTAATTAAAAAGCATCAATACATTCACAAGTTTACATAAGATCCATACTGACTCTAATTAACATCCATATTATGATTCGTACTTCATTTTCAGACTCACGGTGAGTCATAAAATCCATTTCTTCTTGAATAATTCATTGAAATATTATGGAATTTTTAATCTTTCTGCATTCAATCCCTTAATTATACTAGTGATTCATATGATACATATTGTTATCCTTTATAAGAATCAACCATATATCATCTATTGTCATCTATTTACAATAAAAACAGCCAAAACATAACCGAGTCCTAAAATACAATTAAATTATATATATAAATATTATATATTATTTGAAATATTTTTAATTAATAAATTTCTATTGTCAATTTTTTTCATCGTTTATGGTATCTAGTCGATTAAATCTTGATAGCATATATTTTAGATTTATGGATTTTATTTATGATTGATCATTTAAAAAATATTTATATGAACATTGATGGATAGTTATGAAGAAATCTTCATCTTTTATTATTGATGAGACTTTTATGAGTCATTAACTTGGATACATACATTTAATGTGTTTGACTATATTATTAAAATATAATATTTTATATAATTTCCAAAAAAATATTGGCATCATGTCAATAGAATTGGGGGAGGATGGAGGTCACACATAGTGTTGTTAGTTTTACATTAAATATTCGTCCACAAAATATGGTACATTCTATTTATTATTAATTTATATATAAATATAATACATGGAATCTATATTTCATAATTTATTATTCCATTGATTCTACTATTATGAAGTTTGATATCTATATGGGGATGTACTATGATTATATTATAAGTGATATTTTTTGTCAAAGTCATTGTTATATTATAGTTAATATTTATTTTTTAGTTTTTAAATTGATGTTAATTTTTTCTTTCAATTTCCAAAAAAAATTAAAAATGAAGGAAATGTTTGAGGATTAGAACTCTTATATGAGGTGGAGTCTCTAAATCCTTAAGGTAAGAGACATGGTTAGTTTGGTTCAAATAAATAATTTAAAATATTGGAAAATCATTAATGATAGTGAGAAATTTTGAGTGATTGGAATTAGTTAATGATCATTTTTAAAGAGTTATTTTAGTACAGAAACAAATTTCATAGTTATTATTGATTGGAGATCGAATGTAATCATCATATAATAATTTTTTTTGGTGAATTTGGTAGCATAGAATAACACATTAAATATATATTACAAAGAGAAAGAATATTAATGTGTGCATCAATGTTATAAGTGATTGTTGGAGTAACTACATGGGTAGATGATATAGTATTTTTAAAGACTAGAAAATAGTTTGTGGATGTAATTTTATTCACTAGATTTGATAGCTAATATCCCTTCTCCTCATTAACATTACCCCTACCCATTACTCACCTTGTAATTTTTTATAGATTAATATATTTCGTGTAAAAAATTGTTTTATATGAATGGATTATTCTTATTTTTTATAATTTATAAAAATTTCATTCATTTAATTGTGATTACTCATTATTTACATAACAATAAAATTATTTCATCGTAATTGTGATATATTAAATTCAATTCAAAAATAATATTTGTAACATATATTTATTTCCAACCCAAATACACTATAATTTTAATTTTATACATATTGAAACACTGTCTTGAATATTATATGAGAAGTATCCTTATTTCTGACAAAAAAATTCGTTTTACTATTTTTTTTAAAAGTCTATCACAAAAACTACTATTTTTTACACCACTCTATATCATGGGTTATTTATGTATGAATTTAATCATAATTATCAATTTATGATTTGATTCTATTACAAATCCCTGCAAAAAATGATATAATTGTATTTATAGATCATTATAAATCATATAACTAAATTCCACAATACATACTTTTTGAATCTTTTATTTCATATGATATTAAACTAGCACATCAATTAAAATGAAATATTAAAAAATTCATATATTCTTATGTATTTATGGAAACAAATACTATTTTTAGATGTATATGTTTTCAGTGTATAAAATGATGAAACTAATGATAGTAGGGAAAGTAGTGGTGAAGATTATCCATATAAAAATTTATAATCATATACTTATTTGGTTTGATAATTTATTTTTTTTAGAAATATTATTACATTATAGAATATGTTTTAAATTTAAATTATTTAATAATTTAAATTATAATGTTTTCTTTTGATTCATTCACAATTTATTATTTTATCTAGGATTATTTGGTTTAGATATATAGTTATTTTATTGGTTTAACATTCAGAAATAATTCTATAATAATTAAATATGATTTAGATTTGAAACTAACTACTTAGTTTAATGCAAAATATTTTTTTTGCATTTATTATTTTACAATAGTTAAAATTAATTAATTAATTTATGAATTATTTATCAGTAATAATATTTTTGGAATAACATATGTTTAGTTAATGTGTATTGCAGTGGTGTAGAAGTGTATTTCTAAATATCAAAATATATTGTTTATCACTCAATTTCATATGTAGTGTTATTTTACAAATTAGTATATATGTAAACTTATTTGATTAATTTAAATATTCTAGAGACATTTTATATATGAGTTATTATACATTATTAATTTTAAATCATAATATATTAATTAAATTTTTTTTGAATAGTTATGTTTTTGGTAAATTGATTTTAGATCAAAATAAAAGTTAAACCATACATTTTAGAGAATATTATTATAATATGAATTAAAAATTAAATGTTATAATTTTTTTAAATATTTATGGTTGAACAACATGATAGGTAATTAATTAAAAAAATTTACTACACAATAAAAAATATAATTTTGTTTAAAAGTAATAACATTCCCAACAAACATTCAAACATTGTTATTATTTTACTATAATTAACAATTTTATTGAGTTTTTTGGTTCATTAAAAATTGAAAATGGATATATGATGGTGTATTTTATGATAGATTTAAATAAAATTATTGTCTAAGTACTGATAAAAATTATATTTTATAAATAAATTATTTTATCATGATTATTTTTAAGGAAGATTGTTGTGGTTAATGATCTTTTGAAATGGGTGATCATGGTTTTTGGTTTCCATAATCCCAAAAGACCATTAGTTTTTTTATAATGATGTATTTTAATAATTTTAGTAACAAAAAAATTTAATTTAATTGATGTGTAACATTTTATCCTAAACTTTAATGGTTTCCTAATTTTGATAATTTTAAAAGGTGAGACCATTAACTATACGAACACTATAATATTTTTGAAAGAAACTTTTCTTATATATCACTCTATATTTTGATAAATATATAGATATAAATAGATACATTTTATGTTTTCATAGTTATAAATTATTATTAATCTGTATTTTCTATTTATGTATTGATATGATGTGAAATTTCATATATGGATAGGCTATATACAATATGGGTATCAACAAACATAGTGATGTTGTGGAACGATTATGGGTTTTTATTTTAAAAAATGCGATTGGAATGGATATATTTAATATAAATCAACAAGTTATTATTTTTGATATAATAGTTGGAAGATAATTTTATTTAAAAACGTTAATTTATTCTATGAATATCCCCCAATGTATGAGGTTTGTTTTGTCTTAATTATTAATCATTCATCAATTTTTTTTGCACACATGGATTAGAATTTTAATCTTTTGTGTCATCATTGGAATGAATGAAATAATTAGTGATCATTCATATGCAATTTCTAGTATATAATCTAGGAAATTGAACAAAGATAATGATTATGTTAATGTATCATTACATGTGGTCAGTATGTTTGATATAGAAAATATGTCAATACAATTATGTACAAAAATCATTTAAAATGGTTTTGTTAATTTCCAAAACATAGATGAATGGGTAGAGTTTCATTAAAGAATAGTTTGAAAATTTTCTCTGATCACTATCCCATTTTAGCATCTAATATAAATTCTAAATAATGTGGTCTTACATCATTTTGGTTAAATAGTTCTGGTATAAAATTCCACACAAGTAGAAGGAATGAAGATGATTCCTAGAACAAAACCCAGACCAATAATTTTCTTTTTGATTTTTCCACTATGTTAATGAATCTTAAAACTAATAATAGAACATTGAGTAATCATATATAAAATATATTTATTTGACATTAAAAATACAATAAAATAACTTTATGGGATACAAATATAACACAATGACAAATTTCAAATCTTTATATTTTGTAATGTTGTTGATTTTTCTTTTCAATTGAATGTTTAAACTATTATAAATAAGTCCAAAATATCGGAATTGTTTAGAGTTACATGGATCATGTAAGTGGATATAAATACATATTTCTTCCATAACATTATATAAAATATATAATGCATCATGCCTATCACATATTTTAATGTTGATAGAGGTGTTTTCTATAGTATGGATAATATAAAGCAGAACATTGTGGCTTATTATAATTTTCAATTAAATAAGAAATCGTTATGGAACATATAAACCATGAGATATGATTTAACATTCACCATTGATGACATTGTAAAATGAATGCCAACTCAGGTTTCAAACCTAGCAGAAGTTAAGACTGAATTATTCCCTCTAAAACCACCATGTGTACATATTCTGGATGGGTTCCCAACACTCTTTTGTCAATAGTGTTAGGATATTGAACACAAAAAGTACTCTCTTTGTTAAAAATATTTTTCATTAATGGACACTAGAAAAAATTAACATATTATCATTTTAAAACATTTCATTTCATGTATAAATACTCTACTTCATTGAGAATGTTTAGACTTATTAACCCAGTAAAATATATATAAGACAATTTTAAAAAATTTGGTCCCCCAGCCTCTTCGTAAATATGTATATCTTTAATTCTAATAAAAAAAATTCATGGTTGGTAAATTCATGACTAATTTATCATTTTAGTAGAGTAAAATAACATGTAGAAAATGTTCACTGAAAATGTAGCATTTGGGCCTATATTCAACTAAATAAGTTCACGATGCCGGATCGCCACAAGACAAAATGAATTCATCCTCATTAACTAGTGGCTTATAACTTTCACTGTGTCTAAAATGGAACTATGAAGAAACTATTCCCCCAAATCAGAGTTAAAAATATGATGTATTTAACCAAACATCAAACACATCAACATACAAAGATAGAATAAATGAATTTAAATTGGATAATGATTTAACAGAATTAAATCTATTAAGGTGCGAATAGAAATTCCATATAAAACACTGATCTACCTTTAGGCTGATCAAATATACAAAATAAATATTTAAATAAATTAATCTAGTTCTACAACTAACCTTGATCCTGGTTACATACCATGTATCTTATACATTGCTGAGATTATTTATCCTGGTCATCATACTCCACAAAAAAGTCATACTCAATCAGGAAATCCTAGTTCTTTTATCCATCAATCATGTATCAAATATTGGCCAGAATGTACACATAAGGTCTACATGAACACATATGTTCACATACAGTTGATGAGTAATAAATCTCGATAGGTTACCCCTGAATGTGAACCTATAACATTCTACCATACGTACGTGATGAATAAATATTCCCTTCATATAAAAAATATAAGTGAAATAAATAAATAAAATAATATAAAAAATGATCATTTGGTCCATGATAATGATCGAATATGACAACATCATCCTGTTTTGGAAGGCTTATGAGTATTTCTTGAGTGTTATTCATCCCAAAAAACATGGGGGTTCCAAACCCATTTCAACCCTAACTAAACCACATGACAATACTCACTATATCTCATTAGGTAACACATCAAACAATAATCATGTAATAATTCCGTGATAAACTAAAAAAAAATCATACCATTAGTCATTCTTATATCCCCTAAAATATAAACAATAATGCCTAATGCAATAGTCTATCAATGAACAATAAAACAGAACTGGTGGTGCCTAGTGTATCTGTATAGATCAATACGCTATATGAATATAGTTTTTCCTACATCCTATACCTATTTATTTTCATCCATGTATATATCATATATCTATAAAATAAACCATAGATTATACTTTTAGTGCCCCAAGCCTCAACCTGACTCATGGTCCATATATTATATTGTTCACGCTTGGAGCCTCAATATAGCATATATATCATATAAGTGGATACCTATGTCCCCCATCTCATCCATATCAAAAATAATTATGCATAGAACATTATTCTAACACTCATACATAAAAAATATTGGCACTGATACATAACACCAAGTCTAATGTTATATAATACAAGTTTGGAGCATCAATTTTTACCATTATAATATTGGTTTTTGAACATCATGAATGACATATGTAACCATTCATGGGAAAATCTTATCCAACTCTACAAACCGCAAATATGGAGCAACATTTCAAACTTCTAGAAGCATATATGTGGAACCTCATGTCCAACCATCTTAGCGATGAAAAGCCTTATCATTTAATCCTTGTTAAGAAACATCACATCCTTACCATATTACAACTACCCAATTTCATATTATCTTCAACTTATATGTTATCAAGGGATGGAAAATGGAACGAGCTTCTCATAAAAAAATTTATAAGAACACATAAATTGGTTCAGGCTACATGGAAACCCCATAACTAATAAATTACAACACACACACACCAAATAAGGATCATTCAATCTATTGGTCTCCCACATGGAGCTATGATTCAACACACAAGACAATGAATCCCTCCATGGTTCCTTGATACTGGTACCAAATTGTAGGTATCTTATGTCTGATACTGTTGTTCAAATATAATATCAATATCTCTAAGGGCCCTTGATCGTCTATAACCAATCCTTAATAAATAATTCACCCAATAGGGAATCCAACTTCATAGAAAAACTACATGTGAATGCACAAAAGTCTTAATTACAACCTAAAAATCAGGACCCAGAAATATTTCCTCTCAAAAATCTAAATTGTGCCCCTCATGAATTCTCAACTGATATTTATGATAACAATTCACTACTCAATCATCAATCATACAACTATATAAGGTTCAATGGTATCTTAGAATATTCACGACGTGAAAATATAACCCTTTTATAAAAACAATCTGATAGAATTGATTCATACCAAAGGATCAAAAAACTATGGACCTCAGTCCCAACAACTGAACCACAACAACCCTAACCTCGAGAAACTCATTATAACACATATGGTCAATCCAAATTCTCTTCAATGATACTACTTGATCCCACAATAAGAGAACCATCCATGTAACCACAAATAGATCTCCAATATATTCATAGGCCAAGTCGGTCACTGAGCTCACGACCCACACTTAGTCTTCATACATCACTACCAATACCAATTGATGATTCTGAATCCAAACCTCAAGGAAATCCACATAAAAACTATATTTCTTAAAAAAATAAAGACGGCTACTAATTGAATAATTTATTCCACCATCCCAATTTATCTGAAAAATGTTCATAATGGACTAATATCAAGACCAATTCTGACATAAAGACACAGAACACCCCACACTGTAATCCTAGAAAAATTACATGATTTGTACTTCTCACTAGACAGAGTGTACTGTTAAATTAGCTCATAAAAATATACTTATATATGGACAGAAAAATGATGGTTTCTACCCATGTAAATCTATATAGAATATCCCCATATAAGTTTTACTTGTATACTAATACATGACTATGTACCATTCACATTGGAAATCTTCCCAAATACACATCCACATGGTAATATAGTACTACAATGTGAGTACCCAAAGTAAATGAAATATAATTATCAAATAATTATATTCAGATGTGCTCTTCCACATCAACATGTGTTGTTTTATGTAATACTCTATAGTGTGTAATTAAATTACATTGTTTTTACTGGAAAATTTCTTATCTTACCTATCTAGGAAGAACACGTAGCATGTGTTCTTAAAACCACATGTCGTGAATTTGGGGTTTCTGAATGGGAATCCCTACAAACTGCAATAAACCCTTATTTTCCCCAATTAGGAATAGATAACCCCACATGGCATCTATATTATTCATAATGAATATCAGGAAAAATATAAAAACATATACAGGGATTGGAGAATTAATCTCAAAAGATTCCTACATTGTGGAGATGATCCAAAAGCTTTGGGTCCATATATGCATGAAAAAGCTTATTCAGCTAAATCATGTATTGATCCCCACTATCAATGATGTCCAATATAATATGTTCTCTCCTCCCACCCATTTTACGACCATCTCACACATGGAATGTTCCCCATACCTACCACAATACAACTCATACACAAAATGAGATGGGATTAATTAATTATATACACTTTTAATACTCATCCTTTACCCTAGAACTCGAATAGGGATTATACCTAACCTATGAAAAATCCCCTATTTTGAATTCGACCATACTATTAGGACCTAAATATGAACTTCTGTTAAAAACATATATCCACCCAAACTTATTTGAATATTTTCTTATTTATTTATTTAAAAAGTAATTATAATGAAAAAACTCGAACGGTTCATAATTACACCATACTTCTACCATAGGATAAAAACCATACATTGGGAACAATTATATGTTATGAAATATTATCCATGATCATATTTTATGGTAAAATGTTTTTTCACCCCTCTTAATGACCTTATTAAACAAACAAAGATATGAATACAATTTTTCATTCCAGAAAACACGGGTCTCTTCAACTACCCCACTATAAAACTTCTCATCCTCACGAAGCCTTATTAGTATTCCAAACACACAAATAGACCAACCATATTCATCCAATCATTTTCAAATCATTTTTTCCTACTAAAATATTCCTATTTAGTTTCTCAACATAATACTAACAATAAGGATCCCAACTCATCCTTGATCAAGACACTACTTTTATCCATAAAAAACCACTATGACAGTCCCTTTCCAAAACCTTCAACCATGACATGTCACACTTCAATATAAAACTCATAAAATAATTATGGTTCCCACTACCATAATATTCATATATCAAAAAGTATTGATGACATTTCAAAAACCAGATAGACGTGTTTCCCACTACATCCTGACAGAACTCACACAAGTGTCATGATACTAAGTATAATATGATACTAACTACCAGAGTTGTATCCTTATTTTTTACTCACAACCAAACACTATCATTATCACGCAAGACAAAATAAAATTCAAATATCTTAACAAAACATTGATTTACTCCTCCAACAACATTGAAAAAATTTATCCCACTTTCGCATGTTCATAATATCTTAGGACAACACCCTATATTTTCATCCACATCTAGTTAATCATGATGACTACACTCACTAATATATGATGGTGAACATCCCTTCATAGAGCTTCACATACACCACACCATATGCGCAACCTCTAAAAAGGCCCTTTATAAAAAAAGAAGCAACATTTAAAGAGATATAAATATATCCATTTATCTCGTAGAATACAAAAGATTATTCCAAGATAGTAGGCATGATCTTCAATAGACATGGAGTACACATAGATTTCATTGATGTATAAAATTTCAATATCATAAACTCATGTATAATCAGAGTTCTACCACAAAGGCCTTGGGTCACCTTTCCCACAAGACTCCCATCACACTCACGTCAGTTATCAACATACTCATAGATTTTTTCTCAACTAAAGCATCACATGGAATATGATCATGTAAAGACTAATAGATAAGAAAAATAACATAGTGAATCACCATCTCTCATTTATCTAGCATCCCATTCACACATACACTTTACATTTAGTTGTGTAACCCATCCAAAAAAAACCCAATTCTGACTCCCAAGAGTCAATTCTTATAAACACTCAGCTCCCAAACCCTATCCACAATCCCTGAAAACCCCACATGAAAATATAACCCAGAGATTAAAATATTTTGTGCCTTCGAAACCAATGGGAACTCATCGAGACCAAACAACTGTCACAAACACTCAAAAATAGAGAATCATACAAAATTCACACTAACTTCATTCATGTTTTCGTCACACTCCTAAAATTTATTTTTGGAGTATATTTAGTCCATACTAATCTAATGTTCAAATATTTGGAATTATTTAATTTGGATATGATTATAACTATTATATCTTTTAATATTATAAAATGTAATGAATGTCCCACTCTTATTTCAAAAAACTATAACATTTTTAAAATAGAGATAAAAAGAGGATATGTTTTGATATAAATAATATTTTAAAATCAATGTGATTTATACTCATCATGTTAATTTATTTATTTATTTCAAAGTGAAATTTAATTACCGTAAATTCTTAAGCAACCTCGACGTAGTAATTATTTGATTGTGGGGAAAATAAATTAATTGATATTAATATTATTAATTTTTTTTATAATTATAAATAATTAGTATTAACAAATAATATAATATATTAAAAATAAATATTATAGAGTTCTTTATGAATTTTTAAATAATTTTATTATTCAGAATTGAAAATATTTATTTTAAATGACTAGTTTTAAAATTAAATTTAATGATATTTTATAAAAATTAATAATTAAATAATTGATTTAAAATTGATAAGAATATTATATTTCCTAAAAAAATAACAGTTTAATGAAATTATTGATTTTCAATTTATGGATTGTTTCCTTTTATTGTAACATTATTAACCCTTGAGGAAAAAAACATTGATGTTACAATAACTCTTAATAGGGTTACATAACAGTTAAAATAAAAAAAATAAGGGAAAAAATTTTATCCAATCATATTATAATATTAGTTTATTAGATGATTTCGAATCATCATCATATTATTTTTTAATATTAGTAATTTTTATCCATTTGGACATTAAATTAAAATTATATTAATTTAATATTTTATGGAGTCCCCAACCCCTCCACTCAAATATAAAGGTGAACTACTTCTTCTAATTTCTTAATATATAAAAACATATTTGTTTTGAAAAAATATCTTAAAAAACCATGCCTAGAATCCATATCCACATTCAGCAATTCATCTTTTATATTGAATTCAAACCAAATATGTAAAAAATAATTATGAAGAGGATAAATTTTAAAGATGGGGTATAGTTTATAACTGCATGTTATAGTTTTATTTATTTTCCCCCTCAATCAACTATTCCTTATCCATGATGATATTGTAATATTTATTTCCCAAAAATACTAATATTTTATAATGTTAATCTAATAAACTACATCAATCTCTAATCTCTGTTAAATATTAAATGAATTCATCATTCGTGTATTTTGCAGACTACCGCCTCACAAAATAATGTAGTTCATATTCCATAATCGTATCTCATATATTTAGTGTAATGAAATATGTAAATTTTATCTATTATATTAGTGAAACAATTTATAATTCATAAATGATAATATATCATTTATGTAATTACCATTCCATTCAATAAAAAATGATAATGTTGGCCATTGTACTTGTGGACTACCTCCTCCACTATGTTATATGATTCTGTTTTCATCACCACATCACATGGATGATTTATATAAAAATATTTAATTATGTTACATGTTATTTTCATCATTCTTGAAGGATAAAATATTACTTACCGATTTCTATAATTATCATTGGAAAATGGATATGTAATTCATGTGTATTAATGGGATACCATCTCCATGGTTGTAATATACTTTATTTTATTAAAAATATAAATTTTTTATATTTGAATGTTTTATTGATGTATAAAAAATATAGTTATTTCATGCATATTATTCAAGAGATGATGGAATGTTGTCCACATTGACCATAGTAATCATATCTATTTTATTTTGGAATTATAAACCCAATATCATGAAAATTTCAATGAAAAATTAAATGATTAAGTAAATGTTAAAACATGGTAATAAGTTAGATTAAAAGAATAATAGAAATGAAATATTTTCTCAAAAATTTAAATAATTAAAATATTTTCTTAATATAGGAAAACAAGGAATTACATGATGAGTGACACTCATGGAAATTGACATTATTTTAATAATCATATTTTTTTGATTCCTATAAGTCAGTTTTTTTCATATGTTTATTTATAATGTTATACATTAAATTTAATGGAGATAACAATATTTTAAATGAAATTTGATATTTATTTTAAATTTTATTCAATGGATTAAAAAATAATATTTTTATAAAATGTTATAGAATTAATTATAAATTGAAAAAATGAATGTTTTATTTTAACATATGTGACAATAATATATTTTAATTTAATTGATGCTTGAATATGATGATTGGATTCTATTATAAGGTTCCATATTTTATTCAATGAAAAACACATTTTCCCTTTATTCTAGGAATTTTAATTATAAATATGTCATTTTAAGTAAAGGGATACAAATATCCAAAATTTCATTCGTACGGGTGAAAAGAATGATTTTATGATGTAATATTTAATGTGTTTGGATTACATTGTGGTTCTTGGGAAGTTTCTATAATTAAGGGTGGTTACATAAAAACCCAATGATGGGTGGTCATGTTAAAAAACATGGATGAGGGGTTCTGTTAAAACCCTGGATGGGCAATTAGTTTATTTTCCACTGATAGGTTTCTCGGTGAAAAACTATGGTTGGGAGATCCCATTATCCCTCTCCAATGCATTGGGTAAAGTGGTAGAGTTCATGAAATTGTTTTATAATATGATATTATAGGAATATAAAATGATTTTAATTCTAGTATTAAACATTATAGTTATCTCTTATGTAACTGTGATGGTCACTCTACCTATAACTGGGATTGTTATTACGTGTGTAAGACAATGTGATATAAAAATTATGCCTAAATTTACCTATATAATTTATCTATTATAGATGTGTTTTAATTAAATTATATTATTTAACATGGGAATATAATGTGGGAGATACTATGTATGGTTAAAATATATTACATTATGAACAAATATATAATGATTTTTTCAATATTATAAAGAAAACTTTTGGAGTGAAATTTTTCATTTATGATTTTTTAAAAAGTTTTCTAAAAATATTTATGAAGATAAATTTATTTAATGGCTATGAAATTTTTTATTTGGATCTGAATGTTTTTTATATGAATGATAATTCTTCTCTGCAATCATGGACTAATGGTTTCTTAATTTATTTTTTGTGTAACTTATTAATATTTTTATTCTCATGCCATATTTAAAAATGTTTTTATGGGGTTTAAGGGTGTGTATGGAGAATGAAGGAGTAAGGCTTAAAGTTATAGTGATTTCTCATTAAAGGAAAACATGTTTCAGATGAATTTATTTGAATTATTAGAAATTTATATATTTATTAGAAGTTATATCTTTTTATGTATTTAGTTCTTTATGTATAAGAGTTATGAAATAACTATAAAAAATATAAAACTAAATGAAAATTAGGAATGTAAAATGTTAATTCATGTTTTCTATCACTATAATATATAATTATTAATGTCATGTCCTTATATTTGGTATCATATTATGGTTTATAAGACTTTATAGTATAGTATGTTGTTTGAATGTTATTAAATAAGTACGATATTCGTAAAAATGATAGTATATTTGGAGAATTATGAGTACATGGTTAAATATAAATATTCGAATATAAAATTGTTATGTATATCATAGTGTTAAATATCTTTTTATGATAATTTATTATGATATGCTCACATTGACATATTTTCTTTTATGCATGTGGTTGGATCCTGCAGTCACCAAATTATAATTGGATGTGAAGGAAAATTTGGTGGTTGTCTGAATGGTAATCCTAACAAAATGAGATTAATTTGGAAAAATAGTTAGTTTTTTCTTAACATGTTTTCAGAAGTTATGATGAATAACCAGAACATGTATGAGTTTTCATACTCACCAAATATGATATAAATGAATTTATTTGGATATTTAGGTGAAAAGATCATAAAGATAAAAAAATTCAATGAATCATAAGTCATGAATGTGGGAAGAAGTATCTAGGAAAATCTATTAAATAAAAAAAGATGTTGTGAAAGATGTAAATGACGGAATGATGTAATAATGTTCTAAATAAACATGATCCATTTAGTTAACACCATGAAGAGGACTAATCTTAATCACAAAAAAACCATTAAATTTCTTTAATTTAGGGAGTATGGTCATTATGGAAGTCATTATAAAAGGGAAAATATAGATGAACGAGATAAACATTATCATACATATGAATGTTTTTTAATTCTATATTCTAGTATTTATAAAGATAATGAAACTAAAAATTACATATTAGATGTATAAATTATAACTTGAATTTTTATTTTATATTATTCAATCGTATGAAATGATTCATATTTTGATTGTAAGAAGGATTATTAGTGGATAACTTGGAAAATCATGGAAAATATAGAACATTTACTTATTAAGGTATCAAGATATATGATGAAGTGGTACATTTTGAGATTGGTCATAATTAAAAATTCACATAAACCCTTTTTATACATTTATATAATGGTAATACTTTTGGAGAATTTATTGAGATTTTGTGATTTTGAGGTATATTTAAATTGTAGAAATGTTATTTTGGAAAGAATTCTATTTTAGTTTTCTAAAAATGTTTTTAATGGTGTTGATTACCACTATGTTTAATATGATCTTTGATGATTATGGTTATTTTTTAGGATGTTAATTTTATATTCGATAAATTTTTCAGAATTATATTGATATATTTTTAGTAAAATGATATCTCGTAGGCTTGGTGAAAACCCATAGAATTGAGTAAAACTATGGGGTTTTAGCCCATAACTAAAGGTTGGGAAGTGTTTAGCACCTTTCCCTAATCTCCGTGATGACCTATATAGTATTAAATCTCTATTACTACATAAATAGTTTAAGAAATAATTTTTATATTTATTTTAAGAGTATATGTTTTGATAATAGATGATCATGGGAATAAAAAATTATTTCATGATTAGGTGATTAATATTACATCAGAATATGTAAAATATTTTGGGAACCATATTTCATTAATTAAAATAGAGTATTATGGAAATTTATTTTTTCATTATTGATTAAATAATTATTTTTAAAGAATATGTGATAAATTTATGTTGATTTGGGTTATTAATATAAATTATTACAATAAAACATAGATTATATTTTTATGGAATATTAATTTTGGTATAATAAATTAAATATCATCGATGTTAATTAGAAATTAATGCTAAACCTATATTAGTAAAATATGGACTCAATTATTTGTTTTCAATCATAGTTTGTAATATTCTGATGAATATTAATGATAGTTATTTATTTAATTATGTTAGTTTTTATTTGGGTATTACTATTGAATTTCGGAGTATAAAGTAGTTTTTTATTTTTTCTTTGTTTTTTTGAAATTATATATACTTAGACAATACATTTTTGGTTTTGAATAAAATCTATATACCTTGTGGATAAATGTTTATCAATTTATGGATTACTTCACCAATTATAATTTTATTTTTGTTGTTCAGGGATTAACAAATTAAACATTAATACTGTTCATTTGATGAATGAGAAATGGTTTTGGTGTAAATTGATTAGAGGATGAAATTATACATTCTAAGTGGTTATATTTTTATTATGTTCTATTTCAATATTGTAAATGATTTATTAAACTCTATGAAAGTGATCTATAAACAAAAAAGTAATTTGTTTAATTTTCTTACATAGAAATTAATGGTCTCCAAACCCATTACAAATTTATGGTTTTATGATTGATAGAATTCTCATGAACATGTTCTCTATCACTACCTTTTTAATCCATCAGTGTTAGATTTTTTTCCATGTCCATAATTTCACCTCCCACTAATGTTCTCATATTTTAACATATTGTTATATCTTATTCATAAAGACCTTCAAAAATCCCTTTATATATTCTATGATTAAATTTTATTAATCTATTTTACGATGTGGGATATAAACAATTGTGTTTTAAAATATAAATTATTGGTTTATTAAGACCATATTAAAATTTCTATTAATGAATTTATTAAAGTTTTTGAGAGCATAATAACACATAATTTTTAACGAATGACTATTTTCGGCACTATATAGAAAACTACAACGCCAAGCGTATTCTAACTATGAATCATTATTATTAAATTATGACCATTATAACCTTGTTGGGAATTGGTTGGTATGAATCATATTAAATATAATGTTAAATTTATTAAAAATTCCTAATAAATAATTTTTTATTATTTCTTTTCATATAAGGAATCAAATGTTATCAAAAGTAATTTTTTTCTCAAAAAATTATGTTTTCTTGAAAATTGTTTTCTTGTGAGTAAATATTATAACTAATATATTGAAAATTATAAAAATATATATTCATAAAATTAATATTTTTTAATTCATTATATCAAAATAATAAAATTATGAATCATTGATAATTTGGTAAAAAAATTATTTTCTAAGAAAATTGATTTTTTAATAAATGGTGAAAAATACAGATTTTATTGAAAATTGTTTTATCATTTTGATTATTTCAAAAGTACAAAATATATATACTTTTCTAATTTTGAAATTTTAATAGTTACTTTTTCTTTAATATAATTCAATAATGGGTTTTAAATCAATTTTATTCTTTAATTTACTATAAACACCTTTCATTCATAAAAGAATTTTTCTAAAAAAAATTTCATTGATTTTTTCAATTTCAATTTTAAATAATATTTTGCAAAATATTTTCATTAAATTATAAACAAGTATTGAATATTTGAAATTATTGTGTCTTAATTTGGTAAATGATTCCATTTTATTTTTTGTGAAAATAAAGAGAACATTTAGTCACTTTTTCACCAAACTTAGAGGGTAAATCACGTAATTAAAGTTATACATAAAATTTTAAGGACACAAAAATGACTTTGAAACATGACAAAATTTTATTAGCTGACTATATTTAACTATTTTTAAGAAAAATGAATATTTATGGCCATTTTTTTCTTTTCATGTTATTATAACCATTGAAGTATTAAAATTAAAAAAAAAATAATGTCACAGTATTTTATTTAATAACTATAATATTTTTTACAAACGGATTACAAGCGGCTATATTTGATAATATATTGAAAAAATAAAGGTAATAAATTTATATAAATCATGGTATTTTGTTGATAATTTATAGTGAAGATATAATTACAAAAAAAATGTGTTCAAAACTGAAACATAGTAATTATTAAATTGAAGGACAAATATAACAAATGATATTAAAAATATTAAATCTATTATAGTTTCAAATATTTAATTTAACCCAAAACATTTATATCTAAAAAAATAATTATTGTGGTATATAGGAATATATTTCATATTTACTTTTTACTGATGATATTAACGTGAATGTGAATTAATAGTTCATGACTTGACATTAATGATATTTTAAAATGAATAATATTTATCAAATTAATTAAAATTAAAAAAATATAGATTATTCCAAATGAATTGGATTTGGTTAATTACATCTCACATTGTCCATTTATTGGATGGTTTTATTTTGATGTATCATTATTAACCATTAATGTGAAATAATGTCTTATAATAAGTTAATTGTCAATAATGTTAATGAAGGGTCACATAATATATTGGTAAAAACAACTTTACAAAATTTAAAATATTTATTTAACGGTTTTATTTATACTCAGTATCATCTTGTATTTTAAAATAAATTTCTTTATACATTTGGACAACATAGTAAGATAATATTAAATTGATATTTTAAGACATTTCAAGTTTTCCCCACCCTATCTTATAATGGGGCACCACTTATTCTAATTTCATCAAACATAAAACTACACATGGTTTATAATAAATGATCTCAAATCCATACCTATAATACCTACTGAAATTTTAAATGTATTTTTTATCATAAATACCAACCATAGAGGGATCATGGTATTAAAAATGACTTTCCAATGAATTGGTATAGTTTTTAACAACGTATTTTTGATTTATTCGTTCATAATACTCCATAAAATTCTCGTTAACCATGATTACATAATACCTTCAATATATTTCATATATTAATATTTTATTATGTTAATTTTATAAGATATATCAATATCCATCCCTCATTAAATGTGAAAGGAATTAAGCATCTATGTGTATGTTGCCATATAACCTCATTAACTGGTGTAATAAATTTTACATAACCATCTCTTGGATGGATTATAAGGACATAATTAATATGTATATATTATATACATTAATTATTTACCATTATTAAGATATAATATAACACTTACCTTATTACCTTTTAATTTCATTTGAAAATGATAACGGTGTTTGGGCGTACATGTGGTCTTCCACCTCTACAAAGCTATATGATTCATTTTCCATAACAAAATCACATGGATTAAATATATAAGTATATTTAAAGAAGAAATATTATATTATCATCATTCTACAAAGATAATAAAAAACGTCCACCTTTCAATAATGATCTTTCAAAAAATTGAAACACATCAAATTCATAACTATGACCTACATTCAACCTGATTGTAATGTAAATTTATTTTCTTTACCATATTTATATTACCAAGTTAAAAATATAATTGATTTATAAAAATGAGAAAAATTTCATTTTTTTAACTTTGAGATAACTCAATTTTGGCCTCATTGATCAAAGTGAACCTATCAATTTCATTATGGAATTATCAATGAAATATCATCAAAACAACTGATGTGAATGTAAATGAGTTTGTAATTATACTAACATGGTATTAAATGAGATAAAATGAAAATATAATTGAAAAAGCTTCTCAAGAAATTAATTAATTAACACAACTGTATAATCTATGAAGATAAATAATTAAATTGAGGAGTCGGAATCAAGAGAATATACATCCCTTCAAAAAATAATATTTTAAGTTTCACATAAAAAATTATTTTCATAAATACATGTATATATAATGTTATATATATATTTGATGTACATAAATTAATTGTAAATTAAATTTAATTATTCTTCTGAAATTTTTCAACTGACTTTCAAGATGAATATTTTTACAAAATGTTTTGACTTTAATTACAAAAAATAAAACGAATTTTTTTATTTTAGTATATACAGTGACAATAAATTCTCCATCAGACATAAACATTATTTGATATTTGGATTCCATTATGTTATTATATATTTTATTAAATGAAAAACAGTCAGTACATTTATTTTGGTAATTTTTTTTATAATATTGTGTTTAAAATAAAAGTGATATATTAATATAAGATAATTCATTAATAGGGGTGAAATAATGGTTTTTATGATATATTATTTTATATGATGTGATTCAGTTTTCTTTTCTTGTAATTGTATTTTATGTAAGGTGGTTTCATTGTAATTCCATAATGGTTGGTTCCATTACAAAATAAATATGATTTCTTCTATTATAAGCCAAGGATTTTGGGTAATGTTATTAATCAAGGGATTTTGGTATCAAGATATACCAATGCCGAGTGATCCCATTAGATACATACAATTCATTGGGTAAAGGGACAATAATAGATGAATATGTTTCTTCTAATATATTATGGGAATATAATATGATGGTTATTCTATTTATAATCATGATGGTTATCTTAATTTAAGATATAATGGTTACTCTATGTATAAATGTGTTGGTTATTCCATGTGTATGTATGAGTTTTATGAGAATGATTATTCAAATTACCAACATGATTTATCGACTATTTATATTGGTTTTTATGTAAGTATTATTATTTCAAATAGTAAATGAATGAATATGATACATTATAAGGTAAAAAAAATTGGGAAACATTAATTTTTATTTTTTTTAAAATTTGAAAGAAACCATTATGGGTTTAATTTTACCTTTATGATTTATTATTAAATTTCTTATAAATATATTTTTGTAGAAAATGTTATTTTATATATAAAAAATTTATTTATCATCATTTTTAATGGTATATTTTTTAAGTATTCATGCCCAAAGGATATATTTATTTCTTTTTTATGTCTATTAAACATATTTTTCTTCTCATACAACATTTTAAAATTTATCTAGGGTTTCTATGTATAGGTAATCGAAAAAATGTTCTATAGAACATCATGAAGATTTTTTATCAAGGAAAAAAGTTTCAATTTATTTATATTTTCTATTATTCGTAAAAATTAATACTGATTAAAAGTCATCAATTTGTATTTATATGGTTTTTTATGTAAGGGTTAAAAGGTATCTCTCTTAAAATCTAATCCTATAAGATATTTGAAAATGTAAGAATGTGGATTTGTATTTTAGGTCACTAGATCATGTAATGATTAATGAAATTTTCTTACCCTTGTTGCAATGTTTTTTCTTATTATATAATAAACTACATTATTCAGATATTGACTATAGATATTATTATATTTTCCTTATAGTACTGAAGGAAAATATATTGGGATAGATAATCCAGTTAGTAATTTATACATTTCAAAAACGAATTAATATTACTTATAATATTAGCAAAGCATTAAACACCACTATGGGATTATAGTCTATAATGTCTATAGAATTTCTCTCCTTGGGTATGAGATTGATGAACTATCATTTGATTTGTGGGGTAGGTATTCCAAGTTAAATAATTACCTAATATCTTTACTATCATAAAATGTATAATTATTGATAAATACATAATTAATTTTTTAGGGAACCTGTATGTTATAGAGTCACTCTTTTTGTCTAGGATTAATATAAAAATATTGATCTAATCATCACGTGGTGTGGTAGTGTGGAATTTATTTATAATTATTTATATTGAAAAATTAATCATAGTGTTTGTAGGAATATATAATTTTTCCTAATTGTCCTCGTTAATTTGATTGTATGATGTGATTGAAATGGGATTCATTGATTTCCTCATATACACTACACGGAACACCAATAAAACTGATATAAGTAAGGGATTTCATTAAATTCATTTAAAATTGAAACATGTAGAAAAAAAAAACTAGTTGCTTTACCCTATTACACAACAAAGACACCCAACCCCAAATCACTATCATTCTACTGCATAGGAAATAAAACAACTTTTCAGTTCCACAATACCATATTAATATAAATATCTTAATATCTTAATAATATATAAAAACATATCCAAACAATATTAATTTTTATTCAAATACTTATTCCTTATTTTCTCCAAATTCAGTTGAATAAATTAGTCATTGTTCCTTCATTTTAATATATTTTTATATAACAATATTGAGATATCATTCTAATTAGATAGTAAAAATAAATAAAATAAAATAAATTAAAATTTATTTATCTTCTGCAACATATGACATAATATTAATTGACCCATAAAATGTCATACCCCTTTGAAAAAAGACCCTATATTACGAAATTATAATAAAATTTATGAAAATACAAAAAACATGATAATATTCAAAAAAAAATGAGTGTTTATTTTCTTAATAATGTAAAGAAATTAATGGGAAATCACATTACTTAAAAAATTTATGATGAAGGTACATACTAAGAAATAAAATTTTTTAATAATGTTTTAATGAGTTCTCTTTCATTCCCAATGCCTTATTTGAAACAATTTTAATGAAGCCAATTACTAGTTTTGAGTATTTTATAAATCATTTTTTTTCTATATTTTATTTTAAAAAATTTAGTATGAAACTATTTTAATATCAAATACTATTTTCATTTATTAATTACACAATAGTACAAAATATCCCACATGATCCTCCAATTTATAATGATTTGGTTCTCGATTTCCATTAAAAAGTATCAATGTGAGATTTAGACACTGCATTTCTATATTTAAATGAATAATATATTATATAATATTAATAATTATAAAATAGTAAGCATAAACCATGGTTAATAATAAGTCAACACTAATTATTAATTAACATTTATTAATCCAAAAAATAAAAATAGATATACATTGTGTAATGTAATTAATAATTATTAATAATCTAATTAAATATTAATTTTTAATATTATGATAATAATAAAAAAGGTAATGAAAATTATCAAAGTAATTTTGATTATTATTGAAATTAATATTATAAAAAATATAATTAATAATTTTAAAAATATTTTTAAATATTTTAATAGGAAAAAAAATTATAAATTTTTTTGGCACACAAATTTTTTTTACTGTATTACAATATGATTTGAAAAATAGATTATTTTCTATTATATATTGATGGTAAAATTCCTTCTATGTAATGATAAGAATTTATTTCATAATAATTTATTATTCCCAAGAAATGGGAATACGCAAAGGATAGAGGTGAATCAGGACATATCTATTTTTAATTGACTATATTCATCAATATAATTCAATTATAATGAGGAAAAAAATTATCCATTACCAAAAATTTAGATCATTAATGAATTATCATAAATGAACATTATCAATTTACATTATTCTACCAAACCTAGAAAATAAATAGAGCATGTGATAGAGACGTTTTGATGCATCTTAAAATCTATGATCACAATTTTTACATTAAAATTTAATGTCATAGTGTGTATCCATGTGGTTTACAACGTACAATAAATAGAAATAACACTCCTCTTTATCACAATTAATCCTCACTAGTTCTCTAATAAATACTTCACTATATTCAAAAAACAATACACATATAATCCTATATCAATCACCTCATATTTCACCAATATTATAAACTCTATTTCCCTCTGATAAGATTGATTTCTGAAACTCCCATACCCTTTTCTAGTATTTTATTATCGATATGGAATATCACTCTTCCTTTTATATTTTATCCTTTACATATACAATATGATTCCTTTTATTCATTCATATTCATGTGTCTTCAATCTACACTATGCTTTAAGTATCTCTTGAATATAAGAGATATTATTATTTTAACCAATAATATTCATGCCAAAATATTTCATATAAATAAATATTGTAATGCTTCAATTATTAATGAATTATTTTCTAAATAATAAATCCACATTCTCTTCGTTTATCTCTCAACCAATAAAAATAGTATTTTTAAATATTCAGATACTATTAAAACATTCTTGATGCCTCAAAAATTATAGGATTTAAATTTCATGATCAAATATTGATTATTAAATTCATTTAATTTTGTTTCATCTACATCCATAACATGAAGATTGGTCAAATACCTGACCCATGAACCACTCATAAATAATGAAATTAAATCCATTTAATTTAATGAAATAATCATTCTTTAATATTATAATTATCATTTCTATCATATATTTACAATAACAACACAATATTTTTTAATAATATTATGTTTGATAACACAAAAAAATATCTAACATTGAGCTCTAAATGATCCACAAAATAATAGCTTTTTAAAATATTTGTTATAAGGGAAAGAGGCAATTTCTTGGTGTGTTCATTTTTTCATGATGGTAGAATGTGAGTGAGGGGTTGTATTTGATGTACAATCATTTATGTTGGGAAGCCATTATTGTTGTTAATAAAAAATCCTAACATTTCCCACACCCGTAAAATGGTACAAACCTTCATTTCAATGGTAGGATGACAGATGAGGTTTCAAAACCAATGATACTTAGGAACTCACATTATTCTAGGGGATATGAGGCTAGGCTCATCTCATTCATTTGGGGGATTTTTTTTTTCTAGAATGGGACACTCTTATAGATTTAACATGTGATTGATAATCTCTTCTTAATCTTGATACATGACCATTCCCCCTAAAAAATGATCCTTAGTTAACTGATATTTTTTGTCGAATAAGTGGATCTTATTAGTGAAACTATCTAAATATATTTGAATTTTATAATCCATTTCCCAGTATTGAATAGCTTTATATATTCTGAAGCCTCATAGCCACGAACATCATAATTTTATTCCTTGAAAAATGGGGTTAATATTCTGAGAAGGGGATTGAGAAATTATGAAGTGTCCTACATATCTTTCTTATTATAGGAAACAAACTAAATTTATTTTTTTGAACGCGCAGTGTTTAACATCTTAAAAAAAGACATATTTTTAGGAAAAAATGTTCCTAATATTTGATCTCGCGTCTTAATGGGACATCCTACATATCCTAGCTATAGTAGGAAACATAATTATCATAGTACATTCACAACATTAGGATTGTCCCCAAGGTAGATTCCCTTTTATGTTGGAAATTATATCACTCCACACATCAGGGATTATATATTGAGAATTCCCTAGCTAGAGGAGATTTATGATGCCGAAGACATGAAAATTGCAACACCATAATACAATGTGATCATGGATCATTGTGAGAAAAAAGGGATTCATGTAATCATTCTCACTCCCTATAGATGTGGTCCTACATACTAGGAAACCCCTTGGGATGTTAATTATGTATGTTTGGAATTATTATGGAATCCTATATAACCTGGTTATAGTGGAAACTAGATTAATCATAGTTTTGTTGTCTTCTTAGTCTGATGCTGGATGACGTGGAATGATCATCCCATTGGAATGATTGTCTCAGAGTGGTTGGAATGTTATAGATATGAGGGGAGTTACACTGAAGTGGATTCCCAATAGTGTTAAAGCTCGGGTCGTAGGAATGTATCCTACATATCCTTATTATAATAGGAATCATAATTCTTGTAGCTCAATGAGTTCTCAATCAGTTGGTGGTTGAGGAGAAATGATCATCCCATTGGAATTATAGGGAAACAATGGTTGAAATGTTTTATATATGGAGGGACTTGAAATTAATTGGATTGACATGTGAGTTCGTACGAGGTCATTACGATGGTGTACTACATATCGTAGTTATGTTGTGAATGAAATTCCTCATTGTTCAATGGGTTGAGTCATACCCATTGACAATAACCTTATATGATTGGCACATCATATTATGATTTTAAATTAGGACATACACCATGATGTTACCTTTTTCATGATAGATACTTTTCATTAAAATTATATAATCATTACGATATCTTAATCCAACCTGATCTATACTCGGTGTGAGAAAAAAGGGATAGAAAATGGTCATTCACATTTCCTGTGGATGGAAGACATATTTATTGTCAATTCAATTTAAATGAATAATATTGATATCAGGCCAATGGAATGTGTACTATATGAAAATGTTATAGTAGGAATCAGATTCATTATAGTTCAATCGATTCAATATTACAAACTGACATAACACATATATGCAGGACATATCATGTTATGATTATGATCTGAGAATACACCCTAATGTTTCCCTGATATGTGGAATTATCATGTTATATCTCTAATCATGTCTTACATGCTGATATTTCTTTTATACGTAGAACATATCAGGTTATTCCACGGATCAGGTATTACACACTGATGTTTCCATTTTGGTTGTACTTAGACAGTGTGGATAGATAGGGTTATCATGTCCCAGGATACATGTATGACCAGTCCTACTTTCCTTCCTGACATGTGAGGATTGTATAGTCGATATTTCTTGACTATATTAATTATGTTTCATTGGATATCTTCATGATATGTTCAAATAAAATCACATGATTGAGTTGGTTTTTCTAAGGTAAATTTCTGAACATTGATGTAATTTCTCAATTTTGTCACAAGATCAAGTATAAATTGACTGAAGGATGCTGCAAGACTCATCACACATGTCCTGGAAACCATTTCATGTCCCGAGATGACATTATTTAGAGGGTGTTGCCAGACCCATCTGATTAACCCTATTTTCATCATGAAATCTAGATGACTTGCTTAGAGGGTGTCATGAGAGTCAGTTTGACATTTCTTGGATGGTGGTGGATTTCCTCACTGACATATCTTAGTTTCACTGTGAGATCTGAATGAAATTTATGGGGTATGTCGCAAGATCTAGTAGAAATACTATAATTGAATTTAAAATTAAAGCTAGATTCTATATATGATGTCATAATATCCAGTTGACATTCCCAAGTTCCATCGTGAGACTTATATGATATATAATAATGACAACATAGGACTTCAGTGACATATCTAGAACACACTACAAGGGGTAGTTGGTGAGATCAATGGGTTTTGTGAGACATGAATCACATTCCTGGGGGGCTCTATATAACATTATCAGAAATGTCTAGGGGACTTTTCATGTTCTAAATAGTATATCAAAAGAGAATTTCATGACATTGGAGACATTTCCTAGTGCTTTATCATGACCCATATGGTTCATGGAAGGTATATGAGGATCAATATATATGGTTTTAACATAAGTATCTAATTTTTAGTCATTGATTCCAAAATTTATTGAATTTTCTCTATAATTATTCCGTGAATAGCTTATTTTATGTCCATTGTGTCATATAATATATGCGGGATTCCCTTCATGTGGTGGACCAGATATACTTCCCTTGATTTGAGAGTGATCAAAAGAAGTGACTATGAATGTTGCATCATTTCTCCATTAGTTCCTCAAATCTTACCTGAAATGATAAATTTTGGGTCAAAAGACCATCCACTATTAGAAATATTCTCTGATTTATGGTTTCTCTTGTTTGAGGTTCAAAGAGTTAATATGTATTTCTTATGATCTGATGAATCCATTTCTCAATCTATGATGGTGTATTTACAAGACTCTCCACCATAGTTCATCATCGCTCTACACGACATGTATTTTATAAATTTGTGCTGGAGTCGATGGAGTTATTTGGAATCATGCATCTTCACGAAGTCCGGTCATTGGTCACTCCGGGCGAATCACATGATTTTCAGATACTGCATGACCATCCTTTCAATTCCTAGTTTATTGAATTATAGAAAATTAATTGGGTCTCATTTTATCATTGGGACATTCCAAGGGACATTCATTTTTTCATGAAGACATGTACAAATACCTTCACGAGATCAAGGAACCAATCTAAAAGACTTCAATTGATCATATGAGACTTTTAATGGGCCTTTCATGAGATAAGGATTCATTGGTTAGGAATTATCACAAGATGATTTGGATATGTCATTGGGTGGTTGTATTGTCTATTTGATCACCTTGGGCACATCACAAATTTTTTATGACCAAAAGGGGCTCCCAACTTCTCCAATTTTATTTTTTGTTTTATTATTTTAAAAATTGTGGGGATATCATGAGTATATATAAATTTTGTAAAAAACAATCACTCTACCTCTTAGTGTTGCGTTCCATGACCAATAATTGTTCGTGTGTAGATTCCTGATAATCTCAAGTGAAATTCCATCTATTGGCTATTATAGAAAATAATTGGGATCCTAAGGTCTTTGGGAACATTCCAATGATCATTCCATTACATGGATGACATTCTAGTGGGATTTTAAAAGATAAATAATACATTTTATTGTGTTTTTTGTGGTGTCTTGTAGATCTCTAGTGGAACATCGTTTGATTTTCTTGACTATAAGTGGCTCTAATCATATTAAAAAAGAATTACTTTATTTTCTATCAAAATTATTGGGATCTCACGAGGTTTTATATATATTTTTGAATATAACCATTATCCCCATCAATGAGGTGCCTTTTTAATTTTACAGCCGTAATAATCTCCCTCTATCTAGTCATTTCCTTCTATGTTCAAAGTTTTTTGAATGGATAATCATAAAACTGGTGTTTGAAAAGACATTTGACCTGTGTAGATTATCTGGATAACTTCACAGGATTAGTTATTGTTTTGGGAACCTTTACAAGAGCAGAAGGACTAGTTGATGGGACTTCACATGGCATTCTACAAGCTAGTCAATATAAGTGATCGTTTTTATAACCATATGTTGGTCATGTGATCATTTATCTCCCGGGGGTTCACCTACTCTACATCATCAATTCCACCTTATTATTATTTTACTCTAAAGGGATAATTATAACAACATTAAGGTATTTTATTCATTTTTGTATTTGATGATTCACATTCACATGCATCAAAAAAATTTCTCTTCGTGGAAGAGATGTCTATGGGGATAACTGCTCAATTCTAAGGAAACTAAATGCCACCCTAAGGATTTGGTGCTATCTTCAATTTGTTTCCTAGGTGATTCTCGGTTATCTAGGTGATGTTTGGTGTTACACAATATTCCATATAAATAATGGAGAAGAAAGGGGTCTATTCACCAACTACATCATTCTACTGAGATCATGTTCCTTTCTTGTATCGTGGGACCTTATCACAAGAATATCTAGTCAAAACTAATCTTGAGATATCGTTATGAAACCTCTTCATAAGAAACTCAACTCATGTTTTACTTTTCCTACGTAACCACTCGAATAAATACATTGACATGTCATTTGTAATTTATTAAACTTTTATCGTGGATATGTGATCATATTGAGTGTTTCACAGGATCTTCTAGCATGTTCTCCTGATACATTGACTATTATTTGTCTCATGTGACCATTTCAAGATCACACGACCACAACTTATTAAGGGGTTAAGTGTCTTGGGTAGTGCCTTGTAGGTTGACATGATCAGAGTGATATTTTGTAGTCAGTCTATTCGTGATTACATTGTACGATTCACGAATTCCCTACTGATTTAGGTTTTGCAAATGATGTGTCCATTTTATTCCATTCCTTTAACAGCATTATATTTTATCTATCAGAAATATGCCGCAATATTTTTCTTAGATGTATTTTATCTCTCTTAAAACATCTTTCAGGATTTAGAGTAAGGATTAAAAGGATATGATTTTCCATTGGAATGTTTTCATATAAATTGTGGGTTGAACATGCCATCATGTTGTTGGTTGGTTTTAGTTCAGTCAATTATAGATGATTAGAGGGAATCATGTGGACTATCCCAATTCAAATTTTCTACCGCTATATGGGATCATTGTTACCATTGAAACTCCAATTCATCTACCTCATTCATCATTCATACTTTCTCTAGGGGATAAGAAATCCCACAAAACATTTTGGGAGAACATCTCTCTCAAGAGTGAAATTCTGTCTAAGAGAGAACATGTAGATGATAATATACTCACTTTTTATCTAATCAAGAGTTACTTGGTAAATGAACAGTGTATTTCCCTTCTTGTTACATGTATTTCTTTGGAATTTTATGATGTGATAATGAAAATTGGTATGTACGAGGTTGTGAACATATCACATATGTTTTCCTACTATAACAAATGACTTATGACAGAAGTGTTTGGCAATTAGAGTTGGTACATAATCATATTATACCTCATTCATGATGATTTTAGAATTATCCTCATGTCTGTATAGTATATATGTTGTCCACATATATTTGGTGGGATGTTTGAATATATCCACCCCAATGGTATTCTTGGGATGATGTATCAATGCATCATTCTCTCACTCCAGAACTGACCAGTCTGGCTGAAAAATACATCAGGTATGATCCACTCCGTAGATATGATATCTTGTTTATGACATGGGAAGGGTGCATCATCAAGATTGACCTCTATTTTCCAAAATATAATAATCAAATGTCTTGTGAAATGAATTAATCCCATAGTGCACAGGGTTCTTAATTGCATGAAGTTGAATTATGGAAATTTATTGAATGATGATGGGAATATTTACCTAGTTTTCACAGGGAAATAATACTTGATAGATTCATTTCCATGTACATGACTGGGTACATACTTCAAATAAAATAAAAATTTGGAGTTAGTGTTTCAATATTCATGATGGTAGCCTCTATGGTTGGGGGAGCATATTGGGATAGTCATTCCAATATTGACCAAATGTTATCATCTTCTACACCATTAATACAATATAAAAGAACCTTATAGGATCATGGGACCCTTCCATGTATTATGGGTTTCAATAGGATCCCATATTGGAAGAAATCAATATCATAATATCCAGGGCATTCCAAATGTTCACTTCAAGAAATATCTTTAATTTATCTATGGGGTGAGACCTATTATGCATAAGGGTTGGGATATCATGGTCTATATAAGTTATTATGTCTATATATCCATCAGAATCTATGGTTCGTTGATGATGGGTGATATGGCTGATTCTACTTGGTCTAGTATTGAGGAATGTGATTATATTTTGTCTCTTTTCATGGGTGTTATTTCCACCAGAGTAGATGGGGATATTTTTTGTGAATGGTATGAACCCTTCTTGTTTAGAAGCCATATCCTATCTATTTAGTTGAGAATTACTCACTCATTTTATGGCTGTTCTAAGTAGAATAATATGGTGGATCTCCAATTTTCGGTAATGTTCACCTAGGAGGATACTCAGGCGGAGATAAGCCCTCATCCCCAAAATATAGTAATTGTTGTATATCGTATCTATTCATAGGATAATAATCCAGATCCTAATGATAAATTATTCAAACTGTTATGCGAATAATCCTAATTATCACCGACTACTGAGGAGAACACCTAGCCTAGAGAGAAACTGGTTTTTAGATGGCCAAAAACTCTAGAATAACCACTATAAGATGATAGGTAATTTACTTCCATCTTCATTTCAATAATAAGTGTACAATGATTCAGTTATTTTGTGTGTGACACAAAATGGTGAAGCAATATCGAAATTATTATTTCATACTGCATATCAAAAATGTATAGATGGAGGACACAAAACTCAATGGATGATCTCAAGGGGGTATCATGCACCAATTACAGTTATCATTGTAGAGTTTTTATCACATCATAACCCTCAATGCATCACCATTAAAGTAAAACCTAATGAGTTTATGGACTTATTCTGAGACTAGAAGTGTATTTATAAATCATTAGTGGTTATATATTTTATTCCTAATTGTTCAATGAATGGGTTTTTATGGTATGCTGATAATTGTTTTGGGGAAAAAATGTTAATTCTTTTTTTGAGAAATTGGTAAGGCTAAACTCCTTGATATATATAAATTCTTTTGGTTCCATTCCAACACTGCTGACATCCTTTATGATTTTTTATATAGTGGGAGGCTACATAAGATTGGAAATTTTTTCTATCCCATGAATCCTCTCCCCATGGTATAACCATAGGAGAATAATTTCCAACAAAATTGTGGACTAATTAAGGAGGAAAAGTCAAGAAAAATGTCCCAAATGTTGTAATCAATTTCTATTTCTAGAAAAATAACCTCTACTTTAGTACATTCATAAGATCCTTATAATAATGGGAACATGAAAATGTAATTTCCTTCTATTTTTACGGTATTCCCTTCGAGAGTACTCATGTATGTGTTGTATTTCACACTTCCCTCACTTTGGATTACTATTAAAATATATTCTAATATTTTTAAATAAATGTGAATATTTCATTTAAGCTCACATTGAAAATAATGGTTCCGCATTAGAAAATGTCACTGACTATTCAATTTATTTAGTAAACACTTTATTTTTTGTATTGGCCATTAAATAATTGGAGATGTATGAGTTGCCGACACAATCAAGGAAATTATATTCTACATGCATCCTAGTGTACACACAACTTTATCCAAATCAAGTATATATGTGTTTGGAGTATAATGACATACATAGTTATTCTAGTACTGTGTTATCTTGATTAAAGCGAGTTTTGGAGAAGGTGAATAATTCCTCAAGACTGAACACTTTGTATATCTATGACATATATCATGATACTATCTTTTTTTCCATAATTTCTCAAGGGTGGTGATAGAATCACATCTATTGGAGAAGAACTAGAAGTTCCACAAAGATTCTTATAACGAGAATTATTTTCATTTTCTCAGGGGGATGAGGTCCTCAAAATGTATGTTTATAACAATTTGATGAACAATGGAATATTTCTTACATATTCATATTTTTTTTATTACCTCATGATGCCTTATAATTTATCATTCTATCGATAAACAAATTTTATCCTTTCTACAGTGTCTTCACCCCATAGTACAAAATATTCAGTACATGATCCCCATAGGACCCCTCTAACTCGGATGACAAATGTAGAGGTCAGTTACCTTTTTATTCATCAAAGATTATGAGAACATATCCCTATTTTGGTGACCAAGTCCTGTAATTTTTTCATATTATAAATATTGTATTAGGTCAATGATTGGCGCGTGTTGAGTTTTACTAGTCATGTGACATATGGAAATTGGACTCAGAGACCATCTGGAGGACCTAATGGATCATCTAGGTCAGATATGATTTATGCTTTGCACAATTGTTCATGAGGGATTTGAATATAAAACACTAACTAAAATGTGAAGGATGTGATCTCTATGAGGTAACAAAATAGATCCCCCCAATTGAGGTTGGTAGCTAATGAGGAATCTACTTCAATGAAGCCAAACATGGATGACAATGTAAAGGAAGATTCCCAATGAATAGTGGAGGCAACTACTCACCAATACTTGGTCAATACAAGGAATATTGAAATATAACTTCTCTAATATATTATTGGTTTTCATTATTTTCAGATAAACCATTTTCAAGAATAATTTTCCAAGTTTCAACATGAACTCTAGATTTCAGAGAAGGTTGTGTTGGAGTAACAGGGAGTTATTGATTTGTTGTACAATATTATCCTTGAAGCCATTGTTCAAGAAGAGGAGTGCATATTGAGTAGGGAGGATGATACTGAATCTATCATGAAATTACATAAATTTTTTAACTCCCTATCATAGGGGCTGTAATAGTTCAAGGATTCTTCTATGAATATTCTTTGATGGAGTTTTTCGTAAACAATTATTTGGCTGGTATATTCTTGATAGAGACTTTGATATATGTATATTCCATCTATTTGATTCTATAAATGAACATATTTTCTAAACATTTCATTTTACATCCTAGTTTTTATTTTATTCATGATATGTAGGAATATTTTTTGATTAAATAATATATGAATTTCTAATAGTATCCATCATTTTATATATATAATGTAAACCTGAATGCCTCAATAAGAATATTTAAATTGTAAAAGATTAATTTTAATAAGTTCCCATTAATTTCCACCTTGATGGGATTCCTTACTGACATATCTACACATAATATCATTAGATTACCTAATTAACAGAAGGATAATTTGGTATAATATACATCATATGGTAAAGCACTCAATATTAGTTCACATCCAAGAGGCATAGCGAGTGTAGCTATTTTTTTCCTGAACATATGGTGGGATATAAAATATTTTCCATTTTTTATATTAAATATCTATTGTGATTTAGTTTAGGTTAATTCGGCTCTAACATTCTATCATTGTAGTTTAGGGTCTTTTAGCTTAGATAGTGTATTTTTTTAGTTTAGGTTATTTTAGCTATTTCCATTTATTACTATAATTTAGGTCTTTTATCTCATACCTTCAATCATATTTGTTTACGGTGCATTAGCATGGACTTTAAATTGCATTAATTTATGGGCTTTTAGCTAAAACCATCTAATAATGTAGTTAGGTTCTTTTAGCTCATACATTTTATCTCTTTAGTTTTGGGTATTTTAGCTTAGACCATAGACAACATTATTTAAGGTTATTCTATATTGTTAATTATATTTCTCTAGTTTCATTTCATTCAGATTTATCCTTCCATCGATTATTTTAAAATATTTTGGCTCGAACCTTCTACCAATTTTGTTTAGGTTATTTTATCTCATATCTTCTATTGACGAAGTTTTAGTTTTATTGAACTTGAAACTTCAAACACTTTAGTTCAGTGTCGTTTAGCGTGTACCTTCTATTGTAGTAGGTTGTGGTCATTTAGATCAGACCTTCTATCACTTTAGATTAAGTTATTTTAATTCATACATTCTATTATTGTATTGTAGGTATTTGATCTCCAAGATTATATTGTTTTAGTTTATTTTCATTGAGCATGGATATTAGGATTCCAAGTAGTGTAAATTATTACATCTTATACATGGTCGATGATCATGTAATATGGTGATAAGATGTCATGAATGACCCCAAATACCCCTTTTTGTTAAGTTTTTTCAAGGTTTTTCTCAGAATATGATGATCATAACTCATATAAATCATTGATAAGATTACCCTATTTAGTAGGTCTAAGCACTTATTCATTGGTAGAATTGTGAAAAAGAGGTGTATTAACTCTTTTCTAGGGGTTTTGAATATTTATGTGGGAAATATTGGTTTAGGGAGAAATTATAATGATTTTATTTTCACCTAGTTAGTGAATTTATGGGTGATATAATTCCTAACCCAATAGTTAGAGTCTTCTATTATGGGATGGGAAGACATTTTGGGGTCGACCCATGACACCATAAGGTTCTAGGTTCCTCCATGGTGTTTTTAGGGCTCACAAGTATTGAAGATAATTTTTTCTTATATGAGATAACTTTAGTTGTAAGGTTTGATCCCTTATGCATTGATGGTATGGCACAAAAAAGTTGATATCTACTCATTTATTAGGGGCATGAGATATTTTAGAAAACTCCAACTTCTAGATAATTAGGTTGGGTATGGAGGAAATCTATCTAGGAAGTGTTCTGAAAACATAGGGCAGTTCATCTCTTAATTATGAATCTCATGCCCTTTATCCAGTGGTTTCGAATCATGAGGTATGGTTCATCAAATGTTAGATAATGGAGTGTCACATTTTTTTATTTTTATAATGTATAAAAAACAAGACAACATAATTTTGAGGTTTCTAAATAATATCATATATTTTTATTTAGGTATTATAATTCATGGTCTATATTTCTTAGGTCATGATTATTATATCATTGAATCATATATAGGATCTCCCAGAACATGTTTTAGTGTTGAGTTCTTTAGTGTTTTGGTCGCAGATCAAAGGTATTAAAAAAACATTTTTCATAGTGAAACGTTTGGTTGAACATTGTAGGATAATATTCATGATCAATAGACATACATGAATAGAAACAAAAAGTGTATTTTGAAGCCGAGTATCCTTTAACAAGGGCCATTGAAGATTTATTGTGATATGAGGTTATCAAATAGTGATGTTTTATTAGTGGAAATTGTAGTATATAATAATGTTTCGATCAACCTAAAAGATGTGTCATCAACTAACAAACATATTCTCATCATGAGGAGATGTGACAAATCATTAAACAAAATTTATCATGAAAAAATATTTAAATAAAGCTAATATGAGATTTTATTATAGTTACAGTGTAGACCCTTTGATCTTTATTCCTTTTTTATTTGAGTTATAATTATTTCCTAAACATTGAATATAGAGAGTGTATCGAGTGAAGACATGACTTTTTCTCATTCCCCCCTTTATGAGATTTCATCCTGACATTTTTAGGTATTTTTATATCATTTTGATGTCTTTATTTTTGGACCATTATAGGCTATATCATAAGGTAGTATATCATTTAGAAATGTGAAGAAAATGTTACGGCCAGGACACACATAGAGAGAATATGGTGGATGATACACAAGAGATAAATTTGGGAACCCATAATTAGGAACCCCTACCATACATCTAAACAAGAGATGAAAATATTTTGATTCATGGATTGAGGTACTAGGGAGATGAATAACGATATGGAGAAAATCATTCAATGAGTCATTTTGAACCCACTGAGGTGATTATTTCTTTTATAGTTATGTTTGGGGCGACAAATACAAAGAATACATTTTTGTATAGTGGTACATTAGATAATGAGCATATGAGAATATATAGGATCCACGAGAATACTTTCATATTCAAAAAAAGAGTCCCTTGAATCAAACTACATTTTCCAAGGGTTGTGGTTGATATTTGGAATCCCGAGGTCCTTGACACATTTATAATGATTTATTGGTTGAGGTGATTTAAATATTATTGAATCACCCCATGCTATGAATGTATGGGGTAAGGATTTCATGGTACTTTGATAAGGGATAAAAATATGGAATGTTCTATAAAGTTTATCATCATGTAGTGGGGAAATATTTGTCTCTTTATAGTTTAACATCGTTCTTTATGGATGTCGTCAATGCAGTTTATCATAATGTGGTTAGAATGTTTTCATTGTATGGTTTAAATGTAATTCATCTTGGATGTTTTTCATATAGTTTAAAATCATGTGGTATATGCATGGGAACTGGAATGAAAAATTTTTAAATGACATATTACATGAATGAGCAGGTTTTATGTTGATATGAATCATATATGGGTATTGTGGTCATGTATAGATCAGACTCTATGTAGTTTTAGTGAATTTATGTTATTTATTGTTGTAGACTGGACCGGGATTGTGAAATTTAATCTCTTTATACTTGGATGATCATGTGATGTTTAATTTCTTGAAACCATGATGAGATCATGCAATTTTGACATCATGTAATTGGGATGAGTCTATATAGATTAACGTTATGTGGTCAGGAGGTCCCCATATATTTTATCATTGTGTGGTTAGAGAGTCTTCAAAAACTGTAATTCCATGTGGTTAAAAAAAACTCCCTAGTTTAATTTCTTGTGATTAGTAAATCTCTGTATAGTTAAACTTTATGTTGTAAGTACATCATCACACAATTTATCATTATGTGTTCAGGATTTCTCTGTATATTTTTATATCATTTGGTCAGGATGTGGGGCGATTTATGACAAATATAAAATTTATTTTTTTGAGAAACCATGTGTTGTTGGTTGGTGAGACTCTCTCCCCATATATTATAGACAATGAATAACCTCCATTGTGATAGATATATGTATGATGTAAGTCCCTTCCCAGTTGTGTTCTAAATTCAGAGGCTTCTTTCCTAGTATCATTGGAGTCTTGAGAGGGAAAACTAGTTGATTTTGGAGGAATGAACATAGGTGAATCTTATATTATCAGCTCATGCGATCCAATTTTGAGGGACTTTAGGGTTGTGCACTGTATGAATCATATTGTCATCAAGACTCACCAACTCATCCATCCACTTATATGATTTCTTTTCAAGTGATATTTATTGAAAATTTTACATTTTTAGTCACAACAGCTATACATAAATTAGTAACACTTCCTTATTCATATACACTAATGATTATGTGAAATCTTGTATAGCAGTACATGTGGTGGTACAATACACCCATAAAGCATGTAGGATCCTGTCAGACCATGAATTATTATCCGTCTTCTCTATATTCAAGAGTATATTTGATATAGTCTTATTGGATAAATCTATTTGTTCATATTCATCTACATGATATTGATATGAGTGTTTTGACTCTATATTGTAATATTGGTATAGTTTCATTAACTCCATATAACAGAATTTGGTGTTGTTGTCCGTCAATATCATGTGGGGGAGACCGAACACAGTAATGATATGGGAGCATATGAAGTTGATGGAGTTTTTCATCCCAACATATTTGAGGTTTATTTCCTCAAAATATTTTATAAAATGTTTGTAGTAGTCAGGATGTCATTCACACAGTCAGGTATCGTGGTTTTCTAGTAAAAACCCAGCATCTTGATTTTGTGGGAGAGAATAGTCCCATACTAATGAGCACTGTAGGATCCCATATGGGCTTCTTCCATGATGTGGTGAATTTCTCTTTATTCTATATATATGAGGAGGATCCTATAAAATCCCATCATGTATAGGTATTTTTTTCATTTGGGTCATCATGATTGGCATAGTTTGTGGCACAGTGTCTAATCTATTCCCTTTTGGCTCAGTCTTTCCAGAGAACTCCGTTATGGAGATAAACTATTATGGGATGCATCTATCCATGGGAAGATATCTATTCATCATGAACTTCAACTTGTTGACCTGATTTATTTATTCCAAATAACAAACTATGACTGATAATAACATTATGTGTCATGCAATATAAAATATTTCTTCTTCTGAATTAAGGTCAGCTAAAATTGTTGATGCACTATCCAATACATCAGTGTGAGTATTTTTTGATCTTGGAAAATGATGAAATGTAATCTCAAAAAGGTAATCTACCATATGACACTGGATGCAGCATGTGAGGGGGAACAATTCTTCTTTTTTATGGTGTATTTTACATTGATTTGTTTTATTACTTCTTCCAAATTCCATTTGATTTTTTGGAATGCTTTCTATAGTTCTAGTGGTAGTTCCATCCCAGCATTGTGGGATTGGTATTCTACCATGGTATTCATGTATCCTTTAAATACTGAGAAATAGTAGGAAAAAATACTTTGTTTGTAGTGAGAAAAAAATTCTTATACAACCCATATTGAGCATTGGTGTTTTTATACCTCTTCTTAAATGAAATTGGGATGATCCATCAAAATAAATTTTCCATATCTAGTGAGTGTAATTTTCAGAGATGACCCCCCCATGTAAGGGATTGTTATCCAGAAGTGTATTCTATGGGGTTGGATGTTCCAGGAGGAAATCATCTAACTCATTCCCTTCAAACACCATTTGTGACATTAAATTATTTCATATTGTCGCAGATTGACATTCCATCAAGAAAGATGCCTTGTTAGCATGGGCCAACCATAGATATAGTTGAGAGGATCAATACAAGGCACGATATGGGTTTCATGTTGCTATATGTAATGACTTAGATTTTGACCTATGAAGATAAGTGCAAGTCATTTCTTCTCAACATCAGAGCATCAGGTATTAGTACCAAGCATTGTTCATCTAAGGTAGTAGAGCTTGTTTTTTTTAGCTGTATCATTTTTCAATCTATGGAGGGTGCCCTTTGTGAATTACATGGAAGTCACATACATTATGATTGGATTAAATTCCACCAAAAGCATCAGAGGTATTTGGTGAAGAAGATATTACATGAGACTTTTGAAGGCTTCTTGGTAGTCCTTATCACATTAATAGTTGATTTCGTTCTTCATTCACCTAGTAAAGGGGAGAGAATTTTTGGTCAAGATGGATATGAAATTACAATGTATCTGATGTTACATTGGAGAAACCTTAACTCATTGATATTTTTAGGGGCTGAAATTGAAAAAATTGTACTATTATTATTTTTGGTCAATCTCGATTCCATGGTAACATACCCCAAAGCCTGGGATATTCCATAATGATACACTGATGGCACATTTTAACAGAATCTACTATAATCTATGCTATCAGATCTTGGAAGATATTGTTTGATGATCCCCAAAGTGACAACATCAATATTATAATTTCACCACTTTTTCATTGAAATAGAATTCATCTATTTTTATATAGAATAGATTAAAGATATGATGAATGGCTCATTGATGTTCAGTAGTATTTTTCATTAACACAAAGGGCATGAACTAGTATCAAACTTTACCCTAAGACATTCCCTAAATGGTAGATTTCCTATCTTTAGGGGATATATTTATTTTATTGTACACTAAATATCCATACGTGAAGGAAGGGGATTGGAATCAAATAGTTTCATCCGTAAATAGATCTATGATCGGTAATGAGAAATATCCTTTTTGAGATATGACAATTAAGGTATATAAAATCGATGATGAACCTAATCTTCCCAAATCTTTTCATGATGTGGATGATGTTGGGGAGACATTATTGGTATTTAAGTTCATGGGTATAGTTTTACATTATCAATTATTCAATGTCCATCTCTATTTTGGTGGAAAAAGTGGGTTGCATCCACTTGGCTACCTGCTTGAAGCCTATATTCTCATTAATTAAGAGGAGATAGTGTGTAGCCACATCTGGATTTAGTACAATAATTTCCTTAATGATCTAAGAGAACATATATCGGCTATTCTTAATAAATGAAATATAAATCTCTTTTTCTTCAAGTGGAATGAAAGAACTAATTAGTATAGGACATAAGTATTTGTTTATTCCCATATTCACCTTTATGGTCTCCTCAATGGTAGTGGAGACACATTCCTTGAATGTGTTAGTAGTGTTCCTAATATCATCATCTTATTCTTACATCAATGATTCTATGGAGGCATTGTCAAATAGAGGCGTAAATATGGGGGTATCACTGATATCGTCGAGGTGTGAGAGGAAATGAAAAGACACATTATCATCTCTTTTTTCATGTGTCATTCCAGAGATGTATTGGATATTATTTTCATATATACTATCGCTATGTATCAGAGGGGTTGGACCTAAGAGACTATTTTTATCACCTTATATAGATTTAAGGGGAGCAAATAGTTACTTCCAAGCATAATATATGTACTTTTAGGGGTGACACCAAGCTATTTGTGGCTAAAAATTGTATATAATATCCCAATACTGATAGTTTTCCTCATTTTTGTATAATATTTCTTTAGCTTATGTTGCCTCACAAGTCTCAAAGGGGGAATTTTAACCATCATGTATGTTGAATTGTCCATTGATATGTGTATTTCATACATTGATGGAATGTTGAATGTACCACCATGTGACTATGTAGATATGGCCTTCCTAGTAGACCATTTTATGCAATGTATTTCTAGATATCCATATAATTGTCTATAGATGTGATATCCTCAATCAGAGATTTTATTGTGATCTTCTCAATAGACCTTTTATCATGCTTATAATACCATTGATTGGTCATTTTTTTGGAAAAAACCCTCTTTCCTATATCCCAAACATCGGAGGGTTTGAATTTGGTTGAGATTTATCCCCAATCCACTATCAATAATATACCTTCATATATCAACATTATTTACTATACACAAAACATATAGTTGTATGATGTGACCCAAGATGATCTATTAATAAATTTTTTCTATTGGTGATATGGTCTCCATTAAATAGATCTTGGATGACATTTTCATTATTCGATAAAACTTAGCTGTCAGGATATATATCCTATATTACAGTGGTATTTTTAAGGATTTAATTAGTGTCTCAATGAGTTATTTTGAAATATGGATCACATATAGGGTTGAGAGAATGACTGGGATAACCACCATTACTTTTAGAATGTATTACGTATGATCCTGAGGTCTATGATTCATGAGGTGGGGTTTTTACTGAATATATGTCAAACAAATTAATGAATTTGAGGTGGATGGGATTTTTTCTTTTTCAGAGTTCATTGTAGTGTCTTCTTCCAGTGTCGTGGGTTGTGTATGCCTTCCCCATTTCCTATAAAGATCATATTCTCGAACCCCCTCTAGGTGGTAATGAAAGAAAACTCAGTGTTGAATACCACTAGGGGTTCTTGGAGACCTGTATATATTTTTTGGATTTTATAGACTAATTTACCTTGGGTATCAATTGTAGATATGATCTCTATATGAACATGACCAAAATATTTGTTCTGATTTATATCGTGATTCACTTTATATCATTATTTACACTTCATGATTCTTCTTCCTCTTTGGTTTGGGGTATTTAAATCATACATGGGAACTTATTCACCGTCAGATAATTTTTCTTCCAAATGTATCCCTTTGAATGAATCAATGGTGATGTATTCATCCAATGAGGGTTCTGTTGGTGGGGTGGGGTCAATAATTTAGATGTTGAGTTGAATAAATCTTCAAGAGACAAATATTGCAATTGAGAAGAATACGACTAATCATATTCTATTTCTTACTTCTTCTAGAAGTCGTGAACAATTGTTTGAGACATATTTGATTTCACCTTCTTGGGTGGTGGATTTAATTTAATTAAGTTATACATTTCTCTCAGGTTTCCATGAACATGGTCAACTTTTTTCCAAGACAGCAAGTTTTTGAACTTCTGTTAATTATTGGCTAAGCATTCTTCCAGTCACACTCTTCATCTAATTGGGAAATAGTAATTAAGGAAATTTTCTAATAAGAGTTTTCAAACACCCCCTATAAATAATATACCATTCCTTGAAAGGATATAATTGAAGATAAAGAATTCTTTGATATTATAACCAATAATTCTATGGATGGTGTGTTATTCAGGACAGTCAGTTACGTTGACCTTGTCGGGCTTCCTTAGTTGTAGTAGATTGAGAGGGTTTTTTTCAGGGCCACAAATAAATACATAGGTATTGGTTTATTCATAAGGAGTGTGTTTTATTCATTCAATCCTCAAATCCTTAGTTACCCTAATTTCATTTTTCTTATAGTCATAGGTGATTGTGTGTTTTTCAACAAATTAAAAGAGGTGTTGGGACATTCATGACCAGCCTAAGTGCATAGATGGTCACTAATTCTACCTTGATATGGGTAGATACAACATCATCATTGCCTAGCTATTTTCCCTATGTTAAGGTAATGTGTGGAGTTTTGGATCATGTTCATTAAATGGAATCCTTCATACATTGTACTATTTCAATGAACTCATGAAATGCATCAAGGTATTTTATTCACATCCAAGGTGTCTACAAGTCATCTTGTATATAATCGAAATAGAATTCATGTATCTTCACCTATGAGAGATGGATGATGAGTGAATAAGTTAAACCTTTCCACCTAGATATGATGTTATGAGAACAATCATTTTCACATTATTTTCTACAAGTTAGTTCAAAAAAATTAGTTCTCCTCAATGTAGACATGAAATGATAAATGAATTAGTGATTATGTTCTTCACATCATGTAATTGATCCTCCTCGAAGATCATTTTACCAAACAATGGATGCCCCTGTTGGAGTCCCCATAAAAGACCAAATTATTATTGCCTCCTATGGATCTCGAATGCCAATCATCATCCCACATCCGGATATGAAGTGTTTGAGATATTTTTTGGAGCCTCGTGAATTATTAAAGGAAGAGAAGTTAGAATTGATGAAATTTTATTGTTGTAGAGTATTATCTAACACCATGGTATATGGACTCCTCTTAGGTGACAGTGGTACTCATCAACCTTCCAATGCTTTAATTCGGGTATCCAGTGACTCGATGGTGTTAAGAAGATCTAGTGTAACTATTTACAGAGCTTTATCCCATTTGCATGGAGTAGAGATGGGGTTGATGTGGTGAAACCTCCTTTGTATCATGGTGATTCATGAATCATCCTAGGACTGAATGGTCACCCTAGTGAGGGATATACTATCACTATAATAGAGGTAATTTGTTATCATTTTATTATTCATCATTTATATAGTCAAGATACCAAGTTAAGGATCCACTATGGAACTTTGATCCCTCTCTTTATAGTTGGTCAGCTCTTATAAGAGGGTCTCCCTATCTTAAAGAAAATACCCTCCATGAATGTTTACTGTGAGTACCGACCTGTTTAGTTATATGTGTATTTTTATTTTATTCTAATAGTGTAAAAAATATTCCTCTATGGATTGATTCTCAAATATTCTTGGTGGCGATTAGGATGTAGCCACACGTTTCCCTTTATCATTTGATGTGTTTCTATAGAGAGGTGGAAACATGTTATTTTGTGTTTCCAAATTTTAGAGCCTTCATTTTTTGGGTATGTGGAGCCTCAATTGGTGAAACCATATTACCCTTCTCTCATTGTATGTTTTTCGTGATGAGGCCCTTTATATTTGTGTCTTGCATCACCATATATATTTTGTGGACAAGAACCACATTCATAAAGACATGTCAGGTAATGGTGGTTTCTCTCTTATATTTAACACAATAGGTAGACACCACACTACCTTTATCTAGGTCGATATTTGATCCCCTATCCATATTCTACTCGTTTTTTTATGATGATGTCAAGGTTTGATTTACTTTCTCATATGGTGCACTTGTCTCAGCCTATATGTAGTGACCATGGGGGAGTTATAGTCCTCATTTCAGAATGGGAGACTAATAGATTAATGTTGTATTGTGGCAACAAGAATGGATGGAATTCTATCTATTGGTAATTACCTCACATCCTTGGGAAGATTGATTCTCTATGGGTTGATGATGATGCTGAAAATTCCCCCAGCCCTATGGGTTGGGGGTTAATTGGGATAACAATCGGCATTGTTTGATAATATATTTGAGGAGCAATGATTCTAGATAGGGATTTGATGACTAATGGAATGGGAATTGATTTATAAATTCCCCCATCCCTTCTAATTTGGTTTGAATTGGATTCACCGTTGATTTCCCCATGACATATTTAGGGAATGAGGAACCTAGTGATGATGATTTAGTTATAACTTCTTCTATCCCAATGGGATGTGGTTTTTCATATATGAAGATGATTTTTCATGAGTACTCGTAGTAATTGATCATATGAGAGGTGGATTTTGTGGATGATATTACCTAAAACTGGTAGGTTTCATTCACTCCTAGATAGCTATTATGGAAGGTATAATTACAGCTTGATTGATGTGGTGTAATTGTGATCACATAGGTTCTAGCTTCAATGGAAGCCCATGATGAGAGTAATATTTAATAGGATGTCATAATATTGATTGAAAATGTGGATCAATTGTCTAAAATGAATTCTCATTTCTTTATGGGTCTTAGTTCTTAAACCCATATTCGATCTTCTCCCTCCGTATGTGATGTATGTGCATTATTGATGTGGGGGGGATTCTATTTTAGTAACCAATTGGCTCGTGTGTTACCCAGACCCATGATTTATCCAAAGGACCTGACATTAGAGGACACTATATCTGAAGGGTTCTGCTCTTTTTTGTACGATAGTGAAGTCAAATTCTCAATATTTCACCCATCCATGGATGCTCACATCTGGTGATTCATTGTAAATCAGTCACTGTAAAGTTTAATATTGGAGAGGAAAACATAGCATTGTTGTTTTTTATGCCCTTCCATTTCTGGGTTTCAAGCCACTGATTACACATCCACATTCAGCTAACAACACTGTGTATTGATGAGCTAATGGTGATACATTTACCCTAGATAAGGGACATTCATAGCCTTAAATCACTTCTTAGTAGCCCAAATATTTTGGCATTGATAAGGAATGCACATCATATATCGATCTTGTGAGACCTTATAGTCTAATTTAGAGATGGTCCAGAATGTTATGGGGATGTTGTTTCTAACTCACTCTCAATATATTTCAATGTTTTCCTCCTGTTAATTAGTCATTCATACCTCGATCTAGACATACCACAAAATATTCTTCTTAGTGTATCATGTAGATTAGAGTTGAGTGCTGCTTGAAGTTGTTGAGAATCTATATGAGGTTAACATAAATGTTTTGAGAGCCTCTCTATATGATGGCATCATGGTTTTTCAATCCTCTTTAAAAGGAGAAATCGAGTAAAGGGAAGTATTCCATTAACTATGGGATATATCCTCTTAGGGGTTACCATGATGGATGTCATGAATAATTTCCCTACGATCCATCTCCATAATACCATGAGGCGGACTATCAAGAAAATTATTATATTATATTTAGGTAGAAGAGTTTATGGACCCATGGGTTGTTTAGAATGTGTCTCAAAAAAACATCAATGACATAGTATTTGAGTAAATTAGGGTTAATATCCTCGTTCTACATCATAGTCACAACATGTTGAACTGCCTTTTAGAAATTTGAAGGGATATGAGCATGATGTTTGACGGTTTCCATAAATTTTTTATTATTGTCTTGTGCTATCAGAGTATGGGGATATATTTGAGAAGATACTAGAATATTCCAATGAGATTCCTAATTATTGAATATAACATCATCATGTCATAAGTCATTCTCCATTCTCAATTGGTGACCATCAGTCAGAATTAATGTATGAGCCCGATCCTGAGACTTTGGAATATGTCACTGGTATTTTGTGGTAGGAGTATGAGTCTTACCCAAGTCTTCTGTTACTCTCACATGGTGATCCATAGTAGGATTATGAATATGATCATGTTATAAATATGCAATCCTTGGTAGAATATGCTGACAAACCTCCAATATGGGATAATGGATTTGAGCCTCATCTTGTATTTCTTTAGAAGAATGTTGGTGGAGTAGTTCATCTACAGGAATAGGAATATACATGTGTCCTCTGTAATTTTCTAGAAAATTCCATGCTGATTCACTAAAAATAATATGATCCAATCTTAAGGAATTTTTTATTACCACTTGGCTATCCCCATTTAAAAATAGGATACGATCCAAATCCTAGGAAATTTGATTATGTCCATGGTCTTCTTTAAAAAGAATATACGCCTTTACTAAGGCATGTCCCCCTCTATCATGTTGATCCCCAGCAAAAATGTGGATAAGAATCCAATGTTGGGACTTTAAAATATGCATCTATACATTTTTTATTGGAAGATTCCCATGTCCTGAGGCATATACAGCTCTCAACTAGTGATTAATTGTAGGAATGGGAATATGACACTATTCTGAAACATCATCCATTACTGTAATATGATGATAAGCCTCCTGGATGAGAAAAAGAATGGAATCATTTATTGAAGCAACAAATTTTTCATAATGATAAAAGTGTTTACATTCCATAACATTAGGGATAAGAATCTACTCTTTTCCCTATACCTATACTAGTATCAGAATATTCAGATGGAGTTCCTCAGCTATTGTAAAGTTGTAATGTCATTTTAGAAAAGTGTGCATAGGGATATAAGTATTCACTTTTTACATCTCCACTATGTAATACTAGATATCCTAAATTGATGTAGGGATATGGACCCCTTATATACTCATTATCCCCTTAGGATATTCTGAGGGGATTCACCCACTGGGTAAAGTATATGAACCTTACACGTGACACCTATAGGAATTTTCCCATTGGTTGTGTTCCGAATGACTAGGGATATGAGCATCCTCGCTGGTTACAACTAGAATATGATGGAAGAAATTGTCATTGGGAGTGGGTATATGAGCATAATCACAGTTGTCCAGTTCTATCCTTCCCTGATGGGTCATACTTGTTTCCTATGCATGGGTTATCATAAGTGGAAATTTATTAGGTACTACCATCATTAGGAGAAGGGTTGGTACCGATGGTGTCACGAGTGACTGTGATTAAAAGGAACCCTCTCTATGGCTCCAAAAATAGAAGGGATCCAAATTTTACTTCCTATTCCACTTTCATCAGATACTAAATGTGTTGGATGTCTTTCTATGTAAATATTCTCCCGAAGTGGTTGGTTGAGAAATCAAGGACCTCTGGAATAGCTATAGAATTCGATTAGGTGAGATCATTTTTCCCTCATAGGGGCGGCATCCACTACTATATTATCTGAAAGTTATAGGATGATGACGTTATCATGGATAAAATTGATGTTGATGAGAGAAGAATATTTATCCATTAAGAGAACATGAAATAAGTTCACATATTAGTGAAATATTGTATCCATTATGAAATAAATAAGATATGAATGGTTAATTAAATTATCCATTTATTCATTATCTATCTATTCTACACATATGTAATTCTCAATGAGAGGATATAATTTTTTCATGATAACCATTTTTATAGAGGACCAGTTGTAATATTAAATCTCAATAGAATATCTTTTTTTCATATGAAACAAAACTATGAAAACACATGATTAACCAATCATTTTGTTATTTGATAAAATCAAGTTGGGATCACTATTTTTTAGCGTATTGTGAATAAAAATTTATTGATGGATAATGATCCAATATTTATTTATTTACAATATTCAACTTGGGTTCACCATTTTTGTTTCAATGAGAAAGAGGCAGCCTATAGGTGTGTTTGATTTTTCATGATTGTGGATTGTGAGTGAGATGGTTAAATATGATGCAAAATCATTTCCTCTAGGCTAAATTTTTTGTTCTTATTAGAATCTCACAATGGATCTCACATCCATAACTAGGTACATGTCTTCTTTCTAGAGTAAGTTGGTCTTTTGGCGCTTTAGAACCAATGAAACTTATGAACTCACATTGGTTGAGAGGATGGGATATTGGGATCATTACATACATTAGGGAAGAATGTTTTCTTACTCAGAGACTCGCTTATATATTTTATATATGTTCTTGAATCACTTCTTAATCCTGAGATGAGACCGGTTACCCTTAAAATGATCATAGGTTAACCACTTTTATATGAAGAATAATGGGATCTTATTAGGAAATATATCTCTGTATCTAATTTTCTTCATCTATTTCCCAATAATGAAAAATTTCATATATTTTGAATCCATATAACTAATAAATGTGGAATTATGTACCAATAAAATAGGTAGTTAATATTCATAGGAGGGTATTGAATGATTAGAGGAATCATATGTATCTCCATTATAATAGGATCCAAAACACACATCATTAGTTACAACTATGAAACATAATGTAATGTGGAAAGGAAATATATGTGGGAACTAAGGAATGAAATATTTTAAATCATGTATCGAGGAGACTTCATGTGTATCCAGGTTATTGTAGGATTCCTTGTAATCATATTTTTTTCACGCCCTTGGGACTCGACCTAAGGTAGATTCCCTAATATGAGGGATTTATATATCATTCCACTCATTGGGGCAGACATAATGGGATTTCTCTTGGTTGTGGAGATCCATAAAGTAAATGGCACTACCATTTCAACTCTCTAATCCAAAATGATCTATGATCACTGTGGGAAACAAGGGGTAATACGTATATTCAATATCATTATATATCAATGTTGGGATTATGTTCTTGGAAAACCCTTCGGATGATAATTATATAGTAGAGGCCTTATGAAGGTGTCATATATATATTGGATATATTAGGAATTAGGGTCATCATGGTTCAGGTTTCTTCTCATTCCACTGATGGATGATGTAAAATGATATTTCAATGGGAATGATGGGGTCTGGATTCCTTAAATGTTAGAGACATAAGGGGACTTCATATAATGTTAATTCTGATATTACAATGGGCTCAAGTTATAAGTAAGGTTTCCTATATATCTTTGTTTGGACAAGAATCTATATTTTCATATGTCAATGAGATCAAAATATATTGTTTGTTGAGGTATGATGATCAGACCATGGGTATGATTAGGTCATGATGGTTAAAATGTTATAGACTTGGAGGGACTTACATTGAAGTGGATTCCCATTTTAGATTATTATTATACCATGGGAAGTGGTCATACTTATCCTAGTTATTATAGGAAAATGAGTCCTCTTAGTTCATTGGGATGAGGCTTCCACCCATCCATTAACATGGTATGTTAGATATATAATATTATACCACATATCATGTTATACACATTACGGTTTCCCTTATCCTAATAGAGACTTTTCAGGGATATGATATGACCATTGTATCTTTGGTTTCCCATGTGTGATATGATCAGTGTGAGAAAAAGGGGATGACATATGATTAATCTCATGGATGTTGAATGTGGGACATATGTTTTGTGTCCACCTATTTATTCTTAATATAATGCTTAGGCAACTAGAAGGATTCCTACAAATCATGGTTATAGTAGGAATCTAATTCATTTTAGTTTTGTTAGTCATGGATTACTAACTAACATTTCCTTTATATAAAGTATATATCTTTTCATTCCACCGATCGAGGCTCACAAATTGACATTGTACTTATATACATGAAATATCATGTTATAACACTAATTAGGGAATACACATAGAAATTTCCATTATATGTGAAAATATCATGCAATACCACTGATAGTGGATTACATACCGACGATTCCATTTTATCAGGGTAGAAAAAATAAGGAAGAAAATGTTTATCATATTTTGGGATTTCTATTTTACCTAGTCTTCTTTCCTATTGACTTTCCATGAGAGTCATCTTGACGTTCATCGATTGTCTTCCGGACATAACAGAGGATTTCTTCCTCAAATTTCAACAAAAATATCGAGATATATTTTTTTTCATAGAGATGTATCATATCAAGTATGGAATTTCTTATGGTCACCACATGATGAATTAAGAGTTGTCTATTGGATATCACAAGACCTAGTCAACTTATCCTACAAGTCGTCACATGGCCCCCATAGATATTCTTAAGTTGGAGTCGAATTATCCAACTTACTCGACCTTGTGACATCGCAAGAGCTGGCTAACACACTTAAAGTGCATCAAAAGACTAAAATTGTTATGTTTCGAAGGGTGGTTGATGTCCCAGTTGACTTGTATTTATGTAATCCTGAGATCCAGTTGACATGTTTGGGGGATGTCACAAGAATTAATTAACATACACTAAGGGTGATGAAATTTCTGGTTGGCTTGTCTATATTATGTCTCAATAGCCGTTGGACACACCTGGGTTCCATCTTGTGATGTAGATGACACTTACTAATGTCTATATATGATCTGGGTGACTTTTTTAGAAGAAATTTCAAGGATTATATAGCAAGCCTTGATGGATTTTCGATACTTGGTTGGCATGCCTAGGGGGTATGTGGCTTTCTATGATAGGTATAGAGGGTATATCATGATCAAAATAGTATGATAAATGGGTGATTCATGGCCTAGGATATGTTTCCTTGTGACTTCACATGAACCAGACGGTCTATGTGGAGTGCATGAGGATCAACATATATGTTTTTTCACATATGTACCTTGTTTTTGTCTTAGATCTACCTTCTTTTCATATTCCATAAATTTATTCAGTTTTAGATTATCTTATGTCTCTTGTGTATTAAAAAATATGAGGTATAATATTCACATAGATTTCCATAAGAACTTCATGTGATCTACGAATGTTCACATGATATTATTTTTCATGTTTGACTATCACTCATGGTGTCCCTCTGATCTTACCTAATGGGATGCATTTCAGGTCATGACATCATCAACTCTAAGAAATCTGTTTGGGTGTTGGGGAGTCCTATTTATAGGTTCTATGTGTTTGAACATCATTGTTAGGATTGTAACTCTTCTTTTTTGGGATGGGATGGGGGATTTATTGGCCATAGCACCTCGATTATTCTCATATTTTCCATGGTGTGTGTTGCTCAAATCTAGGTAGGAGATGGTGGAATGATTTGGTGTCATGTTTCTTTACAAGGAAAAATTTTTGGACTATCCATGGGTGTCTCATGATTTTTAATGACTATATGACCATCCAATCCAAGCCCCTTTTATTGGGTTATATCCAATTAATGGGGTATCTTTTAATCATCCATACATTCCAAGAGACTTTAATAATACAATTCATACAAGTACAAGGGATATCACGAGAACATAAAACCTATCTGATTTACCTCACATGATCTTAGGAAACTTTTCTAGGACCTATAATGATATAAGAATAAATTTCGAGGGATTTATCATGAGATGAGGCTGACATTTCATTGGGTTCTTATAGTTTCTTGTGATATCATGGGGTGCATAGAGTGTTTTTTATTACCAAAAGAGGCTTCCAACTTCTCCATTGTCTAATTCCTTTGATTATTATTCAAATTATGGGGATCTCATGAGGCTGTATGAATGTTCTCTAATTAAATCACTCTACAACTTCGTAATGGGTCGCACGACCAATAACAGATCATGCTGAGACTGGTGATCAATTCATGGAAAATTACATCTATGTTACATTATTGTGACTAATAGAAAATGTGTGGTCACCTGGAAATGTCTGAGGCTCCTCGTGTAATGAGGATGACATGCCATCAAGCATTCCAAAGATAGGCTAGACATGTCGTTGGGTTCTTGTAGTGTAATGCAGATTGCTAGGGGCCTGTCGTGTGATTTGTATTACCACAAGTGGATATTTCCTTTCCACTTTGTATTTCATATCATTATTTTATAATATATTGGGATATCGTCAGTTTATTTAAATTTTTTGGTGGATAATCATTCTCCCCATTTACTATATGTAGTGTTCATTTTACAACCGCAGGGGGCTCCCTCATTTTGAAAACTTTCTAACTATTTTTCATGTATTTTTGAATGGTTCTTTAGGAATCCACCAGTAGAAAAGCCACATGACTTGGGGGAAAATATATTTCTTCCACCACATGTTCAGAAATTATATAGAAATTTTTTTCAAGAGAATAAGGGCTTATCAAAGGGACTTCACGAGGCCTTCCCAAGGCTATACATTGCGGAAGACTATCTATATGGCCTTTTGGTAGTCATGAAATCATGTGTCCCCTAGGGATTAATTTGATCTGTCTGATAAAGTCCACATTCCTCTTCCTTTTATTTTCAGGTAATATAATACCCGTATTCTGGTATATGGTTCACTTCTGGCCTTTTCAATGTTTATTTGAATGGTGTCCAAAATATGAACTTCAAAAAATATCTGTTTATTTAGAGAGAATGAATGGGGTTTACTGAATAATGAAATATATATAAAGGACTAACTAAATAAAATTATAATTATTAATTAATTGCAAATAAACACTCAATTGCTAATAAAGTCAATTTTTCTTTCAAAATTTTTTTTCATCAATAATGGTTTTTATTTTTTTTGTGAGAGAATATTATAAGGATTTTCCGATGATTTTTTAATTTTGTTAAAAAAATTATTTACTTTTTTAATCATTATTTTAAATTTATCATAATGTGTATTTTTTTTATTTTTCCATGAATATTGGATTCCCTATTAATAGTCAAAAATACTTATTTTTATTGAAATTTTTTTTTTCTTCATTCATTTACAAAATTTAATATTAATTGAAGATGATTTAAACCTAAAATTCATTCTCCTATATTACATATAGTGCAATAAAGTACATTTCAATCAGTGTTTTGGATTTATTTTTTATAAAAACATTTTTATACATAAATTTAAATTTTCATATAATATATTTTTGTTTCATTTTATGTTTTTATAATAATTTATTTATTACAATATAATGAAATTTATTTTTGAAAAATGGATTTTATATTTTCAATTAGGAGGTTAAATTTTTTTAAATTAGTTTCTTTAATATTTTTATTATGAATAGTTGACATGGTAAATAATTACGACCTTAGTAATGGTAATGTGAGTAAAATAGCATCAAAACCATGAGATAATGTCTCATAATTAACCAAAAACTTCTCATTATCATTTATTAATTTTTTAGTTTTACCATGTCCATCAAAGTATCAAATATATGTGCACTAGGAAGAAATTTTTTTTATTATTACCATTAAATTAATTTATGGAACAAATATATAAAAAAGTTATCAATCTTGATTTTAATATCAATAATTTTTTTCAAAACACTTTTTCGAATAATATTTATGTTTTAAATTTCCTTTCCATGTAAGAATTAATTTTTTAATGGTAATTTAATTTTAAAATTTAATGATAAAATATTTATCTTAACTTTTTATGAAATACCAGTAAAGTGTTTGTTAAATTATTAGAAAATTAAATAAATGATTGTAAAATTATAAAAATTAAAACAATTTGAGTAAATTATAAAATTAGAACAATATTATATTCAAAATTACATATTATAAATTTATTAATTTTTTATATTCTAATTAAAAATTTTGATGTTTTTGAGTTTCAAATTAAATTAATTTTCCTCAAGACAACATTAACAATATTTTATAAAAACAATATTACATTAATTTATTTGAAAATATTTAAAATACTGAAATATGATAAGTAGGATTGTAAATTCACTAAAATTTAAAATATTTTTAATTTATAAGCTAATTTTTATGTTATATAAAATTTTATATCCATTTATGATGGAATAGTCATTTCAACATTTAAGGTTAAAAACTTTTTAAAGAAGTGGTTAAAACAAAATATAAGGTTTAAAATTACTCAAAAAACTATATAAATTGTATTATATGATGTTATTTCTATCATAAAATAGTTTTGAAAAATATATATCCAATTGGAAGATTGTTATTTAATACTAACATAATTATTTTTTATTCTTTCTAGAAATTCCATCTTTGTCCTTTCCCTCCTGTATAAATGTGAACCCCTATCTCTCAATTATTAACATTAATAATAATATATATAAATATATATCTTGAAAAAATCCTTCCCATTTATATTTTCAACAGAAATATAAATAATGAAGAGTTTGTGGTCCTATTAACATACCATTTATAGTGTCCTTCAGAAGGAATCTAAATGATGTCTTCCAAATAAGAGGCAGTGGTCTTTACCAACACTTTAAAATTAATTTGTTCTTCTATTTACACCAAATTTTTAATACCCATATTAAAATAAAAAATTATTTCATAGTAAATATAAAATAATATAATTCTTATTATGGGATACCAATTTTACATCTATTTTATATTCTACTAAAAGTGAAAATATCGCATGTGTATAAGTATGGATTATTGTCTCCACATTATGGTGTAATTAATATTTTAGGAACACTTTAAATGGATAGTTAAAAATATGTAACTAAATATTATGTATTATATTTATAATATTACTATTATTCAATAATTATAATATCATTTTTTATTTTATTAACTTACTATCAACTGGAAAATGATAATGTTGCTCATGAGTACATATGAACTACAAACTCTACGAAAAGACATCATCTATTTATTCATTTTTTTATTAAATCAATGTTAATAGGTATATATTTATAGAATTTATTATATATATATGATATATTAATGATTATATAAATTTTAATTTTTTACCCTTCTTTTTCACCATTTATAGAAAAGTGAAAACATCATTCATGCCAATATATGACCGACTGTCTACATGATATGTGTTATTCATTTTTAAATAAAATCCATTCATTCATGATTAAAAAATTTATATATATAGTGAATATAATTTATATTTTTATAATATTTATAATTATTGAAAGGATAAAACGACGATCAAAATAAACAGAAATGATGAATTGAATATCACATGAGAAATGAGACAATTAACACCTGAAAATAATAATTTTAAAAGTTATTATTACTAAATGGGTTATAAAATATTATAATTTTATCATATATGATATAAAAAATATAATTATTATTTTTTATTTAATAATAATTTATTTAAATTTGTTATATTTGGTGTTAAAACAGAATACAATGAATGTTTTACTCTATGTAAGGGGTTTCTTAACTCAATTTCCCCAAAATGGGTTATACTTATACTTCTTTGAATATTTTATGCCACGGTTATTTGTGAACTAAACTATTATTTTATTATTTTTTAATTCAAATTATGTTAGGATTTTCATTTTTCACACATAATCACTTCATTAAATAATTATCACTTCAATGATATTTTTCTCAATTTCCATTGTAATATTATTTTTTTTATTTTTCACCTATTTAATTTTTTTTGGTGTATATAATACATAGTTTATCTATTTAAAATCACTATATATTTGTTAATGGTAATTAATGAATAATTTCATTTTTACTCATTCTTGGGGTTTCACTTTTAATGTCACTAAATCAGTAATAATTTTTTTACTATTTTTGATTTCTCGAATTTCATATAGTTGTAACCCCATGAATGAGAAAACGTGAAATGATTCATTAACAGCTTGATCATGTATAGTTTAATTAAATATTTTTGGCTGAACCATTATTCATTCATCCATGGTTTTATTTTTTCCTTTCATTCTAGACGAACACTGGGCACCCCGAGGAGTCCTGCGAGCCCAACTCATCCCTCATTAATCTATCAATCATGGTTGTTGTTCGTTGGATATATGTGGTGCATTTTATCCTCTTTATCATCTACTTATTCTTTTTCATTCCATATAATTCAGAATTTTGATATGGGCTCAATTGATTTTTTAGATTTGGGCTACGTTTTGATAATCTTCTGGTGCCAAATAAGTTGATCTACATTTCCAGTGGTGTGGTTGTTGCTTACAGGAAATCTTCTTCACTCGATAGTGTACAGATGAGTTGAAGATATTCTTCTAGGTAAGATTTTCTTTCCTTCTCTTTAATGTTTCATTATATTGAAGTTATTAACATTTTACCACCTAGGGATCATGGATGGTCTTGGATAATAAAATTTAAAAAACAATTAAATTAAATTCAAAGGGGAAGGGAGATTCATTTTTAAATGCCTTTGTAGTTTTGATATTATTATTGTTATATCGTGAGTTTTATGGGTTGAATTACCCACTAATTGTTTTACATTTGGTGGCTCTTTATGTTATTTTTTTACATCTTTTGTGTTTTATGATATTGTTTTGGGTGTTGTGGGGTTGTTGTGGTATCACCCAAAATAAAAATTAGTAAATCGCATAAATTTGGCTAATGAATGGATGCGACATTACTTGGTTTATGTGATGATGACCTTGAATAATGACCTAGAATTACTTAAGATTCCCCTTTTCTAAATCTAATACATTGTTATGTCATGGACTGTGATGAGATGTGTGTTATGGTTGTGGGTTTTTGTGTGGAACAAATGAATTTAAGGTGGATATATTGGGATGTGTGGATTTGATTTGGTTTTTTTGGAATGTCGGTGGGAATAGTTATGTGTTGTGATTTGGATTGGGTGGTGTCATGTATTAACATGAATATGATAAATCAACATATCTATGTAATGGAATCATTTTATGATAGATTGATTGATTGTGTAAGGGATAAGAAACATTTTATCGTTGGGATATGATTGGGATCTGTGGTGATGTGTTGATGGATGTGGTTGTGTCTGGATGGGTTTCTAGAGAAATGACATTAAATAAGGATGTTTATGGTTTCTATGGGTGATTCAGATAGAATTTCTCTAAGTGTGAATTTTTATTTTTTGGATTTCTATGTGTTGTTCTTAGTTGTTTTCTAAATAGAATTGGAATAAATGAATACATAATTGGTTAATATTTTTTGGAACGGTGTGGGGTTTTTTGGTAAACAGAATGAATAAATGCGTTGTTGATAAAAAGTGGTTATTGTTAACTGAATTTGTTTTGGAAATTTTAAATGATTTGTTGCATGATGTTTGTGGATTTAATTTAGAGGGAGAAGAAAATTTTTCCATGTATAGATCCATTTATTTGTTTGAGAAACCATTGGATGGGAATCAATTTTTTTGTATCATATATGTATATACATTAATTTTTCTTATAATTTCAATACACTCCCTTCCCTTATTGATCACTATATTCCAGACATCCCCATCATCATGGGGGACGATGTAGTTTCCAAACATCCAAATAGTAGGATGGATGGATGACTACCCTATCTTCTATGCCCCCTCTTCAAGGTGGTGGTTTCCAATGATTATTTTGGTAGCTTGTGGTCTGAGTGGCCCACGTGTGTGATGGTGGGTTGGGTTTTCCTAGGTGTTTTTGGGAAGATATGTGTTGTGTTTTCCTATGTGTTTTCAAAATGATATGTGTTTTGCTTTGCCAAGTGTCTATGATATGAAACTTGTTTGGGGACACAATGTATTTGGGAGGGATGTGGTGCGGTATGTGCACTAGGAGTTTGTGGGTGGGATGTAGTGTTCCATATATCCCATGTGTATTTAAGAGGGTGTTGATTTGGTTTTTTAGGCCAAGGTTTATGTGGGTGGGATGTTATGTGGTTTTTTGGGCCCAAGAGAGTGTAGCTGGGTTGTGATGTGGTATTTTCTGAAGTGTTGGGAAATCGAGAACATTTGATATTAGGAAAGAGAAGCTAATTAGTAGGAATTGGTGCAAGGTACCATATCATCAGTGTTCATTATATTACGTGACATGACTTGCGTTATTTGGTGAGGCTTCCTTGGTGAGGTTGGGATAGTTAGTTTGCATGTTAGGTGTTGTTTGGTTATGTCGTTTTATCATGGGGGTATTAGATTGTTTCCCTCAAATGTTCATGAGAGAATATGGTTTTACTTATGAGTATAGTTGTATGATCACCCAATTTATATAAAACAATATTAATTTTTCTAAATGGATTTCATGGGCCACATAAGGAATTACTAGCTCAGGCTTTGGGAAAGTTGGTGAATTGTTTATTTATAATTCTTTGGGGTACTTTATTTTGGAGTTTTACTATATATGTACTAGTTCTATTTTATGTATCCATATGGGATGGTTTTTTTTGTTTTATTATATATATATATATAGATATTGGAGGTGGTTTTTGGTTGATCCAACATATCTCCCAATATTTCATCAAAAATGTAATGCCTTCCATGTTGTGTGACCTCTATACCCTTAGTGTTCGTCACCAACTAAAGGCCTAGTAAATGCAGGACTCAGGGTGATATTATATACCTTCTTCATTTACTTCATATTAAGGGTATTTTTGGAGGGAGGCAGTCATGATAGAAATGTATCAGAGGATTTTTTAGAGATAGGATACTATTTGGAGTTAGGAATAATCTGGATTTCATGGTTTGGTAGGGAAAAAATTTCAGATGATCTTAGTGCATGACATAGGCCAGGGAAAATTTATGAAGACACGTGATTTTACAGCCCCGAAGATTTGATATATGAATTTTAGCATACCTAATGACCAAGTGAGGCTACACCATTTGTATGGTAGAGACCTTGGAAAGGAACATGCATCATTGTTACTTGTGTTATTTTTTGAATTGAGATGATTTGGGGAGGATAAAATTGGTAAAAATAGATTTAATGAATTAAAAAAGTTATAATGAATCATAAATTCCATAATACTAATTCTTAGGAATCAATGTTTTTTATTTCAGATATGGATCCTAGTCATTGTTGGCATGTTCCCTAAGCAGTATATGTACCACATGATGATCAAGATGATTTATAGTGGGTTGATCTAGTCAAGAAAATGACAAGTGAGAGAATACTTTTCATGCTTTTTACAGACAAGATTAAGGGAAGTATGAGGGAATTGATTCATACAAGGAGATAGAGAGCTGGATCGAGGATTTTCGGATCACCTTTATTTTGATCTGGGCCCCGATAGAGTACTGGTATTTCATGGTGGTTAGTCGGATATGCGGAGTTGGGAATCATTATTGGACTAATTATCTTGGGGAGAGGAACGCAGTATAGGTTTTGTGGGTCTACATAGAGATATAGATGAATTACTAGTTCCATTCCCCAACCATGAAGGCTTAAAAGAGGATAAAGATACTCTCCCTTGAGAAGGGGATTCTATCACTGTGAGAGTTTGGGATCAAGTTTAGGGATCTCCATAGTTTTCTCTAAATATCTTTTCAGATGAGGAGTCTTGTGTGAGACATCTTGAGGAGGCTCTTTTCCATTGTTATAGTATGTTGATACTCCCTGTATATATCCAATATATCTAGAGTTCTATAAAAGTTTGACGTGATTGAGCAGATGCAATCACGAGGAGGTTTACCGTTAGAGGGGAGATATCATGGATCATTAAGATGAAGGGTTATTAGTGGCAGTTATCAAACACCACTATCACACCCCGACCTCACAGATTTGTAATTATTAATTAATTTAATTATTACTTTGGGTTTTAGACTTTTTTTTCATTGTTTCACGATCATCCTGCGTGGTTAGGAGTAACTGCGCGGTGCCCGCACGGACTCTCGGGTGTGTTAGAGTTATGGTGCGCGACTCACGCGCAATTTATAGAACTGCGCAGAGAGTACGTGACTTGACCCTGCAAGCGGGTAGTACCGGGTGGTGGTTCGGGTGTAGTTTTCTCACTACTGCGTCGGACTGTAGGCAAGCAATGCAACTGCCCCGATTTTCGAAGTAAATGAATGAATTGATTTAAATGGTAAATGGGGAAAAATATTTATATAAATAAATAAAATAGACTATGTCAAATTAAATTAAACTGATTTTTATAATGTTTTTAATAAATAAAAAAATAAAAAAATGTTTTTTATAATAATAATATTATTATAATTATTGTAGTATTATTAAATGAAAAAAAGAGAACCCAAACCCTAACTCTACCCAGCGGCGCCCCCCCCCCCCTTTTCCCTTCCCCCCTTTTTTCCGTGGCACACCCTGCCTTCCCCCTGTTCTCCCCGAATCACGCCCCTTCTGCACACTCCCCGCTGCCTCCACACCGCCCTGTGTGTGTCGCCCCCTCCGCAGCCCCTCCGCCCCCAGCCCACCACACCCGCCTTCAGCAGTTCTTACAACCCGTGCGCCCTCCGCCTATCCAGCACAGTTGTCCGGCCATCGTCCTGCACACCCTCTGGCCACCTCCAGTCGGCATGCTCTGACCTCGGCGCCTCTTCCTTGCTTCATCCATCCAGAGGTGCCCCTTGTCGGAGCATCCCCTCCTTGCAGCTGTTGTCCGGCCGGCTATCTCCGGTGCGACCCCTCCTCTTCGGTGTTTATCACCAGTGCTTCCCCCTTACCGACGTCACGCTCCCTTGTTGAGAAGCCTTCTTCGGTGACCAAAGGGATTGACCTCCCTTATCTGGTTGTTCTTTTTCCTCTTTGGAAAACCTGACCGGCAAACCCTGGAAAATCCCTTCTCTGTTATCTCCCCCTTATTGGTGACCCTTTCAGCAGCAACACCCCTCCCGGTGAGGTTCTTCTTTGTTTTTCTTCCTTTGATAATTGGTTCTTGATTTAGTGATTTCAATTTGCACAAAACCTTGATGTTATGGTTTCAATATTTTTTTGGTTTAATCCTCAATTTATGGTAATGTTTTGTTTATGTTTTTTTAGAATTTCGCACGTGCGATTGGGGTGAAAACTACATTTTGCACCTTATTTTTTATGCTTAGATTTATAGCTAAATCATTGGTTAGGTTAATTAGCTTAAAACACATAAATTTATCCCTCGTTTCTTGATGAATAGTAAATTTTGGTTAAATAATGCATGCCCTTTGTGGGAATAGTTTTGTGGTTGGATTTTGAATGCTAAATGTGTATGAAAAGTGGTGTTTTGTTGGAAATTAGTTTTGTGATGTTTAACATAATTTCATGAAGTTGTGTATTTTGTTTTTCTAACTATGCCAGTCATGGGTTTTCTATTTGGGCATGTAGGGGATTTTTGTTCGCTCATAAAAGAGGGCTTAAGGGGGGTTTTTGAGTGTGATAAGTTGTGAGTTACTTTTTGAAAAAAGAAATGTTTCATAAATTTTAAAGTGTTTTAGGAAATAATGTAAATGGTGCGTAGTATGTTTTGAGAGCCTGTCGAGGTGGGGTTTTTTACACTGTTTGTTCTTTTGGTTTGTCTTACGTTAGTAGTTATGGGTTTTTAGTTGTGCGTTTGTTGCAGCGCATTGTCGGTGAGGAAAACCAAGGATTCTGCGGTCATCGACTAGCAAGTGTTTGTGCGTCTGTGCGAGGTGTGATGCGCCCTTGTGTTTGGAAAGCGAGCTGAGGTAGGTACTCCACTGCACTTACCTTTAGATTTAGAATTTATTTATTTCTTGATGATTATTAATTTTAATAAACTGGAAATAATATGATATAATTAATTTTTATATGATTATTTGGTGCGAAAAGAGCCGTTTATTTTATACTGAACAATTGAAACATTTTCTTGACGAGAGGACACCCAGTATTGAAATAATGCCTATTTGGACTTTAAACATAATTCACGATATTTCAAATGTACTTCTAGTTTTAAAGATAAGTGATTTCTTCTTAACAAGTATTTGGGGTTTTCTCGAGAAATGGGGTTTTGTTTTTAAATTTGTGAAGGCCCATTTAGAACTTTAATAAAATAAATTATTTTGGAAAACCCATTAAGGGGATATCTTTTGTGTGCATTTATTTCATGATCTGTATGTAATGTTTGTGCATCGTGAATGATTGATTTACATTGTGGATGCACCCCTATTTATTGCTTGTGTTGACATGGGAACCTGGCATAGTGAGTGAATCTTCTGAGAACGATTACTGCAAGAGTTAAGAACATGCACTGGCTAGTGGCCCCATAGCAGGGGAATACTCAGTTGTTGCTACTATGGGGATTGAGCCCCTCGGTTAGGCCATGCAGGGCTATACAGGGTAGTAGTATGGGTGTTATGACGTCATCGAGTTAGGACATGCCTTCAGGATGAGTCAGATGTATAGTATGTTCTGGATTGTTCACGATCACCTAGGTTCGACCCATGTTTCTTTTAGTGTTTATTTGTATGTGTTAGACGATTGAAAGGTCGAGTTCGGTTGCTGACCCCTGTGTGCCACATTTTCCATTTCCCTTAGTGTGTGTTGTGTGTTGTGTGTGATTTTCCTTTTTACTAACAACTAATGTTTGGATTTATAAATTGTTAGCAAAATGTTTTAAAATGCAATGCACCTGGTTCTCTTAACATTAAACTTGTTCTAAATTAAAAATGGAAATGGATTGTTACTTGTTTTAGAAATGAATTTATGTGTGGAAACCATATTTTATATAATTTAGTGCAAACCTGCAGTTGATAAATTCTTTGTTTAATGGTATGTGCATTGGGAATAGAATTAGTCATGCCTACCTACTGAGTTTTAATACTCACACCTATAGTGTTTTCTTGTTTTTAGTCCTGTTGCAGGTTCTACCTTTAGTTGTTCGCCTTGGGAAACATTGGTTGTGGTATTGGAGATTGACCCACAGGGTCACATGGAGTTTTGGTCGTGGTAAGGTTAGTAGCGTTGTTGGTTGTTATTTGTTTATTCGCTTTTGTTTTATTTAATTTCCGCTGCTTAGTTTAGTTTCCTTTGTGCCAAATCATTCCCACCTGCTTAATTTTGATGCCCGACACTAGTTTCCAGCCTGTGGGGATCGGGAACGCCCCTCGGGCCATGTCGCGGGCCGGCTCGGTTGACCGGTTCAGGGTCGACCCGGGTTGGTTCGTGACAAAATGGTATCAGAGTAGGATCTTATTTGGGGTTTGTGGTAGATAGAGATTATAATTTTCAGGACTCGAGAGGCAGGTATGGAAAGGAAGTCATGAACCCTCGCTCGTTCCGCACCTCGAGTCACCAGGGATAGTCCAGGAATTGAGTCTTCATTTCGTTGTGGTTTGTTTTGGATTCAGGGATGACAAAAGAGGTAAACCGATGTTACATCATGATCTCACATGGAGTAGTGACCCATGTGGAGTCCGGGTACATAGTTTTAATTCCTCATAGTTGTTGCGCTTACTTGGGGCATGGCCCACTACCATGATGCCAGGTTAAGTGTGACATATATTCCCTCACTCCGGTGGTTTGATGCAAGTTGAGTGTCGTTTTTATTCTAGTTGGTGTAAGTGCATTTTTGGGGGGGGGGAGGGGTGTTTGAAAATGGGACTGATTTCTTTTAAATGAAATTGAATTTATGAAATGTGTTTTAAAATTGAAAGCATTTGGTTTGGAAAACTGGTGTCTTCTTGGAAATTGTTCAAGAATGGTTTGGGGTGAAACCTCATGTACTCCTTATGAACGTTTTCACATGTGAGAGGATGTGTGGATAGTGCATGTTGGTTCATATGAATGAAAGTGGATGAAGACATGTGCAACTGTTCATGGGATTACCAGGTCGTGTTTGAAATTAAAGGCTTGAACTTGTTTTCTAAATTGGCTTTTAAAGAGGAAAATGGTTTTGGAAATTGATTTCGATTTGAAAAGTGGATTTGGTATTTGGAAATTGGTCTTGAAAGAAAGCGGATTTGGAAGAAAAAAAGGGTAGTTTTGGAATTTAAAATGGAACGGGGATTGTGGACAGAAAATTTTGGGTTGTGTTTATGGTTGTTTGGTTTTTGAGCTTGTTGTTTTTGGATGATAGTGCTTTCAATGATATTGCTTTGATTTGATATCGGTTTCGGCTTGGTGTTATATATGTTGTTCAGAAATTCCACCCAGAAAGGTCCCCAGAGTTTTTTATGAGTCATGCCCATTTTTTGGTCCTTCTCGGACGTTGTCTATCCTTCATGGTGATTGGAGTCTGTTAGAGACAGTTCAGTGTCTTGAAGAGTTCGAGTGCGTCTTCAAGGTATTGGGAAATCCCGAAGCTGTTAGAGTGCATGTCGTTTTGGGTTTTTTCGAAGGTCCAGCTCTGGATGAGTAGGAGTTGTTCGCCCCGCCATTACTGCAAGTTGGGACGATGTGGTATTTCTTTAAAGTTGTCATTGTTCAATGGTTTATTCTTGTGGAGGTGCAGACGAAGAAAATAGAAGAGATCATGCATGTTAAACATGGCCAGCAGATGGTGAAAGCGTATGTTGAACATTTCAAGGATCATGTGTCTCTTTTTTCTAGGGGTAGTGTCACAGGACTGGATGAAGACTTCTCCCTTCATCAGGGGTCTTCATCCAGAGATCAAGGAACGAGTCCTCCCTTTTTGGGAGCATCACTTTTGAGAAGTTGGTGCATGAGGTGTTCATAGCTGAGTGGCCTCCGGAGTGCCAACGATTGGCAATCCACCGTATCTAGTCTCTCGTGAAGGTCCTTCATCTAACGGGCAGAGTGTGTCAGAATATTTCCTTGAAGAGGATTTGAATTCCAGTTCGTCAGACCATATAATGGTGTACCATCAGTATGGACGTTTAGGTCATATGAGCCACCATTTCATAACCCTCTGAAGACGTGCTATCATTGAAGGTGTCTGTATCATCTAGAAAAGCTTTGCAGGAAGTGTCTCATGGGAAAGACAATGTGACCAGAAGATTCTAGTGCCTAACTGTGAGGCAGGAGATGCTTCATCCATCAGAGCCCTAGCCACATGACTTGGGGTGAAGCCTGCGTGTAGTCAGGAGTTGTCTGGGGCGTGAAGCCTCAGTTCAGGTTTTGGTGTTCCGTGTTTCCAACGAAACATTTAAAGTCCTTCTGTTCTCATACTTCCACTGTTAATGTTTTGGCATTGTTGTAGGTCCATTGTTTCGTGATGAAGTTGGGATGGATGTGTTCATTGTAATCCAAACAGTCTGGTTTGTCTGAATTATGATTCTCTGAATCGTAACTTTTTTCTTTAAAAGTGTGTTTGAACCTTGTATGGGTTAATCTTGGATTAGTAGTGTTCGTTTGGAGATATAAGTGCCTGTAGAGGAGTCCATGTTTGATGTTATGCTCGGGTTTACCACTTGGGTATGTTCTTCTCGAAGATTTTCTCTAGTGTTTAGAGATTTTAGTCTCTATCTAGAGTTCCAAGTTTTAGCGGAGGTGTTGTTTCGCTCGTACTATAAAGGTTAGTTTGGGTTTGTTGGGAGTTCCCGCGCCAAACCCCCTTCCTAAGGTGGTATGTTTGAGTGTTAAAATTTCCACTCTAGTTGAGCCCTTGTGGTGGGGAGAACCCTCTCATGTTCTCCCATCATCTTATGTTGTGGTTTATTATAGTTTTATTTGGGCATTGATTCTTGTTTGGTCCATCGTTCGGCTGGGTGACTTTCTGGGGGCAGAAAGTGTCTGTGGTGGGGAGAATTGTCACACCCCGACCTCACAGATTTGTTATTATTAAATACTTTAATTATTAATTTGGGTTTTAGACTTTTTTTTCCACTGTTGCACGATCATCCCGAACAGTTTGGAGTAACAGCGCGGTGCCCACACAGACTCTCGTATAAGTCAGAGTTATGGCGCGCAACTCACGCGCAATTTATAGAACTGCCTAGAGAGCACATGACTTGACCCTGAAAGCGGGTAGTACCGGGTGGCGGTTCGGGCGTAGTTTACTCAGTAGTGCGTTGGACTGTAGGCGAGTAATGAAAATGCCCCAATTTTCGAAGTAAAAGAATGAACTGATTTAAATGGTAAATGGGGAAAAATACTTATATAAATAAATAAAATAGATTATGTAAAATTAAATTAAACTGATTTTTATAAAGTTTTTAATAATTATAACAATAACAATATGTTTTTATATAATAATATTGTTATTATAATTATTGTATTGTTATTAAATGAAAAAAAAGAACCCAAACCCTAACTCTACCCGGCGGTCCCCCCCCCCATTTTTCCCTTCCCCCCTTTTTTTCCACGACACACCCTGCCTTCCCCCCATTCTCCCCGCATCACGCCCCTTCTGCGCACTCCCCACTACCTCCTCACTGCCCTATGCGAGCCGCCCCCTCCGCAGCCCCACCTCCCTCAGCCTGCCACACCCGCCTCCAGCAGTTCTCACGACCCGCACGCCCTCCGCCTATCATGTACCTTTGTCAGGCCGTCATCCCGCACACCCTCCGGCCACCTACAGTCGGCACGCTCCAACCCCGGCGCCTCTTCCTTGCTTCATCCATCATGTGGTGCCCCATGCCGAAGCACCCCCTCCATGCAGCTGTTGTCCGGCCGGCTATCTCTGGTGTGATCCCTCCTCTCTGACATTTATCACCAGCGCTGCCCCCTCACCGACGTCACGCTCCCTTGTTGTGTGGCCTTCTTCGATAACTAGCGGGATTGAACTCCCTTATTTGGTTGTTTTTCCCTCTTTGGCCAACCTGACCGAAAAACCCTGGAAATCCCTTCTCTGTTATCTCCCCCTTATTGGTGCCCCTTTCTCTAGCACTAGCCCCCTCCCGGTGAGGTTCTTCTTTGTTTTTTTTCTTTGTTAATTGATTCCTGATTTAGTGATTTCAATTTTCACAAAACCTTGATGTTATGGTTTCAATATTTTTTTGGTTTAATCATCAATTTTATGGTCAAGTGTTGTTTTATGTTTTTTTAGCATTTTGCACGTGCGATTGTGGTGCAAACTACATTTCGCACCTTATTTTTTATGCTGAGCTTTATAGCTAAATAATTGGTTAGGTTAATTAGCTTGAAACACATACATTTTTCCCTCGTTTTTTGATGAATAGTAAATTTTGGTTAAATAATTCATGCCCTTTGTGTGAATAGTTTTGTGGTTGGATTTTGAATGCTAAATGTGTATGAAAAGAGGTGTTTTGTTGGAAACCAGTTTTTTTATGTTTAACATAATTTCATGAAGTTGTGTATTTTGTTTTTCTGACTATTCAAGTCATGCGTTTTATGTTTGGGTATGTAGGGGATTTGTGTTCGCTCATAAAAGAGGGTTTAAGGGGGATTTTTGAGTGTGAAAAGTTGTGAGTTACTTTTTGAAAAAAAAATGTTTCATAAATTTTAAAGTGTTTTAGAAAATAATGTAAATGGTGCGTAGTATGTTTTGAGAACATGTCAAGGTGTTTTTTTACACTGTTTGTTCTTTTGGTTTGTCTTAAGTTAATAGTTATGGGTTTTTAGTTGTGCGTTTGTTGAAGCGCGTTGTCAGTGAGAGAAACCATGGATTCTGTGGTCATCGACTTACACGTGTTTGTGCATCTATGCGAGGCGTGACGCGCCCTTGTGTTTGGACAGCGAGCTGAGGTAGGTCCCCCACTGAACTTACCTTTAGATTTAAATTTATTGAATGCTTGATGATTATTAATTTTAATAAATTGGAAATCATATGATATAATTAATTTTTATATGATTATATGGTGCGAAAAGAGCTGTTTATTTTATAACGAACAATTGAAACATTTTCTTGACGAGCAGACACCCAATATTGAAAGAATGCCGGTTTGGCCTTTTAAAATAATTCACAGAATTTCAAATGTACTTATAGTTTTAAAGATAAGTGATTTCTTCTATACAAGTGTTTTGGGTTTTCTCTAGAAATGGGGTTTTCTTTTCATATTTTTGAAGGACCGTTTTGCACTTTAATAAAATAAATTATTTTGTAAAACCCATTCAGGGGTGATATTTTGTGTGTGTTTATTGCGTGAGTTGTATGTGATGTTTTTTCATCGTGACTGATTGATTTACATTGTGGACGCATCCCTATTTATTTCTTGTGTTGACATGGGAACCTGTCATAGTGAGTGAATCTTCTGAGAATGATTGATGCACTAGTTTATAACACGCACTGGATAGTGGCCCATAGCAGGGGAACACTGAGTTATTGCTGTTATGGGGGTTGGGCCCCTCAGTTAGGTCATGCAGGGCTATACCGGGTAGTAGTATGGGCGTTATGACGTCATCGAGTTAGGGCATGCCTTCAAGATGAGTCAAATGTATAGTATGTTCTGGATTTTTCATGATATCCTAGGTTCGACCCATGTTTCTTTTAGTGTTTTTTGTATGTGGCGGACGATTGAGAGGTTGAGTTCGGTTGCTGACCCATGTGGGCTACTTTTTCCATTTCCCTTAGTGTGTGTTGTGTGTTGTGTTTGATTTTCCTTTTTACTAACAACTAATGTTCGGATTTATAAATTGTTCATAAAATGTTTTAAAATGAAATGCACCTCGTTCTTTCAACATTAAACTTGTTCTAAATTAAAAAGGGCAATGGACTGTTACTTGTTTTAGAAATGAAAGTTTGTGTGGAAACCATATTTTATATAATTTAGTGCAAACCTGATGCTGATAAATTCTTTGTTTAATGGTATGTTCATTGGGAATATAATTAGTCGGGCCTACCTACTGATTTTTAATACTCATGTCTATAGTGATTTCTTGTTTTTAGTCCGGTTGCAGGTTCCATCTTCAGTTTTTCACCTTGAGAAACATTGGTTGTGGTATTAGAGATTGACCCACAGGGTCACATGGAGTTTTGTTTGTGGTCAGGTTAGTAGAGTTGTTGGTTGTTCATTGTTTATTCACTTTTTTCTATTTATTTTCTAGTTCTTAGTTTATTTTCCATTGGGAAAAATCATTCCAACCTGCTTAATTTTGATTCCCGGCACTAGTTTCCAGCCCGTGTGAATCGGGAACGCCCCTCGAGCCATGTCGCTGGCTGGCTCGGGTGACCAGTTCATGGTCAACCCGGTTTGGATTGTGAAAAAAATGGTAGATGGATATTAAGATTTTCAGGACTTGAGAGGCAGGTACGAGAAGGACATCATGAACCCTCACCCGTTCCGCACCTCGAGTCGCCAGGGATAGTTCGTGAATTGATTCTTCATTTCGTTCTGGTTTGTTTTGGATTGAGGGAAGACAACATAGGTAAACCGATGTTACATCGTGATCTCACATTGAGTAGTGACCCAAGTGGAGTCCGGGTACACGGTTTGAATTCATCCTAGTTGTTGACACTTACATGGGGCATGGCCCACTACCATGTCGCCAGGTTAAGTGTGACTACTAGTCCCTCACTCCGGTTGTTTGATGCAAGTTGAGTTTCGTTTTTGTTCTGGTTGGTGTAAGTGCGTTTTTGGACAAAAAATAGGGGTTTTTGAAAATGGGACATATTTCTTTTAAATGACATTAAATTTTTGAAATGGGTTTTAAAACTGAAAGCATTTGGTTTGGAAAACTGGTGTTTGCTTGTAAATTGGTCAAGAATGGTTTAGGGTGAAACCTCAGGTACTCCTTATGAACGTTTGCACATGTGAGAGGATGCGTGGAAAGTGTGTGTTGGTGCGTATGAATGAAAGTGGATGAATACATGTGAAATGGTTCATGGGATTACCTGAGCATGTTTTAAATTAAAGGCTTGACCTTGTTTTCTAAATTGGATTTTAAAGTGAAAAATGGTTTTGGAAATTGATTTTGGTCTAAAAAGTGGATTTGGTATTTGGAAATTGGTCTTGAAAGAAAGCGGCTTTGAAAAAAAATGTAGTTTTGGAATTTAAAATGGAACGGGAATTTTAGACATAGAATTTTGGGTTGTGTTTGTGGTTGTTTGGTTTTTGAGCTGGTTGTTTTTGGATGATGGTACTTTCAATGATATTGCTTTGATTTGATATCGGTTTCGGCTTGGTGTTATATATGTTGTTCAGAAATTCCGCCCAGAAAGTTCCCCAGAGTTTTTGATGAGTCATGCCCAGTTTTTGGTCCTCGGAAGTTGTCTGTCGTTCATGGTGATTGGAGTTTGTTTGAGAGAGTTCAGTGGCCTGAAGAGTTCGAGCGCGTCTTCAGGGTATTGGGAACTCCTGAAGATGTTAGAGTGCATGTCGTTTTGGGTCTATTCAAAGGTCCAGCTCTGGACGAGTAGGAGTTGTTCGCCCTGCCATTACTGCAAGTTGGGACGATGTGGTATTTCTTTAAAGTTGTCTTCGTTCAATGGTTTATACTTGTGTAGGTGAAGACGAAGAAACTAGAATATCTCAGGCGTGTTCAACATGTCCAGTAGATAGTGAAAGCGTATGTTGAACATTTCAAGGATCTTGTGTCTCTTTTTTCTGGGGGTAGTGTCGCAGGACTAGATGAAGACTTCTCCCTTAATCAGGGGTCTTCGTCCAGAGATCAAGGAGTGAATCCTCCCTTTTTGGGAGCATCACTTTTGAGAAGTTGGTGCATGAGGTGTTCATAGCTGAGTGGGCTCCGGAGCGCAAATGATTGGCAATCCACCATATCTAGTTGCTCGTGAAGGTCCATCATCTGACGAGCATAGTGCATCAGAAGAGTTCCTTACAGTGTCTCTAACTTCCAGTTCGTTGGACTGTCTAATGGTGTACCGTCATTATGGACATTTAGGACATACGAGCTTCCATGTCATACCCCTCCGAAGACGTGCTATCATTGCAGGTGTCTGGATCATCTAGAGAAGCTTTGCAGGAAGCGTCTCCTGGGAAAGACACTGTGACCAAAAGATTCCAGTGCCTGACTGTGAGGCAGGAGATGCTTCAGCCATCAGAGCCCCAGCCACAGGTCATGGGGTGAAGATCGCGTGAAGTCAAGAGTTGTCAGGGGCATGAAACCTCAGTTCGGATTTTGGTGTTCCGTGTTGCCAACGAAACATTTAAAGTCCTTTCATTCTCATCCTTCCACTATTAATGTTTTGGAGTTGTTTTAGGTCCATTGTATCGTCATGAAGTTGGGTTGGATTTGTTCATTGTAATCCAAACAGTCTGGTTTGTCTGAATTATGATTCTCTGAATCGTACCTTTTTTCTTTAAAAGTGTGTTTGAACCTTGTATGGGTTAATCTTGTTTTAGCGGTGTTTGTTTGGAGATACAAGTGCCTGCAGAGGAGTCCAGGTTTGCAGTTATGCTCGAGTTTACAGCTTGGGTAAGTTTTGGTCGAATATTTTCTCTAGTGTTTGGGGTTTTTAGTCTATGTCGAGAGTTCCATGTTTTAGCGTAGGTGTTGTTTCGCTCGTACTATAATGGTTAGTTTGGGTTATTTGGGAGTTCCTGTGTCAACCCCCCTTCCCGAGGTGGTATGTTTGAGTGTTAAAATTTCTACTCTAGTTGAGTACTTGTGGTGGGGAGAACCCTCTCGTGTTCTCCCATCTTCTTATGTTGTGGTTTCTTCTAGTTTTATTTGGGAATTGATTCTTTTTTGTACCATCGTTCGGCTTGGTGACTTTCTGGGGGCAGAAAGTGTCTATGGTGGGGAGAATTGTCACACCCCAACCTCACAGATTTGTTATTATTAATTACTTTAATTATTACTTTGGGTTTTAGACTTTTTTTCCACTGTTGCACGATCATCCTGCGCGGTTAGGAGTAACAGCGCGGTGCCCGCACGGACTCTCGGGTGTGTCAGAGTTATGGCGCGTGACTCACACGCAATTTATAGAACCGCGCCGAGAGCACGTGACTTGACCCTTCAAGAAGGTAGTACCGGGTGGTGGTTCGGGTGTAGTTTTCTCAACAGTGCGTCGGACTGTAGGCGAGCAATGCAACAACCCCGATTTTCGAAGTAAATGAATGAATTGATTTAAATGGTAAATGGGGAAAAATATTTATATAAATAAATAAAATAGAATATGTCAAATTAAATTAAACTGATTTTTATAATGTTTTTAATAATTATAACAATAACAATATGTTTTTATATAATAATATTGTTATTATAATTATTGTATTGTTATTAAATGATAATAAAAGAGAACCCAAACCCTAACTCTACCTGGAAGCGCCCCCCCCATTTTTCCCTTCCCCCCCTTTTTTTTCCACGGCACACCCTGCCTTCCCCCTGTTCTCCTCACATCGTGCCCCTACTGCACACTCCTCGCTGCCTCCTCACCGCCCTGTACGAGCCGCCCCCTCCGCAGCCCCTCCTCCCTCAGCCCGCAACACCCGCCTCCAGCAGTTCTCACAACCTGTGCGCCCTCCGCCCATCCTGCACAGTTGTCCGGCCATCGTCCCGCACACCCTGCGGCCACCTCCATCTGGCACGCTCCGACCCCGGCGCCTCTTCCTTGCTTCATCCGTCCAGCGGTGCCCCTTGCCGGAGCACCCCCTCCTTGCAGCTGCTGTCCGGCCGGCTATCTCCGGCGTGACCCCTCCTCTCCAGCGTTTATCGCTGGGGCTGCCCCCTCACCGACGTCACACTCCCTTGTTGTGCGGCCTTCTTCCATGACCAGTGAGATTTACCTCCCTTATCTAGTTTTTTTCCTCTTTTTCCAACCAGACCGGCAAACCCTGGAAAATCCCTTCTCTGTTATCTCCCCCTTATTGGTGCCCCTTAAATGCAGCAACCCCCCTCTCGGTGAGGTTCTTCTCTGTTTTTTTATTTGTTAATTGATTACTGATTTAGTGATTTCAATTTGCACAAAACCTTGATGTTATGTTTTCAATAATTTTTTGGTTTAATCATCAATTTTATGGTCAAGTGTTGTTTTATGTTTTTTTAGCATTTCGCACGTGCGATTGGGGTGAAAACTACATTTTGCACCTTATTTTTTATGCTGAGATTTATAGATAAATCATTGGTTAGGTTAATTATCTTGAAACACATAAATTTATCCCTTGTTTGTTGATGAATAGTAAATTTTTGTTAAATAATGCATGCCCTTTGTGTGAATAGTTTTGTGGTTGGATTTTGAATGCTAAATGTGTATGAAAAGAGGTGTTTTTTTGGAAACCAGTTTTGTGATGATTAATATAATTTCATGAAGTTGTGTATTTTGTTTTTCTGACTATGAAAGTCATGAATTTTCCTTTTGGGTATTTAGGGGATTTGTTTTCGCTCATAAAAGAAGGTTTAAGGGTGGTCTTTGAGTGTGATAAGTTGTGAGTTACATTTTGAAAAAAACAATGTTTCATAAATTTTAATGTGTTTTAGGAAATAATGTAAATGGTGCGTAGTATGTTTTCAGAACATGTTGAGGTGGTTTTTTTTACACTTTTTGTTCTTTTGTTTTGTCTTAAGATAGTAGTTATGGGTTTTTAGTTGCGCATTTGTTGCAGCGCATTGTCGGTGAGGAAAACCAGGGATTCTGCGGTCATCGACTAGCACGTGTTTGTGCGTCGGTGTGAGGCGTGATGCGCCCCTATGTTTGGACATCGATCCGAGGTAGGTCCCCCACTGCACTTACCTTCAGATTTAGAATTTATTGATTGCTTGATGATTATTAATTTGAATAAATTGGAAATAATATGATATAATTAATTTTTATATGATTATTTTTTTTTCGAAAAGAGTCGTTTATTTTATACCGAACAATTGAAACATTTTCATGACGAGCGAACACCCGTTATTGAAAGAATGCTTGTTTGGACTTTAAACATAATTCACGAAATTTCAAATGTACTTCTAGTTTTAAATATAAGTGCTTTCTTCTAAACAAGTGTTTTGGGTTTTCTCGAGAAATGAGGTTTTGTTTTAAAATCTTTGAAGGCCCGTTTGGCACTTTAATAAAATAAATTATTTTGGAAAACCCATTCAACGGTGATCTTTTGTGTACGTTGATTGTGTGAGCTATATGTGATGTTTTTGCATCGTGACAAAATGATTTATATTGTGGACGCACCCCTATTTATTGCTTGTGTTGACATGGGAACCTAGCATAGTGAGTGAATCTTCTTAGAACGATTGCTGCTCTAGTTTAGAACACGCACTGGCTAGTGGCCCCATAGCAGGGGAATACAGAGTTATTGCTGCTATGGGGATTGGGCCCCTCGGTTAGGCCATGCATGGCTATACAGGGTAGTATTATGGGTGTTATGACGTCATCGAGTTAGGGCATGCCTTCAGGATGAGTCTGATGTATAGTATGTTCTGGATTGTTCAAGATATCCTAGGTTCAACCCATGTTTCTTTTAGTGTTTATTTGTATGTGGTGGACGATTGAGAGGTCGAGTTCGATTGCTGAACCCTGTGTTCCACTTTTTCCATTTCCCTTAGTGTGTGTTGTGTGTTGTGTGTGATTTTCCTTTGTACTAACACCTAATGTTGGGATTTTTGAATTTTTTGAAAAATGTTTTAAAATGCAATGCACCTGGTTCTTTCAACATTAAACTTGTTCTAAATTAAAAATGGCACTGGACTGTTAGTTGTTTTAGAAATGAAAGTATGTGTGGAAACCATATTTTATGTAATTTAGTGCAAACCTACAGTTGATAAATTTTTTGTTTAATGGTATGTGCATTGGGAATAGAATTAGTCGGGCCTACCTACTGAGTTTTAATACTCATGCCTATGGTGTTTTCTTGTTTTTAGTTTTGTTTTAGGTTCTAAATTCAGTTTTTCACCTTGAGCAATGTTGGTTGTGGTATTGGAGAGTGACCCACAGGGTCGCATGGAGTTTTGGTCAGTGTCAGGTTAGTAGCATTGTTGGTTTCTCTTTGTTTATTCGCTTTTGTTCTATTTATTTTCCGCTACTTAGTTTATTTTCCTTTGTGGAAAATTGTTCCCACCTGCTTAATTTTGTTGCCCGACACTAGTTTCCATCCCGTGGGGATCAGGAACGCCCCTCGGGCCATGTCGCGGGCCGGCCCGGGTGACCGGTTCAGGGTCGACACGGGTTGGTTCATGACAACCACAAATTTTGTGGTTCCGACTGGTAGGTATTTGACCTCAACATATTATTTTTCAACCATAAAGTCTACATTCATTTCTTGTCAATGTCTGACTTATGTTTTTCTTTTGTGGAGTTCATGTCCTCATTCAAAATTATTGCCTAGTGGATGTTTGAACCCTGTTGAGTGGAGGTAGACAGGTTCAGTTCTGGCCTTATAAAACATTTAATGTTAGGATCTTTCATTGATATGGACAATATGCATTTTCTCCACTGAGGGGAGATGTACTAGGTAGAGGCCAACCTCAATATGTTCCATATTCTTATGGACCATGACCCGAGAATGGTTGTGAAGGTGGTCGTCAGTAGATGGGTAGAAGAGTTGGGTGTGGTTAGTTACATGTAGTGGATGCACTAGTTCTTTTTGGGCCTGAGATCATCAGAGGTATGATCAGTTAGTTTAATTTTTTTTCTTGTTTGATTTAGTACCTTATCACTTCTTTATTTCTCCCACTCTATCCCATTCTATAGTACAAGATGTAGAAAGGATTCGTGTTCCCCTTTGGTTGAGTACTAATGTTAGAGGTCATACCATATTGTTTAATGTATGATGAGGATGTTGTCTACAAATGGGACCACAACAGTCTCGTGGGGATCTATTCTATCTAAATATACAACCATAAAATGTCATTATTTCCATTGAAAGGTTAAATTATATTTTTTTTGTCACTGAATGCTTTCAGATAAGATATATTCTTTTCAGATTTGGATGGTCACTGTGTGGTTTTTGATGGTGACTGAGGGTGTTAGGTGGGCAGCCAGCATGTGGAGTCCCGTATGTACTTGATAGATGTTCTATTAGTGGAATTAGTGGATGCTGAAATGGTATATGTTCTCATTGTCATTGGGGAGTTCCTAGTTTTTTCACCATGGATATTGTGACTCTACCACCATAATGTTATATTGAGTTCGGGATTGACATATAGCCATGTGATTCCATGATTTTGATGTATCCCTATTAGATGAGATCTTATATGTTGTGGGATTTGGGGACTTTGATAGACTATGTGAGGAAGAGGGGGTTTATTTGGCCTATTGTGTCATCATGGTGTTCTCTAGTGTAGTTTTTTTTTAAATTGTGGGTTCCATAGACACAACTATTCAATGGTTTTGATTACCATATCATTTATACAGTTAGATTTGCATGATGTTATCATACCATTATAGTGTAGACTGTTCTGCATCAACTATTAAAATGGTAATGTCCAAAGATTATTTTTCATATCGAAAGGTTATAGCAGATCCCATGATATAATGAGAACCTCTAGAAACAATGACATTAATCATAAATATATTTTCTATAGTCAAGATACATCTTACCAATTAGACACAGTAGATGCATGACTATCAGTTGTTGGGGGATCATAATCATTGATACTTCTTCTCATTAAGTTCTCACTTGGTGATCTCTAGTATTGAGATCATGTGGAATGACCCACCAATAGTAACTCCACATGTTTTGGGTGTCATTAGACATTCCTATCTACGATCATGTGTAATGGTCTCCTGACTTTAGATCATTACCAATTTGTTTCATTTGATTGTGTACTTTGATTCTAGAAGAAAACCATGGCGATGAAGTCGTGGTGAGGTAGTTTGTGTTGGGCGCGTCATTGGTGGCATGACATTGGTTGAATGGTCAAGAAAGGATATGTCGCTTCTGAGTTATGGAAGTAATATATCTCATGCCATGTTGATATGGATGGTAGTAACATTATAAGACCATGGCAATGGAAGTCGAGTGTAAATCCATCCAGTTACATCAACAAACAATAAAGAAAGAAAAGGGTGATGACACGAGAGTGCGTCCTACTTTATGAGATATTACTGACAAAGAGATTATATTACATAGTGCGTGTTCGTAGGTTGCTTTTCATTGCAGTGACCATCCTTATATCATCAAGGGCCATGATGGGTTTCTAGATCCCGCTCTTGGTCTTTGAATACTATTCACTGTGGTTGAGATAAGGGCCTAGAGGGTCACACCCAATAGTATATTCAAGAATCTGCCCTATTCATTTGAATAGGAGTTTTGGACATAGTGGGCCCCACCATAGGGGTTGGAGATTTGTCTAGAGTTTAACGATCACCAATGCAATAATTAAATTCATATTATTCGAGTTTATAAAAATGAGTATTGAATTTATTTATTAAATGTATTTATGAGTTTTAGTAAATACATGAAAAATATTAATTGGTGGATATTAAATATTCAAGGTACAATTAATATTTATTGAAATGACGAGTTGAGTTAATGACTTAATTATTATTATGTAATATATTTTAATATATTACAATTAAATGATAATAATATTTTTGGCTCATTTTTGTACTAAAAAAATGTCATTGATAGTGCGATAATTATTCGGGGCCGACAAGGCGATACTGGATATTTTAATTAACCACTATAAATAGAAGAGGAGGGGCTTTTGACAAGGACTGCTCATGGTGCTTATTTATCTTCTCTTCTCTCCCATAATCTGGAGAGAGGGGCTTTGGATCCAAGGATCTCAGATTGAGCTCTCTCTCAGGCATCGCTAGCGAAGCAATTCGGTTGTGGTTGGAGCATCAAAGGTGCCGTCGCAATTCGATGCTAGCACCCGGATTTTGACGAACGGTGCTCCCACGGATTCCTTGAAGTGTTTGTGGATGATATATATGTATTCGACTTTGGATTCTTCGAGCGCTGATCTCCAATGATGAGTTGACGTTGTGTGCGGCTTCTGATCAAAACCGGGTATTTTTACGGTTTCTTTTGTGCTTAAAACCCTTACCGCGAGATCCTCGGATTTAATCGGGCTGGTCTTCACCGATGTGGACATGTTTACATCAATCGTCGGTGGAAATGTTTTAAAACCTTCATGTTTGGGGCTTCCACTGCACACCCGGTTTCACCAAGTGGTATCATAGGGAGTGTGTGTCAATTTTAAGCCATAAAAATTAAATTTTCATTAAAATAAATAGAGGGCATTGATACGGTCTGAACGCCTCAATATAGTCCCAAAGCTGCAGATGGAATCTAAGTCTCACATTAGATTACTAGTCTACAACCATCCGAAGTTTCGAATTTGGATTCGAATTTAAATTTTATGGATTTTCCATATTTCGACCGGAAATATCGTGGTTGAAATACTCATAGGAAAATCAATTTTTATTTGATATTAATTTATTAAAATTAATTGTATTATTATTATAATAATAATAAAATTAGTTGTTTTTATTATAATATTAATATTTATTTTATTATAAAAATAATATTATTATAATATTAATATTATTTTTCCAATTCATAATATAGGATTTAGAAATTTTATTAAAATGGTGAAAGACTTGTAAAAGGGGATGGAGAAAAGAAATAGTTGAAAAAGAAAGTCCAAAATCAAAAAAAAAAGTTGGGGGTTGAGGCCCCGTTGAGTGTCAGCGCCGCACCCAGGCCTTTCGAGGACCTGCTATGGTCTTCCTCGTGGATCTGATGTGATGCTCTCTCCCGCACCAGGTAAACCAACACACACCCATAGGCACCACTCCCCGCAGCTTCCTACAACCTCGGCTACTGGTAGTGCCTCCCATTGGTCTCCCTCGCACAGATCAGAGGGGCACCAGGCCTGAAAACTCCCTACTACCCACCTCTCCCATGCTACACCTGGTGTCTCCGGCTATCTCCCCAGGCCCAGGCACTCCTACCTCCTCCCAATGCAGCATGCGATGGCCCATGCAGGGCCGCCTTCTCTAGGCCAGCGTCGAGAGGGCTGGCGTCACTGCCAGTTTCCTTCCCCGCGGAGCCCTGCACATCTTCCCCACAACAGCAGCACCTGTCGGGTCTTCTTCCTGTGGTGCTGGCTGCTGCTCCATGCCGGCAAGCCCCGTGCTTGGCATCCCAGAAGTCCGTCTTGACCCCGAAAGCAGTGCAGGCTCCTGTGAATGGCTATCTCCCTGTGTGAAGCAGCACACCCCACCCAAGCAAGATCCTTGTAACCCCGAGCTCACTGCCACTATCCCACACTTGGTTCACGCTGGTGCCCCGCACCCCTCGGGCCGACCACCTCCATCCGAGTAGCGTGAAGCCACGACTGACACCTCCCTCCATGGTTCGCACCAGGTCGGACCGGGACTATGGCCACCCGCCTCTGGGATCACATTGTAGTGTGAGGTAACTATTGGCACAGTATGAGTATACCACAAAATAGGTGTAATCAGGTTGTCCCAGCCCGGGCAGGCTTGAGTGGTCCCTCCCCACCCAGAACACCTCTACACGTGGTCGGAATAGCCCAGATTGGGCCTGCACAGGTTCACCTCGACCCGCACAGGCCCTTCCCGAAATTTCAGGGGCTTTAGTATTTTTATTCTAATAAAAAAATTAATTAAAACAACTAATTTAATTACAATTAATAATTAAATTAATTAGATATTAATGTTGGGTTGCTGCAGTGTAATTAATTAATTGGGAGATAAATTAAATTAATATATTTATTTATTTATTTATTTGAAATTATATTAATTAATTGGGACTGAACGACGCAAATATTTAATTAAAATTAGAGTGAAATTTGTATTAAATAAAATAATTCCCTCAAGTTAATTCTAATTCTTGAATAATTTTTTATTCTGCATTTATGTCATATATACGAGTTTAATGCATATATAATGGTCATGAGTCATTGACCTACCAATGCATGTCTGATGTTTGTTTATTTATTTAATTATTTCATGATAGTTTGTAATAATTAGTATAATAAAATAAAAGGTGATCTGCATTTCGTCTCAAGTTTCAATATATGTATAAGGGACTTCAGGCCCATTCAGATAGTTTTATTTTATACCCCGACATCCCCTCGCCTACGTGTGAGTACAATTGTTAAACGATCAGATGACATATGAAACACTTCGTGCCAAGTGACGGGGACGCACCATACACGAGTTGGTTGCATTGGATGAGTATGTTGTGTTGTTCAAGTTGCACGCCATGTGGCTAAAGGTACATACCCCTAGGGTTGCGGTTGGTCCGTTATTTACTCAACGTATCAACCATTAGAACTGTCTCCTGATTAGGTGTTCATTTTTTTGGCATGGTTTTTTATTTTTTGAATGTGTAGTTAGAGCTCGATCACATTGAATCATAATAAACAAGCATGCAAGATAAAATGAACATATTACGTGATGAAATTTCTAATTCTCGCACAGTCATTTGTAAGTGCGATCACATATTACGTGATTATAAAATTGAAAATGATTTCCTTCGTCACACTAAAATTAATAAAAATCTCAAAAATATATTAAGTCTAAACAGCCTTCCGTCATTTAATTTTGGAAAAAACCAGAAGTTTGAGGCGCCGGTCATGCCATAGCTGAGGGTGCCTTTTACTACCAAGGAGTCATTATAAGACTGATGGGTTGACATAACTAAAATCACAGCAAAGAAATAGTCATTGCTAGCATGTTGTAATTTTTGAGGCAAGTGTTGAGTAAATCAAATTCTAATTTTAAGAAGTTGGGACTTCACTCAACAGATCAAGGAACAAAAAATTAAAGTGATCGGTCAGCCAAAATCCCCCCTAGACACCTCTGAGTAGTGGTGTAGCCATAGATTGTAGACTATATTGGGGTGAGTCTAGGATCCTTGCCACTAGAATACTCAAGCGACAGATTATTCAGATTCTAGCATAGAGGGTTCCTAGAATTCGATAAAATTGTGGGAGACATTACATGATTTATGTAATTAATAAAAATGTCTAAACCAGTAATCAGATAAATTGCACTCATCTTTTAACATTCATTTTTGTAGAAAAAATGCAAAGTTATACCAAAAGTTAAAAAACTGCAATATTATATTGGTTATTAAAGTAAATGTCCACATTGACATGAGTATCAATGAATAGTACAGGTGTTTGTGCATAGTACTATCATATAAGAAACTCAAGGTGTTAGTATCACCAACACTCTTAAACTACGTCAAGAAGAATGGGTGAAACTCCTTAAATGAAAGTAATGTATGAAGCATATGATAGTTATATCATTATGCTTTCATGAATATCTGGTGTCAGTTGTTGTCGCTGCACTAGGACATATATGATATAAAATAAAGTCTCATATCCATGAAGATTTCAAGGAGAAAGAGAAGTAATTATATGAATAAGGCTAAGTTTACACTGACATGTGTAAATTTAAAGATTGATCATGATCATTGGCCACCAATTTCACCAATTTACTCATGTTTTCATTATGTTATAAAACGAACAAGTAATGAGTAAACACTAAATTAACAATTTTGGTAAGGCTTTCCATATGAATAATAATAAAAGATAATTATGTTTTAATTCTTATGGAGAATAAATAGAAATACAATGTTAAAATTTCAAAGGAATTTAATTGAAATGGAAAATTCATGACGTACTTCATTTAATGAGGTATTAAAAAAGGTTATTGCATTGCATATTTTAATATAATACAATGGAGATTTGAAATAAATAAACTGATTTAAAAGAAAAAAGTTTCAGCTTCTACATCAGGCATATGCATCAATGCAATGTTTCAGTTTTACTACTTTGGTAATAAAATCAATATTCTGGTTATATTTGTGTATTTTAATACAATAACCATTTTAGTATAGAAACCTTACTAGAAGTTCAGTGTATTATCCAAGTGGCTGCGAAAGGGTGATACCTAGGCCATTGTTGAGAATTACCTAAATTTTTACTTGCCGAGTGAAATATTCATGTTGAACTATTATTGAGTATCACCACAGACATTAATCTCATGTGTCCTTCGACGTAACAAGACATTCTTTTAGGTTCTATAATGAATGTTATTTTTGGTAAACTCAATCACTAGTTCAGTAATACATGAATCATAGGCAATTAGTGATGAATTTAATGTAAGACATATAATCAGTTATGAAAATATAATTCTTTGTCAAATAGTACTAAAACTGAATGTCATCAATATAGAAAATGTTCTATTTAGGCTCGGCACAGCTAAATACTTTTGGTATTATCGATTTCTTTGGTTTGGACAAAGTAGCCTTTAGAAATAAAGTTATGTCACAAAGATTTTGGAAATAGTTAAACAAGTTATCATAAACTATCCCAAGCATAAGCTAGAGGTATATATCCTTCATAAGATTCCTTTATGTAATTAAGGAATAATAAAGTGATGTATTTTCATGGTCAGGAGATATGAGTTGCTTCGGGTTGGGATACCGAAAAATATCCCAACCTAGCATTCATCAACCATGATAATGTAGTATGGAGTAATTCCTAACCGCACATTACCTTATCGACATCATGAAATTGATTTTAATGAGGAGGATTGATGATAAAGTCTTACATATCAACATTGATAAACAAACATGTAGTGTGGAGAAATTCCTAAATGCATATGTCATACAACAAAATTTTGATCAATATTGAAACTTGCAGAAACCTTCATTATATTTTATGAAATTCCATGCAAATAACAGTAATATCCCACAACCATATGTCAACTATAATGAAAAATGGATATCATATGATTCATAATACGATGATAAACCCATTATGTCATAAGGACATGAGTTTGGATGCAAATAATTTTTTAGGACACAAACAAACATGCATCAAGAGAAACACATTGTGCATCTATGGTACTTATCCTAACATTTTCTTAGGATATTACAAAAATCCTTATCATAGAAAATATATAGTCAAGTAATAGACTGTATTTCTATATGAGGGTGAACATATCTATTAGAGATTGTGGGATCCATATTGACTAGTGTTTAGTCAATGCTCATAGTGCATAAATAGTTGGCATATGTACTAGTTCCACAATCACATGTGGAAGAGAGTATGTTTTAGAGACAAAAACTACTTAGGAAGGATAAAATTATGGTGATTTTTTATTCACCATGGTCGGTGATCAATTATTCAATTTGAATAATATTCCCTACAACTAAGAAGTACATGGAATTAGCTAAAATTGATAAGAGCATCTAAAATTCAATTAGTGGATTATATGTATCAAAGTGCAAAGGGGGATTTTTTTTGGGATAATTCGTTGGGTATTCAAGTGGGTTGATACATGGATGGTACAATTTTAGTACCTATAAGGCTCAATTTGTTTCCCCAAGTTGTTATGCATAAATCCACTAGAATTTTACTTATAATAGATAATATTTATGATCAAATTATTTAGCATTGTATGTCATGACCACCAATCATCGATGGTGTCTGTACAATGCAACAAGAAAGTGATGGTCATGTCACAGAATTCTAATAATGGATGAAAGTTACTGAAATTAGTTTTAGGATTAAATTAAGAAAAATCATCATTGTATATACATTTGAAAAAATGATTTCCATGTGTCTACCATAGGTTAGTTCAAGCACCAATGTTTTCAAAGAAAAAATATGTTCAGCAATATATGGAAAACAGAAATTGGTCTCATTGTTAGTTAAGACCAAAATGAAAGTTATTCTCCTACGATTGACATAAAGTAGAAACCTAGGTTCTTGGGAACATGATCTACTGAGGCAGATCTATTGGTTGATTGGTCCTAGTCAATCGTACATATAGTGTCATTGTATTGAAAAATACAAGTTGGAACAATTCTAGAGATGAATTGTTTCCAATGTCACAGGGCATAATCTCCCCATGTTAACTTGTCTGTGACATGGGAAGAGATAAACATGGTTATTTACAATCCATATGTCATAACGATGGATCAATCATGCATGCCATAATATGTACTAGAACCGATATCGCCAAGATATATTTTATGTATGTAAATATCCTTTATATCCAGGAGCACTACAAGGGATATAGTCAGAAAAATCTAATTGTACTTCGTAAAGTAAAAAAGATATGTACCAGGTAAGTGGAGAAGAAAGGTTGCATGTTTTTGGGGATACGAACTAGTCTTCCATATATCAATTTTATCTAGTATTGTAGTTAGGATACGGGCAATGAGTGAGTAAAACTCATATCAACTAGTGGTGGCCATACCTAAAAGACTGAGTACAATTTAGCTTCTAAGATATCTAAGAAGTAGTTAAATGTAATGATTTTTTCCAGTTCTTGGAATCTCACCTAGTGAGAAAAGTATTATCATAATGTAGATGATGATATTCTTACTAGACAAGATGTCAAGTTATGAATGTGGACAAAAAGGTATATACTCGGGATACCAACTCTTGAGAATTTTTTCTCAATGAGATATGGTCGCAATAGCATAATAGTCGTGCGGCAGAACTGTGGTGGACCCAGTAACTAAATCCATTACTTAGCAAAAACACGATGTTTATCATGTGAGTATCTAAAACGTTTGGTTAGAAAGTTGGCTCTAGTGGAAGTGGGAGTGTTGAAATAGTGGGTTCCCTAGACCAAACTATTTAGTGATTTTGATTACAATATCTTGTATACAGTTAGCTATGCATGATTTTAACTTACTATTATAGTGTATACTATTCTGCATCCAATATTGAAATACTAATGCACAAATATTAATTAAACTATCGAAATGTTAAAGAAGATCCAAGGATATAATGAGAATCTATAGATACTATAACATTAATCTTAAGTATATGATCTACAGTCTAGATACATCTTACATATTGGACACAGTAGATGCATGACTATTAGGTGTTGGGGCCACAAAAGCATCGAGACATCTACTCATGATGTTCAAACTTGGTGATCTCTAGTAGTGAGATCATGAGGATAGACCTGTCAATAAGAACTCCACATATTTTCGGTGTCATTGGACGTTCCTCTATACGATCATGTGTAATGGTCTCCTGAATTGAGATCATTACCAATGTCTGTCTTATCATTGCATACTTTGACGCAAGATGAAAACCATGGTGATGAAGTCGTGGCCAGGTAGTTTGTGTTGGGTGCGTCATTGGTGGCATGAAATTGGTTGAATGGTCAATAAATGATTTTTCGCTTCTGAGTTATGGAAGTAATATATGTCAGGTCTTGTTGATATTGATGGTAGTAACTTTATAAGACCATGTCCATGGCAGTCGAGGGTAAATCCAACCAATTACATCAATAAACAATAAAGCAAGAAAAGGGTGATGACATGAGAGAGCATCCTACTTTATGAGATATTACTGACAAAGAGATTATATTACACAGTCCATGTTCGTAGGTTCGTTTTCACTTCTGTGAAAAACCTTATCTCTCCATGGGCCATGATGGGTTGCTAGATCCTACTCTTGGTCTGTGAATAAAATACACTATTGTTGAGATAAGGGCCTAGAGGGTCACACACAATAACGTATTCAAGAATCTGCCCAATTCAGTTGAATATGAGTTTTGGACATAGTGGGCCCTGCCACAAGGGTCCAAGATTTCTACAGAGTTAAACGATCACCAATGTAATAAATAAATTCATATTATTCGTGTTTAGAATATTGATTATTTAATTTATTATTAAATGTATTTATGAGTTCTAGTAAGTACAAGAAAAATATTAATTGAGATATATTAAATATTCAAGGTACAATTAATATTTATGGGAATGATGAGTCGAGATAATGACTTAATTGATATCATGTAATATATTTTAATATATTACAAGTAAATTATAATAATATTTATGGAACAGTTTAGTATTAATAAAATTTCGTTGATTGTGCGTTAATTATTTGGGGCCAGCGAGGCGATACCGGGTATTTTAATTAACCAAAATTAATAGAAGAGGTGGGGCTTTTGACAAAGACTATTCATGGTGCTTATCTCTCTTCTCTTCTCTACCATAATCTAGAGAGAGAGGCTTTGGATCCCAGGATCTTGGATCGAGCTCTCTCTTAGGAATCACTAGCGAAGCGATGCAGTGGTCATTGGAGCATCGAATGTGTCATCGCAATTGTGTGCTAGCACCCGGATTACGACGAACAGAACTCCCACAGATTCCTTGAATCATGTGCGGACGATCTAGTAGAATTTGACTTCGGATTCTTCGAGCAGTGATTGCTAATGACGAGCAGACGTCTTGCGTGGCTTTCGATCTAAACCATGTATTTTTACAGTTTATTTTGTTATTAAAACCCTTCACGTGAGATCCTTGAATTTAATTGGTCCTCTCTTCCCTGATGATGACATGTTTACATCGAACTTCGGTGGAATGTTTTTAAAACACACTTGTTTGGGGCTTTCACTGTTTGCCTGGTTCCAAATGTTTGAAAAGAATTCAGATGGTGGCTATGCTTTTTCAAAGACAAATGGTGGCTTAATTGGGTGACAGTGATGAACAATCACCCTCCTCGGAGGATAAATGATCTTTTCGAATAGTTAATGGGGGTGAGTTGGTTTTCTAAGATAGATTTTTGGTATGAATATCACATGTTAAGGTTGATGAAGGGTGGTATCCTAAATACAGCTTTCAAATGCAGGTATAGGAACTTTGATTTCATAGAAATTCTATTCGGTGATACAAATGATCTAGCCATGTTCATGGGGCTTATAAACATTGTTTATACAAAATTTCCTTGAAAATTTCATCATTATGTTCATCAATGACATCTTGATCTACTCTATGTCAAAAGAGGAACATATTTTCCCTATCATGACTGTCTTTTAGGTTATTGGAGGCCACAATATCTATAGAAAGTTGTCCAATTGTTCATTCTATACATGAGAGGCACATTTACTCGGGAATGTGGTGTCCTAGCGGGGTGTGGTAGTGGACCCATAGAATATTCAAACAATTTTTTCTTAGGCAACACCCTATAATATGGCATAAGTTTGTAGCTTTATAGGTCTTACATGCTATTATCAATTTTCTTACCTGAAATCTCTTGATTTTCAACAACTTTTACATCTTTGGAAAAGAAATACTAAGATTTGTTGTGGATTGACAAGTGCTAAACATAATTTTTCGCTCTGAAGTGGATGTTAGTTATTACACTAGTGCTCTGATTTCAAGAGGAAAGGGGTGATGTTTTAGGTGTTTTGTGATGCTTCCCGTATGGGCTTGGGATGCATCCTGATGCCTCAATAGGTTGTGATATCTTATGAGTCTTGGCAGTTATATCCCCACAATAATATCTTTTCCACCCACGATCTGGTGTTGGTAGCAGTTGTTTTTGTTCTAATGTTGTCATGGAATAACCACATTGGTGAGAACTTTTTGGCCTTTATAGATCCCACGATCTTGATGTATATATTTTCCAAGAAAGATCTGAACTTGTTCCAATGAAGGTGGATTGAGTGTCTAAAATAATATGATTTTTTGATCTCCTACACCACATGAAAGAAAAATTGTGTGGCTGATTCTTTGAGTAGGAAGTTATAGAATGTGGTTGTTCTACAATATTTATACATTGGGAGAGTGATGGAGGAGTTGAAATCTATGCACATAGATGCTATAGTAAATGGTTGTAGAGGCTATTTGTTTCAGAAAATGAAGCAGTCTTATCTGATGTTGTAGGAGTATGAGTATTAGTTGGGATACATAGAGGTGGAGGTGTTTCCCGATCATGTTTTCCAAGGTGATGTTGCGGAGGAATGGTCATAGTATGGTTAGAACGAGATGTTGTTTTGTTGAAAGATGGTTGTTCCTATAGAAATGCACAATGAATTACTTTGTGAGTTGCATAGCTCACCCTTGTAGGTGCATCTAGGAGTTACCAATATGTCTCATGGTTTGAAGAAGGATTTTTTGTGTTTCAGGATAAAATGGGAAGTGTTAGAGTTTTTGGAAAGGTTCTTTGTTATCCAGCATTGAAGGATGAGCCCCATGTTCCCATTGATTTATTTCAACCCTTAGAGGACCCAAGGAGGAAGTGGGATTAAATCATGATGGATTGCATCATAAGGATACATAGGGATTAGGGAGGATATGATTCTATATTGGAGATAGTGGATCGATCGAAGAAATCGTACCACTTCATAATGAGTAAGGAGTTGAGTGCAATTGATGAATTGGACAAAATGTATGTGGATGAGTTGGTGTGGATGCATGGAGTTCCAAGGTCCACTATCTCAGATCAGGATGCTAGGTTTACCTAAAGAGTATGTATGGAAGTACTACATGATTTTGGAACCCATTTTTTATCTCCGCACTACATTCCACCCTTAGACATTTTGGCAATGAGAGAATATTATCCATACATTGGAGTTTATGTTTCAGTTGTGCATCTTGGTCATTGGAAGATCTTGGGTACAACACCAGAATTTGGAGTAGAATAATTATATCAATAGTTATCACTCCTCCATGGGAATGGATCTACTTGAGTCAATTTATGGAATACATTTTCATTCTCCATTATGCAAGATAGAGGTTGGGGAGACATCTGTTCTACGAATTGATGTGGTGAAAAGAATTTTTATCATGTTTCTAAGATGATGAAAGCATCACCAGACAAGAAGAAGTTGTGTACCAATCGTAGAAGGAGGCCATTGGAGTTTGAGTTTGGTGACCATTGCTCTAGACATTTTCCCCTTGACATGGTAATTATATGGTTGTAAGAGGTAATGAGATTTCTCCCTGGTTCATTAGGCCCATTGAAGTATTTGAGCAAGTTGGTGAGGAGTCCTATTATTTGGAATTTCCACCATTATTGGAGTGGATCCACGACGTCTTAAATGTCTCATAGATCCATCTGTATCAATTTCATGACTCCAAATTCATTGACTGTGGGGATATTTATGTTAAGGATGATGCGACATTTGTGTAGTAGCCAAGGGATATCAATGATCATGAAGAGAATGTGCTACATGGGAGGACCATTCCTTTGGTTCATGTTTTGTTAAAGCATGGTGACTAGGAGGATAGTATATGGGACTGAATGGTATAGAATTTTCCCCATTACCTAGAGTTATTTAGTGTTTTGGTTTGTTCTATTTTTTTTGAAATGTAATTCTTGAACCTTATTTTATATCATATGATGTGAATTTCTTTATTAGTGTTATGTGTGGTAAGATTTGTTAAGAATTCTTGACATTGGAAAAGAGGACCTGATTCCTAATCAAGATAAATTAATTGGGATAAGACTAAACCCATTCGGGTGATTCAGTACAACACATAATTGAATTTATCTTGGCATGGATGTCCAAATTCCCTGATATAGATGTTCGGATGATCTTGTTGTTGTTCTAGAGTGGTGTGTTTCTTTAGTTTTTTGGTTAACATGATATTATATGGTTACTATTGTTGGACGAGGTTTTCTTGGATGTTGGAATTTCCACTCTAGCATTCGAACAACATAAGGCGGTTTATCATTGAATTTTACTATGTTTGGTTGTTAGTAGTGTTTCAAGTGTAGTCAGTTCCTTGAGTGGTATCTTGTGAGTTTTTTTCTCAAACCCCTATGTATTATGTGTTTTGGTTTTGGATTGTCAAGGATGATAATTATTTGAGAGGAATCTGATGAAATTGTATGTGTCCTCTTGGTTCCTTAGTTTGTGTGTTTTTGTGGAAGGAGATGTCTGGTGTAGGCTAGGAAGGAGTTTGGAGAGCTTAAGTTGTTAAAGGCTGTATGAAGGGGGATAACACGTCATGTTTCATGATTACATGACATGAAACATTGTTTCATAACTTGTCTCGAGAATTTCACAATGTGTTATAATTCATGGTTGAAAAAAAAACTAAATTGAGAAGTGATGCGTTTTTCGGGGAAACTGAATCCTAGGAATTACATGGAGTGAAAGGGTATTACACATTGCGTGATACCTCGAGCATGTGCATTTTTAGTAATTCTTTTCAAATGAACCATTATTTATTTTTCCATGGAATTATTTTTCGTCTCATTCCATATGAACCATAGGTTCCCCAATGAGGCCTTTAATCCCTTATCCTCCTGACTTGATCTATTAATCATAGTTGTTGTTTATTGGAGATCCATGACCAATTCATGGTGATTTTTCTCTTTTTTCTCATCTTTTTCGTCTGGGTCATTCCCTAGGATTCACTTTCATGGTATTGGTTCTCTTGAGTTGGTTGTTTGGGTAGAATATTGGAAATTTTCTCTTAACAAATAGTTTGATCCAACTTTCTAGCTGTGTAGTTGTCACTTCTGAGCATTCTTTATCACCCTGCAGTGCACAGATGAATTGAAAATATTCTTCAAGGTATGATTTCCATTAGTTCTCCTTATGTGTGCATCATGTGGGAAGGATTTAAATTTGATCACTGATGGATTATTGTTGTTCCAGGCTAATCAAATATAAAATTAGTTCAATTAAATTAAAATTAGTAAGGGGATTCATTTTTGAGTGACATTGCTGTTTTGATAATATGATTTTTATATCCTGAGTTTTAAACGCTGAACACCCCATTGAAAAAGGTGGTCGTTGGAGGCTTTATATTCACTGTTTATATATTTTGTTTTCACTACTTTAGTTTTGGTTGGTTTGGTATCAACCTAAATGTAAATTGGTTAATCACATAAATCTTTCTAATAAATCTAGCCCCAAGACATGGTTTGTGTGATCACTCCATTTAATAATGATGTTTAATTTAATATGAGTCCCCTTTTTGTATATTAAAATCTGTTATTTTGTGGTTTATGACGAGATTTGTGTAATGGGTTTGGTTTCCTACATGTGATAAATGAATGTGAGTTGGCTATGATGTGATGTGTGGTTTTTCTCTTGTTTTTGTTGTGTTAGGTCATTACGAATAGTTATGTGCTGTGATTTTTCCTAGTGGTGTCATGGATTAACATTTAGACAATATATCAACCATGATATATAATGGAATCTTGGGTCGAGAGTTTGATTGATTGTGGAATGGATGTGAAGCACTGTGCAGTTGGGCTGCAATAGGGTTGTGCGGTGATGTGTTACTAAATGTGGTTGTGTGTGGATAGGTTTTTGAAGGAATTACTTTGAGGATGGATGGTGATGGTTGTTATGGGTAATCAACCATGAATTTATCTATGAATGAAGTTTTTCTTGGTTTATTGTAGTGTATTGTTCTTGACAGTTTCCCAGATAGTAATAAAATAAATGAATAAATATTTTGTTAGTAATTTTTGGAACTGTCTTAGGTTGGTTTGGTTAACATAATGAATAAATGTGTTGTATATAAAGAATGGAAATGTTTAACAAATATTTTGTTGGAAATTGGAATGGAGTTTTTTCTTATTATTTAGTGATTGCATTTAGAGGTAGCAGTAAAGCTCATCATATCGATAGATGGTTGTTTGTTTGAGAACCCATAAGATGGGAATGAGTTATTTGTATCATATATGTATATACTTATATTTTCCTTATGATTTCTATTCCCACCCCACCCTAGTTGGGAACTACGTTCCAAAACCCCCCATCATCATAGGGGATGGTATATTTCCCAAACATCTCAGTGGGAGGATGGATGGCCGGACACCCGCTCTTCCCTAATACCCCTTCTAGGCGGTGGTAGAAAAAGATTCTTATGAAAGGTCGTAGTAATAAAGTCCCATGTGATTGAATGGGGGTTGAAATTTCCCTAGTGCTTTTAGGATGACATGTGTGGTATTTTATATGGTTTGTTCCGGATGATATGTTTTGTGCATCCCCAAGTGTATTCAAGATGTGAAGTGGTTTGTGGCCCTAGTGCTTGCAGGAAGTATGTGGTGTAGATTATAGACCAAGTGTCTACGAGCGGGACGTGAGGTTGTTTCGGATACACTAGTGTGTATGTGTGGGATCTGATGTGGTTTTTGAGGCCCAGTTGTGTGCGGGAAAGCTGTGATGTGGTGCATTCAGAAGAGGATGGAGTGTGAGGATTTTTTCCATTCATAAAGAGCATCTAATCAGTGTTAAATGTTGTGAGGTACCCTTCCATCGAAGTGAATTATATCACAGTACGTGACTTACATTATTTGGTGATAATTACATGGCGATGTTGGGATGGTTAGTATACCTATTATGTATTATATGGTTCTACTAGTTTCTCATGGGGGAATTACTATGTTTTTCTTACTCGTGCTCGATAGTATTTGGATTTCCTACTAAGTATACATGTTTGCTCACCCTTTGTATATAAAACTTATTTTAGGTTTCTAAGAGTATTCCATGACCATGTAGGGAATTACTAGCTCCAGATTTGGGATAGATGAAGAGTCGCAACATTTGATTGCTTTTGGTTACATTACGTTTGAATTTTTATATACATATACTAGATTTATTTTATGCTTTCAGATGGAATTGATTTTGGTTTTTATTTTATATAAATATCTTGGATTTTTGTGTGGATGATCCATCATATCTCCAGATCATGTTTAAAAAATGGGTAATCCCTTCCATATAGTCTCACTTGTGTACCCCTGATGCTACTCATTCACTAGGGGCCTACGAGAGGCAGTACTTGGGGGCCATTATCACTCATTCTTCATTTCCATCCAAGGAGGGATATCATTGGAGGGAGGGGGTCATGACATTAAAATTCTATTAAAAAATTTAATTTCCTAAAATCATGTTTCGTTGGATATTTCATATCTCTTATATATCCATATTATATCTGTTGTGAATACACTTATTTGCTAATCAATATATCATTTCTACATAGAGTTATTTACTTTAAATGTTATTTGTTTTACTGAGGAAATATTAAAATTCTAAATTCTATAATCAATATAGATATTTTTTGATAACAAGTATTTTTTATAAATTAAATTGAAAATTTAATTTATATGGAATGAAAAATACATGATGTTTTGGATGGTGTATATTTAATGATATCCCATAGATGCACCTTTATTCCTCATGGGACAATCTAGATTGGCTGTTGCAATGACCCAAACATGTATAAATAAAATTCACCATTTCATTTAACTTAAATATATTACTATGTATTATGATTATATAAAACACATTCCCTTAATTATTTTTATTATATGATATCATTTTAAATGACCTTTAAGAAACATTACTACTGATAATATAGTCATTGAAAATAGATCACATTATTAGTATAAATATCTAGTTTTGATAAATCCAAATGAAACCGGAAAAGGATGTTATTGTCTAAACCAACATGATCGTACACTATAATGTCCATTTATTGGAGTATCTATGTGATGTAGCATCACTATGATTTTCCATTGACTGAGCCCAAGATGAGATCAAATAATATAATAATGATAGAAATCATTTATGAAATAATTTCATGCTCATCGAGGTCTCAACCAAAACCATGTTTGTCGAACCACCACATGAAAGTCTCACCATTACACACCTTACATCATGGGATTTTTCTGATTTATTAAAATGATATGTTTCAAAAAAATAATAATATGAATATTTATATTGTATTTTCAATAGAATAATGTTAATATATTCATCAAATTTGTCAATGGTTTTGATTTTTATACTATAAATTTGAAATTTTATTTTTAATTAGTATTCAATTTCAATTAATATAGTTATTTTGATGAATTAATGTATTTTTTATATATAAAATATTTATATAAAATATTATTATTATATAATTTTATTCAAATATAAATGATCCTAAATTATTTTTTGAAGTAAAATATAATTTTTATAAGGGTTCCAAAATAATTACTGTAAAAAAACCAACCATTTCTTAATAAATGTATATAAGTGTTATAAAATAGAAAATTCACATATTTATAAAATTATTTTGGGAAAATGAATTTTATTTTTTGAATAATAATGTATAAAATATCCAATCATGGATTTTTTTCATAATTTTATGAGACAGTTAAATTTTATTATTAAAATTAAATGTCGTATAAATATACGGTGTGTATTATGACATCCTAATGACCAATGTGATTTTATAAATACTAGTAAGGGTAAACATAAAAAAATATTTTTTTCGCTTAAAAAATGTGATTTTATGTTCATTTTATTTATTTTAAAATTACATTGTAAATCCTTTGAAAAATATAATATATTTTAATTTTTTAAAAGTATTAGATTATGAGAATGACTTAATTCCACATCAAAAAGGGTATTATTGTATTATGTTCACCCCTTGGACTCGTAAAATAATGAATACCAATCAAATTGTTTAGAAACAATGGGAAAAACATTTTAATGGTTTTTGGTTTTGGTAATTTTATTATATAGATTCAAAAACACATGTATGAGAAATAATAAAGAATTCACCAAACATTTCATATATAAAAACACCCAAGATAACATTTTTCATCACTCAAAATCTTTATATAACATCCTTAAACTGACCACTCCCCACTCTATAGACTTCCCAAGGTTCCCCCAAGATGTAACCCCCCCCCAATAATTTTTATTCATACATTCATGGAAAGGGATCAACTTGTTATCCTCATTATTGATGATTATTAATTATCGTATTCCTTCCATTTAAAATTACTAATGTTGGGATTTTACTTTACATATCAATATTTATACCTATTTATTTAAAGAATGATGACAAAATCCTTTCTATCTCATCATCCAATTTTGTTAATTTTTATTTGACGTCGTTATGCTTTGGAAATTCCACAATTATTTTCCATGCCAAAAATGTTTTGTTGCGAATACCCTACCAATTACTATCAAGTGAGATCACATTTATAAAATTATCATTATTTTACATGGGAACTAAAAGTACATATTCCACACTCCATTACTAATTAATAAAATAATATGATGATTGAATCTATGTTTTATGATCTATGTGGCACACTTATGCATGAGAATGAAATGAATGTAATGGGTGCACCCCAAATTATTAACCAATCCAGTGCATTGGGCAATGATTAGTCTCATGTTAAGTAATTTTGGGATGGAGAGTAAACCAGATTCATTCAAGTGAAATTTTATATCATGATGTAAGGGATGTTAGCCTTGACCAATGTTTTTGATATACTATTTTATGTTGTTTCTACATTTCTCATTTTCATTTATATAATCATTCTATATCATGCATTATTTTTGATGTTTATAATGATCACCCTTTTATGTCCGATCACAACTATGACATTTAATGTATACCAATACACTAATACTAATGTTTTGTAAAAAACCATGGGTGTATGTGTCATAATAAAACCCTATACCAATAGGTTTTCCAAAACCCTATATATAGGTGCATAAAAAACCCCCATTCACATTGTTTTGGAAAAACACTGGTCAATGTTCCACAAAAATACCATATAACCATATTTTTGGTAAACCGGTGGGTATATGTGCATTATACAAACCACATATCCATGGTTTTGACAAAAATTTGAGAATAGGTTCTATCTATTTAAATGTTTATGAAAAAACCATTGGAATAGGTTCATTATTAAAGACCAATTCCATTGTTTTTTAAAATCCATTGGTATAAGTCTAAATATTATGGTGAATGATACCCATATTTCAGAAAACTCTCGATATAGGTATCTACAAATGGTTTTAGAACTTTTGTTTTAGATTCCCAATTTTTTTTACTTTATTTTTCAAATATTAATAAATACATAAAATTATAATATATATATATATATCATATTATATTCATAATTATAACTAATGTTTAATGGTTAGTTCATTGATATATTTTTGATAGTTAGTGGGTTCAAATATCAACTATCTATCTTCTAACAGTATTTGTACCAATGGATTTAAAAACCATTTGAATAGACTTATGCCAACATAATTATTTCTGATGTCTCTCCAAACTATCACTATAGGCCATACCAATGGTTTTCGGCCCTATTCCAATTGTTATAAACCATGGGTATAGGTTTTTTTCTAATATTTCATTGATAATCCTATTTTAGAACATGTATTAATCTCTTCATGTTATTCCATGTTTATTCCCTTACCTGAATTTATAGGTCAACATTTTCTTTTGTTTGTACCTAGGTTATAACATGATGTTTTATGTTTGATGGAATATTATGATAATATTAAGGATGTTTTAAATAATATTAATGTATTTCCTATTTTATGTTGTTATGTAATTTATATAGTTCCCAAATACTTGGCCCATTTGATGTCCAAATGATGAGAGAAACCATTCACTCTCAACATCACATTTTATTATTTTTCGGGTGATGTTGTTATGATTCCAAAATTTCACAAATATTTTCCATGCCAAAAAACATTGTGGTAAATACCCAACCAATTCCTATCAAAGGATTTCACCATAATACACTTGTAATTATTTTAAATGGGACTTACATGTGTATATTTTCCACTCCTTGATCGTGTAAAAAGTAATACGATGATTGAATAAATGTTTTATGATCTATGTGTCACACTTAAGAATGAAAATGAAATGAAATTGATGGGTGCAGTCATAATAACATATCTCTCCAATGAAATGGGTAATGATTTTTAATGTCTCAGATTTTTTCCATGTATTATTTTAATATTATATGGGAATTATTTAGAGACCAGTCTATGAGACGGCGTGCAGTTCCGAGGCCCGGTGAGCCCGGAACAAATGTTTGAATTTAATTTAATAATTAAATTATGCGTGCATGCAGTTTTCCTGAAAAAGTGGAATACCTCCCGAATGGGTTCTCGGATCAGAAATATGAGGGCACCGTTGCGTTCGGAACAATGATTTTACCTTAGGCGAGGCCTAACATCAGTTGGCGCAGGTCGGTAGTGAAATCTGGGTTTTGAACGTAATCGTAATAAAATATTTTATTTAAAATATTTTATTTAAATCTTTGTTGCAGCGAAATATCTCTTTCCCTTTTTAAAAGAGATTTCGCAGGGGATCATGGTTACTTTTCTCATAAACTGGAATCTCCCTGGAGAGCTCTGGAGGAAACCTCCCAATGCGGCGACGATGTTCATGACGAGCTTCGCCGAAAATGACGACTCAGCGACCGGATCTTTTCCAACGAACGTCGCGGAATCCAGGTAGGATTTTGTTCTGTTGATTTTCCTTTCCCCGTTATTGATTCCTACGACGAACGCAGACTAATATGTAAATCGATTAGCCCGTGGATCGATTGTTTTGCAGGCGGGCGTAATTTGGGGTTTTATCAGGAAATCAATTACTCGAGGTTTTATAATCTGTTGTTTGTAGAGATTTTGATCTAACAGTGATGAACCCAGAACGTCACGAACAACGATTGTAGTTCTTCCCTCTTGTTTGATTCTTTTTTCCCTCGTGTTCTTCATTGCATTCTATATGTTCTTGGAGGAAATTGATCATTGCACATTCGTTTGTTGGTGCAACGATCTGAGATTGTAGATCCAACCCCAGAGCGATGTCACGGAGGTGCGACAGTGGTTTCGGCGGACGATTCGAAGCGGATCGAGAGTTATGAGTTTTCAGGTGTTTTTTCTTCAGATTGATTGTTCTAGGTTTATGATATGATTTAAGAGCCGAAAACACCCATTACGACATTCGTATGATGAAACGAACCAACCCCTGGAGTATCGGGATGAACGGACCAGAGAAATGCGATCTAGAAGATCAGTCGAAGCGCGAGGAAGAAGACGACGTTCTGGAAATTTCCCGACTACACACCGTGTAGTATGGGATACATGGCGTGTGTTCATCTGCGGGATTACATGGCGTGTACTCATAGAGAACACAGACATAGACAGAGTACATGGCCAATGACACACCGTGTATACCCCTCCCCGGCCAGATACACGGGATACCCCGTGTACTGGTACATGGGCAGGGTATACGGCCAAAGACATGCCGTGTATACCCCTCCCCGGCCAGACCCGACCAGATACACGGGATACCCCGTGTAATGGTACACGGGCAGGCGACACGGACACAGGCATAGACTGTGTCTGGGCACATAGCCCGTGCACACAGAGCGAGCCCCAGGTGCTTGGACACGACGTTTGATTTTTCAACACGTCGTGTAGTTACTTTCTATCTGACAAGCCGAATGACACGGGCCAGTTACATGGGCAGTACCTAGAGTCAAGGAACATAGAATGTACCGTTTCTACATGCCGTGTAGTTTGGTTTTACACAGCTTGAATGAATGACACGGGCCGTTTACACGGGCAGTACCTGGGGTCAAGGAACACGGCGCGTAACCATACTTCACGTTGTGAAACCTGTCTTAAAAGACTTGATCCACTTTTCGTCTGTGACTTGGACTAGTTTTCTTAGGTTTTGTACCCTTGGTCTTTTCCCTAAAGGTTCTGGTATCACTTCCTTCATACAAGAGTATGATCCCTTCAGCAGAACTTCCTGAATAGAGTTGTTGGAATCCCTTCTATGAGACTTAGAGCTGGATCCTCTATTCATTCCTGGAACCCTAGGTATAATTCTTGGTATCGAAGTGACCAACTTTACCCGAGCGTCGATCCTCTACATAGCCGATTAGCTCAGACTGAGTTGTCGGAATCACCCCATGACTTGGTTGTGATCCTCTTCTGAGCATCATGTTCTCAGCGTACTTGTGGAGTGTGTTTTTCCAGAACGATTACTTTGTATCTATCTCTTCAGATTTAGGAGTGTGTTCTCCCGGTTGCATGCTTATTGGAATATTTGAGCTGGATCCTAGTGGTGGTATTCGTGATAGACGGTTGTGCATGAGTATATCTGGATGTTCTTGTTATATTTTCGATAGACATATACTATGTAGAGCTCACTGTACCATTATTTTTTGGTATTTTCCCTTGTTGTATTTCCTTTGTGGTTTCATGGTGTCCTACTGGGTATTGTTATACTCACCCCTACACGTGCTTTGCCCACACGTGTCGTGTCTTATGCAGACGAGTGAGCCTTTGACAGGATTCTAGGCAGACCAGGACCAGACGATACCCAGTGAGATCAGATAGGCCGAGTTGTGTTCCTACAGCTATAGGCTTCAGTCCCAACACCTTTCTTTACAGGTTGTACTTTTTTACAGACTCTCTTTTTGGTGGGCTTGTACTATTGGCCCAAGGTGTTACTTTCTTGTACATTACATTCCTTTCATACTCTGTGGTTGGGTTTTAGTGTATGCATGCATCTTTTTCTTTTAGTATTTTTTACTTTTCAGCTTTTTGGACTTGGAGATGTGTGTGTGTGTGTACAGGATTATAGGAAATGCCTCCCATGTTAGTAGTATACCTACTAGGTGCTAGTCACCAGCCCCTGTCCTATTGGAGGTGAGATTGGGGAGTTGTGGTTTGGGCCCCACTGGGACAGGTCGTGACAGAGTGGTATCAGATATGGTCGGTTCTACCTTAGGATCGAGAGTCTGTGAGTTGGTTTGGGGCAACAGTGTTAAGTGTTTCGAGTTCGGATTTCAGGCCAGGGATCCCAGTGATGGTGTGGGCGGCCAACGTATCCATACACCAGGACTATGATAACTTTATTTTCGACTCATAAAACGAGAACACTAGTTGCAGGGGAAAAATAATGGTACATGCATCATATAGTAATGGGTTGTGGTTTCCATGTCCTTCTTGAGTCAGCTCTCCAGATATACTCACTAACTGAGATACATCTTGTTTCTTTAACAGGATGCCTCCGTAACACACACCCTCTATGATCCAGCAGCTCGATCACGAGGATGACCCCCTCACTGATGAAGCCTTGATACAGGGACTGGATCCCCCAGTTTTACCATCTGGTGGTGTGCCAGTTATCCCGCCACTTGTGGAGCAGTGTTTAGTGCCTGCTGTACCAGTAGAGGAGGAGCGCAGGCTGAGTGCACTCCACGAGTTTCAGAGAGAGATAGACCCCTTAGGTTTCGAGGCGAGCCTGACCCTCAGGCAGCAGAGGACTTTCTTGAGGCAGTGGCTAGAGTCTTCTGTTTGGTCAGGACACCAGCAGACTAGATGGTGATCCTGGCAGTGAGCCTTCTGCAGGGCTCGGCAGGACGATGGTGGAGTTTGGTTATCCAGACCCACGACGAGGTGACACTAGCATGGTTGGAGTTTGAGCGTCTCTTCAGAGAGGAGTTTTCAACGGTTACCCTAAGACCAGTACTCATACAGAATATTCTTCAGCTCCAGCAGGGAACCATGACGGTGGATGACTATTCGTCAAGGTTCACCGACCTCTCGCGGTACTCGATGGATATGGTTAGAGATCAGTACTTCAGATCTCGAACTTTTGAGCAGGGCTTGCGTAGAGATATTCGAGCTAGCATCATCCCTATGAGAATTCCTACTTATGTTGGGGTGCTTGAGCGGGCTTTGGTGGTCGAGAGCTTCTTGGCAGAGCAGAGATAGTCGGCAGTTGTTAGTAGTGGGCGAGCAGGAGCAGAGACATCGACAGTAGGGAACCGACGTCAGGGACCCAGGCATGGGATATATTTCCATAGGAGATCCCAGGATAGGGGATCTGCCGTATAGGGTTCGTAGGGCGCATCCAGCCAGCATCGAGAGAGGGGATGATACTCATGTGATGGAAGGGGACATCTCGCTCGAGAATTTCCGACCCAACGTACTAATGACACGGGAGAAGTGGATGGACCACTGAGGCAGAGGCAACGTGTGGAGAAGACAGATCTGTGGGGTGGTGGACGGAGTAGAGGAGCTGGGAGAGTAGATGGAGATGGTCGACGTCTTGAACCTTTACCACCACCACCCCCCCCAGGAGGTCCACCTCAGGCCAAGGGAGCTGGTGGACAGAGGCATGGACAGCTGCAGGCGACAGAGGCTTATGACCCAGGTACTCCCGGAATGATTAGAGGTAAAATCTGTGTCTTTTCTACTTTGTATGCCGTACTGGTAGACACAAGTTCTAGTCATTCCTTTCTGGATACTGATCTTGTTTGAGACCTTGAGATTCCATTTGAGTTGTTGACTCGACCCTTACGCTTAGAAACACTGACTGGAGAAAATTTAGAGATCACACACATCTGTAGACATTGTGACCTAGCCCTTGGAGGCGAGAGTTTTAGTTGGAACCTCTTGGTGGTAGTGTCGAGGCCTTATGATGTCATTCTTAGTATGGATTGACTATCCACAGTTCATGCCCAGATCGACTATTTTAGGCGAAGGGTACGGTGTGTCCGTAGTGATGGTACGAGGTTCTCTTTTTTTGGTGAAAGAGAGACCCAAGAAGCGCAGGATGGACTCGTGCATAGGAGGGCAAAACTGATTTCACATTAGTTGGATAGCCTAGCCCTTGGAGCAACAGATGTTATGAGTTTCCAGTTTCCATCAGTAGTGGCTGAGTACGAGGACGTCTTTCCGGAGGATGTCCCCGGGCTACCTCCCCATCAAGAGATAGATTTCTGCATTGAGTTGCAACCCGGGATGACACCGATATTAGCATCAGCAAATCGGATGTCTCCTGCAGAGCTTTGTGAGCTGAGGGTGCAGCTGGACGAATTGCAGAAGAAGGGCCTTGTGAGACCCAGTGTTTCACCCTGGGAGGCCCCGATGCTTTTTTCCAAGAAGGAAAATGGGAGCTTGAGGATATTTGTGGATTACCAGCGCTTGAATCAGGTGATCGTGAAGAACCGGTATCTAATACCGAGGATTGATGACCTCTTCGACCAGTTGAGAGGGGTAGGATGGTTCTCGAAGGTTGATCTACGATCAGACTATCCCCAGTTATGAGTACGGGATGAGGATATACTGAAGACAGATTTCAGATGTCGCTACGGTCACTATGAGTACTTGGTGATGCCCTTCGGCGTGACGAACTCCCCGACAGTGTTCATGGGACTCATGAACCGGATCTTTCAGCCCTATCTAGACCGATTTGTAGTGGTATTCATCGATGATATACTTCTGTACTATGTGTCTGATGAGGAGCATGCAAGACACCTAAGGATGGTTCTGGACACACTTTGAGAGTAGTAGTTGTATGGGAAACTCTCGAAGTGTCAGTTCTGGTTATAGGATGTCCACTTTCTGGGACACGTTATATTGTTAGATGGTGTAGCAGTGGACCCAGCCAAGGTGGAGGAAATACTAGCATGGGAGCCACCCTATAGCGTGATGGAGGTGAAAAGTTTTCTTGGGTTGGCAGGATACTATCGGAGATGCATTCTTGATTTATCAATGATTTCAGCACCCATAACAGCTATGACCTGAAAGGGGCATCCTTTCGTGTGGACCGAGAGATGCCAACAGGCTATCCAGCAGTTGAGACTGAGTCTGACGAGCGCCCCGATCTTGAGATTACCGGAGGAGGGTGTCCAATACGTAGTATTCTGTGACGCATCAGGAACCGGGCTTGGTTGTGTCCTGATGCATATGCAAGTGGTGATTGCCTATGGATCACGTCAGTTGAGGCCACACGAGAAGAACTATGCGATCCATGATCTTGAGTTGGTAGTGGTAGTCTTCGCATTGAATATGTGGCGGCACTACCTGATGGGCGAGTGGTTTACCGTCTAGTCTGATCACAAGAGTCTCAGATATATCTTTTCTCAGAAGGATCTGAATTTGAGACAAAGCCGATTGCTTGAGTTCCTCCAGGATTACGACTTTGAGGTTGTTTATACTCTTGGGAAGGGGAATGTTGTGTCAGATGCTTTCTGCAGGAAATCCACTTCGCAGTTGCTAGATGAGGTGACAAGGCAGTTGGACTCTTTACAGTTATCCTTCATGGATAGAGATGAGGGAGCCTAACTTCAGTCGATGGTTGTTGCCCCTCCAATCTTACAACAAGTCAGGGAAGCACAACGTGAGGATGCTAGCTGTGAGACTCTACATGCTCAGATATCCAAAGGTGATGCTGCTGATGGATATTCAGAAGGTGGGGAGCATGCTGTTCTTTTCAGTGGGCGCACAGTAGTACCAGTGACGTTGAGGGAGGAGGTTCTGAGGAAGTTCCATACAACCCCTTTGGTGGTGCATCCAGGTGTGGAAAAGATGTATCAGGACCTCCGACATCAGTTCTTGTGGCCAGGAATGAAGAAGGGTGTGGCAGAGTTTGTCTCTTGGTGCCTTACTTGTCAGCAAGTAAAGGCTTATCACCAGGTGCCTGCAGGTTTGACTCAGCCCCTTGAGGTGCCAGAGTGGAAGTGGGACGAGATATCCATGGACTTCGTGATAGGGTTTACCATGTACATACAGGTGACATGATGCCATCTGGGTGATTGGTGATCGACTTACCAAGTCAACCCACTTCCTAGCCATACGGGAGCAGAGTTCAGTAGGGAGATTGGGATTCCTCTACATGCAGGAGATAGTTAAACTTTATGGAGTTCCATCCAGGATCATCTCAGATCGTGATGTGCGTTTCACATCCCGGTTGTGGAAGGGATTGCAGGAAGCTTTTGGGACTCAGTTACTCTTGAGCACAGCGTTTCATCCCCAGACTGATGGTCAGACAGAGCGGACCATTCAGGTCCTGGAGGATATGCATCGAGCTTGCATACTTGACTTCGGACATAACTGGTAGGATCACCTACCACTGGTGGAATTTTCTTATAAAAATAGTTATCATTCCACTATTGTTATGTCACCATTCGAGGCTCTGTACGGGCGACCTTTTCGGTCGCCACTTTGCTGGATTGACCCAAGAGAGTCAGCACTCATGGGCCTAGAGATGGTGAGAGCTACTACAAAGACGGTGCAGGTCATCTAGGAGTAGATGAAGACTGTGAAAAGTTGGCAGAAGTCATATTCCGACAGGAGGTGGAGGCCCTTGGAGTTCGAGGAAGAAGACCATGTGTTCCTTCGGGTCTCACCTCGATGGGGATTGTGGTGATTTGGCCGAGGTGGCAAGATATCTTCGAGGTTCGTGGGCCTTTTTCAGATTCTGAGTAGAGTTGGAATGGTGGCTTATCTCTTGGCTCTACCTACTCAGATGGACCAGGTACACAACGTCCTTAATGTGTCGTAGCTACGGAGGTACGAGCACAATCCATCGCAAGTTATCGACTGGGGCATGCTAGAAATCGATGATGGGGAGACTTTTGTAGAGTAACTAGTGGAGATTGAGGATTAGAAGGAGAATATCCTTTGTGTATGATCTATTCCCTTGGTGCGTATCCGGTGGAAGCAAGGGAATATATGAGAGAGCACGTGGGAGCGGGAGGCTCAGATTCGTGTGCAGTACCAGTATCTTTTTGAGTAGCCCTTGTTTTGGATTTTTGAGGATGTAAAATCCCTAAGGTGGGTGTGATGTAATGCCACAGATTTTTTCCAAGTATTATTTTAATATTATATGGGAATTATTTCAAGACCATTCTACGAGACGGTGTGTAGTTCCGAGGCTCGGTGTTCCCAGAACAAATGTTTGAATTTAATTTAATAATTAAATTACACGTGGAGGCGGTTTTCCTGAAAAAGTTGAATAACTCCCGAACAGGTGCTTGGATCAGAAATCTGAGGGCACTGTTGTGTTCGGAATAGTGATTTTACCTTAGGTGAGGCCTAACATCGGCTGGAGCAGGTCAGTGGCGAAATCTGGGTTTCAGACGTAACCGTAATAAAATATTTTATTTAAATCTTTGTTGCAGCGAAATATCTCTTTCCATTTTTAAAAGAGATTTTTCAGGGGATCAGGGTTACATTTCTCATAACCCTGAATCTCCCTGGATAGCTCTGGAGGAATCCTCCCAATGTAGCGATGATGTTCTTGACGAGCTTCGCCGGCGACGACGACTCGGTGACCTGATCTTCACCAACGAATGCCACAAAATCCAGGTAGGATGTTTTGCTTTTGATTTTCCATTCTTCGTTCTTCATTCCTACGACAAACGTGGACTACTCTGTGATCCGATTAGCCCGTGGATCGATCGATTTGCGGGCGGACGTAATTTGGGGTTTTATCGGGAAATCAATTACTCAAGGTTTTATAATCTGTTGTTTGTTGAGATTTCGATCTAACGACGACAAACCTGGATCGTCACGAACAACGATTTAGGTTCTTCCCTCTTGTTTGATTCTTGTTTTTCTCCCTCGCATTCTTCGTTGTGTTCTATGCGTTCTTGGAGGAAATCGATTGTTGCACATTCGTTTGTTGGCGCAACGATCTGAGATTGTAGATCCAACCCCAGAGCGATGTCACGGAGGTGCGACGGAGGTTTCGGCGGACGATTCGGAGTGGATCGAGAGTTATGAGTTTTCAGGCTTTTTTCTTCGGATGGATCGTTCGAGGTTTATGATCAGATTTAAGAGCCGAAAACACCCGTTATAGAGTTAGTATGATGAAACGAACCAACCCCTGGAGTATCGAGATGAACGGACTAGAGAAACGCGATCCGGAAGATTAGCAGAAGCGTGAGGAAGAAGATGGTGTTCTGGAAATTTCCCGACTACACGCCATGTAGTATGGGATACACGGCATGTGTTCGTCGAGGGGATTACATGGCGTGTACTCTGGGAGTACACGAACACGGGTAGGGTACACATCCAACGACATGCCGTGTATACCCCTCCCTGGCCAGACCCGGCCAGATACAAGGGATACCCCATGTACTGGTGCACGGGCAGGGTACATGGCCAAGGACACGCCGTATATACCCCTCCCCGGCCAGACCCAACCAGATACACGGGATACCCCGTGTACTGGTACACGGGCAGGCAACACGGACACAGGGAGAGACCGTGTCTGGGCACATGGCCACCGCACATGGAGCGAGCCCCAGGTGCTCGGACACAGCATGTGATTTTTCAACATGCCATGTAGTTACTTTCTATCCGACAAGATGAATGACACGGACCAGTTACACATGCAGTACCCGGAGTCAAGGAACACGGCGTGTACTTTTTCTACATGCCGTGTAGTTTGGTTTTACACAGATTGAACGAATGACATGGGCCGTTTACTAGGGCAGTACCTGGGGTCAAGGAACACGACGTGTAACCATACTACACACTATGTAACCTGTCATAAATAACTTGATCCACCTTTCTTATGTGACTTGGACTAGTTTTCTTATGGTTCGTACCCTTGGTATTTCCCCGGAAGGTTATGATATTATTTCCATTACACAAGAGTATGACCCCTTCAGCATAAATTCTTGAATAGAGTTGTTGGAATCCCCTCTGTGAGACTTAGATCTGGATCCCTTATTCATTCCTGGAACCCTAGGTAGAGTTCTTGGTATCGACGTGACCAACTTTACCCGAGAGTCGATCCTCTGCTTAGCGGATTAGCTCAGACTGAGTTTTTGAAATCACCCCATGACTGGGTTGTGATCCTCATCTGAGAATCATCTTCTCAAGGTACATGTGAAGTGTTTTCTCCCAGAACGAGTACTTCGTATCTATTTCTTCAGACCTAGGAGTGTGCTCTCCTGGTTTCTTGCTTAGTGGAATCTTCGAGCTGGATCCTAGTGGTGGTATTCGCGATAGACGGTCGTGCATGAGTATATCTGGATGTTCTTGTTATATGTTCGGTAGACATATACTATGTAGAGCTGACTGTACCTTTCTTTTGTGGTATTTTCCCTTGTTGTATTCCCTTTGTGGTTTCAGGGTGTCCTACTGGGTATTGTTATACTCACCCATGCACGGGCTTTGCCCACACGTGTCGTGTCTTGTGTAGACGAGTGAGCCTTCGAGAGGATTCTATGAGGACCAGGACCGGATGATACCCAGTGAGATCAGACTGGCCAAGGTGTGTTCCTACGGCTACAGACTGCAGTCCCAACTCCTTTCTTTACAGGTTGGACTTTGTTTCAGACTCTTTTTTATGGACTTGTACTTTTGGACCAGGGTTTTACTTTCTTGTAATTTACTTTCCTTTCATACTCTGTGGTTGGGTTTTAGTGTATGCATGCATCTTTTCCTTTTAGTAGTTTTTACTTTTCAGCTTTGTGGGATTGGAGATGTGTGTGTGTGTGTACAGGTTTATAGGAAATGCCTCCTATGTTAGTAGTATACCTACTCGGTGCTAGTCCCCAGCCCCTGGCCTATTGGAGGCGGGCTTGGGGAGTTACGGCTCGGGCCCCACTCGGAAAAGTCGTGACATGATTTCTCTCAAGATATGTCTTTTTGGGATAGGGACTTATCCCAATTTCTTTATGGGAAATTATCCCTCATGATGTTTTGTAAAAAATCCATAATCTGTGTTTCTGATGTATTTCTTTATTTTGTTTCCACATTTCCCATGATTCCTCAATGTCATAATGCTATACCATACCTCATTGTTCATGTTTATTATTCCCACCTTATTTATTTCCCATCATTTCTAGAAAATTAATCTATTCCAACGGACATATTAAAAAGTTTATGAAAAACTGTGGGTATAAGTGGCATAATAAAACCATATAACTAGGGTTTTTCCAAGACCATAGGTATAGGTTACTCAAAAAAACCTTTAAAAATGGTATTATAAAACCAATGGGTATAATTAACTCACATTAACAATATTCCCATAGTTTTGGTAAAAAAATGGTTATATGTGCTCTAAAAACCCTATATTCACGATTTTGAAAAAACCATGGGATTTGGTTCTCTCTATACCAGTTGTTTTTCAAAAACTACTGGAATAGGTTACTTGTGAAAAACTAATGACATATGTTTTTGTAAATGATTTGAATAGGTTACTTGTGAAAAAACTATGACATATGTTTTTGTAAACTATTGGTATATGCCCCAAATATCTGGACCAACAATTCTAGATATTGTCTATATAAGTCTTTAACTACAGTTTTGAGAACCATCGGATTTGATTCCCAATTATTTTATGCCTTATTTTTTCAAATATCATTAAATAAATAAAAATATAAATTATTTATAAATAAATAAAAATATTATTATATTATTATATTCAAAAATATAATTATAGTTTAGTGGTTAGGTCATTAATATATTAGTGAGAGGTACCAAGTTTAAACCTGAGCTATCACTTCTTTTTTATTGTATTGGTACCTATGATTTTAAAAACCATTAGTATATATCATTATCAATGATTCCAAACCATTGTTATTGGACTATACAAATAGTTTAGAAACAGTTGGAATAGACCCATGAAAATAGAATTATTGAAAACAACCCTCCAAACAATTGGTATTGAATGTTTTTCAAATAGTGAATTGACATGCCTATTTTATAACATGTAATATTCACTTCATGTTATCCAATTTTTATTACCTTGATAGCCTTTATTACCGATCCCATTCTTATGTATGTCACTAAATCGTACCATTAAATTTTATGTTTGATGGAATGTTATGATAATGTTATAGATGTATTCAATAATGATGACGTTCTTACTACATTTTGTTCTATTCTAATGTTAATAATTCAAAAATAAACTACCCATTTTATGTAAAAGTGATGAGCGACTATTTTCCTCTCATAATCCCATTTTAGTAATATTTATGAGACATTGTGATGCTTCCAAATTTTCACCATGATTTTCAATTCCTAAGAAATTCTGTAGTGAATACCATACCCATTCCAATTAATGGAGTTCACCTTTATACACTTATTATTTGAAATTGTACATACATGTATATATTCCACACACCATGAACATGTAATTATATATTATGATGAATGAATCACTTTTTTAAAATCAATATGGAATACTAAAGCATGAAAATGAAATTAAAGTGACGGGTGCACCAAGAATTAAAAGGAAGTCCAATGCATTGCGTAATTATTAGTGTCACAAAAATTCATGTATGGATTTAGAGTAAACATGATTCCCTTATGGTAAATTTTCTATCATGAAGTCTTAGATGTTATCAATGACCTATGATTATGATACAGTGCTTTATGTTGATTCCAAATTTCCCAAATTTATTTTATGTCTTCCTCAAATATCATTCCTTGTTGTTCATGTTTATGATGATCAACCCATTTCGGTCCCATAAATGGTTGAAATTTATTCTATACCATGGAAATATACTGATTGTTTTGGAAAAACCAAGGGTATATGTGTCCTAATGAAACCATATACCTAGAGTTTTTCTAAAACCCTAGGTTTTAGGTCCTCAAACAACCCCTATACCCATGGTTTTGAAAAAACGTTGGGTATAAGTTCCTCACACAAACCCTATACCCACATTTTTTGTAAAATCATGGGTATAGGTGACATAAACAAATCCTATAACCACGGTTTGGACAAGAACAAGTGAATTAGTTCTCTATATATGAATGGTTATACAAAAACATTGGATTAAGTTCCTTATACAAAACCTATTCCAACTATTTTTGAAAAATGTTGGTATAGGTATAAAAATTATAGGGACCTATACCAATGATTCATAATACTATCAGTATATGTCGATAACAATTATACTAAAAACCATTGGTTTAGATTCCTAATTTTTTTATGAATTTTTTGTAAGAAGATTATTAAATACATTAAAATATAAATTATTTATAAATACACATATATTTATCAGATTATATTCAAAATGAAAATTATTTTTTAGTGGTTTCATCACAAATATATTAGTTAAACGGTATTGGGTCTAACCATGGAAATCTCTTTTTTTACATTACAAGTACATAAGGATTTAAAAATTGATGGCGTAGTTGTATGAAAATGACTTCCATCCATTACTATAGACCTATACCAACAACAATATTTCTAAATACCTTCCAAAACATTGGTAGAAGATATAAAAACATTTTGGGGTCTAATACCATTGTCTCGAAATAGTTGGTATAGACTATGTTTATATTAGTGCATTGATATTTCTATTTTATAGGATGTATTATTCTCTAAATGTTATTTAATGTTTATTCCATTGATGATATTTATTTCTCATCCCATTATCTTGTATATCCCCAGGTTATACCATGTTGTTTTATGTTTTTTGGAATATTATAATAATGTTAAGGATGTTATCAATAATGATGAAGAATTTCATATTTTATGTTGTTGTGTAATGTACATTATTCTCAATGACCACGATATTCTCAATACTTTGTGTTGTATTATGTTTAATTTTATGTAATAAATTAGGAATTAATCTGTAATAAATACCATGGTTGTACTAGTTGGAATCAAAGGAAATGTGTAGTGATTTTTTGAATAGGATTGTAAAACCCTAGATAAGGCCTTTGGTATTAGACTAAGTATAAAAAAACATACCTATATTTTGGTATGTATAGATTAAGTAGTGTATTGAACAAAAACAAACAGTTCATGATACTACATGTGGATGTGGATTTGGTATAGATATACATAGGAATAACACAAAAAAATAGCACCTTGAGCTGGACTCGACTGTGAACTGGTGCATGACAATGATCCTTTATTCACACCCAGTTTGACAGTACCTTATTATATTCTTTGGTAAATTTAATGAATCATTACAAACCAGTAGTAAGGTAAAAAATAACTCATAATTATATATGTTTTGAAATAGATCAGGGATAACAATAATTAAATTCTATAAATTCATAATTTAAGGAAACAGATATAATTTATAAAGTATCTCTTTAACGTCCTTGTATTACCATTTTTGTGTTTAATTGTTTAAAAATTCTCATCCCTAATTTTACATTTATTCTAGACATTGGATGGAAATATGAGAAATTGGGTAAACAATCAATGTGATGACTATCCAAAAATATGCCCAACCTGATAGAAGTAACAATAAAGAACTTTATGAAGATACCCTCTCAGATGAGTCAGGTTTTGAATAGGATCATGGATCTGGTGGTGCACTGAAATACACATTATAAGGAAAATGATGTAATTAAGCTTTATGAGACAAATTCCACTTACTTTGAATGGATCATCTGGAACCTAATTGTGGGAAAATGGGTCAACTACATCGGTCCTCCGCATAGCTCTTCAGGATATAATTCATTCCGTATTTAGAGTTCCATAACTATTGATCCGTATGTCCCATTGGGATCTGCGACAAGTCAAATCGAAGGTCATGAATAGATATACACTTATTTAGATAGAAAATACACCACGTATTCTCATAAAAAACTCAAACATTGAATTAAATTTGTTGACACCTTTCCATCATCGGCCTGGGTAATCCGCATCCTACTCTTGGATGGGGTAATAAATCTACTTATCCATCATCATGGATTAGTATTCTGGAATATAAAAATCCAACATGCATCATTATTCTTCATTGTGAAAACATATTTATTCATAAATGAAATTTGTTTTCTATGTGAGAATCATATCTTCACTCTACGTAAAAGTGCACAGAACATATTTTAGGGTGTCTACGAATTCCTAAATATAAATCTATGGATGAAAGTAAAGAGATTTGGTGTGAAATGGAATCTTATTCCAAGATTATTTAGTCCCTTTTTTATCATTGTTCACATTAGAGTGGTTGGTTATCGACAATCACTACCCCCTAACCCATATCATGTATATGATGTATTCCATGTATCCATCTTGTTGAAGTACATAAGTGACCACTCACATGTACTCAATCTAGAGGTGGTACTATTGGAGAATGAACATTACTTTTTAAAGAATTTAGTGAGGATCATAGATCATAGAAGCAATGCTCTACATTATAGTAATGCACAAATATTCAATGTGCTATAGAGAAACGAGATGTTTGATGAAACTATGTTGGAACATGACTAAGTGATGAAGTAAAATAACCCTCATCTATTTTAGAGATTGTAAATAAAGTTTTTAGGGATAAATTTCTAAAGGGATTATATTGTAACAACAATAAAATTTATTTATAAAAGTACTTTTTTTATTTAAATTACATATCTTATTTTGTATTGTGATTATAGAAAACACTTTAACATACCTAGTTTTACCATATCATATCATATTTAATGAATTGTTAATCATCATTACCATCGATAATATACCCATTTAACATTGATCAAATGATTATTATAAATATAAGGTTTTGAAAAATCTAAATGACAGGGGAAATGGAAGTGATGGCCTCAACTAGTATGATCATACCCTTTGAAGCCAATTTATAATAGAATATAAGGGAGGACGAATCCTCGGGTTTTTCCATGTCCAATCCCCTAATGTGAGCCAATAACATATTCTTGACGAAAAACATTTAGGGGAGAATTTTGAACTCATCGAGATCATAACCAAAACCATATACGCCGAACCACCCTATGAATGTATCACCACCGTGCACATTACTCATAATAAGTTTGATGGTGTATTAAAAGGATATGTATCAAAACCATTATGGTAACATCCTTACCTATCACATTATCCTGAGATAATGGAGGAATGCTACTTGGCATTATGAGATGTTCTCTAGGAATAAAAGGTTGTTAATAAATTCAAAGGGCTTCAAGAATCATTGGGGAATGATTAACCCGTAATATAAAACCAACCAACCAAAAATGACATTACTAATAATGCTACATGATGCATGTCAACAAAATGACCCATCCCATACATTACCAAAAGAAAACAAAACTATTCAATAAAAATTACCAAAATCCAATACAACCAAACCAAATATCAGAGTACAAAGCAAAATAATTCAAAAAAAGTCCCCAAAGAACAAGGAAACCATTCGTAGCTCCACACCAAGCTCCATGCTCCATGTACCACAAAATAACCAAAGGATCATATTGAACCGATATCAAAATGTTATGATTTATCCTTACCTATGTCCTGGAATACAATATCTAGAAAATAACCCATGTGAAAAAGTGTGGGTCAGTAAAAATTCTCCTTATGATTTTCCCCAAGTGACTTCTCTACACACACCACTAGGAAAGAATCATTAGAACATTTATATAATGAAGTTTATATAAAACATTAACTAGTGCAACCACTATAACTATACAAAAATACCATTACCAATCCCTATGAAATACGTGAAATGCACAACTATGCCCTAATCTATAGAAATATCACACATTAGTCCAAAAAATTTCATCATCCAAAGAAACAAACAACAAGGAAACAAACATGGTGGAACATCTAGTCCAAACATGTTTAATACCTCCGAAATCAAGTGGTCCTTCCTGCCCACCTATCCTTACTGGTGGACCTTACATCTACTCTACATCTTCTTTTTATAGTTGTACTCCCATACCACTTCACAACATCCCAACACAAACATAACATACAGAAGCCAATAACCAAGCATATAACACACCAAGGCCACAATAGCATTCACATAACCATGCATATAACACCCCAAGGCCACAACAACATGCGAATAACCAATTTACCATTATGAAATCCCTTGGAGCATCATCCATGTCTTTCCACATTTCAATAAATCAACCTCATTTTTATTTGAAATCATTATCTTAAAAAAAACCCATAAAAGAAACCACGTTATCTATTTTTAAATCAATATTTTAAAATCAAACAAGAACAATTCACAGAAAAATACCTTATTTACCAAAATGAAAAAAACATTACCAAAGGGATTTATAACCATTTTCAAACATCAAAATTAACCATTATTTGATGAAAATAAAATTAACTGGAATAAGCCTTCTAGTTATAACAAAGTGGAGTCAATAGATAAGTGACCTGTATTTAGGGTTTCAGCGAAATCAGCCCACATGCAACCACACCACAAATCCAGAAAAAACTACACCAAAGCCACTCTAGATTATCTTCCCTATCATCAACATTCCCTAATATCACCATTCAAGGATCCAAGAACCCTTTATATACACACAATGGTTGTAGATATAGAAAACCAACAGAGAGGGAATAGTTTATATAGGGAAAACCAAAGAGAAACCAAGATAGATGACTTACCCGAGATGAACTGCCTTCAATCCCCCTTAGAAAACCATTAAAATCGCCTAAAAATGAGTGGGAGAGCACCCATTGACAATGAAAGGATAACAAACCATGTTGGTTTTGGATGTGAGTTGAAATGGGTGAGGTAGTGTAAATCTTGCCTAATGCCATTTAAAAAAAATACATATTTAAAGGGCCACACGGGTAGCTCACACAGTCAGAAAAACTATGCGCTAACTGTATGTATACTACTACATTAAAGGGGTATCATGCATGGTATTCTTGTATGGTTAGAAGAATCGTGAAAAAACCATTCATACCCCCACTGCATGTATGGTTATCTCACACGGTTTCCCCTTAACCATGCTTAAATCATGTAGCCTTAAAAGGCCTCCAATGTTTTCCCAAAACCTTCCCAAAATCTACCAAACTCTACCCATCCACCTTATATACATAAAAAGTCATGAATAAGTGGTACATTCCTCAATCCATAGGTGCAAAATTCTAACCAAAATTGTAATTTTCATCCTTAGAATTTAGAAAAGAATTTCATTGCTGAAAGTGATTGGGCCATTACTCAACCATCTCTTTCCCTCATTCCTAAGTCTCCTCTTGAATTGGACCATGCTGCCACAAAACATGAACTAAACCAATGATTTTACCCTGCAAGGATTTATCCTACCAATCCATAATCTAAACTGGCACGTGCATCTAGGAAGCATCCGTTTCTATTTCAACATGATCCCAACAAATCTTATGGTCATGATCTGGCTGATTCATCTTCAACCGCGACACATGAAATTTTTTTTACCACACTAAACCGTGGTAGAAAGGAAAACTGAAAAAACACCTCTCCAATATACCTTGGAGATAAATTACCCTACTTTCCACAACAAATATTTCCCAACCGAGGAGATATTATAAAAAAACATGATCACACACATTGAATGAAAACGGTCATCGATGATGGTTCTCATATGATTTTTGACGACATTAAGACATCTCCATCCTATTTTTGATCAATTTGACCTTCTTCACAGTCTCATGGAAAAGGAATGGTCCAATCATAAATGTTTGACCCATTCCCACCCAACACATCCGAGAATGACACAGACACCGATAAAGTGCCTCAAACATAGCAATATATATTGAATCCTGATAACTGTTATTATAGGAGAACTCCACCAATAGTAAGTGCTTCTCCCATGAACCACCAAAATATATCATAGAAGACCTTATAATATCCTCTATTGTTTTTATCATCATCATGGATTCGTCATCCGCATGAGGATGATACACCATGCTCATCGTAAACTATGCCCCAAGTGCTTGCTGCATGGATTTCCAAAAATGATATGTGAACCTTGGATATCTATCTAATAAAATCGATACCGGAATTCCATTACACTTTAACACCTCCCAAATACCGATTATGGATAGATCTTCCCCCTTATGATATTGGCGAATCAGGATGAAATGAGCCGAATTTATCAGCTGATCCACAATCACCCATATGACATCTTGTTTCATGACCGTTCTTGGAAGACCTGTCACAATATCCATCACTATTTTATCCCACTTAAATATTATAATAAGAAAATATTGCAACATTTCTATTGTCCACTGATGATCTTCCTTGACATGATGAGAAGTTAAGCATCTCGAAACAAACTTTTCCACATTCATTTTCATACCATCCCACCAAAACTATGCTTTCAAATCCTTTTAAACCTTATCAATTCGAAGATGGATATCACATCTGGAATGATGGTATACCCTGAGATGTTCCACCTAACATGATGCTGGTAATACCATCCAATTTTGAAATTCCAAAACTGAATTCCCAATAAGTTCCCAGCTCTCAATGGTCTCCCCAACATTGATTTTTTCCTCATCCCCAAATATTTGTAATCAGATTCATGTACCTCATTAACCAAACCAGCCATATCATGAACAAATGAAACCAAAATTAAGACCATTCTTCCACCCATTTCCTCACATTACAACTTTATGAAAGCTATGACTAACATCAACTACCACTGATCAGGTTCTTGTTTCACCACCTTAGCGTTAGATTTTCTAATTAATTCATCCACAACTGAATTTTCCTTAACTAGTGTGTACATTTAAGTCAAAATCAAACGTATGGATATATTCCATCCATATCCTTTTCCTCATGGTCATATCTATCTATGAGAAATTATTCTTTAAGCTCATCTGATCATTAAATACTCTAATTTTCTCACCAAAGAGATAATGATGCCAGATTTTTAATCATGAACCGCTACCTCAAACACCAAATCATTAGTTGGGTTGTTCTTCTCATGAAACCTATACTACTGTAATCTATATGAATCCAAAGGACCTCCTTTTATGAGAACACAAACTATACATGATCCTGATGTGTCACAATACACCACATACTCTTTCTCTCATTCTGGAAAAACCATGATTGTTGATGATGTAAGGCGACCCAGTATCAGTTCAATGAATTTATGAAACTTGACACCCCATAAAAATGGGATATTATTCCTTGACAAAAATGTCATTGGAAAAGATAATCATGAGAAATGAGGTACAAAATGCGGATAATGGCTATCCAGACCAAGGAAGCTCTATATCTCTAAAAAAATTCTTTGGTGGTTTCTAGGAGATAACTAACTCTATCTTTTCTAGATCAACTAACACACATCTATTAAAAATACTATGGCCATTAAAATGAACCTCTTATATCCAAAAGTCACTCTTTGACAATTTGACATAAATCCAATGATCCCTCAAGATCCCTAATACTATCACCAAGTGCTTATCATGCTCCACACTTGTCCTGGAATACACTAGTATATCATAAAAAACAAAACCCCACAAAAAATAAGATAACACTCAAATGTCCAATTCACCAGTTCCAAGAACACTATTGGTGAATTTGATAGACATAAGGGAATAACCACATACTCGTGATGGATATATATATTTACAAATGTTTTTTTGGAATATCCTCCTACTTCACCAACAATTGATGATACCCTAACCTCAAGTCAATATTAGAGAACCACTGATCACCCCACAAAAAGACAAAAATAATAATCAATTCATGTATGTGGATATTAGTTCATTATTGTAACCTAATTATGTCTATGATAATCAATATAGAACTAAAATGGTCCATCCATCCTTATTACAAACCAGACTGGTGCAGCCCATGGAGACGTGCAAGTCTGGATGAACCCTTTTTTTATCTCTTCCAACTTCACCTATAATTCTTACATTTCAGCTGGTTCCATACAGAAAGATGGATGTGAGATTGGAATGGTCCTCGTAAAGAGATCAATCATAAAATCCACTACTATCACATGTGGAAACCCTGATAACCTTTCAGTAAATACCTCCATAAAAAGATCCACAACTACTAGAAAAACTATTTTCTCAACTTCTTCCACTGATGGAAATGACAATGCAACTAACAGATTCTAGATCATTCCTTGAGCTGGTACCAAGAAATCAGTTACACCCAGCTATTCCTTCTTCTCCCCTATAATGAGATGTTCAATTCCATCTTCCATCGTAAAACTAACCATTCATTCATATAAATCGATGTGGTCCTTAAAAAATTATGACCAATAAATTAAAAGGATTATGTCATAGGCATCCATCTCATGCACTGACAAATCCCACATCAAATCAATGCAATCCCCAACTAAGCAACACACTATACATATAAAGGCTCGACATTATCATTGAGCCAGAGGAGTTATTAGTTTCCAAAACATAAGACATAATTTCCACATATAAACCCAACAAATAAACAATGTCAGAAGAAACTAAAGAATGTGATGCACCCTTATCAATTAAATCATTCATCAATAGGGAATTTAAAATAACACTACATTTCACTGTGTGTGGTCCCTACTGATCATTCCCTGCAACATTTTTAGCTCTAAACAACTTTGCGGTTGCCATGTTATGCTCATTATTTTCTAACAGAGGCATCATGGCATTCCAAAAATCACCACAACCCACATTGTACTGTTGAAGAGGGGTATGATGCTTCCCTCATCCCATCGAGGCATAAATGATCTGAGACCTGGGAGGAGTTCCACGTACACCCATCCTTGGAGAATTCCAATAATACTACAGAAGATGCCCCATCTTCTTACAGTTATGACATGATCGAGGTTGTGCTGTATAATCCCTCTTGATGTGTCACATAGATCCACACTGAATACATCCTGGCTTACTATGATCCTTCAGAAGAAGATTCACCAATCCTGACCTAGGATTCTGAGCCATACTCCCACCCTGGATATAAGTATCCATCATTTGCTGGATTTTATCCTTCTAGTTGCCACTACTATCCATTGGTACTAACATACCCCCACTTGTATCCCCCAAAATATATCACTCATCCGCTATATCTCAATTCACTATTTCTATGTAATCAATTATACACAAAACCACTATCTTAGAACAAACATCCAGTTTCAACCCATCATCAGAAATTGGTTCATTCAACAATGTACAGCCCACCACCTTGGGTGAAAACCACACAAAATTAATAAACATAGCTTCATATTCCATTACTTCCCTGGCCAATTTAATCAAACAGAATAAATCTACTATACACACAACTCTAAACGTATGATGTTAGAATGGTTTATTAAACAACTCCTCAAAACACTCAGATGTCACACTTTCATCAATCCTAGCTTGGAATACCAGATCCCACCACTGATTTGCAAGATCTTCCAACATATTAATGGATAGTTTCAGTTTCAGCTCATCTAGTGTTCCCATGACTTCAACTATCCTATTCATTATGTTCAGCCATGCTTTAGCCCTTTTTTGATCCAAATAACCCCTAAACATGGGTGGATTTTTCCATTGATACTGTACTACATGTTCCACATTCTTTGGTTCATCGACATTATTCTCACTTACCACGGCTTAATAATCTAACACTATACACTTCACTTGCTACAGGTTCACCTTAGGCTTAGGTGCAATGAAATTTTCAGCAGATTGCTTCGGTTGTTCTCTACAACGCCTACTCAGTTCTTTTTCTATCAATAAAAAACAGCCATAAGTCCCACACCCGTAATAATAAAAGGAATAATATTCAAATTCATCTTTGTAAAAACTATCACAACCAGTCTTTCAACATTGTCATATTTCCCATTTTTCACTATTCTGAATAAAATACCACATTTTGAAAATCAATCCATTCTAAAAATACCAAAAAAATTTATATTTTAAATCCTTCTATTTTGAAATCCAATTCAGATTTTTCAAAATCCATAAATTCATATCACAACATAAATCATTATACCCCAATGAAGTATGAATCCAAGTGGGAAGTCATTTTTACCATGTATGTCATGGTCATCTCATTGGCTACACCAAGGATAGTGAGAAATCTAATGCCTTCAAGTGTCTCAAAAAAATTTCTATACCAAACACCATGTTTACATGAAGTTCAGCATAAAAGGGTTAGCTATATCCTTGTTTGCTATACATTCCAAGTTTCGAAAATCCAACAACTTTATACCATTATGACTCAAGGAATAGGCCAAGAACAAATGTCAACACCAAGACCCATGATCAACACTAAAGGACTGGACAACCTATCTCACTTGAAATCTATGGACCAAACTAACGGATACCACTTGTAATATTCCACCCCATCCCATTGGTTGGAGAGGTCGGAGGAATTATACCTAGCCTTAAGCATTGTTCCCAAGGTTCTAATGGCTTGAAATAAATTCCAAGGGCATTATGAATCATTGGGGAATGATTTAATCTTAAGATAAAATAAACCAACAAAACATTCCATTAAAAACAAAACTATATGATGCATGTCAAAAAAAAAACAACCCAAACCATATAATACCAAAAGACAACCAATGTATTACATAATAATTCTAAAAATATAATACATCCATCCAAATATCAGAATAACAAGAGGAAGACTAGACAATAAGACCCCAGTGAACTAGGAGACCATCCATAACTCCACACCATGCTTGATGCTCAAAGCACCACAACATCACCAAAGCATCTTTTCGAACCACTAGAAAAATGAGAAGCTTTAACATTACATGTGTCCAATAATACAATATCTTCAAAATCACCAATGTTAAAAGTAGGGATGACTAATAATATTTAGTTGGATTTTCCCTATCTGACTTCCTTACACACCCCACTAGCAATGAACCATTAGCATATTTATATAATGTAGATTAGATAAAAAATTAAATAGTGAAACCATTAACCATAACAAAAACATACCCTTACCAAGCCCTATCAAACAAGGGAAATAAAAAAATATTTTATAATCCATTTCACCCTCACATATTATCCCAACAAATTACATCTGGAAAAGAAACACACAACCAGGAAAAAAATATGGCGGAACTTCCCGTCTAAACCTATTTAATACTTTCCAAATGAGGTGGTACTTCGCACCTACCTATCCTTGATGGTGGCCCTTCCATACACTCAACATACTCTTTTTTATAATTGTAGTCTCCACCCATATCACATCATTCAAACACAAAAATAACATGCACAAGACAATAAGAATGCATACAACCCACTAAGGCCACAACAACATGCCTATAACCTAGCATATAATACACCAAGACCACAACAACAAGCAAATAACCATTTAATAATTAAAAAATCCATTGTGGAATTATCCATGTCATGTAACATTTCAATAAAGAAACCCTTTTTTATTGAAAATCATATTATCAAACCACTTATTTAAAACAACACACATATTTTATTTTAAAGTCATCATTTTAAAATCCAACAACAAGAACATTACACCACAAAACTAATTTTTCCCCAAAAAATCCACCAAACATTCCCAAATGGATTTCTAACCAATTTAACACATCAAAATCACCAATTAATACATGAGATCCCAATTTATTGGAAATATCCTTCCAGTTCTATCTATGTGGAGTCAAGATAGAATCCACCTACCTTTATGTTTTTGGTAAAATCAACCCTGAAGAAACCAAACCACAAATCTGGAAAATGATCAACCAAAACCACTCTAGATTCACTTCTCTAATATCAACATGACCTATTATAAGTGTTAATGTTATCAAAGACCCTAGATCTACACACAACATATGCAGATCTAGAAAACCAAGAGAGAGGGAATAATAGATCTAGTGAAAACCAAAGAGAACCCAATAGTGAAGTCATACATGAGATAAACCACCTAATAACCCCATTAAACCCCCTTCAATCACCATTAAAATGATTGGGAGCTCACCCAATGACCTCATGTGTAATAAATACCATGTAGGATTAATATTAGAGATAAAATGGGGATTGATGGTGAATATCGACTAACCCCATTTAAAAAAACCATTTTTAAAGGGCTACACGGTTAGCTGGCATGATTAGACAAACTGTGTGCTAACCCTGTGAAAGTTGCTTCCTCAATGGGGAATCATTCAGGACCTCCTCACATGGTTATAAAAACTATGCGCAAATCATGCATAACCTCACTACTCGTACAGTTATCTATTATGGTTTCCCCATAATTGTTCTTGACCTGTGTAGCCTTCAATAGACTGTCATGTTTTATAAAACCTTCCAAGACTCGCCCACACTCTACTAAACCACTTTATATACATAACATGACATGAATATGGGTTAAATACCTCAAACTGGGGGTGCTACAATAATATTAGTAATATTTATATTTTATTTTCAATAGAATAATGTTCATATTTTCTCAAACATTGTAAATAAATCTTATTTTTATACAAAAAAACACTAATTATATTTCTAATTAATTTTCAATTTCAATTATGATTTTTATTTTTTTGAGTTAATTGGGTTTCTAAATAAATATTAGTAAAAAATAAATTTTATAATATATAAATGAACATATAATTTTTTGAATTAAAATGTAATTTTTATAATGGTTAAAAAACTTTTATTGTCATAAAACACAACATTTTTCAATAAACGTAAAGTATTATACTAAAATAGAAAATTAAAATATTGAGAAAATAATTTTTTATAAAACATATTTTCTTTTTTTATTATAATTTCCATATTATCCAATGTTTCTTTTTTCATAATTTTCCCTGAAATTTTTTTGTTTTTTGTAAAAATGATATATCGCATGAATATATGATATTGAATATGACATAATAATTAACCAAAATGATGTTATAAATAATATAATGGTTACCCACAACCAAATATATTTTTTCCTTTTAAAATAATGTGATTTAATATAGTGCTTCAATGCATTGGATAATATGTAGTATCACGAGACATAATGTTAGGATAAGGAGAAACCATTATTACTTTATGGGAATTTATGAATAATTATTTCATATTTGTTATCCCTGACATATGTTTAGAATGTATTGTTTTATGTTGTTATAACATTTCACATTTTTCCTTTAGTTCATCATGATATATCATGCCTAACTGTTAATTTTTATGATCCTAAACCCTTTTATGTCTCATTGATATGAATATTATCTATCATGTATTTTATATTCATGTTATAAAAATTTTATTCCCTTACTAGCCTTTATAACTCAACTATTTCTTATATATTTCCCCAGGATATCCTATATAGTTTTCTATTTACTGGAATATTATTATCTTGTTAAGAAGGTTATCAATAAAGATAATGTATTTACTATTTTATGTTTTCATTTAATGTAAATAATTCCAAAATACACAATAATTATTTATCATTAGGGTTGTATTATTTTCCCATTCAGGTAATAAATGATAACTAATATGAAAAAAAGAGAAGGTTTGTTTTAGGTATTTGTCTTAGGACTTTTTTATTTATCGAAGTTAACTTTGAACATGAACTTGGTGTTAAATTTATGATGTTTTAGAAAATGTCCATGAAAATATGTTTATGATATTAATAATTATTCATTCCATCATTATGAAATGATTTATTAAGGTCTATGTGATTATTTTTATAGTTTTCATATCGATGGATATATTTTAAGATCGTGTGAATATTTATATAGACTTATTTTATAATCATTTATTTTTCTTATATTATTTTTGGTGCAAAAGTTATTGAATATATGGAATTTTATTTTTGTTATTTAACATTCCATAATTATTATTCCATATTTAATCAAGAAAAAATTCACTATACATATCCCATACTATGTTTCTGATATCAATTATATTTATTTTTTTTCCGGAGAAATGAAGAAAGAATATTTGAATGTTTTTGATAATGAAGAATAATTAATTAAACTATGTTTTATATGTTTTTCTAATATATGATGCGATTTGTTATTTAGTTTATAGGAATAATAAACTATTCGTTCCTTTGGGATGTGACCTATTATATATAGTTCCAATTTTAAAATGTAATAACATGATTTGGGATGTGAGGTTGGGGTATTTAATATTGGTATCAAAGGTTGTTTTGTAGAAAAATAGGGAACTATATTAAATAAAACATATATTATGGAACAGAACTCAATGAATGTCTTTGAGGATATGTATTATTATATGATAACATGATAATATTTTAGTAAGGTATAGATTATGTGTTTCTGATGCAATACAACATTGTTAGGATACTACTATAAGATATGGTTTTAGAACTGATTCATCTAGGTGTAATAACCATTGAATGAGTTTTTCAACTACTTATCCATCCTTATTCTAATGTACGGTGAGTGTTCTCTTATAATTAACCTTGTTAAACTCTACTAATGTATATAATTCAGTTAATTCATATTTTCATTATAAACTATTGTGAGTGATTTTAAAGGATGATGACTATGATTGATTATTTTAATACTATGTTAGCCTATATTTAATAAAATGTTTTAGGATATAGAGAATCCATATATCATTTTCATGATTATGTTTCCTCATACTATTATAATTTTTTATCATAATATGTTCTTTGGTTTTATTCAATGGATAAAACTAAGGGGAACCATTTTAATACTAAATGTGACATGTAATATAGTGATTATGATAACCAAAATTGAAAAATTACTAGAGTTAAATGAATTGTTATTATTCCTAATTAGTTTTCGTTATATATTACTAATCATGTACACCTTAACCAGCTATCAGACTCACCAAATAGGATAAGAATATATTTTACTGAATGATAGTGTGGTGGAGACAATTAAGGATTGAAGGCTCAAGTATCATCATGTGAGAGATGTGGAATGTGACACATCCGATAATGTTTCTTTAGATCATTGAAATGTATTATGGGTTGGAATTAATGGAAAATATCTTTCAACAATAATGACAAAAAAACAATTATATGGATTTATATGAGGTTCATTATGAGGTAAAATTTTTAGTTCAATGTCTTATGTGTGGTGAATATGGACATTATCCATGCCAATGTCAAAATCTAATCAATATATCATAGTACATGGTTGAACATATTTTATTCCAATCATTTCTGTGTATGGATTTAATTTATTATGAGTTGGGATTACCGAATTATTTTTTGGAAGTATTATATAAATGATATTCTAGATATATGAATCATGAAACATTTATGAATTAGTCCAAAATATTTTTTCATTAATTATTCTCATGTTTATATTGAATGGTACTAATAGCTAAGGAATGTGATTTAGTTATAAAGTGAAAATGTATAGTATGTATATAGAGAAAATTGAAATGTATGATGTACATGGGATATTATTGAAATATGTTAGTGATTTGATGAAAAAGTGATTTTGGTAATCATTATTCATGTTTATTGAATTTTTGGATTTATGGAAATTAATTGTGATTTTTATTGGGGAATAATGATTTTGTTAATTTTTGGAAGAATAAATGTTTTCATGTGGGGTTATTATGAGAGTTATATATACCATCACACATTTAAATGTTTGTGTTTTTCAGGAGCTCAATTCCCTAGATAAAACTTTTGAGGGTTTATGTTCAAGAATTTTGTGTTGACTTGAATATTATATGAGGTTTTATAAAGAATAATCAATTAAAAATTAGTCCACAATATTTTCATAGATATTTATCTTCAATAGAAGGACTACCTATTATGTTATTATCTAAATTCGATTCAAGATATTTTGGTTTGAATTTTTATACAATATAAGATTATATATTAACTTATTATATAATTAGGGATTCTGCATTAGTCTGAGGTATAATTATCTGTTAGGTTTACCATGTGATTTCACATGAATGATTAATTGGGAAAAATGTAATTAAATATTGGGTATGTAAGATCCAAGATATGAGATTAATTTTTTTGTTATAAAATTAACTAATGTTTTGTGTATTGATTTTATTTCAAATTTGGGTAATTAATTAAATCACATAATTCAAACCTTTTTTTATTATTGTTGGAATTGTGTAGCTAAATATGATGGTCTATATACATTTGATATTATCTTACATTGTGATATCAATTTAGTTTTATTTTATATTTAATGATATGATGAATATATTAACAACTATATAGGGATTATGAAGCTGATTTTGTTTCTTTGAGAATGAATAAAATTCAACTTGAATACTCATCTTTTGGTATAAAACAAGAAGTTGGGGGTGAAAGTTGATTAAACGATGATGTTATACTTGAGAAGTAAATATATTTCATAATGATAAAACTATATATGGTATAGTAGTGACTAATATCTATGAAAACGATCGTTAAAATAAAAATTTTATCATTTTACATTCATTCCATATGAATCTATGGTCTTTCTCTGACAAAAATGATTTATAGATTTGTGGTCATTAACTTTCGTATGATCATTCACATTATTGAGATAAAAGTTTAATTTAACTCTAAGTCACTAAATTGAAATTAATTTACCATCCATTTTATTTTTCTACATCCCCATAATTTTATCATATTTTTACAGAATGTAATATATTATTCTAGATGACCAATGTATTTTCATTTCTTACTTTTAAGAGGAATTTTAATTAACCTGTTTTATGATATATCTTTTCAAAAAAGGTTTTATAAATTGTCAGAAACATTTATTATGAAGAAAAAATTAAATTTGAGAGGGAGATAATTATTAATGGTGTGGGAAATGTTATATTGGATATTTTAAATGAACACTATGATCAATATAGAATACAACACGCACCACTAATCTTAAGAAGATATGAAATATTTTTTTCTAAATTTGATTATTTTAACATAACAGTTTAACTTGTTGGAATAAATAATAACTACTATATTATTAAATAAATATATATATTTCATAATCCATAAAAATTCATTGATAAATTCTTATGAAATAAGAACTCATATTTTAGTAATGACAATGTTTCTACAAAATAAATTTTCTTCAAAAATAGTATTTAGAAATGTTTTTATTGAATATTATAATTAATTTTATGAAAATTTATAAAATATAATTCATAAAAAAGACACTATTTTGTTATCATAAATTTAATATATACATAGATTAAATATTTATAATTTGTCTAAAAAAATTATTTAACTATAAATATTGAAACACTGATTTTTATTTAAATTTGTATTTTTTAACATACAATGTTCCATTTTTTCTAGATTTTTCCAAATGAATAACTACATAAAATATATATTTAGTAATACTATTAATTTTATTATAATCAATTATATAGTTGATCTTGTTAGAAAAAATATTTTTATACATTAAAGGATGTTTTCTAAAAAACAATTCATATAGGGTTTTATATGTTTATCCTGAATTTATTTCTCCCACATCTAGAAAATTAATATCCAAAAAATGATTCCATATTTATAATAAAGTGCTCGGTATTTTATAAATTGTTCCATTCGATTTTCTGTTATTATGAATAGTTACCATAGATAATATTTTTCATATCTGTAACTGTAAAATGGGTATGATGGTGTTGACACAAAGAGACAATGTCACAAAATTAACCTGAAATTTGGCTATATAAAAATATAGGGGTGTAATCCATCAATTTATGTTAGGGACATGAATATATGGACCCTTGGTACCATTTTTCATTGATTGTGACCATTGTATTAATTTAAATAATGAAAAATATAAAATATCACTCTCCTGAATTTTATATTTGTTAAATTTTTACATATAAATAAATGAATAAATATTTGGTTCTACATGATTATTTATCAGAATAGTTTTTGACATGAAAATTTATTTCAAATTATTATTAATAAAAAATAAGTTCTAAATTGTTATGCAATTCTGATATAGTATTAATTTAGTTTATAGAAAAATAAAATAAAAATAATAAAATTAAAACAATTTCATTGAATTAGTATGTTCCATGGATGTTTAAGATGAAAATAATATGTTATAGATGTTTAAAAGGTTTAACATAGAATTAATGTGAATCCATGTCACTTTCAATGTATAAATATGTGTGAAGATATTAAAATAAAATTTATTTTATTTTGTGATAAAAATATTTAAAAATACTTTCTATCAAAGAAGAATAATATTTAAGGATTATTTGCAAGATATGATATGGTATAAAATGTTATCGTCTGGTCATTTATGAACTAAATTATAACATATATTTAATATTACAACCCTTTAGATGGAAAATTTACTATAGTTTTTAAGGAAAAAATATTTTAATAGAGGGGTTAAACCAATAGATACGTATTCGAATGACCGAACAACATGTGTAACATTCATTGGATGAGGTTATTTTGGAAAACATTATATTTTAATTATAATCTCTTTCCATTCTTAATCATTTTACTTTAAAATGAATTATTAAAATTTAATTATTTTTTAAACTCAAAGTGTGCCCTTCCCCTTTTTAAAAGGTTACCCCTTTCTCTCTATTCAATTCATCTATTTATTTGTCTAGATTAACCGAACCCTACGATTTTATTTTCTATAAAACAATTTTAATTAGTTATATGTATTGGTTGTAATGATCCAAAACCTTATAGGATAGACTCAGTGGTTACCATGTAAAATCGACACTAGATAGAAGTGATCACATCACAAATCACCAAATAGTTCAATAGAGTTTTAAAACAAGATATATACTTGCATTTCACATTTCATTTGAAAATAAATGTTTTCTCATTTAGAAACCCACTTTCCCCTTAAGAATATAAAAAACATTCAATCATAAATTACTACATGGTATCCATGGGAAATGAAGCATAATAAATGTGTGAAGTTGAACACTAGATAAGGGTTTTCATAATGTTGAATCTAAAAGGAATACATAATATTTCATGGATAAATGATTATAAAATAATGAAGTATAAATAATATTATGAGATAGAAACATATCCATATATATCATATCAAATTAAACAATCACATTAAAATCAATAAATGATTTTATAATGATTCAATTAATTTTTTAAATAAAAATTATCATCATGGCCTCTTGCCATGAAATCATAAAAATACTATCAATTACATGTGCCAAGACATCTTACATAAATGGGTATGTCCTTAGATTAGAACCCGTACTAGATTGTCTCATGATACCTATAGATTCATTGAGGGGATTTATAATTCTAGGCCATGCCCATCACATCATATTTCCAAGGTATTCCTCATTTTAATAAATAAATCAATATAATAAACACCCCTTAAAAATGAATGATTATCTGTATTTAATGAACTATAATATATTATAATAATAAATTCCCCATTCAAATTAATTATAAACTATCAAATGAATAAAAAAATGGTATCAATATATTATATCCTTATTGGATAGTATATAAAATAAATGAATGTTGTCATTATTGAATAGATATACTATAAATAGAAAATAAATAACACACTTGAAGAAAATGACCCTTTCACTTTTACAAATATTTTTTAAAACTAAGTATTTCATAAATGTTACTGAAACATATTCTCTAAAAATAACCTTCAAAAATAGTAATGTAATCTTCAATTCATTTATTTTTCATGATGACTAAAAATTTTGTTCATGTCGAATAATTTGAAAAGTTACTCCTTTCGCAATTTCTATACATTCTTCACTTAGAAAAAATAAAAAATATTAAATTTCATTTTTTTAATAGTAATAAATCATTGAAAATGAATTGTAAAACTAATTTTATAATATAAGAAAAATTATAAAAAGATTTATACAAAATTAATATAGAATATGTTGATAAAATATATCTCTCAATGATGAATTAAAGGTAATTAATCCTGAATATTATTGATGTTTTGAAATAAACACTTTTGACTTAGGTAAAATATGACTCTTAATCCGCATGAATGAAATAACATAAAAAAACATTAAATACAATAAATATATATGTAATAAAATTTTAACATATCAATGATGTAGTTTATACAAAACATTAATGAAATATGTGGTGAATATGACATATTTCTCTAAGATGTAATAGTGAGATGAAAACCCCTTGCCTCATGTTCTACATCCATTTTATATGTTGAATCCTCATATATAATTAATATATATTACATATACACATATTTCATGACCATATTAATATATATAATATGATATATTATTTACATTATAACTTTAACCATCATTTCATTAATAATTCCATATTAAAATAAATATTATGGGTGATAACTACTTTGTTTTTTTCTAGTATTAATTTTGATAGTTTTCATACATGTTTATTAATCATGGTTTTATCATATTCAATATTTTAAACATGATATAATTTTAAAATAAATTTACTATATTACTATTTTTGGCCATCCATTAAATTAATGTATAGAAAAACAAATTACACCGTTAATGGAGACTGTACGTCAAATGTAAGAATAAACCATTATTTCATTTTTTTTATTGATAAAATGAAATAAATATAAATATAAATTATAATTTTTATAATAATAAATATCATATATAATTTATATATATTTATAAAATCTATCCTTATTACCATCGAAGTAAAATACACATGAAAAATAAATCACATTGCTCCATCAAGGAGGTAGTCTACCGGTATGCACATGCGTCATTATAATATTATAATGGTTCAGAAGGTAAGAAGGAATTTATGATATTATAGTTCCATAAATATAGTTAAATCAGAAATAAAATATATAATACTTATTTTTTTATATTAATAATCATCAATGTAATGTGGTGATGATAACTGAAATACACTACATTGTAAATATGGTAAGATGTACGTATGTATATGCACTATTTTTAATTTTCTTATGATGGAAAATATATGAAAAAAAATTATTAAAAAATCATAATTACATATTAATATATTGATTATATGGTATTTATTATGATAATATAGATAAAACAAATTATTATGATGTAGAAAAACAAATAATCATGTAATAATTTGTTAAGATGATTAGATCTTCATCATTATAGTTGCTTTAGATATTTTATTCAGGGACATATGGTTATTTTCATAATGATTATAACATCTATAGAATTGATATTTTTTTATTAGTTTGATTGTTTTGGGTTTTTTGATAGATGGCTTATGGTGGTGTGATTAATTATAAGGAGTGTCAATTTTAGGTGGGGGAATTTGAGGAATTTATTAATGTATTAAATGAGTATTAATTAAATTTCACGAAAAAATAAATCCAAATTATTATAATTAGAATATAGAAATAGGAACAGTATAAATAATATCATACAATAAAATATGGATATGTTTCATTTATACTTCTATCCTTATCGTTTAGTTTTAACCCATCACTAGTCCTTTTTGAATTACTGCAAAATTAGTTTTCGTACATTTTATGGGTTAATTAAATTACTGTAAAAGGAAAAAAGAACCATTTTTATCATGGTTGATATTTAAAATCACATCCCAATAATTTTTTCAAATATATGTTTTTATAAATTTTACATCATTTAATAAATTACGATTTATTTTAAATTAACAAAATTTTTATTTTTAATATTTTGTGCTTAATTTGGCTTCAAATAGAAAAAAATATTGATTATAATAAAATACTTCAAAACCTCTATAATATTTCATATAGATCTATAAATTGTTTTTTATATTTTAAATCACTTAAATTTCATAACATTTGGTATACTTAAAATAAATTATTTTATATTTATTTTAATTGAATATGCACTAGATTTGTGGTGCTTAAGAATTTAGTGTAATAACATATTCAATAGAAATTATAAATAATTTATCTCTACTAATATAATTATAATAATCATAAAATTTATATTTTTAATCATTCATAACATTTATTTATTTTATATCTCTACACAAAATTGAAAATTAATAATAAGAGAGTGACATTTTGTAATTTTCATTGATTGAATTATTGTGTTGGTTATTTTTATTAAAAAGTACCAATTAAAAATCTCAATTTAGAGCCTAATTTTATATTGGTTTGACTCTATTTATACATTCACAATTATTGTGAACTTTTGTGATTTTATCACTTAGATTTAATCACGATTAACCGATTTGCCGAATGAGGATGTAATAAATTATACCATGGTCACTATTCATATTGACTAAAAATAATATTGGACTATCATCAAATGTTTATCCTCTTGATTTAAAATTTAGAACCACATTTTCAATTTCAATATCTATAATTAATGTTAATTAATTTTATAGCAAATGTACAAATCATGAAGAAAGACAACTTTTATAGAAAATGCCATTTTATATATTAAAGTGTTTTTATAATAAATTAAATCATGATATTTACTAAAATAAATTTATTTTGATTATGAAAAATATTATATAAATATAATTATTATTATATCATAGTAAAATAATATTTATGTTTTAAATACATCAAATAAAAAATTAGGTTTTTGAAAAAAAATATTTACATTTCACTATTCACTAGAAAATTAATATTTAGAACAAAAACAAAATATTTCACCATATAGTGAATTCAGTATAATAATTTAATTAATTTTATATTTTTAAAATATAATATATTGATGATCCATAAATTAATTATAATATTTTATCATAACAATAAATAAAACACATTTTTGATTAAAATGTATTTTTGTTGTACAAATACCATAATTATAATTCAGTCTGTATTTAATATGAATAATTGAATTGATTTTTATTATGTGGGTACCTTTTATAAATTTTATAATTAATTTAATTTTATTCATAATTACCAATTTAATGGTTAGTTTATAACAATCATATTTAAATAATAATATTTCATGGTTCATTGATGAATGGTGTCACATGTGGTGTACAATATTAAACATTATGTTATATTGAAGTCAAATGTTCTGTCATTATCATTATTTAATAAATATCATTCAATTAATTTTACCTTTTCCTCCATATACAATGGTATCACATTTGGAAATTATTTAGTGGAAAACCCACATTATAAAAAATGTTAAACAAAATGTCCTCTTGAAAAAATGGGAGGAGAAATAAAAATTTCATCTATAATTAAACATAAATTGACTTCCAAAAAGGATAGAATTTTTTATAAATGATAACATGGACTTTGAGAAGAAAACTAATTCCAATGTAATAATAGAGAGTGGGGGAGAACATGGTCATGAGAAAGTTAACAATCAAAAAAAATTTAAATTTGTGATGTGTTAAAAGACCATTGATTACTCTGTAAGAAAATAACATTGATAAATTAATTAATTTTAAATTTCGTTATCTATTTTCAAAAAATTAGTTTAATATCCATATAAAAAATCGATAAAATAATCTTAAATGATTTCATTCAATGTCATAATCATAGTCTATTCCTTGGTTAATTCATCAACAAATTACATATAAATCTTTTAATCTATGAATTGAATTTTCATGATTAATATTTTTATTTTGGATGCATGAAAACAAAATTATAATGATCATGTATTACACAAAAGGACATAAATCTATTCCTCTTCTCCATATATGTTTTATAAAAACAAAGGGTTAGTACTAGTGTTCTGATATTACATTAATATCAAAAACCTCACGAATAACCTTCATAGATAAACTCAGTCAATTCCATAAAAGGTTAACCTTAAGACCCATCAAAAATATGTTTGAATGAATTAAAATTAATAATAAAATTAATTCATAAAATATATTTTATTGTTCACATACCAAACATGTGAATAACATGATCTAATATTCATTTAAACCATGTGAATCATAAAAATTTCTCAATGAAAACATTCATGCTTCTAGAAATTAAATAGATAATTGTAGCATAAATAAAATAAGTTATTAAAATTTATATTTAATATATCAATAAATTTTAAATAAATCATATATAAATTTTTATTATAATTACTAACCATTCCAAGGTAACAAAAATTATCCTATTTACTTCTTCTATGTCAACATTATATTTATCCCAAAAATCATTATTTACTAAAAATGAAGAATATATTAAGGGTTATATTTCCCTTATTCATTGATTATCTATAATTTTACCATAAAACTAAATCACATCTCTTGGTAATTTTTACCATTCAACATATACATTCAAATCCATAAAGAAAAACTACTACAATATAATCCTTATATGTTTAATGATAATTATGACAATAATAGAATTTGATAAATAAACTTATACAATATAATTAGTGTATCAAAAAGACAAGAACATTAATCATTGTCCTTTAATAGTATTAATAACATAATATTGACTCTGTCCCCTTGGTATCTACTTTGGTATATTTCCTTGATACTTGGGGAACATGTCTCTGTAGTGACCCATCTCCTTATTACTAAAACTCTGAATATCAACGGTTTTTTTAATAACATAAAATTCAAAAAATTGATGTACATTATCTCACCATGTAAATAAAAATTCAATTCCAATGAACATTATCCCAAGGCATTTCAATCCAAAATTATTACAGGTTGGAAAATCATTATTTCATATCAACACCATAGACATTTTTTTCTTTTATATCCATTTCAACTATTATTTTCATTAAAATGCATATAACATATGGAATTATTTATGTTTCTTGAAATCACATGATATTATATCCTCATATAATGAGAATTTTTGGTAGAGATGTTCCCTTTTAATGATTGGAATTACACAAACAAAACACATTATATATTTATTGTTATATTATGTATGTAGTATGCAACATGCACTAATAACTTGGTAATGTTAGCTTCGTATTGAAAAAAACCCATTTCCTTTTTCTCAAACTCAAAAATTTCCATTCCATATCTACTCATTGTTTATGAGGAAAATATATATCCATTAAATGTTACTTAAAATATATCAATTCCGTGCTCACTATTTCTTCATAATTTTTAGTTTTTTTAATGAATGAACACCATTGATATAAATCCCCTAAAAGATGATAAACACCAATGAACACCATCTCTATTTCATAACTTCATATTGTAATAAATATATTCTCTATGAAACATATCCATTGATCATCTAAAAATTCATTTAAAGTACTATTGAATGATAGAGGTTTCTAAGACATGAAGTGGTATAACATTATTACACAACATTGCGTATCAATGGGATATATCAAATATGAAATGTTATTGGTTATATACCAAGTTTTGTGACCTAATATAGTTATAATTTTTTTTATTTATAAATATATCTATAGCATCAACTATTATTCTAGCTCCAAAATCATTATCTCTCCCAAGTGGGAAATATCTACATTGATTTTTTGCATTGAAACAGTTTACATTCCTTCCACTAGTTACCATATATAAATAATTTCATACACTATATTAAATCATAACATTAGGATACATAGTGTATAATCACAAAACTAGTGAAATAAATTACAAAAATTAACAAATTTATGCATAACTAATATCAAAATCATAAACATGGCTTCTCAATGAATATTTTACTAGTTATTTATTCTGTCATATTAGCTAATCAATGTTTTCCTACATCTAATTCCCAAGTATTCAACTACAATTTCCCCAATTCCAATAGTAATGAACTTGTAACCATTATCTTATAGATGTTAGTAAAAATAATACATTTCTTCATAATATAAGAGTTCACATCCAAATGTTTTGAATAATTTACTAGTCATTGATAACTAGACACATACATTAATATAAAATGACATTTGAAACCATAAAATTTTGTATTGTATTTTCTTTGAGAACATAATTTCCCCTTTAGAATGTCCCTTAATATAAATCATTAGACAATTTATGGTATCCTATGGAATGGAAGCATAAATAAGGGGTTATAATATCTTCTCAACAAGGTTATGGATATATTGTAATCTAAATAAAACATAAAGAATCAGTAAATAATAAATAATGAGAAATTAATTATATATAAACAATTTCTTCATATAAAAACATATACATGGATATCATAACAAAATAAATAATCATTTTAAAATAAATAAATTATTTCACCATTATAAAATGCATAAATCTAGTAATACGAATCATACTATTAAGGAATCAAGCAAGGAAACCTCAAACATAATGTAGATGGATTATTCTAATTCGTCTAACATAAATGGATATGGCATTGGATAGAAACACACTTTTTTTTCTAATTTTCTATACAAATAAATTATGGGATCTTTTTTTCTAATCCCATCACATATCTTTATAATCCCAATGAATTTTTCATGTGTATAAAAAATAAAAAATATTCCACATTCATTATCAATCATTAACTACCAGTATTGAAATAGCAATCATACTTAATATAAATAATTTCCCAAATAAAATAGATCTGAAGTAATCCCAAGAGTGATGAAATATTATTTAAATATATCATATACCTTGTGTATAATATGGAAAGTAATTCTTTGAAATCATATATCTATAAAATATTCAAAAAATTATCCTTAAAAATATTAAATAGGAACATAAAATTTTCATTTCAATAATTATATTTAAATAAAATCAATTTTATATTATGGAGAACATTTTATATTAATATAAACTTGTAAAATTTTAAATGAATATTATATTAATTTATTGGTCATGTCAAATTATATTAATTTTATATAATTTATAAAAAAACATTTTACAATTTTAAGATGTACCTCGATTAGAAAGTGGAAAAAATCCCATTAGTTTTTTTAAATATAAAACACAGATAAAAATGAATTTAAAATAGAAAAGTCCAATAGTGAAAACATTAATTAATTGTTTTCTTGAAACATTTATATATACGAGATATATTAAATAATTCTCCAAATGGAGACTTAAACATAAAAAATCTCAAATGTTGATGAGATTTCAAAATAAACCCTTACCAATTGGGTAACATTTGAATTTAAGCCTCATGAATGAAGTAAAATAAAATAAAATATATATTTAAATACCCTTAATATATATTTATTAATTTTTTATAATATAAAATTGGTTGTTTATAGAAAACAAAAATGAAATAATTTGTGAATTTGATAAATGTCTCAAGAAAGTAAAAATGAGAAGAGAAAACCTTACCCAAGGTACGACTTCCTTCATATGTTTGAACGTAATATATAATAAATATTAATTTATTATAACTAAATTGGACAACTATATCTATATAAATCACACCATATATGATTTATTAAAATCTCTTTATCACAAATTTATTAATAATTAACAATTAAAATCAATATTCCACATAACATTTGCTTCGTATTTCATGTATGATTTTTTTCTGACAGTTGTTTTGTCCAATTTTATCATGGTCACATCATCACTACAATTTTAATAATGATATATTTTAAATTATATTCACAATATACATATTTTTTTCATCTATTAAATGTTATACCTAAAAAAATTAACTACATGGTTCACAGAGAATGTATGTCGTACGTACACATGAATATTGTTGAATCTTTTTGAATGATGGAATAAATGAAGGTAAATTGTATGTAAAATTTAAAGAATCAATATTAAATCTTATAAATCACATGTGTAATTCAAATTCAACCTTATAACCATCCATGTAAAATGGAATTTTAAGGTGGTGTAGTCCACAAGTATACAAGAGCGACTTTATCATTTTCCTACAGATTTAAACGTAATATGGTATATAAGATATTAAATATAAAAAAAAATCACATTTAAATAAAAACTATCTTCTATAACAATTATTTCAATAATTATTACCATACTTGTAATGTGTTGATGATAAACAAAATACACCACTATGTGGAGATGGTCATCCGTTTGTACTCATTTTAAATGTTTTCTATTTTAATAAGATTTTAAATAGGTGGAATATTGTAATAACATATTAATAATAAAATATCATCATAATAATGTTACTTCATTTATTATTTAGTGATGGTAACGACACATAAATAAGGTTTCTATGGAGAAATTATCTTTAGAGTGTTGGTAAATATGAATGCCTCTTCTTATGTAATCTTCATTTATATATATTATGAATGGATATATAGAAAGTCTTTTGGAAGGAAAAAACCTATATAACATGAATAATGAAATTTGGAAGGGAAATGGCTAGGGATTTTTCAATATATATGGCTCATAATATTTTGAATAATTGTGAAATGGGGATTCATTTTATAAGAAAATCGAGGGTAATTGTATAAATATATTAATTTATTAAATTAATATAAATTTTTTCATGTGAAAAAATAGTTATAATTTCAATAAAAGATGATTATCTATCTTATTTATCTCATATAATAAAATTAGTAAAAAATTAGTTCTTTATAAATAATTTTAATTTAGTTTTAAACCCTCATCAAAATTTTTGGAAATTAACCAAATATTTATGGTTCCTACATCATTAGGGTTGTTAATGTTAATATAAATTGAAGAACTACTAATTAGTGGACTATTGTTTGTTTATAAAATATTATCCCATTAATTTTTCTAAATAAAATATTTTTATGAATTTCAAACAATTTAATAAATTGTTATTTATTATGAAATGTCATTAATTTTATTTTAAACATCATATAATTAATTTGACAATAAATACATCAAGAAAAAGTGTTAATTCAAATATAATACATTTAGACCTCTATAAAATGAAATATATATCTATTAATTTTTTAGGAAACATTTTATTATTCATATAATATCACATTGGTAATTATAAAATCTATTTTTATTTTTTGTAATTGAATAATGCCATATTAGCATTTTGTTAGAATTTATGGTAATTATATGATAACTAAAAATTGTAAATAAATTATGAGTAGAAATATATTTTCATTATTCAATAAAACTACATTTATGATAATTTATAACATTAAATTTTACTATTTCGTGGCATAATAGATTTTCAAAACTAAGACTATGACATTTTGTTCCATTCTGTGATTTAGATATTATATAGGTTATATTAATGAAAATAGTCTAGTAATCAAATAAATTTAGAGAATAATGTGGTTAGGGTCTTTTACAAAAAATCATACAAAAAATATGGTCAAATATAAATACATTATAGCTTATTTTTATATTATTTAATTTGATTTACCCCTTACATAGTTGGTAAATTTAAGAAGGTTACAAATCATATTGAAAAAATCTAAAAATAGAATATCTACAAATGTTTACCCTAATGATTCTAAATACTTATTAAATTTTACTAATTTCAATTTTGATAGATGGTGGAAATTTTTTTTAACAAAAATTCATAAAAACTGATGAAAAGTGGGTTTTCAAAAGAATTCCATTTACGTATAAAAATGATTTTATACCAGATTCAATAATGAAATTTGTCTACAAGAAATATATTTGAATATCAATATTAGAAAATAAATATTAATAATTTGTAATTGTTTTTAAACAAAAATGATCATTTTAAATGTGAAATTAATAATTTAGTTATCAATAAAAATTGGTATTTTTCACTAGTCATTGGAATATTAATCATTTAAGAGAAATATGACAATTTTGACAAAACTTAAATTTTAAAAACTACTTTAAAATACTCAACAATTTTTATAAAATTTAATTTTTTTTTTCAAAACTAATTATAATATTTTCTATCAAAAAGAAATAAAATCATTTTTGAAAATACACATATTTATCAAAGATAAAATAAATTTACTATAAGTTTTGTATTTATTTCATTTCAATTAATACATTAATTTATATTAATTATGACTATTATTAATTTTTAAAAATTTGGTTAATACTATTAGAACCATCCAATTTAACCACAATATTATAGTAGTGAAATTTATTAATAATATTTATTGGTATATTTAAGGTCAGTGTTGCATGTCATGTACGTTATCAAAAAATAGTGTATTTTTAAAATATTAGTGTGTTAAACTTTTATTAATAAAATACAATTCCATTGGTCCTTAATAATGAATCTGATGGAATTATATTCATAATGTGGTAATCATCAATTCAGACTCTTTCAAATTTGATTCTTCTTCTACATCCACAAATTTTTTTACCCATAAAAAACTATAAGTCAACTATAATAAATATAATTATATGTTATTATGATTATGAGAAAACAAATTTCACTATATTTTTATTCATACTAAAATGGAAAAAATATATTATGATTTCATACAACTTAAAATCACCGCGTAGTTGTGTAATATGTCTTTCATCACTACATTAGTTGGATGGTTGTAAATTTGGAACTAATAAATATATATATGATAATTTTGAAATTATTAATATTTTTTAATTATAATGTCAATCTACCTTCATACCTTTCAACCCATTGTTAATTAATAATGTCTCTTATGTGTACTGGTGGACTACCACCACCAGGAAGCGATGTTATATATTTCTCATTTCCAATTTTCATGTATGGTAATAATGATAGATTTAATAAATAATTTATATATATATTAAATAATAATGAATATCAAAATATGAATTATTATATACTAATATTTTGTTCTATCTATTAAGACGTGAAACAATGTTCATGCATACAAATGACCTATCAACTCCAAAAATAGTGTCATTCATTATTTATAATCTACCTTTCATTTATGATTATAAATATATAATAATTAATATAAATGATATATATATCATTATTATAATTTTTCATATGATGGAACCATGATAAAATTATAAGGATCAGATCTTATTAATAAGATCTTATATGAAAAATGAATATGTAAACACTAATTGAATGTAATTTTAATATGTATTTCTTAATAAATGGTTGTTGAAATATTATAGGTCGATCATATATGATATTATATTTATGAATATTTTTTTTGAAGTATAATAAAATTAAATATAATAAATAAGTTGTTAAAAGAACTTATGAAGAAGTTATGACTTGAGGTTTGGGGTTCCATTACTCAATTTGCACTCATTAGGATTAACATTTAGTTCATTGTGTATGATATTGTATAAGGCGCCAGCCATAAACCTTACTTAATCTTGAGTTATTACAAGATTACACATTAAGGATCTTTTCAGGTTTAGAGTTTTAGAGAATTAGATCAGGAAACTTGCATTACATTCCACATTTAAACAAAGTGGTTACATAAAAGACAATATTCATTCTTCCCATCAACGGAAACATATTTAAAATATAACACAGATTCTTTCTTGACACATACTTGACACTATCATCACATCATGTACCTTTCCCTTGACCTGTAAAAAACATTTCAAAAACTTGGGATGAGCATAAAAAGCTCAGTAAGAGTTATAAAAATATGGAAAGGAAACATGAGTTCATATATACATAAGAATGAAATCATACTTTACCCATAAAACAAAGGCACTTTCATACCTCATCAAACCATGAATAATTAATAGAAATCATAAGACATAAAGGTAACTTGAGGCATTCATAACATTCTTACATAGGGAGTAACCCTCTTGGTTACGTTTGGAATACCCATCACAGTATATTCCCTAAATATCTTCGGAGAAACCTTAACGTTTCACTCCTTCGCATTACCCAATGCATTGGAGAGCTATATCGGGCTCACCCACCCTTAGTTTATCACGGAACCACCCGTTTTCATAACAATTCCCAAGAACCATAACATAAATGTATCACATAAAACATGCATAAAGTAAACATAACATTTCCACATTTCAATCACAATATAACATTTTAGTATATTGAAATAATGAATCCATTCAAATAGAAACCATTTCCAAAACCATTTAAAACATTTAATAAAGAGATTTCTGAATCAAAGTGTCCCATACCACCTTGAAGATTAAAATTTTAAACCATTAATATCCATATAAATAAATCCTTAAAACCATTTTGAAAACATGGATATTAATAAGAACAAATAATTAAAACATTTAAAATGATATTTTGGTTAAAGGGGTTTTACCAAAATTAGAGACACTTGAATACAATAATTGAGGAATAACATTTAGTCAGAACTTTATAATATCATGAGAATAAATGGATTCATGATATAATACTCCAAAGGACAGTATATACACCATATAAGAGTGAATTGGTGCACAACAACAATGAACCCTCAATAGAAATGTCAAATGTGATGAAATCCATTATAAAGAAGGTATCCTTAAATTAAGGATAATTCAATCTCATAATTACGTGTGACAAATATAAATACACCCAATATAAGTGGATATTGAGTGTAAAACAATCAAATGTCATTCACACATATTCAAAGGATGACATATTCAATAACTACATGTTAAACCCAAAGAAATCGAAATTGGGTTAAAAAGTTCCCTTGACAGCCTAACGGCGTCACATCAAAATGAGTTGATGAGAGATAAAAAAAATATCTCATCAATTTCACATAAAATTTACATCAATAAGGATATATGAGAACATATCACATCATAACAATATGTAAATTAAAAGACCCAACAAAAGAAGTCTTTTAAAAAAAGAGGAGGGTGAAAGGTTCCCTTACCGACTTGGGTATCTTTCAAATCATACACCCCATGAAAGAAGGAAAATAGATCATTGATGTAAATACTCATAAACGAAATTATATTACACAAAGAGTAGAATAATGGGCAGTACATACACCACTCAATGGAATTTGTGGCAAATGTACCATAAATCTCACGGGAATAAATGTGAGATGAAAAATCCCTTACGAAAACTCGGCAGCCTAACGACGCCACATAAAACATCCAAAAATGGATTGATGAGATCAAATAGGGTATCCCATCACATTACAACAAAATTTACAGCAATAGGAATATGAAAGAACATCCCCCATTATAACAAATAGGAGCTTAAAAGAAGGGACATAAAGGAGAGTACTTAAAAAGAAAGAGAGAGGTTAGATCTCTTACGAAAGATTGGCAGCCTAACGGTGCCACTCAAAACTTCCTAAATGGATTGATGAGAGATAATAGGGTCTCTCATCACATGAACATAAAAATTATAGTAGGATTAATATAAAATATCATCCCAATAACAAGAAATATGAGCTTTAAAAGGATTGACATAAAAGAGTGTACTTAAAAAGAAAGAGAAGAGTAAGATCCCTTACCTCGGGTCCGACTTGACTCGATCGTTCTTTAATCTCCTGAATAATAAACTTGAGTTAATTTCTACTTCCTTAAGAACCTTTTTCAAGTTCATTATTCCTTTTATATCACTTATTACCATGTTATAAACATTATTTAATTATTTAAGTTAATCATGTTTGTTTTGTCGATATTTGGTTCTTAAGTCGAAAGTGGACTTCTTACAATTACATGTTGTTCATGTTGTCAAAGGTTCTTTATATCCAGAATGACATTACTGATTTGGATATCATATATATCATATATATCCAGCGTATACATGTATTTATAATATTACATAATCTTTTGGAGGTAAGAAATGAAATGCACCGTTCATGGAGACGGTAAGCCGTACGTACGCATGAACACTAATTTCATTTCTATTTCGTATTTTATAGAATGGAATAATAATGATATAAAGGTATATTATAATTACAGTATAATATCATATATAATATCATTAAATCCATCCTTTATACATCCCACGTATGGCATTAACGAATCACATCACTTTGAGGGGGCGGTAGTCCGCACTTCTTAAAATGAAGATATCGCGTATACCCATAATGGATGCCATAAAGGTAAGACACAAATGAAAAATACAGAAGCATAAGTAAAAAATAAAAATATTATATATCATATATAAAAATAGTGACATCATAATGGCCACCTTTTAAGGTGTTAAATGAGTATTTAACAATCATCGTTTCGGGAGGCAGAATTTCTCCATCCACGGAAACCGTATGTTCTTTAACCATTTGATGTAGTTGTGTGAGAGTGTAGCTCGAATAAATCTTATAACAACATCCTAGTATATTGAAGATACTGTTGTTGTTACAAAAGAAGTAAATAAAAAAAGTTTAGGGGGTTGGAGAAGCAAGATAAAACAAATGAACATGAGAGAATGAATTACCTTTAAAAGTGTAACTCCTTTTGATTTGAGCCTAAAGGCTTCCTTTGAAAGGATTCTGCCCAATGGGAATCCTATAGGATGAGGAGAGGGATGTGGAGAGAGTAAATGGTCAGGGGTTGGCCGAGCCAAAGGCTTGAGGAGTGTGTTAAATGAGGTAGAGGTGGGGTCCTTTTATAAGAGGAGAGGATGGGCACTTTTGGAAAGTAAAGAAATATTACTTTAATTGAAAATGTGTTTCGGTTTTAAAAGGTCCCACATTGATATAATTCGTGGATAAGGTGATAATGGTTCTAAATCCACTCATCCAATAAGCTTTGGACATGTGTAGTTCATAGATTTTACATTATCTTTCCATTTTATTTAAATCGTCAAATAATGATGTCATCACTGCATCATTATTATGTGATAAATAATTTAATTTATTTAATGTCTAAAAATTATAAAAAAAATACTATGATGTAAGAACTTTTTTTATATTTCCAATGAATATTTATAATAAAAAAGATGACTTGTATAACCCCACTTAAAAATTGTTTTAGTAAAACATATCATGTTTGTGTCAATTTTACTTTTACATTAAATAAAATGTTATTTATGTCATTTCCCAACCAAAGTGGATCAATGGGGTCCCCAAGTTGACCCATGGATTTTCTTGGTCGGCCATGATACAACCAATAGGTGTAGGACAAGTTTCATGGTGTTTTCACATTCTTATAATATCATTTTTACCTTAAACTACACTAATTACCTCTAATCGCGATTAAAAACTTAATAAGTTACTATTCACCAAAAAATTATTTTAATCTCATTGAACCACATTTTACTTCTTAATGACAACCATGTATGTCAGATTTTTCAAAATCAAAACACAATGATGGAAAAATTTCATTTAAACAGAAAATCTGTTTTTATAAGTACCACTTAGTGATTTCACTATTCATCAAAAATTGAAGTTTTTCAGAAAAATCCCAAAAATTCACCCTAAGCTATATTTGATATTCTGAATTCAAAAATGAAGTCCGTTTTAAAAAATTAAAAACATATAAGTCACATTAATTAATTTAATAATTAATTCCCACTGTCATGACAAATAGCGTGTTTTATGAAACAATAAGTATCAAAAGCTTAACACTAGTTTAAGTCTGATTTCAAAGTGAAATTGATTCCAACGACCACTATTGGATTTAATGGTAAAAATATTTTCTAATTTCACTTTAAAACCAATTCAAAATATAATCTAATCATATAAATAAATTAGATTAAAAAGTGGTTTTGAATTAAAATACAACATTTTACACTATTCATTAAAAAATGAACTTTATCGGAAAGATACCAAAAAATTACACAAAGTAAAATTTGATGTCCCGATTCTTAATAAGAGTTTTATTTGGTCCAAAATAATGTTTAAGAGTGAAAAAAACTATATTTAATGACAGTTCTCCATTAAAAGGCGATAAGTGAACCTTTAGTGAAAACTGAGGCATATACGCCTAAAATTGAATTCTTTCCGTATTTTAAGCCTTTAGCTTTTATTGGATAAATGTAAAAACATTTAAAAAACATATATAATCATATTTTAGTTATTTCTATCCATTCCCGCCAATACAACGGCTACATGTTAACTACCATTTGAATTAATATTATTTTATTATTAGAGTGCAACGTAAGATTCCCAAGAAACTCGTTGTTGCGTGTTGGGTACGCCATCGAGAATAGAATCCCCTTTAAAGTCATATTAATATTTTATTCAAAAATATGGATAAATATGAAAATTCCATATTCATTATTTACCTGGGGTGTTACATCCATCCCCCCTTTTGGGAATTGGGTCCTCGCAATTTTAAAATTGCGCTTGGAAACATCCTTGAAAGTCCCACATCGGAACAAAAGTCGGTAAAAATAAAATAAAGAAAGATAAGTACAAAGGTCACCCGAGTTAACCCATACTAGGATTCCAAGTATGAAAATATGGACACGGAGGAGAAAACATAGGTTCATGTTCTCATGGAGAGTGATAGAAAACATGTTTAGGAGAAAGTTAACCATGAGAAAATCACAAACTTGTGATGGGTTAAACGGTATTCGATTCCCCAGTAGGAAAAGTTAATAGACAACATTTTTGTTTTAAGTTACTTTTTATTGAGGAATTTATTCATAAGGAAGCATAATCACTTATCATGTTTACTTTCAACTTTTACTAGATTCCTTAGTCAAACTCATATTTTTTCCAAAAGACGAGTATTTAGGGAGACTTGTTCGCATCAAGAGTACTATAATCAACTTCTAGAGAATCACCTAATCCCCAAAAGAGAACTATATACATCCCATGTATTTAGGCTTTAACCAAAACCAAAACCAAAAAGATTAGTACAAGGTCAGACAATCCAGAAAAGGATAACCCATTAAAAAGAAAATCCATGCTTAATCTCCAAAATTTGTCCAACAAAACCCAAAGTTCAAAGAGGACCATTCTATAATCAATTTTTCCATAAAATTATTCAAAGTGAACCAATATAATATTGAAACCCAAATATTTGAAAGATTTAGTCGCATAGTCTTCCAAGATAAATCGTAACATTTATCTCCAAACAATATCAGTTGCTCCTAAAGTCTCGTTTTGAAAAGTAATAACCTAATCACATATCCTCCATGATAGGTTAATCATTTTCATAAATAACCCAAAATCAACTTACTCTTAATTCATAAAATCATATAACTAGAATGAATCAGTCAAACTAACCAGGGACTTCACGTAGTCCAGTGGTAGGCGATAAATACCAGTCGCACATTGGTTGTGGGTTCGATTCCCGCAGCTTTGTCCGATGCGACGGGATGTCACACGGTCTGCGTGTTGTCCTTTTTCCAAAACTATATAATTATTAAAACATTCCCCAAAATGAGATAAAATCTTCAAAGATGATCATAACATATTTTAACCTCAAGTTTATCTCATGCCTTTCATTTTCCATCAGAACATACAATAACCCATAATTACCTCAAAAGTAAGGATTATATAAACCCTAATGGTTACCTTAATAATTATTACCTGAATTTCCACATCGAGTTGGCCATCTCATACATGATGCACTAGAGAACTCACCAAGGTTGAAGTGGTTGATCATGACTCCTTGATAGTTGGTTTAGAACAACCATGAGTTTCCTCATTGAATCCTCCATTTTACCTAGTATCTTAATCATAGATCCGCCACAGTTTCCTTCAATCCAATTGTCACTTTGGTGCCTGCGAGATCCAGCCATTCACTAAAAACAGAAATGTCAGTGTGAGTATATCAACAAAACCATCATGTACTAATGAGTAAGATAAACACTAAGATATACTTACTCATTCACTTTATCTAAAACTAGGACTCTTTCTGAAATCCTAACCATTATGGTAATGTCACTTATGCTTAAAGAATACCCTAACCTCTAAAGTTATCTAAACCGACCTTTGATACCAACTACAGCCTTAAACCTTACTTAATCTTGAGTTATTACAAGATTACACATTGAGGATCTTTTCAGGTTTAGAGTTTTAGAGAATTAGATCATGAAACTTGCATTACATTCCACATTTAAACAAAGTGGTTACATAAAAGACAGTATTCATTCTTCCTATCAACGGAAACATATTTAAAATATAACACAGATTCTTTCTTGACACATCCTTGACACTATCATCACATCATGTACCTTTCCCTTGACCTGTGAAAAACATTTCAAAAACTTGGGATGAGCATAAAAAGCTCAGTAAGAGTTATAAAAATATGGAAAGGAAACATGAGTTCATATATACATAAGAATGAAATCATACTTTACCCATAAAACAAAGGCACTTTCATACCTCATCAAACCATGAATAATTCATAGAAATAATAAGACATAAAGGTAACTTGAGGCATTCATAACATTCTTACATAGGGAGTAACCCTCTTGGTTACGTTTGGAATACCCATCACAGTATATTCCCTAAATCTCTTCGGAGAAACCTTAACGTTTCACTCCTCCGCGTTACCCAATGCATTGGAGAGCTATATCGGGCTCACCCACCCTTAGTTTATCACGGAACCACCCGTTTTCATAACAATGCCCAAGAACCATAACATAAATGTATCACATAAAACATGCATAAAGTAAACATAACATTTCCACATTTCAATCACAATATAACATTTTAGTATATTGAAATAATGAATCCATTCAAATAGAAACCATTTCCAAAACCATTTAAAACATTTAATAAAGAGATTTCTGAATCAAAGTGTCCCATACCACCTTGAAGCTTAAAATTTTAAACCATTAATATCCATATAAATAAATACTTAAAACCATTTTGAAAACATGGATATTAATAAGAACAAATAATTAAAACATTTAAAACGATATTTTGGTTAAAGGGGTTTTACCAAAATTAGAGACACTTGAATACAATAATTGAGGAATAACATTTAGTCAAAACTTTATAATATCATGAGAATAAATGGATTCATGATATAATACTCTAAAGGACAGTATATATACCATATAAGAGTGAATTGGTGCACAACAACAATGAACCCTCAATAGAAATGTCAAATGTGATGAAATCCATTATAAAGAAGGTATCCTTAAATTAAGGATAATTCAATCTCATAATTATGTGTGAAAAATATAAATACACCCAATATAAGTGGATATTAAGTGTAAAACAATCAAATGTCATTCACACATATTCAAAGGATGACATATTCAATAACTACATGTTAAACCCAAAGAAATCGAAATTGGGTTAAGAAGTTCCCTTGACAGCCTAACCGCGTCACATCAAAATGAGTTGATGAGAGATAAAAAAAATATCTCATCACTTTCACATAAAATTTACATCAATAAGGATATATGAGAACATATCCCATCATAACAATAAGTAAATTAAAAGACCCAACAAAAGAAGTCTTTTAAAAAAAGAGGAGGGTGAAAGGTTCCCTTACCGACTTGGGTATCTTTCAAATCATACACCCCATGAAAGAAGGACAATAGATCATTGATGTAAATACTCATAAACGAAATTATATTACACAAAGAGTAGAATAATGGGCAGTACATACACCACTCAATGGAATTTGTGGCAAATGTACCATAAATCTCACGGGAATAAATGTGAGATGAAAAATCCCTTACGAAAACTCGGCAGCCTAACGGCGCCACATAAAACATCCAAAAATGGATTGATGAGATCAAATAGGGTATCTCATCACATTACAACAAAATTTAAAGCAAGAGGAATATGAAAGAACATCCCCCATTATAACAAATAGGAGCTTAAAAGAAATTACATAATGGAGAGTACTTAAAAAGAAAGAGAGAGGTTAGATCTCTTAAGAAAGATTGGCAGCCTAACGGTGCCACTCAAAACTTCCAAAATGGATTGATGAGAGATAATAGGGTCTCTCATCACATGAACATAAAAATTACAGTAGGATTAATATAAAATATCATCCCAATAACAAGAAAGATGAGCTTTAAAAGGAATGACATAAAATAGTGTACTTAAAAAGAAAGAGAAGAGTAAGATCCCTTAGCTCGGGTCCGACTTGACTCGATCGTTCTTTAATCTCCTGAATAATAAACTTGAGTTAATTTCTAATTCCTTAAGAACATTTTTCAAGTTCATTATTCCTTTTATATCACTTATTACCATGTTATAAACATTATTTAATTATTTAAGTTAATCATGTTTGTTTTGTCGATATTTGGTTCTTAAGTCGAAAGTGGACTTCTTACAATTACATGTTGTTCATGTGGTCAAAGGTTCTTTATATCCAGAATAAAATTACTGATTTGGATATCATATATATCATATATATCCAGCATATACATTTATTTATAATATTACATAATCATTTGGAGGTAAGAAATGAAATGCACCGTTCATGGAGACGGTAAGCCGTACGTACGCATGAACGCTACTTTCATTTCTATTTCGTATTTTATAGAATGGAATAATAATGATATAAAGGTATATTATAATTACAGTATAATATCATATATAATATCATTAAATCCATCCTTTATACGTCCCACGTATGGAATTAATGAATCACATCACTTTGAGGGGGTGGTAGTCCGCACTTCTTAAAACGAAGATATCGCGTATACCCATAATGGATGCCATAAAGGTAAGACACAAATGAAAAATACCGAAGCATAAATAAAACATAAACATATTATATATCATATATTAAAATAGTGACATCATAATGGCCACCTTTGAAGGTGTTAAATGAGTATTGAACAATCATCGTTTCGGGAGGTAGAATTTCTCCATCCACGGAAACCGTATGTTCTTTAACCATTTGATGTAGTTGTGTGAGAGTGTAGCTCGGATAAATCTTATAACAACATCCTAGTATATTGAAGATACTGGTGTTGTTACAAAAGAACTAAATAAAAAGAGTTTAGGGGGTTGGAGAAGCAAGATAAAACAAATGAAAATGAGAGAATGAATTACCTTTAAAAGTGTAACTCCTTTTGATTTGAGCCTAAAGGCTTCCTTTGAAATGATTCTGCCCAATGGGAATCCTCTAGGATGAGGATAGGGATGTGGTGAGAGTAAATGGTCAGGGGTTGGCCGAGCCAAAGGCTTGAGGAGTGTGTTAAATGAGGTAGAGGATGGGGCCTTTTATAAGAGGAGAGGAGGGGCACTTTTGGAAAGTAAAGAAATATTAATTTAATTGAAAATGTGTTTCGGTTTTAAAAGGTCCCACATTGATATAATTCGTGGATAAGGTGATAATGGTTCTAAATACACTCATCCAATAAGCTTTGTACATGTGTAGTTCATATATTTTACATTATCTTTCCATTTTATTTAAATCGTCAAATAATGATGTCATCACTGCATCATTATTATGTCATAAATAATTTAATTTATTTAATGTATAAAAATTATAAAAAAACTACTATGATGTAGGAAATCGTTTTAGATTTCCAATTAATATTTATAATCAAAAATATGACTTGTATAACCCCACTTAAAAATTGTTTTAGTAAAACATATCATGTTTGTGTCAATTTTACTTTTACATTAAATAAAATGTTATTTATGTCATTTCCCAACCAAAGTGGATCAATGGGGTCCCCAAGTTGACCCATGGCTTTTATTGGTCGGCCATGATAAAACCAATAGGTGTAGGACAAGTGTCATGGTGTTTTCACATTCTTATAATATCATTTTTACCTTAAACTACACTAATTACCTCTTATCGCGATTAAAAACTTAATAAGTTACTATTCACCAAAAAATTATTTTAATCTCATTGAACCACATTTTACTTCTTAATGAAAACCATGTATGTCGGATTTTTGAAAATCAAAACACAATGATGGAAAAATTTCATTTAAACAGAAAATCAGTTTTTATAAGTACCACTTAGTGGTTTCACTATTCATCAAAAATTGAAGTTTTTCAGAAAAATCCCAAAAATTTACCCTAAGCTATATTTGATATTCTGAATTCAAAAATGAAGTCTGTTTTACAAAATTAAAAACATATAATTCAAATTAATTAATTTAATAATTAATTCCCGCTGTCCTGACAAATAGCGTGTTTTATGAAACAATAAGTATCAAAAGATTAACACTAGTTTAAGTCTGATTTCAAAGTGAAATTGATTCCCACGACCACTATTGGATTTAATGGTAAAAATATTTTCTAATTTCACTTTAAAACCAATTCAAAATATAATCTAATCATATAAATAAATTAGATTAAAAAGTGGTTTTGAATTAAAATACAACTTTTTACACTATTCATTAAAAAAATGAACTTTATCGGAAAGATACCAAAAAATTACACAAAGTAAAATTTGATGTCCCGATTCTTAATAAGAGTTTTATTTGGTCCAAAAGAATGTTTAAGAGTGAAAAAAACTATATTTAATGACAGTTCTCCCTTAAAAGGCGATAAGTGAACCTTTAGTGAAAACTAGGGCATATACGCCTAAAATTGAATTCTTTCCGTATTTTAAGCCTTTAGCTTTTATTGGATAAATGTAAAAACATTTAAAAAAACATATATAATCATATTTTAGTTATTTCTATCCATTCCCACCAATACAACGGCTACATGTTAACTACCATTTGAATTAATATTATTTTATTATTAGAGTGCAACGTAAGATTCCCAAGAAACTCGTTGTTGCGTGTTGGGTACGCCATCGAGCATAGCGTCCCCTTTAAAGTCATATTAATATTTTATTCACAAATATGGATAAATATGAAAATTCCATATTCATTATTTACCTGGGGTGTTACATATTGCATGTTTATTAATGAATTGAAAAATGGTTATATTTTCATGTGTTACCAATTATTTTTTTTAGTTTTAAATTTGTAACAAATAATTAAAACATTGATTAATTCTAATTTTAATGTTACATGTATGAGATTTCATCTCAATTTTCACACTATTGATACTTATTTTGTATTAAAAACATATTTTCAATAATTTAATTTAAATAATTCAATTGTTTTCTTTAAGATATTATAATATTTATCCATTATAACTACTGTTTCATTTAAAATTTAAAATTTCTTGTTTTTACAATTTAAATGTAACCAAAAATCTAAGAAATTATTTTACAATATATTTTTTTGGGATTTATTATTATTTTTCATGAACGAAATGTTATTATATATCCTTTATAAACACCATATACATTAATATACCATTTATATATTATCAGTTTTTGTGTTTTCATAAAAAATTAACTCTCTTTGTAATTTTATATAGTTATTGATTTTTTAAAATAAATTACCATCATTTTTATATTTTCATCACATATATTTTTCTTCCACTGACATATTTTTCAAAATTATATTAAATAGTTATTTGTAATTAATAAAATAATTTATTGTCGAATTTAATGAAATCATTGAATTTTTTAAAAGTCTTTAGTCAAATGATATAATTTTTTTATAGATTACTTTCCAAATTAATTATCAAATTTAGAAATTAATGTTTTATTCTAATGTTATACAACATTAACAAAATTTCATACTTTCATGAAAATTTTATGATATTTATCATCATCTAAATGATTAAATAGTTTTACAAATAAAACTCTATAACAATATATTATTTTATTATTTTACTTCCATTTTATTTTATTCTCAAAAGTATATGTATTTATTAAAAAACCAATATATTTAATGAATTTTTATCTTATTATATTTTTGGTCAATAATGTTATCTTGAAAAATTCATATTATCATGATAACATTTAATTAAAAATTACAAATATCATAAATATCTATTTGATTTGTGTCATGGAATTTCTAATTTCCTAAATTTTATAGCATTCCTAAATATAGTGCATTAATAATAATTTTATTGGATTTTTTGGGGAAATCAGGATATATTTTATCCATTACAAAAAATAATAGTTTTTATAAGACATGTTTTTAATAATTTAAATTGATCATTAAATATATGGGATATGAATTATACAAGTAGTGATCGATGGAGACCAATTATATATATCCCATTAATGAATTTTAAGGTCTCTTATTAGGTCAAATAGATTGGGTACTTAGCCAATTCCATTAACATTTATATAGGACTACTTGGAATGACAAATTGATGTCATGTTTATGATGTCTTTTCGTGAGTCCCTGAATATTCTATTTACGATTTCTGAAATAATTTATTCTATCAATATGATATCTCTTATTTATTTTTATGAGAATATTTTAATTGTTTTGATATTCATGTATATATTTAATTCTCATGTGATTATTTATATGCAATTATTTAGAAATAATTTATTCTAATAACATTATTCTTTGTGATGATGTTTTTTAATAAATATTTTTTTAGTTTTTTAACTTTCCATACTGATTATTAACTTCTTACTAAGGATATGTTTATTTTTACATAACCCTTACAAAGCATTTCATCTTACCCAAAAAAAATCAATTTCCTGTTGATATAGTGAAATAACCAGTTAACGTGTACTGGGATACAAAAAAATTACATTGAATATGTGTCATATTTTATTTCCATTGTTTAACGTGATGCATATTTGTTTCTATTTTACCAAGTCTTATAAAGAGTATTGTCATTTGGGATGTGATCTCATATATCTATTGACAATGTAATTAAAGTGAACATTAATTTCCGGCAACTAGGTTAATGTTCATTACATTGACTAAAATATTAATCATATTATATGATTAGTAAATTATTTTTTATGTATTTGTTGTGTAATCTTCGCAATAAATAAATTATTGTTTGATATTTACACATTACTCTACTTCTTTGAGAGGAAACTTACAATTTTTATAAAATTACAACTATATGAGGACATGTCTCATAATAATTCCTAATGTGATTTTCATGAAATAACTCTAATTCTTAAACTTTATTCACATAAATTAACCCAATTATTTAAATGAAATTAATCTTACAAATATAATTAATTAAAATTATTTATACATAAAATTAAAATCATGAATCTTACATTTTCAATCTTTTCTATTATCGATTCCCATGATATTTTCCACCTACCACATTATCACCCACTAACAATATTGAATTATGATGTATGTCACTCTTCACTTCCAAAAATTTCATGAAGAATAATTAAGGTTATTTCCATAAACATTCCCATCAATTTCATGGGATGATAATGGATTTCACCACAATATTTTCCAAAAACTATGAAACTGTATTATATAGAAACTCAGTGACTATCTAAAAAACTGATAGAGACCTACACATTGTTCCATGCTTTCCCACCATGGAATTTATAGAATACGTTTCCCTCATGAGTTAATATTAGGATGTTCCACCACATAGTTTTAGGCAAAAAACTACCCTAACTCCCAATTCAGAAAATATTTAGTTGGGGATATACTAAATATAACTCATTATATCTTCAATATAAGGGATGAAGTACAAAAAATGCTTCATGATACACTTGGAGAGGAAAATTTAAGTAAATAATACCTTTCATGGTTTTTTTGAATCCACAAGCCATGATAATATATTTAATCCTTTAATATTCTTCCATGAGGTTAGTTCTCACACATGGGAATGTAACATTCCCCATCCTCACACTCTGTATGATTTTATACATCACATGACAGTACTCTATGATGCTTCCACTATATGTTTTTACACCCAATTGGTTATAATAAATTACTCATTCATTCCCCGTATATGTTAGATTAACCAATTCACGAGTGTTATAGGAGGGAATGAATCCCATACATGATCCATTAATGGAAAACCCCTTATGTTAAAAAACATTATGATGAAACCCTTTTATATGTGCATCATCCTAGTGTGTTAACCCTTCATCAAGAGAACAATGGGAATACTGACCTCCAGTGCTATGTCATTACAAATATATTCCTCACGTACCCCAACTAATTATTTAGGATGAGTTTTCTCTATGTCCAAAGGGAGGATCAACATCTTTATCATAATACCAATTGCATCATCCTACACCAAGCACATATATACCTTGTAATAAATCTACCCTCTAACTACCCCCTCGATGGACTGCCCTTATCTCCACTAGATAATAGTGTCGACCTATTGACATTGGGTTCCCAAGCCCTCTGTCCCACTTAGATAATGGAAATATGATCAATATATAACCTTCTAACTCCCATGAAATCCAAAAAAATACTATGTACATATCTCCTCCAAATCCACAAAACACCATCGATCAATGCATGAACATGAGCATGAAATCAATAAATCCTAGATTACCTTGGTATAAGAAGAATCCAGAATTTAAATCCATAATAGGTAAAAACTTCATGGGGACCAAAATTAATGATTATATTTATAATGTTCGTTCTTGATATGAATTTATTAGATATTTGTATCGTATCCTAGGTCACTCATTATATCTTACAAATTACCTATATTTGGGTATATTATGGAACTATACCAAAACAATAATTGGTCTATGGTGTAGGGAATCACTAATAATTATAGCCTCTGGAATTTATTGAATCATTAAATTATTTTTTGGCATTTATATCCCACTCTTCTTATTAGTATTTAGGAAGATAGGAGAGTGGGTTTCCTCTACAAATATAAGAACCAAAATGTTTCTCATTTTTAATACCATTAATAGGGTAGGTACATTCATGAACTATATCCTCGGCTCATATTCCCCATGAAAATATAAAACATCACTCTCATTCAAAATGCTTGATCATCTATTGTATATTTTTTATCACACTGAGCATGAATCACATGGGATTATAGATATGAGTTTATCATTTCATTATCACCTTTAAAATTACAAAAATTCGGGCCACATTATACTTTTAATCCAAAAATATACATCAAATTTCCTATTCCACTTATTTGGGTAAGGAATTCAAAGGAAACCACACATATATCAGCCTCAGTCATTCCTATGGCTTCGCTCCATTCACAATACTAATGTCCTATCAATTTTACATTAAATAATGCACCCAACAACCAAGTTGTATGATATAATACTTACTATCGTCTTACTCATAACATGATGTTGAAAAACCTAATATGATCATATTATAAAAATATTATTTGGGTATCGAGAATAGCATAGTAATTAATTCATTTCATGATAGATAAGTAAGAATCCTTCTAGATAGTCAAATCCAATAACATTTTCATCGAAAATCCATCCTCAAAGGGACATATTTATCATGAATGATTTTAATTTATTCCTCACCAATCCACATTCTCTATAATTTTAGATATCCCTTCATCGAATTATAATTCATTTGAAATTACTCCACTTTAACAAAGATCCATATCCCATGAATTCTCATATCATTCTCATTGTTCAATGTTACTAATTAGCAAATCATATACTATATAAGCCAAACTCACTTTATGTGGCCAAAAAATTCAAATTCACTGGGACATATTCAAATTATGGTCATCCTAAAATGGCCTCTCATGTGTATAACTGACACCAACGATAACATGGAACCTTTTCTATATTTACATTCCCAAAAAACATTAAACAATGTGGATTGGTTATCATCCCATTTAAAATAAAGGTGCAATGTATCCAATTAATTTACAATGAACAATATTGGTTCTAATTTATTAAATAGCGATATGAAGTGAACCCTTATTATTTTCCGAAACCCAAAATAATAAACACCTACCACTACCCTGGATAGCGATAAACACTAATCTTACCAGCCATGTGTTTTTGAACCATAAAGTCTTAAAATTAAGCATCAGTTATTAGAGAATAATTGTGTTGGAGGACCTCTAATATATATATATATATATATATGTTCATTTAAATAAAAGGATATTATCACTATATTTCATGTGGGTGGAAAGACACTTAAGTTATTTGGGTAGAATTCATGAATATTACTCTATAATAGTGTTCAACAGTCAATGTGAATCCTCACAAAAGGTGTGTTCAACCCAGCATAACACCCACTAAACCAATTATCATATTGAAGTTTCATGATAAAAACATAAAATGATGTTCATACCAATGTAATTAAATCCAAAAGTGATGTTCACACTACTACAAAATGGATATAGGATTTCCACAATGATTCCATTCAAAATATCCATGAAATAATTCATAAAATTTTAGGGATAACACATACATTTCTTCATAATAATTAATTTGTTACATCCTAGATGATAATGACAAATACATTAATAGGAGATTTATAATGATATATTTATTTATTATATATTTCCAAGAAATTTTTCTATTACACTTATAGAAACATCTTTAAAACACAATATAATTTCATTCCTCTTCATGAACATACTCTTATGATCATGACATATAAAAATGCTAAGAAACATAAATGGATAATATTATTCTATAATTACTCTAAACCTCCTCCATACATTACAATATAGAACCACATGAATTTTTAAGCATCATTGAATATTAAATCAATAAAATCAACCATAAAAATAGTGAAAAAAATAATTCTAAGTGTGTTTATTCAAATCATATCCCCGTTTGGTTTTTTTTTGAAAACTACAAAACAAGTTTTATACATCATAAAATAAAACCATTAGAACTATATAGATACAAAAAAAACCAATATAGGAATATATTTCCAATATAATGTTTCTCAACGATTCAATAATCATTATCTATAAGTCCACATGAATCCATATCATTATGAGACACATGTCTAAAATAAAAACATCCTCCTGAAAATAATTTTTGGGTCTTTATGATGTATAATTCAGTCGATAGATATGCTCCCCAAAATTAATCATTTGAATATGAACCCCCTTTATTGAATATTATCAAGCGTTATTCCCCCTAGGTCAAAATAATGAACACCCCCATCCACCTATAACATAACGTTCAGAGAGATTCTCACCAAAAAAACTATAGAGAACATATCCTCCTTTATCAATGAACCCAACATATAATTTTATTAATGATTGCATAAGAGGGTTATAAATCATAGAATTTTATTTTATAGAGTCCCATACCATTTTATTATTATAAGATATTTTGGTAGAGTGGGTTCACTTCTCCCAACCAATTAGATGTATAGATATAGTTAAACTCTAATATCCAATTGTTGCATTTCATAATCATCCATGGGTAGTTCTTTTTTCATGATATATGTAACTTCATTTTCTAAGTTGATACATAATCTAAAATAACAATCCATTCATAAAGAAAATCCTTGATTAAGAACTACTTTATAATGAATAAAAATGATTATAATTACTGAAAAAATAAATTTATGGTTGGTAACACTCAAATTATAACATTATATTAGAATAAAAGATTTCATTTCACCTTTGACATTCTCATATTCCCATTTCATCTATCGTAATTGACTACATGGTTGATTAATCAGAATGTATTGAACTACACCGTTCCAATAGGAATGAATTCATTCTTATTACATAATAATGAAATACATAATCCATGAAGATAGATTTCGAAAACTAATTATATATTATAATCATCTATTAAACCTACGTAATGTATATCAATTTATCTTAACAACTCCAAAATTATATATTTAGTGATAGAAAAGACTAAAATATATTGTTCTATTAATATACAAATGTACTATTTTCATGGTTAGTATGGAATGTTTTTATGAAAACATGTATACCATGATTCTTAAAATGAGGTGAACACAAATTTTAGTATTGTTGTTTTTAGGAGTAAGGGATTACCAATAATATAATTATAATTTTTTATATTGACATCATATACAACATAATATCATGATAATTTCATCTAGGTAGCCACAATAGTTGTCATTATCTTAGAATCTTCCATTCCAAATTTTATATCCATTATAATGGAATATTTTTAATCAAAAATAAATGTAACATCAATTATAATAGTTATAATTAAACTAGGGGAAAATTCATTTGTCTAACTATTGACATGATGAATTTTGAAAACATATATTCAAAAAATTAATTTTATTATGAATCATATGATCCATTAAAAATATTATATCCTTATAAATTATCATATAAAGTATTTGATGTTTTTTATCTTGGTATGTTCTTTGTGATTAACTCTCCCTAATTAGAATAAATTATTTCTCAGCTATTAAACAAGTCAATAATACCATGATCTTTTTGCATTATTCAGCATATAAAAGTCCCTATTAAACCATCACAGTTTTTCATCATCTTCATCTATAATAAATCCATTTGATTACTTAATGTATATTTTGTAATCCATGGTTTCCACTATGAAGTAATGATTTACATCCATTCGATACACAACATATCCTATTTTCACTAACATTTTTAATAATAGTTCGATATTTTTAAACAAGATTATGAGGTGAAAATTCCTATCAACATCAATCAAAATGATTCTGGAATTTTGGGTTTACCCCATTCATGAATCATTTTGGTAACATTACATATGTATTGAATTTATTTCAAAATATCCAACTGATTCAGATTCCATTTTATTATTTAATCCTTGATATAACATACCATGGTTGATTATTTATTGTTTGGTAATGTTATTCATTTGAGGATTGGACTTAATTAAATTTTAAGTTTTAGCTTCTTCATTTCAAATATTAAATAAAGGTTATTATAGAGATTTGTATTATTTAACCTTCATCCTCTATGTTTGAACTAATTTTATCCACAAAATAATAATATTTTATTAATTTGTTTAGACCATTCATATTACATTGATTAATGTTTCTAAACCTACATTGTTTTATTCATCATCAATTTATTACTATGAGACTTCAACAACCTATTGTTATCCCCCATTATTGATCAATTTTTTCATGAATTTCTTTTGATATTTCATTATTTATTTCATAAAAAATTTCTCATTTCCAATAACTTTGTGTCTTGAATTTCAACAATTATCCTATATTTTTTTGTATTATATATATAGTTTAATTTTCGATGAATTTTAATAATTCAAAACATTATTTTAAAAGAATAATTATGTTGATATCTTTCTTAATATAGACCATTGAGCATTAATAGGCCTATGATATACTATAAAAATATTTTAATTTAAATGTGAATGTCATAACCCAATCATTAAATTTTTAGTAAGAATCGAAGTAACCAAATTATTTAAAATATTAATAATGTTTTTATATAATTGAAATATATTTACTAATTTTTAATATATAAGAACTCAATTATTAGTTTTCAATTTATTCATCAAAAATATATTTGCTTAACATATGGTATTTATTTAATTTTTTAAACAATCATTTTATTTAAATCCTTCTGTTTATTTATTTTTAATTTTTATAATGGAATATATTATAACTGAAAAGTAAAAAAAATTCTTCAGGGAAATATTTTGGTTTTTTAAGAAATGGTTTATTAAAATTTAAATAGTGAAAATAATGATTTTCTAAAATGATCATTTTTTTATTAAATAATGTTATATAAAAATATCATTTCCATTAATATTTAATATTAATGTAAATAATTTATCCTATAAAGATATATAATCTATTATGTTATATAAAAATCAATATTATACATGATTTTTTTAATGTTTAATTTTGTGATTGAAGAAGTATTTTATAATTATAATTTTACATTACATTGGGACTGCATATTTGGAATATTGAAACTTAATTCATTTAAATAGGTTTGTTTTATTTTGTTCACTATGAGTATTAACATTCATAATGATTTTACACCTTAGTAAGGGTAAAACATTTTAAATAAGAGAAAACAATAATTTAAGGCATTAAAATATATATAACACTTTACATTATCTTAATGGGTGAGAATTTTTCAATATATAGATATATTTAAGGAGTAATGTAAAATATTTCAAAAAATAAATTAGAAATTTTTTAACCATGTATGACTTTTATGATTATAAGATATATTTTATCCAAATAAAAAACTATTTCTAGATCATTGCGTTCATTGGAGTGAATTGAACGACCCATTTGAATTAGATTGATTCAGAATTATAAAAATATTCAATATTTTATTATTTAACAAAAATATCATGGAAATAGAATTATTACACGATTTCATAGGGGAATTATTTTTGAGTTTAAAGAATTAATTTTAATAAACAATCATGTTTTTTGTGGACATATATTAAATGTTATTTATCCCATCTATATTTTTAAAAAATGATAATATGGATTTCATTTTTTCATCAAGTACATTGAAATTGGTTTAAAAGTCCCCTTTAATTATTGATAATATTAATATGTTCTAATGGTAAAAAATTAATCTATCAATGATTTGGTTAAATTTGTTTTCATGGGGGATTAACTAAGATATATTTTAAAAAAATTTCTATATTAATTGTCTAAATGTGATTCATTGAGTTTATTTTCACATTATAAATTTTCTTTAATGATTTTTGTCCCTTAATAGGAGTTTGGAATATATTATATTTAAAAAATTGAAGAATTTCCATGTTTATCATTTCCCTCAATTATAAAGGACACATCTTATCAACCACTAATCCAAAATATTAGACCTTGTAGCTCTTAAAAAATATACCATAATACTCTCTATTATTCCATACCTTCATTCAAATGATTTTGTTATTCTCTTAAGCATCCCTGACATGGATTAATATGTATGTCAAATTAGTATTCTCAAAGGAGATGTAATAGTATTTACCAAACCATTCAATGTTTATTACATATTTTACTACATATAAATATTTTATATACTTCCTAAAAAATTACACCATTATCATAAATATAATATATGATATTCTAATTAATATATAACCACTTTCTACCTCCTCTCAATCAAATATGAAATGAATATATCACTTATGCCTATGTGTGGACTACCACCTCCATGTAGATATATGGTTAGATATCCATTATTGCATATCGTGGATGGATATGATGATTTACATATAGAATATATATTCTATTTATGATACGATATTGATTCTCTTATGAAAAAATATTATCTAATAACATTTTATATTCGTCATTAGAAAATAAAGATATTATTCATTTGTATATATGGACTACCATTATCCATGGGAGATATATTTAAAATTAATTATCAATCATATGTGTATATAACTAAAATTATATATAATGAATATATATGAATCTTATTATATTAAAAAAATTATTTTTTTTAAATTAATGACATACAATAGCATGTTCTTACTAATCTAGTATTTATAAAAAACTCTCATTTAGATCAATTTTACCACCAAAATTATTTATGTTATAATATTTATGACAACAATGATTAAGTAATTTTTTATAATTATTAAATTAGGTAATAATATGATATTCATGACATGGTTAAAATTTGATATATTTTTAAACCATGAACATAATGTGAGGATCAGAACTAGAAGAATCAGTCAAATATGATTAATGAAGATGTTTACCCATGAAATGACAACATTAGTAGATAATTATTAACAAAAAGGTGTTTAAATATAAAAAGTGGACCATATATTATATTATAAGCTTGTATATGGTTATTATACCGAATTATAAAAACAATAATTTTTTATAGAGAATGTTACAGAAGTTATGAATCATGTGAGACTTAAGGAAATAGATTTTTCATCTCAATTTCCCTTCATTGATACTAATTTAATTTTTACCACATTATTTATTTTGGTAATTTCATTAACTTTTTTATGTATATATCATTTCATTAATTGAACAATGATAATGTGTTTCAAAAATTTCTTTCATGTTCTCTTCTTCAATATCCTTTTTTTTCAATAGATATGAAATACATAAGGCATTTTCATTTAAACTATATGTTAATGTTTCCATTCAAAATTATTATGCTCCAAATTTATTTGTATCATATGTTTCAACAAATATAATATTTATTCTTTAACAGTTGTTTGATTTCATTTTAAATAATTTTGAATATAATTAAATATGAATAGAAGGAATAATTTCAAATAAATTATATAAAAAAATATTTATACAAAAGTATGAACTGAATGATTATTTTCAACCAATATTGAATGAATTGAGATGCCATCATTCTATCAATTATTTTTTAATACTCCTTTATATTTTTTACTAATTATTTTCAAATAATGAAGTTCTATCAATTTTATAGACATCGTTATATTAAATTTTATCAGAAGAAAATTATATTTTTTCTAATTTTTAAAAGAATTATTGGTATGTTCTTTTAAGAGTATTCTCATCTATGTAAAAATCCTTTGTTGTATTATATTATTTTCTAGGGAATAACATTATTGATAACATTCACCATGTCACTATTGATGTCTTTTGATCATATTATTTTATTTGTTACTAGGGGAAATGTTAACATTATATATTCTATTTTTCATATATAGTTATTAATATTGATTATGTTTTAGGTTGATTTTTTACCCCTTGATTTTATGAATGAAGTATACATAGTAAGTGATGGTAAGTGCACATTATATCCATATGATGTATCATTATGTATTTGTAGACAAACTCACTTTGGTTTTCAGAGTATTTCTTCCCAATTAATTATGTGGTCTTGGGATGAGGCCTTTACATTATGTGTGTTATTTCATAGAATAATTCTTCAATGAAATGATTATTATGTCTGAAATTTCATAGTCTATCAATATGATATCAGTTATTATTATCCATGTGATTATTAATGTTATTATTTCACCCATGGATACAATACCTTTTTATGATATTACTTACATAAAATATTTTATTATTCTTTATCTCTGCCATACTTCTAATGCCTTATTTATTCTATGATAAATTTCTTTGTTTGCATAAAATTTTTCAGCATTTGATCTCACTATTTGTAATTTTTTTATTTTATCCATGATACATAATGAGGTAAATGAATGATTTTAGGGATACTAAAAAATAAATAATAATATTTTCAATAGATGTTTATATTTAGAAATGTAATGTGTGAATCATATAAAAATCATGAATCTCAAAACTAAAAACCTATTCGATCTTATCGAATGTTATCTATTTTATATCATGTTAGGGTAGAAATATAATCCATGGATATGGGATACTACAGTTTGGGTTTTATATATGGTATATGATATCGCATAGTATAATCATTAGAAACTAGATTTTAGAAAATATAGATTAAATAATAGAACCCAAAGAAAAATTATTTGAATAACTTTATATACATGATAATATTGTAAAATTTGGATAAGGTAGACATTGTATGGATTCATAAAAATTAAATTTATTTATAGATACTTGAATGTGGATCCAACAATGGCATTGATGAACCTAGTGATGAACAAACTAAAAAATAATGATTCAGTATCAACTTGATCTTTACTAAGTGAATGATGAGTTGGCATAAGAGTGCACACCTTGGTAGACACTATTATCATATATGATTTGGTTCACTCACATGATTATTAAAATCAATAATAAAATATTTAAAAAAAATGTTTTTGTTGATATTACTAGAAAAACAAAACATATGAATATGAGATTAGGTATCTGTAGATTTTCAAATTATGTTATATATTTCACTAGATTTATGTTTTTACACATTAATACATAATTTTATAAAATAATATGATATATTCAATTTTTAGAAATAGTTGCTAATGGATGTAATGGAAAACATGGAAAAAATAGAAATTATTGTTTGAATATTCCTCAAGTGAAATTAAACATAGTTCATATTATATATTGGTAGATTGTGACTATATGAGTATATTAAACTTATGTAATTATCAATAATCATGAATGAATGAAACACCCTACTACATTATAACATGATTCATTTAATTTTGAATACTAAATGTGGAAAAAACATCCTTTAATAGAAATAGTAATACAATGATAGATGAGTGTTAGATTAAGGCCTTTGAAAATATATTACTATCTTCGATAAGTAATGAAAATTTAGAATATTATTCCGGTAATGTATTGATTAAAGGTCTATTCAAGAAATTGGTAGTAATTTATTCAAAATAAAAAAAGATATGGGGAGTATATAATTTAATTATTTTAATTATATATTTATAGAAAAATGATTTCCTCACGAGTAAAAATTTTATATGGTAAGATAATTCTTGAATATAAGACCAATGTAAGAGACATTTATTTATGGGTATGCAGAAAGCTTTTGAAGATTAACAAGGCATGTTGTGGACTACATGCATTGTTTGGAAAGTAAAATAAACCATTAATTGATGGGTTTTACACAATCCTTATAAGGCTACTGGTCTCTAAGTTTTATTCATCATATGATGATATAGAATAATGTACCATATGTATAAGGAATAAATTATCCAACTCATATATTTTTCGTCAAAATCAAGGGAAGGAGAAGATGACTGAGAACCAAAAAAATTAAATGAAAAGGAAGAAAATAATTGAAATTTTGGACTTATAATTTGTTTTTCATGTTGAATGAAACACATTGGTACTGTATTGAAGGTAATGGGAGTTTGGATAATTTTTTTGGAAAAGTACATCATGCATGTGATTAAAATGATAAGAAATAATATACCACTATATAGTGTATCAATATAATAAAGATAAGTTATTATGAATAGGAATTACCATAAAATCAAGTGAATTTTAATCAAACAATGATAATGGGATATACCAAGATTATTCATTTAATGAAAATAAATTATAAATCCCTTTGGTTTTAATGGTAAGTATATTGATCATAACCTCAAATTTATATATTTCATTATTTGATTACAGAACCTCATACTCATTAATATCTTCATGGTTTTACCAAAAAAATAAATATTTTCCTACAACCATAAGAAGGTTTTTATCAATCAATAATCATTTTTGAAACATTATATTTAGAAGGATATTTATGTCATTTCCCATTATAACATATAGATACACCATATTTTCAATAATTGATTATTATAACAATGTTTTTCTTTAATATAATCCATATTTCTTGGGTTTAATCATATTTGAGGATTTTTTAATTGTTAGAGGAAGAATAAAATAATACATGTTAACCCTATTATGTTAAAATTTAATTTTTAAATAAATGAAGAATTTCAATGGGTTTTTGTTATTGATGTTTTAGGAATAAATGTATTACATCTTTACAAGAAGGTTTATTCATATTGGGAATATCATAATTTTATCTAACCATTTTTATTAATGACTGAAAAAGATTTCATTTTGTTATAAATATTATTGCCCATTAATGGTTTCTTTTTGTTCATAATGAAATAATGAATCCACAAAGTCATTTGTCATTGCACTTAGATGTGGAAAGTGATTAATATATTCAATAATAAAATATTAAAATATTGAATTAAATCTTGTCCATGAATTTTCTAATTTTATTTATCATCATATTGAAATAATACAACAATAATTAGAAAATAATATCAAATTAAAAAATTTATCCTATTATATTAATTTCTTATTAATTGGTGGTTTTATTTGTACCATAATGAATTATAATTTTTTCTCATTAAAATTTTAATGATCATGTCCACTATCACTCTCCATTACTCATTCGATATTATCTTTCTTATATATATCCATATTTTCACTTCAAAATAATTTTACCAATATATCGCAACCAAATTATGAGCTATTTTAGGTAAGATTTATATTTCATACTTCCCCATTCAAATATATTTTTATACTTCCATTATACAATTTTGGTTTTCAATAATGTTATTTTTATATATTGAGCCCTTTATTACCAAGATTGAAAATTATAAAGATGTAATTTATGTAAGGAGAGATAGTAGAACAATACTAATGTTTATTTTTATAGAATAGTAACATTGATAAATAACATAAAATATAACACATACCATTATTTGAAAATAACGTATTGTTAAAATATTATTATTTAAATATGATCATTAAATATATCCATTAAATTACTCATCGGAACTGTAATAATCACATTATGGAAAACATGTATAAAATGTTTATATAATGAATATTTTTTACTAATTCCTAATAAATAGGTAGTATAATTCTAGTATAGTTATTTTAGGATTTATAGATAATTTCTTCTGAATGTTTTTTTTATTTTGACATTATAGTTAATTTATATAAATTTTAATACATTTTTTTAAATAAATGATTATAATTCCTGAAATTAGAAAGTATATTTTATCACTGGGTTGATTTTTGGGATTTTGTTTCTAAACATATGTATTTTTATACGAGTAGTGAAAAATACCAAGTTTTTTATTGAACTAGGAATTTTATTTATTAAATACATTAATTAAAAATCATAGTATATTATGTATTTAATCAAAAAAGTAACATAATAATATATTAATATCAATGTAACATAGATATAATTTAAATATAAATAATGTAAATAAACATATAGAAACTGAAAATATAATTAATTTTTTTATAAGTTCATTTATTTTAAATATATTTTATTTTAAAAATTTCAATGTGTTTTATAAATCAATATTAAAACGAATATATATAAATTATAAAAATTTAATCTTGAGAAATGTATTCAATATTTTCAATCGTGAGTTTTAAAATAATTAGATATAACCCTTTTATTTTTTGTCATTATGAATAGTAACCATGGATCATATTTTTCACCTTAGTAAGGGTAAAAAATGTATAACTAGTTTAAAACGACTACGTAATGAATTATTAGATCTCTAAAAATTTCCTTTATTCTATGTTAGTGTGTTTTGTTTGACCTAATTTTTGTTTTATGACTGAAATATTGTTTTTTAAAACATTATCTTCAATTTTGTAATCTATTCATTCTATTTGTCAACATATATTATGTTATATCCCAATTTAAAAATATTTTTTGGTATTTTTATTTAATTTTATATTGATCTATGTTTCACAATTGTAAAAAACAAGGAATGAAGAATGCGCTAGATGTGAGTCCCTCTTTTCAAAAATTTTGGCCTGTTACGGCTTCTTCCGCCTGGCCTCCGCCGCTCCCTTCAGATTTGGCGATATTTTACCCTAAATATCCTCTTGATCCTCCCTCGTCAGGTGTTCCATACATGCAACTGGGTCCAGGACCCTCGATCTGTGTTTTCTCTGATTAGGCCACTTCCACCCTATTCCCTATGTAATTGGGCTTAGGCGCTGGTGTCTCCTTTCAAGATGTTCTCTGTGGTCAATCTAAATATCCTTATTTCCTGATGGTTCTCGTGCCTGTTTGACATTTGTCATGGGAGGGCCATTGTGTTCGCCCAGATGTCCTAATGTACTCCTTAGAGATGGGAAGGCCTCCCTGAAATGGACTCTGGTTTCCCATTTTGGGGAGGCCTGGCCACCGCTTGTAGACTTCCAATGTTGTGTTAGCTCCTGGGGCCTTTGTCAACTAGTGTAGATCTCGGGATTCACATATACTCCTTCTACCTTGTCTTGACCTCAGAGGATGAATTCATTGATGTGTGCTGTAAAGATCCTAGGTCATTAGGGTGATTGAGCATCAACCTCTTGAATGGTATATGGATGTTCATAAAGGTTAGCAGAGTCTGGCTGCTACAGTGTGGCTTAATCTACCTGGTCTACTGATTCTCGCTCAAATTTACCGAAGAGATGAAGGTAGAATGGTTCTTGTAGTTTATCTTGGGTTATCGAATCCCTAGAGACCTAAGAAGAAACCTATAGACACGTACATTCTATGGATAGTTTTTGGATATTATGTGGACAACTTGGATTGATTTTATATGGGTTTAGAAGATATCTATCATATTTAAGTGAATTCAATTTAAAAGAATGAGTTGATCCTAGGTTATCGCTTGGGGTGGATTGGATGTATTTCTTTTTCAATGATTTCAATTTTTTATATTTGAGATGGATTCATTTAAGAAGATAAAACAACATCATCACTTACTTGTTTAATTCCTACACCCTTTAATACTAATCACCTATACACTTTAAGGATCAAAGTTTTGAGAACTTCAAGGAAAAGATTTGTATTAGCACATGAAGTGTGTGGCCTTAAATTCAAAAGGATGATGGAGTTTAAAAATCATCAAATAAAAATCTCAATTAAAGAAGTGATTATACATTAATGGGGTGATAAATAACATCCAATCCAGCCCCTTTCTACTCCCTTGGATCAACCCATAAAATTTTTATCCCTCCATTGATGACATGTCTTCAATGGAAGCGGGAAGTAGACTTATGAGGGTGGAATTGAAGAAGTAAAAACTACAACAAAAATCGATCACTCTTCCGTTGTGTGATAAATATCACAAGATATGGTGTGAATAAATTCATACCTTAAACCAAAAGTATCAACGTGATAATTATAAGAATAGAATAAGAGTAAAGGAAGAACTATTATTAAGAAACTAAGGTGAATTAAACAACTTACATGTGAATGAAATGTGATTACAAACACAAAGCGGCACATAAAACTAGAATGAAACCAAGCACCAAAGATGATAAAATATTTCACCCCCAATGCCATAAATAGGCATTTTGGGAGCCTTGGGTCGAGCCTCCAATAGTAAAAAAGATCCCACTTGAGTTTGGTAGGCCTATGGTGATGGAAAGTAAGGGAGAGGAGACTTTTCCACCCTTGACCTGAGATGGCAGCCAGCTTGCTTCCACCGAACAGACGCGCTTGTAATTACTTATAGATGGCCGAATAAGAGTGGTCTATAGAAGAATAAAATGGATCCCCAGATATCTCCTACCCTCCTGTAAAATTTGGTCCCATTTGGAGTTGTTGATTCGAAGATATGATTAGATTAGTGGACTATTTTTCTGGGCCGCAGAATCTGGACCAGAATTTTATCTCTAAATTGGGCCGCCTAAATGGAAACCATGTAAGCCGAATTATTGTTGGATACTGAAGAGTGATTTGTTCCTCTACATTTAATATAGCATCTCACGACATTTTGGATTCATTGTACTTGTATGTTGGTCCCCACAGTCTCATCAGTGGGATGGTGTCCAATCCGACTTCTCCAAAATTGTTTCCTTTCATCACAAAATATCCCCATATTTTTCCATGAATTCTCCATTTATCCCTAAATGACACTTGATAATATTGAAGTTTAGATAAATTTACCAAAATATCAAATTGAAATATGGATAATTATATTCCTTAAAATCATATGAATCATTGGGTACATTAAATGATGTTAAAAAATGTACCACATAATAGTGCATTTTAAGAAGGTATTACAATCATAATGTGAAATGATTTTAAAAGTGTAAAATGCACTAAAATGGTGTTTATGAATACTAAATATCGTGAATATTATATATATTAACAATGAATATTATCCCCATTTAGTGGATAATTATCTACTATTAACCTTCCAGAATAAAGGCTTTCTCAAAGTGATTAGGGACTCCCATGTGGGCTTCCTATGTTAAAATGAGGGTACCAGATGTGGATATTCTATGTTGGTGGATCGTATCTGCATGGAACTGGACCTCTATAAGCCTTTACTGAATCATATTGAGCTTCGGATCGAGGGTTCACTAAGCAGATTTCCGGAGATCTTCTCCCTTATCGATCCTAGATTCTGCTCCCAATGCCTTCTACAGGGTCATTATTTACACGTTTTTAGATGAAGAAGGCAAAATGATTGTCTCTTTACTCTCTCAGTGGATGTGGGTAGGTTGGGAAGGGTGGCTACTCCCATGCCTACTACGATGGAAAGACCCGGGTGGTAGTTCCGACCCCCAGTGCGACCCCTCCTCCTCCTCTACCTATATTGGATTCTATGTTTATTTATGGGAATAAAATGGAGATACTTCCTGTATATCATGAGGATGTTCTTCAGCCCTGTCAGGCCCTATTTCCCTTTGTTCCAAGTATGATCCTTCACCTAGAGGTTATCCATCCTCTCTCTTCATTCCTCCATTTCTTGTGGCCTTTTTTAGAGGGGAAGCAGTTGATGAGTCATGGCCTCACCTATTGGGGTCTTTCTGCCTTACAAACACCATACCTGGTATATCCCTATACCTATGAGGATTCTATAGAGTGGAATAATGTAGAGGTTTCTCAGCCTTCAGCTTTTTCATCAGGTGTTCTCTCCCTACCTTCTACCTCAGATCACTTATTTTCAACAATAGGATCTCCCTACCAAAAAGAAGGATGGATTTATATCTCACTTCATTACAAAGTAAAGCAGATATGTTGCTCCCATATCATCACCTCTATCCCAGTAATACTTATCTCTAAGAATACTGGAATGTGCATATGATCCACATCTAGATCTAGGTCCTAGGAGGCGATGTTGTCATTCCACTATGAGAATCTATGAGTGATGGAGCCAATCCCAGGACACTCTTACATCAACAATTCCTTTGCTCATTTGGAATTCTCAGGTAATTGGCACTCGGGTCAAGTCAAAATTTCTTGAATCATAAATCTCCAAGCACAAGGCTGCATTGGTGGCCATTCATGAACATAAAGAACACCCAGACAAGATTGTGGATTCACTAGAAATCTAAAAATTCATGGATATATGCACGCTGGCCCATGTAACAATCATATCATTATTTTTTGGTACAAGAAGAGTAATGTGGTTATGGTGAAACCTGGTGATCAGTTCATTATAATTAAGGTGAATCAAGGCCATCATTCTTTCTTTATGTCCTTTTTCTATCGGAGCAATCACTCACACCAAAGAGGGACTCTCTGTAAGGATCTCATTATGTTTGATCCTAGCCCAGTTCTGTGGATTGTTGGGGGTGATTTCAATGTGGTTGTGGATCCAGCATAGAGTTAGGGTATAATACCATTCAACAGGAAATCCATCATCTATTTTAACAATTTCATAGTGACCAAGGGTCTCTCGGACCTTGGTTTCGTGGGCGACAATTTTACTAAGTGTAACAATAAACAGGGGAATCATCACTCAATGGGATGCATAGATCGTTGTCCTGAAAATAGGCAAGACTTATCCTCGTATTCCAGCACAAAGGTTAACCATCTGGTTCGTGGGATCTCCAACCACTTCCCCTCCTAATGTCTCTATCTTTAGTGCAAGAGGGCCAAAATTAGTTCAGGTATAGACATCTTTGGTCCAGTTTTCCGGGTCAATCGAACCTAGTCAGAACCTCTTGGAGAGATCCCTTCCAAGGAACATAGAGGTTTGCTTTTCATATTAAGCTACGTCAGCCGAATATGACTCTATAATCATGGTCTAGAGATATACCTCTAGTTGATGGGGTCATGCAATACACAATGCAGGACATCGAGCGGCTTGCGTGTCTTCTGGTGGAAGGATGGGAGGATCATGTTTTTGAGGAGCTCTCTGAGAAAAAGGATGTTTGGATGGATTTTATTTTGAAGAAGGAGATCCTAGCTAGGGAGGGAGTGAGGATAAAATTGACCAAAGAGGGTGATAACAACACTACATACTTTCATGCATGCATAAAGGAGAAGAAACAGGTGGATAAATAGAATATTAAACTCGATGATGGTTCTCTCATCGAGGATAGGGATGTGGTGGGAGGCCTTGCAAACTCTAACTTGACCGAGATTATCGTTGGACCCAACAATATCTTTCCCAATGGGTACCCCTCATTGAACACAAAGATATTAGAAGTGATTCCCTCCCTTTCCTAGGACTAAGATAATGAACTCAAGGGGTTTGTGCCAGATGAGAAGGAAATTCTGAACGCTATGTGGCACCTGAACACTGATAGCACAGCGGGTCCTAATTTCTTTCTAGGTGTGTTTTATAGGACATCACATGACATAGTGAAGGAAGAGCTGATTGCATCCATCCAAGACTTCTTCAGGGGTGGCAGCATACCCCGAGTTTCATGTGCTACTACATTAGTGCTTCTACCTAAAATAAAGAACCCCACTTCTTTTAATCATTACCATCCCGTGAGTACATGTAATGTCTCAAATAAATATTTTTTGTGTATCATTAATTCAAGGCTTTCTAACCATCTTCAGTAGTGGGTTTTGTTTGAACAAAAAGGGTTTGTTAAGGGAAGTCCATTCATGAGGAAATTGATTTGGCTCACAAAATGTTTAGGGACATTAATTTTAAAACCCATGGATCTAATGTTGCCACCAAGCTTGAAATAAACAAGGATTTTGATCAGGTTGAAGAGAGCTTCATCAACCGAGTTCTTGCCAGTATGGGTCTTATCTCTTGAACCGTCGATATTATTTTTAGGTGTTTTAGCTCTACATGGATCTCAGTGACTTTCATGGGAAAAGGTACGAGTTCATTAAATCCTCCCACCAGCTATAGTATAGGGACCAAATTTCTTCGAGCCACTTCATCTTATTCTTGGAGGTTCTGAGTTGCCTGATTCAGCAGACCATCAACAATAGTGATATCCTATCTTTTAAGAGGAGGAAGAAAGCTACAGGCATGTCCCAAATCATGTTCACAGATGATACCATCCAGTTCTTGAATGCCTCCAGCCATTAATTACATGGTTTTAATTAACTGTTGGGGGAGTACGATCATTAGAGCGGGCATGTTATTAACTATAGCAAGAGATCCATCTATCTCTCTAGCTGGTGCATCTCCTTGAGAGTCTCAGTTGTGAGCACTATTTTAGGTATTCATGATGGGTCCTTTCCAATGGATTACCTAGGTGAACCCATCTTGTATAGAAGGCTGAGTATCTGTGACTTCAAATCCTTACTCAGCTGGATTCATGACCGAGTGCAGACATGGAAGAATAAATATTTGTCTTTTGGGGGTCAGATTTCACTGGCCAACTGTTTCCTTTTAAATAATCTTGTGCATTCCCTCTCAGCTCTTAATGTCCTCATAGGTGTCATAAAAAACATCATCTGGATCCTAGTGATATTCATCTGGGAATCGAATTTTATGATAAAGGCCACTGGGTCCCTCGGCATAAGATGGTGCGACATGTCCGTGAAGGAGTTGTTAATGTCTGTAATCTCAAGGATACCCTTTATTTTATGCATGCTCGCCTCGCATGGAGTGTTCTTGAGTGTAGTAACCTATGGGTAATTTCTATGTATAATTATATGAAGCACCATGATTCAGCGATGAGATATACTATCAATTTAATGTCAATCGTTGGTCCACTGGTCCCCTTCCTCCCCCTCCCTCCCATTGGATACACAGAATTCGAGAGTTCTCCATTTGGCATCAATATTAGTGTGGTGATGTTCTTGGTTTTTATAGGTGCCCTGCAACCCACATCACCTATGGGGAAGAAAGTTTCTTTAATCCATTCATCAATGCAGTTCTGAACAAAGATAAGATGGATCATTTCAACCTCATTGATATGATCACAACCCCCAATAAATGTGTTTTACCCCTTCTACCTCGGGATATTTCTCATCAAAGGATTTTCAATGCATCAATAACATGAACCTCCATACTGATTTTTGGGATGAGGTTCTTGGGGTTAAGATTATTCCAACCAAAAATTATTTTCTTACATGGAAGATTTGGAAAAAGGTTATTCTAATGTAAGGAAACATCAAACTCTGTGGGATCAATATGGCCTCTTGCTGTGTGTGTTGCAAGGTCTATAGCGAAGAAAGAATGGATGACATGTTCTATGAATGTTAATTGGAAAATGAGTTTTGGAAATGTTTTTGGGAATTTAATGCTTTGTATATTCATACAATGGAGATCCACTCCTTCTTGGATAGGTGGTACCATGGATTGGGAGATGGTGGTCCAAAAACATTGTCCTGCACTGTGATTTTTTATGCAATTTTCTTGTGTATCTAGAGGTGAGTAATAAAGTTATTTACGAAGGGATATCCACATCAATTTGGTAAATTATTTCTGGAGTAAGAAATATTCTTATCGACTTGAAAAGGATTGTCTAGAACAAGGTGAATGCTCATTCTCTTGTCCGACATCATGTTGGTGCATGTGCTTATCATCAGACCAGCTACAGCATTAGGGGTCACTGGGTCCGTTGTTTCCCTCCTTAGAAGGTTTGAAACTCAATATAGATGGATTGTGTGCCCTCATATTCATGTGTGGGGGTGGGAGTGGTGTATGATTATAATGGTTCGGTTTACATAGCTTTCTATTTCAGACTGGTCCAAGGGACCTTTCTCCAGGAGGAGGCCATTGAATTGCTCACAGGGCTCATCTTATGTAGCCAAAAGAGTTTGGATTTCATTTAAGTTGAAACTAATTCTTTGTTAGTACACAAATAACTACATGGCTCAAGCTTTACCCCTTTTTTATCAACTAAATCATTAGAAAGTGTCAGAAAATTATCAACAGCACTACTCATGTGGTACACACATGGCCGGAAGGTAATAATATTTCTGATCACTTGGCATCGTTGGATGTCCATGGTTCTGAGAATATTTCCTTGAATATTTTGGTCATCTTGAAGCTAGAGGGGGTCAATATAATTATAGGGGATTCCCTTATGCTTCATCATTTCAGGCCTCCTTAGTTCAGTTTCATGGCACCTGGGGTGCCGAGGGTAACTTCCACTTGCTCTCTTGTAATTTACATCAAATAAAATTTTACATATGATGATGATTATAATTTAATTTTATATTGTAATGATACATTCATTTATAGCATGATAAAAAATTCCAAAAAATTCATTTTTTAAACATTCAACCAGAACATTTATAGAAAGGGACTACTTATAAGATTTAGTAATGATATGTGATTTATGCATAATTCATGTATTTTTTAAAAACATATTTGCGTGCATTTTTCATACTTATGTTAAATTTAATTTCATAAAACAACATATTTTTAATATGATAAAATGGAGTCCAATTTTTGAATCAGGATGTATATGTTTTTAGAAGTAATATTTCATTTTTCTGCATATAAATAATTTGTCATGGAAAAAAGTTCCATTATAATGGTTAAGGACAAATTGGATTTAATGGGGGATTTATCTAGTATAGATGAAATAAAATGTCTCAAAAACATGTTACAATGTATTTTAATGAATTTATTTTAACCCTATAAAATCTTATATATAAATTAAATTTTCTTTGGTTCATCTTTACATGATCATGATACATATTATATTTATATTGTTCAAGTAATTCAATGTGTGTCCTTCCATCACATATTAAAGGGAAACTCTTTTTTACCATTATTCCCAGTGTTTTCACTATATACCTCATCCAATATATTCACTAATACCTTCATATCATCCTTAATTTCTATATAGGGCCTATGTTGTCCCCTTAAGACTATTATATGATTAATTACTGTGTATGAAAAGGGAGGAATACCAAAAAACAAGAAATCATATTTACTGAATAGTTTGATGTTTATTTCTACAAAAATGTATTAAAAATATATTGTACTCATCATAACATAATGAATCTAGTAGAATCAATATTATGACAAGTTATTATGCATATTAAACAACCTAATAATTTGATTTTTAAATACAAAAAGAAATATTTTATTGTTCTTACGTACCCATTGACAACCACCTCTACGTAGCGATGTGATTCATTGTACTTAATTGCCCGTATTAGTTGGAAATAATAATGGATTTTCAATATATATAATATTATTTATTTAATAATAATTCAATAAATATTAAATATTTTCTATTTATGTGAGACAAAATTTGAAAAATTTAATTGTGCCTAATGAAAAATTACCCTCATTAATTAAAGAATACAAAGGAAAATATGTGAATATTGATGGTTTTTTGAAATTTTAATTTAATTGATAAAATTTCTAGTTATGGGATTTTACATGTTTTATTTATTCCAGGATTAAATTTACATTTAATATATTAATTTTTGGTCTTTAAAATTATATTTCTAATTTTTAAGTTTATTAATTAGTTGTGTTTGTTTGAAAAAAAATATGACTATTAATGGTTAAAATTTAAATTAAGAAATTAATATGCTTCCAAATAATTAATTTTCCTGAAGGAAATATGATTAATGATAGTTAATAATGATAGATAAAAGATCATATAAATAAATTTTTAAAAATTTATGTTAGTTTTATCAAATTCAAATTTTATTGAAAAACATACTTTTGAAATATTTATGTCTTTGTAATGCGTGTTAAAAATAAAGAAATAGTTTGAAGTTATCATATAAAGAAGTAACCATTGTCATTATAATAGACGAAAGAAAAAAAATCCTTGAAGTGAATACATGATGATGACACAAATGATGATTCCAATTTTATACAATTGATCATATGTGTTTGAATGTGACCATAAGAAGCACATTGGAATTGACTTTAATAACAACACATTCATTTTATAGTCACTGTATAATGTGTCTCGATCATCCTAGAAAAAACTCTATCCTACATCTTCATTGGTAACCATACCCCCTATACACAATAGCATAATCCATTTTTAATTGAAACCTCAACATACCAAAATTAAATATTAGTATATAGTCAATTCCTAAAACACTAGACAGTCATCATCCTTAGTTCTTCAATCTGACTAGACTGTATCCAACCTATTACTCTCTAATATCATGAATGAATAGTTCCATCCAAGAATTTATTAATGTTTGAATAAATTTATTCACCAAATATATTCCAAATATTTTTTTTGATTTCTTGTGGTGGAACAAGGGAAACCGAATTCATGTTTTATAAAAAAGGCCACCATGGATATTGTTCACACAATATAGTCATGCTAAGAAAACTCTAAGACGAGGTCATTGAAATATTTAAGATATGTGGCTAGGAAGTTATATGATTAAAGAATATATTTTCATGTCTCACTGTAGTAATCAAATAAGATAAATGATGTTGATGAAACACTATTTAAAACCTCCAAATCCAAATCATATTGAACAAAATGAAAGAAAGATACTCAAAACACCTATGATCAATGAGATACAATGAATGGTGGTTAATTCACCTGGATATCCCAATGATAATTTAACTAATATCAATACATATAATATTAAATAGTGATGATGGATTCCATAAGCCAATGACCCATATTCTGTGTGTTGATGAAACCCTAATTCAAATGAACATGAAAATCTTCTGAGATAGAAACAGGGGATCAGTTGAGCATGGAATAATGAAGTAAGATGTCACCAGATGTTTTGAACTGATCTTATGGAACTTTGATGATCTCATTTAATATGATAGAATAAGTAATACTAAACAGTGATGGATAGATACATATAATGTTGATAAAGAATTAATGATTCATGAGACCGAGGATGATTCTGGTCAGGATGAAGTCATACTATGGTTACCCATATGAAATTTTTTCTAATATATGTATTTTATTCCTTCTACATAAATTATTAGAATAGGTTGAATCATTTCATCCCATTACTCTAATAGTAGGTATTTAAGAGTGTTCATAACTTGTGGTTAAGGAAATTCCCCCAACATGTTAATCTAATCCCTACACCTCTATCTTTCACTCAATAAAATAACATTTCCCAAAAAACCTGCATCTATGTATTATTTTCAGTTTTTTAGGTCGCAACCTATATCCTTGGATCATTTTTCGAAGGAGTTTGGATCCACTTCACAAATGTGAAGCTATATATTCCCTATTATGAATCACTCATGGTTGAAGTATATTTGTTTTTTAAAGAGGACACCAAACTAATTTCGATTGTAAAGAAAATGATATTGTAGCTAAATTAAATAAGAATATGAAAAAGAATTATCACTATGAATATGGATAGAATATTACCCACAAACCACACATTAAATGAGATCTCAAGCCTATGTCACATTCTAGGACTGCACCAGATCTATCCAACCTTAAATCATCCCCTTCATTTAGAATCTCATATCAAATCAAAAGGAAAAAATACTAGTTTTTCGAACTCAACCTCAATATTAAAACCCATAAAATTCATCACATGATAATATAGATCAATAATTTTAATAGGATCCCAAAGGAACATAATAAATTTGACATAAATTTATCTCAAACATTAATGGAGATCAATGATAGAGAGAGCCTAATATCCATGAAGAATGGAAAGATACTATATGAAACTATCTACAATGTTAGCTAAAACATATGGTTTCCATCTAGTTAAATAAGGATCTCAATTCATTACATTTAATTACTCACAAATGTTGTATGAACTATAAATATGTTTTCTCTTTTTCATGTTGAATCATTTTGAATATTCTCATTGTATACGTGATATTCTATAATTAATTTTTATATTCTAATACATTTAATTATTTTCATCTATCATGTTATTTTCTCCCTTTATTATACATGTTTCATAAACATTTAACTTTCATGTGATCTCTCAAACTCTCATCAATGATGTGAGGATAACCTGTCTACCATCCATCTCGTGAATATTAGTAATGTAGTGTCTGTTCACCAGCCTTATAAATTTTATCTTATTTTATAAATATTATATTATTGAGAAGATGTGTAGATAATCATACATTATCTCTCTTTCCATATTATTTTATTTGAAAATAATTAACACTATTTTTTTCCACCCACTAAATGTACTACTCTTGTATGATATAAGTAGTGATCCAACTAGAGGATGTAATTCAATTGTTCCCCATTTGAGAGAGTTATAAGATGATCTCTTAGGGTAATTCCCTTAACTGTGATTTTCTTTCACAAAAATTTAGCAGTAAGATTGTTTGTATCCAATTGGACCACATAGTGAAATTGAAGTTAAGGGTCAATATTTTGAGACAAGGAAGTATAATTGTGATAAACCAAAGGTTTTATTCCTTTCTTACATCTAGTATTTTCTTCTTTTTCATTTTACATTTTGATTTTAATTCATTAAAATAACCCAATCATTTCCCCCTTAATTTCATAATTATTAGTGTATAAAATATGTATTTTATAAGAATGTGATTAACATACCCCAATAAGAAACATTGAAAATAAAATTAGATAGTAATATGATTCATTATATCTTATAATAAAAAAACTCACCATTGACCATAAAGACAACATGATCTAATGGTCCCCACTTTTTTAGAAATGGGTCATGTATTGACTATATATTTCTCTATTTGGAGTACTATTTTCAGTTTTACTGTTTTATGATTTATTATTTTTATTTTCCTACACACTAGGATGAGCACTATAGTTGGAACATTATATATCATATACAAACACATATTTCAATTTTACATTGATGTTCGATCCTTGGGAGATAAATTATCAATGAAAACACCAATAGGAGTGACCTTAAAGATACACCATTGGGTGGGAGGATGGAAGATTCTACATTAATTGAAGTAACTACCATTTACAACACATTACTCAACAATCTCAATCTAAAGAGGATCCTATACTGAAGGAGATACTATGTTATAATAATTGATCATAATAAGGGATCATCAATTGAATGAACATAAATAATTATTGGTATAATTGAATAACATGTTAGAAAAAATAGTCACCAACCACTAGGAACTCATCAAGAAGAATAAATAACCAGAAAATTACGAATTAGTTCCTGTAATAATTTCTCAGGTATATTTCCAAGATAAAAAATGTGAGTTTTTTAAAGTAGATAAACATCAAATAAATAACATAGAAAACATTTTTTGGAGTTCATGTACCCTACAAAGTGAATAAATGTTAAAAATATTTTATGAGAATATTTTTTGAAAATTTATTTCACATTTTTTATTGCAAATAAATTTTTCCTTAAAATATATTATATAGTAGAGAAAATATCAGAAGGATGGTCACATGACCCTGTCGATGAAGATGAAACATATATACTTGTATTTATATGGTACATGTAAAGCTCAATACAACAACCATCCCCAGAAGAAAACATTAAATTGAAATTAACCATGAATATGAACTATATGATGAAATTTATAAAGGAGATACCAGTGATCTATACTCATGTCATTTTAAATTTACATAATTTGAAATATCTACTAATTTATATAGTTTAAATTTTATAGATCTGACCCAAATAAGTCCCATCTAGCGTGATAATTAATAAGGATTTTGAGGACACTGTATTATTGATAGAATAAAATTACCTATGGATAAAGCATTAAAAATTAAAAAACAATGGTGTTTCATGAGAAACAATAGATATTAACAATGTTATATTATTGAGTGAATCGATGCATAAGGTAGTTTTTTTTTCAAAATGTATAACAAAAATTGGTCTCCCAAATTTTCATATTATATTTCTAGAAACATTATTTATTTTAATTAATTAAGGTGAATAATAATAGGTATAAACCATATAAGAATAATATGATATGGAAATTATATAAGTGGATTCATAGCTAAATAAAAATACGGTAATTGATGACTTCTTTGAAAACCGTCTCAAATCAGCTCTAAAATAATTTAGATAAGATTGAAAAATCTCTAGAGAATATGATATATATTTATCTAATAACAAATTTAAAGAAATGTTCATAAATATTTCCCAAGAAATTTAGTACATGTCCACCTAGTAGTAATGAACATGATGAATATATTCTGGTACCTTTATGATATAAACTACATATTCAACACCATATTGTCTACAATAAAGAGGGAGTCGTAATATATGACTTCCCAATAGAACCTCAATAATAAAAATATATTCAAGATGATATATAAAAAAGGGATAATTTGAATTCAACCTCTATTTATTTTAATCTTATACAATATTATTTGTTTATAAACTCCCCCTTGTCTAAACATGGCCAATAATCACTGCAAGAGTCTACATGGGAAGAGACATAAGCCATAATAGCTATGTAAAAGCATGAGGAGACCCAAAATATCATCATATAACACTCACATTATAAGGTACATCACACTATTGAGGGGTGTAATTGAATAAAACTGTAAAAGGGAGTATCTAAGGAGATGCTAATTAGATGATATCTATAATAGTCCATATGGGGTTTTTTTTCATTATGCAATCCCCATCCTCAGGACGAATATGGATGAAAAATAACTTTATATCCATTGATAGTCTAAATATATAACCTCTTTATATAGAAATCTAAATAATATTTAACACTCTATTTTATTTAACATTTTATTTAATTATTATATAATTTCTAAATATTATTTAGTTTTTCTATATGTTTCTAAAAATTGAAAGAACCTCGGAGGATGGATCAATATTCTATATTAATAAAGAATATTTCCTAAATATATATTATTATCATGAGATTTCCCACTTTCATACGAATCCATTTACATTGTTTAGTAATTGTCTTTTTGATCCATGTCTACTAGATCAGAAGTAGGAAATGATAAATAAGTGGGTGGTAAGGGTGTAAATCCTATTGAAAATCATAGAATTTTTTTTAGTTCTTGTATTAATTTTTTAATAAAACACATTTTTCATTATTATTCATAGGAACTATAGTAGCGAGTTTGTTTTGGAAAAAGACAGGGAACCAAAAAAATGAAAAAATCTCCATTCTGTTAATGTTTCACATAGTTTTTTTGTAATGATTTTTTTTATTTTTCAAACATTTCCTATGATGAATTTCACCCTAATTTGATAATTTTTCATTATAGTGATTTGGATATCAGTAGTAATAATATTATTAGATTAAATGATTAATTATTGAATTTAAACATTTTTTTCCATGAAAATTAGTTTTTAGACAAATGTGAAGGAGTAGAAGTGAAAACATAAAAATGTAATTAATAATTATAACTTTAGGAAATTTTAATTTAGAATACATCTCAATATAACATATCATATATGAATAAAAACACCTTATCATTTGAACTAATATTTTTGATATATTTACTTTGAAACTTTAGTAAAATGTAAAATTTTTATCCTATAGTGAATATTTGTGAAATTAGACACATGATGTGTGAGTGACCACTCTATACATATCAAATAATTTATTTTTTGTTGTTATATGTATATAAATGGATGGGAAACATTCAAATAAATAAAAATAAATAAATAAATTTCATGATAGTCAGAAATTATTTTAATTATGTGATTTGAATATTGATCACATGTTTAGAAGTGGTAAACTGACTCAAAATGAATACGTTTTAGTTGAATAATTGAAATGGTAATTTTAACTCTATTTTCACGCAAATAGAATAAAGGTTATAATGGTAGTTATTATTATAAATTAAATGATTCCATATGAACTTAATTCATTCCACTCATGGACTTGTACATTTGACTAGACTTAAGTTGGGAGTGAATTTAAATCCCAATAGATTCATGATAATTCATTCAAATAGTGGATCTCTGATATTCTTATTCTATATCATTTCTATTTGAGACTATGTAAGACAATAAATTTTCCACTTTTTGGAAAAGATGAATTCAATGATAAAATTTTCCTAGAGAGAAATAGTACATCTGTGGGAGATTTATGTTAGCCAATCTTTTCAAAATTTTAATTATATTTTAATACAAACATTAATATAATGTATTAATGAAAACTGAAGAATATAAATTTTTATTCTTTTTTTTAATATGGGATTTATTTTTAAAATTGATCAACTCTTTTTCATTATATGTTTTATTAATTTCTAGAGGAAATTAAGATAAAATAATTTAAATCCTTATATTGATATTTATGCCTTTTTTTTAAAAAAAAATTGAGAAATAATTTTTTTTTTATTTTTTGAAATTTAAATTTAGAAAATAATGTTATCTGAAATGATGAATTATAATTTTGAGGTAAATATGATTTAAATTAGTTTAAATAAGTGATAAAATAGTTTGAAATATATTGAAGTATTAATGAATTTAATAAAAAATAATTAATTTAATTATAAATTTGGTAAATAAGAAGCTCAGATTTTATTCTTGGAATGATGTATAAAGCATTGTTAAAGGTTAAAGGGGACCACATAAAGTAGAATTCACATTCACTGCACTGACTCTTTAAAAAAATCATTGATGCGACCACATGAAAATGTAAAAAAGTTCTGATACCTATTTTCTGTAAATAACCCCATGTGATAGAATATAACCACAAAGATCACATTGAACCAATTATAAGAACACTCCATGGTTTGTATAGTTACATTGTGATGTACCTCTATAAAACTATTTTAAGAGATCTCATTTTTCCTTTACTAGTAATGATACACCATCATTATGGTAACTTAATCAATCGTATATGGTAATATGATGATATTTTATTCATTTCCAACATCAAATATGCATCCCAATCGACCATTCGCTCACCCTCCACAAGTCATCTAAATGTGAGCCCAACCTCAAACTCATCACACCCAACATCATACACGAAAAAATCCATCACTAAATTCATTTATGTATATTTAAAATGATATCTCTATGCACATAAAAATATGTCATGATCAGAATATGGAGAGGCATAAAATGGGATATAGAGTTTTAGTTTTCTAAAGATGACCGACACATTTATGTTCACACGATGGAAACAGGAAGAGACATCACCATGACCATGATGAAAAATGCTTGAAAATATGGCATGATTCTGAATGAATGATGAAATGATGTATGGTATCCTACTATATTCTTTCAAAGGATGAAAAATCATTCAAAAATATACACAATTAAAAAATTCCTACTATTATGTTCTCTAATCCTATAGATACCATGATGTTGTGATGACCTATAATCATTGAGCCACACGTCTTGAAGAAAAATTCATGGAAATCCCAAGAAATGAAGTCAATCAGAACAAAGACCAATATCATTGAATACTCATAATGGTGACATAACCATAGGACACTAGAGTTTGGTTACCCATTATCAATGTGTTGAATAAAGCCTAGTCGAGATGATCAAAATAATTTAATGAGTTGGAAATTCATGATTAGATATATATATATATAGTTGAATTATGACATCACATAACATTTTAAAATGTTTTGATGGATCTCTAAATATCTTTTCATGCATGAAGGACCACTGACGATTGACAGTGATAGATAAAGAAGAAGAAGGTTGACTTCAAACTGATGTTGCATGAGGTTTAGGCTGAGTGTAGTTCAGGTGATGTCAAACCATGGGTATTGGAATTAATTTGATTACTATAGTATGTTTTATCCTTGTTCAAAGATGATGAACATATGAGGAATTAATTCTACCCATTAATCTTGTAGCTAGTTAGAGGGAGAGTGTATTCCACATGAATAGATATATTTTTTAAATAGATCAACCAACCCTTGTTCCATGATCTATCACTGAAGTAGAATCCTTATCCCATGATTCTTGAACAATAGTATGATATTCATGTATTCCAAAACATATATCCCAAACTTAGACCCTTTCATTCATGAAACTGAATCACTTAAAAAAATATGATGTTTGGGATAAATGAACGAGAGCCACTAGTAACTCTAGGAACCATTTATCTAAAATATTGCACCAAAATAATCGAGGCCAAAAACCATGTATACTTAAAAAAAATAAAAGAGAATTTGATAGTGAATGATCTTTGAGGATGTATATGAAGAAGAAATGTAGAATACATTCGACTCAAGGTGTACAGTCCCAGCCCTATTTTAATCTTGTGTCATCTATTTAAAATATAAAATTAACATCCATATTTGGAATTGAATATTTAATAATTATTGAAAAATAATAATTCAGATAACACATTATCAAAGAACCAATATAGAATATTCCTCTCATGACTATACAAAGCATGAATTTCAAATAGTTCCAGGAAGAACAAAAATAAATCTCTAATAAATATTCATGAACCATTGGATAACTAGATATAGAATATAACACCTTTTCCATGATGAATTTAGATGATTCTAATTTATTTCATCTCCGTCATTTTTATGAAACATGGTTTCTACCAAATTGAATAAGGAGCTCGATACTCTACACTTATTTCCATGATGATTCTATGAGGAAATATAAATGTAATTCCTTTTCCCCTATAGAAACATTTAGCATCTAATGAATTTCGTATAGGTCTTATTTAATTAAGTAACACATTTAATTACATTTAAATTTGGTTATTCTATGTTGTTATCTTTCAACATCTATTATTTATTTTTCTCTTCGATTTTGAAGCCCTGTGATACCTCAAGAACTCATCTATAATGAGGGTCTAACCTAAGGATCACCAATCCAATGAAAAATATATACTTAGAGATCACACACATGGACTAATTACTTTTATATTTTTATGAGGATCTCTATATAGTGTGGTATGTGTAGATGATCGTACCTCACACCTATTTCTTTTTCATTCAGTTTGACAGTATTGAACACTCATTCCTCTCACACAATTCTGATCACTATTGTACAATGAGAGGAATGATCATAGTTGAGGATGAAATTAATATTCTAAACCATTTTATAGTTCAATGAGTTGATCAATTAGGGTCTTCTCCATTACTGTGATGTTTATTCTCTCAATTTATGTACCTTGGAATTTGTAGAAGAATAGAAGAAACCTATTATAGGAAATAAAGGGTTACAATTGGTATAAATGGAATCATCAATAATTGAACCCATGGGTGTCATAATTTCTTACATCCATTCAATTAATAATTTTTATTATACATTATTTTTTATTCTCTAAAACTACTCCCTGAATTTCCCGATGCTATGTAGATTTATGAAAAAACTAAATAATTAATAAGTTCTAGGATAGTTACTATATGACCCATATACACTATGTGGTAAATATCCTTATGAACTCCTATAATTTATTCAAATTTTTTATAATAATTTTATTAAAAAACATATCATGATCAATGAATAATCATTTACTTCACATTAATTTTTCTCATTAGCATATGGAAGTATAATTTATGCAGACAGATGTATTTTCATCACCATGAACAATATATATCCTTTTTTAAAACAACATTTTATGGATGATCCAAAAAATAAATAAACAAAATATATCTTATAATTTCTAAATTATCGAGAATACGTTAATGCCATATTGAGTTTATAATATGGCATTTTATTACCCGTTTGGAATTTATAACACACAATAGTTTACATTATTTTTTTATCTATATAAGAGATGTTATAATATTTGTGAGAACAATAAATAAGGAATTTTGGGTAACAATGATATTATATAATAATATGCTATAATTTTATTACTTAAAATCTCTAATATAAAGAATCCATGACAATGATTAAAGGACCATCATATTTGAAGTAAAACATAAATCTCTAATTAAACAGTTAACAACCAGAAATATAAAGTTAATATATGATTTCTAATAAACCAGTTTCAAAATTTAATAAGTGAATAATATAATATATTATATGGATGTATATTTTTTTATTATATAATTATGATAAATATTATTTTATTATGCTTGTGGTTAGAGAAATTACGGTCATGTATGACGTATGGAAAAATATTTCTCTTATATATTTTATTTCATTAATACATATTCCATTTCCACAACATTTTTTCTAATATGTGGTGTACGAGATACCTTAGGTAAATATTTTATCATTCACTTATAAAAATTTTAATTTTATCAAATCCATGTCATGTTTCTCTCTCAATGAACATTCGTTTCAAAAGATATAAATGTCATAAAGAATTTTCATTTGAAGCACTATTTTAATTATTTCCATTCAAAATAATTCATTTTAATTACTATGTAAATAAATTGAATCATTAATTTTCATACGTAAATTTTAATAATTGTTAAATATCACCTAAAACTACTTTTGACCTTCATTATATGTTATTTAATGGAATCCTCTCAAATTTTTAATTTACGGCTCGCTATTGAATTTTAAAATAAGTTTGGAATGAATGTTATATAGTAATGTATTTTTAATGAAAAAATATTCCCACCATTATTCACATTATTTTAATTTTATATTCCTTTATATTTTCACATTTTTATTTTTGAAGAATAGAATTTTCTCAATATTTTATTTTTTATATAGAATTTAATCAGGATTAAAATATATTTTTCTAATGTAAAAAATAATGGTTTTAGTGCTATTTTGTGATTATTTTTATGAATGTAGAAATTATTTAATAAATTTTATTCTTACTAGGGATATACACTAAAGATATCATCCATCATATCACTCTGAAAATATTAGGATCATGTTGTTACATTTTTTACTCATGAAAAATATCAGCCTCGTGTATAGTAGTTTTCCAATATGAATATTTATATTTATTTTTTATTATATAGATCATTCAAAAATATTACATGATTTATGAATTGGACTTAGTAAGTGTTTATTGGGGACCATTATAGCCCCATGATGCAACAATATGTCTGATTTGACTAACTAGAATTGTTATTTTGTCTACACTAACAAAATTATTTATGATGTCTCTGCATGGGGGCTGGGTTGTATATCTATGATGTCATGGACTAATGAATTGATGATATGATTATGATATTTGAAATTATATATTATATAATTATTTAAAAATTTATTGATATCCCTATAATTATTTATGTTTTTTAATCCATGAATATAATCCCCTATTATGATTTTATTTATATGGATTCCCTAATTATTATTTATCTCTTCCATATTATCAATGATATATTTATTTTATGATTTCTTATAATTTACACATTCCCTTGCCTAGTATTTTATATCACTCTTTATTATGTTTTCTTTCCACACAATACCAATAAAGGATCTATGTATTATTTCACAGACATACAATAAGAAATAATAATTTTCTTAAAATAATTTTCTATTGTGATTAACGTATTGAAATGTAATGTGAGAATCATTTAAGAATATAGTCTCACAACACTACTAAACTATTTGATATTATTTGATAAGTCTTATTATATATTTTTTGGATGTGTTATGATAGTTATAATCTATTATTTACTAGATTTTGGGTTATAAAAATAATAGTTGAAAATGCATTCATCCCCATATACAATGAACACTAGATACTTATTTTTTGAATAATTCATTAAATTAAGTAAATAGAAAATTATTTTAATTTTGAATTCAAAATATATAAAATTTATTATGTTTTATTTTATTCATTTTCACTCAACTCATCCATATTGAAGATATGCATTGACGTAAGCATTCCCTCCTTCTAATAAGTCACTTGTAGATTCTTTTCAATCACTATTTTCTAGGAAATATTATTAATAATTTTCTTCTTCCAGTCAATAACACTAGTTTATTAATGAGTCCCCATAAATAGAAAATTTTCCTATATACTTTTAAATTTCAGATATTATTCCTTGTAATTATTATATAATTTTATACAATGATTAGTTTTTGAAATGATATATATTCTCCCAGAGCATATTCTCCTCCAATTTATGATAATGAGTAATCCAAATAAATACTTCAGAGTTTTAAGAGGTTAGAATTATCCATGTCATCCTATTATAATCATTAATAAACAGAAAATGGTATCTCTTTTAATCCATCTTATTGGATTATATTGGACCACACACATCAATATTCCCCAAATCATGAAATATTGTCAAATACTATTCCTTCATCTTGTAGGTAATTCATGTGATTTTCCATTTTGAAAGTTATAACATGTTTGGCTATGATAGAAATATATCTTATTGATATAACACACTCTATTTATCATTACTATGACATCCATGTATTTTTAGGTCATGTGTCCAAACTCTTTTCTCAACAACTCATTCTCTACACCCTTTGATATGAAAGACATGCCTTCATCTAAAAATGAGGTTATGAATCATTTTTATATTCCTCGTGGAAATAAAAATAGGTCCATATAATAATTTAATGATGAAATCCTTCTTATTGAAATTTATTAAATTTCACGTGTAACATAGTATAATCACACAAAGTACGTTACAAAAAATCCTTCAAATAATAAAACATACATGTTCCCAAGACTTTTCATCATACATTAGATTTTCCATGTTTAATAATCTTAAATCAGTTAACATCACATATGAAAATGTATCCTCATTTTAAAAATTTATTCCTATGATAGTTTAACCGATTCATGTCATGTTTTAAGTATATCAATTATAGGGGATATTTACTCTAGCTTGATATTCCTCATTGAAATCAATTTAAGCTACTATAGACTTCTCATAATTTCCATTCCTTATTGTCTACTAATTTATTTATAGTGGTGAATGTGATTGTTCTAAATTTGAATCTATCGAATAATAATCATCCTGTTTGAATAAAGATTTATTATGTGTTTTCAGCATACTAGATAATTCTTATTGTAATAACCCAGGTAAATAAAGAATATAAAATTTTCATATTTATTAATATTTAATAATTAAATATTATTTTAAATTTAAAGGGGATTCTAGATCTGATAGTGTAATAAAAACGTAACAACATGTTTCTATAAAATCTTTTACCCACACAACTGTGAGTAATACTGAAAAATAATAAAATAATTTTATTATTTTAAAAGGTAGTTAATGCCTAGGAATTGTATTGGCGAGAACAAACCGAACTAACTAAAATATTATTACACATGTTTCCAATTTTTTTTTACATTTATCCTATTACATTTAGAGGCTTAAAATGAGAATGAATCTGATTTTAAGAATGAAAAACTCTAATATTTTTAAAAGGTCGTTTCTCCATATTTTGATAGAGGAACGCTTTTAAATATAGTTTTTATCACTTTTATATGTTCCATTTGATGAAATTAACATCTTATTTAGAATAGTGGAATCAAAATTTACTTCAGTATTTTTTTGGTATTTTTCTTATAATGTTTATTTTTTTAATGAATATTATATAATGCTTCATTTTACGTAAAAAATGTCTTTTAATAAAATTTATTTATATAGTTATATAGTTATTTTTATTTTTTTTAAAGTGTAATTAGATTATGTTTTTACCATTAAATACAATTATGGTCATTGGAAATAGTTTTAATTTTTAATTATATATAAACACGTGTCAATCTTTTAATAGTTATTATTTCTTAAAAACACACATTTTTTGTTTTGACAACGAGAATTAATTTTAAATTAATTTCTGCTACTTATGTGTTTTGAATTTGAAAAAATGGATTCCATATTTGGAATAATGAGTTCATAATTTTTTAAATATGTAACTTTTATTTTTAGACATTATGAATAGTAAGATCAATAAATATTTTATTTACCATGGTTAAAAGGTAAATCCGCTAAATAAGGGTAAATATTAATATTATAATAATAATAAAACACCATAACATGTGTCTTAATATTATTTTATGATACATGTCTGACCATAAACATAATTGGGTAGATTTTTGGGACCCCATAGAGCCACATGTAAGTGAAAATGACATTTTATAAAAATTAATCTAAAGTTAAGGAAAATGGTACATAAACACATATCTTTAAGTAAAAAATTATTATATGGGGTTATATAACTACTATCTTTGAATATAAATAGAAAATAGAAATCTAAATATACTTCATAAATCAATTTTATTTAGTATTAATTTTTTGAGATCATAAAAACAATGTTTTTTGACACAATGATGATATTGTGTTCACCTTATTAATGAATGTTTTAACTAAACGAGATTTCAAATACAAAAATAAATTTATTTTGAAACATTCTATTCCATCCACAAATTTTAGAGATAATTATGACATTTTATATTTGAATTAATATAGTTTTTTTAGAATCAATCATGTTTTTTATATTTTAAAATAGTCATGATATGAAGTGTATATAAATTGATATAAATGAGTTTTATAAAAAATATTATTTTATTAATTAATATAACAATCCGAAAAATAAAATATTTGGAAAAATGACATATATGATGTTACAAATGTCAATAAGGATCCATTTTTTGATTGTTTTCATTTTATTGAAAATATATTAACCATAATTTATGAATATAGATGAAGACATGGTAAAAGTTAAATAAGTTAAAAAAGGGTTAAATAAGAATGATAAGGATAAAAAAATATCCAAAACCTGTCCAATTATTATTGGATGATTTTATTTTGACTTATATTCATATTATATTCATATTTAATTAGTTTTGGAGCTTTTTAAACCGAAAATAATTTTATAATAAAATCACACTTTCAAACATTCTTAAAGAGCCCCTCCTTCCTCCAATAAAAGGCCACCACCTTTAACCCATTACTCACACCTGTCAAGTGCCATGGGTCATCAAAAATCTGATCCAATAAGCTCCCAACATCCATAATTTACACATATAGGCCTTAATTTTTGCATTGGGAAATTCAATAATGCCATTTTGTTCAAACTAAAGGGAGTTACCCAATTTAACGGTAATGTATTCTCTCAAGTTCATTTATTTTATTTTCCTTATCCAACAGCCTAAAATATCTTTACTCCATTATTTTTTTTAATAAAAAGTATCTTAAATATACTATGATGTTGTTAAGAGAAGTATTCTATCTAACTATCCACACACCTCTATCTAATGGATACAAAGAAATTGTTTATGTGGATAGTGAACTACTGCCTCACGAAATGATGACTGTTCAATAATATTCTACCGCTTCTCATGGAGGCCATTATGATGGAACTATATTTATATGTGATATATATTATATTTAGATTTTCTCTATTTATTTTTATTTTTCATTTATATAATACCATTATTGTTTCCATGATGGATAAAGATGATAATTTCATTTGAGATAGAGCAGACTACCGCCCCCTTAATGTTATATGACTCGTTCATGCCATAGGTGGAAAGTATAATGGACAAAGTTAATAAAATTATATATGATATTATACTAGAATTATAATACACCTATTGATAATTAATACTTCATTCCATTAAATAAGAAATATAAATTAAAGTAGCGTTCATGCGTACGTATGACTTACTGTCTCCATGAACAATGCATTTAATTTCTTATCTACAAATGTTATGTAATATTATAAATATATATATATATAATGGATATATATGATATATATGATATATAAATCATGAATATCATTCTGGAGATATCATACAGTTGACCACATGGAAAATTTGTAATTATAACAAGTTCATTTTTGACTCTTGTTCCTAACATCAACAAAATGTCTGATATGAACTCAAATAATTACCGAATTGGGTTATCAAGTTAATATGTGATATAAAAGGAATAATAAACATTAAAAATTTTCTTAATAAATTATAAATTAACTTATGTTTCATATTCAAGAATAATAAGGAACATATGTGATGATTCATACTCAAGGTAACAGATCTTCTTAACCAAATTTCCATTCATTGGGATGATCTTATACTTCTTGTTTATATCGTGGTATGATTATTTGAGAAATGAATTTTGATATATTATCTTGTATTTATACTTTCTTTATGATGGAGTATAGTGAATACAAGTAATAGATCAATTTTATTTATAAAATGATCTTTATAAGGGAACCTTTCACCATCCTCTTTTTGTCAAGGACTTATTTTATGTTATGTATTTAAATTTTAGTTTTAAAATCATAGGATATGTTCTTATATATTCTCATTGAAGTAAATTTTATATCCATGTGATGAGAGACCCTTTTTATTTATCATCAACTCATTTTATAAATTTTTAATTAACATTGTTAGGCTTCAAAATTTTTGTAAGGGAACTTCTGAATCCAATTTTAATTTTTTGGGTTAAACTTCTACTTCTTGATTATGTCGTGCTATGAATATGTGTAAATGAACTCTTATAGTTTTACACTTAATATACAATTTTATTTGGTGTATTTTTATTTTTTAAACATAATTATGTCATGGATTTATTCTTAATCTAATAGTACAATATTTGTAAGGGACTACGTCTCAAAGTCCTTTTATTGGGGAATATCTTAATATTGTGCACCTTTATTATCCTATATGTTATGTATACAACCATTTTGACATTTTATATCTTGAATTTCTATATTATCTTGATATTTATTTTTTTATTTGATATTATTCTTTAATTATTTTTATTCAAGAGTTTCTCAATTGGTAAAGGATTCTTTAACTAAAACATAATTTTAAATGTTTTAGAGAATAAAGATTATAAATTATTACCTTTCATGTACATGTTTTATAAATTATTTTAAGGATTTATTTATATGGACACGATTGTTTTTAAGTTTAAATTAATTTCAATTTTTTCAGAGTGATATGGGAAACTTTGATTCAAAACTCCACTTTTTTAATGATTGAAATGAATTGTTTATGTTAATAAAATGAACTGATATCTTGTGAATGAAATATGGAAATGTTATTGTTCCTTTATGCTTGTTTAATGTGTTATGAATATGTTATGGTGATTAATAATTATTATTTATAAGTGTGGTTCTGTGATAAACAACGGGTGGGTGATCCCAAGAAATATCTCCAATGTATTGGGTAATATGATGGAGGTAAACATTAATTTTTATCATATGAGATTAAGGGAATATACCATGATGGGTATTCCAAATGTAAATCCCTATATAGATATGAAAACTACAATTTATGTATGTTATAGATGCCACAAGTTTCCTTTATTATTAATGATTTCTATGTGTTGTTCAAAAAACTTATGATTTCATGTGGTATGTTAAAGTGCTTGTGTTTTGTATGTATTGATAGACTAATGTTTTATTTATATATTTTATAACACTTACTGAGAATTTTATTTTCATCCCATGATTCTGAAATGTTTTTCAAAGGGTATGATGAATGGTAAGATAAATGAATAATAAATTAATATTTATATCAAGAAAATAATTCTTGTTCTCTTTTAAGAGTTTTTATTTTATGAAAAAACTCAATAACTGAGTAGAAGTGTCTACTTTGCAACATTTGAGATGTAATGTAACAATTATAGCTGAATTCACAAAAACTCTAAACGTAAAAGTTACTCAATATGAATATTTGACTTAACTCAAGATTATTTAATGTTTAAGTATGGGGGCTTATACTTGTAGCTTTTATTATTTCATTTTCTGACTCTCCATTGGTACATACCTTTAGATCATTAATGTTATATTCAATGATTTATGTTTAGAAACATTACCCTAAAAAATTACCATTAATACCAAAATGAATACATGAAATATAATTAAATTTTTATTATTTCTCCTTATCCTAGAACTATGATTTTTCTATAAAACACTCATATAATGTATAACCTATTTTTCCTCTAATATAAAAATAGATTCAAGGAATACTTTTGTGTGTATTTTATCCTACATTTGTATATTTTTTAACATATCATGTGTCACTCTAAACTAAAATCGTTTTTATTAGTGGGATCATGTGGTATTACATTATCCACCACTAGTTTTTTTCTCTTTTTTTTCAATCATCCAAATGAATTTACTATCACAAACTGATCCATGTCGACTATAAGAGTCACTTGACCTTCCATAAGTCAAGGCCTCTAGCCAAGCTCCCTAAATTATATATAATTTTCACTAGAATTGAGTGAATAATCCATGTAATAGAGATTCCAAACCCATAGATCAATATTAATAAAAAAATTTAAAAGATATAAAATAACAAAAAATATTGGAGTTCATATTATAAATAATAGATATAGACACATTTCATATCAATGGAAATGTGGAATACGGATTCACGGTCATACTACACAAATTAACATGTCACCCACCTATCTACAAACATATTACTAATAAAATTATTTAAAATGAAATATAAAAATCATATAATTCCAAATTTGAACCATATCTTAGACCTAGTATCCAAAAATATCTTGTTATACTATTATAATACTCATAATCAACACAAGGGGCTCTATATTATCAAACAACATTTCACCTCCCCAAAATCCAGCATGTGTCATGTGATCAACCTGAAATTATACATATAGTCTACATGAATATAAGGGTACACATATATTGGTCACAAAATAAATATTAGTAGGTGGCCACCAATTATGGTCCTATCATTTTTTATCATAACACATGAACTCAACAAACGTTTTTCCAAGAATACTCAAATTGTAAATACTTATAAAAAAATAAAATATAATATAATATAAAAAATTATATAATTAAAAAATAATGAAACCAACCCTGAGTTTTAGCAATTACTCACAAGGTAAATATACCATTTATTCAACCCTTGCAACATGGCATATGGGATGTATATCTATATTCCAGAAATCCCAGAGAACATCCTCTAGGTAAATGTGGAGCTCTAAGAAATATATTGCAACAATAGTAACGATGTACAAACCCTAGGATCTCATGTTGTGTCTGTAACCCATAAATGCATTCATTTGCAGGGATTTAAGACACCAAAAGCATGATCTAGACTAGGTAAAGAATGCTTGTGTCAAGCTTTAGTGAACTTATCTACCCCATTATTTTCCTATAAAACTATACATGAAACAATATGTCCATCCATCGCAACACTTCCTGAATGGGATTCCATTGAATCATAATAACCCCTATCTAGTGAAACCAACATTGGTATTTCCTAAATATCTTAGGATTCCAAATCGCTAAACCAAAACTAATAATATAAATTAATGGGTTAACTCATCTATATCATAGATTTTATCCTAGTCTATTCCAAACACCATCCAAACAATATAAGAGATCATAAAATAAATATAAGCACTAAATCCAAATCGAATTATATCAAAATGTCATCCAATATATTCTAAAACTTAAACTAGAACAACCTTACTCTTCCTAGAAAAAGAACACGTGTTAACCAACACAAGAATCCATTATCTACATAGTTTCCAAAAAGATGACACCTTGATCTATGACTTCTAATGCGACATCTATATACATAATCTAGACGTCATTACCAAAATTCACTAGATAAGTGGAACATGGGGAACTATAATGGGCCTCTAGATTGCATCCACCTCAAAGAATTGGAAATGTCCAACATAATGATCTTCACCAGATTACTCTAACACCCAACCCATCCATGATCATTACATTATCTATGAGAAAATACTTAGTCATCAACCAATTCCACCCTAAAAATTGATTATAATAAACATACCCATAAGGAGAACCAAGATGGTCCCTTAGAACCCTATTAGCCCTACCGGTATGGAATCTAGATATATTTCACTCCATCGATGTCACCAATACCAAATTATCTAAATGAAGTCACCCTTGAGTAATCAAACAAAAACCATAATAGATAATTTCTTGAGAAAAAAGTTCCCAACACGACTAAAAATAAAATGAGCTTACTATCAAACCATTGGAATTATCAATAAATGTAATTACTCAATAAAAACATTTGGTATCCATAAAAATATCAATATAATTGACATGTAATCGAAAATCCAATTCATTCAATGATCTCACGAACTTGGTTGGTTATCGCAATAAATATCAAATCTGTTGAGGTTTATAATTAAATACCTTAAGTAAATCCTCCCACAAAAGCTATCATAATAAAAAATTCCATCCAAATGGACTATTAAAAGATAATTGTTCCTCCATCATAAAATTTGAAGATTTTTTTTACATAAACTACTCATAAGAAAAAAAATTGATATAGTTTAAAAAATATCTAATCAATTCTATGAAGTACATCTATAACCTATACCATCAATTGACTTCTTTGGTTGTTTATTTCAACCTGACATCGCATGTACTCCCACAAGTACATGTAATGACTATATCTTTTATGTCTTGTCACCCACATAGTGTTCATGGAAATATTCTAAGACATGTTACCCACATATGGACTACTATACTATGATACATGGACAAAATCAATGAACTAAACAAGGAATACAATCATGTATCCAAGATTTTTTTTCATATTAGGGAAGTCTAGTTGAGTACGCAGCCACACATTCATTCACCCCTATATTCCTTATCCCAAACACAAAAATTACATAGTATTTTATTCCAACCCCATACTGGTTTAATAAATAGACTACGTGTGTTCTCTAAACCACACACCATTTAGTATAATTTTTCTAATAGAATCTCATTTGATTATCCCAAAACTCCTAATTATCCCAAAAAAACACACCATATGGGCTGCCATGGATCCTATGACAACAAATAATAGAAATAAAACTTCAAATAAATTTATTTTTTTCATTTATATGTAATAATAAAAATATTTCCTACCATTTAGTTATATCACTAATGTTTCAAAAAAAATTAACACCTAGAATCTATAGTACCTAAATATAGATCTGCTCGACATTATGTACAACGTTATATACTAATGAAATATACATTTACGTCAATTTCTTATTGATCGATTATGATAAATAGAGGTGGGGAACCAAATATGAATGATTTCAAAGGGAAAAAGTAAAAAGATAATGGATAAAAACATTAAAAAAGAGAATGATAAATAAAAGGGGCCTTAGCCCAGCAATAGTTTCCATAAAGAGTTTACATCTCACATTGGAAAAATAAAATGTTCCCAACATAATTATAGAATATTAATAATAATTCAAAACTCTTTTCAAAAGATATCACACAAACAAACATACATTAATAATATATATTTAATTAATTATATATATATATTTTTGAAAAAATAGAATGGTTTAGGATTCTAGACACGTCATTTTCTACAGTTAAAACTCTATTTGAGGACCAAATGAGTTGTCATAATATTTATCTAAGAAAATTTTATTTTAAAAATAACCAATTTATCCCTTAAAACTACTTTGAAAAAAATCAAGCATCCCATAATTTTTTTCAATCATGATGATGTGGTTTTTCAAAACCTCCAACTATAATTCTTCTCACCCCTGAGATGCTATAGTGGCCCACAAACAACTATAAATTCACTCGTACAATAGTGCATCCAACACCTACTGGACTGTCTACTAATCAGTATCACATCCCCATGTATCTCCAAACATGACTTTTATTTATAACTGCTACGATTTTTCACACTATAATATTATCCAAATTGGTTCGCCATGAATAAAATCCAAACTCTATAGAGCACACTCCATCCACTAATAAACAAAATGACATGATATTGCTTGGTCACTCACACCTAAGGGATATCATGAAACACTAACTATTGAATATTACCATACTACTAGGAATGACACTCTCAATACTCAATGACCGACAAAAAATCAAGATGATAATTTCTAATAAACAATGGTGTGCTCCCCACCATATTGTTTCTCATATGATAAATCCTTATGTCCTAAAAAACCACAATAACAATCACTAAACACTATATAAAAGAGGGACTCAGTGAAATACTACAAAACAAAATCCTCTTTATAGGAAAAATGTGTAACCAAATGAATTTTCACTTGATTCATACATAAACTATCTTTGGCTAATTCACTTAAACCATTGAACATGTTCCCCATGTAGGTTAGTTCCAATAAGATGAATAACCCTTGGATATCATCTTCAAATACAAGAAATATACCTCGTGCCAAATGTAACTATTGTACTACATGACATTTGAGTGTCATTCCTAGTCTATGAGTCCCAAACCACACTCCCTCAACAACACTATATGTATAATTGGAAAAAAATTCCAAACTTCCAACTTGACATACCTGATCAACCAATCACGAATTAAATTTCCCAAATAGTGAGCCAATTATTTATTCCAAGGAAACCTCAATACCATACAGAAAACATATAATAGAAACCATAACTTTAGGGAGGGATGAGCTCAATTGAAGGCATATCTTAGGAATCTATTCCATCATTGATATACATATTGGGATCCATTGAGGACCAAAGCATAAATATTATATATCATTTAGATTTAAGTCAAAAGGAAATTTTAATACATTGAAGTATAATTATGATTTATATTTTTAGAGATATAGTTCACCACCCTTATATAAGTAAATATTAAAATTATAAGTGGAATCTTACAAATAGTACCGATTTATTCCAATTAACAGAACAATTATAATATAATTTTCCATTACATATCTTCATACTTTTCATTTCATTGTAATCCATTTTCCTAATGATCCTTTGAACCATATTAAGATTATTTTAAAATATGAAACGATCCCAAAATATTCAATATGATACACATAAAAATAAATAAATAAACCAGTTATTTAATGAAAATTTATTCAAGATTTTCCCAATTTCAAAATTAAAACATCAACACTAAATAATCATTTTATAAACCAATAAATCAGCTATTATTCCAAAATATTTTCATAAATTAGATCATAATAAATAATAAAAATCCATATATATCTTGTAAATTTTCATTTTAAATCATTAAAATCATAAGATTATATATATTAAAGAATGTAATACATTTTACTCTTATGAAGTAAAATGCACTTTCCTTTTAACATATTATCCTAGGTAATCACAAGTTGGTATAACATAAGGATAATGGTATCATAAGCTCGTGAAAAATATGAAATGAGGTAGTAAAAAATGATACATGATGATTTTATTGAAAATGTACATGGTTATCATCACATAGTGGACATAGACCCATCAATGATTATGTTTACTCCATAATTACACACATAACATCATATAAGTCAAAAACATTAACCAATTCATTAGTTTATTATATAGAAACACCCACAATAACATGTACATGATTATATATATCATAAGATTAAATCAATAATAAAAAATAAACATAATATATGTAAAAATATTGGAACATGTTTCATATTATTTCCTCATATTGTAATGAAACTATATATTATAAGGAATTAATTTTATAAATGAACATAATGCATATATTGAATCTCAAAAGGAAGTCTTAATAGAATAGACATATATAAAAACTAATATAATGAATTTTTAGGTATTTCATAACATTATAGAATGATTGGGTTTGTGAGTTATATAGGGAACAATCATATTATGAATAAAATGTGTTTTCAATGTTATCCAAAACACTAATAAAAATACATTCCTTGATATAAAACTAAACGTTCTTCTTAAAATACATTTTTAAAATCCCTAGAACTTTGGGAATATGTTTTTTATTTGATTAAATAATTTAATATTTTAAAGGAATAAAAATATTAAATAATTGTTTTTTGGTGGGTAATTCTATTACCACCAAAATCATTAAAATTAAACATCCCTTTATTCTTTCATAATAAATGTAAAAATGTCTTGTGAACTGATTCATTTTTTATAAAATTTGAAATAAATTATAAGAAGATATGAGATTAATTTATAATTATATTTCAACCATATAAATATATAAATAAATTAATTTTATGAATATTTGAAATGAAGTGAATGATTTATAAAATAATTATTTAAAAAAAATTAAAATGGGGTTTTTTAATTTAAAGAGTTCCTTACCTCGAGCCTCACTCATCAAATGCATTAATTATCTTCTTAAATAGTAATGATATATTATTTATTTACATTATTCAAAATAATAATAATTTTTATTATTACTTTTATTTCTATTTTTACCATGTTATATATAATTTTGTGATCAACTAGGTTAACATTAGATGATTTAATGATTTTCAGCTCATATGGTAAAAATGATATAGGTATTTTGACTAAGGTCAAATATGAATTTATTTTACTATCTCATGAATAATAATTGTGACATAATTACCATTTTAATATATAAAATATACTTTTAAAACAATCCCTGATTGATGGTTATGAAAAATGAACTATTTTACAATCATTGAGATGGTATGTCATACGTACACATGAGTGACATTTACTTTTTTCAATGATCATGATGGAAAGACGACAGTTATTTTTTTATCATTAAAAATATCTCATTATATAATAAATAAGATATTGTTTACTTAAATAAAATAATATATACATTTCATGTGATATGGTAATGGAAAACGAATCACAATGCTTTGAGAAGTTGGTAGTCCACAGGTACGCATTAACGACGTTATCATATGTCAATAAATGTAAAAATTATGAAAATATATAATATATTAATTTTTTTGATTGTTTATGATTTCACTAATATTATATATAATCATTAAATCCATCATCAAAAACATTAATTAGATGTGATGATGGAAAATGAATTACATTGGTTTGTAAGGAGATAGTACCCTACAAACACAAATTCTTGTTTTATTTCTGGTTTGACGAAAGTGGAGATGGATATATATGATGAATAAAAAAATAAAAATGTATAATTATACGATATATGATTATTTTATCATTACATGATGTTTAAATAATATTTAAACGATGTAGAATATGAAATATAACTGATATATTATGATTAATACTATACCTATTATTTAGAAAACATCCATTACCTTACACCATATGCTCTTTTGGTCTTCATTATGAAAAAAATATTACATTTAAAATGTGGTAAATTTTTTTAATGGTATTTGGGTTTTTAATATATGATACAAAATTATCTTGATTGTTGAGGAAAATTAAATGTTTGGTTCCCTTTTATAAGTCAGGGGAGGGGCACTTTTTTAAATGAAGAAAATATTAAAGAAAATAAAATAGTTTTCATAGAATAAAGTATCCAAAATAATTTGATTAAATTATTTGATTTTTATACATTGAAATAATATCGTCCAATAACATCTATAAATATTTAACATGGGTTTTTACCCTTATCTCTTTGTTTTAACCCACATTAACCCTCTTTTGACAATTTTCATGGGAACAATGTTTTTATTATTTAGGCTTCAATATAGTTATTATAAAAGGAATATTGGATCATAAATAGACCATATATGATATTTTTAGACATATAAAAATCACTTTCATATTATATTATTTTTAGGAATTATAAATCAATAAATAAAATATTATTTATTATTAAATAACATTAATGAAATTTTTAACCCAGTCATTTAATTCAACTTTGAAATCAACATGATACATATTGAATTTGATTATAACACATTAAAATATCTATAATATGACTGTTTATCTAAAATATAATTGTAACCAAATAATTGTTTCATTTTATATTACTTTTCATAATATTAAAATCCTATATTTTATTTTATTATTTATTAAATAAATAGACTCTATGTGTTACAAAACAATATAATAGAATTATATAATAAAAATAAATTATAAATAACTCACTCTAAAGATGAATTTTATATATAAAATGATAATTAATAATTTAAAATTACCTCTATTTATCCAAATGTTAAAAAAATTAGCGATAAAAAACAAGAAGAATGATATTTTTGAATTTTCATACATAAAATAATATAAAAGTAAAAATAAAATAAATACGGAAGTAATATTCTATTTTTCATAATCAAATATAGATATAGAAAAACATGACACATAAAACCTGATAAATTAATGATTTAGGGTAATTGTTTCCTTATCTAATTATTTTAAACCATAATTAACTGATTTACCCTTACTACGGTGATAATTATTTAATATGGTTATTATCCGTAATGAAATAAAATAAAAGGGGCATATTTACCATATTTGGAACTTATGATTCCAAAAATGAAATAAATTTCTCTTGATTCATTATCGATTAATGTGATAAATTAATTTAATATTTAAATTAAAAATGTGAGAAAAATGTTTTTTTAAGAAAATACCTTTTTAAGTATAAATGTGATTTATTCAAAAATGAAAATATAAAAGTAATATAAATTGTGATAATTGGTTTATTTTTTTCAATGTAATTGATGAAATTTTAAATTTAATAAAAAAACTGAATTAATTTTCTAAATAAATGAAAAAATATATTTTTTAATAAAACTAGTATTTTCCATTATTTATTAGAAAAAATATTTTAGAAAAATATCAATATTTCTCCATAAGATAATTTTTATATGGTGGTCTCAAAATGATATACATTTAATATATTTTTATTTATAAAACTTTAATAAATAAATTATATCATTATCACACAAATATCAGTAAAAACCATTTCAAAAGAAAATATATTTTTGAAGAAATAAATATCATTTCTAGGGGAAATATTTATTATTTCTAAATAATATAACAATATATATTTACATAATAGGACCATTATATATATTTAATAATGTGTTGAATTCTATTTACACAATCCAATTCATGGACAAGTTTATAATGGTCAGATTTAAATAATAATATTTTTATATTATATCCTAATTTTCATAACGCTTGATGATGCATGATAAGTAGGAAACCAGACATATTATTCTCTTGTATACGTGGGGTTTTACATTATTCCCCCCATTAATAAATTTCATCCTTTAAATTTGTACTTTTTCATTGTTAACACGGGTTTGAAACATTAAAATACCTTTTTGAAATCTCACAACTTATATAGGGTAAAGAAATCATTTTCTTGAAAATAGGGAATGGGAAGAAGGAATGCAACCTATAATAAGACATATCATGTATTCTAAATAGGTGATCATTAGTGGGATGTGAAAATATGGACAGGAAATAAATATATAATGACTTAATAACTATAGAGAGTAATAGATATCATTGGTCATAAGAAATGGATTGATTAGGTGAAATTTAATGACCACAAACCAAAATATCTATGTTGTGGAAAAATTAGCATAAAATTATTAGAAATTATGGTAAATGTCCACTATAATCTTATCATTTTCTCTAAATGATGAGTAATCAAAATGAATTGGTTTTTCCCTAAAGCATTAAAATAATATTCCTTATCCAAAAAATGTCATCATGTTGTTCATTTATCATTAAATATTACCCAAAATAAAATGGATATTACTGGGTAAAATAATGTAGACAATTTTGAAATCCTCATATCATGAAATAATATTTTTAACTACTAATTTTCCATAATAATAAAAAAGGATCTACATAGATCATTTTAAAAATAAAAATACATCCAAAATTAACATAATATTCTCAACATTGAAATTTCTTAATAATTAAATGTGATCACATAGATTTCATCTTACATTAAAAAAAATTTAATTATGTTATTACCAAATAACATTTAATGTTAAATCATACATTAAACCATGAGTTTATATATAAATCACCCCAAATGGGAATATTCCAATAATTTATTAATTACCATTATAAATGAATATATAATCTTATAATGTAGTAAAGTTCTAAAAAATAATAAGAATCAAATTTAGTAACTAGCAGGAAATGTAATCATCAACATGAACCAATGTATCACTAAAAATAATTCATTTCTAATTAATCACTTTCCAACAATAATGAATTTGTATATCTCAATATCCAATTATATTAACATAAAATATAAAACTAACTAAAAGGTTAATTTAATCTTCGATGGGTTATTCTTCTTAAAATCTAGTAATATTTTCAAATTACCACAATATCCCATCACATAAAACCTCAAAATGTACATTTATGACTTTGAAAATTTGTTCAACCATATTCTTATTATCCCTTGATGGTATAAGTTAACATCACCTACATGCATATATGATTCCATGAATTTACACAATCCAAATAAAATACATACTATTTAATATATTACATAAATCAAGAACAACAATTTAATTAATTAATATTTACTTAAATCCTATTTTCATCAAATAAGTAACCAATTTCAAGGTTACCAATACAATCCTATGTATTTTACCAATTTAAATAAACTCTATAACCCAAATATATATTATTAACTAAAAAATATTCTTATGGTATGAATATCATTTCATTAATCACGTATTTTACATAAATTTCACCTTAAGTATTAATTAATTTCATGGGTTATTAGTATCATTAAAAATAAACTTTTATACTATTAAAGAAAAACTATTTTGAAAAAAACTCATTGATTTTTCATGATTATTATAACTAAAATACCATTGGTAAGAATAATTTTATAACATAATTCTCCATACACAATTCCTAAATTATTTAATTCTTTAATAACAATGATTTCAAAAACACAATTCATTCATTAGTCTCGAATTCAACATTTAAAGATGGAATTGACTCCTATAATTCTATATTTCCCCACATTTAATATAATAATCTATAAATGGATCTCTATGATAAATATTAATTATCTTCATTAAACTCATCATTTCTTTCACCAACAATTCATCTCATTATTACCTTCATAAAACATTTTCCTTTTCCATTGATATATTCTCTAATAATTCTCATTATACATTTCTAACATGTGGAAATTGAGCATCCATTAATCTAGGGTTTCCACCACTGAATATATTATAGGATTATATCCTTATCTTTTGTGTGATTTATAGAGTTGGTTACATTTCATGTTATCCATAATATATCATGATAAATAATTATGAATAATCACAATATCATTCACTTCACTCATCATCCCATATGGTTCTTAGATGCACCACATTTCCCATGAAATTCAGTGATAACATCTCTCTTCATAGATATATACATTGAAAAAAACCATAAAATGGTGTGAGAAATAATAATAATGATGATGAAAAATCATTTACTGTAATTCATAATCCTGATAACATTAATTCAACATATGATACCTTTGGTTTAAACAGGATAATCCTTGATCATCATGTATACAAATACATTATCATATTTCATAAAGAAAATGTGAATTAACCCGTGAATATTCCATTGGTGTGTCTTTTTAGGTGAAAAATAATGGTACACTCATCGTTCCCTAAAATGATGGAGGAGATATAATCAGACAACTAATTCAGGGTTATCAACCGTAGATGTTTTTTTCCTAAAAATACACCATTAAACATTAGATATTATTTATTTTCTTTCTAGTATTTATTTTCCTACATTAATGGATATTTTTTTGTTTATTATTTTAGAGAATTTTTCCATCACCCATACATATATAAATATTTCATTTCATAGAGGAAAAATATACTTCTAATCATTTTTCCCATAAAATAAAACATTTCAGATAGTGAAAGTATTGTTTCCATGGAATATCTTAAAACAAATATTATTGAACTCATACATTTTCATACTAACCTTTATTGCACATTAAAAACAATTCCTAATTTTGTTTGAGTTTAAAATGATCAATATGGTATATATGAAATGAAATAATAAATATTTTAGATACTTAATACTATATAATATTCATCATTTTTTAAATTTAATCATTAAAACAAAAATAAACATTTTAATGCATAGAAAATAAAATTTCCTACCCAACTATTTTAAACAATAATTTGATAAGAAATATTAAATGGAAAAATAAATAAAGGATTATTTCTAATAATGAAATACCGAAGTAAATGTTTGTTAATGAAACATATACATTTCAATATTCCATAGAATAATATACAATGTTTTCAACCTAAGCTCATGCATAATCACATCAGAATATAAAATAATGAAAATGTTACAATAAATTAATAGAAACATAGGAAATTTAGAAGCAACAAAAACAATTACATAATAATATTTCATGTATATATTCCAATACTAAATCACATGATGGAAAAAAATAAATCATATCTTAGTTTTCATCCATAATCCCATACATGATATATATTAAGATCAAAATATTTAACAGTTCAATGGACAGATATATGGGTGAAGCCATCATAACAAATACATGATTATGATATCCAACAAATGGTAATAAATAATAATATATAATCATAAAAACATCCATATAGGGAATTGGGTGGTATAATCATTCCTCACAACATCATAAATTGAGATATCATAAATAAGGTATTTGTGAAATAAATATAAGGAATGTATTTCCGCTTTAAGGTTGATGATAATATTATATATATATATTTAAGAGACATATATAGATAATTTAGAGGTAATAAAAAACATTAAAGAAAGATAATGTGAGTTAGAGAGTAAAATATCATAACCAATTGAAAAATAGTGGCTTAGATAGATCCATTACACCCATAAGAAAAATATTTCCATATATCAAAATATATATTACAATTTAAGTAGTTTTTAAAAATAACATGAACATAGTGATGGTGGTGATTTAATTTAAGAAAAATTTTATGATTATAAACAAATTAAATTATAAAATAATGTTTGTGGTGGTGGGAAATGATTATAGCATAATATATGTTAAAATAGAAAATTCCATTTTTCATTTGTTTAAGTAATTCAAACTCTTATTTTAAATGGATAATTATTAAAAGAATTGAGAAAAATTCCAAAGTAAAATAAAATGCCAATTTTAATTCATTTCTTTAATATTTATTCATATTTAAAATAATTTTTACAATCCAGACATTGAAGAGAAATATTTAGAAATTAATTCTTTAAGCAATTTATAATGAGATTTTTATTGCAAACATTACCTTATCTCTAGCCCAACTCTTCATGAACCTTCCATATATTCCCAAGTAAATAAATTATAAAAATTACTCACTTTATTAAAAAAACATTTTTATTATTAATTTTAGTTCACTTATTACCATGTTATATAAACATACTAAAAAATTATCTTCACTTTCGATGTTTTGATAATATTCAAATCATATTACAAAAATGACATTTTTAGGATGAATATTGTCACATAGTTCATTATATAATAATATATAGATTAATAATCCTGAATTAATTATCATTTTTATACCTAAATAAAAAAATTAAAATAATCCATGGAATATGGTTATGGGAAATATATTTTGTACTATTATGGATATGGTAAGTGGCACATACACATGAGTAACGTTTCGAATTTTAAATATTCATGATGGAATGAAGGAAAGTATTATTTGATCTATACATAGTGATATTTATATAATTAATATCATATTATTAATTTCTATTCACTTTTATAACCTATCATTGTGATGTGGTAATTAAAAACAAATCACATCACTTCATTGATGTCGTAATCCACATATTTTCATAAATGAAATTATCATATTTCCCTAAATGGATTGGAACTAAATTATATGGTATTTTTATTTAAAATAATGATTAATATATATTTATTGTTATGTATAAATAGTAAATAAAATACCATAAATTGTCTTGATATTTGATGATGGAAAATGAATTACCTTGGTTCATGGTCTGATCATCCTCTGCATACATGCATGACTGTACTATTTTCCATTTTGATGGAAGCGAATATGGATATATGTGATAAAATCAACATAATAAAATATCATAACATAGATGATAGTTTTTGTTTTATTTAATCACATTTTAAAGTGATTTTAATGAGATAGAAGATGAAATAATATTATAATGTTCAATTAAAGTATATACCTCATTTTCATAAAACATCCTCATCTTTACACCTAAATCCCCATAAAGTTGATATTATTCGTAACAAGCACAATATTAACTTGGATTTGATGTTTCATGACATTTTGGAACGTGGAGCAACTAAAATGTTTTCTGATGTGTGAAAAAAATAGCGTAGGGTGTTCCCTTTTATAATTGAGGGGAGAGTCACGGTTGGAATTACATAAAATATTAATTTAATATAAATTAATTATTAGGTTAAAAATTATCCAAACTAAAATAATTTTAATACAGTATTATTATTTGTCAAAATGATAGAATAAAATAAAATTTTGATAGGTTCAATTTTGGTTTTACCCTACTCTCTTTTTTGATATGTGTTACTCCCCTTTTAATCTTATAATGATAACAATGTTTTCACAATTTAAGGGGAAATATTTTTACTTGAAAATTAAAATTAGTCTAAAAATATACTTTTTCCATATTATAAAAAATATTCCAATGAAATGAACAATGATAAAATTTTTCAGAATTTTGAATTATTTAATAAAATATTTTTTTTCATTAAATAAAATTTATTTCATTTTTGTAGCTATTAATTAAATTTTATTTTGAAAACCACAAGAAAATAATGAAATTAGAATATAATCCAATAAAAAATATTTAATTTTCTATTTTTTTCTTCAACATTTTTTGAGAAAAATGATTATTTAAGATTACATAACATTTAATATTTTCCAAATTGTTTTTTTCAATTAATTGAATAAATACATTATCATCATTACGTAAACATTCAGGGTAGTTATTTATTTAGAAAAAAATTAAAATAAATTACCATGAATTTTTTTTACTATTCCAATTTATATCCAATTACAACCAATGCTTATGCCTATTTAACAAATATAGAGATAATAAATTTATGAGATTAGCATTTTTATGTTTTCATTACATAAAATAATTTATAGGTGAAAAGAAAATATATATGGATCCAAAATTCCATATAATCGAAAATTGATGGAATTATCTAATGAACAATCATTTATCATGACAAAAAAAATATTGTAATTTTTTATACTTAAAATATTATTTTTAACATTAATTACCTAATTTAACTTTAACTTGGCATTAATAATTTACTACGGTTACTATTAATAATGACCAAAATTAAAATTAATTGATTTAAAAAACATTGATCTAATTATTATAAATATTCAGTATAATTTTTTGATTAATTTAATATAATTTTTATATATTAATTTAATATAAAAATTCCATATACAATGAAAAACGTCTTATCAGAAAAATGCCTTTAGTATATAAATGATTTACATAATATTTATTTATAAAATTGTTACCAAAGACTATAATTGGGTTATTTATAAAGAAAAAATAATTGATATAATTTAATAATGAATAAAAAATATAATTTTACTTTATAGATAATTTAAATTGAAATACAAAATTAAATTAAATTAATTATTTGTTCTATTCATTGAAAAATTAATCTCTTTGGAAAAATATCAAAATTTTATCATAAATTATTTTTGAAATGGTGAATTAAAAAATTTCATCCCTTATATAAATATTTTTTATAAATTTTCCATAAATTAATCATTATGTTTTTTGGAATAAAAAATTAAAATTCATTTTTGATGAAAAAATATTTTTAAGATTAAAATCACTTTACTATAAAAAATGTGTGATTATTTACTAAATATTAATGAGTATAATTTAATTTATCTGGAAAATTAAATATATTTTATAATGATTTTAATGTACTAATAGTCATAAATTCAACATATAGGTTATAAGATTCCCACGTAGTGAATAATATTCTTAAATTATTTCATAATTATTTTAAAGGCTGGTGTTTTGTGTTTTGAAACCACTCGAGAGTAAAATTCTGTTAAATACTCCGGTTGCTACAGCACCCAAATCTTGCACATAACCATGAGGGGATATATACATACCTCAAACATGTAAATATTCTTATATAACTCGAAATTATCATACCTTATATCAACATGGATGTTAATAAAAATGAAAAAAAATTATTGTTTTATTGTTTTTAATTCCACCATGGAGCTATATATAATAACAAAATATAATTCATTATAGACATATAAATTAGTTGTACATATGACATTATTGAAATAAATCATATAATGGAATATGTGGTAGGTATTCTACATGTATAGAATGATTCATTTACATAGGTCTTTTATTATCATTCCAATAGCAAAAATCCAATAAATGTTATATCCAAAATCCCATACGAAGTAAACTGTTGAAATTAGATAACCATGAAAACAATAAACAATAGAAATAATATCATTCCATGGAATAAAAGACATTGAATTGGTAATGGTTTTGATGATACAACAGTCTGATATTGATGAAAATCCCTGACACATTATTATATTCCCTTCTTAATAACTCCCCAAATCATAAAACAACATATTTATGATACCGTTTTTTTCAGAAACCTACAAGAGTCCACTGAACTCGTCTCCCAATCATGTTAAAAATGTTTCCTAGAACGTTTATCTTATTATTATAAGGGATATAAACATATGGAGAGGTACTAATCCATTCAATGGGGTGACTGTGTCCTCAGATTAATGTAAATAAACTGTTGGAAAAGAAAACATTAAAATTATTTACATGAGATAATGTAATATAAATATTAAAATAGGATACAAGCTAAATCGAATGAAAAGTGGCATATCATCTTATGATCAATCTATTCCTATAATATGGCATCCCATTAGGCCAACCACGTATACAAAAAAATAGTTAAAAATAAAATATATAATAGCCACTAATACTAACTATGAGCCATACCTTATACAATTTTCCTGTAATAGTCTTGGTGTATAAACCTAATACTCATGAAAAAAATGAGTGAAACTATTGATCATGAGATATTGGATCCCACAAAATCCCTAGAGCATCTAGTATATAAACCAAAATTATACATGAATGTTTCACAAGTATGATTGTACTAGTATTGGGCGTGAAAAAGAATTCTTAAATGGCCTCCAATAGTGGTGGTATTAACATTTTTATTATAATAAAATTTACATCATATTCATGATATGCCCACTCTATTTGGATGATAAAAAATATATCCAAAAATTAAATAGTTATATTAAATTAATTTTAGAAATACTGTTGAATATATATAAACCCATGATACCGTCTAAGAACCAATGTAACTGTAACCTCCCATCATCCCACCTGTAGGACTTATGAAACCTAGATCATCCAACCACACATCTTTGGGCATGTCCTGAAAAGAGCTCTACACATATAGTATGTCAACTAGCACAATTTCCAAACACTAGGATATCATACTAGATGTCCAGCATATAATCATAGATATCTTAGTTAATATAGGAATCTAATAGCATGATATGAACTAGAGATGTGAACTTTTGTTTTCATAGGGAAACCTATCCACACCCTTAGAGTCCAAAATAACTACTTAGTTTATAGAATGATCCATTCGTGAAACACAACAACACTAATCTTCTATAGGATACTTTATGTCCCTGACCATAGAAACACACTCAGTGAGTTCCTTCGAGACTCACGATTCTGAATCCCTTAACCATAGATAATACTAATCATTTTAGAGTGAAGGGTGAGTGTTTCACTCATATTTATCTCAAATTTACACTTATGAGCCTTAATAACACCCAAAACAAGACATATGATAGAATATAATAAGTAACATGGAAAATTCCTAGTCTAACAATACCCCAAAGTCTTCCTATATCATTGTTTATATGATCATTAACAACCAAAAACGTTTAAGATCATAGATCCTAGTTAAGAAAATAAATTCATGCCACTTTAACACCACATATAATGTGGTTCACATCACTATCTATGTGTTATAATGTGTCACATGGAGGCACTAATCTGAAACCCATAATATAACCACTCAGTGTTTGGATAACACAAGTCACTAGAAAATTACCCTGGAAAACATCAACGTGAAATCATGTGATAATATAGATTTATATTTTCTCACCGGATGACTCTGAAACCCCACCCAGCCATGATTATTACATATTCTATGAGGGTCTCCTCAGGCAATCAATAATGATAGCCATTGGGTCAATAATATGAAACACATAGATAAGTGAAATATGGTGAGTTCCATACACCTTTCTCAACATTATCTCTATGGAATCCTTTCATAACCAATAATCCCAATGTTAATATAAGGCCCCAGCCTTAAACCTTACTTAATCTTGAGTTATTACAAGATTACACATTGAGGATCTTTTCAGGTTTAGAGTTTTAGAGAATTAGATCATGAAACTTGCATTACATTCCACATTTAAACAAAGTGGTTATATAAAAGACAGTATTCATTCTTCCCATCAACGGAAACATATTTAAAATATAACACGGATTCTTTCTTGCAACATCCTTGACACTATCATCACATCATGTACCTTTCCCTTGAACTGTGAAAAACATTTCAAAAACTTGGGATGAGCATAAAAAGCTCAGTAAGGGTTATAAAAATATGGAAAGGAAACATGAGTTCATATATACATAAGAATGAAATCATACTTTACCCATAAAACATAGGCATATCAAATCATGAATAAATCATAGAAAACATAAGACATAAAGGTAACTTGAGGCATTCATAACATTCTTACGTAGGGAGTAACCCTCTTGGTTACGTTTGGAATACCGATCACAGTATATTCCCTAAATCTCTTCGGAGAAACCTTAACGTTTCACTCCTTTGCGTTACCCAATGCATTGGAGAGCTATATCAGGCTCACCCGCCCTTAGTTTATCACGGAACCACCCATTCTTCATAACAATGCCCAGGAACCATAACATAATCGTATCACATAAACATGAATAAAGGAAACATAACATTTCCACATTTCAATCACAATATAACATTTTGGGATATTGAAATAATGAATCCATTCAAAAAGAAACCATTTTCGAAACCATTTAAAACATTTAATAAAGAGATTTTTGAATCAAAGTGTCCCCTACCACCTTGAAGCTTTTAACATGTTAAACCATTAATATCCATATAGATAAATCCTTTAAACCATTTTTAAATCATTGATATTAATAAGAACAAATAATTAAAACATTTAAAATGATATTTTGGTTAAAAGGGTTTTACCAAAATTAGAGACACTTGAATACAATAATCGAGGAATAACATTTAGTCATAACTTTATAATATCATGAGAATAAAAGGATTAATGATATAATACTCCATAGGACAGTATATACACCTTATAAGATTGAATTGGTGCATAACAACAATGAACCCTCAATAGAAATGTCAAATGTGATGAAATCCCTTATAAAGAAGGTATCCATAAATTAAGGACAAATAAATCTCAAAAGTATGTGTGAAAAATATATATACACCCAATATAAGTGGATATTAAGTGTAAAACAATAAAAGGTCAATCACACATATTCAATGGATGACATATTCAATGACTACAAGTTCAACCCAAAGAAATCGAAATTGGGTTAAAAAGTTCCCTTGACAGCCTAACGGCATCACATCAAAAATGAGTTGATGAGAGATAAAAAGTGTATCTCATCACTTGGACATAAAATTTACATCAATAAGGATGTATGAGATTATATCCCAACATAAAAATATGTAAATTAAAAGACCCAATAAAATAAGTCTTTTAAAAAAGAGGAGGGTGAAAGGTTCCCTTATCGACTTGAGTATCTTTCAAAACATACACCCCATGAAAGAAAGACAATAGGTCATTGATGTAAATACTCATAAACGAAAGTATATTACACAAAGAGTAGAATAATGGTAAGTACATACACCACTCAATGGAATTTGTGGCGAATGTAGAATAAATCTCACTGGAAATAAAAGTGAGATGAAAAATCCCTTACGAAAACTCGGCAGCCTAACAGCGCCACATAAAACTTCCAAAATGGATTGATGAGAGAGAATAGGGTCTCTCATCACATGAACATAAAAATTACAGTAAGTGTAATATAAAATATCATCCCAATAACAAGAAAGATGATCTTTAAAAGTACTGACATAAAAGTGTGTACTTAAAAAGAAAGAGAGGAGTAGAATCCCTTACCTCGGGTCCGACTTGACTCGATCGTTCTTTAATCTCCTTTAAAAGTGTAACTCCTTTTCATTTGAGCCTAAAGGCTTCCTTTGAAAGGCTTCTGCCCAAAGGGAATCCTCTAGGATGAGGAGAGGGATGTGGAGAGAGTAAATGGGCAGGGGTTGGCCGAGCCAAAGGCTTGAGGAGTGTGTGAAATGAGGTAGAGGTGGGGGCCTTTTATAAGAGGAGAGGAGGGGCACTTTTGGAAAGTAAAGAAATATTACTTTATTTGAAAAAAAAATTCGGTTTCAAAAGGTCCCACATTGATATAATTCGTGGATAAGGTGATCAGGCTTCGAAATCCACTCATCCAATAAGTTTTGGACATGTGTAGTTCATAGATTTTACATTATCTTTCCATTTTATTTAAATCGTCAAATAATGATGTCATCGCTGCATCATTATTATGTCATAAATAATTTAATTTATGTAATGTATAAAAATTATAAAAAAAATACTATGATGTAGTAAATCGTTTTATCTTTCCAATGAATATTTATAATCAAAAAGATGACTTGTATAACCCCACTTAAAAATTGTTTTCGTAAAACATATCATGTTTGTGTCAATTTTACTTTTACATTAAATAAAATGTTATTTATGTCATTTCCCAAACAAAGTGGATCCATGGGGTCCCCAAGTTGACCCATGGCTTGTCTTGGTCGGAAATGATACAACCAATGAGGGTAAGACATGTGTCAAGCTCATCTCATTTTATTAAAGCATTATTTTTACCTTAAACTACACTAATTACCACTAATCGCGATTAAAAACTTAATAAGTTACTATTCACCAAAAAAATTATTTTAATCTCATTGAACCACATTTTACTTCTTATTGACAACCATGTATGTAGGATTTTTGAAAATCAAAGCACAATGATGGACAAATTTCATTTAAACGGAAAATCAGTTTTTATAAGTACCACTTAGTGGTTTCACTATTCATCAAAAATTGAAGTTTTTCAGAAAAATCCCAAAAATTCACCCTAAGCTATATTTGATATTCTGAATTCAAAAATGAAGTCCATTTTACAAAATTCAAAACATATAAGTCACATTAATTAATTTAATAATTAATTCCCGCTGTCATGTCAAATAGCATGTTTTATGAAACAATAAGTATCAAAAGATTGACACTAGTTTAAGTCTGATATCAAAGTGAAATTGATTCCAATGAACACTATTGGATTTAATGGTTAAAAATATTTTCTAATTTCACTTTAAAACCAATTCAAAATATAATCTAATCATATAAATAAATTAGATTAAAAAGTGGTTTTGAATTAAAATACATCATTTTACACTATTCATTAAAAAATGAACTTTATCGGAAAGATACCAAAAATTTACTGAAAGTAAATTTTGATGTCCCGATTCTTAATAAGAGTTTTATTTGGTCCAAAAGAATGTATAAGAGTGATCAAAACTATATTTAATGACGGTTCTCCATCAAAAGGTGATAAGTGAACCTTTAGTGAAAACTAGGGCATATACGCCTAAAATTGAATTCTTTCCGTATTTTAAGCCATTATCTTTTATTGGATAAATGTAAAAACATTTAAAAACATATATAATCATATTTTAGTTATTTCTATCCATTCCCGCCATTACAACGGCTATATGTTAACTACCATTTAAAATAATATTATTTTATTATTAGAGTGCAACGTAAGATTCCCAAGAAACTCGTTGTTGCGTGTTGGGTACGCCATCGAGCATAGCATCCCCTTTAAAGTTATTTAAATATTTTATTCACAAATATGGATAAAGGACATATTCTTTATTTACCTGGGGTGTTACATCCTTCCCCCCTTTTGGGAATTGCGTCCTCGCAATTTTAAAATTGCGCTTGGAAACATCCTTGAAAGTCCCACATCGGAACAAAATTCGGTAAAACAAACACTTTAAAATAAAGAGAGATAAGTACAAAGGTCACCCGAGTTAACCCATACTAGGATTCCAAGTATGAAAATATGGACATGGAGGAAAAAAACAAAGGGTCATGTTCTGATGGAGAGTGATAGAAAACATGTTTAGGAGAAAGTTAACCACGAGAAAATCACAAACTTGTGATTGGTTAAACGGTATTCGATTCCCCAGTAGGAAAAGTTAATAGACAACATTTTTGTTTTAAGTTACTTTTTATTGAGGAATTTATTCATAAGGAAACATAATCACTTATCATATTGACTTTCAACTTTTATTAGATTCCTTACACAAACTCATATTTTCTCTAAAAGACGAGTATTTAGGAAGACTTGTTCACATTAAGAGTACTATAATCAACTTCTAGAGAATCACCTAATCCACAAAATAGAACTATATACTTCCCATGTATTTAACCAAAACCAAAACCAAAAAGGCTAGTACAAGATCAGATAATCCAGAAAAGGATAACCCTTTATAAAAAGAAAATCTATTCTTAATCTCCAAAATTTGTCCAACAAAACCCAAAGATCAACGAGGACCATTTGTCCATAAAATTCTTCAAAGTAAACCAAACTAAGATTGAAACCCAAATATTTGAAGGATTTAGTCGCATAGTCTTCCAAGATAAATCATAACATTTATCTCCAAACAATATCAGTTGCTCCTAAAGTCTCGTTTTGAAAAGTAATTAACCTAATCACATATCCTCCATGATAGGTTAATCATTTTCATAAATAACCCAAAATCAACATACTCTTAATTCATAAAATCATATAACTAGAATGAGTCAGTCAAACTAACCAGGGACTTCACGTAGTCCAGTGGTAGACGATAAATACCAGTCGCACTTTGGTTGTGGGTTCGATTCCTGCAGCTTTGTCCGACGCGACGGGTTGTCACACGGTCTGCGTGTTGTACTTTTTTTCAAAACTATATAATTCTTAAAACATTCCCCAAAATGAGATAAAATATTCAAGACTAATAATAACATATTTTAACCTCAATTTTATCTCATGCCCTTCATTTTCCATCATATCATATAATAACCCATAATTACCTCAAAAGTAAGGATCATATAAACCCTAATGGTTACCTTAATAATTATTACCTGAATTTCCACATCGAGTTGGCCATCTCGTACATGATGCATTAGAGAACTCACCAAGGTTCAAGTGGTTGATCATGACTCCTTGATAGTTGGTTTTGAAAAACCATGAGATTCCTCATTGAATCCCCCATCTCATCGAGTATCTTAATCAGAGAACCACCACAGTTTCCTTCAAACCCATTGTCACTTTGGTGCCTGCTAGATCCAGCCATTTACTAAAACCAAAAAGGTCAGTGTGAGTATATCAACAAAACCATCATGTACTAACGAGGAAGGTAAACACTAAGATATACTTACTCATTCACTTTATCTAAAACTAGGACTATTTCTGAAATCCTAACCATTATGGTAATGTCACTTATGATTAAAGAATACCCTAACCTCTAAAGTTATCTAAACCGGCCTTTGATACCAACTATAATGCCCCAGCCTTAAACCTTACTTAATCTTGAGTTATTACAAGATTACACATTGAGGATATTTTCAGGTTTAGAGTTATAGAGAATTAGATCATGAAACTTGCATTATATTCCACATTTAAACAAAGCGGTTACATAAAAGACAGTATTCATTCTTCCCATCAACAGAAACATATTTAAAATATAACACAGATTCTTTCTTGAAACATCCTTGACACTATCATCACATCATGTACCTTTCCCTTGAACTGTGAAAAACATTTCAAAAACTTGGGATGAGCATAAAAATCTCAGTAAGGGTTATAAAAATATGGAAAGGAAACATGAGTCCATATATACATAAGAATGAAATCATACTTTACCCATAAAACATAGGCATATCAAATCATGAATAAATCATAAAAAACATAAGACATAAAGGTAACTTGAGGCATTCATAACATTCTTAAGTAGGGAGTAACCCTCTTGGTTACGTTTCGAATACCCATCACAGTATATTCCCTAAATCTCTTCGGAGAAACCTTAACGTTTCACACCATCGCGTTACCCAATGCATTGGAGAGCTATATCGGGCTCACCCGCCCTTAGTTTATCAGGGAACCACCTGTTCTTCATAACAATGCCCAAGAACCATATCATAATCGTATCACATAAACATGAATAAAGGAAACATAACATTTCCACATTTCAATCACAATATTACATTTTGGGATATTGAAATAATGAATCCATTCAAAAAGAAACCATTTCCAAAACCATTTAAAACATTTAATAAAGAGATTTTTGAATCAAAGTGTCCCATACCACCTTGAAGCTTTTAACATTTTAAACCATTAATATCCATATAGATAAATCCATTAAACCATTTTTAAATCATGGATATTAATAAGAACAAATAATTAAAACATTTAAAATGATATTTTGGTTAAAGGGGTTTTACCAAAATTAGAGACACTTGAATACAATAATCGAGGAATAACATTTAGTCATAACTTTATAATATCATGAGAATAAAAGGATTCATGATATAATACTCCAAAGGACAGTATATACACCTTATAAGAGTGAATTGGTGCATAACAACAATGAACCCTCAATAGAAATGTCAAATGTGATGAAATCCCTTATAAAGAAGGTATCCTTAAATTAAGGACAAATAAATCTCAAAAGTATGTGTGACAAATATATATACACCCAATATAAGTGGATATTAAGTGTAAAACAATAAAAGGTCAATCACACATATTCAATGGATGACATATTCAATGACTACAAGTTGAACCCAAAGAAATCGAAATTGGGTTAAAAAGTTCCCTTGACAGCCTAACGGCATCACATCAAAAATGAGTTGATGATAGATAAAAAGAGTATCTCATCACTTGGACATAAAATTTACATCAATAAGGATGTATGAGAACATATCCCAACATAAAAATATGTAAATTAAAAGACCCAATAAAATAAGTCTTTTAAAAAAGAGGAGGTTGAAAGGTTCCCTTACCGACTTGGGTATCTTTCAAAACATACACCCCATGAAAGAAAGACAATAGGTCATTGATGTAAATACTCATAAACGAAAGTATATTACACAAAGAGTAGAATAATGGGCAGTAAATACACCACTCAATGGAATTTGTGGCGAATGTATCATAAATCTCACGGGAATAAAAGTGAGATGAAAAATCCCTTACGAAAACTCGGCAGCCTAACAACGCCACATAAAACTTCCAAAATGGATTGATGAGAGAGAATAGGGTCTCTCATCACATGAACATAAAAATTACAGTAAGTGTAATATAAAATATCATCCCAATAACAAGAAAGATGATCTTTAAAATGAATGAAATAAAAGTGTGTACTTAAAAAGAAAGAGAGGAGTAGGATCCCTTACCTCAGGTCCGACTTGACTCGATCGTTCTTTAATCTCCTTTAAAAGTGTAACTCCTTTTGATTTGAGCCTAAAGGCTTCCTTTGAAAGGATTCTGCCCAAAGGGAATCCTCTAGGATGAGGAGAGGGATGTGGAGAGAGTAAATGGGCAGGGGTTGGCCGAGCCAAAGGCTTGAGGAGTGTGTGAAATGAGGTAGAGGTGGGGGCCTTTTATAAGAGGAGAGGAGGGGCACTTTTGGAAAGTAAAGAAATATTACTTTATTTGAAAATGTGTTTCGGTTTCAAAAGGTCCCACATTGATGTAATTCGTGGATATGGTGATAAGGCTTCGAAATCCACTCATCAAATAAGTTTTGGACATGTGTAGTTTATAGATATTACATTATCTTTCCATTTTATTTAAATCGTCAAATAATGATGTCATCGCTGCATCATTATTATGTCATAAATAATTTAATTTATGTAATGTCTAAAAATTATACAAAAAATACTATGATGTAGGAAATCGTTTTAGCTTTCCAATTAATATTTATAATAAAAAAGATGACTTGTATAACCCCACTTAAAAATTGTTTTAGTAAAACATATCATGTTTGTGCCAATTTTACTTTTACATTAAATAAAATGTTATTTATGTCATTTCCCAACCAAAGTGGATCCATGGGGTCCCCAAGTTGACCCATGGCTTGTCTTGGTCGGCCATGATACAACCAATGAGGGTAAGACATGTGTCAAGCTCATCTCTGTTTATTAAAGCATTATTTTTACCTTAAACTACACTAATTACCACTAATCGCGATTAAAAACTTAATAAGTTACTATTCACCAAAAAATTATTTTAATCTCATTGAACCACATTTTACTTCTTATTGACAACCATGTATGTCGGATTTTTGAAAATCAAAACACAATGATGGCAAAATTTCATTTAAACGGAAAATCAGTTTTTATAAGTACCACTTAGGGGTTTCACTATTCATCAAAAATTGAAGTTTTTCAGAAAAATCCCAAAAATTCACCCTAAGCTATATTTGATATTATGAATTCAAAAATGAAGTCCATTTTACAAAAATCAAAACATATAAGTCACATTAATTAATTTAATAATTAATTCCCGTTGTCATGTCAAATAGCATGTTTTATGAAACAATAAGTATCAAATGATTGACACTAGTTTAAGTCTGATATCAAAGTGAAATTGATTCCAACGAACACTATTGGATTTAATGGTAAACAATATTTTCTAATTTCACTTTAAAACCAATTCAAAATATAATCTAATCATATAAATAAATTAGATTAAAAAGTGGTTTTGAATTAAAATACAAAATTTTACACTATTCATTAAAAAAATGAACTTTATCAAAAAGATACCAAAAATTTACACAAAGTAAATTTTGATGTCCCGATTCTTAATAAGAGTTTTATTTGGTCCAAAAGAATGTATAAGAGTGATCAAAACTATATTTAATGACGGTTCGCCATCAAAAGGTGATAAGTGAACTTTTAGTGAAAACTAGGGCATATAAGCCTAAAATTGAATTCTTTCCGTATTTTAAGCCATTATCTTTTATTGGATAAATGTAAAAACATTTAAAACATATATAATCATATTTTAGTTATTTATATCCATTCCCGCCATTACAACGGCTAAATGTTAACTACCATTTAAAATAATATTATTTTATTATTAGAGTGCAACGTAAGATTCCCAAGAAACTCGTTGTTGCGTGTTGGGTACGCCATCGAGCATAGCGTCCCCTTTAAAGTTATTTAAATATTTTATTCACAAATATGGATAAATGTCATATTCTTTATTTACCTGGGGTGTTACATCCTTCCCCCCTTTTGGGAATTGCGTCCTCACAATTTTAAAATTGCGCTTGGAAACATCCTTGAAAGTCCCACATCGGAACAAAAGTCGGTAAAACAAACACTTTAAAATAAAGAGAGATAAGTACAAAGGTCACCCGAGTTAACCCATACTAGGATTCCAAGTATGAAAATATGGACATGGAGGAAAAAAACAAAGGGTCATGTTCTGATGGAGAGTGATAGAAAACATGTTTAGGAGAAAGTTAACCACGAGAAAATCACAAACTTGTGATGGGTTAAACGGTATTCGATTCCCCAGTAAGAAAATTTAATAGACAACATTTTTGTTTTAAGTTACTTTTTAGTGAGGAATTTATTCATAGGGAAACATAATCACTTATCATATTGACTTTCAACTTTTATTAGATTCCTTACACAAACTCATATTTTCTCTAAAAGATGAGTATTTAGGAAGACTTGTTCACATTAAGAGTACTATAATCAACTTCTAGAGAATCACCTAATCCACAAAATAGAACTATATACTTCCCATGTCTTTATCCAAAACCAAAACCAAAAAGGCTAGTACAAGATCAGATAATCCAGAAAAGGATAACCCTTTATAAAAAGAAAATCTATTCTTAATCTCCAAAATTTGTCCAACAAAACCCAAAGATCAACGAGGACCATTTGTCCATAAAATTCTTCAAAGTAAACCAAACTAAGATTGAAACCCAAATATTTGAAGGATTTAGTCGCATAGTCTTCCAAGATAAATCATAACATTTATCTCCAAACAATATCAGTTGCTCCTAAAGTCTCGTTTTGAAAAGTAATTAACCTAATCACATATCCTCCATGATAGGTTAATCATATTCATAAATAACCCAAAATCAACATACTCTTAATTCATAAAATCATATAACTAGAATGAATCAGTCAATCTAACCAGGGACTTCACGTAGTCCAGTGGTAGGCGATAAATACCAGTCGCACTTTGGTTGTGGGTTCGATTCCCGCAGCTTTGTCCGACGCGACGGGTTGTCACACGGTCTGTGTGTTGTCCTTTTTTTCAAAACTATATAATTCTTAAAACATTCCCCAAAATGAGATAAAATCTTCAAGAATAATCATAACATATTTTAACCTCAATTTTATCTCATTCCCTTCATTTTCCATCATATCATATAATAACCCATAATTACCTCAAAAGTAAGGATCATATAAACCCTAATGGTTACCTTAATAATTATTACCTGAATTTCCACATCGAGTTGGCCATCTCGTACATGATGCATTAGAGAACTCACAAAGGTTCAAGTGGTTGATCATGACTCCTTGATAGTTGGTTTAGAAAAACCATGAGATTCCTCATTGAATCCCCCATCTCATCGAGTATCTTAATCAGAGAACCACCACAGTTTCCTTCAAACCCATTGTCACTTTGGTGCCTGCTAGATCCAGCCATTTACTAAAACCAAAAAGGTCAGTGTGAGTATATCAACAAAACCATATTGTACTAACGAGGAAGGTAAACACTAATATATACTTACTCATTCACTTTATCTAAAACTAGGACTCTTTCTGAAATCATAACCATTATGGTAATGTCACTTATGATTAAAGAATACCCTAACCTCTAAAGTTATCTAAACCGGCCTTTGATACCAACTATAAGGCCCCAGCCTTAAACCTTACTTAATATTGAGTTATTACAAGATTACACATTGAGGATATTTTCAGGTTTAGAGTTTTAGAGAATTAGATCATGAAACCTGCATTACATTCCACATTTAAACAAAGTGGTTACATAAAAGACAGTATTCATTCTTCCCATCAACGGAAACATATTTAAAATATAACACGGATTCTTTCTTGAAACATCCTTGACACTATCATCACATCATGTACCTTTCCCTTGAACTATGAAAAACATTTCAAAAACTTGGGATGAGCATAAAAAGCTCAGTAAGGGTTATAAAAATATGGAAAGGAAACATGAGTTCATATATACATAAGAATGAAATCATACTTTACCCATAAAACATAGGCATATCAAATCATGAATAAATCATAGAATACATAAGACATAAAGGTAACTTGAGGCATTCATAACATTCTTACGTAGGGAGTAACCCTCTTGGTTACGTTTGGAATACCCATCACAGTATATTCCCTAAATCTCTTCGGAGAAACCTTAACGTTTCACTCCTTCGTGTTACCCAATGCATTGGAGAGCTATATCGGGCTCACCCGCCCTTAGTTTATCACGGAACCACCCGTTCTTCATAACAATGCCCAAGAACCATAACATAATCCTATCACATAAACATGAATAAAGGAAACATAACATTTCCACATTTCAATCACAATATAACATTTTGGGATATTGAATTAATGAATCCATTCAAAAAGAAACCATTTCCAAAACCATTTAAAACATTTAATAAAGAGATTTTTGAATCAAAGTGTCCCATACCACCTTGAAGCTTTTAACATTTTAAACCATTAATATCCATATATATAAATCCTTTGAACCATTTTTAAATAATGGATATTAATAAGAACAAATAATTAAAACATTTAAAATGATATTTTGGTTAAAGGGGTTTTACCAAAATTAGAGACACTTGAATACAATAATTGAGGAATAACATTTAGTAATAACTTTATAATATCATGAGAATAAAAGGATTCATGATATAATACTCCAAAGGACAGTATATACACCATATAAGAGTGAATTGGTGCATAACAACAATGAACCCTCAATAGAAATGTCAAATGTGATGAAATCCCTTATAAAGAAGGTATCCTTAAATTAAGGACAAATAAATCTCAAAAGTATGTGTGACAAATATATATACACCCAATATAAGTGGATATTAAGTGTAAAACAATAAAAGGTCAATCACACATATTCAATGGATGACATATTCAATGACTACAAGTTGAACCCAAAGAAATCGAAATTGGGTTAAAAAGTTCCCTTGACAGCCTAACAGCATCACATCAAAAATGAGTTGATGAGAGATAAAAAGTGTATCTCATCACTTGAACATATAATTTACATCAATAAGGATGTATGAGAACATATCCCAACATAAAAATATGTAAATTAAAAGACCCAATAAAATAAGTCTTTTAAAAAAGAGGAGGGTGAAAGGTTCCCTTACCGACTTGGGTATCTTTCAAAACATACACCCCATGAAAGAAAGACAATAGGTCATTGATGTAAATACTCATAAATGAAAGTATATTACACAAAGAGTAGAATAATGGGCAGTACATACACCACTCAATGGAATTTGTGGCGAATGTAGCATAAATCTCACGGGAATAAAAGTGAGATGAAAAATCCCTTACGAAAACTTGGCAGCCTAACAGCGCCACATAAAACTTCCAAAATGGATTGATGAGAGAGAATAGGGTCTCTCATCACATGAACATAAAAATTACAGTAAGTGTAATATAAAATATCATCCCAATAACAAGAAATATAATCTTTAAAAGGAATGACATAAAAGTGTGTACTTAAAAAGAAAGAGAGGAGTAGGATCCCTTACCTCGGGTCCGACTTGACTCGATCGTTCTTTAATCTCCTTTAAAAGTGTAACTCCTTTTGATTTGAGCCTAAAGGCTTCCTTTGAAAGGATTCTGCCCAAAGGGAATCCTCTACGACGAGGATAGGGATGTGGAGAGAGTAAATGGGCAGGGGTTGGCCGAGCCAAAGGCTTGAGGAGTGTGAAATGAGGTAGAGGTGGGGGCCTTTTATAAGAGGAGAGGAGGGGAACTTTTGGAAAGTAAAGAAATATTACTTTATTTGAAAATGTGTTTCGGTTTCAAAAGGTCCCAAATTGATATAATTAGTGGATAAGGTGATAAGGATTCTAAATCCACTCATCCAATAAGTTTTGGACATGTGTAGTTCATAGATTTTACATTATCTTTCCATTTTATTTAAATCGTCAAATAATGATGTCATCGCTGCATCATTATTATGTCATAAATAATTTAATTTATGTAATGTCTAAAAATTATAAAAAAAATACTATGATGTCGGAAATCGTTTTAGCTTTCCAATGAATATTTATAATCAAAAAGATGACTTGCATAACCCCACTTAAAAATTGTTTTAGTAAAACATATCATGTTTGTGTCAATTTTACTTTTACATTAAATAAAATGTTATTTATGTCATTTCCCAACCAAAGTGGATCCATGGGGTCCCCAAGTTGACCCATGGCTTGTCTTGGTCGGCCATGATACAACCAATGAGGGTAAGACATTTTTCAAGCTCATATCATTTTATTAAAGCATTATTTTTACCTTAAACTACACTAATTACCACTAATCGCGATTAAAAACTTAATAAGTTACTAATCACCAAAAAATTATTTTAATCTCATTGAACCAAATTTTACTTCTTATTGAAAACCATGTATGTAGGATTTTTGAAAATCAAAACACAATGATTGAAAAATTTCATTTAAACGGAAAATCAGTTTTTATAAGTACCACTTAGTGGTTTCACTATTCATAAAAAATTGAAGTTTTTCAGAAAAATCCCAAAAATTCACCCTAAGCTATATTTGATATTCTGAATTAAAAAATGAAGTCAATTTTACAAAATTCAAAACATATAAGTCACATTAATTAATTTAATAATTAATTCCCGATGTCATGTCAAATAGCATGTTTTATGAAACAATAAGTATCAAAAGATTGACACTAGTTTAAGTCTGATTTCAAAGTGAAATTGATTCCAACGAACACTATTGGATTTAATGGTAAAAAATATTTTACAATTTCACTTTAAAACCAATTCAAAATATAATCTAATCATATAAATAAATTATATTAAAAAGTGGTTTTGAATTAAAATACAACATTTTACACTATTCATTAAAAAAATGAACTTTATCGGAAAGATACCAAAAATTTACACAAAGTAAATTTTGATGTCCCGATTCTTAATAAGAGTTTCATTTGGTCCAAAAGAATGTATAAGAGTGATCAAAACTATATTTAATGACTGTTCTCCATCAAAAGGTGATAAGTGAACCTTTAGTGAAAACTAGGGCATATACGCCTAAAATTGAATTCTTTCCGTATTTTAAGCCATTATCTTTTATGGGATAAATGTAAAAACATTTAAAAACATATATAATCATATTTTAGTTATTTCTATCCATTCCCGCCATTACAACGGCTACATGTTTACTACCATTTAAAATAATATTATTTTATTATTAGAGTGCAACGTAAGATTCCCAAGAAACTCGTTGTTGCGTGTTGGGTACGCCATCGAGCATAGCGTCCCCTTTAAAGTTATTTAAATATTTTATTCACAAATATAGATAAATTTCATATTCATTATTTACCTGGGGTGTTACAGTTAACCCATATTGAAGGATGTAATTAAACAAAAACTAGATAGACTATTATAAAACCATAATGAATCATCCCTGATATAAAATGTCTTAAAATTAAGTCATCATCCAATGAAATTACTCTCAACCAATTATCATACTCATTATACATAACTTAAAAATGAAGGCTTTTAGGATCCATCTTAAATTACCTCATGACAAGACACATAGTTCCCTAAACCCATATTTCGAAATGTTATTATGTCCCCCAGATATGAATCAAAAAAATTTCTCATCTCTCAAGAAGATTTTAAACCATAACCCCAATAAAAATATCCTTTAATGATCTTAAAATCCATAAATCCTCACAAATTACATATCAACAATGTAAGTGTTCGACCATTAAAATGTAAATGAAAAATGTTTAAAAAGGCTTCCAATGAGTCTCTTTATAATTCTATGAGAATAAAAATAAATAAAATGGGATGATGATGTAGTAAAAGTCTTGTTCCTTATGGGCTGGTCTATTTCCTCTCAGCAAACATCCATCATCATATGGCATAACCTGAATAGAAGTGTACATTCCAATGTAGTTGATGATTCTACCTCATACATATCATGTCACTCAGAAAGGGTACCTATCCATTTTCATGAATAGGTATACCATAAGGGTTCAAAATCACTATGAAACATGACCTCTATTCATGTACCATATCTGGGTTCTAACTGTGTCTCCACCCAGGATATGTTCCTCAACAATGGCTATTATATTGATTACCCGAACACATCTCAAGTCACCCATACATGGGGATTCCAAAACACAAATATTTTTTAGTTCTAATTTATAACCCCAAATCAAAAAATATGAACAAACATCATGTTTTATCTAAACCACACACCATGTTGTCAGTTTTCTTGAATGGGAATTCTCTATAGTCGACCTAAAACCACTGTTTCCCCTCAGAAAATCCCAAATGGAATCTTGGAACCCTAGAAAATATTTTTTAAAAATAAAAAATAATCTTATTTTTAATTATTTATTTTAAAAAATGATAATAGTTCCAAACTCATGGTGAAGGCATCAAAGATTTACCTAGGATCTGTATCTGGATATGACTACAATGTGATTTAGTTATACTCTATGCTATAGATGAAGTTAGATAATTGCCACATCTGCCCCTCCCTCTAATTTCTCTCATTATATTCTAATACCCAATGAGGAGAACTTCATAGACATAAATCCAAATGGAAATGGAGAAATGGAAAACGGAAAATTAAAACCAAAAAATAAAAATAAAACGAGGCCCGAGACTATGCCTTGTGCCTGTGATGAGTTTATGCCTCACCTAGGAAAACCTTCAATTCTAGATTCTACCATGAATATAGAACATGAATTCAATACTCCATTGAAAATATACCATCAAATGAATTCCCAAACAAAATTAAAATTGAGTCAATTAGATATTGTATATTTTTTGAAAATTTGAATATTTTATAATTATAGAAACCTAGTGTGCTAAGATAAAACCATATATTGGGAAAAGTTGAGTGATTAGTAAAAGTATCCAAGATAATATTCAAGAATAAATTAAAAAATCTCTCATGAAAACAACACATGATCAAAAATATAAATTTCCAATGATTTTCTCAACCTGTGATGATGTGGGTAGTTGTAGTTAACATTACCATATAAATGATATAATTGATTGAAATAGAACAATTATCCCATTGACTCCCCATGAACCTCTATATTTTCTTTTTTATGTTTGTGGACATTATCATCCAGATGTAACATGGGGGTTAAATGTTGCACCATAATTTTTCTTTTCTTTTCTTTTGGAATAAGCATTAAGTATCTGATATATTATTCAACACATAACCCCCTGATTAAATAATCCCATGATATATTATACATTAATAAAGATTCTGTTAGATTGGTTTTCTTGAATGATATATATCAAATATTTTAAAAAATATTTTATTCCCAAATTCAAATTTATTTATTAATACATAAGTAATTAACATTAACTTTTTAATAAAGTCTTTTAATAACTAAAAAACATATTTCTCGAAGAAAATTATTTTTATATCTATAATGTATTATTAATTAAACTAAATTTTTGATCACATTTACACGGTTATTTTAATTAAATGTAGTTTTAATTTATGAATAAAATATAATTTAGTAGTTATCGAAATGTTAATAATTGAGACAAAATCATTAAATGTCAAACAGAGTTATTTTTCATAAAATAAATTTTCTGTGCATAAATTGATTCTATAAAAAAATTAAAATATATATTAATTAGTGGTTTTAATTAAATTTATATATTATATATTCAATAATAAAATTTCATATTCATTTTATATTATTTACTAGGGAAGGAAGGAATGTAATGTCATTTTTTTCTTGAAAATGTAGTATTCCAAAAATAAATTTTCATTTTGTTACAAATACTTATATTAATATGAATTTTTTATAATTATAGAAAGATAAACTTTTGATGTTTATTATATATGTGGAATCGTAATTTTTAATATAATTTACCATGTTCAACGTCATTTTTCATCAAAATTAATAGTAAAAATCATAAATTTTGTTTACCATAGTTAATATTAAAAAAATATTAATAGAGGTTACAAAAGTGATAAGGGTAAGAATGAAAAATAAAATTTGGTATTTAGTAAATTTTTAACATATTTTTACTATTTTTATTCCAAGTTGTAATTATTTTCTATTTGGAGGTATTTTTAGATGAATTTGACTTCATATTTTTAAAATCATATAAGTAGTTATATGTGTGTACCTCTCCTCACATATATAAGAAAACATATTATTCTCCATTTTTAAAAAAACATGAGCCATATAAATCTACCATGTTCTTCTCAGAAGCCCTAAAATGATACATAAATTTTTAATATAACCACTTTTCTTCTCCTGAGAAAAGTATTTTATGGATTATTGTGTAAGCTAAATGAGGCCTCTAAATGAGGCCTCTAAATGAAGATTTTTCATTCTTAACAATGATCTTTCATGTTTTTTGTTACTATATTTCATCTAAAACTATTTTATCCAAAATAATATGATTAATCAAATATAAAAAATTCATCGATATATTAATATGATTATTTAAATACCATTTTCCCCACCCTATCAATCATATGTAAAATGACAGTATTGATCATGCAAACATGTGGACTAAACCATCCATAATTCAATATGAATCTTTTTTCCTTCACTATCTCACATTGACGGATGTAAGGATGGTTTTTTAAAATATATATGATATATATAAGATAATTAATATTTTGGAATTATTATGTATTATTTATCTTTATTAATTTATTTTTAATGAAAAACGAAAACAATATTTAGTGTAAGTACATACTACTATCCCCATGAATGGTTCAATTAATTTTTCTATCTTAAAATATTATGGATACCACAAAATATGTTTATAAATAATATATATATATGATGTTTTTATAATTATGAATATTTATATATAATTGGACCATAATAAAAGTAAAATGATAGGAACTTATGAATAAGATATTTCCTAAAAAAGAAAATCATTTACACCTAGATAAGATGATATTAATAAAGATTCATTAATAAATGGTTATTTATATAATATAATTATAATATATAAGGTATTTTATTCCTGAATATGTTTCTTATATATATATATATTAAATTTCATATTTTTTATATTTGAGTTTAGACCTATTATTAACATAGTTTAACATGATATATGGTCTATACATTTGGATATCTTCTTAATGGGATTTTTTATTCATTAATGTTTTTGATTATGTAGTGTCACATATCTCTCATAAATAATAGTAATTTTTATAACCTATATTTCTTTTTTAATAACATTTTTTCCTTTCATTTTCATCTCTCTAGGTACTGGACGGTCTAAAATAATGTTTTTTGGATTATCTGACTATATTTTTCTATTCCACAAAGAATATTTTATTTTATCTCAATATTTTTTATAAAATATTTTCAAGATTGTTTTTAATATTATACATTATTTTGTTAAATTAATTTTTTACCAGTTTTATAATTTCATTAAAATTGTTCAAAATGAATCAGTTTTTTCTTCTCCAAATTATGTTCTTTTTACAAATGGTGTGAATAGAAAAATTATTTTAGAAAAAATTGAAAGAATTTATTTTCCCAACACTACAAAAAAACTTTTATAATAATATTAATTTATATTTTTCAATAGGTATATTATGTGATAATAATTTCTATAATGGTTTTCAAATTATTAATTTTAATAAGATATATCAAAATAAAAATTTCATTTAGCTAGGTAAATATATCAAATAAATTTTAATGTAATTCTTCTAATATAATAATATTATATGATGTTACATATTATTCACTAGGGATATGATATTTTTATACCATTCCTATTTATTTTATGGATTATTTATGTTTATAATGATAAAATATTAACTATTCCACTTTTATTTTCCAAAGTATAATCTGTGATGAAATAATAAACGTTTTCAAAATCTTGTTGAATACATATGAATGGATTGGTTTATGTGAAAGGTGGATCCATTATATCCCTCTAATACAATTTTTACTAATTAATATTTTATCCCAATCCTAAAATAAATGAACAAGGAATGTTATCCCCATAATAAAATGTATATGGGTGGATAACTCAATCCAAACATGTGATGAATGTATTTGTGTGTAGCCTTGACATTATTATGTTAATGATAATGTCACAGATTGTGGAACACTTTTGAGACATGTTCATAAGTTTAAGTAACATCTCATTGATCATGGTTTTTATCATCTTTATGATTCATTCGTATTGAACTTCCTTGATTTATTCCAAGACTCTTGATTATTATATATGGCTAGGTGGGTATTACTTTCATTTGTTCGTATCAGGTTCTCATAACTTTGTGCTAAATTTATTCATAAAAGATATCATTGAATGATATGTCCTTGGTTTCCCAATAATAAACATCCAAGCTCACCCATTATAATGATTACTTTTCACCAGTATATGATGAATGGTTTAATGTATTATATGTTTAATTATGGTGATTGATGTGATGAAATTAGAGAAAGATAATACAAATGTTTTATGTACTAGATTATTATGTGAGAAATATTACAAATTTAAAAAACCATTATGGTTTTCTCATGGATCATCATGGTATTTATTGGATATCTAACAAATAAGATGTGATATTTATAAATGTATTATTTGGGTTTCCTAAGTTGGTATCAATGAAATGATAAGTAATTTCATGAACCAAGGATGATAAAACATTGTCGAGAACTCATAGGAAAATCCTTTGTATATGAGTAGATCCAATGTTATGGAATATAAAATATTTTTTTATTCTGATAAAATACATCATTCTCTAGATAATAGTATATTGATGCATAGGTGGAACACATGTATCTAAGGGAAGAAACTTTGAATGGGGAATATTGGATATTAACTTGATGATCCCCAATGTAAGATTAGTGGGACTAATATTATACACTGAGCTATAAACTACATAAATATTTTATTATATTTATTCACATTATCATTATGATTGATTTGGAAGGATTTAAATATATTATGACCATGGTTGACCATGTTCAAACTTAACATGTCATAGATTTGAAAGAAGGATTCATGATTTTCACATTTCATAAATTATTTTCATTAATATATGGGTTCTAACTGTCATTATTATATATTATAATATACGTTTTGTTATTTTAAAATGATATATCTAAAATTAATCTTGTCAATGCTGAATGTGGATGTTAGTGTAATTATTTTCACCCTATAAAAATGAAATTTATATTTTCTAAATAAAAAATTTCATTGATATTATTTTTTATAATTCTCAATGTATGAATTATCATGAGATTCCCAATGAGAAAATGAGGTAACATTTATCGGATGAGGGATTTTTTAGGAAACGTCTTCCTTCTTTTGGAAGATCCACTAAAACACCAATTATTTTGCAATGGATCTGAACCAATAAAAATATATTTTATAGTATTAAAATTTCAAAGCATTTAAACATTATGTTTTTTTATTTGTAACAATAAATTGATCAATGAATGAATCAATTCAATAACATGAGGAAATAAAAATAAATTAACTCAATAGAATATGATGAATTAATTCTCTTATGATCAAACTTCACATTCCTCATATTCTTCATAAATTTTTTTACAATAACTTCCATTATTTATAGATGAAGGCTGATGAATCCATTACAACCTATGAGAAAAATCATAAATGATTTATTTGGGATGATTATGATATTATCATCCAACCTGGATATAATATTTATTTATTCCTTAATATAATTATGACAAGACTATTAAAGGAATAATCTATTATTGGATTCAGTAGTTATGAATTAATTATTTTATGTTCTCTTGGGATAGAAATTAAGATTCGATTCACCACCGATCTGATAATTTTTATAATAAAATAATGGTTTAATTTTAAATTATTGTGTAATTTAAAATAATGTATAATTATAAAAATCATATAGGGAATAATATGAGTATTCATTTATGCCAATAATATAGAATTAATCATGGAGGTAAATATCATAAGGGGACTATTAAATTGATTAAGTGTGGAAATGATGGTCACCATGAAATAAATTTCCAATATCATGGGAATGATTTTTTTAATGATGTGAGTTGAGATAATTATCCATAGATTTCACAAAACACACACTAATTTCTAAAATAAAATGATTATAATCACTAATCTTATCAATGAACTAATATAAGGGAAAATTATAATGATCTAAATCATTTACCACTAGATTATTGATTTTAAGTGAAATAACAAGTAATATCCTTTTAAAATGTTGGGTATGCATAAAAATGATGAATGGTACACTTCATATAAACTCTACAACTTCTAATGAATTATTTCACTAGGGATCTACCCACTATTTTATTGCTGGATAATTTTTTAAGTGTATCACTTAATGACCACAAAATTTTTATGATGAATTAGATTTGAATACTCTTTATGGAATTATGATCAAATATCATTTCAATGATTATTATCCATTTCATGATTGTGTAATGGTTATTCCAAAAATTTCATTATTATTCCTAAAGTTGAATTTAATGTTATGTTGGTCATGGAATGGCATTAGTTATATAAATACCACAAAAATTTAAAAGGAATTGAAGACACATATGATATTCCAGAAAAATATATAAATGTATATTAGTGCATGGATACATGTAAACATCATTTGGAGATTACTTACATTTTAGTGGTCCTGTTTTCAATTGAAGGTGGGTATTTATCTCACATGGTTGGTGATAAACATAAAATCTATGATATGCTTATTTTATTAGATTTTGTTAATGCATTTCCAAATTGGGTTTTTTATTTTTCTTATGAATCGTGAAATTTATTTTTCAATAGATCTCATACATGGTTATATATATTTCACATACTCTATATAAAATGGAATGGGTTGGGATGTAAGAATTGAAGAGAAAACTCCATGGGAATCTTGATAAGGGATACATTCATCCAAGTACATCACCATATGAGTAGATATGAGTAAATTCGATTCTATATTGATTTATAGGAACTTAATAGGTTCATGATTAAAAATAATTGTTATTTACCCTATATTGATGATTTCTTTCATCAATTATGAGGTGATAAATATCATTCAATGATTGTTCAAAAATCTAGATACCACAAATTATGGTGCCTGTAGAACCCCAAGTTTGATGTATGTGGCCTTTTTGTATGCATTTTTATGTGTTTAAAGTGCATGGGATGAGTTGGGAAGAGTTTGGGAGAGTTTGGAATGGTTTTGGATGATTTTGCAGGCTTTTAAAGGGGTGTACGGTTTGAGCACAGTTAGTGGAAACCATGCAGATTCCCCAAGAAATCGTGCAAGGGAGATAGTAGGCTTCGCACGGCCTATGTATGGTTTTCCAAACCGTGCGAGGCAACCGTGCAGACCCTTTCTCCCGAGGTAGTGGCGTGTGCACATTTAGCGCATGGTTTGCCAAACCATGCGGGCTAGCCGTGCGGACACTTAAAAATAGGGTTATAAGTTTCGGTATCCCTCGAGCTTAACCTATTTCACTCCAATATTCCTCCCAATTGATCCTCACTTGGTATTTTGGGTTCTCAGAGGGTTAAGGGTGCTCTCCCACTCGATTTTTAAGCGTTTCAAAGGGGATTCAAGGCGGTTTGAAGGTGGTTTCTCCCAGGTAAGTTTCTCCTCTTGTTTCTCTTGTGTTTCCTCAAGATCTACATCCCTCTCTTTTGTGGTTTTATAGATCTACACTTGTTGTTTGTAGATATAGGGTTTTGGTTGCCTTGGAAGTTAATATTAAGGCTTGTGTATGTTATGGAAAAGGGAACTAGAGAGGACTCAGTGGTGTATTCCCTGGATTTGAGGTGCGGTGGCTTGTGGATCGATTTCTCGAGAACCCTTAAGGTAGGTGGCTTCTCTCTCAACTCCACATGGTTAGAGCTAATGGTTTTGGTTACAATTAATTTTTTGTGCTTGAAATTAATTGTGTTTGATGTGCAAAAATGGTTAGAAATCCCTTGAGTGATGTTTGGGTATTTTTTGGAAAAAGAGGGGTTTTTGGTGAAATGATATTGTTGTGGATTTTAAAATGAAGATTTTAAAATTGGATACTATGGTTGATTTGTGAAAATTATTGATTGGAATGGTTTTCAATAATAGTTTTTTTATTGAAATGTTGTCTAGCATGGAAAATGGTTTTCAATAAATGTGTCATTTGTTGAAGCGGATTGATATGCAATGGAATTGGTTGATTGTATGTGGTTGTGACCATGGTGGGTTATATGCTTGGATTTGTCTTATTTGAATGTTTTGTGGAATTGGTGATAAGTAATACTATAAAAAGCAGATTGATAGTGGATGGAAGGGCCACCATCAATGGTAAGTGGACAGGAAGTGTCGCTTGGTGTGAATGGGTGAACGGGTTGGACATAAGCTCCACCGTTTGGTTATATGGTTGTTTTTATGTGCATTTATTTTCAAGATGGAAGTTGTTGTGCTAACATGTAAATGATGAGATGGCTTGTGGAATGATTGGTTGGCTTTCCCTTGGTTTCTTGGTTTGGGTGTGATGGCTTGGTAAGGGAATGTTTGGATTATGAAAATGGTTTCACTTGTGATTTAATTTATATAAACTGTATTATATAAATTCTCTAACGGTTTTATCCTAGTTGTGTGTGTAGGGAAGTCATTTGGGTAAATCCTACTGAGTTTTAGTACTCACCCTCTTCTTTGGCACACTATGTCTTTGTAGATGTTGTGTACCGTGACGTGGGAAAAGGTAAGTCATCTCCCTCCTTTAGTGGAGCTTTGTGATCCATTGGTGGAGCATGGAGCTTGGAGATTGGTTTGGTGTTGTGGTAGGGTCATGGATTTTGGTGTTTGGCTCTTTAGTTTCCATAGTGTTAACTGATGTTTTGTGTACATGTCCGGTTGTATTGATTTTGAGTTATGTTATGGAACAACTTAGTTGTCTTTTGGTAATGCATGGTTTGGAAATTTATTTGACGTGCATCATATAGTGGCTACTAGTGGATTGTTTAGTTGGTTTTGTCTTAAGGGAAAATCATTCCCTAACTTGATCATGAAGCCCTCGGCATTTATTGCCAACCTTTGGAATCTTGGGAACGTCGCATAATGCACTGTAGCCCTCACTGCATCCTCAAGCCCATGAGGTAGGGGCACGGTGTTACAAGTGGTATCAGTTTGTTTGGTCCTTTGGAGTTGATTCTCAGATTTGGTTTTGACATTCGTTGTGTTACATTCCTTGATTCGGGATGGTAGCAAGGTGTAGGAATGTCATAACATGGAACGGATTGCATAAAAGGACATAGATAAACCTCTTATACTGAAATTCAAGTTACCAGGGAGTTGGGTACATAAGTGTTTTGGAGACACTTATAGGCATTGGATAACTCATTGTCATGTGTGTAGCCAATGAGATGAGCATGACATGCATGGTAGAAATGACTTCCAACGAGGATGCATATTTCATTGAGGAATAATGATTTATGATGTGATGTGAATGCGAGAAATTGTAATGTGAATAAATTTGGTATTTTGAAAATGGTTTGGTTTTCAAAATGGTGAAACATGGCACATGTGAAAAATGGTGGAAAGCCTAGTTGTGATAGTATTGTGTAATGTGATTTGAAATGGTATTTCGTGATGTCTAAGAATGTGATACTCATGGTTTTTTGTTTTCTGTTTATAGAAATGGCACTAGGTAGGCATCATAGAGGCAAACCAGAGGAGGCAGCTGAGAATGTGGTAGCACCTGAGCCTCAGGTGAACCAGTAGCTAGTGCAAAGCATAGTGCAAGCTTTCCAAGCTGTGGAATGTGGAAAAAATGTGGATGAACCAAGGCATGTGGATCATGCGGTTCAGTTCCGAAAGGAGAACCCAACCATCTTTAGGGATGATTCAAATCCACAGAGGGCAGAAGCATGGTTTAATAGAATAAATAAGATCTTCGAGTTCTTGGGAACACTGATATAGATAAAAGTGATGTTGGTCACATATATCTTGGAAGATCTTGCCCTTCAGTGGTGGGAGTTGGTTGTCCAAGCGGGGACGGGCCAAGTTATGATGTGGGAAGGCTTTGAGGAATTTTTTAAAAAACAATGCTACCCACATTCATTCAGAATTTAGTGTATGGCTGATTTCTTCAGTTTGAAGCAAGAGCTTATGTTTGTGATGGAGTATACAGCTATGTTTTTGAACATAGTGCGGTTTTCACTTGAGTAGCACTTAATTAAAGGCTAGGATCTTTGAACTGGGGTTAAAGAAATAAATCCCCCCAAAAATAACGGTGGTGTGTATAGATGATAACACAAAGATGGTGAATAGAGCCTCGGTGGCTGAGTGGGATTTGATGGGCGCTCCGGGTGGAGGAAGCATGGTGGTACCCATGGGGAATAGTGGGATCTCAAACGCTGGGTTCAAGTGATGAAGGGACACTTATTCCCCGGGCGAAAATATGGCATATAATTCGACGACAGGATTGGTAAATCTTTCTCCAAATCCCCAGATCAAGCCAAGATATTTTCATTATGGTTCTACAAGCCACATAAAGCGGGATTGTACGACACAACCTCAGGCATGCCATAATTGTAAGCAGGCGGGGCATCTGCAGCATTATTTTCAGAGTTCTCTAAGGTCGGGTGCACGTGACACTCATTAGGGGTCACAGATGTCGTATGCTTCGACGGGACGGGGACATCAGCATAGTAAAGTGGGTCATGGTGATTTTTGGAATACCATGAAACCTCAGCAGTGAAATAAAGAACAAAGTGTGGCCAGAAAACATGTGTTCGGAGCTGAGCAGGATGTGGTGGATGATCAGTCGGGACCATCCACAGTGCGAGGTACTATTCTTTTAAATTCAACCTTGATGCAAGTGCTATTTGATACGGGTGATTCACACACTTTTATTGTTGCACGTGTGGTTGATTTGCTGGGTTTAAGGGTAGAAATGATTCTCTCAGTTTTGAAACTTCAAACTCTTCTGGGTCGAAGAGTGTGTCGAGCCTTCTTGTGTAGAGAATGTTGTATCATTGTGGGCGAGGTTGAGATAGTGTGGAATTTCTCAATAATTGAAATGGATGGGTATGATGTAATCCTGGGAATGGATTTGCTGGTGGCTTTTAAGGCCCACATCAATTATGATGCATGAACAGTTTATTTTAGGACACACAATGGCATTAGACATGTCATTATAGGAGAGAAGCATGAAAGGCAGGGTGCAACGGGTTTGTTGGCACCAATAATGGGTACGTTATCATATCAGTTGGTGGTTTTGTTGTTGGAATCAGTAGAGGGTGTTGAGAAGAGTGTTCCTCCATCAGTGGTGGATCAGTTCATGGATGTTTTTCATGAATAATTCTCTGGGTTACCTCTCATAAGAGAAGTGGAGTTTACGATTGATCTCCTTCTGGGGACCAGGCCAACCTCACTTCTGTCTTATCGGATGGCACCAGCTGAATTGCGGGAATTGAAAATCCAATTGGAAGAGTTAGAAAACAAAGGGTTTATCTGGCCTAGCACGTCTTCATGGGCAGTTCCAGTGTTGTTTGTGAAAAACGTGGATAGAACTTTGAGGCTATGTGTTGATTATAGTAAACATAATCATGTTACGATAAAGAATAGATATCCACTTCCATGAATTGATGATTTGTTCAACCAGTTGAGGGGAACCCATTGGTTCTCCAAGATCGACATGAGGTTGGGATATCATCAATTGCGGGTGTGGAAGGAGCATATTCCTAAAATAGCTTTCAGAAGTAGATATGACCATTATGAATATGTGGTTATTCCCTTTGTTCTAACGAATGCACCAGCGGTGTTTATGGAATTGATGAATCAGATATTTCAGAGATATCTGGATTCATTTGTGGTGGTGTTTGTAGATGATATTCTGGTGTATTCCAAGAAAAGGGTGGTGCATGAGTATCACTTGGCGACAGTGCTGGGGATCTTGAGGGATCATCGGTTGTTTTCCAAATTGTCAAATGGTGACCATTGGATACAAGAAGTTTGTTTTCTTGGCCATGCGATTTCAGAAAGGGGTGTTTCATTGGATCCGGAAAAGATAGAGGTTGTTATCTCGTGGCAATCGCTAAAGAATGTGTTTGAAATACATATTTTTCTTTGTCTAATTGGGTATTATCGGTGTTTTTTCGTGATTTTTCATGATTGGATTTTACGAGTATAACTTTGACAAGGAAGAATGTTCCATTCCAGTGGAATGAGCAATGTCAGTTGTGTTTCGAAGTGCTAAAGGGTCACCTTACATCAACACCAATCTTGATTTTTCCAAAACCAGGAAAAGGTTACATGGTGTATTTTGATGCATTGGGATCAGGGTTGGGGTGTGTTCTCATGCAAGGGAATCATGTGGTTGCATATGGCTCACGATAGTTGAAAGTGCATGATAAGAACTACCCAACTCATGATTCAGAGTAGGCAGTAGTGGTCCATGATTTGAAAGTGTGGTTTCATTATCTCTTTGGTGAGAAAATCACAGTATATACAGATCATAAGATCTTGAATTACATTTTCTCACAAAGGGATTTAAACTTGAGGCAAAGGAGATGGATGGAATATCTCTAGATGTTTGATTTTGATTTTAAGTACACACCTTATAAGGGAAATTTGGTGGCAGATGCATTAAGTAGAAAATCATATGCTTAGGTGGTGAAACAGGTATCAGACTAGTGGCAGTTGATGTCAGTTATTTATGATATTCGGTTCGAATGAGAGGACCAGGGTGATAGAGTGGTCTTATTTCCAGTTTTTTTGATTCATGACTTGGTTGGAATGGTAAGAGAGGCGCATATATCTGATTCTGAGTGTGTGAAATTGGGGTCGAGACTCAATTATGGGGAGACCATTGAGGGTTAGCAACTGAATGGAGATTCAGTTTTGTGTTTTTAGAATCGGATTGTTGTACTAGTTGCTTATCAGGATGACCTTCTCAGGTAATATCATCATTCTAGGTGGTATTTTCATCCTAGAATTCAGAAAATGTATAAACCATTGAAAGAGCATTTCTGGTGGGCTGGTATGAAAAGAAGTGTGTATGAGTTCATTTCGATATTCTTGACTTTTCAGCAGGTCAAGGAAGAGCATTAGAGCCCAGCTGGAATGTTACAGTCTTTACAAATCCCTATTTGAAAGTGGGATCAGATAGCGATGGATTTTGTCACAGGTCTCCCAAGAATGTTCAGAAAGCACAATGCCATCTAGGTGATAGTGGATCGGCTAACGAAGTTCGCCCATTTCACCTCAATTCGTGAATCTCATATGGTGGAGGATCTATCCAAAATCAATATCTGGGAAGTGTTAAAGAGGCATGGTGTTTCAGTTTTGATTGTATTAGATAGAGATCCGAGGATTACATCCTTTTTCTGGAAATCCTTACATCAAGCCGTTGGGACATAGTTGACTATGAGCGCATCATATCACCCTCAGATGGATGGTCAATCCAAGAGGAGGATACAAACTCTGGAGGATATTTTGTGGGCTTGTGTCATGGATTTTGGTTTCTCGTGGGAGGAGCACTTGTTGTTTTTTGAGTACTCGTACAATAAATGTTATCAGGCATCCATACAAATGGCTCCATTTGAAGCATTGTATGGGCGGCCATGTCATTCTCCACTATGTTGGGTGGAAACGGGTGAGTCCTCGATGGTTGGACTGAGCCTTGTCCAGGAGAATACGAAGAAGATCAATTTGATCAGGAAGAGAATAGAGATGACTCAGAGTCATCAGAAATCATATGTGGATCATCATCGATGACCATTGTCGTTCGAGGTGAGTGATCATGTGTTCTTGAGGATCTCTCCTAGGATGGGACATCATCAGTTTGGAAAGTAGGGAAAGTTATCTCCAAGGTATATTGGACCTTTTGAGATTCTTGAGTGGGTTGGTGAGTTGGATTATCATTTGGAATTTCCACCTAGGTTCAGTGTGGTGCACAATGTGTTTCATGTGTCACAATTGAAAAAGTATCAGCCAGATTGTGACCATGTGATTTGATGGGATCATGTTGAGAAAGAACCAAATTCTTTTATGGGGCACATGCCAGTGCAGGTTGTGGATAGGCAAGAGAAATTATTTCATGGTAAAAGCATTAGTTTAGTTCATGTTTTGTGGAAACCTGGTCAGATTCAAGAGGAGACTTGGGAGCGGGAGAAATAGATGGTCGAGCAGTGGCCTGAGCTCGTTCGACAAAGGGAGGGTTCACTAGTTTCTGAGGACGGATAGTCCAATGGTAGGGAGAATGTAGCACCCCTGTTTTAAGGTATATGGCCTTTTTTATGAATTTTTATGTGTTTAATGTGCATGAGATGAGTTGGGAAGAGTTTGGGAGAGTTTGGAATGGTTTTGGATGAATTTGGAGGCTTTTAAAGGGGTGCACGGGTTGATCACGGTTAGTGGAAAACCGTGCCGATTCCCCAGAAAATTGTGCAAGGGAGACAGTAGGCTTCGCACAACCTGCGCATGGTTTTCCAAACCGTGTGAGGCAACCATACAGACACTTGATCCCGATGTAGTAGTGTGTTCATGGTTAGCGCATGGTTTTCCAAACCGTGCGGGCTAACCGTGTGGCAACTTAAAAATAGGATTATAAGTTGCAGGATCCCTCAGGATTAAAGTATTTCACTCCAATATTCCTCTCACTCAATCCCCACTCGGGATTTTGGGTTCTCAATGGTTAAGGGTGCTCTCCCACTCGATTTGGAAGCATTTCAGAGGGGTTTCAAGGCGGTTTGAAGGTGGTTTCTCCCGGGTAAGTATCTCCTTTTGTTTCTCTTGTGTTTTCCTCTAGATCTACATCCCTCTCTTTCTTGGTTTTCTAGATCTACACTTGTTGTATGTAGATCTATGGTTGTGGATTCCTTTTATGTTAATATTAAGGCTTGTGGATGTTAGGGAAAGGGGATCTAGAGAGGTTTCGCTGGTGCGTTCGCCGGATTTTAGGTGCGGTGGCTTGTGGGTCAATTTCTCCGAAACCCTAAAGGTAGGTGGCTTCGCTCTAGACTCCACTTGGTTAGAGCTAATGGTTTTGTTTACAATTAATTTTTTGTGCTTGAAATTAATTGTGTTTATGTGTGAAATTGGTTAGAAATCCATTGGGTGATGTTTGGGGATTTCTGGGGAAAAGAGGGTTTTATGGTGAAATACTATTGTTGTGGATTTTAAAATGGAGATTTTAAAATGGGACGCTATGATTGATTTGTGAAAATGATTGATGGTAATGGTTTTCAATAAAAGGGTTGTTTTATTGAAATGTTGTCTGGCATTGAAAATGGATTTCAATAAATGGGTGATTTATTGAAGCGGATTGATATGCAATGGAATTGGTTGATTTCATTTGGTTGTGAACTTGGTGGGTTATATTCTTGGACTTGGATTGTTTGAATGTTGTGTGAAAGTGGAGAGAATTACCACTATAAAAAGGGGATGGATAGTGTATGGAAGGACCACCATCAATGGTTAGTGGATGGGAAGTGCCGCTTGGTGTGAATGGGTGAACGATTTGGATGGAAGCTCCACCGTTTGGTTGTATTGTTGTTTTGTTGTGCATTTCATTGAAAGATTGATGTTTTTGTGCTAATTTGTGAATGATGAGATGGATTTTGGCATGATTGGTTGGATTTACCTTGGTTGTTTGGTTTGGGTGTGATGGCTTGGTAAGGGCATGTTTGTCTTATGAAAATGGTTTCACTTGTGATTTAATTTATATAAACTATTTTATATAAATGTGCTAATGGTTTTTCCTAGTGGCATGTGTAGGGAAGTAATTTGGGGAAATTCTACTGTGTTTTAGTACTCACCCCCTACTTGGGCATGCTGGTGTCTTTGCAGATGTTGTGTACCGTGACGTGGGAAAAGGTAAGGAATTTCCCTCCTTTAGTTGAGCTTTGTGATCCATTGGTGGAGCTTGGAGCTTGGATCTTGGTTTGGATCTATGGTGGTGTCATGGATGGTGGTGTTTGGTTGTTTAGTTTCTGCAGTGTAATCTGATGTTTTGTGGGCATGTCGGGTTGTATTGATTTTGAGTTGTGTTGTGGAACGACTTAATTGTCTTTTGGGAATGGATGGTTTGGCAATTTATTTGACATGCATCATATAGTGGATGGTTTGGTTTGTTTTGTCTTAATGTAAAATCATTCCCCAACTTGATCTTGAATCCCTCGACATATATTGCTAGCCTTGGGCGTCTTGGGAATGTTGCATAAGGCCAAGTAGCCCTCACTGCATCATCAATCCAATGAGGTAGGGGTAGGGTGTTACATGTCCAATCTATTGTTATACCCAAGAAAACAATCTTTATGAGGTATTTACATTATGAATTTATAGTGTCCATTTGTTCGTACCAATTCCATGAATATCGTCATGGATCTAATGAATATTTTTATTATGTGTTACCAATTTCAATTTTTGGTTGTATTTATAAAAGATATTATAATATATTCCAAGATAAATATATATTATGGAGATCACTTCCATATTATAATGAATATCTTATAGAAATAGAATATAAATTAATATTTTATCAACTTAGTATGTTTCCTATATAAAATTTCATTTTTAAGTTGTATATTCCCATGTAAGAGTATATCCGTGGATCCATGAAATACATATGTTATTGCGAATTATCCCATAACAAAAACTATGAATGAGACACATATATTTCTTAGAATGGATGGATATTATCAATTCATTTTTAAGGAATCTTTGAGATTATTTAAAGCACTCACCATATTAGCATAAAAGGGAGTCATGTGATATTGAAATGATAAATATGAATAAAATTTCATGGAACTGAGGACAAGTCCTGTTAGTGATCTATTAGAAATAGTACCTTAATGTGGGATTTGTTTTTTATATATAGTGATTATTTGAATAAGGGGTTGGGATGTGTTATTAAATGTAAAATTAAGGTGATAGTTTTTGTTTCACACAAATTGATGGTTCATATGAAATATTATCTGACTTGTGATATAGATTTAGTTTTGGTAATCATGGGGTCAATGATATGGAGGAATTTTCATCATAAATAAATCTTTTACATAAGTACTAATAATAAATAATTAATAAACATATTTCCAAAAAATAGTTATATTTGTTATAGAGATGTTTGTGGGATTTTATTAATGATTGTGACTACTTAATATTGTATAGTTGTTGAAAAAAATGTGGTAGATGGTTATTTTGTCAAATTGATAATGCTATATTAAAATTGATGAATATATAAAAATTTCAATTTTTTATATATTTCTAAAGTGTTGACCATGAATACTTGAAGTATGTAGGGAAATATTACATTATTAAAATGAGTGTTCAACCATGTAGTGATGTGAAGATTAAGGAGATAAATATGGTGAATATGAAGCTACCAAAGAATGTTTGAAATGTTCTTGAGTTCAAAATGTATTGTGAGGGAATTATAAGGTTCTAAAAATTTGCATGTATCCCACCAATACAATACTTATTGACAATGATATTGGAAGAATATCATAACTCCTCACTCTCTAACGATCATTTAAGTATGAATATGTATATAAATATAAAAGAGTATTTAATATGGGACAACACAAAAGGATATATTATAGAGAATGAATCTTAGTTCTTGGTATGTCAAAATTTTAAGGTTATAGGACAAAATTATAAGGGGATGTTAGAAAAATTAATCATACTAAATTGGAAATTGGAAAAATTGCCATTGATTTCATTATCTGGGTCCCAAAAAACGTCTAATGATCAAAATGTTATTTTTTTTAGGGTCTACCACCTTATGAAGTCCACACATTTCATTATTATCAAATAATATTTCTCTATGGACTAGAATTATATGATATACATTAAGGGATAAGGAACGTTGTACAGAGTACAACACTGTATTATATAAGATTGTTTTATGAGGTTCACCATGATGATCTTAATTTTTTTTTTGAATGATTGACATATAGAGTAATATTATAGTCATAAAAATCATCTGTAGATATATGTTTTTTCTAAAAACCCCGTTCTAAGACTGGGGTATATTCTGTGAACATGATCCTTATTTTTCATAGGTTATAGGGATCAATACCTCCATCATTTCAAATTATAATATATAATGATCACTAACTCAAGTATTATGAGGGATCTATATTAATTCTAATATTGAATGAATTTTATATCACCAATGTTTTGTGATTATGTTAGGGAAAATGGACTTGGGAATATATCTAGCTCGTAAATTTACAAATATGGTTAGAACCATTCAAAAACACATCAATCTAGCTCAAATTCAATAGAAGTGATATTATAACAATCATCAGAGAGATATATAATTTATTGATTGTGATAAAATAGTCATGTGAATATATATTTTAAAAAAATGTAATATTATTTAGAAATAAGTGAAATCTGGTATATAGATAAATCTCCCCTTTCAAGATCCCTATTCATACCAGGATTATTTCTCATTGATTAGTAAATATAGGGAACATATATGATGTTCTTTATGTGTTCCATGAATATATATTGAGGATGTGAATACAAATCCATCAAATATAATGACCTAAATGTTTTTTACATTTTATCCTGATAATTCCTATAAGGAATAACCGGTAGAAAGATAGGATCATAGTGATAAAGTGCTATATAAAAAGAATACTCTAATGGTTTATGTTCTCGAGAGGAATAATATATTCAAGGAATATATATGGAAACCTAAATATTTCATGAAACATATATATCATCCTTTTTATATTGGAGTAATTTAATTTTTATAGTGAAATTAATGTTCATTTTGTATAATGTTACACAACAATATTTTTTTATTTTCATTGAAATCAACCTGAAGAATTTAATATCTAGCATTACATGAAACATCTAGTCTAAATGAATGATTCATATTGTAAAAAATTAAAACCCAAAAATATGATTTGAGTTTATGAATTGGATTTATAAAATTATGAAATTTATATAGAAATGTTTTCCTAAATTAGAATTCAGTGATTAATAAATAATAAATAACTGTATAATTTTTTATAAAATCATTTAATTACTGAAGACCAATTTTTAAATGAAATTTAATTCTATATATGTCATATATTATTATATAATTAATTTTAACTATGACTATTAATATTATATTTTAATTAATTTTATTGGTAATGTATGAATAAAAGTCCATACATAATTTACAAAAATGGCACGAATAACGATAAAACCATTCAAAGATTAAATATCATATAAAAACTTATTTATTAAGGTTTTAATTAAATTTCAATATTATATATTCATTTAATTATTTTAATATTAATTTTATTCTTTTTATCATGAATAGATTAAAATTAAATTCAGTTGTATGTGTAAAAATTCATTTTTTTCTAAAAAAGTGTTTTAATTTTGTTTCACACACTCATATTAAATTTAATGACAAAAAATATAGAAAATGAATCTTAAAAAATTGATTAAATATTTTTAATCATCAATATTATTATACTATAATAGAACCAAATAAATCTTTTTTCGTAAATAATTTGTAAAAATTGTAATTTTTTCAATGGTTAATGATAAAACATGGTTTCCGGTGTTATTTAACTAAGTGATATGGGAAATAATACAATATAAAAATGGTTACATGTAATTAATTGATGTCATTATGATTTTATATTATAATACAATCAAATATTTCCCATTTTCATCCACATTCACATGAATTTTACCTTTTATAATTGTAAATATTTATGTAATTCCATATGTGAACTTCCCTCACATATAAAATAAAAAATCTTATTCTATCTTATTAAAAATATTTTATCCCGGTATATCCCCTAATAATGTCCCCCAAAACCACCCAATATTTCTTCCCTTCATCCAAAATCCATTGGTCTTCTCCAAATACCAATGTTTCAAGTCTTAATGTGTATTATAAAAGACGTTGTTCAAATAAGAGGTAAAAATATTATTTAAGATCATTCAATATTATTTTATCTTCCATCTCATATAACCCTATTGTATCCTTAATAATAAGAATACTTTTAAATAATCAATATATTTATATGTTATGGATTTTATGGAATAAATGTTCTTCTTCTTTCCATAAAATTGGATGTGAAATTGTCACTTGTGAATACTTGTATACTACCCTTATATTTATAAATATGATTTATTTTCCATTCCATATATTGTTTATGGATTTATTTATTGAATATATATAGATATAGATATATATATATATTATAATATAATTATCATTATATAATGATTAAATATTATTTATCATTCTTTCCTTTTTTATAATTACAAAAAATAAACATTGTCCATGTATAAATATGAAGTACCATTTCCATGAATATTATAAATCCTTTTTTTCAGTAACATTTATGGATGGTTATAAATAAATATATAGTAAATATGTATGATATTTATATCATAATAATTATTATTAAGATGATATATCCATTATCATGTATAATTACTAGAACAATTGAATTGAAACATTCATTAAAAATTAAATAGTTAAAACCCAATAATGATAAATTTAAAAAATAATTATTGATTAATATGTGTTAAAAAGTATTAAGTGGTCCATATATGGTATTATATATATAAAATTTATATTTCATATATTTATAATAAATTTTATTCAATTATACATGAGTTAAATATTCTTATGAGGAAATTCATAATTGAGGTATGTGTTTTAACATAGAGTCCCATTTTTTCATAAATTTAGGATTATTAAATTATTTGATATAACACTCTTAAAAAATATTTATACTCTTATCCATATTTTATTTTTTCAAATAACACTTTTTAATTTTATTTTACTCTCACATTTTCAAAATTCAAAGTGAATGATTTTAGAGGAATATGACCATGTTTTTTCTATTAAATAATATATTTTTCCATTGATTTCTATATTTTTACTAAATGGTTTTATGAGTTTTATTAATATTATCTATTGATTTATTGATTTAATTATTTTTTGAGTTTGACATTAAATAATAAGTTTTTAAATTAAAAATCATATCCATTCTTAAAGGAGGTACTTTTTTCTTATAGTGTGAAGAAAAAATTTGTTTTAATATACAATCCATCAACAACTTTTCCCACACTCATGAATACTCTATAATTTGAAAATAAATTTAAAATATTCCATGACTCTTTGAAAAGAACTATTTTTAATATTATTTTTTATTTTTTGTTAATTTAATTAATTAATTTCAAAATAAAATTTGAATTTTCATTAATATATATTACAATTTTATTTTAATATCATTTTTCGTCTATAATAAAATCAATTTATGTTACTCATGGTTCACATTATATACAATCCTCTAATACAATCATTTTTATTTTTCTTATCATTTAATTATTATGATGATGAAATATTTATAACCACCATTTTTTCCATGGGATATTCTATTATGAAATTAAATTTTTTAATGATATTTTTAAATAAATATAAATTGATTATATTATGTTCCAAATTAGTACATTATATAACTCAAATTCATTGTTTAGATAATAATGTTTAATGAGTTAAAATTGTTCATGGTAGGTTATCAAAATCCTATAAGAGGGTAAACAAGAAGTTATCCCTGTCTCAAAGTTAGCACACACATTATTATCCCATGTCTACCATGTGATTAATGTATTTGTAGTTACACAAAGCCTAATATTTCTATGATTATGAATGTTCTAAAACATTTCCCCTTTTTAATGAAATTATCATATGAAAATTTCAATTGCACATGGATAATTTTAATTGATTTCATTATGATTCATGTATTTTTAACTTCTAAACATTATTTTATGACATGGTATTATGATCTACTCATTGTTGGGTATGATTTTAAAATAATAAGATCATTTTCTAAAACCCTTTTATTATTATTATTCTTAAAAATTCTCATTGATTGGTATTTAACTTTTTTACCCTTACTAATCATTTATGCACACTTTTTTATTATGTATTTTATATTTTAATGATGTGAAAATGGTTTTAGATATGATATGTATAATTAGGGTTCCAGTTGTGATGAACTTAGTGGGTAATGATGTAGATGTATTATATACTATTTGTTTATGTATCTATGTTATTAAATACACTGAACCTATATGGTATATGGTGGATCGTAATGATATATATTGTATATTTATCTATTTAGTTGTCATATTTATGTTAGTAATTTTGGGGTCACATCATTAGAAGTCTATATGATCACCATGATTTTATCACATCATCCTGACATCCCCTATTAGTTACTTAATTCATTACATATGAGTATACACAAAACTGGTTTTGTAATCGATAATCCAATCCCGATATGTAATTTGTAATATTTACATGAATATATGTTTTTTATCACATATCTTTAATATATTAATTAAAATGATGTATATTTTTCATTGTCTTATAAGTTATGTTTGGAGTCACACCCAACTCCATATTCCTTCCTTTATTTGCCCTCCAAAAAACATGTTCTTTAATAGTAACATTGAGTTCATCCTTATCGTAGACAATTCACATGAATTTTTAAAATTCATCCTAACTTTAATCCACTTTTAGTCCATATATAAAACCTATAATAACATCCCCAATAAGGTATTTTTATTCCTTACCTTCTTCCATATCCATTTCATTAGATCTTAATTTTTATAGGGAAGTAAATATCTTATTCTAGATGAAATTATAAAGTATATTTATCTATTTCCTCTCTTCCCAAAATGAATCATTTATGGGCTCTTACTCTTCAAAATAATCTCAAATGTTATTTGGAAATATTGAAAATATATCCCCAAATTTTCTACACTACATGTTTGTAAGTAGAATGTTTCCTCAGAATTTTCATTTTCATATTTTTTGATTTGAGGAAACCAAAGACACCACTTATTCAACATCATCGTGCACAAATATATCCCCTAGAGTGATATGCTTAATCACCTTGATTGAAAATTAATGAGAAATATTATTTTTATGATATTGTTTTCCTTATTCCTCATCGTGTATGCAACAAGAGTGATATGGAAATTATCATTTATATCCTCTAATTATTTTATTTTGAGTGCCATTGTTTTTTATTCAAATGTGGTCATAATATTTATATTATCCTCTTAATCATTATTATATAGATGATAATTTCTATGATTCCACGTTTTTTGTCCACAATTATGTTCACCCAATCAATTAATTCAACCAAAAACTGATTTAGGTGTTTTAGTAGGTCCATAAATGTGTTCCATAATACCTACATATTATATTAATGTAAATTTTTATCTATTTCATAAATTTTTATTATTTTTTCCCAAAATGAGTGAGGGGATCTACATGAAATCACGTTCATATTAATTGTATTTATTATTTCTCCTCCTAACACATTGAATCTATTTTCATCAATACCAGGAACCCTTTTATCATTTTTAAAAAGATCCATGTTCTATACAAGTTTAAATCCCATGAATTTCCCTCATAAAGAATCCAAATTCCAATTATCTAAATTAGGGATATATCCAATTCATCCATAGTTAATTTTTTCCCCATCAATTAGTAGTAAAACAATCCATGATTTTCATACAATGATATTATTTCTCAATTGATAAAAATTCATGATATAATATTTATATCCTTGATAGAATCTTATAGGTCTAATATCTTTAAAAACATGGAAATTTTTAAAATTGGTTCATTATAGTTCTATAGTGTCTCAATATAGGTCATTATAATTGTCACCCTTATTAGACATATCCTACTGAAAACATTTTTTGATAATATTGAAAATGAATGATAATAAATGGTTATCTTTGATTCTCATTAAGGGTAATCAAGGTAGATATCGATTACAACATAATAATAACATTAGATAATGGATATGAGAACCAGAGCTTAGCATTTTGAAACCATTCCATACATATAATAGATTATAAAAATGAGTCATGGAATAAATCATGGTTGTTCATAAAACATGAACTATTAAGGAAAAAACATAATCCATTACAGGATAATATAGGCACGTGACATGGAATTGTAGAATACTTTTAATCATAGAAAATAATTTCCATTGTATCCAATGATTATTTCCAATACTGTCATAGTGCAATGTGTTGACTCACAAAACCATTATATCAAACATGAATCAAAACTAGACTATTAATGCGGTCAAAGTCATTTATTTTAATTTTATTACACTATATAGACACCTATTTTTCCATATATAGTTTCAGAATATTGTATGGATTATTTTTTTAGCTCTGCAAAGTGATGGTGTGAGATCATGAGGCCTTTTTGCAGGTAATTATTTGTAAACATATATTAAATATATAAACAAATGTCTAAATATTTTTCCAAAAATGTAATATAATTTCTACACATTGGTTCATTTTGTAAATTTAAGGTCATCATTGTGTTTTCACCCGAGGATTTACCCTATGAATTAAATGACATTGGAATAAGTTGAGTTTTTGGGATTAACACTATCATGGGAGTAAATTTAACTAAATTAATAGAATTTATTTATTTACATATATTAACTAATAAACACCCTATATAAATTATATTATCGATTATATTTATGGATATCTATATAACCATGAAAATCATGAGTATCCATTATACAGCGTTGAATAAGATTATATTGGAATGCAGTGATGAGATCATGGATCATCGATCAATGTGAGGCGGAGTGTGAAGAACCTTCCAACAATAATGAAATGAATCCTTTCATCCCCAACGATTGATATAAAATGAGTTAAGAAGATTATATATTTGGATTCATTCTACATTTTTTATTTTAATGATGAACACAAATCAATCAAATAACTGATTAATTAATGAATCAGTCTTATTATGGGAATGTGATTCATTTATGGGGAACATTGGGAGAATTTTTAAATTTCTTTTGGTTCATCATTTTTTTTCTAATGGAAATATAATTAGGAAAAACGAACACAACTCAGGTTTTTTCTTATTTGGTGTTTCCAATATTTATCCCATCATTCTAATGTGTTCAAAACTGATATTTATTTTGCATCCGATTCGAAAAAATACCAGCTAATCAGTCATCGATAATTTTTTTCCAAGTGAAATAGATTAATATCATATAACCAGGATTTCCTCAATGATGTTATCAAGTTACGATGATGGGAATAATGTATTGATGATGGATTTTACACCCCTAATTCGATCCAGATATGAAATGGTGCTGGGGACAAATAATGATGGTTTTTTCTATGCACATTGGTGGATTGATATTAGTGATCAATGACAGAAAATATTAGATGATATCAAAACCTATATTATAGGAAATATTTATGGTGAAATAAAAGGAAATAGTAGAGTGGTTATACAAGTAGTAATAACCCCATGGGTTTGGAAAATTATTGTAGTACATCCCATGTATTTTGAGAAGACACATCAAGTGCATCCCCTATAAAATGATTAAGTTTCTTTGAGAATGTTTATTATCACACGAAATGGGAATCCTTTCACATGTTGTGTGACTTGACCATGAATCCTAGTATGTATGAATGTGGGTACATAGACATGGACAAGAAAATATAATCTCTGAAACACTTCCTACTATGACATGGAAACTACCAGGCATAATGTACTCAAGTAGATATATGTACCTGGAAACATGCATATGAACACATTCTAAGACACATCATGTACTATCACTCAGACATAGACACAATCCTATGCAAGGGATGTGATACATAAGTATGAACTGGTGTTAATAAGATAGACTATGTAATACTGTTACATTTGGTATACACCATTTGTGATGGCTTAGATCTCTAGCCCTCATCATCATGGACATGTTTTGTTAGGTTTTATACCCTGGATCCATTCCATGATGGATAGTATAGAATCACTTCCTAAAATGGGATGGTGATAAATTCAAAGGGTCATCTTGAATAGATTTCTTTGACTCTTTCCTTGAGGCCTATAGATTTATCATGTATCGTCATCATTCCCTGGGTGGAGTTTGTGGTAGGGTCATATCCAACACTATACGAGGAGGGATCCTCTACATAGAAGGTTATTGTAGATTTTGTTTTTGGTATACTCCATTTCTTTGGGATCTAACCTGATTAGTGTATAATTCTCTTCATACTTATTGTGTATACAAATTATGGGGCGTTCCAATGAGTATTTCATATTGGAAGGATTCCAATCATGTTACCTAACTTATGGAGCATATTCTCTAAGATGAGTGCAATGTTGAATGTTTTACTGGATTCCTAGACTGTTACTATAGTTTTAACATTAACTTGAGATGATGATTATTAATTAATTATACATGAATACTCTTGTTTTTGGTTCTTTATACATATACATATTATGAGATGAAAATTATTATTTTTATTATATTTTTTGTGATTTTAGGGTGTCGTATTGGGTATTTTTATACTCTTCCCTGCATGGTCTATTACAACAGGATTCAATTCATATATAGATGATAAAAAATTTAGAGGGAGCCCTAGAGAGGCCTGGAACATGCAGATCTTCATTATCTTGAATGACTGAGGTGTGTTCTAGTTTCTACCTCGATAGAAATCCACTTCTATAATTTCAGGTAGGACTTCTTTTCATACTCTTTATGATGGTCATTTAATTTTCCTCATTCTCCTTATAATGCTTGTTTTCATACTTTGTATTGTTATTTATATGTAATAATATGTGGTTTATTAGTTATTTAACATTTCATCATTTTATGTGCATAGAGATGGGTACATGTGGATAGGTATAGTTTGCTAAGGCCTTCTTTGTGAGCGATATTCTTACTTGGAAGTAATCACTGCCCCATGGATTGTTAGATCTGGAATTGGGGGTAGTCAGAAGTCAGGATTTGTTGGGATGGTTCATGATAGAGTGGAATAAGATTTTTAGTTCAAACATTTGACTGGTGTCTATGAGATTGTCTTGGGAAATAGTGTTAATTGTATTGATATTTGATTTCTTGGAATGTACTCTAGTGTTGTTGAGGCAGCTGACATATCCATACACCAGGATTCTGATTAAGTTCTTTTCAATATGGTACATGTGGAAAATGCTTACGAGAATATATTGGTACATTCATCCTAAATGAATAAGATTTTGTTTCCAAGTACTTCATGAGTAAACTATCAAGATATACTTATTGAAAATGGTCCATGTATTCTATTTCAAAATGATTTTGTGATGTATGAAACATAGGATTCATTATTAGGATCATGAGGATGATCCCATAAATAGTTATTCTTTGATACGAGACCTATTCTGGAGTTGTTACCTTTTGGTTGTTAAATAGTTATACCACCAACTGTCTTGAAAAGGATTGTACCTATAGTACAGGAAGAAAAGGAGTGATGTTTGAGAGTTATTTAAAGTATTAGGTGATATTAATCCCTTAGGATCCATGGATATATTAACCAATAAGTGGATGAGGAGTGGCTGGAATAATTGATGTTATTTTTCAAAACCTTTATAGGACCCCATAATAACAAATGGTGGTCCTCACAGTGAGTCTTCTCATAGGTTCTGCTAGATGGTGGTGGGATTTACTAACCTAGTCATATGACAAGAATACTCTAGAAAGGATGGAGTGTATGTTACTATTAATTGAGGATTTATTTACATATATTTTAATGGATTTATGAAACTAGGATCTTCTATAGATTTAATAAGAAAATATGGGTTCATCTTAGTATTCATTGAGGTTCACCAACCTTTTTAGGTACTCTCTGAATTTGGTTCATGATTAGTTCATTCAGAATTAGTTCTTAATGTGAATAATTCTTAGAGGCATCTAATATAGTGTTTTAAATCTCTTTATCTCTATATATTATATTTTTATAGATCATTATTGGAGGTTGATAGTTGTTTGGCTTCATAAATGTAGATAGTTGTTGCCGGTAGTGGGAACATATTTGTAAAGACTTCAGAAGAAGGGACCAAACATCAGTGTCAAAGTCTTGGAAATGTGAGGCATTTTAGGGGTGATCCTAGGACATGATCTACAGTTCATATCAGAAATTATATGTCTATTAATCTTAGGTATAGGTGGTGATACTTTTGTGGCGATAGGGGATATCATGCACAAGATTATCCGACCCACTTGACGGATGACAGAGAGATAGTATGAAGGCCACAATGGAAGAGGTAGTGCTTGGATTAGACCATCATTCATGGTGTTAGATGTGGTGGAGGATCTTCAAGGGAAGTTGGAGGAGGTATACATTTTCCCTTCTTTTCTCCAGTACCACTAGGTAGTCCACTCTATGATCATGGAGCTGGGGAATAAGGGTGAGGGAAGCTATAGGAATTCAATTATTATGAAGCAATGACTCTAAGGATGATTCATGGTACGATCTATGACTTTTCTGCCATATATTTAGTGAAAATATATTATGGTGTGACTCATTCCTCTAGTTACACATATTTGGGGTCACTACTGGAAATATGACTTTTACCAACGGTTTTGTCCAAACTGTTGCTATAGTTCATTAATATGGACCTATACCAACGGTTTGGCCAAAACCGTTGGTATAGGTCACTTATATGGACCTATACCAACGGTTTTGGACAAACCGTTGGTATAGGGGGGACCTATAGGACCTATACCAACGGTTTTGGCCAAACCGTTGGTATAGGTCCCCAATATACCAACGGTTTGTCCAAAACCGTTGGTATAGGTCCTAAAATCAAAGGACCTATACCAACGGTTTTGAGAACTGTTGGTATAGGTCCTTCGATTTTTAATCGAATCTTCTTACCGAGAACAATATATAAATCAAAATTGAAAATAAATATAACAATAAATATATATATTTATGAAATTATGTTCACAAAAGTCATGTTAGGTTAGTGGTTAAGCCATTCAATTATAAACTAGAGGTCCTAGGATCAAATCCCACCGAATGTTTTTTTTTGAAATACATATACCAACGGTTTTGAGAACTGTTGGTATAGGTTTTCATATTACTTATACCAACGGTTTTCAAAACCGTTGGTATAGACCTATTGTCACGGCTTACTTGCCAACGGTCCTCCAAACCGTTGGTATAGGCTATACCAACGGTTTGAGGGCCTATACCAACGGTTCCAAACCGTTGGTATAGGGTATTTTTCCAGTAGTGGGTGATACTTAGAGATTTTGGTTCAGGCCATGGCTCGACACTTGTTCTTGGAGAATCCTATAGGAGGCGACTCAGTAATCACACAAATCTACCGATAGTGTGACCTGAATATTGGAGGTGAGAGTTTATATTGAGATCTTAATGTACCTACGATGAGGTAGTATAACATCATCATATTTAAGGACTAGTTATCTAATGATCATTTCCACAAAACTATTTCATATTGAGGATATGAGGGGTCTATAGAAATGGGAAAAGGTTTTCCATTGTTGACGAAAATGAATCCCAAAAAATGAAATATTTAATCATGTGTAGGAGGGTGTTTTTGATTAAACATCAATTGGGTTGAATGACCCATGGTTTAGTGGATTCTATGTGTTTTCAAATCCCTATAGTGGTGTCGGGGTATGAGGATGTATTTCTTGAATATGTTCTAGGCTTACCTCCCCACTAATTGATAAACTTTTGCATTGATCTAAAGATAGTGACGACCTTAATAACTAATCCATTATATCAGATGGGAACCATAGAAAATTATGTCATGAGTGTGTAGTTTGGAGAAAATGTTGAGGATGTGACTTGTTAAACCCTATGTTTCACCATAAATACCCCCTGGTACTTGATTACAGGAAGGGGGATCGGATCATGAGGCTATGTGTGGACTAAAATATGATTAACAAAAGTTACTCAAAATAAAAAGTATCCAATTATGAGGATTGATGACCATTTTGATCAGCTTATAGGTGAATGATGATTCTTGAATTTTTACCATAGATCATTCCATCACTCGCTGCATTTACAAGATGATGATATACCAAAGTTGGAATTAAAATTTAAAAATTGTCCCTCTGAGTACTTGGTCATTACCATTAGAATGAAGAACAAACTAAGCATTTTTGTGGGACTAATGAACCGAATCATTCATCCATTATTAGACTGGTAAGTATTAGTCTTCATCGATGATTTCATAATGTATTTTATATCCCCATAGGGGCATGCATGAAACCTGGGGATGGATCTAGAAGTATATTGAGAGAACCATCTTTATAAGAACATCTCAATGATCTAGTTCTTGATTTAGGATGTCCACATTATAGGATATGTTATCTCAATTGTTAGTGTAGTAGTGGAAATGGAAAATTTAAATGTTGTGATAGATTGGGAGCCAACCATGAGTGTGATAGTGGTGTGAAGATTCCTTGGGATGGAATGATACTATTGGATATTCATACCTGACATATTTAGGATATAATATCCCTATAATATGTTGAACTGAATGGGGTATCCTTTCACATCTATTGGAATGATCCAGCATGATTTCTAGGAGTTATGAAATAGATTGATTTGTATGCCCATATTGAGATTAAGTGTCGAGGGTGTCATGTACATAGTGCTCTCTGATGCATCTTGGAATATTCTTGGATTATGCTATGATGCATAGTAAATACATGACTTCCTATAGTTCATACATGTTGCTACAATATAAGTAACCTATGTGACCCACGATCTTGAGTTAGTAGCAGTAGTCTTCACAGGGAATATGTGGTGACACTACCTAATGGGTAGTAAATTTATTTTTTATTATGAAAACTAGAGTCTCAGTTATATATATTCACTCAGATGGATATAATCATGATATATAGATCACTGATAGAATTCCTATAGGATTATGAAATCTAGATTTTTCAAAATATTAGGAAGGGGAATGTGGTATCCGATACCCTCAGAAGAAGATCTTATTCATAGTTGTTGATTGAGGAATCAAAGAAGTTGGCCTCATTGTAGATATCCATTTTTTAGGTATGGAATACATTATATATAGTCAATGTGTTTCACCCCTCTTATTTTATTGTAATTCTAGGAAGAAAGACATGGGGGTACTAACTGTGAGACCCTATGAACCCATATATGCACTTGAAATGCTCCAAGTGAATTTTTTGAAGGTGTGGATCGTGTCATTCCTTTTAGAGGACACACGATGGTACCAATGTCAATGTGAAATTATTTTTTGATATAGTTTCCTAAATATCCATTGGTGGCACACCTAAGTATGGAAATTATATACGTGTACCTCCCACATCATTTTTGGTGGCTACAAATGATGAAGGGTGTTGCAATGATTGTAACTCAATGACTTATGTGTCTGAAAGAGAAAGCTAAGAACAATGTTCCTATTATTTTAGCTCAACTACAAGAGGATAAAGAGACGAAGTGGGATGGGATATACTTGGGAATAAGGACATGGTTAACACTTATATCCAAGGGACAGAATGCTATCTATTTTATCATATACCGAATCACCATTTCATCTATCTTCCTTACTATTCAAGAGCAGAGTTCAATATAGGGAATGAGTTGCCTATATGTGTAAGATATAGTCTTCCACCATGGGGTTACCTTGGAGATCCTTTATAAACACAGTTCCTACGTCACATCATAGTTATGGATGGGATTCAGGGAATCTTTTGGGACTCATCTCTATTTGAGAATGAATTTCCACCACTAGAGTGAAAAACAGAATGATAAAACTATTTATGTCATGGAGAACAATCAGATGGATTCCATGATATAATTTTTCCACGGTTGGGTGGATCACATACAATTTTTTTATTTTGAGTACAAATATATAGATCATCCCAAATTGATATGGTATCATTTGAGGCCTTGTACATATGAACCTTCAGGTCACTCCTATTCTAGACTGGCCTAAGAATGGCAGAACATATGGGAAAAAGATTACGGGAGACACTATAGAGTTGTTACTGATCGTTTAGGATCAAATGCAGACTACACTGATCCATTATAAGTTCTATGAGGGCTACCAATGGAGGAAATTGAAGATTGTGGAGGGATACCCTGTATTCTTATTATTTTAACCCTAACATAGTTTATAGATATATGTCTAGAGAAGAAATTTATATGTCAAATTCATTGGCCATTTTTAGATATAACATAGAGTTTATAATGTGGAATACATCTAAGATCTAACATTATAGTTAGACTAGGAACAAAACAACTTTCACATGTCACTTCATAGGGGGTACATAAAGAATTCATCACATCTTATTGACTGGGCCATGCTGGGAATCGATGATATAACTACCTTTTTTGATTACCCAGTAGTGTGTTAAGATCAAAATGATAGGATCCATTATGGGTGATCGATTCACCTAGTACGTTTCCCTTGGAAGCATGATATTCTCTATGCGAACACTTGGGAGTGGGATACCTAGATGCATAATCAGTTACCACATCTCCCTATATAGACTGTTTTCATTCTAGGACATAAATCCACATGATGTGGAAAATTTAATTATTATTATTATTCTATGAATTAAATTATAATATATTATGGACTATTTTTTATTTTGGTGTGGATATGGAATGAGATTTAAAGTCACGGTATTCCCAAAATTAAATTTTTAAATATACTATATATATTAATTGGACACATAATATGATTTCCAAAAAAATTGGAATAACATCTAAAATTAGGCTTGGATAAGAAATGTAAGGCTTCTGTTGAGTTTTGAGCATGGTTTTTACCATATTCATAGTATATACTTGGAGCACAACACTTTTTTGGCATAATAATGGGGGTGGTAAGAGAATTAAATAAAATTATTGATTAAATTATTTTTTTAAAATATTTACCCAAACTAATAAAATATCTATATAAATGATGAAAAGAATGATTATTTTGGTTTTTAATGTAACCCTTAATGTTGATATTTTTCTTTTGAGATCATTTGAGGAGATTTAGTTGGAGATTAGTGAATGGATCATGAAACATTGAGTGTGTGATAGAGCATGGGGACCTCAACAATGACAACTAAATGGAACTGTTCATCACCAGTGATTGATCCCTATCAATGTAAGATGATTATTTATTTTGATTTACTACCCTTTTTTTATTTCAATGGTAAAAATGAATCAATTTTATAATAGATTAATTCTTGGATCATTTGTATTGTGGGATTAGGACATATCTATAGGGATTATTAGGATAATTGATTAATTTGTTTTCTGATTTGTTCTTTATTAAAAACAGTTATATCAATATTAAATGAATATGATTTATGATATAAAAACTGTGGTCATTCATTGATTTTTCCCACTGTAATTGTGTGGTCATTGCCGGTATTCATTAGACTAGTGGATCAATAAAATAATGGTTAATCAATCAGTGTGAGCCCATTTCTTAATGCAACACATTTATATCATAGTTTGATAATTTAAATGATGTTAGGATTTAGATGAGATAATCAAAATGATGGAATGGGTGGATTTTAGAATCATAGTTTGAGAAAGACATGTTATAGTGAAAGTGACCAATGAAGATGGTTTTCCATGTGCGTTTAGTGGCTAGATTCTAGCAAGCGGCGATGGAATGGATTAACCAAGACCAGATCATCTCTTACCAGGGAGATTGACATTGGAATTTGATGCAATGATGATGTCTGAATATGTGGATAAATTACCTGTGGGTTTTAGAGAATCTCTTACTACACGATGTGTATATCAGGAACACAAATCTTGTAAGATGCCCCTCTTTAGAGATAGGGTTTCTGTGAGAAGGAAAAATATCACAGAGTGGGTGACCTCAGTCATATTGGTTTGAGTAGGACCTTCATAAGGGGGTTGAATTGATTTCCAATAAAAATATTTATCTAGAATATTTCTTTAATGGTTCTACCATTTAAAATAAAAACATCCCAATTAATGAAAGGAGATGTTTATTAAATTCTTGGTTATTCAAATGATTTCTCAAATAGTGACTAGTTATTAGTTAATAAATATGAATTATTTCTTTAACATTTGAAATAATCCTACTAAACCAAATTCATATTTGAAAAATATATAAAATTAAATATTAATGGAAATTGTTGTTTTCTCATTTAAAGAAAAAAACAGAGATAAGTAAACATAAGAGAACACATCAGAATTTAAACTGGACGTTTAGTCTCAATAAGAGAAATAAACCATAGAAAATGGAAATCACTAGCTTCCATATAGTTTATAAAAATAAAATTTTATGAAAATACTAGATCAAGGTAAAGATTGCCATACACAATTTTCCCAGTCAACAATACATCTTCCATAGTTTTTCTTGTGATTAAAAAATCAAATAGGCCACGTAGGGTGCTGTTCCAGTATTATTTGGAGAATTATAAGGTGTAAAAGATTTATATTGGATATTTTAGTGTATATTACAATTTTTAAGGAGATAGTGTGTTCTCATGGAATAGAGAAAGAATGACACTACTCATTATGTACAAATAGTACACAAGCAAGAAAAAATAGAGAGAAGAGAGTTAGAAGGCTTTATGCAATAGGAAATCTATATTTCAACTCATGAAAGTCATCTTAAATGAATTATGAGTCGAATTTCCGAAATAGACAGCAAACATTGGGATCATGAGGGCATTGGTCTACTATATTCAGTGAATTATTCTCTCCATCGATGAGTTCTTGTCCTCCCATTGTTTTTTACTTAAAATATATTCTTTGGTTTGGGATCATGGAAGTATCTTCTTGTTTCCATACCTAATAGTGCTCATGTATTTTTCTATTTCATGACATCAAGACTACCTCAATTTTATTTTTGAAATGGTATTTTCTGTATACACACCACCCGACATAGAGCATGACCTTAATCATTTTATGGGACATTGTACATCTTCTTAGCTCAAAAATTTATTTAAAACATGTATATTAAAGACTGAAAAAGGACATTAAAATAATTATATGTACTATGTTTTAAAAATAGGACTGTTAGAATGAAATTTGAATTTAATTTAAAAAGGAAGAATATGTGGTGCACTTGAATGGTGTATTGGAATGGTTACATGGAATAGTTAATCTTGTAGCAGTAAGTCACACTAGCGGTAGGCCTACATGATAGTGAGTTGTAACTGACTGTAGGTTAACAGTGTAGTGACTCATGTAATCGGTAACTCATACTTTGGGAAAATTAAGGATTTAGTCTATTGGTAACTTGATGTTATGGTGACTCTTACATTGGGAAAATTAGGCGAATCCATTCACTGTGAGTGAAATAATGGTGTCTCATCTAGCATCTATGCTGATGGTGGGACACTTGACTATGAGAAACCATAAGAGTGAGTCTTCCTTAATAGTAACTCATTCTTATCCAATTTTCTTCCATTAGTGAGATGTCAAATAGTGAGTCCACCTTAACAGTGACTCAACATTAATAGTTACTCATACTTATTAATATTTTTCCTACTTGTCTTATGTTTTAAAATACTAACATAACATATTAATATTTCTTTTAAACAAGAGAAATCATTTTTATGCAAGATTTAACTTCACGAAGCATGATTTGTGAGCATTAAAACTAGAGGAGGAAAATAATCTCCACCATTTTAATGATTAGAAATCATGGAATTATAGAAAACACAATTGGTGATTAACCTGACCAAAAAAGTAAATTTTTTATTTTACAATCAAATATAGGGGAATGTGAGAACCCAATGTCACACCCCGACTATTAAGTTTATTATTATTTTAAAATTCTGTGGCTTCAGGTTCTCTCGTCGAGGTTTGAGTTGAGCACGATTCTAATTTTTTATTTGATTAATATTTTTAATGGGATTCATACCCATGTACGTCCATCGCACATTTAGTGGTATCCGTGTAGTAGGCCCAGGTGTTGGGAAATTGTTCATTATTTTTACTATATTAGTTATTATATTTATTATAATAATAATAATAATATTATTATTATTATTATCATTATAATTAATATTTTAATTTGTATTATCAAAAACCATTCTATTATTATTGTTGTAATAAAATTATTATTATAGGAACGAAAAGAAACAAAATTGTTCCCTTGATACGTGTGGTGCCCCTTTCCCCCTCCCATGACATTCTCCTACGCGAATCGGCCCTACACTCACCCCCCTCCATGTTCGCATCGCCCGTCGCCACCCTCACACTCCCCAGCATCTCCCACTATAGGTCCCATCCTACGGCCCTCCTCGGCTTGTCGTTCCAGGGGCGGCATGAGGCACCCTCCTTCTGTGTCACTCCCCCTCCCCTCCCACACTCGTTTTCTCTGTTCTGCACACCACCCAATAGCATGCTTCAGTACGCACTACAGCCTCTAGCTGCTCACCCTCGCTTCGCCTCTATACCCTGGACAACTCCCTTGCCCTTCCTGCCTCTCCATCACGCCGCCTCACGCCCTCAACTCCCAGCACCCAACTCCACTCTCCCACTAAAGCTGACGACTAGCCCCGACCATCCCTATAGCGCACCAGAAAACTGAAGCCTCTCCTCCACATCGCATCCCTCCCCCAGTTCTCATGGCCAGTCCATGCCGCTCCATCCCTATGTCACCCTTTCCTTTCCCAGGCGACTCCTACCAGTTAACTACCTCCCATCACCCTCCTTCCATGATCCGGCAAGTCTACCTCCTCCTTGCGCCATCCTCATCGCACCTGTAGACCCCACACTCGCTCTTTTTCTCTAGCCAACAGTACTTCAAACCCGGTCCTAAGGATAAATTGGTTATACTGGGTTTTTTTTAATTTAATGGGTTTACTTTTTATTTATTTAAGTAAATGGGTTGTTTGAGCGCCAATTCAATTGGCGCTCTCACAAACAACCAATAGCGCCAATTGAATTGGCGCTGAACACCTATTTTTTTTCTAAATCCCCACACCACCCCTCCCCAACCCCCTTATATATATATAAAATGTAATCACTAAAATAAATATAATAAATTTATTATTATATATATTATATCTATAAAAATTTTATAATTATAATAGATATATAATAATAATAAATACAATTATTATAATTATATAAATAAAATAATTATATAATTACAATAATTATATATTTATAAATATAATAAATATATAATTATAAATATAATAATAATAATCAATATATATTTATAATCAATATATAATTATAAATATAATAAATATATAATTATATAATTATAATAAATATACAATTATAATTACAATAATTATATAATGATAAATATAATAAATATATAAATATAATAATTAGATAATTATAATAAATATACAATTACCATAAATATAATTAAAATTAAAAATTTAATAAATATATAATTATATATTTACTATATCTATATTAAATATAATAAATATACAATTATAAATATAATTAAAATTATAAATATAATAAATATATAATTATATATTTATTATAACAATATAATTCTTATAATTATATATTTATTTTATTTATAATTATAATTATATTAATTATAATTATAATAAATATATAATTATATAATTATTATAATTATAATAATTCCATAATTATATATTTATTCTATTTGTAATTATTAATATAATTATTATAATTATAATAATTATATATTTATTATTATTATAATTAATATAATAACTATAATTATTATAAATATAATAAATATAATTATTATAATTATTATAAATATATTAATTATATAATAATAATTATTATAATTATAATATAATAATAATTATTATATAGTTATTATAATTATTTATTTATTATATTTATAATTATCTATTTATTATAATTATAATTATATAATTATATTATAAATATAATTATTATAATTATATAATTATATAATTATAATAATTATAATAATTATATAATTACAATTATAATAATTATAATAATGATTATAATTATAATAATTATAATAATTATATATTTATAATAGTTATAATACATATAATTATTATATTTATTATAATTATAATAAATATATAATTATATAATTATTATATTTACAATTATATAATTATTGTAATTATAGTTGTATATTTATTATAATTATATAATTATTGTAATTATATTTGTATATTTATTATTATTATTATATTTATAATTATATATTTATTATAAATATACAATTATTATAATTATATATTTATTATAATTGTATATTTATCATATTTATAATTATATATTAATTATATTTGTAATTATATATTTATTATAGTTATATATTTATGGTAATTGTATATTTATTATAATTATATAATTATTATTTTTATAATTATATATTTTTTATAATTATATAATTGTTATAATTTTGTATTTATTATATTTATCATTATTTAATTATTGTAATTATAATTGTATATTGATTATAATTATATAATTATAATATTTATAATTATATATTAATAATAATTATATATTTATTATATTTATTTTAGTATTTATATTTATTATATTTATTATTATATAATTATTTTAATTATAATTGTATATTTATTATAATTATTTAATTATTATATTTATAAATATGTATTTATTATAATTATATATTTATTATAATTATAAATATATATTTATTATAAATATATATTTATTATTAATATATATTTATGGTAATTGTATATTTATAATAATTATATAATTATTGTAATTATAATTATATATTTATTATATTTATAATTATATTATTATTTTATTATAATTATATTATAATTATATTTATAATTCTATATTTATTATAATTATCTATTTATTATATTTACAATTATATAATTATTGTAATTATATATTTATTATTATTATATAATAAATATAATTATAAATTTATTATATTTATTTTAGTAGTTATATTTAGTGTAATATATATATTTATTATAAATATATTTGTTATATTTATTATATTTATAATTATATAAATATATATAAGATATAAGTATATAAGGTGGGGGAGGGGTAGCGTGGGGATTTTGAAAAAAAAATCACCCAGCACCAAGTCAATTGGCGCTATGGGTATTTTGTCAAAAGCGCCAATTGATTTGGAACCAGACAAACCCATATCCCCAAATAAAATAACCCTAAACCCCTTAAATTGGAAAAAATAAAATAAAAACACCCCTATACCCAATTTTGCCCCGTCCTACTCCAGAATATTTATTTGTTTGTTTTTCCTTCATTTCATCTGTGAAATTCGATATTGAAAATTTCATTTATTTTCATATTAAAATTTTATATTTTTTATCCTGTTTTTTTCATTCTATTCACGCTATATTATTTCAATATTCTGCTCATTTATACATGCTGGCAATTCCTGTGTTTTATCGAGCCGTAATTCTGCCCGTCGATCCTTTGCACCGACTGGAAATCTTGGACCGTCCATCTACTGCCTTGCTGTTTGGGTTTGTTCGGCATCAGTTTTGGGGATCATGTCGTGGGAGTCCAGGGTTGAGTGTGCAGTTACACTGTTACGTCGTTCGCAGAGGGTTATTATCACCTCTGCTTCGGGTTTCTCCACGACGATCCTCCAGTTTTTGTTGCCCCTGGTTCTTGGTTCTGTTTTCAAGCTCTCGGATTCCGGTGGTTCTCCATCCTCAACAGAGGACAGATTTGGAGGCCTGCTGATCTCCCTGCACACCGCTAGAGTGCGGTTCCTGGTGGAGTTTTTTTTCAGCTTCCTTCGATAGCGAAGATGTGTGGCCCCTTCAATCTTGGAAGCAGAAGATTGTAACCACGGATCTGGTGAAAACCGGTTTCTACAACTCCAAACAGCAAGTTCTGGCGTCGGCATCCACGGGGGCTCGAAGAGATCTGTACGGCCGGACTTTGTTCCGGCGTTGTGAGCTTCCTCTTACCCGAGTTCTCAATTTGGATCGATTTTATAGTTCTATTTTTTCAGATCCCTTTCGTATCAGTTGGTTTCTTTGAGTTTCTTTCATCCATACTTATAATCTGGTTTGCCTGTTTTGAGAATTAATAATAAAGCGTGCGTGGGGTGGTGTTCTTGTCATGCAGTAGGTCCCAAAGGGGGACGAAGCATGTAAGTCATGTGTTCCTTTATCTTTTCTACACTGCTTCATTACCTTTTGCTTGTTTGATTAATCGTGCACAACTCTAGTGATTCGGTTCTATTTGTGGTTGTCCTGGAATCACTTTTTTTACTGTCCAGACACCACAACTTGACATGTGGTATCAGAGCCATATCTGGATGTTGTGCATTCTGTTTAGCCTTGAGTATTATATGCCTTTAGGTTCTTGAAATTTACACATCCTATCATGCTGTCTCTATTTACATATTAACTAATATTGTGTAAATTGTTTGATGCTGCCTGTTTTATCCTTTGTTGCTTTTGTTTCCTACTTCAACCCGATTTTGCTTAATCTGCTTCTTTATATACAGTCTTTCTATAACACTTTATAGTTGCGCTGCAAATATTTTATTGATATCCCTTTTTCATTGTGTATAGCTTTTGTTTAAATCTGGTTTTTTTGTGTTCTGAGTGTACCCATCTTATTAATTGGGTTTCTGTTTTCCGCACTGTATCTGTTTAATTCTGCCAATACATTGTTGTATTTATTTTTTATTAAGACTAAAATTATTGTCTTGACCAAATATTTCTTTTGTTTTTCATTACACATTGTGCAAATTTATTCCTAGTGAGTATTGGCCAGTCTTTTGGGGGCGTACGCTCTCATTGTCCCCAATTACTTGGCATCAACTCACTGTATATAAATATGTCTACAATGAGGTATGAAATCGAAAAATTTGATGGAGATAATGACTTCAATTTATGGCGTATTAAAATGAGCGCGTTATTAGTCCAACAAGGTCCTATCAATGCCCTATCTAGGCCTACTATACCCATAACAACTGTTAATGAAGCTGGTCAAACCATAACTGAACACCAACCGGTCCCCAATGACATTCTAGTTAAAGACCATAGTTCCCTCTTGTTGTCCTTAGGAGATAAAGTCCTTAGAGAAGTGGCTTTTGAGTCCACTGCTGCCGGCATCTGGCTCAAGTTAGAGAAGCTCTACATGACTGCCTCTCTAGTTGGTAGGCTCTATAAGAAGCACCGCATGTTTAATTTCAGGATGAGACCAGGCTCTTCCATGAAATCTCATCTTGATGATTTCAACAAAATCATGCTTGACTTAGCTAATATAGATGTCACTATAGATGACAAGGATCATGAAATTATTCTCCTAATCTCTCTAGACCATAGCTATAACACTTTGGTTGAGACCATGATGTATGGTCGTGACTCCTTGACTCTGGAAGAAGTCAAGTTTGCCCTTCTATCTAAGGAACTTCACTCAAAACCTAAGGAGAAAGGTGAGGCTAGGAGTTTGTTCACTAGGGGTAGACCTCAGGTTAAAAGCAAAAAGAAACATGTTAGCAGAGATAAAAGTAGGAATAGTAAAGAACCAAGGAATGAACGAAAGTCAAAGAATAATGATAACAAGGATAGAAAAGTTACTTGCTTACATTGTGGGAAGCATGGGCATACTAAGCCCGAATGTAGGAAGCTTAAGAGAGAGCAAGAGCGTACACAGCCCACTGACCAGTCTCTTATTATTGAATCTGGTTATGACACAGCCGATGTTCTAAATGTGTCCAGCCATACACTCGACCGTCAGTGGGTCCTCGACTCTGGCTGCTCCTGTAAAGACCTGGAAATTTCAAGGGAAATTTTTGCATAAATTTTCTTTGGAATTTTACAAGAACGCAGTTTCTGACGGCACCTGATTCCGTGGCCTGGTGTGCCCGGAATCATTTTCCGAAGTTTGGCTCGGGTACGTTCAGTGAACAGACGAGCGGGTTTTTCTAACTTTTGAACCGGTGCCCGGAATCAAATTCTGAGGGCACCGATGGAATCGCAGCACCGCTACTTGCTTAGAAACGCCTCTTCCGGAGTTGCGTTTTCTCAGTTGTGGTTTTTAATTTTTTGGTTTTAAGTTATGAAATAAAATAAAGTTGTGCGGCAATTTTATTTTTATTTCACTTAAAGCCGCTTGAAGACCACTTTAAGCTGCTTAAGCTCAGTTGAAACGGATAGGGTGCAACCCAAAATATCCTATCCACTTGATAGGATATTTGTGGGGTGGGTCCCACATGATCCCCACCGTTTCATTCCGCTAAGTAACGCACCCGTGAAAACCCCTATTAAATAAAAGTCAACTGGGGCGTTTTCTTAAAAAATTAAACGCTCCTATTAAATGGGCGGTTTATTCGTTGAAATTAATTCTATGAATTAATTTCGTTCATTTCTTAACATGTTTTCGTTTTGTTGGCATGTTAATAAATTAAGGCCAACACACCTTCCTTTTGAAATGTTGTGTTAAACTTTTGAAGAATCTCTAAGTATCTTCCTCCTTCTTCGCGAAGAACGCGAAGAACGCCAGCCTCCGATGAAGAACACCGAACCCATGGAGATCAGCGACGCGACACCGTGTACCGCGACGCCGGCGATTCTCCCTCTGCGACGATTCTTCCGCAATGATCCAATCCCGTGACAACCTTTGATCGACAACGACAAGATCATCGACGCGACGCCCTTCCGCGACGACGCGACACCCTTCCGCGACGCAACGCTCCACTTGTTCCGCGACGGTCAATTCCGTGAAGAACGAACGTCCGACGAGGTAGGTTTTTTAATTGAGAATAACAATACCCTTTTTACTCGGATGTTTCCTTTTGAAAATAAAGAATGCGGATCAACTCAATACTAAGTTGATCCGCGGGAAGTTTGGTTGTGGGATGAGTATTCTTGATTGCGGGTTGGGGAATTTTGGTATGTTTCAATTTTATTTGGGATTGAATTTACTCCGTGGATGTTTCCGTTCAAAACAAAGAACCCGGTTTCATAAGAACAATTTTAATTTATTAAAATTGTTATGTGTTATCATTTATATGTGTTGATTATTTCTCTCGACTGTTATCATCTAACGTGGAGGGGGGCGGGCCAAACAAACATGGCCCGACAACCCTCCGCAGTTCTTCCTTGTTGTACGGATTTGGCGGGTGATGACGAAACGTGTCGTAGAGGCGATTTAATGATCCCGCAATGAAGAACCGAACCCGGGAGGAACAGTGGCGCAGTCAGAAAGGAAATCGGACCACCGGAGCAACTCCGGTGGCCCGCGAAAGCCACCGGTGGCGCCAGCGGACCCGCGGCCGCGCGGGTCTGGCGCACACAGGACGCGGCCTTGCCACGTCCGTTGATCAGGGCGGCCCCCCGCGGGGCCGCGGTGCTGTCACACGGTGGCAGCGCCTCGCGTTGCTCGGCCACTCGGCCGAGCCGAGCTGGGCCAGGCCACGCGACCCGGTTCGGACCACCCAGGGGGGGTCGGGCCAGGTCGACCCAGACCCCCCGTTTCAGGACCTTTTTGGTCTTTTGCCCGTAACTTGATATACATGCCTCCGATCGACGTGCCGTCAGCGGAAACACGATCCTTGGATCGAGACGGTCGTTTTGGTATATTACACTCAACGTTTCGGAATACTTTGGGTTCGGGCGGGTTGGTTCATCCACGAAACCAACCGGGCCCTCGGAGCGGAAACACTCATATCTTGAGCTCCGGACGTCTGATTAACGTGCCGTCGACTTTGATGGATTCCTCTAAGGGAGACGGATCTTTTGGCTTACTCCGCTCGAGGTTTGGACGCAGTTGGAGTACGGTCGGGTTGGTTTTAACTTAAAAACCAACCGGGCCCCCGGGACGAAAAAGCCAATAACTTCCAGACCGGACGTCCGATTGACGCGCCGTCTGTTGCGTTGCATTCCTGTTGACGATACGGAACTTTTGGCATCCTCTGCCCGAATTTTGGATGCAGTTGGGTTATAGCCGGGTTGGATTGTACCCGAAATCCAACCGGGCCCCAAGAACGGAAAAAGATGATATCATTCAGACCAGACGTCCGTTTGACGAACAGTCAGCGGCGTTGGTGATCTCGTCGAGAAACGGTCTCTATGAGTATACCCTATGAGAGTTCGGGGTACAGTTGAGATACAGCCGGGTTGGATTGCTTACGAAACCAACCGGGTCCCTCGGACGAAAAGGCTAATAACTCACAGACCGGGCGTCCGATTGACGCGCCGTCTGTTGAGTTGAGACCCCTACGACGAGAAGGTCCTTTGAGATACTTCTTCGTGGGACTTGTGATGTTTTGGAGTATCGACCAGTAGCTCGTGGAGCGGACCCTCCCCGAGACGAGTGTGCGGAGTACGGAGACAGTGTAGCCGACTGAGACCTGATGACTGCTTGTCTGATTCGACTCGGAGTGACTTGCATAGCCCAGTGGGGAGCACTACTTTGTGAGGTGGCAGACCCACGGCGGAGGAGCACTACTGTGTGAGGTGGCAGACCCACAGTACTCGACAGGAGGAGTACCTCTGTAGTCTATGAGGGGGAGCACTACTGTGTGAGGTGGCAGACCCATGGCGGGAAGCACTACTGTGTGAGGTGGAAGGCCTGCGGTACTCGACGGGAGGAGTACCTTAGCAGTCTTAGGTTAGTGAACAGTACCTCAGAGTCGTGACAGGACCACTGTACACTCTAGAGACGAGGTTCTTCGGCAGTTACGGTTTCGATAATGAAAATCCTGGTTTGAGCTGAGTCTTTGACCTTTGTGTTTCCTCATGGTTGAGATGGGTTACTTGATAACTTGGGTATATGTATGGGCATATAACTGGGTGGTGGTTATCTGTTGATTTCATAATCCCCATGTTTTCTCATGATTGAGATGGGTTACTTGATAACTTAGGTATATGTTTGGGCATATACCTAAGTAGATGTTATCTGTTGAGATCTTCTTTGTGGTTATCCTTGTTGGTTTTAGTGAGACCTTGAGGGTCTCGGGGTCCCTACTGAGTATCGTTATACTCACCCCTACACGGGCTATGCCCGCACCTCGTTGTGTTGGTTGCAGACGACGAGCAGTGCTGACAGAGGCCGAGTGTTCGAGGACTGGACGGTACCCGGAGGTGGACAACATGACGAGTCAGTACCCGGAGGTGGACTACACGACGAGTCAGTATCTGGAGGTGGAATTCACGGTGAGACGACACTCGGAGGAGGTTGACGGGCGAGAGCGTTGTGGAGGCTATCTGTACCTACCCTTCAGGTAGGATCTGTGGTGGATGATCCAGGAGCTGTGCCATCTATACCTACCCTTCAGGTTGGATACGAGGAGGAAGACCCAGGAGCCCCTTCCGTTCTTCCAGCTGTTGACTTTTCTTGTTGTACTGGTTCAGTTGTAGTTTTACTTTCTTTTGGGATTGTATTCTGGCCCATTTACTTTTCAGCTCTTTCTTGTACATAGTGTTTTACTTCTGCTTGCACTCTGTGGTGATTGTTTACTTTTATAAAGGCAATGCCTTCCCAGTTATCGGGATTTACGCCTTTGGTGCTAGTCGCCAGCCCCTGGCCTATGGAAGGAGGGCTTGGGGTAGTCACGGCACGGGCCCCGAGGTCGGGTCATGACAGATCCTTCCATATGTGTCCCCATAGAGAGTCTTTCTTAGAGTTGGTCAAGAAAGTGGAAGGGGACGTCCTATTAGGGAATAATAAGAAATGCAAGGTTGAGGGCAGCAGATCTGTCCTGATAGAATTGGATGACCATTCCATCATCACCTTACTTGATGTAAGGTGGGCCCCCAACTTGCAACAAAAATTGATCTCCCTAGGAGTCCTAGATCAAAAGGGATATACTTTTAGATCTGAATATGGTACTATTAAAGTCTCAAAAGAATCAAGAACCATCATAAAAGGATCCCTTGTGAATGGTTTGTATGTCATGAATGGAAGGACCCATTCAAGATAGTTGTGTAGTGTTTATACTACGAACACTGACAACACTATGCTTTGGCATAGAAGGCTGGGGCATGTAATCTCCAAAGGGCTTGAACAACTCAACAAGCAAGGATTGTTGAATGACATCACACCTACGAATCTCCCATTTTGTGAGGATTTTGTGATGGGAAAAGCTAAAAGAGTGACCTTCAATGGATCCTCCTTCAAGGAATCCACCCCACTTGATTACATCCATTCAGATTTGTGGGGGTCATCTAGGACCCCCTCTCATGGTGGAGGTTTCTATTTCGTCACATTTATCGATGATTACTCCAGGAAGGATTGGGTATACATCCTTATAATTAAATCAGATGTTTTCTAAACATTCAAAACCTAGAAATCCTCAGTCGAGAATGAGGCTGGGAAGAAAGTTAAGACCATGAGAACTGACAATGGGCTTGAGTACCTGTCCACTGAGTTCATTAAATACTGTGATTCTGAAGGTATTAGGAGGCATAGAACTGCTAGGGAAACTCCCCAACAGAACGACTTAGTAGAGAAGATGAATCAGACTATCCTTGAAAGAGTCCATAGCATGCTTGCTCACTTTGGCCTCCCTAAATCCTTTTGGGCCGAGGCCACAAGCACTGTAGTGTACCTGATTAACAGGTGTCCCTCTTCTGCGAATCAATTCATTACTCCAGAAGAACTATGGACCGACAAGCCCCCATCGTATTCCTACTTAAGGGTATTCGGGTGTACATCCTATGCCCACATCAAGACTGAAAAACTTGAACCTAGATCCCTCAAGTGCATCTTTGTTGGTTACCCTGATGGCGTTAAAGGATATAAAATTTGGGTGGATAAAATGGGATAGCAACAGTGCATTATTAGTAGAGACGTTGTGTTCCATGAGTCCTCTGCTCCTAATACCAGGATTGACACACCTGGTAGTTCTGATCCAGACTTTCATAAGTCTGATGAAAAAGAGTCATTTACTCATGTTGAGACTGATGTTAAGTCTATTCCTACTCCTCCTCAGCTCACTGATGCGGCTGACTCTGAGATGAGTTCCGGTTCAGACTCTGACTCTGGACCTTCCACCGATAATCAAGATTATCAATTAACCCGAGATAGACAAAGGAGAGTCTCTAGACCTCCTGCTCGGTTCAGCCAGTATGATATGGCATCATATGCCTTTCATGTGGCCCAAGATCTCATCGACGATGATCCTCAATCGTATAGGCAAGCTTTAAAGGATAAGGATTCAAAGCATTGGATCATAGCCATGAATGAAGAGATGCAATCTCTAAAGGAAAATCACACCTGGACCATTGTTAACAAGCCAATGAATGCTAAAGTGATTGGATCCAAGTGGATTTATAAAAGAAAGGAAGACAACACGATGGGAAATAAAGTAAGGTTCAATGCTAGGATAGTCACCAAAGGATTTCTTCAAAGAGAGGGAATCGACTATGCTGAAATCTTTTCCCCTGTTGTCAAACACTCTTCTATTCAGCTCTTGTTAGCCTTCGCTGCCTATCTCGATCTACACATCGAGCAACATGATGTTAAAACTGCCTTATTCCATGGGGATTTGAATGAAAAACTCTATATGAATCCTCCTGACGGTTATTCAAAGGAATTCAAACCCAACCAAGTGTGCCTTTTGAATAGTCCTTGTATGGTTTAAAACAGGCATCAAGGCAATGGTATAAGAACTTTGATTCTTTTATGTTAAATAAACAATTCACCAGGAGCCAGTATGATGCTTTTGTCTACATCAAGTCAATTCAAGGTTGTATGATTTACCTTCTGCTTTACATAGATGACATACTTATCATATGTAAGAATATGAGTTTTATCACTTCAATTAAATCCCAATTAAAAGGCAACTTTGAAATGAAAGACTTAGGTGAAGCTAAACAGATTTTAGGTGTTGAAATCATTTGAGATGGACCTAACAAATTGATGTACTTATCTCAGTATGATTATATTTTAAAAATCTTAAAGAGATACATGTTTGAATCTCTCAAACCTGTGAATGTACCTCTTGCTCAACACATTAAGTTATCTTTAACACAAGCACCCACTACTGATGATGATGTGAAATTTATGTCTAAAATTACATATGCTAGCATTGTTGGTAGTATAATGTACTCTATGATTTGTACCAGGCCTGACATTGATTTTCCTATCTGCACCTTGAGAAGATTTATGGCCACTCCTGGGAAGCCCCATTGGCATGCCCTCAAATGGCTTCTCAGATATTTATCATTTTCATCTAATTTGTCTTTATGATTTGGTAAAAATGTTGATGCTTCTAACATTTTGGTAGGATATGTAGATGCTGATTATGCAGGTAACATTGACACCAGAAAATCATTGACTGGATACGTGTTCACTTCCTGCGGTGGGCCTGTTTCATGGAAATGCCACATGCAGTCCGTTGTTTCCCTCTCCACCACTGAGTCTGAGTACATTGCACTCACCGAGGAAGTAAAGGAAGCCTTGTGGATTAAAGGCTTGTCTTCTGAACTCAAGATTTATGATTTAGCTATTAATGTTTTTTCTGATAGTCAATCTGCATTACATTTGTCTAAAAATTTAGTTTTTCATGGTAAATCAAAGTACATAGACATTAGATTACACTTTATTAGAGATGTGATAGAACAAGGAACCGTGTGTGTCAATAAGATACACACTGATAAAAATCTAGCTAATAGTTTGACTAAAGGTGTCATTTTATCTAAGTTCAAATATTTCCTAGATAGTTTGAACTTTGTTCCTGTTCCATAACCCTAGGTGCAAGAACATCGCCAATTTTAATTGAAAATGGTGGAGATTTGTGAAATTCGGTATTGAAAATTTCATTTATTTTCATATTAAAATTTCATATTTTTTTATTCCGTTTTTTCTTTCTATTCATGCTATATTATTTAAATATTCTGTGCATTTGTACATGCTGGCAATTCCTGTGTTTTATCGAGCTTTAATTTTGCCCGTCGATCCTTTGCACTGAATAGAAATACTAGACCGTCCATCTGATGCCATGCTGTTTGGATTTGTTTGGCTTCGGGTTTGGGGATCGTGTTGTGGCAGTCCAGGGTTGAGTGTGCAGTTACAATGTTACGCCGTTCGTAGAGGGTTATTATCGCCTCTGCTTTGGGTTTCTCCCTGACGATCCTCCAGTTTTTGTTGCCCCTAGTTCTTGGTTCTGTTTTCAAGCTCTCGGATTCCAGTGGTTCTCCCTCCTTAACGGAGGACAGATTTGGCGGCCTACTGATCTCCCTGCACACTGATAGAGTGCGGTTCCTGGTGGAGTTTTTTTCAGCTTCCTTCGACAGCGAAGATGTGCGGCCCCTTCAATCTTGGAAGCAGAAGATTGTAACCACAAATCTGGTGAGAACCGGTTTCTGCAACTCCAAACAGCAAGTTCTGGCGTCAGCATCCACGGGGGCGCGAAGGGATCTGGACGGCCGGACATTGTTCCGGCGTTGTGAGCTTCCTCTTACCCTAGTTCTCAATTTGGAACGATTTTATAGTTCTATTTTTTCAGATCCCTTTTGTATCAGTTGTTTTCTTTGAGTTGCTTTCGTCCATACTTGTAATCTGGTTTTCCTGTTTTGAGCATTAATAATAAATCATGCGTAGGGTGGTGTTCTTGCCGTGCAGTAGGTCCCAAAGGGGGCCGAAGCACATAAATCATGTGTTCCTTTATCTTTCCTACACTGCTTCATTATCTTTTTCTTGTTTGATTAATCGTGCACAACTCCAGTGATCTGGTTCTATTTTTGGTTGTCCTAGAATCACTTTTGTTACTGTCCAGCCACCACAACATGACATCATCTATGGTGTTTTTATTTGATTTGGATGAATCATAATACCTGAAGTTGTGTTTCTCACGTTTTTCTCATTTTCTAGGGTGTAATTTTGTCTATTGGGTGTTGTTTTTCATTCCATGGATGTGTCATGTATCCGCACTTGATTTTTGGTAGCTTGATTCCAAAATATTCATTTATTGTATTATTCATTGTACATGTATGTTTAATAATTATTAATTTTCATCATTCACGCCATTATGATTATTGTAGTCAACCCATTGTAGTTTTTTTTGTAGTTGTTAAAATTTTTAAATATAGTTTTTGGAGGATTTATCTAATTTGTTTTATGTAGTTTTGCGAAAAGTGGGATTTGATAAATTATTTTTCATCTATAATTTACCTAACATGTTCGTTAATTAAATTGGTTTGTGAGAACATAGTTTTTAAGAAAATTTTACTTATGTTTGTTTGAGTTTTGATAGTATGTTTTTATGGAATTAATGTGTTTTGGGGAAAACATGTTTTGAGATATTTTTTAGTTTTCATTAAGTGTGAATGAATTTTTTTTGTTATTCACGTTGTGCGAGTTAATTTTTGAAATGTGTGAAATTAGTTTTGAAGTGTTTGGATATGCATTGGATGTTTAAATATAATTTTCATGTTAAATTGATAGAATAATGATGCAAGCCTTTGTTGTGTTCTTTTGAAAATGATTTCTTGAATTAGTAAATGATTTATTAAATGATGTCTGAGATAAGAATCATGGGTTCAAGGTGTCTCGTGTGCATTTGGGTTTGGTTTTCAAATGAGATCTTTGGATTTTATTGTTCCATTTTAATTTAGCACATCCATGGGTGTACTATGTGCACACATGGCTGTGCTCAAAAATAACAATGGCTCATTTGAAATTTTGTTTTATTAAATACGTGGTTTTCCAAATAATATTTTTTACTAAATGTGGTTTTGTCTTTGGTGTGGTTACCTTAATTGACTTTAAATTTACTTCTCCTGGATTTGGCCCATTTGGCCTTGAATAATGATTTGGTGTGTGTCTAGAAAGGATAAATTCTTGTTTGGAACATTGAACATTAAAGGCAATGTTGAATAAAATTTTATTAAAGGATTTTGTTTTCAATTTTGTGTGTGACTGATAAGAGTTTTGAATGTTTTTTGAAAAATGATTTAGACATGGATGTGACGTGACATCCCATTTTGCACTTTCTACTTTAGTGTAATTTTTATCATGATTCTTATAAAGGATGGTGTTTTGATCACTATATGCCCATTTAACAACATTAATGTTTTGATAAAGGTATCAAATGGTTAATCATTTCATTGGGTGAAGGCCCGATTGGAACCTTTGATGATATGTTGTATGTATATATTTGGGGACCCTCTCTAGGGTGGATATCCCTTATGGGTTATCGTATGGAGTATCCATGTTTGGGGTAGGAAAGATCGGTGAGATGAGTCAGGCCTGTGAGGGCCTCATACTAAAATAGTTTTAATATAAACACCATGCATTCATGGGCATATTTTAGATGATCGAGTGACAGTTTCTGATCAACCTTGATTAGACAGGTTCATACCCCCTGAATTGGTTGTTATGCCATGTGGTATTTGCCACTAGATTGGTCAGTTTAGGGAGGCTAGTTGGTTATAGACATAGGATCTTCACCATACCCTGATAGGTGGTACCTAAACCAAGTACGTCTAAGGGTCTTCTAGAGATGTTTAGGATCACCCATGGTTACTATATTATTTTCATTGCTTGTTTACATTCCGTTATACTAGTATATTTCCAGATTCCATTGTTTACCTATTCTTCTTTATCCCAACTTTGGTATATTTTGGTTTGAGAATAGTTTATAAAATGATAAATTACTTTTCAAGTGGAATGTCACATATGATGGATTTTTATAGGAGAGAAACATTTTTCATATTTTAAAATGTAAAACCCTACTTTAATATTTGTATTTCAAACTTGTGTAAATAGATGGATTAGGGGGAAGGAGATGTTAGATTCGGTTAATTTTCTTGCCAAACCAACTGAGAAATTTTAATGATCCCATCTAATTTTCCATTCTAGTTGCAGGTTTCCTTTGGTCATGTAATTTTGGATGATTTTCTCAATTTTATAACAATATCAACTTTTTGTTGGGTGGTGAACTGGATGGTCACTTGGAGGTATTTCCTGTTTAACATTATTTCTGCTGCTAGATTTATTTTAATCACCAGTTTTTATTTATCATTATTTTCTGTGGGCCAAATCGTTTCCAATGCTTAATCCTTGATGCCCAATAGTGGTTTCCATCACTTGGGGGTTTGGAACGCCCCCCGGGCTATGTTGTGGATCAGATTGGGTGACTGGTTCAGGGTCGACCTGGGTTGGTTCGTGACAAAATGGTATCAGAGGAGGCCCTTGTTATTTGGGGTTTCCAGTAGATGGATATTAGGACTGTTAGGAATCGAGAGGCTTGTACGGGAAGGACGTCATGAACCATCACCTGTTCCAAATATCGATTAACTAGGGGGTTGTCCGAGAATTGATTCTTTGTCTCATTCTCATTTTTTTGGATTGAGAGATGAAAATGGAGGCAAGCTAATGATACAATGTCGTTTAACATGGAGTAGTGACCCATGTGGAGTTTGACTACACAGTTAAAGATCCTCCTAGTTTTTGGCGCTTACTTGGGGCATGGCCCACTATAACTTCGTCGGGATAAGCATGAATACTAGTCCCTCAATCTGGTAGTTTGATGAAAGTGGAGTGTTGTCTTGGTTCTGGTTTCTATAGGTGTGCTTTTGAAAATGAAAATGGGGTTTTAAACATAAATCTCATGATCTAAGAAATATTTTGTGTTTTCTTGTAATTGGTAGAGTAATTATTTTGGTTCAACCTCTAGTACTCATTATGAACGTTTGAACACGTGAGGGAATGCATGAGAAGTGCATGGTGGTTCGTATGGAGGAAATCAGATGAAGACATGTGCAACGGTTCATTTTATTACTATAGTGTGTATGTGGAAATAAATGCATGACATTATTTTTCTAGTGACTTTAAAATGGGGTAATGATTTTTGGAAATTGAATTAGGTATGAAAAGTGGGTTTGGTATTTGGACAGTGGGTTTAAAAAAAGGTGGTTTTGAAATTTAAAATGAAAAGGAGATTTTGAAAAAAAATTATTTGGGTTGTGTTTGAACTTGTTTGGTTTTTTTTGTGCTGATAGTTTTTGGATGAAGGAACATTCATTAATGTTTCTTCGACTTGATATTGATTTTATGTTCGTTTTTTAAATGTAGTTCATAAAATGTCGTCCAAAAAGGTCCCCCTGGTTTCTGGTAAGTCATGCCTAGTTTTTGGTCCATCTCACATATTTCCTATCCTTCACGGTGATCGAGGTCCATTAGAGGCAGAAGTGCGAGATGAAGAGGTCAAGCACATATTCACAGTATTGGGAACTCCCAAAGCTGTCAGAGTGTGTGCTATTTTGGGTCTGTTTGAAGGTCCAACATTGGATCAATGTGAGCCATTCGCCCCACCATCAATGCAATTTGGGATGATGTGGGATGTAATTAAATCCTTCATTGTACAATAGTTTATACCTGAATAGTTGAAGTTGAAGAAATTGGAAGAGTTTCTGTGTATTCAACAAGGCCAATGGATGGTGAAAGAATATATTGACCTTTTCAAGGAACATGTTTAATTTTTTCTGATGGTAGAGTCACATGATTTGATAAAGACTTATCTCTTCACCTAGGGTCATCATCTAGAGATAATGGAGTTTGTCATCCCTTCTAGGGACCATCATTTTGAGAAGCTGGTGGAAGAGGAGTTCTTAGTTGATTTGGTATTTGTAATGTAGATTGTTGGAAATACAGTGTATCCAGCTACTCGTGAAGGTTCCCCATCTGGAGAGAAGGGTGTTCCAGAGGGACCTGTTTCTAAATAGTCCTCTGTAGTGGTTCCAAATTCTTGTTCAACAGTCTGTTTACTAGGGTACCACTAGTATGGTCGCTTACGGAACTTGAGGCCATCATGTTATATCCCTCTGATGACCTGTCATCATTGTTGGTGTCTGAGTTATCTAGAGAAGTTTTGCAGGAAGCATCACCTGAAGAAGACGCTTTGACCGGAGGATTCCAGCGCCAGATTGTGTGGAAGGAGATGTTTCAGCCATTAGATCCCTAGACAGAAGTCTTGTGGTGAAGCTCGCACACAGTCCGGATTTGGAAGGGGTGTGATGCCTTGGTCTAGGTTTTGAGTTCCATGTTGACAGTAGAGAATTTAATGTATTTTTGTTCTTGTCTTTCTATTGTTAATGTTTTGGTGTTGTTGTAAGATCTTTTTTTTCACTAAATTTAAGATTTAATCTTCTTATTATAATCCATGTTGTCCTATTTGTGTGGATGTGGTTTTATGAATTGTGTGTTTTTCATAAAAGTGTTTTTGGCCATAGTATAGGTTGATCTTGGTTTAGCTGTGTTCATTTCGAGATGTATGTGCCTATGGAAGAATCAATTATTGTAGTTATTCATGGAATTACTGCATGGATTACATTCTGTTCATGGGTTTTTCCCTAGTGTTGGTGGTTTTAAGATTAGGTCCAGAGTTACATGTTTCAAAGGAGGTTTTGTTCGCTCGATCTATAGAGGTTAGTTTGGATCAGTTGGGGGTTCCTGCATCTCCCTCGCACTTCCTGGGGTGGTATGTTTGGGTGTTAAATTTCCACTCTAGTTGAGTTCTTGTAGTGGGGAGTATTATCTAGTGTTCTCACATTATCTTTTTTTGTGGTTTATTTCAGTTTCAATCGGGCATGAATTCTTGTTTTGTATATTTTTTGGCTGGATAACAATCTAGGGGCAGAAGGTGTCTGTGGTGTGGAGAATTTTCACACCCAGAAATTTTATTTTCATTTTTGTTTTATTATTTCTTGGCTTTGGGTTCTCTCCTCGAGACTTTAGTTGAGTGTGAGTGTAAACATTTTGTTGTTTATTATTTTTAATGGGCTTTAAACCCATGCACGGTCACCGTGCTGTTGGCGGCACCCACACAGTTGGCTAAAGAGTCAGGTAATTGCTCATTATTCCTACTATTATTATAACTATATTTATTGTATTATTATTATTATAATTATTATTATGCATTTTGTTATTATTTTTTATCAATATTTTTATTATTGTAATAATATAATTATTATAAGAATGAAAAAAACAAATCCTAACCCCAGCTACTCGTGGAACCCCTTTTCCCCTACACTGCCTTTCATCTACCTGAGCTTCCCCTACTTTCACACCATCCACATTCTCCTCTCCCCTCACAGCCCTCACACTCCCCATCATCCACAATACAGGTCCAACTCTACAGCCCTCCTTGGATTCTCTTTCCAGTGGCGGTGTGAGGCACCCTCCATCTGTGGCACTACCCCGAGCCCCCCCCCCCCATTTTATATGTTCGGCGGACCACCCAACAATAGACACCCATATACTGTATGGCCTCCATCTTCTCGCCGTCACTCTACCTCTAGCCACTTACCTGCTCCCTAGCCCTATTGTCCTCTCCATCCAGCCACCTCACACCCTCAACCCCCAACACCCAACCCCTCTCTCCCACTCCAGCGGACAACTAGCCCCGACCCTCCATTGACCTCTCATTTCTCCAACTACTCCGGTATCCCAGCACCCCCCATCAACCTTTTCTGTGCTTCGACAACTATACCTCCTCATTGTGCCAACCTAGACGCGCCAACATACCCCTTGCTCACCCATTTTTTCTGGCCAATAGTGTGCTAAACCCCATGCCTTGGTATATTTATTTATTTAATTTTCTTTCATTTCATCAGTGGTGTTTTTATTTGTTTTGGCTGAATCCTATTACCATGAATTGTGTTTCTCATGATCAGCTCATTGTCTTGGGTGCAAATTTGGTTCGTTGGGTGTTTTTCATCTTTCGACTGAAGTGTCGTGTATCCTCATTATATTTGAGGTAGGAGGTTCCCGAATTTTTCTATTCCTTAATATTTCATGGCACTTGTATGTTTCAAATTTATTATTTTGCTTTGTTCGCATCATTATGATTATTTTAGTTAACTAATTTTAGTGTTTTTTTGTATTAGATAAAATTTTTATAAATAGTTTTTTGATGAATTATCTAATTTTTTAGGTAGTTTTTTGAAAATAGTGACTTGATAAATTATTGTTCATATCTAATTGAAATAACATTTTCTTGAATTAAATTGGTTTGTGAGAACATAGTTTTTAAGAAAATATAACTTCTGTTAATTTTACTTCTGATAGTATGTTTGTATGGCATAAAGAGTGCTTTGGAAAAAAGTTTTGAGCTATATATTAGTTTTTATAAAGTGTGAAAGTAGTTCTTTTTTGTTCAAGAGGTACGAGGTATGTTTTGAATTGTGTGAATGTACTTTTTGATGTGCTTGGATATGCATTGAATTTTTAAATGAACGTTGTTTGTGAAGTTGACAGAATCATAATGCAAGCCTTTGTATTATTCTTTTGAATATAATTTCTTAAATTTGTAAATTATTAATTAAATTATTTTGGAGATACAAATCATGGGTTCAAGGAGTTTCATGGGAAATTGGGTTTGGTTTTCAAACGTTCCCTATGGATTTTATTGTGCCATTGGATGTTGGAACATCCATCAGTGTAATAGGTACACGCTTGGTTATCATCACAAAATATAATGAAACTTTTGAAATGTTGTTTCTTTAAATCTATAGTTTTCCAAATAATTCATGTTTTTCTAAATGAGGTTTGGTCTGAGGTGTGATTCCCTTAAATGACTTCCAATGTTCCTCTCAAGGATTTGGCCCATTTGTCTTGAAAAATGCATTGGTGTGTGTCTAGAAAGGATAAGGGCATGTTTGTCAATTTGAACTTAAAATGCAATGTTGACTTAGAATTTATTTAATGATGCTGTTTGGAAAATTTTGTGTGTTTTTTTAGAGTTTTGAATGTTTTTAGAAAAATGGTTTCGACCTGGATGTGACGTGATGACCAGTTTGGATGTTTCAGCTTCATTGTAATGTTTGCGTTGACTCTTTGAAAGGATGGAATTTTGATAACTGTTAGACCATTTTTCAACATTAATATTTTGAGAAAGGTTGAAAATGATTAATTATTTCAAGGCATGAAGGTCCGATTATATCCTTTGATTATATGATGTATATATATTTTAGGTGCACCTATATAGGGGGGATATCCCTTATAGGTTATCGTATGGAGTGTTCATGTTTTGGGTAGGAAAGTGCGGTGAGATGAGTCCCGAGTGTGAGGGCCTCTTACTTACACATTATTATTATAACCAACATGTGTTTCTATGCATATTTTAGATGATCATGTGACATTTGATGATCAAACCTGATTAGACGGGTTGGTAGCCCCTGGATTTGTGGTCAGGCCATGCAACATTTTTTCCTATATTTGTCAGTTTAGGGCGGCCAGTTGGTTATGGACATAGGAGATTCACTATAGTCCAATAGATAGTTTTGAAACCGAGTATGTCCATGGGTCTTATAGAGATGTTTTGGTTCATCCATAGTTACCGGCTTATTTTTGTTACTTGTTTACTTTCAGTTATACTCATTTATTTCTGTTTTCCATTGTTTACTTATTCGACATTATCCCAGCTTTGGTAGATTCTGTTTGAAGTTTATTTTATAATAGGACAAATGAGTTAGGAAATAGTATGTCACAAATGGTGGATATTTAAATGTTAAAAACATGCTTCTTATTTTAAAATGTGAAAAACCTACTTTTATATTTTTATTTCAATCTTTTGTTAATGTTTGGTTTTGAGAAAAGAGAAGTTGGATTCTATGGCATCTCTTGGAAACCCTACAGTGAATTTTTAATGATCATGCCTACTTTACCATTCCAGTTGCATATTTATATTTCTCATGCTCTCTTGGGTGAGTTTCCCAATATTAGAGCACAAATGACTTTTTGTTGGCTGGTGACCTGGAAGGTCACGTGGATATATGTTTTGTTTTACATTCATTCTGTAAGTAGTTTTATTTTTATCATCAGTTTTTATTTATCTGATTGTCTTTTTTTCATGGGATAAATCATTCCCAATGGTTAATCGTTGATGCCCAGCACTGGTTTCCTGCCTGTGGGGATCAAGAACACCCCTCGGGCCATGCCAGAGATCGGCTTAGGTGACTGGATCAGGGTCAACCTGGGTTGGTTCGAGGAACCCAAACTATGCAGAAATCATACATCTTGTACCATAGGATTTGGATGAACCATTAAAGACTTAATTAATCCTATTTGATATACAATACTTAAATAATTTACAATTCAGACAAATTTCCTCAGTGTAAGATCATCCTGTATGAGATCTTCAAACCAATCAGCCAACATTTTCCACATTTAGATATACTCCTCCATATTAATTTTCCCCACATTAAAGCCTCATTTCGGAATTAGGTCTTTATTATTACTCCACTCTACAAGATCATTATTAGTATCCACTAGAAGAAATCTATCAGTCATCTTATCAACATCTTTTAGGGATGCATTAATCGAAAGAAAATATTCCATCATAACCTCCTCCGAGTGCACATTAAGGTCCTATGAGTGGTCATTAGTTGAAACCACTTTAATTTCCACCCTCTGAACTTGATCATTCACATGAGAACCAAACACTTATGAATCCTATAGAGATCTAATTGGATCTCCCACCATACCACCTATATTATTCATGTTGAATATCAAATGACAATCACACTGGATAATCTCCTACGCCTGCACATTATTAGTTATGTTCTTTTCCTTGGGGCTCTTTTTCTTAATAGATCTTGTTTCCATTTGTTTCAATAGAAAATAATAGTCCTTACACCCTTCGGATTTGTGTTTTCCCCTATGAAGGTAACATCCAGAATCCTTATTTCCTTTCTGCCCTTTCTTTCTCCATGGGTTATGAGGCCCACTGCCATGGCTACACTCCACACGGTCATTTGAGTATAAGAAGAAGGTCTCATCACTTACCTCTACCCCCAAGAAATGATTGAGGGATGATTTCAAATTATCATAAGAATTAGTTATAGAAACTATGGGTACATGATTGGACGAGGTATAGATAAATAGAAAGTTGTTGGAGGTGCCAGTTTAAGGGAAAATAACTCTAGAAGGTATTATAGAGGTTAGTCATTGAGTAGATGTTGAAGGAGATGAGTGTCTATGATAAATGAAAGGCCTTATATAATGATTTCTATGATCTGAAGATAGTGTATAAGGTTGAAGGGTTGGTGGAAGAAGAGAAAAAGGGTCTTAAGTGAAATCATCTCTAAAGTAAGGATTAATAGGTTGGTAGATAGAACTAGAGGGAATATTCTCATGGATAGTTAGAACATGGAATTCATATTGGAAAACTATGAAAGTACTATGAACATGAAAATAAGGCTTCAGAAGGTTGATAAAATACACAATGATCTTCCCACTATTACACATTTCCTTAGTAAATACTTCCTTGCTTTCCAAGAAAGTATGAAGTGTAGTAGTATGCTCCTTGATTTGTCTAACCTGTTCCTTGAAAGCCTACATGACATGAAGAATTTTTAAATTCTCAGTCAGCTATTTGAAATAAATATTCAATAATGTTTTTTGTTTAAATACTTTTAATTTTGAAATAAACTTTTTGGGGGATATATTTTTCTACAACTATATACTATTGGGATTAAATCCTTACAATGGAGTGTAAATTTCCACAGTTTTGTTGATTTTCATTTCTAAAATCTCATGATCTGAACCACCCAACATACTTTGCAATTCTTCTCTGATAACTAATCCGATCATCTCAATATTTAATGATTCCATAAGAGTAGTAGTAAAGGAAGATGAAACTGTTAACTATTCTTGAATAACTGATCATGAAATATCTAATTCATGTACATGAGGATGAGGTGTAGCACCATTCAAAGACTTAGAAGAGGTATCTCCAATCATCATTACAACGTTGTCCATTGATTCTCTATATTCAGATAACATGAGTTTATCTATAGAAATGATAGCATCCAGTTCATCAGTCAACCTTTTATTGTCCATTATAATTTCGTAACGATCATAATCCATTCGAGGTTGAAGCTGTGAGAAATATTTCTAAGAAATAATAGCATCATCAGATTTACTAAGAAATGAAATTGGTGTTGGTTGAGTTAGAAGGTAATTTTTTACAGTTGATTACATTTCTTCTTGAAAAGATTCAAAATCATTCTGACTAACATTATCTATAAGAAAATGTTCAACTGAAGGCCTAGGATCCCCTTTTAGATCTTTTATAACTAAATCTCTCTGGGAATGATCCACTTATTTAACCAAGGATCCCTTAGGATCAGTTTATTCAACATTATAGTCATGATAGTCCAATGCCAACCTGATATATCTAGGATAACTTTCCTATTAAGGTACTATATGAAAATAAAAACTAGTAAGAGTATAAACATTAAATCTTTTAGCATGTTTCTCCCCCTAAATAGGTGGTTCCTTAAAAACATTAACATGATATTGCACTTGAGCATCAGAAACTTCTCCCTCGAATAAAACTTATTCTGGAGCCTTTTGAGATTTCAATATTGGTTCCTTTTCCACTGAAGTAGTTTCGGCCATGTTGTTAGATTCTACATCATGGCATAAATTATTAGAAGGGTGATCTGTTCCATTAGCAGATTCACAACTTTATTTGATTCACCTCCTTCACTAGTCTGTTTATCCTAATTTTCTTCGTCTTCTTTATTTCAACATTATTCCTATTATTCATTATTATCTTTCTCTTCCTCGATTCCAATTACCATATCATATTCAACATATTTAGGTTCTTATATTTCATCATCATCATCATCATCATCATCATACAGGATATCTTCTCTTGTAGGAAATACTTTTACAAGGATCGATGGTCCATTTGTAATTCCTTCAAGGCATCATGAAATGTCATATGCTTCTTTTTCATCCTCATATGAATACATTACAATATCTTCTAGTCCAAAACTAGGATCTACTATATAATTTGGTCTTGTGGGTTTTTAAATTGGATTGAAATTTTCATTGATTTTACAATTTTCGTTTACCCACTGTTTCATCCAAGGATTCAATCTTATATTTATTATTATACATGTATCATTTATAATGAAAAATACATCAAAATCTATGAAAATTCCATCATATTTATTCACCACTCCAATTTCTTTCAACACAGTATAAATAAGCTTTGAATATAAAATGGTGTTTGATTTGGATTATGGATTTATCTTATAACACATGTTAACAATAATGTATTAGAATAGGTTGATCTTGTATCCGAGTTTCATTAGATATTCTAAATAAACATGTTAGTACATTAACTATAAAATTTCACCATTCCTTAAATACAATTAATGTTGATGAAATTTAAGTTGTAATCTATATTCTAAATCAATTTCCCTGGTTATGGGTGTTCTAGTAGGTTCATATACGGTTAGCTCAACTAAGGCTTCATAGTTATGAAATATGTCACTTTTAGGTGGAGAAGTACATTGGATATATTCATAAATACCTTCATTAGGTATGTTCAAAAAAATCAACCCACTGACTATAAGAAAAGGAAATCCATCATCCACTTATTCAGGACATTATCTAATATTCATATTTTCTGTCAAGAATGAACAACATAGACTACAATACTCATGAAATAGCCTCAATGACATAGACTATTTTTTGTTTTAGAAAAAGTCCAACCAATTTTTTTCTTACAAAACATTCAATAATATAGAATTACTTAATAAAAGTTAGTAGACAATCATTTCATTTCCTATAATGACTATTAGGTTTCTGAGCCTGTGGTTAACTAGATCAGATTTAGGTTCACTCGAGTCTCCTTTTTTTCTTCATAGAAAGACAAGGATCTTCAGAGTTTTCTTATATTTATTATTTAATCAATCCATTTTGAATGATTTTTAGGGTTTGGTTAGAAGTAAAAAAGTAGTAAAGTTTTGGGATAGAAAGGATTTGTTTTGAAAGAAGAGTGAAAAAGTAAGTGAGTTGTGATTTGGATCAATTCAATTTTTATCATTTATGGATTTCAAAATAATGAATAGAAAATGACAAATAAAGTAAAGATAAATAATTAAAATTTATTTGTTAAATTTGAGTGAGAAAAAATGGAAATTTAAAGAATTGTAATACACAATGATGACTCCAAACAGTGATTCATCAATGGTGAGTGCCAATAGTGTTCCATAAATGGTGATTCCTAATTGTGAGTAATCAATGATGAGTCCTAACATTGAGATATCCTAAATTGATCATACCCGAATCATGTATGATATAACTCATCATATCATAATTTAATGGATTGGTAAACATGTCATCAAGATATTGTTTAGTGCCAATGAATTCAAGAGTTATATAAACTTTTTGATACTGATCTCTATAAAAGTGATGTCTGACAGAAATATGCATTGTTCTAGAATGAAAAACTAGGTTTTTATAAATGTAAATAGCACTTCTGATGCCACATTTTATAGGGAAATTCGTAAATTGATATATGTAAACTATTAGTGTGTGTTTCATTCAAGAAAATTGAACAGAAAAACTACAAGCAGCTATGTATTTGTCATTTGTAGTATATAATGTAAAAAAATTCATCCTACAAAATAAAACTAGAGATATTCTTATAAACTGACTTGTTTTATAGGTTCATTTTCTATATTATTTTGATCTACCAAAATCAGTAACAGAATAACTAACTATGTCAAATGATTTTCCTCTAAGGTAGAAAAATCCTATGTTTGTAGTATATTTGAGGTATTTGAAAATTATTTTCAAAGAAATAAGGTGTGAATATTTAGGATTTCTCAAAAAAAGAACACATATACATACACTAAATATAATTATAGTTCATCTAGTATGTGTATAGATAAGACATCCAATCATACATCTATAATTGTTTTTATCTATTGATTTTCTATAATCATCAAGATTAAATTTACTAGTGTTACTCATATGAGTATATATACATTTAGAGCTATATAAGCCAAAAAAATTAATAAATATTTATAATTTTTACTCTAATTTAAAATAATACATTTCTTATTTTGAAAATTATTAAATCCATGAATGTATTTGATTTTACCCATTAAACTCTTTCAGCACTCATTTTGAACCATTTTTAAAATTTCGATGCATTATGAATTTTTTAAATATCAAAAAATAATACCATAAAAATATATTTGATTATCTAAAACATCAATATAGGTTTTTTTATGTAATGATTATGATCAGATATACCTATATAAAAACATTTTCAAATTAGAAAAGTGTTTATAATATCATACAAAGCGCTTAAATAATGTTTAAAATAATACAGTAATGTTGTTAACTTGATACCATGATTGGGCATATGCGGAATTGTAAAACCTGGGGGTTTTTCAACAAAAACATCCTCAACTATATAAAAATTTAGAAATTAAATTTTTACACCCATTTAATAATGCTTGAAAATCAAATGAGCTGCATATACTTGCAGTAGTCTAATGGATTCATGTCATGCCACTAATGTAGTGGATTCATTATAGTCTATTCCTTCTTGCGGATTACACCTTGTGCAACTAGTTTAGGAAAATTTATTACTATAGTTCTTGATTCATCCAATTTGTTTCTAAACATCCATTTAATTCCCATGGTCAAATTACCTATGGGTCTAAAAATAAGTAACCATACATTGTTTCATTGAAACTGATTTAGTTCTTCTTGCATAGACATCATCTTGAATTCAACATTGATTACATCATTGATGTTCTTAGGTTCATGTTGTGATAGAAAGGATTGATGTTCATCCTATTCTATTATAGTAGCTCTAGTCTATGTTCCATTGTCTATGTATCCAACTACAACATCTAAAGGATTATTTTTAAGAGTTCTAATAGGTCTAGAAAAATAAGGGAAGGTCACTTCAGGTTCATCCCTAGGTTTAATTTCTATATTTTCTAAATCTAGAAATATTCCAGAACATGAGGATTTTTATTCTTTTTTAATATCAGATTCAGACGATTTAGAATTTAAGTCTATATTATATATATTATACACAATACTTTAAAAAAGGAGGTTTTGGATTCTAGTGGATCTGTTTCATCAAATTTTACATGAATAGTTTCTTCCATAGGTTTGTTTCTCTTATTAAATACTCCATGGGATTTACTAGAGATTGAAAAACCTAGGAAAATTCCTTCATTACTCCTGGAGTAAACAATATCATGATTATGGTTTTTATTAATAATAAATACTTTGAAAAGACAAATTTTCAGTAACCAACCTTGGGATTCCTCTTATTTTATAGCACATTGGGGGTTGTCTTTAATATTGGTCTAATTAAAACTCTATTGATTATATAACAAGCTATATTCACAGATTCTACCCAAAATATAGGTTGATCATATTCAAAAGCATAGTCCAAGCTATTTATGGTATTTTTATATTTTACTTTTCTACAAATACATTCTACTGGCGTGTCCTAGGAGTATAGAAGTTATAACTAGAACCATTTTATGAGAAAAAATATTCAAATTCAAGGTTTTCAAACTCATGTCCATGATCACTTATTATGTCTTTTAATTCTAATTCCACTTAATTTTTCTATGGATATAGCATACATGGTGATATTTGAACAAGCCTCACTTTAGTAATCTAAAAGAAGCTCCATGTATACCTCGAAAAGTCATCTACCATAAAAAATATATACTAGGTCCCATTTATAGTTGAAACTATTTATGGTCGCAACAAATCCATGTGATAAAACTCAAGAGGTTGATGAGTTGGACCTTCTGTCATTGGTTTGAATGACATTTAATGACATTTTCCTTTTTGATAAGTATCACAGATCATATCATTTGAAAACACTATTTTATGTAGATCCTGGAAAAACCCTTTTCTAGTAATCATTCTAGGAGAGTGGATGTTACAATGGAATATTCGTATATGTGAGAACATATATTATTAATGAAAGACACTTAATCAAGACACATCCTATGGGACTAAGGAATCTAAATAAAAATATAAACATTTTAATTTATAAATTCAGTGAAGAATAAATCATTCATAAAAAATAAAACATTACAATAAATTTTTAAAAATTTAACTTGAAAAACAACATCACATAACTATGAAATGATAAGAAATTTTTAATCTAGGTAATTAACAAAAGGACATTAGAAATTAAAACATAATTTTTGTTAAAATTTTGGCATAGGCCACTAATTTTCTATTTTTCATTTTCTCCAAAGGTGACATGTACACCATCAATATTTATGAGGTTCATGAAGATAGAGTAGTATAATGTCATGTGTATGGACCACTTGCAATTATTGCCCCATAATTTCGTAATGGTACTCTTCAAACAACATTCTTACAAAAAAAAAATTAAACATAAAAATAATTTGATAACCAGAATTTCAAGGGTTAAATAACATTGGAACTTAAGTTTTTATGAACTCACATTTGATTCATAGGTTTCTTATATGTAGTTTTTATTGGTTCAGTAAAATAAACATTATTAGATCTAGAATACTTCGATGTAGGAAAGGAATTTCCAACATGATAACTTGTAAAAAAAATTATATATTCGCCTAAAACTAAATTTTCCATATTTGGATATAAAATTTATTTTAATAAAATTTTGTTTCCCCACTTGATAGCCAATAATAATAGTATTTTTGGTAAATAAATTCTTTCCAAGCAACATAATTATGGAATTTTTACCATTTGAACAATTTTATAGATACCTTATTAATTATTCATTAAAAATATTATGCTCAATATTCTCATTGAGTAGTTGATATTTATTTTATTTATATATATTGATTTAATATTTTACATTAATAGAAAGAGCATATTGTTTCTTGAGAGATTTATATTTAAATTTTATCTCATTGAAGAATACTTAAGAATTTTTTTAGAATTTAAACATTTCCTCATTGGTCATATATTCAAAATTTCCACATTCAGATTCTTCAATATAATAGTAATATTTATATTCATGTGATACTAAGGCTACCTGAGATGTGTTTTTCATAGACAACATGTTGGTTTTTCAACCTTTTTGTTATGAGATGATTCAGATTCACTAGATCTATCCATATAAGTACTCCAGGTACCCTTCAAATCAATCTTTAGTTTTCTATCGTTGTCTTCATATTTCTTCTTGTCTTTCAGTTTTTGTTAGTCAGCCTTCACATGTATTTTTCTTTTTCATTCATCGTAGAATATCTCATTCATATTCTCACTTCTTTTCCAAAAATTTTTCTAGTTACCTTTATTACCAAATATCCATCTATAGATTGGTTTTCTAAAGAATAATTGTTTCTGTATAATTTCATAAATAACCTAGATACACGAGGAATTTCCTCATCAATATTAGTTGATGGATCTTCATTGGTAGAAATTTTAGAATGAACATGAATTTTATCTTTTTGATTCAATGTAGTGGTTTTGAACCCCACTTAATTTCTTCATGGTTCACCATCTTCTTTATTATTAACCATCATATCTTCCTCTTATATCATCAACTTTACTATCAGCTTCTACATAGGATGTGCATCAATGTAACAATATTATCAAATTGATATTGTGTTCCCTCTCCATATTTATATAATTCATCTCACGATTCATATGTTCTATTCTTTTGTAGTGG